>OW618050.2:8800151-10066757 GCA_939531255.2 Thera britannica
GACTTTCAATAATTCGTAATTTTTTTTCCATACAAAACTAAAAATAACAAACTTGTCACTCTAAATAATGATAACTCTATGCCCCCTGGCACGGTGCGCGGCTATCTCAATGAAAAGGGCGCGCGGTGCGGGGTCGCGATGTGACTCCGGTCACCGGTCATTACCATGAAACGTCTACGCTGTACAGAGCTAAAAAGTGTTACAAAAACATAAAATATTTTTTTTGGGAAGTGTATTGATTTTTAACAAAAGTCGTAGAACAAATATTGTTTGTTAAGATGTAAAGAAGGAGCCCTTAACTGGTTTCTTAAATTATTACCAATAACCCTGTATAGTAAGAGCAACTGGTGTTTACTCATGCCCCTACTTGCGGGACGCTATAGTGCGTATGGGACAGGATCTTAGATGGAATAGGTTTGCCCAGCATCTATACCATCTTGACAGCTTAGTCGGATAATTAGTAGTAGGATAGACAGTAGTCATTTTTAAGTTTACATAATAAATGGTAATGGTAAATAAATGGTATACATGCATCATCATCATCATCATCATTAGGCTGAAGAAGTCTACTGCTGGACATAGGCCTCCCCTACACATTTCCAGGAAGAACGATTTTGAGCTCTTTCTATCCACCGACTTCCCACGATCTTAACCATGTCGTCGGTCCATCTGGTGGGTGGGCGCCCTACTTTTCGTCTTCCGGTTCGTGATCGTCATTCGAGAACCTTACATGTAAACATGCAATTTCAGATAAACGAAAAAGGCTTATTCGACCCCGTTGTGGCTAAGGAGAAGGCCAGCCAGTATGTGAGCGGTGAAGACAGCCTTCAGAAGATCTCTGAAATCGCCACTATCTGCTCTGCTGGTAATTTTTTGCTTTTCAAACTTCTGCAAAATTTTATGACAGGTGTAATTGTTTTGATCTGTAGTTTTAAACCAATTGCTAATTTGCACAGGCCCTAGCCTAATGAGAAAATTGTAATAACAAAATCGAAAAAGTAAAACACCTGCACCATACGGTGACGTGGGTTTGATTCCCATCCAGAACATTAGTGTGATGAACGTAGGAAAAGTACACGTATTAGTTGTCTAATGTTATCTAGTTCTTATGGTACAAGTCTTTAAGCTGTTGTTTAGGGTTGTGTGCTTTTGTGAAATGTCTCCTAATATTATAAATAAACTAGCGGCTGCCCGCGGCTTCACTCGCCGTTACCGTTCCCGCTGAAAAAAAAAACCTTTTAAACCTTCTCTGGACCTCCACAAATTATTCAAGACCAAAATCAGCCAAGTCGGTCCAGCCGTTATCGAGTTATAGCGACAGGAAGGAAAGCCCGACTTATTTCTATATAGTAGAGATATTGTGGACAATCTACACAATACTATTCAGCCCCAAACAACAAATAAGGGAACTAGAGTGACTTTACTTAACTACAACATAGCACCCAGACAGCCACACAAATATTTGCTCTCGGTGGGGATCGAACCCATGACCTACGGTGCAGAAGGCAGAGCTACTACCAACTGAGTTGAGAGGCAAGTCAGTATTGTCTTTTTTAAGGCCTCCCTTCTTTCCTTCCACTCATCTCGTTCCCATCCCGAATTCGGCCACTCCCTGGTAGACAGCATCCCGGTCATTCCCCCAACAATACCTCGGATTGATTTATTATTTGCATCATTTCAGTAAACGACGAAACAGTCGAAAAAGCCGAGGATGGTTGTGAAAGATCAAAGCTTCTCGTCGAGTGCTTCCTCAAGCAAAAATACGACGTGAGTACCCAATATCTACATACGATGATTGAGTGAGCGCTTGATATTATATATCTTATTAGATATTTTATATTCAACCAACTTTGAACCCACGACCTTGGGTTGCGTTTGGTTTTTTTATATTTTATACATCTAACTGATGGAACAAGCATATGGCCCACCTGATCTTAAGTGGTAACCATCGCCTGCTCAAGAAAGTGCCCTGCGATACACTGCTTTGCGTCGTCGGTCAATTTGAGACATACTAATGTTCAGCCTTACCAAACCCTTCACACGGAAACAAAGCAATGCAGCTTCACGACAGAAAAATGCGGCATGGTGGTAGATAATAGTACTTCCTCCGACGAGCCCTTCACAAAGAGCTCTACTACTACTACTACATACGCACTTAGGTTCTTTATAAGTATATATTTTTTACAACAGTAATTTTTTTTCAGATCTTCTCTGCCTAAGTTCAAGATGGAAGCAGACCACAGTGATAACATTTAATTCCCCTACATATTGTTTTTTAATTTTGTAATTGTTTAAATTTATCAAATGCTTAAAACTAAAAATAAACTGTTATTTTTGAAAACTCTTATTACTTATTTTTATATTAAGTATAAGTAAGTATTAACTATTAGATTCGATTCTGATGAATTCAAAATCCAAAGTTGAATTCGTCAAATCAGAGCAATCTTAGGAAATAAAATAGGTATAACGTTCAATACTTCAGTTAAGTACTTCTATTGTTTAGCAATTTTCAGACAATTTGAGAACACCGGTATAGTACTTTAGACAACAAAACTCAACTTACCATAATTATATATTTTATATTATTTTTATACAACTAGTCATAACAAAGCAATACCTCGCAGGTCACGAACCTCTGGAACCTTACCGTCCATCAACTTGGGTTTAATAGGTTAGTAAATAAGTTTATAGTAGATTCAATAAAGTTCTTCAGATGAATAAATGTCTGTCCAGGATTTCATTTAATTCCGCTTATATATCGAAGCCAAACTGAAAATATAAACAAAAGCATGGTATCATAATTATTAAGGTATCGCTATTTTGTAATAGGGATCCTAAATGGTGACCACCAAACTTGGGCGCTAGATAAACAAACAAATAAAGATCGTAGAAAGTGGGTGAATGCAAAAGGCTCAAAATTGTTCATTCTAGAAGTGTCGTTTAGGAAGCCTTTGTCCAGCAGTAGGCTTATTCTGACATATAACATAATTTGTCGTTGGCATAACAAAGAACTTAAACCGTCACACTTTTTTGTTATGCTTGTCCGCCACGTGCCAAGATATTTATGATAATGATTTTATATCAACTTTAAAAGTTATTAAGATATTATTTGTATGCATGTCAAGACAGAAGTTTCACTTCTAACGTGTTTACAATTGTACATTATATACACACATCCTTCTTTTATTATTATCACTGTTAATTCACCGTTTTCTTTAAACATATTTCTATTTCTACTAATCCCTTCTACTGTTGCGAGATAACAGCGTGTTCTTTTGACACATAGGCCTCCTCTAGTTCTTTCCAGCGTTGTCTGCTTCATGCAGCATTCAAATTAATATGGTTTGCCGTAAATAAAAAACAATCAATCATAAATATCTACCTGGGATGCGTTTTCCTTCATACACTTGAATGCAATCATAGCTCTCTCGCAGCCCTTTTCACCATCACTCACGGCTTCGGAGTTCACTGAAACGAGATCGAAACTTATGAATATAATCATAAGAGCTAAGCTAGAACCTATAAAGCGGTGTCTTCTGGTGAAATCAAAGTCAAAAAAGTTTTACTGAGATTCGTCCTAAGATCTACCTAAGTGTATATAGATTCACCAAGCTGACCTAGCATCAAATAAACTTTAGGATCGGTATTCGGCGACGTAGGGTACGTTATTGTTGATATAGAGACGAACACAGAGGAGACGAGACCAGTAGGAATGTGTCCAATCAGTGTTTGAAATTCACATTTTGATATAGATTAAGGTATACTTTATCCGGACTTATAAAGTACAGAACATTCAAATAAAACCTGAAGATTTTAAGTTTTAGAAACTTACCATGCGAGCAAGAGTGTAGGTAATCCTCTATCACCTTCAACTCGTCGTCATCATTAAACACTTTTTTGGCGAGTTCAAGAGCTGTTTCTTTCTGCACCATGCCTGCGTCATCCATCTGCAAAAAACGCCCAGGGCGTAATTTCCAGACGTTTGAACAAAAAAATACTGATTAAAAACAGAGATAAAATCGGTAGTTCTTTGTGATGGACGCTATTGCGTCGGCATATAATATGATTCAGCAGAATACAGAAGACAATCAAGAGCAAATGTAGCTTTTGTTTGCTTTCATAGCATTTGTAAGCAAACAAAAGCTACACATAAACTATCGGTGAAATGACATGACGGCCGAAAGAGAGTCCTATTTTAGCAACCAGCCGGTTTACTCTTGAACGCGATTCCGATCCCAATTTTAAGTTTTGACGGAATTTTGACAGAAAACTCATAGGATTTCTGTCAAAATAGCGTCAAAACTTAAGATTGGGATCGGAATCGCGTTCAAGGGTAGACCAGCAGGTGCTTTAATATTGGCTGGTCTAGCAGAGAAAATGTCAATCAAAAGGTTTCTTATTGACGTTTTGAGTAACATTACATCGCGTGGCATACGATGCGGTTGATTGTTGCTCTCTAAAACCACTGTATGAAATTTCGCTTGCCTACAGTTATTTATGATAGCTAGTATACGTACAACGCCAATTTGCCGCATCATGCAAGCTAAGAAGCAGCCACTGTTGGGACCCGTAGGCGTTTGTCTCGCGCGCAAGTTGGCAATGTCCTCTGCAGATATGGGGTTGTCTTTGAAGCATATCTTCCCGATGGTCTCAAAGTGCTCGTGGATTTTAGTTTTCTGCTCAGCTGTCATAGCCTGAAATGTGATCATCACGATATAATTAATGGTAGGATAGGAACCAAATAGGCAGCACTTTTGCTGAAAATCGAAAGTGCTAGAAGGGCTCATCTTATCAAACCATAAACGACGGCTAATAAGATACTCAAGATCAGGAGTTATGCTCGGTTTGACCAATGATAAAAAGAAATCTCACGATGGAGCTATGACACCGAAAACTCGTGACAACCACCGATTTTTTGATCGTAATTGACATAATTCTCTCGTGAGGTTTTCTCAGTCAAACCGAGCATAAGCCCGCAGGCTTTCCAGCTTATGGATAAACAGTGGATGGTACAGAGTTATTGAGAGTGTCATAAAAGCTCAGGGTTGTAAGTTAGAAGAAGAATAGATTAGAGATTCACTTACATTAGTTACATATGACGTCAAAGCCGCATAGAAGCAGCAAATTACAAGCACTGAACGAAACATGATTTAAGCTTGGTGTTTTAAGGACTAACTTCAACAATCAGGACCCGGTGTCTTCGGAAGATGGTGGCCTATTGTCAAATTAGCTAGTGGTCCCATATTTATATTACCTTGTTGACATCCGAATTTTAGCTTCAATGTATTATTACCTGATGTAGATGAAAATCGAGGATAGTCATTTCTGGTAATAAGCAGGTATTGATAATTCGTCCAGAGTCACCGTGAGTTGCTTGGCATTGATGCGTTCCGTGAAACACACTTAGTAAAGTTAAGTAATTGTTAAAAAAAATATTTTTACTTCAATTATTTCAACGGCTTGTACGTTGTATACAACGACATAACGTTCTTTCTTAGATTTAAATTCTCTATTGACTTTGTTGATAATCTGCTTAGAATATAACGATAGATTTAATTCTAAGGACCTACGATGATTTGCATAAACTATAAGCTATAAGTCAGTATTCAGTATATTTATTGCTTTATTAAATTTATTATGCATGTTACCTAAGCTGTTTCCAAAAAAGTTGTACTTTTCATTTGTTTGTTTTTATCCGGAATCTTGTTGTTAGTTTTAACCGCCATAACATTACGGCGCGGCGAAAACTCTTCATTGAATATAACTAAAACTGTTTTCCTTTATCACACAGCAAACAATATACTAGTGATGTAACTCGTCGGTCAGTCTCAGTAGGGAAGTCCTTTTCCCAAAACCAAGCTAACACTAGGCAGCTCTAAGTTATGTTCGTACCTACTTCTAAAGTGCCGCGGTTGGTCGATTTGTTTATGAATGTATGGAAGATACTTCCTCACAAACTTGCTTATTCTAGCTTATAGTTTAAACAACTCTATTATTATAAGATTAGTGTTTATTAGAGCATGTTAACACTAGCAAATCACAATAACACATTTTCATACAATTTACGCCCTTCTACTATTATTATTATAAGTTACCACCGGATGTAATTTTCAATAGTTATTTTCACTATATATATATGGTACGGCGTGTGTCGATGCACACATTGTAGCAATAGCTTTAACTTTGTTTTTAGGCAATTGCAAAAGTTTCAATGTATTTTCTCTTTCTATTTTTCGTTGTTTTTGGATTGGTGTCAAACAATGTTAAGGTATTCTGATTTACTTTAATTTTTATAGGTTATATTATCTGCTTTATTCCGGACATTTTTTAACGGCCCGCTAAAAGGTATACCAAGGAAAATGTGAGACAGTGTTTTGTGTATCTTTTTAAATTAAATACTTACACATCATATTTCATTAATGAATGTGCTTTTTACAACTCAGGCTTCATCACTGGATCAGATGAACGAGGATTTCACAAGTATTCTAATCGAGTGCCTAGAGGAGCATCCTATATCTCCAACAGATCTAGGGTCGATGACGGATAAGAAGATGCCCGACGTTGAAGCTGCCAGATGCATGTTCGCCTGTGCCTATAAAAGGACTGGAATGGTAAATCCTTAAAAGCACCTTTTAGAGCCGGCATACACGGACTGCTGGAGCAGTTTGCCATTAATCAACGCACACGGACAACTCGAGCGGCCATAGCTGGAGCAGTTGATATCAACTGCTCGTCATTCAAAGCGCGTGCAACGTGGAGTGAAGAGCGCGGGTGAAGGTAACTGCGTGAGAGCAGTTGACTGCTCGAGCAGTCAGTGGGTACGCAGTGACTGCTTGACCACACGACCGCCCGAAGCAGTTGCAACTGCGTGAGCGGTTCGTGTATGTGTACATAGAAGTCTGTAGTTCACTGCAGCCGCAGCTTGAAGCAGACGATGCTGCCTGCTGCAAGCTGCCCGTGTAAGGCCAGCCTTACGCCGTCAAAAACGTGCCTTTTAGCTAAATTGTATTTCTACAGTCGCTGAGATAAATAAAATCTAACTATTTTTATACGTTTTGTTTAGTTTTTCTGTAGAAAGACAATTTGGCTAAGCTTTAGAAAAATCGGTCTTTGTCCGTTTGAGAAAAACAGAAAGTCCTTTGGCACTGACCGTATGCGACCACCACGCAGTTGGGGGTGCCTCCTTCTCTGTGGGATAAAGGTTTGTCAGATCTGCGAATATTTATTTTAAACTCAGGTCTAAGTTTGAGTCTGTTACGATTGCTCTCTTACCGATCATCATCATCATCAGCCTGAAGAAGTCCACTGCTGGTCATAGGCCTCCCCTACACATTTCCAGGAAGAACGATTATGAACCCTTTCCATCCACCGACTTCTCGCGATCTTATCAATGTCGTCGGTCCATCCCGTCTGGTGGGTGGGGGCCCTACGTTTCGTCTACGTTACTTTCTTACCAATATGCAAGAAAGGGTAATGTTTAAAAGTGCGAGGGATGAGTTGCCCTTAATACCAATCCTTATAACTCAACACTGACAAACTTACGTCATTTCAGTCTGACTTGTTCGTAAATCCAAGTGTAGATGCTTGTAATCACCGACCTTGGAATGATGGTGAAGTAGCCAATACAAATAGTGAAACAATTAAAAGTTATACCTAAGACTTTAATTTGCAAATGGACTCTGCTCCCTATCGTCTGAAGCTAAGTGCTTGAAATGTAAACTGACTATAGTAACCCCTGCACCGCAATGATGCTTCTCAAGGTCATGTCATGTCACCTGATTACTGTAATTACACGGTCTATACCGCTCCACAATGACTTCTGATTACACCTAGCGCTCTTTAGTTACCGGAAACCGTTTTTGTTGGGTAACATTGGTTTTGGATTTTGACCATGAGCTACCTACATCCTTGTGAAATTCCATGATCTTAATTCGTTTATGGGTTTTTGAAAGCAATAATCACCTCACGTTATACTAGAATGAACACAATAAATACGAGAGATACCAAATAAAATTGCTTGTAAAGTTAACTAACTTTTTTAAGCTTAAGCCCATGCACTGGAGAGAAAAGGTCTCCCTCCGTTTTCCAGTTTTTCGGTCCATTGCTAGTCTGAATAAAGTACATCTAACTTGCTTACACCTGTTCTGTTGACAGAACTAATGGGGAAACCCCAGTAGCAATGGACCGAAAAAGTAGTTGGGAAAGAGAGATATCTTTTCTCAGCAGTGGGAAAACAAATGAGAAATTGTCGCGCCAACTCCGTGGGGGTCTGCCGCGCGTTCATGAATATAAGTATTATGCATACTTAGTGGACAATAGAAATAGAACTGAGGTGGAAATGGAGGATTGATGAAATCAGAAAACACAGAAGTAATCTAACTTTAGGCACTAATAAACGATCGAAAAGTATTATTAAATAATTGTTTCTCTCTTCAGATGGATGAAGAAGGGAATCTGTCTGCGGAAGGTGTACGCAGAATATCCAGCAAGTACTTCAGTGATGATCCAGACAAAATGAAGATCAGCGATGAATTCACTGACGCCTGCCTCAGCGGTAAGCCTACTGTCGATGTACATCGAGTACTTCATGCTCGAACACTTTAACCTTTTAAAAGATATAAAACACTGATTTCATTTATCAAAAAACTCGAGCAACTATCTCGTGTATAATCGGATTGCATACAGTTTCATCATCATCAGCCCGTTTGCACCCACTGCTGAGTATAGGCCTCCTCTTTATTGCGCCATTCTTTCCGGTCCCTCGCGAGTCTCATGCATACAGTTTAGCAAAAAATAATTTTGAACCTTTTTCTTATTACTTACTTCTTTTTTCTGGGTAGGGATCGAACCCACGACCAAGGGCACCGTAAAGCAGAGGTACCAACTGCCAAGTGAGCTGAGAGGCCAGTGAGATTTTTTTACACACCACAATTAGGTAATTAATTATTGACATTTTACAACCCGTACAGTCTATACAACGTGTATCAAAATATGTGTACTATCCTGAAGGGGGGTGAATTTCCACCCCCCGGGGAACAACTTTTGTTCAACGACTTTTCGAACTTCGATTGGTATCTCTGAAAAAAACTGCAACAAAGTTTCAACATGAACAGCTGACTTTATACAAAGTGACAACCCTAAACTCAGCTACAGAGGTAGTAGGTAGTAGTAGTAGACCTACAGAGGTAGTAGGTCAAGGGGTCAAGGGGTTTCAAGGATAGGGTTGTCAATTTATTTAGGCATTATGAAATTAAATATTTTTGTATATGGGAAACTGAAAAATGGAATTTTTAATTATCTCCCCCCCACAACTGATCACCATTGTGGTCTGAAACCCCCCACCTTCGCATAGTACACATATTTAGATACACCTTGTATAGGCCAGTCAAATTAATGTTTTTTTCAGTTAACAATGAACCCGTGAGTGATGGTGCCCGAGGATGTGAAAGGGCTGCGCTAATCTTCGAGTGCTCAGTGAAGAAAGTACCCGATGTAAGTTTCACATCGTTCTATAAAAAAAAAGATATTCTGAAAAGTACAGTTAGCTCCAAAAGTGCTTGTCTGTCGGCTAAATATTTTGGGAAAGGTCCAGTGATGATGTTCAAAAACTCCAATGGCATTATCACTAACTCTTTAGTTCTTCACTTTTACATGAAATTAGCGTATTACACCACGTGTAACCGTAGGCTGCTACGCGGTTCAAAAGCTAGTACTTGAATGGCCATGAGACGCCCCAGTCGCCTACTATCCCTACCCATATGAGCTAGTGCCTCCATCTTGGTTTTTAGCATGGTAACAATCAAGACATTTCCGCAAGAAGTGTAATCATAATTTGTAATAAATAACTAAAATATTTTACAGATAATACTCAACTAACCCTAACAATATAATTATGTTTATTGAATACAATATAAGCCATAATCAGAATAGTCACAGACCAAACATCTATCACGCACAATTTTTTATCGAACCTTCAGCCAACTGAGCTGTTAGGCCTATAGAAAATAATTCAAAAAAAACTATTTGAGTGTATTTTTTTATGTTTCTTTTGTCTTTTTTATCATTGTATTTATATTTATCTTAATTTTGTTACAGTTTGAATTGTTCTGATCATCGAAAATGAGAATATCTGGATTGCCTTTTTTGAGTGAATTAGTTTTAAGTTACCTTATAGTCACTAGAATCTGTTTATGAAATAAAAAGTTGTTCTCATAATTTATTGCTTTTTTTCTTATTTACTTATGTACAGCCAGCAACGGAATACTAGATCGTCCTTCTGTAGGACTATTATTGAGACATTTAATAATTTGTGGGTAATATTATTATGTGCTAAGCTGATAAGTTATATCAGTATCACCCACAAATTGATAATCTAAATAAATAGAGAAACGATGAGCAACCCTTTGCAAGAACGTATCGTTTAACTGCACAAAATTTGAGCGTTATTTTAAAACTTAGATGGACCCACTTATACGGACCGGGAAATTGGTCAACATTTTTGTTAGTTATTTCATATAAATGGTGATTGTCCCTTGAAAATTGTTTTGAGGCAAGGCTACGGGTTCCGGAGTTATACAAGATTTTTAATCCGCTTTTGCTGCTAACTTTACCTACCTATTTACTAGCTGGGAGCTTGAGCGTGCTGTGTGAAAAATGATCACAAATATTTATATAAACTATTTAAAATTAAATGATTACCATCTACCGGCCTATCCAATGATACATTAAGACATTTTGTGGCGTACATATTCAAACTAATTACGGTTACATTTTCGCCTCTCTCGATTTAGTGGGTCAAATTCAATGGTGATTAGTTTAATTGTCCTCATTTTGGTTCAATTCTGGATTTCGAATGATTCAATCGACGTTATTTAATTTAATTTTAATGAAAATGTATGTCGGAAATTACTTTCAAATATCGATGCTTTTGTCAGATAACACAAATTGTGATGTTATCAATTTAAATGTTTTGCTTCTGTTCTATAAATATAAATATTAGAAGCAAAGGGGGTTTGAATTACTACTGCTGTCAATGTCGTTTTAGAGAGTTTGTGTCGAAATGAAGATTCTGAATTTTATTTGGTTGGTTTTAAGCGTTTTCGCTTGCGTGAATGTAAGTATTATTTTGTTTGCATAATAAAGTTGGATTTCGTTGCTTTCAGAAGTCAAGAACAAAAATAAATGTATGTTTCTTGAAGCCAATTAAGTTTTAGATATTAGAATACAATGAAATCCTGTTATAATGGCTGGTTTGTGAACCTTTCAATAAAAAAAAATTCTACTACAGGCATTGACGGAGGATGAAATTAAAATTGAATTTACGAAGAAAGTAATGAAATGCACTAAAGACCACCCAGTGGACATGACTGAGCTGATGCACCTTCAACAGTTGATTGTGCCCAAGAAAATGGAAGTAAAGTGTCTCCTGGCGTGTGCATACAAGCTAGATGGCATCGTAAGTATAAAAGTCTAGCACGAATAGTTCTTTTATAAATGACAAAACGTCACATTTCAAGAGAGTTTCAAAGAACTATTGTTTATAGTGACCACTTTTTACAACAGCCAATCAAGAGAATTCTCAACGAAGCGCTTTTATGAACCCATATAATAGATACTCTAAAAATACTTCAGGTTTACAGTTATTGATCTACCTATAATATGTATTATGTATAGGTACGCGGAAAAGGTTTGATAACTTTACAATGCCGTCGGTTCATAGATTGGGAGGGTCCTACGCTTCGTTTTTCAGATCGTAGTATAGCTATTCGAGGACCTCTTCACCCCAAAATTAAAACTTTGCCATCAAACTTTACTATTGGTGCAGCAGGCATAGTAACTATGCAGAATGCTTAAGAATCTGTGGCAACCCACGTGACCTGCAAATATTTTAGTTCATAAAACAGTACTAGATGTCGCTAGTAAATTTGTACCGTTTGTAGATCGCGCTGACGAAAACGCACGGCTCCGAATGACCTTCCTTCCCAAATTTTACAACGGTATCGCTTCTCGGCCTTTTGGCTAAGATCAAAGTGTAGTATCTGTTCTTTTCAGCTTAATATCTGAAAGTTCCCTCACTGAGGGACCAGTATATTAAACTGATTTTTGTCAAGCGACGGGATGTTAGGAGCTCGCTCCACTCCCGTCACGGGTCGGCCCGGCATTGCAGTGCCGCCGGGATCGGCCCACATAATTAACTGAACTTTCGCTCTAGTAATAGCATAGAATCAATTCATGTTCGTCCTGGGTCCTACGGTTTGGACAAGGTGCCTTGCCTGACACTCCGGACTCCGCACTCCGCACAGTCCAATTCCTGAGCATGATGATCAACATATTATTGGAGATAAGACTGTTAGAATGGATTTTGTGATACCTTCTGATTGATTGGTATCTTCAACTATAGTACATTGTTACCTGAGTGTTGAAAGTCACGTTTTTTGAGTCCCGAGACGGGTTTGGCGCCAGAGCGTAAGCGAGGGCGCCAATGGAGCTTGAGGGACTTAAAAGACTTTCACCCGAGGTAAACACTGTGCTTTTCATTACGAATACAAGGAAAGTAAAAATAAAAACATGAAAGAAAAATTCGTGAAAATGAAGATTGAATTGCCGCCTTCCCGGTTTTTTTTTTCTTTTTCTCTGGCGGGCCTTCGGCTACGGTTCGCCAGCATTATTCAGCCATTGTTTTCATTCTCATAATTTAAAAAATGGTAAATTGTTTGCTCAAATCTATGTTATTTTAAATAAATAGTTGAAGCTATATATTAATCAAGTAATTTAGAAGATATATTATTTATTTAATACTATCTTTATGTTATTTAAATTTAAATTTTACATTGCGCTCTAATTAGACTTTTTAAACCTCTTACCTTTGTAATGGGTTTCCAACCTACTTGCTGAATAAAAAGTTGGAATTTGGTTCAACGACCTCTTTGCAGTCAGAAAGACTTTAGAAAGTTGGAACATGGTTGAATAAAACAGAACTTGTTTTTTTTTATAATTTGACAGCTGTCAGTAGAAAGCGATTCTCCCTAGGGCTGAAAGTTTTACTTTCAATTAGGCCCCTCAGGCAACTTCAGACCTACTTTCAGAGTATGAGTAATGAAAAATTATTTTATCCTTTTTATCTTCTATAAATCATTATTGATGAACACTTTCATTCAAGCAATTTTTTTTCGGATACTATACTTGTCATTCACCTAAAATTTTCTCGTCAGTTCACTAATTAAAAGTTAAAAAACGCTCCTCTTAAAATAAGATTTAAATAAATTCTATGAAAAAGCCTCTACTAATATACGAAATGAATTCAAACTTACAGGATACGAAACACACAATTTATTAAATGAGACTTAAATAAATTATAATGAAAACGCATCTACTAATATACAAAATAAATTCAAACAAATACAAATACAAATAAATACAAATCAATATTAATAACACTAAGTTACAGGTCAATGTCATATTGGTATGGGATATACCTACAACAACTTAATATAAATTTATCACAATTAGAATAAGAAATATTTGTGAATTATTCAAAATTAATAATAATGTATTTAATTATTATTGCTATTATTATTTTTTAAACATTATACAGTGAATATTTATTTATGAAAACAAAGAATTGTGATCAAATATAAAAATAAAATTAATAACAATATAATGGTAATTATATGCCAAATATAAAAATGGATTTCCTACTGGTTATCTAGTTCTAGATAAGCGGTAGCTCGTAAAACTCTTTTACCGAGTAGAACGAGTGCCCAAGCAGCCACTTACGTAATCGTATTTTGAAGACTGCTGTAGAAGTTGCATCTATTTTTATTGTGTCCGGCAGCCTGTTATAGACTGAGGGGCCCATTATATACACTGACCTCTCCGATTTGCTCAACTTGTGAGCAGGCGTGACGAGCAGGTGAGCGAGTTTGTTACTGCGCATCGCGCGGGATGTGTTTATGCCTCTTTGCTTGAAAACATCGATGTTTGTGAATGTAAAAAGGGCTACCTGGTAGATAAGTTCGCAAGGGAGAGGCATAATATTTAACTCTGCGAACAATAGCCTGCACGAGAAGTCGTCAGGTTCGCCCACAATAGCTCGCAGGGCTCGTTTTTGCATGACGAAGGCTCGCTCAACGTCCGCAGCTCGCGCCCACAGTTCTACGCCATAAGTGAGGATGCTGTGGACAGTAGCGAAGTAGCATGACACTACCACCTTGCGAGATGCGGTGCTAGCGAGCCGACGTAACGCAAAACACGAGCGGCCCAGTCTCGAGCAAAGCTCGTCAATGTGGACGTCCCAGGTGAGGCCGCTGTCGAGATGAAAGCCCAGCAACTTGGTCGTTTGGACCATTTGGAGTTGAGCGTTTCCGGTCATAACTGCGTACGGGGGAGGTGTGGTTCCATTTAGTTGGAATGACATAAAACAGGTTTTTTCTCTATTGAGGGCTAATCCGTTTGCCTGGAACCACTGCTCGAGCCTTCGGACAACAGAGTTCAGCTTTTGCTCCAAGGCCGGCGCCGTTGGCGCAGTGATGATGGCGGCCACGTCATCAGCGTACATGTAGATTTCCGCGTCGCTGATGGCGCTGGGTAAATCGTTTAGCAATAAGCTGAACAAAGTGTTCGAGAGGCACGAACCCTGTGGGACTCCCATGGTGTTCACCAGTTCACCAGACCTAACGCGGCCGTTGTCACCGACCACAGTCTGCGTGCGATGTGACATGAAGGCGGTCAGCAAGGACAGCACCGGGCCGCGTATTCCATAGAAATGAAGTTTGTTAGCGATAAGGTGGTGGTCTGCGGTGTCGAACGCGCGCGAGAGGTCGCAGCACAGCAGCGCCACATACTAGTAAACTACAAACTCACAGCATACGAAATACACAATTTATAAAGGCATGCGCACATCTAGCGCGATATCGATGGCGATCAGTGAAACGCTGTCAAATATCTCAGTAATAGCCATCGCGCTAGATGTGCGCAAGACTTTAGCTGAGTAACGTTCCAAATCTTCAAAGTTAATAAGTATGAAATGTTGGCCAAGAATAAAAAGCTTATTTGTAAAACATACACATGAAAAGCTATCAACTTTTGAAAATGATCTCTAACAGGTATAAAAAGAAATCTAAAAGACTAATAACTCGTCTAAATACATTTAATTTTTTTAAAGTAGCAAAACGTACACGGCCCATACAAAGGTATCGGTTCATAGAGTGGAAGGATCCCATATGCTTCGTCTTTCAGATCGTAGTAGCTATTCGAGGATTCGAGACTTTACTATTGGTGTAGCAGGCATATTAACTATGCAGAATGCTTATGAATCTGTGGCAACCCACATGACCTGCAAATATTTTAGTTCATAAAACAGTACTAGATGTCGCTAGTAAATTTGTACCGTTTGTAGATCGCGCTGACGAAAACGCACGGCTCCGAATGACCTTCCTTCCCAAATTTTACAACGGTATCGCTTCTCGGCCTTTTGGCTAAGATCAAAGTGTAGTATCTGTTCTTTTCAGCTTAATATCTGAAAGTTCCCTCACTGAGGGACCAGTATATTAAACTGATTTTTGTCAAGCGACGGGATGTTAGGAGCTCGCTCCACTCCCGTCACGGGTCGGCCCGGCATTGCAGTGCCGCCGGGATCGGCCCACAAATCAAACTGAAACATTAACTTTAGAAATAGCATGGACATGGACTTTATCACCATACAAGCTCCCCAAGTGATTTGTCATTTGTCCACCTTTATTCATGTTCGTCCTGGATCCTACGGTTTGGACAAGGTGCTTTGCCTGGGTTACACTAGCACGCACTCTTATTCAATATCTGTAATGTTATATTTCGAAATTATGATGGCAATTTATTTGTTCGTTTTAAAGCTTTTGATAGCAACAGAACTAAACTACATGATCACCCGGCATTTTGGGCACAGAAATAAGCTAGCTGTATCGTGGGAATGTTTGCATTGAGAATCTTGACAATATTGTTTTTTTTTTTTAATTTGACAGGTTTCTAATTTTTATCCTATTAATTTGAGTCCTATTTTTCTAGTACCGCTAGTAACAACATAAATTATAGCATCACTTTACAGATGAATGCCAAGGGATTGTACGACATTGAACACGCTTACAAAATGGCAGAACTGTCCAAAAATGGAGACGAAAAGAGACTGCAAAATGGAAAAAAAATGGCAGATACCTGCGTTAAAGGTAAGGTTATGACTTATGATGAGACACACAATTGACCACACATGAGACTTATGCCCACATTGAGACTCACACAACAGCTTGTAAGCAGATCGCTTAGTGTTATTTAATCTTGTATAAAATTTTACATCATAGTAAGTGTTATGTTTGAAATTTAAATGTTTTCGTTTTTCCAGTTGTTAATGATCCGCAAGTGAGTGATGGGGAGAAGGGATGCGAACGAGCAGGGTTGATGTTCAGTTGTATCCTGGAAAATGCTCCAAAGGTAAAAATATATATATATATTTTTATAATAAATACATTTATAGCCTTAATTAAAATATGTCAAAAGATAAGCTGTGCTTAAACTATTGCCATCTCTTACCACTGGGTAATGACAAAAAGTGACAGGGCTAACTTTAAACCATGACTAAATTTAAATTAGTAAAACAGCTGAAGATTTATTACATTTGATGATGGCCGATATGGACATAATCAGCCTGAAGAAGTCCACTGCTAGACAAAGGTTTTATTCCCAAGAAGAGCTCTCTCTATTCATTAATTCCCATGATCTTTACAATATCGTCGGTCCATTGGGTATAATAGCGTATAGGAACGATAATAATGATGATGAGTGTTATTTTTCTTTCAGTTTGGCTTCAAAGTTTAAAAAACCAGAACTAGACGACAAATGCAAGTCTATAGAATGCTCCACAAGTGCACACAGTTTCAATATTTAAAATAAATTTATTTAAATTAATTTGTTTTTATAAACAGTGCTGACATCTAGTAAAATCTTACTGAAAGCACATTCTTATTATATACTTCAGCTGAATGCCAGAGCTGTCACGCTATGAACCGCTGCAGTAATGTAGTTCACGGTAAAATAACTTGATGGCAGTGTCTACAAACTAGGAAAATGTATAAATCATTTTTTTTTCGTTGTTAAATAATAATGGTGATTAATAATAATTAATAAATCGTTTCCTTTTTATGAACACTATTATAATATTCACGACTTTTTTAGTTTATTTAACAAGAAAAAACTAGTTTTTTGTGAAGCAAACTTATTATTAATTTTGATGAATAAACAATGTAATAAAGGTGGTAGGTACTATCCGTCAATTCATAATATCCCCCTCATCACCCGAATGGCCGCACTCACACACGTGTAGTCAGGAGCCAGTTTTTCAACACCCCAGCGCCTGAGCACGTTTCGTATCAACACACACGCCGCGTACAGTTCACCACGAACCTTCACCATCTGTCAAAACATACGCGACTAATAATGTAGCGAGCACTGAAGAGATACGGTTTATTTTCGATTGGATGTTTCAATGCTGTTAGGTGGAGTGTACAGAATAGCAGCAACTTCATTCAAATCTTTCGACTGCAGCTCGTACTTCATTCGTTTGCTAAACGCCGTATGATCGGTTCTTTGATGACGTTTAACAAATTGGTAGTTTGTTTGTTATGTCAATAAGTTGTGCTGTTTATTGTGTGTGATATTAGTGCGGTGAACTTAGCAGTTTTAGTGATGTGATGTGTATGGGCGAAGATTTGATATATTACTTAGTAAGTACCAAATTCAATATCATAAAAAGACTGATGATTAATCAATTTTATTAATTACCTACCAAAACTGGGCTTGTGAAAAAACTACGAATAGTTTGCACCGGAGTAGGGAATAGGTTAATCACATTATTAATGACATGCAATTCTCTTTTAAACATACCTAGATAACACTTACCTTCTAAGTATTATTTATTATAGCAATAGTTCCTAATTACTTAATTATGCATGTAAAATACGAGCTCATAGATAAACGAAAAAACAAGGTAGACACGTTTATTAAGTAAGAATGTATTGGTACAGTATTTATCTTACTATTTACATCACTTGTATGCAGAGGAACATTATCGCAACGAATTATAGATACTAAAACCTTTCTTAATTTAAACATAACAGTTTTTAACCGAACCAATAACCGTCAAGGAATAAAAAATCCAAATGGCCACAACGAACTCGAAGACGAAACGTTAGACTTTCCAGGGTTTCAGGGACTTTCGGGTGGGTGGGTACCCGATGGACCGACGACATTGTTAAGACCGCGAAAAGTCGCTGGATGGAAAGTGCTCAGAACCGTTCTTCCTGGAAATGTAAAGGGAGGCCTACGTCCAGCAATGGAATTCCTCAGACTAATGATGAACCATTTTTAAGGTCTTCTGAATAGAAGAGGAACAGGGATCATTCTTTCTTCATCTTTATCCGTGTATCGTTTCGATAGCATCGTTAGGAATTTAAAGTTAGGCTCCATATTCTCTTTTGATTCTTCAGTAGGTCTTTTCTCTCTTAGATCAGCTCTTAGATCATCATTTTTTATAAACTTCCTCTTCAATATAAACTCTGGTATTTGTAGTTTTTCCTTATTCTTGATAGCTGATTTTGGGAACCACTTTTTGATGGAATTCTCTACAAAGTCCAGGTTTTCTATTTGGCGTTTCTTTCGTCCAGACACCACGCCGAGCTGCAATAGCACCGGGTTGCTGACGAGTGCTGCAGCTGCTCCTAAAAGAGCTATCCCTGCTATCGGCCAGAATAACGATTTCGCTGCCAGTGCCTGTAAAAAATATGCTAAATAAGATTGCGAAGGTCTAAATATAAAACCATCACGAAGCTATGACAGCTTAAGGAAAATTAAGAGTATACGAGGGATTAGACACTTTTCTCTAAGGATAGAAATTCCCGAATTTCAGCTTTTTAAGTTTAGAGGATAAAGTAAGTCTGGATGACGAAATATCATACACCAATGGATCAAAGTCACCAATACTCCTAAATACTACTGTATGTAATATATTTCTCAGAGAAGATAATAATGTTACGGCTCAAATAAACTTAATGACTTAAAACTAGCTAAGCGTATCACCCAAAATTTGCTTATCGCGAGTCATTTCCAATGCTATAATCTATGTAGGTGTAGAATAAATGTATTAATTAGCCCAATATAGGTAAAATTGTAATTTGCTAGGTGGTTAGACTCAGACTAAATTACCAACGTGTCTTGCGTGGGATTGAAATAATATTTTATAGCAGGCATTCAAATTCAATTTTTTTTATTCAATTGTATCCCAAGAATCACTTTTGAGACTACGTGCCAGTTCCACGTAACCAAAAATTGGCAACAAATTACGACTTGGTTCCTACCATTTTTTTGTATGATCCTTTAACAGTATTTACAGTGTTTGAATCACCATCCTGATTTAATTTATCCTGTAGGTAAGTTTAAACTGTAGGTAATAGTAGATTGATAAAATAAGAGGCAAATAAACTGTCGTCATCAACATTAGCATGACTGTTTTGTCTCCATGAGTTTTTAATTCAAAAAAATATCACAAATGGGAAGTTATAATTTGAGTCTTCAGTTTTATGGTTCATCTAACTACTACCATGGTACTACTATGGTTTATCTACTACTCTACTTACATGATGATCATAATGTTTAGGATGATGACCATATCCTCCCACATGATGGCCAACAGCGTGATGGGGATCATGGAAGTTGTAATGATGGTAGCCATGTGGCTCGTGATGGTCTAATTCGTGATGATACTCATATCCTGGATTGATGTGAGGATCCTCATACTCAAACATACCGTAACCACCTGCTGAATACAAAAATAGGTTATGAAATAAAGATGATGATAGACATACAAGTTTTTAAATAATATCATAAGCTATGAAAATAGAGAGATTCAAATCCATGACTCTCCTTCATACGAGGAAAGGCTGGATCAAAATAATTTCACAATAATGAGTTTAATCATTGCTTAATCAATCTGTGGTTGAGTTTTACAAGGAAAATAAACAATACCACCACTGACGTTTTTTAGCAATGGTTATTATATTAGGTTATTCGCTATATATTTGGTTATTTGTTTTATTACTAATGGAATCATCGAATCCTTTTAACATTGCCATTGGCAAGAAACCTTTCGTTTCGTAAACAACAACAGTCTTTATTTTGATGTTAATTCTAGCCACCTAAGAAATGCATTCCTGGCACATGTCCACCCACCACACACAGTGAAAATTATCCCTTATCTGATCATGACACTATTAGCCAACTCAGACTTAAGAAGCATGGGTTCGATTCTTGTTGTGCATACATGCATAAGAAAAATAATCATAACGTTAAAATAAGTCACAAGGAATTCTATAAAAATAAATTAAAAATTTTGGCCTCAATTTTGCAGTTGCCTTTGCAATATTGCCATCCAAAATGCTCGGAATAGTTGTTGATACATTGTCTATTCGAAACAGATCTTCATATTTTACTAATTCTGTTAGTCAACAGATGACTAATAGAGAAACTAATAGAATTGCCATTGAAGTTTTTGTAATATTACCAGCGTGGTCATGATGCAGCAAGCCTCGGCCATGGCTGGATCCTGATAACGCACTGTCGGGAACTTCCTGTGATAATCAAAATGATTCATTATTTTATTTACGTCGCATATAGCCTTTGATCTGAAACATTAACATGATTAAATAGATTTTGTTTTAATTTAACAAAATCATCTGACACCCAGGAATTAACATGCTCACTGTTAAGAAAGCTGTCATAATTGACAGCATTTCAGCTGATCGCCATTGGAATCTAGATGTGCGCAGGCCTTAAATCTTGTTAGGGTGATTTATGAATACGCTACAATGTATCTACGATTGCTTTGATGATTTAAATAAACCTCTTTACATTCAATAACTAATCCAGGATTCCAGAAATCTACCTGTCAACTCTTGTTCCTGAGTCGCATGTTCTGTCAGCGTGTTATATTGTATTCAAATGATGTAACGATGTGTACAAAAAATATGTTTCTAAGTATTATTTTAGCTCTCTGGTTCCCGTATCACAGGCTCTACTTAATTTGGGGCTAGATAATGTTGTGTGGATTGTCCACAATATTGTATTTATTTATAGTTTCTATCACAAGGACCGCTTTGAAACATCTTAAAGCTCGGCTTAGGTTAGTGCCAGTTCCACGCGACTAATCATTAGCCATAGCCAAAGATTTCAATAGGTCAGAAAAAGAAAACCTCCTCACAGATTCTTTTCAAGTTGCGAAACTAATCGGTTGTTCTAGTCTTGAGACGGAAGAGCCATAGTCGTTTAATTATCCACTCTCTTCAATTAGAGCATTGTCCCAAAGTCATGGTTCGTTACCTCGATACCATCGTCTGTACACCCCTTATTCACACGGCCCAACGTGTGTCTTCCGAATGGTCTACCTTTCTATGCTACAGCTATTAGGTCCGGTGCATTCTTGCCTTTGTTGAATTATGGACAATACAAACAAACGGATGGGTAACTCGATCAGCATGGCACGAGCTTAACAAATAGTTTGTTGCAAAAAACTATCGATTAATCAAATTAGGGCTACTCGAAGTTTTTAGTTAAGCTTATTACAGAGGCATGAGGCAAAGTTGAGTTGTGAAAAAAATGTGATGTTGTAGACAACAGTTGTCAGCACTATTCTGTGTCTAAACTGAACCTAAGTAACCTACTTTAAGTTCATTTATCGTGACAACTACACATACACGTTCTACAAATAATTGTAGTTTCTTAAATTCCGTTGAATGTAGTCAGAATATCAAGCACCTTGACTATGAAAGCATGACTCATACATGTTTATTTTCTCGTCTCATTGTGAGGCATTATTCATTTGTACTGAGAAGCGATCTTCGATTCCAAATCGGATATGAACTGGATTGCGTTTTTCTCGGGAATGTGATTTTAAATTGAACGCAGAGGTTTTCCTAGAATTTCAAAATAGGAAGGAACCATAAGGAAAGGATGGTTTAAAACTCAAGTAGCTTAGCAAGAACTAGAAGAAGGTTGGATTATGCGACTAGGTTGAATTTATCAGATTTTCTTGAAATTATTTAGAACTTCCTCCCAACACAACGCTATCAATATCTATACCCTCAAACTAAGCAAAGCTGGTATTAAAGAACCCACATGAGATTATGATACCCCAGGTACCTTAACATAAATAGAAATCGACACAATTCATGATGTATAACAGTATAGAGGTCGAGGCCGTCACGGGAAAGACTCTCAGGCATGTGATGCACGTCTGTGACCTGAGATTCCATGGCATGTTCATCTTACAGCTATTATGTTGTCGAGCAACCACTTACAGAATCCAACGACCCGTGTTCTTGCATATTTAGAGTATTCTTTTTAATTTTCTCACTCTTCTGCGGATGTTATGCTGACTGATTCTTTAAAAGACTGCTCTGTAATCGAGCTGTACTTGGCCTAAATCTTTCTTTTTTTTTTGTAGTTTTGACTGAATTGCGTTCCAGAATCCAATGGATGAATAATTTTCCCGACAGTTTTTCATTGAAAGGTTTCACAAAATATATGATTCATGTTACGAGAACTGTTTAAGAATACAATAGGTCTAAGTTAAGGATTAGTTTCATAACAACTCTGTTGGAACAGAGATGATAAATCAATAAAATGGTAGCAGATGAAAGCCGTATTTCAAGTATAAAAGAGACAGGAAAATCGAATAATTTTAATTAGTCGTTAGAATAAATTACCAATCAATGTGTTTTACATAGTATCAAGTGAGACTCATATCCGTTTGAGCAAGTTATCAGGAATGTAGGACAGCACATATAGGTATACCTATTCCCACATAGGGCTGTCCGACAACTTAATAGAAATAGCCGGACCTTTTCATACAAACACAAGAGGTTTGAAAATATTGGCATAGTGTACAGATAAACTTTCAATTCTCAAATAATCCTGTCAAAAATACGACCTTTAATAGCCGGAGACTTTCTAGGCAATTTAGAGAACATAATAAGATCTTAATTGGCAGATTTTTAAACCTCAGAGCAATCTTTTATCTCATGAAACAAATAACTAGCGAGCAGACGATATTCTATAATCCTATATGTTAACACACTCATTTGACATTAATTTGATCAGTATAGGTGTTTAAACATCGTACGACCATAACCGGTGACAGATGTGGACAAAAGTTCGTCATTTATCATCCTGATCAAGTAAACAGTCAGCAGTTCTTAGCCCCCTCCTAGATAACCCTTGATAAAATTAACACATTAAATATTGACAAAACCTCTCGTGTATTTAGCTGGATAATCACAATGATCAACAAAAATAAAAAAAGAAGCGTCCGGCTTTATACAACATGTCCGGTCATGTTTCTTAAAGCCGGATAGTTTCCCTAGGGATGATGATTTCAAACGGGGAATGCCAGTAGTAATTGCTACCAGTTTTGTAATAGGGCCTATAAAAAGCCATCCAGTGTGTCTGGTAGATGTTTATCTGTTTTGAATTGAGACTAGGACAAGATTCAACCATTACAAAAGTATGCTAAGTGGAAAACCGCAACTTAAAAGAGCTCGTCTTATCTAAAAGATATCACAGTTCATTTATGTATTTCTAATCAGAAGACTTTACAATCAAGTTGTCATTGTATGATTCCCTTCCTGGCTCGAATATAATAATTATGAAAAGCCTATGTCCAGTCTATGACTTTTTCAGGCTAAATTATGATAATGAATATAAAACAAACACAAAACATTTTGTATTGATTTACACTTCTTGGTTTCGCGGAAAATCAGCTGGTGCTCAATATGACAATGTAGATTCTATATTTGTTGTTTTTATCTTAACCACATCCTTGTGTTGACAGTGTAAACACGAAAACTTACCCTAAATTGAACGGGAATATGTTGAGGAGCAAAACTTGCGTATCGGCCCAATCCAATGTTCTCCTTTTGCAAAGTCTTCACATGTGTTAGGTTCTGAAATATTGACACAATTGAGTAAAGATCCTTTCTACGGATTTTCAGATCCTAGAGTTGTACGCCTGATTATAAATGTATAGCAATGTTAGTGTAGTGTGTTTCTAGCTAAGCTGATTTTATAAGGCTATGATTTTTTTATGGTGAGATTTCCGAATGACTCTAATAATCTATAGGTACTTCTATCTATTAATAATTTTATAAAACCGAACGGTTTGTATTTCTGTATATTATGACAAATAAACTCAAAAAATTTCAATGAATTAAAAAAATCTTTCACCCATCATATATTTACTAGCGACCCAACCCGTCTTCGCACGTTTTCGTTAGGTAATTAAAAAATAATAAAGTTTAAACATTCTAAAAGTCACTGCCTTTGGATTTTTCCAACCTGGGGCGAATCGTTTGTTATTTTAGAGGGCATTTTTTTTTATTCCAGGTTCATTTAGATTACAGTAACCTCTTTGCATCAGGCGAACCAGAGCGCTTCTCTGCCCACTCAGTAGTTAATCAGAACTATTTCCTGATGGCGCATGCTACGTCCAACTGAATAATTAATCACTTACACCACCACTGTTGATCATAGAATAATCTCTGATTTGCTCGTTGAAAATCGCGTTCGATATACCTTCACTGCCATTGTATACTAAAACGAATATAAGCACAAATGTTTGATATCTGCTGCATTGTTCAAACCACATCCTGCACAGTACCGGAGATGTACAAGACACAAGTGACATTAAAACGGTATGAATTGAAACGGTATACTTTATAAAAAAGCATAGACCGAATAGAGGGGGTGGTTTGGATGACAATTTGATAGGAGGCACAACAATGGTACTGTCCAAGATGTGGTTACACCCTGTTGACTTCGTTGCGTAGTCATTTCACTGGTATTGTTCGTAATGAATATAATGATGGTCATGTTTACTGAAGATTGTTACATGGTGGATGAACATCGCCGTAGCTATTTTTCCATCCATGATACTTCGTTCTTGTGGTAGTATTTCGTAATTCAAAGAAACCTTCAATGAATACAAGTATTTACAAAATATACACAAGAAACAGTTGAGCTATCAGCAGACATCAGAGATATTACCTACTGCTACTGACCTAGATTCTCATTATAATAAGCATCAAAAGCTTCCGCAATAAAATTGCCAGGTATATTTTGTAAAACAGTAAAAAAAGTCATCGGCTTCATCTTTCGTCTTGTTTCGACGCATCTTCCCTAAACGTAATCCCCACCCTCCTTGAATTGCTCACCTGTATCACAGAATACATAATAACATCCCCGTATTACGGTACAGGGGCCTGTTTTATTAGTTTTAAATTATTTATTTTGCCGCAACAGATTTACGATTGGCACCGCGATATATCAGGCGCCCGCCAATAAAATCCTACACGACAGAGATGGTGTTATGCTGGAAGAGACTGGGTGTACCAAGCCGTAGTTTGTTGCCTGTTCTTCTAGGCTTGGTCGCGTGGAACTGGCACCGAGACTCACCTAGCTTTAAGACGTGATCCTTGGGATGCTACTGAATAAACTCATCTTTGACTTTGAGTTTCTACAGAGCTTATCTATAAATTCAAAGCAATTCATAAAAAGCTTTTATATTTCAATAAATCTTTCAAAAAAAAAAATGAAACTTTAAAGCTGACTTACAAGTTCCAAAGCTATTTAAAAATGTACTCAAAGTTTTAATAGTACATTGTTACCTGAGTGTTGAAAGTCACGTTTTTTGAGTCCCGAGACGGGTTTGGCGCCAGAGCAGAAGCGAGGGCGCCAATGGAGCTTGAGGGACTTAAAAGACTTTCACCCGAGGTAAACACTGTGCTTTTCATTACGAATACAAGGAAAGTAAAAATAAAAACATGAAAGATTTTTCTTTTCTCTTTTCTCTGGCGGGCCTTCGGCTTCGGCTCGCCAGCATTATTCATATTCAGCCATTATTTTTTTTTCATAATTTAAAAAATGGTAAATTGTTTGCTCAAATCTATGTTATTTAAAAAAAATAGTTGAAGCTATTTAGTCATCAAGTAATTTAGAAGATAAATTATTTATTTAATACTATTTTTATGTTATTTAAATTTAAATTTTACATTGCGCTCTAATTAGACTTTTTAAACTTCTTACCGTTGTAATGGGTTTCCAACCTACTTGCTTTAAAAAGTTGGAATTTGGTTCAACGACCTCCTTGCAGTTAGAAAGACTTTAGAAAGTTGGAACATGGTTGAATAAAATAGAACTTGTTTTTTTTTTATAATTTGACAGCTGTCAGTAGAAAGCGATTCTCCCTAGGGCTGAAAGTTTTACTTTCAATTAGGCCCCTCAGGCAACTTCAGACCTACTTTCAGAGTATGAGTAATGAAAAATAACTTTATCTATCATCTCTTTCCACAAATATAAAAATATGATAAAAGCTTTACTAAGTTAAGGCCAGATGGCGCCATGTGAAATGTCTAACAATATTTTTAGGTTTATAGCACATTTATTCACGATTTTTTTTTCAAACTACTACATTTTTACTTTCTATCAGGTGTGACGGCAGTAAACGTTTAGCTATCAACCAATAAAAAAAAATTCGCATACACCTGACTTGAACTTCCAGAAGCAAATACCATTTTGCTGTTTCAGAATATTGCCACTTCCACAATCTCTAACTCCTGTACTTTGCACAGTTTTTTAGATACCCGCAACTTCCCCTTTTATTTTACGATCTTAAATTCTTCACGAGATCCATAGGTGAAAGTATCCACGAGATACTTTTTCAGTGGTGGCTGCGGAGGAAGGTAGATGGATATTCGCTGAAAAAGGTTTGTATTGCGCGAGGGTCCGGAATGGTCAGAGCGCGATAAATGGCTCGTGTAATTATTATTTGTGCTTTACTGCATCGAATGGGATTGCTGGGGTTTGAAAGAAACAAGATGGTTTTCTGTGTTTGAAGACTAATAAAAAAGTGCTCGGAGGAAAATTAAACTGTCAGTCTCAACTCTAAGCTACTACTACTATTTATTAATTGTATTTAAGTACAACAAGCTATGTTAGGTACACTTATTTTTTGCTATGTAAAAAATTTAAAATAAATGTAAATAAAAGGATATGAAAGGATATGTAGTAACATTAAAATCTTAAAACTATTTGCCTTATGCAATGGGCGGTCTTATCCCTATACAGCGATCTCTACCAGAAAAAGCGCTTAGATGTGCACAAGACATTTGCCACGATGGAAGCCTTGGGGTGGCTTAAAAATTTCCGTCAAGATTGACTAAGATACCTAAGAGATATTGAGCTAATAATTAATTATAAGTTTAAAA
The DNA here is from genome assembly GCA_939531255.2 of Thera britannica. NCBI lineage: Eukaryota > Metazoa > Arthropoda > Insecta > Lepidoptera > Geometridae > Thera > Thera britannica. The sequence continues at coordinate 8,827,487 of OW618050.2, forward strand.
AACTTGAGAAACCGACTTCATTGTCAAACGGCTAAACCGGTTTTAATCAAATTTGTCTGGGACAATCTGGACGTAAGAATAACCTTCCAAATAAAAAAATAATTTTCTAAACCGGTTCATAAATGACGGAGGCATGCAGTAACAATCATAAAAAAAAAAATTTAAAAAAAAATAGCAACACCGATTTTAATAAAATTAAAATGGGACCAATCTGAAAGCAGTACCTTACAGATAATAAAATAATTTTTCAAATCGGCTCACAAATGACGAAGTTATGCGGCAACAATACAACCGAATTGAGAACCTCCTCCTTTTTGATTGAAAGTCGGTTAAAAACTACCATTATATAGCTTTTAGAACTAGCTCTGGTCACCAGATTCACCAAGACGTTTTAAAGTTATCCTATTATCGAAAAACTGTTTCAGTTTATTTTTTTGTAAATAGGAACTATCATTTAGCAAGTACATAGGATTCATTATATAGCGCCTATAGTAACCTACTACATTATACTATTCTATACAACTAAGTTTTCTTTGAGAACATGAAAACAGTGTTAGCTTCTGGAAAACTGATTGAAGTGTCGCCTTCATCTGATACAGCCCAGCATCCATCGATCAACGTCTCCTTTAACGTCTCTTCAAAGAGCTATCGGAGGCAAAGCAGAGTACTTTTGAGACTTCGCGACTGTAGCTATGGCATACCGTGGATGGGACTGAAAGCTCAATAAAAGCACAATTGTTTTAAATATGTTTTAATTAGCTAACCTGCTACACCGTCGACCACATCATCACTTAAAAGCAGGTGAGATTGCGGTCAAGCGCAAGCATATACATTTTTTTTTGCAATTTTTTTTATAAATTATAGAAATTAAAAGTAAAAAAAAAATGCCATGACACGTCTTTCAAATTTGGTCCACAAGCACAAACTGCCTGGACCACTTCTTGATCTTTCACTTGATACACGCAACGATTAACAACAAAACAACCAGTTCAACATTTTTACTATAACCTGAACTGTGAACCTAGTAAGGCAAATTCGGTTTGAAAGTGCTTGAAAATTGCAGACTGTTTCAGACTCCTTCTAAAAAGGGTGCATATTGCGTAAATGTCAGGTCACCTAAAATTAATCAAAAACCGTGACGGTCATTATGCGTCAGAAAGAAAAATGTGCTATATCAACGGCAGACAACTGTAATTTCATACTCATTGCTACACTGTGGCAAAGGTGTCACGGTAGATGGATCGACGGATCGTATCAACAGAGAATTAGAGTTAAATGTGTTACTTGTTACAATGATGTAAGTTACAAAGATGCCATACAAAAAACTCACTATTACTCACTAGACTTCTTTAACGATCATGAAAAAAAAGAATAACGTTAATTATAAATACCTATTGTTATCTTTTTTTTATAACCTGCTTACAATCTGTGGGTCTTATTAATAATCCTGGCGTAGCGTTGGACTGGTTGATTCGTGTTTTGTCTCTTGCATTGACATGCAATTGTCAACTCGAGCAAATGTGACAAAACACGATTTAACTACTCCAGCGTTGCGCCAGGATTATTAATAACACCCATGGGGTCTTATTAATAATCCTAGCGTAGCGTTGGACTGGTTGATCCATGTTTTGTCTCTTGCATTGACATGCAATTGTCAACTCGAACAAATGTGACAAAACACGATTTAACTACTACAGCGTTGCGCCATCAGGATTATTAATAACACCCTGTATGATTATTAATGACGGTAAATTATGCATTGATTTATAAAACTAGTCATAAGATCTGACAATATCCAATTTCTTTTCATGCATAATAAAGGTAATAAATACATAACATACTCTGAATACTGAAGTTGTTTTTTTTTGTTTTTCCCTCTTAAAACCTTAAAACTCTTGAGATTCTACTTTATGTAGTTAACCACGTAATTATTTAAATATCTTTGAATGCAGTTTAAATTCGAGTAATATCTTCTTTCAGTAAAATGTTCCATCTACAATATTCAGGGTACTTTCTCTCAATGTGGCATATTCGTGGGACGCCCTTTATAATTTTAGTTATGTATTACTTTCGTTACAAATTAATCAAAAAAAATCATCCTCGTCAAGAAAACTAACTTACTTTACTATTTTCGTATGGGTGAGAGGGATTGAATATAATATTTCTTCACGAGCAAAATTCATTTTACTGAAAGCTTCGGCATTTACGACGTCTTAAAGTTGGTACTAGAATGCATCTTCAAATGAGCACGTGAAAGTGACATCTTATGAATAATGTGGTAATACCACTTGAGTCGTGAACATTAAGCCATTGGGGTATGCGAGGGTGAGATCGTAGGCTTAAAATAGGGATGGTTTTAAATAAAACGTTTTTCATAGAAAATAAAACATCATAGCTTGAAACTATTACAAGGGTATTTATCGCGTATATTTCGGCTTCAGACTTTCACCGTCGTGAAATCCCATCATTGGTAAGTGTGTGCGTGTGCCCCAAAAGTCAGCTACGAGTATGTTAATGTACCACGGTTATTGCAACATAGCCGACACGTCGGAATTAAATAAACAAAGTAAGGTAATATACGTGTCAAAAACCCGCGTATTAATTTCAATATTTGCATTTGCCTTTCATCGGGTGGACTGTAAGTTTGTTTGCTTATACTATACATTGACCAAGTGAGCGAAGTGTCTCCGTTTCGAGATGCCTCTGTCCGGCTGTTCTTGCCTCGCATTCTTTAAAAGTTCTGAACGAAACTTTGAGTACACAGGTGATGATTTAGTAGTTTTTTTTTGTCGATGGTTATTTTTGATTAGAGGGTAGATACTTCCTCCAAAAAGGGGCAAAAAGAGAGCTTCTGGTTATCTCCCCCGTATGAGATGTGATTGCGATGCTTTTTATTTATCTATTTATCTATAGCTTTAAGTTGGTCTCATATAAAGAGTGCCGAAGAACAGAAGCCTTCAGCATGATGAGCCGAATAGCTTCTCAAAATGCATTTTTAGTGCGAGGTCTACAGCTCACAGAGCCACTAGTAAAAGTATATGCATAGCAGTAGCTAAGTCACTGGGTGACTGAAGTTAACTGGCATTATTCAACTTTCGTAATAAGTTTGTTTTTGGCAAAACGACTCGGAAACTCGAGAAAAATGGCACTCGGTTGTGGGCGAGAAATTGGTGTTGATAAAAACGGTACCCGACAAATTCAGCAATAAGGTTCTGGCTGTAGTGCTAGCGATTAGATACTTTTATATACTTTATTTTCGTAGATTCTGCAAGTATTCGTATGTAAGTATAATTTTGGTCTTAGTTACTGCTATGCAAAAGTAATTAAATCATTCTAGAACAAAATATTTTATAAGGCATCTGCAAGTTTTGAAAAGTGGTTGAGACATTAGATTGAGAGAACAAAATTTATATTATGCAGGATGAGGCAGTATGGTAAGGCGTGGACCAAGTTATACCATCTTTGGTTAAGCCTACGCCACTATAAAAAAGCTGCGTGCCTATTAGAAGTTTGTTTTACAATTTATAGGGGGGGTCACTAGGCCATCATCTTACCAGTGATGGTGCTGTCGACGAATAAGCGCGCTCATCTAGAAAAGACCTACTCACTAATTCAAATAACAGGTATTCGGAAAAACAGACGCGCCGTCAACGAGTTCCACTCTCTGGCTGTCTTTTTAAAGGTTGAAGCAAAACACCGCTCGGTTAAACGCTCGTTCACAGCTTGCACTCCAGCCCTACCCTAAGGGTGGTGACAAACGAGCGAGTAGAGCCGACTAATGAGTGTACCGGCATACCTGACGCATATTTGTTTGTATTATTATATGAAGGCCTGATGCGCTGTGGAGAAATACATACGTTTTGGGGAAATAAAGGGGGCTTTGCACTCAATTTCTTTGTATTTTGCCTACAAGTGTTTTAGTTTTTTTGCTAAAAACAGGACCATTTTTATGGACACAGTACTAAAAAATATTTCATGAGTCAACCTTGTACGCAGTGCGTATGAGGTATGCTATTTAAGTGTCTAGTATTTTGAGACCAATTTTCGAAGTGTGCATCGCCTTTTTGGTTAAAAACTTCGATAATTTGTAGTAGATGGAGATAAAATAGGGGTGTATCATAATATCCAACAGGGCAATACCTGTTTTGTATTCGATGGGGTGATCGTTTATTACGTAAAGTTAAATTAATTGATGACAACTGTATACATAGCCGTAGGTACACAAAAGCATTGTCAGAAATACGTGTAACGGGTTGTCGTAATTAATTTACGTAAGTTCTCATAACACGTCAAGTGATTGTAACTATTAGCTCTTGTAAAGGCATAGCGATGAGCTGAGAGTGTAATGTGAAGATTGTTCTGCAGGTTACGCTATAGGCTACGCTTCTATATAAGGCTACGCTATTTACCACGCTAGCCGCTACGCTGACCACTACGCTAATTCCTATACTTGCATTTGTATTTTTATTTATTTATTTCTTTCATGCACATAAGATCTTAAAAATATTGGTACAATATTAAGTGCAAGTACATGTTAGGAGGACTGCAGTTTGGAGTTCAAATCTATAACTCTTGCTTGCTAGCCAGCACGACGCTAAGTAAAACCGTACCAGAGGGCTTATTCTGAGTTTTCAACACGGTTGTCGTTAACTTAACGCAAAACGACTCATGGTTAGCGTAGTCGTTACAAGGGTATCGACCCCGATTTTGTTTGGAGAAACGATGAGAGCTCCAGTCAGGATTGCAGAAATTAATATTTTAACGTAGCGATCGTGAGTTATAAAGCTAGCGTTAAAATGATGCTCTTAGCGATAAGGTCGCTCATTGTATCTTCATTGGTAATGTTTATTTTGTATTAAGTCTTTTATTGTGTACTATAAAGCATTCTTTTGTATATCTATCTATCTAATGATGTTAAAAACTCAGCAAAAGTTCTCAATACGCTACGCTAACCACTATACCGCTATGCAAACCGCTACGCTAACCGCTACGATAACCGCTACGCTAGCTGCTACGCTAATTACTACGCCCATGTCTGTTATTTTCACGCACTACGCCCACCACACACGCTCTCCATAATCCCTACAAATATGAGTAGTTGCTATACAAATACAAACAAACATGGCCGCTAATAAAACGGAAACCAAAATGACGGTTGAACAATCCCAATGATCCCTCACCCGCGCAGACGGGGATTTGAATTTGTTACTAAATATTAACTGCATTTAATTATTGCTCGTTATGTAAACCTTTAGGTATTATTTATTTTTTCTGATAGCACTTTAGATTGATTCACAAAATAAGCATCCATACTCTTAGATGGGAATTTAACTTATCTACAGTATTACTGGCACGTGAGGCTTAACATAATATGTTTGCCTCTAGTCGATGGATGCATGGCAGTGCATTGTTTGGCACGTTCCTGAAGCGCGTGATTCGCGAAGCAATACTTTGTTAAAAGCGATTCTTATCGCTAAATCATGCGGGCCATGAATAAAAAAAATATTGTGCAGAAGGCAGAGCTACTAAAAACTGAGCGGTGAAACGTAAAATGCCTACTCCATACAGAGTGTAGTGTATGCTAGTGCTTTCAAACGGCGAAGGAAAACATCTTGAAGAAACCCGCGGCTTGGCTCCACACGTATTGACTGTCTTTCCTGTGAATTAGGTGAACTAAGCCGTCAGGATGATTTAAGTAGGTGCTGGGCAAGCCTCCTCCTAAAAATTCAGCCTCAGGCACCATAGGGTCCTTCCCGTAAGTGAGGGCATGAGCAAAAACTGTTTCTCCTGACGCTACAACTAGAAATAGATGCAAAGGCCTGTTTACTTTACTTTTAGATGATGGTAGATACCATTTGCTTGTTCCCACAATTTTACAATACAAAAGATATTTCGTCCACCATAACCTACCAAAAAAATCATACTCCAGACAATTTCAAATACGTAAATCCCATCCCGAATCAAAGTGAGCTAACCCGAGCTTATTTGAATGGTGAATCTCATTGGATCAAGCTATCCATATCCTTGTTCATTAAATTCGTATTCGGCACGTTTTGTGTACCATGGGGACCAGACATGGGTTTATTATAGATCTGTATTTTGTCATTCATATTTATACTTTGATAAAAACATACGTAGCACATTATTTATTCTGTGGTAGTATTTTAGATAAAATTATTGCGCCATGGCAAAGAGCAACGTGGTGGCGTGTAAAGGTATGATTCCGCTCTAGGCAGGACGCTTTTTTTCCTGAGTTGGGATCTCAGCCGCACTGTCGCGTGTCACGTTGATTTTTCCGATCAAATTTTGTGCGCGCGGTTGAGTGTCATTTTTGCGCAGCAATGCTGCCGTGGCACTGCTACCAAGCTTGGAATGTAATAATGTCGTATAAATCTATAGCGATGATGATATGGATGGATGTATGGGAAGCATAGTGCGGCAGGACTGCTGCGTGCTATACCGAGATTGGAATCGCACCTTTACCTACTCTAAACTCCTTTATTTACTCATTAACTCATTATGTTCCAATCCTAGCTTCTTTTGACCACTTTCGGCAAATGATGTTCTATTATTGTGTTTGTTTTGTGAAGCCTTTTGGTCATAGGTTATTAGTTGCCACATCAAGTTACTTGTTCTATTAGCAAATTGTATAAAAAGGAATCTTTCATCTCGTTAGGCGATACGAATTTGTCATAAAAAATTGCTTGGCTTTGAAAGTCATTCTGTTACCCAAATGGCTTATTTCCCTTCCCGCAATTTTCGTAAACACCGAAACGGCTGCACCATCCAATATATAAAGCCAAATAAATATTTAGGGGACGCACCTATCATAAACACTCATCTCGTGAAAGCCGGCGTCCCCACATGCAAATAAGCAACGTTTATAGTGAGTGTACGCACGGGTAACTTCAGATTGGGACTGGTGGACACACAAGCTATAGTAAAATTGTTTATTTATGACTCTACCTTCGCATTGTGTTTCATGAAACAATGAGGTTGTTGAGTTTCAAAACTATCTTGTTATCAATAATAAAAAAAAATATGTGTATTACCTCGTAGGTTTCACATGCAGCTTCACTTAAAAAGCCGCTCTCCAAGTTTCCAAATCATTAAGGTGTAATAACACCCTAATAATGGAAAAAGAGCTTGTGTATAGAAATACACAAGCTTTTTTTCTTCACGTTTCATATTAGGAAGAAAAAAATATAAAAAAATGGTGGATTGTTGTAAAATATGGACAGAGATGAAAATAATTAAAATGACATTACGTTATGTTTATCAAACGTGAAAACGAATCAAAGTCAAAATAAATATTCAAGCTTTGTCCATTATGCATTAGTATTTTAGTCACGTTTGTACTTTAAAAGTACCCTTTTCACAAAGTGACACTCATTTTTGGCACCCAGGAAATTGCTTACAACTTCTAACTGTATCTTCCAAATGGTGAAGTTTTAATTTAATCTATTTAGATGTGTAGGCTGTATAGTTTAATATTAAACAGATACAGCTCTTGTCGAACATATTATTTATCATAAAATGATTATAAGTAGTTATACATTAAAAGAAACCCATGAGAACAAATTGATTAATTTAAATACACAAATCTTTAATCTTTCATAAGTAAAAAAAAACAGATGCTCCTGATCCAATACCATCATATTCTGCCTTAATCTCTGTTATTCGTTTTTATCAGAGAGGTACCTAAAAAAAGCTATAGAAGTACCTACCAGTTTCTATGGACACCATGTTATGTACAAAGTCTACAGATTACACCAATACTTGGACGCTGTTTAACTAAAACGTTCTAATCCACAAGAAGTTTCATGTGAATTAGAGCGTTTTAGTTATACAGCGTCCAATTGTCCTACTGCGAGATTTGAACCCGCGCGCGGCGCTTCAATTTCCGTGACAGTGAAAAACACATCTATATCTATTATGATGGCTACTTTATCGAATGTTTTTCACCCTTACTTTGCAAAGACTCCTTTGCTGTAAAGCAAAGTCACGACTATGGCCGAGATTCATAGACCGAACTTTGACTTTACTTTGATGGAAAGTTCAACTTTCAACCAAAATTATATTTCATAGTTCTGTCAAGCTCTTCTTTATTCAAAATATTGATAGGAAACTTCGATAAACAAAGCTTACTTTGCGAAGACTGCTTTGCTGTAAAGCAAAGTGTGGTCTATGAATCTCAGCCTATGAATCTTGGCCTTAGAAAATACCTATCCACTTTTTTTAGGGTTCCGTAGCCAAATGGCAAAAACGGAACCCTTATAGTAGATTCGTCATGTCTGTCTGTCTATCTGTCTGTCTGTCCGTCCGTATGTCACAGCCATTTTTCTCCGAAACCGTAAGAGCTAGACTGATGAAACTTGGCGAGTAGATGTATTCTGTGAACCGCATTAAGATTTTTACACAAAAATAGAAAAAAAACTATAAATTTTGGGGGTCCCCATACTTGAAAATGAAACTCAAAAAATTTTTTTTCATCGAACCCATACGTGTGGGGTATCTATGAATAGGTCTTTAAAAATGATGTTGAGGTTTTTAATATCGTTTTTTTCTAAACTGAATAGTTTGCGCGAGAGACACTTCCAAAGTGGAAAAAAGTTGGTCCCCCCTCTAACTTCTAAAATAAGAGAATGATAAAACTAAAAAAAATATATGTTGTACATTACTATGCAAACTTTCAACGATATTTGGTTTGAACGAGATCTAGTCAGTAGTTTTTTTTTATAAATCGTAAACCTCAATTTACCTTTCGACGAACTACAAGAACCTTTATATTATATTACTTGTTGCTACGGAACCCTTCATGGGCGAGTCCGACTCGCACTTGGCTGCTTTTTTTGTTATCATCCAAGTTTTATGTAGGTATTTGGAAAATTAAACGCCGGCAACGAGTTCCACTCATTGACTCACCGCAATAATAAAAGTGGAGGCGAAGCGCTAAGAAGAGCTGCGGGAAGATATCATAACTAATCAAATCATATCTAAGCAAATTTATGTCTTTCAGCTGTGACCGACCTTAGCTGAAATTTATAAACGCGTGCAATTTTAGTGCCATAACTAAATAGGCAATAGGTACATTACCAATGACTCGTCTCCGAATCGAAACGTTATGTATTATACCTACTACGCCACACATATTAACATAGTTTGTACAATGTTCATCGCAAAAAAAAGTATAGCAAGCAATGCGAAAATAACAAACTAACTTGTATTGACACGAAAGTTTGTAGATAAAGGCACAAATTGTGACAATGAAGGGATTCGCCGAAAATAACAAGGCAATTGTGTTCGATTCGATTGTACAAACAGTTATTTTTGTTTTTCAGAGTGGAAAATGTCGAATATCTGCCAGCGTTACATCAGGCGGCACTGCGAGGAGAGAGCTGGGGGCTCCTATATGAAGGTCAGTAATTTATGTAGGTACCAATAGTGTTCCTTCATATAGTTCGACCAAACTGAGTTTGCACCTTGCGTCGTTTACAAAAAGTCGACAAAAATCATCGGTCTGCAAAAATTTATTCGATAAGACTTTAGAAAATTCAACAAATGTTTGTTAGATTTTACTTCGCATTTATTGTTTTTAACATTACTTACTTACCTAAAGAGGTAGGTTTAATGTAACAATAAGCTTTCACATCATTCAATGAAGTCTCTAATTCAATATTGTTATATGTAGTTTGACCATAACTCGGATGGTTAAATGGATGCAGACGTACAAAATATAAATATGCATAGGTACATTAAATTAAACACAAAAAAAGCGAGATGCAAACTTATCTTGGTGGAGCTAAATAGTAACCTACATATATTGTATTTGTGCCTATTCGTTATGGAAATCATGAACGATGACTTAAAGACATCACAAGAGTTGTGGATACTTAATTTATCAAATCCACAATATGAAAAACTCTTGTCAAAAACATGATGTGCTCTCGAATACTTTTTACAAATCGTTGTCATATTTTATTCCCTCAGTAAGTTGTGTAAAATAAATGTAAAATCTTTGCTGGAGTCTGACGTCAATTTTGTAAATAGAGTTTCTCTAGAAAACCTCTCCACGCAGACTAAGATGGTCAAACTTACGAGTATTTGGACGTAAAAAGTAAATTACTAAAATAATAATGGCCAATACGTCTTCCCTTTATAGAGGTAACTTTCATTATTAAAAACAACACGATGTTGAGGGTCTTTTAGACATTAGTTTAGGAATTCCCTCTTATGTTTTTAGTGTCATTAGTGTTTTTGAGTTTATTCGTCAGTCTTTAATTCATTTTAATTGTTTTTCTGGTGTTGTTTTGAGTTCAGTGCGTCGATTCCAGCAACACTGCTCGATTGAGTGATCGTTGAAACCACAATCCATTTTCAAAAATTTTAAACAAAAATTGACAACTCACATCGATTTACGCGGACGCTTGAGTGATTTGTGATGTTGCAGGAATTGACGCCCTGTTGTGTAATTTCGGTGGCATTTTAACCAACACTATTTAATTTTGAGGTCTTAGTTCAAAGTGTAAGCAGTTGTAAGTGAATGTGTGATGAAAGTGTGTAACTGATATCCTAATTTGATCTAAAATGATGGTTTTAAATAAAAACGGCCACCATTTTTTTTTCAAAACCAATGACGGACGACTTTTAATTTTTCGCCCGAAAACAAAGTCAAGTGTGAGAGTGTCCTAAGATGTTTCGCACTTGCGTGGTGCAGCCTCATAAGGTGTATCCACTCAAGTTTCATGTGATTAAGAGCGCTGTTAGTCAGGAACAATCTTTTTTATCGCAATTTTGTACTCAGGATAGGCGAGTTACGGTCGCGTGTAGAATAATAAAATTCAACATACAAGATATTTTGAGGGAGAACGTTTTTTTATAGGTTTAAAGTAGATTTAAGTAACCGTCCTTTATTTAGACGGTCCACCGATTTTGTCAGCTGGTGTTTTTTTTCTTAGGTACTACCAAGTCACAAGTTTAAAGATTCTTGCAGCCATTGAGCCTACATAATATATAAGTATAACCACTCAACAGTCTAATGGCCTGATAAAAAGATGATTAAAAAAAATAAACACCAACGCAGACTAATGGCCTATAAAAATACGTCAAAAGAATAAACAGTGCTTAAGCTATTGCCATATCTCTTACCACCGGGTAATAACAAATTAAATTTAAATTACGATTATAAGTATTAACAAAACCCACACTTAAATTAATAAAAGAGCCCCGTAAAAAATATTTCTAAACCCTGGTCTAAGAAGTGCTCGGATCAATGGCTTTGTATTAGGTTAACACATGTGTTTAGGCTAGATTGCGGATGAAATCTCCAATTGTGGCTAGTCTGTCTGTCCCTAGGAAATTACCAAACCACATGTTTGATTGTAAATTAGAATACCATCATGATGCAACCGTAGAACGTCTGGGGATGTCCCGGCGGATGACACATTTCATTCTTCTCACACAAAGGAATGCATCTGACGTTTTCAATTTCCTACTTTACCATCAGACTGACCACAGTAGGGGAATGAAAACTACCTACTGTGGTGTATCGGTCCGTATAGTGTCTGTGGTCGGTCAGTCACGTGACAATAGAGAACAAGTAATGTTTAAAAAACTTGAGAAACCAACATGGCCAAACTTATGAACCAATTTTGATAAAATTTCCATGGGGCAAACTGTAAGCCCCATAGAAATGAACATTTACCTAAGTATATGAACCTATAAGATAAAAAGAATCAAATCGGTTAGTAAATGACGAAGTTATGGTTAAGTTAAGTTATGATAACAAACATTTTAAAAAAAAATATATAGCTTGAATTGAGTTGAAGTGAATATTTGAAGTCGGTTAAAAAAAATCCGTCACCAGAGTCTCGTAATAAGTCTCGAATTTATTGATTTACTTAAATATTATATTTCTCCTAATGTATGTACATCACTAAATTACATGGAATTTGGTTCAGATACCATAACAATGTCCAACTTAGATGAGTAGCACAACTTATTCGTACTCGTAGCTTAGTTGGAAGCTAACTAGCGGTACTACAGTAAACAAAAGCTTTCGGAATTAGTTGTCTACCTGCTATAGAGAATGACCTAGGGTTGCTATCATCAAATGTTTATATTGATAACTTAGTAAAAGTGTATATACGGAACTAGACTCCAAAAAAAGTCCCAGGAACAATATTTAATAATGAAATAATCATATTACATATAAAATTAAAGAAGCTCATTCATTTTGAACGAAAAAAGCATCATCTGGTTTTACTTTTTTTGTGCAAATATCTGAAGTAAAAATCAATTCCTAATATTGTTTGATTTTTGAATTAAATAGTTACTTTCTTCATTTTAGATTACAAACCTGCCTATTGCATTTGAAACTAAGCTAACTTGAATCTAGCTTCCTGAACACTCCATCCACCAGTCTAACACTGTGCCTTGCGACTGTCTAGATCACCTGCGATGGTGATCAGTGTATCGCTGTCAAATATCGCACAGTCATAGTTCGCGGCAGTGTATGAGGATGTTTTTTTTCTATTAAACGTTTGACTGCCATCACACCTGATGGAAAGTAAAAATGCACTCTTATTGAGGAGAACATTCAGCTATAATCCAGTTGTTCTCTCTTGACTTGAAAATGCCAAGTTTGTAATGGTCCGAAAATATTGGCAACGGTTTGCAAAACCCTATGCTGAAACTGATCGCTATCGCAGATCGCAGCTGATCGCTTATACATATGCGCAAGGATTTTAGAACGGACAGCCCTATGTTATAACTATTATTAACTATGAGTCTGGACATGTAGGTTTTGCGTTTAATTTCCGACATAAGCCACAAAGCGGCGTCGCTCGTGCCAGCATTTCCTATGTAGGTACGTGAGAAACAGAGGTTTTAATGACTGGTGTAGTCTATGATTTGATCGTCCTACGTGCTCGATTATCGGTCATTTATACTATGAGAACGTAATATTGAGAACGTAGATTGGTGTAGAAGTTGGTAGTTTGGTAAGCCGATGAAAAGATGGATAGATTGTGTGAAGGATGATATGGGTAAGAAAGAAGTGACTGCTGAAATGACGGCTAATTAGAGGAGAGTGGAGAACAAAAACCTGTTGTGCTGACCCCACATGAAGTGGGTAAGGGCAAGAAAATGATGATGATGAATATTGGAAAGAAAAGAAAGAAAGAAAGAAAACGTATTTAAATATGACACACACGGTAGATAAAAAAAACACGAACATTTCAGACAAATAACAAAAGAAAACGCATATTAACATAACATAAGAAGTGAGGTGATGGAAGAATACAAGTAATACATTGAAATGGTGTCTCTCAATCCCCCGCGATGACGTCACAAAATGGTATCCAACTCAGCTTGATGTTGTGTTTGGTGTAGGCAACACAACGCTGATCTTCCGTTGGATCCAAGTGGGTACGTCATTGGGAACGGCCGTCACAGTGACAACCATACGCAAACCATGAACTCGTTTATATACCATATAACAATGAGAAAAAAAAACCATTTTACGCACAAAAATTGCGATTGGAATGGAACTAATTACAAATTGTGCTCAAACTTGCGACAATACAAAGAGGCTGGGGACAATCGACGACGGGAAAACAAATACCGGTGCAAATCAGCCCTGACTACAGTACTAGTTCCACAAAAACCTTGACCGCAATATAATTCGGATTGAAGGGTGTGAGCCGGTGAAAAATAAAACCAGTAGTTCTGTCAACAGACAAAAATTACAGGAACATGAGGCGTTACATCTTTATGCCTCAAGTTGATGGACGCAAGGCATTGCAATGTGGGCACTTTCCTGTCCTGCGTGACTTGGCGAAGTAATGCTTTGTGTTGGCACCAGATGGGTAATTTCACTTTTTAATATCTGTTCAAAATAAGTTTTTTCTATCTTTCTTAGCCATTTGATGTGATGTGCGTGGAGCCTCTTTGACACTTTAAATCTTTTCACCACACACTGGTCTGAAAGAACCAGTATACCACGATAAGAAAAAGATTAGATGTGATGATAACTTACTTGACATTCGATTTTTAAGTGTTATTTGACTTTTGGTGATCGTTACGGCTGTGACATAACGGATACAAATACTTAAGAAAGCAAGGTTTTAATAAAAACAAGAAAAAAAAACATCCCTTGTTTTGCTGGATTCCCCGCCGAGGCATCAATGCACAACTTTCTTCATTATGCGACTCGAAACAAAGCACAAAAACATAACCCACCTTTGCAGTCAGGTACAAAAGCATTGTATTTTTTTGAGCTGATTGAAGTGTTATCCAGTCCAGTCTGTCTAGTCCACATTGCGTCTATAAATATGACAGGTTACTTTGCAAAAAATGATTCAAAAAAAATCGGTTGTCTGTAAAGTCGGTTTACTGACGATATAGTTGAACGTGACAACGTCATACTGCTGTTCGCGCGGACGCATCGCTCACTCAAGTAGGAAAAAGACAGATGTCAAACGCTGCCGAACGCGGAGGCCGATTGTGCCTCTTTGTCGCTCGTTCCGCGCTTTCGCTTGCACTTCAAGCCCTAAATGGAACGCCTCAAAGAGAGGTAACGCCGCATGAGCCATGTTTATTCGTGCGTGCAGCCGGCTTCATCGAATTATAAGACGTTGTCACGTCAAAACCGTTCATATTTCGAACTTGCTTTGTCATTCCAAAACAATCGAGATAAAGCAACTTTCTGCTCGGTCATCATTTGGATCGGTGACCGCTTCAGAATAATGATGATAATGATTTTACCAGCACATTAATTTTGCATTTCTCGCTCCCAAGCACTTTCGGCACATAATATTAAATGGCAGGAAAAAAATGAAATTCAGTGAAATGTCATCGGTCCCCAAGCGACACAACTTCCAAACAATTAGACGGAGCTCGTTAACTTTGACTCCCTGACTCCACTGCATTTTATTACTGCACTGTGGAGCACCCGTGACTTTGGTCGCGTTGTATTATTACCGTTGCCAACCGACTACCAACAGAATTCTTTTACAAAATCATTTTTATTTAAACAACATTTTAAAAACAAAACTATTTTATGTATGTTTTTTTATTCTTGTTATTTTACTGTTTTCATTACCTACCTATTTTCTAAATGTATAATATCTTATTGTTACTTTGTTTGTGCTGTGTTTACTTAAACACAGCAGAAACAATTTTAAAACAATTTTTAACAATAAAAATTACTTATTTGGTGTAAGGTACTCATTTGCTACCGTACCTTTTTTGTTTTTACCATATTTAAATAAAACAATCTGAAAGTTTCTTGTAGTGCAATTTCAACCCAAGATCAAAAAAAAATGGTATATTTACATTACATTACATGATTTAGTTTCGGTATAGATAGTGCAATTCACGAAGACGCGCCCCTCGCGGGGTGCGGGGAGTTTGCTCCGAGCGGCAGTCGCGAACCGTAGTCTATTCAATGTAGTGTGCGTGTGCACTCATAGGTAATTAGTGTGTACCGATAACACTCAAACATTGACGGAAGCTTGCACACAAATACTATAAACGGTTAGGAGGAATAGTGGGGCGCGCCTTCGTGGATTGCACTATCTATACATAGGGTAATATTGAGTACATTTAATTTAATTTAAATTTTCTATGCCCTAGACTGAATTTTTTGCATTCAGTCAATACATGATTCATTATCTTTTTATAGTAATACAGTTAAAGGATACTTAAAGAATGCCACCTAAAAAGGCGTTGTTGAGTCATAAAAGGAGGGAGGATTAAGCTATGAACTTAAAACAAAGAAACCCACCAAGAAAATAATAATTGCTTGATAAAAAGTTTTTTATAACTTGAGTTAATTTTTATTATGTAAATGAAATCAGTTCATGGCGAGAGTTGATTTTATTCTCTGTACACAACAATTAAATATAACTAGTATTAGTAGGTATTAGGTATCATCTCCTAGGCAATATAATTATAATATATTCAGAAACTAGTGCTTGAGTCTGAGTCGAGCCTCAAGCATAGGTTTTTGTCAGTTTTCAATGGAGAACTGTCAAAACACTACACTTTTTGAGCTGGTTTTTTGAGCCTTGACTCAGACTCAAGCACTGTTTCTGAATACGGGCTTAGTTAATCTATAGTGAAAATGGCATAAGTCGAGTTTTGTCTTTTTGTTTTTATTGCACCTTTGTGTTCCGATAAATCTTATCTTATACCTTTAAACGAGAAAATCTTGTATATATATATATTTAGGATCTCGGAAACTGCACCAACAATTTTCACGAAATTTAGTATTCAAGGGTTTTCGGGGGCGATAAATCAATCTAGCTAGGATTCATTTTCAGAAAATGACGAGAAGTTGGTGTTTTGCAATTATCAAACATAAACTCAATATACGACTGTTCCTGCCATCTATTGGCGATTGTGAGCAACTTTGTTAATTAAAAATAAGCCAATAAAGATACGACTCTTCCTGACATCTATTGGCAAATAATAATACAATTTTTTTTTAAACCCGAGCGAAGCTCGGTCATACCGGCTCGTATATATATATATATATATATGATCCTAAATATATATATATATATATATTTAGGATCTCGGAAATGGCACCAACGATTTTCATGAAAATTAGTATACATCTGTTGCTCAGAAGCAAAAACTAACCTCTGTGAGAACCTGAGAACTCAAGGGTTATGTTTCTCAGAGAACGCCATCCATTGTCGAATTTTGGAACTAAAGGACTACGTAAGCACTCTGATTTTTTTTTAGATAACCAGTTCTTATTTTTTATTATTATGTAGTAGGTATGTTAGTAAGATCGAAATATATGATTTCATCATTCATTAGTACGTTATCAAAAAAATACCGAGCGAAGCTCGGTCACTTACTGCTATAGTATGTGTAAATCACCAAAAAACCAAGGAGGTTGGAAATCCATCAGCAAGGAGTTTCCTAAGTAGTAGGTAGTTCTAAGATTATCACTATAATAAAGAGCAGCAACCGCGGTCAATTTTTAACCCACTATCTCCTCAAACAACCTAGGTCGTTAATTTCCAAATTAAACCTAAACAAAATGAAAATAAAACTTAAAGAAATATTATTAGGTGACTACTTCGCATAACGTTGTTTATTGTTTGTTTTACGTTTCCTAGCAACTGATGTATACAAGCAAAGGTCTTTGATCCCCAGTTGCTATTCAAAGCGAGTGTATCGGAAAATGTATAAAAATAAGTTAGGCTTTTTCCATGGTGTCTGAATATTGTGAAATTTGTATGAAAATGAGGCTGTTAATTTGTGCGAATGTTAAGTAGGTAGCTACGTCGCATTACGTATGAAAATCACGTGTAATTGCCCAATTAGAGGGCGATGCGATGTAATATTATTCTCATTGAGCTGCCAGAAGCTTTAATATTAGCAATTGTATTCATTGCAATGTTTTGCTGTGATGTTTTTTGAAGGCACCCGATATTCATACATAAATTAATAATTACAATAACATTCCTACTTACGTACCTAATAAGCCCAGCCTTTGTTCCCCGCTTGACATACTGGTTAATTGGATCGTTTTTCTATATTTATATTAAAAAAAAAACCTCTGAAAGTGCAAGTGGAAAAACATTTAGAAGATTTCAATTTCACACCGCGGTGATTCGAATGCGTGAACTAAAACCGTCTTTGATATCAACATAAAAGCTCCCTTCACTTCAAAGCCAACTACTTTTCTGGTACCACATGGGGGCTGATGTGACTGACTGACACATTTGCTTTTTTTAAAAAGTGGATAGGTACCTACAGATGAACAATGCTTACCACCAAAATTTTAAACTTGCTAAGATTCCTATATGGTTCCGGTTTGAATATAATGCTCCGTAGAAGACCAAGCAACTGTTTCCATCTTCTGAGGAAACATGACTTCTGTCGTTGAAATTACAATATCTATATTCCAAACTATATAGTACATAATGTATCTAGTTAAAAAGATCCTACTTAGGAGTATTGATTTTTGAACTGAATTTAAACACCGAATTTAAGCTTGTAAAATGCAACACAACTTCTATAACACCTCAAAGCTCCTAAAAATTTAGCCTTTGAACACATGCAAGCTTAAATTATAAACATTGTTGCTCTGCGAACTCCCAGTTATCCTGTATAATCCTGGTATCCTGGTAGCTGCCCGTCGATTTGTTCGATTTCTGTTCACCCCGACATATTGGAAACGTTGTTCGGGAAATGAGTTAAACCCTGTTCACCGCAGCCTGAGGTTTAGGTATTTACTTTATTACGAGACACACTGCATAGGAAAAGTGTGAGCGAAATGTTAACTTTAAACATGTACGGTAACTTTAAAAATACGGTACGGTAGTTAAAATATGTGCGGTTTTTTGCGAAGTATAGTACCCGTACAAATAAAACGTTAACTTAATTTTGGAAAAATATTAGATGCACCCTTTTCGAATATGACGGCAGTACTTACAGTTAGTAACCGCCAACCGTTGGGGAATAAAGGTTCTCGAATGGCGACCACGAGCCGGAAGACGAAAAGTTGGACGCCCACCCACCATGATGGACTGACGACATTGTTAAGATCGCAGGAAGTCGGTAGATGAAAAAGGGGTCAGAATCGTTCTTCCAGGAAATGTGTAAGGGGAGGCCTATGTCCAGCAGTGAACTTCTTCAGGCTGATGATGATGACAGGTAGTAAAGGTTCAGCTTTTAATTTTCCAGGCGAGCATATTCTAAATTGATGATGATGCGATCAGAAAAAAAACCTGTTTTTTTCACGAGAAAACAAAAAAAAACTGGCTATATGATAAGCAAAAGATATAGGTTATAGAAAATTAAACAGCCGTTTTACGTCTATAACAAAAATGACGTCAGAGGGAACTTCTGGTTGATCATCTGCTTGCTGCACTTTTCGCCTCTCTATCACAGTGTTAGGTATTTGCTTAGTTTGCAGACAGGGTGGTAGTGAAAAAAGTTTCTCAAATAAAAATCTCGAGTCTGCCCATCCACGCGTAACACCCCACGTGTTTCGCTGACTGCGCGTTCGGGGAGCGTTTTACAAACACCCCGTTCATGTTGAAGGCCGATTGGTGGCAACACCCCATGTAATTGTCAACAAGAAAAGAAAAAGTTGTTTGTTCCGATTAATCAAAAAATAAGATTGTGGTAGACAATTCGCTATTTAACTTTGGGGTTAAATAGCAGTTTTATTATTATGTAATTAATTAATATTGTGTAATAATCTATAAATATAATCTAGCCCAAATTAAGCAGAGCCGTTACTCTGGGAACCAGATAGCTAATACATATAATACTTACATATATTTTTTTAAATACATACATCGATCCCACGGCCCACGGCTTAGAAGGCAGGGCACCTATACCAACTGAGCCGTTATAATTGATGATGCCGTGACGCCTGTCATATTTTATGATAATCACTAATACATAATAGTAGAACACTTAAATTACATTCACTAATTATAAGACCTATTAAAACACTAATATCCATTTATTAATTTTAAAGATGTTTTTAAAATTTTGGAATCTTGATAAAATTTTGTAACTTAGAACTTACTAGCGGCTTGTCCCGGCTTCGCACGGATGGACATTTATGCGTCAAACACATAATAAATATAATTAGCCTATGTTACTCAGGGTGAATGTTAGCTTTCCAATGGTGAAAGAATTTTAGAAATCGGCGCAGCTGTTTTTAAATTACAAAAATACAAATCTTTGCTCTCTATAATAATTACATAGAAGTACATATTATGTTAGTATAGAAGTGTAGATTAGGTATCATTTGCACCCCCTAACGGTGCTTTTTTCCAAGCGCCATTTATTTGTGCCGGTAGCATTTCTAACAAAATCGTATATTTTTCAGCTCCTGAACACATTATCCACGGATTTGGAGGATATGCTCACTGAGCTTTATGAGGAGAGGAACTTATCCAGGTGAGTGAAAAATAAGTTTTTACACCATTTTTCCGTTGTCTTTGTACTTTTCAAGGGTTTTAAGAGTTTGATTTGCTGGGCCTCATATATCCATCAAGATACTTTTTAGAGTTTGTAGACTGAAAATAAAGCGCACATCTAGATCACCTGCGATGAGTAGCTTTATTCTATAGAAGATGGAACAATCTTTCTTATAGGATTACTTAATTTACCAATTTACCTTAGTTTGTTTTTTAATAGTTGTCACTAATTGATTCTCAGTCTTGATAAAAATTTCCATTAGTAAAACTTTCTTGCAGCTAATAGAAAAAATACCTAGACGGTGTTGAAATCAGCTCTCCCTAAAACTCAATTATAGCCTTTAAAGACCGAGCAATAAAGATCTAGATAGTTACTTGCTATAAGTAAGCGATACTAAATCGCATTACCAGCGCAGTGGCTCCGTAGTAAATTGGATTACGTGCGGTAGTGAGTTCGACTCTTGGCTCTCTTTGATACGAACCCTTTGTTATTATGAATGGGTATTATTAAAACAATTCCCCTTGAACCGAGGAAATTTTCTTGGTATATTAAGAAGTAAGAACTTGAAAGAATTTTGCGATTCAATAGCTTGAAAGTTTTGAGCGTAAATGTTCTGAATGCTTGTTATTAAATCTAGATATTTACGTAAAAATGTAAAAACGTTAAAAAAAAGGTTAAGTTGTGATTAAAATAATCTAACTATGTTGGAAGGCTACATCTTTTTTTTTCAGTTATAGATAGTTAAGCATTTGGATCTAGATATTTACGTTATTATGTAAAAACGTTAAAAAAAGGTTAAGTTGTGATTAAAATAATCTAACTATGTTGGAGGGCAATATCTTTTTTTTTTAATTATAGATAGTTACCTTATGTGGTAAGTGAGGATACAGCCTAAGATGGAGCATGCTTAGCCATAATCCACCTGTTCATTTTTGACTTGAAAATTACTGAATTGAACCGTTCCAGAAATACTATTGTTTGTGATTACAAACAAATAAATAATAAAACTTGTGGATCCTTGATATTTGTAGCTTTATATTGATGAAACAATTAAGTAGTATTAATTAATAATATAATGAGCAGACGTATGATGTCGCTCGGGTGGCGGTGTCAAGCCAAGTGATAGAGGGGCGGGAACGAGGCGCGGGCGCAGGGGGCCGCCGCCGGCAGGTTGTTTCCCTAACAACTATACATTAAAAAAAAACAACTTGCGTTTCAACCGAAACAAAACCCTATTTTGGCTGCGCCATAATTCACCCAAATATATCATTGAGCTAAAATTTAGCTCAATGATATATTTGGGTGAATTATGATGAGTCTGTTATCGAGACTCGCAAATCATTGTGTTCCTGACCTTTCACCAGGAAACAATGGGGTGTCATTGTAACTAACATAACCGTACATTTCGTGGTGTTGTATTATGAAAGTATATTTATTTATAAAGAATTAAAACAAAAAAAGGGCTAGTGGTTCTCTAAACAGAACTGCTTTAAAATGTGAAACAATAAGGTATACCTTACCTAATCTATCACATTTTTTTACCATTTATGTACAGAATATTTTATGATCTTTCATTGAAAATGTTTTTCTTTTCTAAGCTTTATACAAAAACGACAATCTCAATTCATCGACTTTCGAAAACCATCTGATATTTTTGTCACTCATAATAACTCGTGCTTTAATTTTTCTATGTTTTTCAAACCCTTGAAAAACTAACCTAGCACCCTCATTCCCTCTTTACATAACGTATATATCAAAGGACGTGCAGTTTTATAGTCACACCTCTTAAAATCTGAAATCCGTAGATTTTTCCATACAAAAACCTTACGAGTCGTTTCGAACGCTATCACATTATGCAACTGATGTGCTATTATCATAAAGGTATAATATTCAGCAAGTTAGGTGGAATAAAACGTATCTTCTTTTTCACAGAGCTCTGTTTTTATGCACATGTATATTGTATGCTAAAAAAGAATCTCATCATCATCAGCCTGAAGAAATCCACCGCAGGACACAGGCTTCCCTTATACAGAATGTCCCAAAACTATGAAAATGTTGGTGTAAAGTCAGAAAATTACAGAATATACATTTTGAATATACACACGTCACGGTCAGAGTATACACATTTCCAGGAAGAGCGATTCTGAGCCCTTTCCATTCACCAACTTCCCGCGATCTTAACAATATCGTCGGTCTATCTGGTGGGTGGGCGCACTACGTTTCGTCTTCTATTTTGTGCTCGCCATTCGAGAACCTTTATTCCCCAAATATCGTTGGTTCTTTGACCTGCCCATTGCCACTTAAATTTAATAATTCTATACAATGTCGATGAACTTTGTTCCTTGGGTAAAAAGTACTTAAGTTCATTATAATGAGTTAGGAATAGTGTTCAATCTGTCACGGTGGTTTTAGTCCTACGCGCTCTCCACGGCTTTTTCATTGCAATTGCTAGAACGAAGACGGACTCAGATGTAAATATCGCTTGTGGTCCACACATAATCTGACCAAGCTTAAAACGCCTCGAGCATTTTCTTTGAATATTCTAATACTGAAACTTACATAAGACCCTATAACGGTTATGTATCTTCAGTTTTACTCAAGCCTGGTATAAATTTAATCAAAGTTAATTAACTAGGTAATTAATTTAAGATTGTTGATAAAGTGTGTACAACAATTTCAGTTGACTTAGGTTACTTTACGAAATAATTTACTCAGGACAATACCCTAACGTTCAAGTGTATTAACAAACGAGTTAAGCAATTACAAAATGGACCTGTGCACACTTCTAAAATTAAGCCGTCAAAAACAACAAAACGTGCCCAAAACAGAAGCTCGAAGTTCCGAACAAAGCAATATGAATAATGAAACACCAAGTTCGACCCTCCGCACCTATAGGTACGCGAAAAACCACAAAATTTCAGTTTTGTGGGGTGTCGCAAGTTGGCAAAAAAACGAGCTCGCAAAGTGTTTTTTACGGCTTTAATACGAGTTTATTAAAATATTTAAAGCGTAACTTTACCAAGGATTTCCCCAAAGACATCTCAAAGAGTCCCTCGCTCCGATATGGAAGAACTAAGAGCTAGGTGTGAGTTGGATGATAAATTAAAACGAGCCGAGCGCAGAACGGCGACACGTGTTAGCTTAATGAGTTTTTTTTTCAGATTCTCGCATGATTAATAGATCTCCTTTTTCATCATCTACGATTTATTTCGAAAATGGAGCACAAGTTACACACTTCAGTGTTTCTGCTCAGCTACAATATTTCCCATTTTGTTGTTCAACTTTTCAATTTTCTTAGAAACTTCATATTTCAAAATATTGGACAATTAGGTAACATTAAAAAAAAACACAAATATTCCCGTTTCATCAATTGAATTCACAACTAAACATCGTATTCACTGAAAATCAATTTACGGTCGGAAATATCCACCCGGAGAACAATGAAATTGAATCGGCATTGGTGTGAAATTGTCTAGGGTTCAAAATGGACTATTGGGTACAGACACCGCGTCTGGTTACAGCCCTTTTAGGCGAGTGTGATTTAGCTGGGGGTGGGGGAGATAGTGGTTTTGACAGCTGACTCTGATACTAACGCATAGTAAGGAAAATAACGCTGTGAATTTTATGAGTACATAACTTCTTTCACAAATCTAAAAGCAGAAATTCTCTATATATATGAAAATAGTTGTAAACTTATGTCATGAACAAAGTTGAGCGAGTTCTACTCCGGCAATCGCCTCAACTTAGTATAATAGGTTTGAACTCAGATATTTTCAATAAAGCTCGGAAATAAACACGTTTCTCGTTGATCCCGATTATAGCCGAGGTCTTATGAATTTCCTTTTTTAATTTCCAAAACATACTTTCTGCAATTCTGTTGTGCATCAAATGATTACTCCGCAGTCGAATCAAATACAAAATGCTGCAATTCCTTGGTATATTGTGAAGAATATAATCGTCATATTCCTTTGTCAGTCTAGACATTGTAACCGAGGCCACAGAAGAGTTGATAGTACTTACAACGTACCGAGGCCTTTTGTGGTTTTGAGCCGTCGAAGTTGCGCTTTTGCTCGGAGTTCTTAAAGCCCACCCCTACTATCCCTTTCATATTCTCTGGAAAAATAGTGGAGGCAAGAAAGTGTGCTGTCGATTTAAAGAGTTTTTATTAAAATGTCAGGTGCAGGGATTACTATCGGTGTCCTTCTGAATCAATTTACGTAGGAAAATACTATTCAGCTTCTCTTTGATTTTGTTTCTTAAATGAAAGTTACTCATCATGCTCATAGAAAGAAAAACACGAAAGATGTGTAAGTTTTCTTACGATAAAATAAAATATTAGAGGTCCTAATTTCTGTCTAAAACTACATCCCTGGAATCTAGATTCAGAATTTCTAGATCTCGGGCTCTTAGAATCTCAATCTCTAGATCTTCGATCAATCTAGAATCTAGATCATCCTACATCGACAGCCTGTATCAAAATAGTTATCGATATTCCCAACCACATCCCTAAACAAAACAGTATACTTTGAGTGATTGCGAGCGAACTGCAAACAATACTTGCCGAGTCAATCTCCATGTACACAATACTCATACAAATATGAATATGTAGACATAGGAGAACATGGCGTGTTACTCGTGTTTTTGCAGAATAGGCCTGCGGTGAATCGTTGTTGCCTTTTCTTGGCTCACACAAGCACAATACTTTTACTGCCATACTTATAAAGACAATTTAAATTTAATCATTGCTTAAAGTTATCCCTGTCACTGTTTGTCATTACCCAGTAGTAAGAGATGGCAATAGTTTAAGCACTGTTTATCTTTTGACATATTTTTATAAGAAAGGCCATTTCTGTTTACAGTGGTTCTGATGTAAACAAATCAAGGGTTAAAAGAAGATATAGATCATTTGAAATCAAACTTATAAAAAGACTGATTTTCTATCTTGGCACAAAGTAAAATAACTTATAATAATAATAATAACATTGTGGAGAATCCACACAATACTATCTAGCCCCAAACCAAGACGTAATTGGGACTATGGGAGCCAGATAGCTGATAAATACTTCTATACTTTTTTTAAATACATGCTTAGAATAAAATATAACACCCAGACAGAGAACTTATATTCTCCACACAAATATTTATTCTCGGTGGGGATTAAACCCACAATCTACGGCGCAGAAGGCAGAGCCTGAGCTGAGAGGCCAGCCTTATGCACTTGTTTCGTATCGTCTGAAAAACAACACTTAATTAATAAGAATGATACAAACTATAGATACCTTCGTTTTCAAAATCAAACATTACCAAAACGACGCCCCCCTATCTTTTTGCATCGAGGGAGAGCAATAATTATTTCCAAATTAACCGCTAGGGTGGTCGACGGCTGGGCCAAATTAAATCGAAAAGCCCTACGATGGACAACGATCGTCCCTACGTAATAGCGCCATCAAAATCTACGGCAAAAATGTGTTGCAAATGTCGTGGTTATCAAAGCTAATGAGCATGGTTTAGTACGTAGGGGACGGACGTAGGCACGCAGTGACGTAGTCTCTATGTCAATTTACTGCTTTTTCGAATGGCTAATAGGAAGAGAGTATTGTCACTAAGGATGTTATTGCCTTGGCAAATTATAATAAGGGTAAGAATAAATCCAGCATGAGATTTCATTTACGACAAAGGAAGGATAGCTAATTGTGTAATTGGTTATGGGCTCAGTTTCATTTTGGTAATATTCATATTTTGCTACGACCTATCCTACCAAGAGCTACTAGTTTGATAGTTATTTTTATATTTGAAGCTATAATCAAGCGAAAACACGAAAAATATCGCCTTTGTCGACCTTGACTCCCAAACTTTGTTTTCCGCAATCTTCAAGACAACCCCTACCCAATAAAGCCTTATTTTCCTAACCTCATAGCAAACAAAAGTGTTGCCAACTACTCGAATTGCAAGTGGCGATAGCAATGAACATAACCATAACGTTTGTCTGCCACTGTTGTTTGCTGTAGCCAATTTCTTTATGCCCGTAGCCAATTTCTGGGATTTTATTTATCGTCTAGTTATAAAAATGTGTCAAGGAAATAGGCAATTAAGAAAATTACTTTAGTGCTTTGCTAGCTGAAATGTTTTATAGCCAAGTAGATTAAAATTTATCCTGGCGCAACGCTGGAGTAAATCGTGTTTTGTCACATTTGTTCGAGTTGACAATTGCATGTCAATGCAAGAGACAAAACACGGATCAACTAGTCCAACGCTACGCTAGTATTATTAATAAGACCCTAACATTATATATACGAGAATCACAAGAGACTGTTTCAACTTTTTAATTTTAAACAAATAGTATTGAATCGTTATACAAACCTATAAAAGAAGATTAGTGGGAAGTCGCCAAATATATAGTTGAGATTTTAGTGAAGACTTATGCCTAGCAATAACAGTGCAGGATAAATAAAAAATAATTGTGTTACACAATAAAACATTATCAGGAAGTTACATTAGGCCTACCCTAAGGCTTTGTCAGGCTCTGTCTCTGGCTCTGGTTTTGAGTCGAAACGTCACACACATAGTATTAATACACTGATGAGCACTCACACAGACTCAAAACCAGAGCCAGACAGAGCTTGTGGTAGGCCTACAGATCTTTTGTTTTATGTTTATTTGCCTGAAAAAAACAGTTATAACTCATTTTCTCATACATTTTCCTTATCTTCACGCACTGGATTCCACTCAGAGTAATTATTCAAGCACATCTGTTGGTTCACAATGGGGAATATTTTTTGTCTTAAGTTCTAGTTTTTGCAAAAACTGTAGCCGTAATCTGATGACCGTTATAAGACATTATCGAACTTTACTTATAACTTCTTAATAACTTTGATTACGTATTATATATTATTATATTTCTTTTTAATACAAAAAACTAGACAAACTAGCATAGGGCCCACCTGATGGGAAGCGGTTAAGTAGACTATGGACGCCTGCAATACCATCGCGCTGCCGAATATTGCAACCGCTTTTTCGTTGTTTTTAATTTTAGTTTTACTATGATCTTTTTACATCCATGCAGACGAGAAGACCTGACAAAAAGTTAAGAAAGTAAGTTTTAACTTGAATAACATGTTATTCAAGTTAAAACTTACTTAAACTTTTTGTCAGGTACTTAATTCATATGACGGTCGCCAATTTCGTTAAAAAGCTTTACAAAGTACCTCATGGATCGCTTGAGACGAGAAGTACACAGGGATTTGCTTTTACGCTCATAAAAATGTGAGTATCTTTGAATATAATGCCGCGTAAAACAAGGAAAATTTAAATCAGAAAATTTTATATTACGGTCCTATCTCTCTTCTCTATTTACTTATAAGAAACCCTCTTTTTAATGTTCTTTTATTTATTTTAAAAAGTTCATCGAATCTGCATTTTTGGTTGGCAATGAGCTCAATATGTTTTCGATTGGGTATAACTTTGTTATAGGCGATGGTTACCACTTAACATGAGGTGGGCCATGGGCTTGTTCCATCTGCTAGTTGTATAAAAAAAACTTTATCACCATCTTGCATTGTGCACAGTGTTAAAACCACTTACAATTTTCAAAACAAGATGACATACCCCCGAAAATTGAAATCATGATTTCAAAAATTAAAAGGTCTATTATATTTATATACAATTCATTTTTAAATCGGGCGATGAGCTTGGTGATAATATAACTTTATCAACTAGTAATCTGGCTGTTCAAAGTCTACGTAGCACATCGGATCGGATCCTCAAACACCTGAGGGCATGCGGTCAGCGACATGACACATGCATCACGCCCTAAACACGATTAACGACCCTGCTAGGGTGACTATCATTAGCGATGTTACAAAAACTACACTACAATTTGTATTCAGTCTCTTCCGTGTAATACCAACGTAGCAACTGGACCAATAAGGATTTAAATGTGTACTAGAAAATGATTTGATTGCTTTTTATTTACAGGTTAATAATATAATATTTTGAAATCTCTTGTCAATGGTTATTGCGAACCAGTGTGGTGAAAGGATTTTAAATGCGTCTCAAAAATGCTTCTTTCGTGCACTTGAATACAACTCGGTTTTTGAAATGTTTAGGTTCCAGTATGTTTTCGTTCATCGTTTGAGAGTACATAAGTACATTTTTGGACAGAAAAACTTATTGGTACACGGCTGGATTTGAACCCACGCGCTTAGGATCGGAAGGCGGAGCCTCTACAATTAGGCCACCAGAGTGCTGCAATAAAATCTTTTGAAACGCATTTTCCATAGATTTGTATTTTGCTTGGAGAAAGAATTTTGCGATCGTATCGCTGCGGATGTGCCACTTTGTATGCATGTAATCTGTCAATCCATGCGATATCAAGATTTGCGTTCAGCAGTTCTCCCGATTTGTTTCAAGTAAAGTTTTATAAATACAGTTTATAAAAACAGTTGAGCCCCCCAGAACTTTCATAGAAGCTACCGATTGCGCAAGGCATTTTAACGTATTGCTACTATAGAGATAAGGGCAAAACAACATTTGGCGCGTGTGGTCGCATACGAGTTTGTCTCAGCTGGTGAATGAGATGCATTCGTACGTGGTTTGGCACTGTTCCGCGCGTAGTCTCTGTTGGCTTATGATGTCATCTGTGAATACAAATTGAGGCCCTAGAATGTAGGAAATGAAGATAACTCAACTAGAAATAACTTATGATGTTCTAGAAAGATGAATCAAAACGTGCGAATTTATGCTCTTTTATATACTTTTTAATGCTCAGAATATTCGTTTGCGATTCACGTCTAATATTCGGACATTATACGTTTCCTTGTATCGTGATTAAGGTTTCGACCGTATGTACCATGTGTACCATGGCTCTACATACTACATGTACACATACTCGATTGACGCGTGATAATCGCATATTATTTCGTGAGTCAAGAATGCGATCAGCGCAGGCAGGCTACAAGTTCTGCTGGACTAATAATGGCTTCATCAACGTACGTAAGCAGGAAGGAAGCCCTGCAATACGCATCCGGAACTTGGCCGATCTTGCGGAAAGGTTTGGTGAAGAGCAAAACTCCAGCCAGTATGATGGACCATACGCTATGCGCCACTAACGCTATTTTAGAAAGTAGGTTGCCTCCAATTTTTAATGCATGCCTAGTTAGTTTATTTATTAACCTAATAATGTTCATTAAAATGATAGGATACAAATATTATAATTACTATAACTGCAATTCATTGAATGGACACACTATAGTTACATCCTTTACACATACTTGCATACTTCACCACGAGCTTCAACACTCTCTCTTTTTTGTTAATGCTCTTCTTATTCTACGTCTACACACTACCCACAACTTTAGATTATGCAATACTATTTCTCAAACTCACAAACGCTATAAATGCTGTGCGGCAAATATTCTCTCTCATTTCTCCAAGCATCCAAGCAAACTTTTTTACCACGTATGGCCTGTATAGATCTACAAAGAGATATTGACGAATCGCTCATTGTTCCTTGCCGCACTCTTACTATTGCTGAATCATGTAGAGACTATTTAAACGATAATTATAATTTTAAGATTCTAACGTACAACATAAGAAGCCTTCAAAAGAACTTTGATGAATTCCTTGTAATTTTGAATAGACTCAATATAAACTACGATGTAATTGTGCTAACCGAGTGTCATTTGGGCACCTGCTCATTAATCAGAACTATTCCAAACTACCACTATTACAGCACGTCTAAAATAAATAACAAATCTGGCGGTGTGGTTGCCTATGTTCGTGATGATTGGAATGCAGAGGTTATTGAGCACACAATGGATGAAGCAGATAGTGTTTTGATTCAATTTCCAAATTCAGTATCTATCCTGGGAATATATCGTTCACCATCTTATAATGATTCAAGTTCTTTTCTTTCATCCCTTGATTCTTTGGTACGGCTAAATTCGCCTCATAAAAGTAATTTTGTTATCGCTGGTGACATAAACATCAACACCCTAAATGACTGTAGTCAAACAGATGAATATCTCTGCCTAATGGCAGAACTTGGTTTTATAAACACTATTAGCGTTCCTACCAGAGGTAGCTCCTGCCTGGATCACATACATGTTAAGGTTAGCACTCCCGCAATTGGTCTGGTATGCAAGTCTAGCATCACAGATCACGACTTGGTTATGTCTGGAATTAACACTAACCCAAGCTGCAGTTCTAGCACCAAACTTGTCACGAAAACTGACTTTGAAGCGATTCGCGCTGAATTGACAAATGTAAGTTGGAATAGCGTATATAGCTCCTCAGATGTTTCAGTTTCTGCTAGTTTATTTTCAAAAATAATTGAAAATCTTGTCTCCAAACACACTCTACAGTCAACCGTGAGTCGCAGAAAAAGAAATCTGAAAGGTTGGATTACTCCAGGTCTTATTAAGTGCATGAGACATAGAGATCATCTTCATCTTGAAGCTAGAAAGCATCCTAATGACAATATCGTGCAAGGCACTTACAAATCTTATAGGAATATGTTTACCGTTCTCCTAAAAAATCTTAAAGCGGACTTCAAGAAAAAACAGCTGCAAGAGAGTATGGATCAGCCAAGGAAGATGTGGAAAACAATCAAAAGCATTTGTGAACTGGATATTTTAAAAGACACCAATTCAGAGTTGCTTAAGCTAAAGCCTTCTCCTTCGGAGTCTTTGGACGTCTGTAACAATTATTTTGTAAATGTTGGTCAAACTTTAGCAAGTTCAATTCTTTCTAATCTTGACATAACTCAAGAAGAACTTGCATCAAATGTTAAAACCCCAATTAGTCCCCTTTCATTCTTCTTGGCACCTACCGATCCAGACGAAATTCTGAATTATATTTCAAAGTTAAAGAACAATAGCGCCCCTGGCCTGGATGGAATCAGTAACCGGCTCATTAAGTCGATTGGACCTCTCCTAATCGAACCACTGTCATACATTTTCAATCTCAGTTTAGCATGTGGGACATTCCCTCAGTGTTGGAAAACTGCAGCTGTGGTTCCCATTCACAAAAAAGGACCAAAAAATTCCCCCTCAAACTTTCGTCCGATATCTTTGCTTTCAGTGTTTTCAAAATTATTAGAGAAAATAGTGAATAAGAGGCTTGTTAAATTTTTGGAACAAGAAAATCTTTTATCTCCTTGCCAATACGGGTTTCGACAAGGAAAGTCTACTGAGGACGCGGTTAGTCTGCTGGTTGAAAACATAGTTTCATCCCTCGATGCAGGAAATAAGTGCTTGGGTGTCTTCCTGGATCTGGCCAAGGCATTCGATACCGTTTCTCCGGTAATTCTTTTGAGAAAGCTGGAACACATGGGAGTTCGTGGGAATGCCTTGGCCTGGTTTCAAAGTTACCTGACAGGTAGAGGGCAGTGCACAACTGTGGCTGGTACATCTAGTGGCGTTAGTGGCATATCTTTTGGTGTTCCCCAGGGTAGCATCCTGGGTCCCACCTTATTTATTATCTACATTAATGATATAACAAGCCTTCTCGCTAGCAGTAAAAATACTCAAATTGTGTGCTACGCAGACGACACTGCTATTCTGTTCCATGGCAGTAATTGGGAAGAAGTCTTTAACAAAACGGAAGTTGGACTCTCTTTGGTCGCTACGTGGCTTGACTCTAATCTTTTGACTTTGAATGCAGACAAAACTAATTACATCTGCTTCCACAAAACGCGATCTTCGGCTCCTCCCAGATACCTGAATATAAAAATCAATAAGTGCGGTAGCCCGTGTAGCACCCTTTGCTCCTGTGTTCGAATAAATCGTACTGAGCATCTTAAATATCTTGGCGTTACGATCGATGAGAGACTGTCTTTTGGTCAACACATAAGCTCTCTTTCAGGCCGTGTTAGGAAGCTTATTCACATAATGAAGTTGTTACGAGATGGAGCCGACACAGAGCTGCTAATGCTTGTGTACACGGCACTCTGTCAGTCGATCTTGACTTACTGCATCTCAGTTTGGGGTGCAGCGGCCAAATCATTTATGATTAAACTTGAAAGAGCACAACGATCAGTGCTGAAGGTTATGTTTAGAAAACCCTATAGGTACCCTACCAAATTGTTATATGCGCTCGCAAAAACATTGACAGTCCGTCAACTATATTTACACAAAGCTATTTTGTTATATCATAAAATGTATATATGCCCTCTTTATCAGCCTAACTCTGCCGTCAGCCGTCGTCCAAAAATTTATATTCCAATGTTTAAAACCAAGTTTGCCACTCGCTTTGGCAAGTTCTCTTTCCCTCTTATTTATAAACACATTACAGCTAAATGCGATATCAAAGATTGCTCTCGGTTTGGTGTTAAGGTGAAGATGAAACATTGGCTTCTCACTCTCGACTACCATGAGACGGAAGCCCTTCTGGCCGTGGTCACTTGATTTTTCAGATTAATCTTTCCTCTCACCTTCACACGGTATTTTCCCCTGCCACTCTCATACACAACTGCTCCCTATACCTCTCACGCCTAAACACACACACTTTGTAATCACTTTCAATAAATATTGCATACTCTCACACCTTTACGCACCCTTCGAAGTTCTTGTGTTTTCCAGACTCTATTGAACCTGGCGATATCAGAAGTCTTCGTACTGCTTCTCGTACTGTATCTGTGTATGTCCATTTTTAAACTGAATTGTATTCTTATGATGTCAAATGTTTCTTCCTAATTTTTGTAGAACTGTCTTGATTTTGTTAATCTATAACTATAAGTACCGTATTTGAAGATGTAATGTCATTTTGTTTAATTTTTGGTAGTAATTGTGGTTACTGTTCACATTTTATTATTATGATTTATTTATTTACTGTTCCTTACCTTTTCAAATTCACGTCTTTCTGTTCGCCACTTTACACATTTTGTAAACTCTTTTAGGTCTCCCGCGACACAGGCTAGTCCTAGTGCGGGGTCCATTGTATATCTATTCTTGTAAACTGTTTTCTCGAATAAATATTTTTGTATTTGTATTTGTATTTGTATTTGTACTCAAGCAGGCATACGGTTCAAGCAAGCATTAAATAATATAAGGTTCAGAAACTTTAAAAATAGCTTCATGGCCAAACCGTCAATCGAATTTGATGAAATGTCCATAGGACATGGGACCTTCTCGAAAAAAAAAACCACCGAATTGAAAACCTCCTCCTTTTTTATTTAAAATTGTAAAACAACGCGTCGCGCCCGCTTGCGGCTCTGCTAGTAAGCCGCCAATTGGAAAACTGTTCTCCAAATTATATCCTAAATTATGTCTAATGTGGTCACCCTATATCTGATCCTGGTCGTTGAGACAACTAATGCGAAAGCCTTGTGGCCGGAGGGTACTAACGGATTTTTAAATCCCAGTTAGCTGGAATAAATTAATCTCCCTAGGGAAGAGATGCTTGCTTACTTATTTTATCTAATCGCTATTATCAGTACTATAAGATATATTAGTGGACATTTTTTTTTCTTGGTAGGAATTGAGCCCAGAACCTACAACTTAAAGGTATTACAAACCAATTATGCACAGCAAACCTGAAAAATTTTTGTTTACACAGCAGTGCACCTAAATATGATCCTCCCAGCGAGTCTTCGCAAGGTAACCGAGAAGTAACAAGTATTGCAATATCCCCAGTGGATATTATTATTTCATACCGCTAGAACGCTTTAGAAAGCATTAGCATAAAGTATCCAATGTATTCCAGGTACGGAGTGAAGACATTAATTTAAAAAAAAACTTAAATGACAAGGTAAAAATCATCCGTTAGTGGGATGGGTGCAATATTTAACGCGACAAGTGGCACTTAATAATGCAATGATTATGAGTAACTGCTCGACCTCAGGTAAAGCTGGTTTTTATAAATTAAATAAAAACTATAATGTAGACAATCTCCCAAGAAAAACTCATGCACTAGTACAAGACTCTAGTTTGTGTTGCAAGAAGTGCTTATTCTAGTATATTCTATTAATATAATAATAAAAATGGCATAGTCCTACAAAAGGCGATCTTATCGCTTATTGGAAAAATTCCAGTTAGAAGGAAAAGTGGGATATTCTGGTGGAATATTTAGTCATGAAGAATTTAGTCTTCATGTAGATTAAATATTCTGTTAGAGTACTGAATCCACCCCTGTCTACAGCACTCTTAAAATTGAAGAGGAAATTTATTCGGGCATCGGGAGTGGTCGGCAGTACGACGCTACTCCCGTTACACACGTACACCTGTTCGTAAATATGATGCTGAATTGTTATTACTATCAACTCGAGGGGCAATGGGGTTTGCATCTGCAGTCCGCCATCTTAATATTTCAGAAGCTAGAAGTGTTTCATAGAGCACCATAAAACATAAACACTATAACATAACTAAATATTATGTTAAGTATGCGTTATGTTATGTGTTACACTTACATTGAGCATTATGCAAAAACTTTTAATCGTCCACAGTTGTTTTTTTATTTCATTAAAATTACGTCATTAGTTTCGAAGTTGTTGGTTATGTGACCCGAATTCATTGCTCTTGAGGGTAAAATCAATCGGTCTTAAACCCTGATAAACTGCGGTAAAAAGAACCCGAAACTTGCAGTAATTTACGATAGTTTTGAAGTAGAAAATAATCAATCCTGTTTTCACCATCAGTTCAGAAGTTCCCAAATATCACTTACGACCAAACAGTTGGGAAGTTCATATGAATTCCTGGGAACAAGTTTCGCATTAGATTAGTTGCCGTCCCCTGTGAGTGCATATCCTTGTTTGACACAAGATCGGGTAACTTATCCCGACTCCCGACTTGTAGGGATAAACTTTGAATGGAAACCCTTTCTCAAACTTTCCTAAACAAGAATTTTGTATCTAAATAGCGTATTCTATCAATGAAGAAAGTAAGAAAATTATGCAACAACTCAATACAATCGACTTGAGAAATTCTTCCTCGAGAAATTCTTCCTCGTTGTTTTGAGTCTTTTCAAAAAAATCATGTAGTCCTTTTCAAGTAAAATGTATTAACAAGTATTAAATTGTACTACATACTTCTTTTGGCTACTTTTTTTTGATGATCGAGATCTTTTGAATAAACAAACAAGTAGAGCTTTGAGTTATTTTGTAGAAACAAATTAGTATTAGGTATGTGTACAAAATTAAATGTAACCTCTGATTACATTTTCTTGTTTTTTTTTGTTTTACTTTACTCCAAATATTTCAGCTACATTTCGTCGGCATATTTGAGGCCAGCCTTCTGAAATGACACATTTGTTCAGGCAGCAGTGAAATGCAATGTTGCTAAAAGTTTTTACTCTAAAAATAAAACAAAGGTAAGCGGAGCAGCAGTAAGCCTGTCCCAGTTAAAATGCTTTTATGCTTTGTTTCCCGAAAAGCTTTGCATTTGCTTCTTAAGAATTTTTATGCGCCTTTTGTGTTATGATGAGGACTTTCTGTTCTGAGTTTTTAAGCCAAACTGAAATATAGACGAATAGCATAGTCGCATATTATTTTACGTTTTTGATTTTATATTTTTCCATTCCTTGTAGTTTTATTCATTGTTTTTAATCTACAGCATCAGTCTTATTACCAGTGTGATATATAATTTAAAATAAATATTGCGAACAATCCACACAGCACTATCTAGCCCCAAATTAAGCAGAGCTTGTATACCTATTATGGGAACCAGATAGCTAATAATAATACCTTAAAATACATTTTCTTATGTAAATACATACTTAAAATACTAATTAACACCCAGACATAGAACAAACATATCTGTGTTCTTCACACAAATATTTGTTTTCAGTGAGGATCGAACCCTTATATTATTTTAAGCATAAAAAATTGTTTACGATGGTAAACGATGATTACGCAGAATAACGATGATGCATATTATTTTCATTTTTTTAAATACTCAAGAATTTGTTTCTGCTGTGGTTCGTTCAACTAATCAAACGTACCCTATACGAGTAATTAGTGGTGTTGCTTGTAATTCCTTGGACCCTGGCAATGAATAGGTCCTCTGGAGCCTGCGAGAGACGCACCCGGGGCATGTCGTAATTATTCACGAGGCATTCAGCCGCATCTGCGTACTCCCAGCCGGAATCTTTTTTATTGTCTTAAAAAAATATTCCTCTTTTATGGTGGCCGCACATTTAACTATTGCAATACCATAAAGGAAAAATAAAAAGATTAAACAGAATATGCGGTAGAAAACATGAAATAAACTTCATTTTGTGACAACCCTCATAGCTCAGTTGGTAGAAGCTCTGCAGTCAGAGCAGGAGGACGTGAGTAGGTACCGTAAAGTGCGTTATGAAAAAAAAACATAAAACAGACTTCGAACTCACAAAATCTTTGCGCCAGAAGAGCTTGAAATAAACTCAACTAATATCTTTATCATTATCTTTAAGTCTGCACCAACCACCAACCATAACACATTTGAGGCTGTATTAATAACCAACGAAGTATTTTAAAAAGTATTTGTGGGTTTGCTTGGTAATTGAGGTATATGGTTGCACAATGGGATAGTCTAATTTTCCCAATGTGCGTCGCTCGGTACAGGAATCGTCGACACCGCGCCGCTAGGCGGGGATTTAATTAGACGAAACCGCATTAAATGTACCGTGAACATACAGATATAAGGGAGATTTGTAATGACGCATTGCGAGGGATCATTTTGCTTGCTAATAAAATTTTTGCTTAAGTTGCAGGCTTTAGGTTTCGCAATTTTGCAGGTTGTGTTCAATTTACATTAATTATTCAATGTCATAATTATTGTTTATTTCAACTAAGCCTGGAAAAG
The DNA here is from genome assembly GCA_939531255.2 of Thera britannica. Classification (NCBI taxonomy): domain Eukaryota; kingdom Metazoa; phylum Arthropoda; class Insecta; order Lepidoptera; family Geometridae; genus Thera; species Thera britannica. The sequence goes on from OW618050.2 coordinate 8,864,227, forward strand.
TAAAGCCGTTTGCGATGGCGATCAGCGAAACGCTGTCAAATATGACAGCGATATTTATCAGCGTTTCACTGATCGCCATCAGTGCATCACCTAGATTTTTTTATACAACTAGCTGATGGAAAAAGCATATGGCCCACCTGATGTTAAGTGGTAACCATCGCCTATAACAAAGATATAGATATACCTACCTATAGATGTGCGCAGGTCTTAAATATCAATCAATAGTTTTTTTAAATAATGTTTCAAAACAAATAATTACTTTCCTAAAACTAATTTGAATAGTCAAAAATGTAAAAAATAAACTGCAATAAGCAGGCGCGGTAGAAAATTTTAAACAAAAATAAAATGTAAAGAAGGAATGTATGCCTCCTACCAATTCAATAACTAAAAACTTTCACTTGGTGTGGTCGGGTCCATAAAAGTTCTGTTAAAGCCTGGATTTTCTAAGTTTCCGTTTCCTGTCTGCCAGACGATTTTATAAGCAAGGAGGTGATCTTTCAATCTTACATCACTAAAGTGTGCATTTGTATTTATTTTAATTTAATTAAAACGGTCAACACCTATTACAATAACTAAAGATAATAAAGCAATAAAAAAACAACGGCAAAAAAATTGATGAAAACAATGTCAGTAGTAAAATACCAAACAAAATGATGACACATAAACACAAAAAAAAATATGAATTCACGCAGAAGCAAATTTTTTTTTTATACTACTAGCTGATGGAACGAGCATATGGCCCACCTGATGTTAAGCGGTAACCATCGCCTATAACAAAGCATTGCCTCGTAGGTCACGCACATCTAGAACGTGCCCTACGATGCACTGCCCTGCGTCCATCAACTTAAGGCTTACAGATGTTTTGCCTCACGTGCCTGTAATTACACCGACACTCATGCCCTTCAAACCGAAACACAGCGATACTGCTTCACGGCAGAAATAGGCATGGTGGTAGTACTTCCCCAGACGAGCCCTTCACAAGGAGCTCTACTACTACTAAAATATCTACATCATGATCACAGAATCTCAAGCATAATATTCATCCAGCCATCCTCAATTAGATCATACCCATATGTAACACCAGCAGCATCTAGCATGTAACATTTTGTCATTCCTCTGTCATTTGACGGCCGCCATTAACGGTGACAGCTTCTTTTAAAACCAAAGCTAACTGAAACATGTGACACTTTTAACAAAACGGTATACGATATAAACGAGTGTGGTCGAGCCTTTTTGTCAAACTTGTTCGATGCAGACGTGCTCGAACGGACTGGGATTGGCGTTTTTTGATTCTGCGAATCGATCTCGTTAGTTATTTAGTGGGTGTTCTCTGGTTGGGTAGCTGAATACACTATTTTGTTAACCCAACCGAGCGATTTGTTTGAAATGAAATGAAATTATTGGATAATAACAAACATTACAGTAACATTATTATAAAGTAGGTAACAGCTTATAATGGGAATTTCCTGGTAACCTGCTAACATTGGTACTCAAACTATAATTCCTCTGTGATATGGCATATCCATGCCCTTTTTAATTATGCATAATAATCAATAATAATTATTATACCTACATAATGTATTAATTTCAAGCAACACAACTTAAATTTTTGCCATAGTCTTTGTAAATCATTTTTTTTATTCCTACATAATATTATAGAAAAAACGGTCGTATACGAAACTTCAATGTTATAAATTCAATTATATTATATTTTTATTTTTTATACAACTAGCTTATGGAACTAGCATATCGTCCTACACATAGCGCTCTAACTACATAATATCCATAGTAAATAAAAGCAGTAGAATTATTGTATTGTAGTAGGGGTATGTTGCATACTGATATTTAAAGTTGGTGTAAAATGCCCACTATTTTGGTGTGTCACAGCAAGTTGCTAATGACGGGTGACAGGCGTTCAATCAACCGTGATTGTGATCATTGTACGATTGATTTCGATTTTTGTGCGATTATCGTTCAGTTGTGATTGTGAATGATGCAACTATCAGAAGAGTGTTGAAACTATTTCAAAAAAATATAATATGAACCTCATAAATGCTACTGATGGACACTTATACAACTACACACTTACAAAGCAGTATAGAGCCATTCGGAATCTTCTCCATTCACCAATTTTCCGCAAACTTCTAAAATGTAGTCACTCCATCGCGTGTTCTTCTCGTATTCACTTCAATTCCAACTCCACACAAAATCCTGCAGCTAAATAGAAACCCAAGCTGAACCAGAATTAATCAGTGTTCGTAATAATGAGAGCACTAGCAAGTAGGTACGACCCCCAACAATAGTCTGTGATTGCGCGCGGTGTGGTGGCGCCCTCTAACCGCAGTCTGTAGGTACTACACGGGATCTATCTACCCTCGGAATATTAAATACGCAGCTAGATTAGTTCTAAATTGATGAGAATGTGTGGAACCACAACTTTCACGTGAGGAAATGTGTAATTTTGCTAAAACGATCGTTAAAAGTGATAACTGTTGATAAATAATATAAGCTTTAAAAACTTGAGACACTGACTTCATGGCCAAACGGTTGAATCGATTTTGATGGACATTCTATGGGGCCAATCTGGTAGTATAATCTTATAGTAAAAGTATAACCATTCAAATAAAAAAATAATTTCAAATCGACTCATAAATGTGGAAAATATGGGTCGTTAACAAACATAAAAAATAGAACTAAATTGAGAACCTCGTCCTTTTTTATTTAAAGTCGGTTAAAAAATAAGTCTGTATGTGAATTTTTTTAGACCAGAACTTCCAATGTCTTTTTAACTATAGACAGAACTTGCAATGAGATAGTCAACCATTGAATAAATTGTTTCTTATAGTATAAAATGCAACGTAAGGGGCCTAGGAATGTAATTACCCATCTAATAAAATAAAGTATCAAAATCCAAAGAATGTCTGCAAGAGCAATCATTTGGAACGCCGAGGTACCTCAAAAGAAAAGAACTTTGATTAGAATCCAAGTGACGTCACAGACAGGACTCAAAGGCTATTTCTTTATAAGACCGGCAGAGGTTGCGGGACGAGTAATTCAATTTATTGTGTCTACCTACCCTCGCTGGGGGTCGCACTGGCGATAATGCAATTTCATTGAGCTGCTTATTGGTTCTTTACCTTTTCATTTACTAAGAACTTCCTATTTCCAATGGTTTGAAGCTCGGTGTGGATGGTTGGTTTAGTGGTAAAAAAAATATACTTTTTTCTTTACCTTTTCTCTAAAAATCCGCTATTTTTTTCAGCAACACTATGTTACTAACTCATAACTAGTGTTTCCACATAAAACATTTTATATATTCTATTTATTTATTTTTAAAGCTACTGTCTAAGTGTACCATTCTACCGCTTCTGAATAATCGATTGACGACACTCGGTTTACATTCGAGAAGCTCCTTGGAGTTTAAAAATTTCGTCACAATAAAGGGTAACTTTTTACTTCGCCTCTTGACACCTGCTTTGGGAGATGGATTGTGCACTTACAACGTTTTGTTAGAAAGTTTAGAGCCTTTAGCACGTGTAGTCCTTGAATTTTTGAAAAGATACTAGTGCTGTCGACACAAAGAGTTCCCATTTGAAATGTAATGTTGAATGACAATTAGATAATGGCTAGTGCAAAGTGGGACGATATTTCTTGAGCAAATCGCATAAATTTTGAAAGATAAATCATCATCTTTAGCAGTCCACAGCTGGTCGTAGGCACTCCCAAGATACGCCACTGAACCCGGTCTTCGGCTCTTCTTTTCCAGTGCTTGCCAGATACATTTTGCAGATAGTCGCTCCATCTTGCCGAAGGGCGTCCTACACAAATACAAGTACAATATACCTAAGCGTGTAACATTCATAGTTTGTGTAGTAGAGATGCATTTCGGAAGTTATTGGCTTATTAGTCAATGTTGGTTTTAACACTATTAATCAAATCAAAAATCAAAAGTGGATTCAGTAGGATCGCAATGATGCGATCCTACTGAATCCATGATTTAATTACTAATCGATTAGTCACTTGATTTGACAGGTAATCTATTTGATGATCGTGAAGGCCTCACTAGCGATTTCATAGCGTTGCAAACTGGTGCTAGCTATTCAGTTATATTTTCCTCGGCATTAGACGCCCCGCGGTGAGGACCTTTCATTTTCAAGGCGATTAAAAAAGTTGTCGCTACGAAGGGCAATGTTTTCCCCTTCGAAAATAGAGAGTTTTTATATTCATATTTTTCCTTGTTTCGGAGTTTATTATCAATTTCAATATTATTGTTGACAACGATGTAGGGAGATGGAAAATTCAAGACAAGTTTTGTTAAACTTGAGCACGTCTTCGTTGGACGTACTGTATGAAATAGTGCAAAATTAAGTAGGCACCTGTTTAAAATCACGTGGTTCTCCTGCATAATAGGTTACCTACTTTACCTCCTAAAAAAAATTCTACGTCATTGTCTAAAGTAGAGATGAAAACATTTACTGTTTAACAGTTAAAGTTGTTCTGTGATGGTAAAATCCACCCTAAATCATTTTATGATCCACGTATAAAGTGGAAGGTGGGTTTGAAATATTTCTGAAAGACGCCTAGAAAAGTTTACAAGCAAAATACAGATGTTTTACCACTGCCTTCGCGGGGTATGGTAATGCTCTCTCTGAGCCAGGATCTAGCAGATTTATAGTCTTCAAGAGTACTTTTGTTTTATCAAAAACACCCAAGTATTTACTTGAGAAATCTTTTACCTGCTGTTTTATTTTTTAACAGCATTATTCAAGTACTTTCGTTTCTTTAAATACGCTTTTTTTAGACAAATCAGCAACTAAACGCTAACTAGAATTATGAATCTACTATTTTATAATCAGTTTATTAAAATTTGATGATAAAATAGTAGACTCGTAATTACTAACTTTATGAATCAAGCATGTACTCGTATAAAGGCCTGCGCAGTGCGCACACCTAGTTTGCTGGCGTTAGTGATCAGTTAAACGCTGTCAAATATCGCTGTTAAATTTGACAGCGTTTCACTGTACAGACGTACGTGCAGACGACGGCTCGGTCCCAACTGCAAACTGGAAGACCTGGAAAATGGTCTAAGCTTGAAGGTACTGAAAATGAAGATCTCGGCAAGTCGCGACATGTCTGCCCTAGTCTTCGACTCCCACGCGCCCGCCATGCCCCGGCCCCGGTTTTTCGACAGCCATTACTCCTCACCTCACACCAACCCAGCTACTTAGTATATACCTATGTAGTTGAATACTGCGTCACGTAACACTCTGTTTCGCTAAGTAATCTTCATCTAGCTGATGATGATAACTTATCTAATATAAAATCTCCAGCCTGGAAAGCTGAAATGAAAAGATCAGCTCATTCCCACCCACCAAGGTACGGTCTGTAGGCGTGAAAACGGCACAGCGTGCTCCGGTTATTGAAGACATTAATCACACCGCCATTGAAATAAGACGTCTCATGACTTACGACCAACCATATCCTATGTATCCGTGCCTAGGTACTTGTAATATGCATAGAGTAATCGTTGTATGCATGAAACATTTGTCATCTTAGACGAGAAGCAGAATTTCAGAATTTCAGTAACATAACATCTTTGAAAGAAATAGCTTCACTTCAGAATGTCTGAGGGTAGTCAAAGCTAAATCGTTTGTCACAGTTTGTCACTCAATGAAAATGACTTCATTATAACGATAATTATCGGAATTTATATTATAACTGTTATATACTGTATTTTTAGTAAGTTAAGACTCTATTATCTGTGCTCAAGGTATGTCGTCTGTCATCTGTCATGTCAAATGTCAGGCGCGATGTCAGGTGATTTAAAAGGAAGAAGGAATGTAAGGGATAAAAAAAATGTAGGCTACGGATTGTGTGAAACTTAATAATGAATTTCTCAAATCCCTTACAACCAAAGAAACAAAATGACCATCGTAGACCAGGCAAAGACGAGTAAGTATATGAACGCCTACCTAGATTGGTGTAAATATTTAAGAGGGAGTGGAACCCAGTAGAATTGAATATTAGACGAGGTGTAGCTGAATATTCCACGGTCTGACAAACTAGTTTGAAACAGCTAGAATGGAAACATGTTTCATGCTAACTTTACTTTGGAATACAGAATTGCTTGCAGTTCTAGAGGTAGGCGAGTTTAGTAGTACATTGTGAGTTAGTTTTTTCTATAAGTAACCTAACACAATTTTAAAGTAGGTATTTTTTTTTACCTTAATGCTCGAAAGTTGGCTTACCGTGTTTGAGGTTATAATTATATTAATTTTAAATATAAACTAAAAACTACTTTTAATATAAACTATTATACATATTATTTAATTAATGTAATAGGTAATACATATGTTTTAAATTTTACTCTTTCAGGATTTTTTCTTTTAAAAATCCTTTCACAACATCATTGGTTCGAAAAATCTAGTATTAAGAATTTGATAACTTTCGTAACAAAAGCTTCCTACTCCCTGCGTGTTCAACCTCAATTACCAGCAACAAATAGACAAGTAGGTCTACCACAAGCTCTGTCTGGTTCTGTCTCTGGCTCTAGTTTTGAGTCTGTATTATACTGTGTGTGTGACGTTTCGACGTAGTATTTATTTAGTCAACACTCACACAAACGCAAAACCAGAGCCAAAGACAGAGCCAGACAGAGCTTGTGGTAGGCCTAAAGGAAGGCTGTGTGGCGGTGGTATTGAGATATAAATCCCCGGCACTTGCTGAGCTGTTACTCAATATTTACGGCTTGGCACATGCACGCTGGTCAGTAATTTCGTGCCCTGTGGAATATTACCAGCTGGCGTTAAAGAGAATACGATATTGATAGCCTTTTAGTTTTTTGCCTGTTATTCTAGGCTTGGTCGCCTGGAACTGTCACCTAGACTCATCTAGCTTTATAGCCTGCGCACACCTAGTTCGCTGGCGGTAGCGAACAGTGAAACGCTGTCAAATATCGCTGTCAAATCTCAAATCTGACAGCGATATTTGACAGCGTTTCACTGATCGCTACCGCCAGCGAACTAGGTGTGTTCGAGCCTTAAGACGTTTCACAAAGTGATTCCTGCAATCCTACTAAATAAATACACTTTTGATTTTGTTTTTTTTATTAATCAATATAACCCTGCTGAATAGGCCTTTCCTAAACATTCCAGTTCCAGGAAGAACGATTATGAGCCCTCTCCAACTCATCGAATTCTATGTACTGCCTCCAACCACTGATTTCTTGCGATCTTATGAATAACGTCGGGTGGGTCCTATATACGTTTTGTTTTCCGGTTCGTGTTTGCCATAGCTTTTTACAATAAACGATGTAGGTTACAAGTACAACCATCTAGTTACGATTTTTTTTTCGTTTATAACAATTATCTGTTTATGCTCTAAGTTTATAATTTAAATTTCCTATGCGTTTATTCTATTATCGGTAGCAATAATAGAATAAACTAGAAAATAGGTAAAAACGGCCAATTAAAGAAAAGATCTAAAGATTTCGCGCTAATTTCTTTTTTTATTTATTCTGTAGCTGCAACGCATTGCATGCATTCTACGAAAGAGATCGCCGATTTTAGTTCCATTTTCCAAAATAAAATGTTGTTCTTTTTTTATGAAACAGTAATAAGTCGATGATAGTGACATGATAGTATTAGTGATGTTTTACTATTTTGTAGGCTCACTGTCGTTTTGGCAGACAAAAATAAAAAAAGGCTTTTCAAATTTTTTTTGCAATTTTTTCTTCGCTCTGGCACGCCAAAATGACGGTATTTTTGAGCAGAGGAGTGAAAAAATTGTTTATTTTGACTTGCCAGTCGTTTGCAAAGGCCTACGGCGGGGCTACGCTGTTTGTGTCGTGTACCTAGACGTGACGTGTTTTAGGGTTTTGTAAAATATAATAATAGCTCCGATTTTAATGCTGTTTTTTGCTAGATATCCTGGGATATTTTTTACTTAATAATAATGTGTGTCTATTCGTAGAGTTATGAAGTTATAAGTGTTGTCATAAAAAAACTGAAGAAACTGCTCTTATAAAACTTTTTAATGTGAAACGACAAAGTTTCAAGTGAAATGCATCTTCTGCAACAATGTTCTAAATAAGATGCATGTGCAAATTTATTCTAGATACAATAGCAATAATTCCAAACAAATGCAAAAAATAATTTAAATCTTCGTAACTAATTAGTAGATTATGTAACCCCTTTTGGAGTTGAGCTGAAATCGAAGAATTCCTTTTTAACCGACTTCAAATAAAAAAGGAGGAGGTCTTCAATTCAAATCACTTGTATTTTTTAAGCCGGTTAACTCTATAGATGGTGTTTAACAATATGATTTGGTGTGTTCTTTGATGTTGTAATTGTTGATTTATAAATTCGTTAGTATAAGCCAAACTTATTATCCTGGTTAAACCTTTGCTCAATACAAAATAATGAGTTAGAAGCTTGACTAGTGCGAACAACAACCGTTTGAAAAGTGCTTGAAACACGTTAGCAGCTAACCAACAAATTAAACTTCTATTTACACAGCTTCCAACTTCCGAACTGAAGAGTTGCAGCGTGAACTAGCAAATAAAAAAGTATCCTCAAGTGAACTCGTATCTTTGCTCCCCATAAAAAGCAGTTTCGGCTATCGACTCGCCACAGAATTATAGCTAAGTTTAAAGACGGCTATCTCTCTTGCTAGTTCTAATGGCCTTACTTATAAAAATATGTCAAAAGATAAACAGTCTTCTTCTTCTTCATCTGCACGAAATAAGCTTTTTGAGGCGCACTTTAAATCATTTCACCACACTGGTTCTTTTGAACCAGTGACATTTATGTTAGTACATAAAAAATCAAATATCCCCTGAAAATAATAATAATCATCAGTTTTAATCTGCTGAACATCTATAATGTATCAAGTTGATAGACGCATGAGCAGTAGTGCATCGTCCAACAAAGGCCCCAGTTAGGTACCTGAATTGTAGTCCATTCAGGTACCTAGCTGGGGTCTTTGTGTCAGTAGTACCATTGATTTGTACCATTGATGGTACAATTGGCAATTATTTACTTTTTTTTATTATTTTGATTAAATATTAGAGGTCAAGGAGGTTGCCCTCAAAAGAAATACCTGGAGAAAAATGCATACATTACGCCGACAAGAGCGTTGCTCTTAAGTAAGAAGAAGAAGATTATAGGAAAGGCGAAGCTGCAAAGTCAGTCAAGTGGACGAAGGACGAAGTAATGAAACATTTTGTATTTTTTGACAGAAGTTGGATCTAATGTTTTTAGAGTGTCAGCTGTTGCATTTATTGTCTGTGCCGCAGATCCGAAGATTTATAAGCGAATAGTCAGCTTCACGAGTCATTGCGCCAAACTTTCCACCGACAGCGATTAAGATTTACAGTGGGACGGACCTTAAATAACTTAAATAGTTGGCGGACCTATAGATTCCTCATGAAGAAGGGTCGTTGTCCACAACTATTTGCTCAGCGCAAACTTTTAAATGCTTTATGGCCATTGAATTAATTTATATGCAGTAATAAACAATGACAAAAGAAACAAATACTGGAACTAAATAATCACTTTTTTTACATAATATTATATGGGTGTTCGGAAAAACAGACGCAGGCAAGGAATTTCACTCCTACTCTAATTTCACTCAACTTTTATGTTGCCGTGCGGACAGCACGGCATCATAAAAGTTAAAGCAAGGCAGTCGCTCGTTCAATAAAATACCGAAAATAAAAAAATATAAACAAATTCAATTCATTCTTTTCTTTCTTTTTTTTAACTATATAAACCTCTCCGAAATTGCTAAAATTTTAATTTTCGTTGAAATAATTATATAAATAAAAGCTTATACATACAACCAACGCTTTGTCAGAAAGAAATTTCTAACAAGCCTAATAAACACACAATTAGCCAGGAAAACCGTGTTTTCGGAACATTCTAACAAAGATAGGAAACATACGCAATTAATTATTACTTTGCCTCGGAACTAATATCTCGGACGGTATCGCAACGAAACAAATAATAACTTTTGCCGACAAGCGTTCATACTGAAGTTTCAGGCACTCTCTGGCGTAGTAAGCTCACCAAGTCTGTATTTAATACTTGCTGTCCGCAGTATTTATATCAACTTTCACATATTTGCCATACCACACCTTTCAGTATGTACCTATGTATAATGCCTATGTACTGGCAGGCCTCTCAAAAAAAAAGCTCATTTTTGACCGACAATAAAATAATGAGAAAGGGGTTTCAGTTCACATCGCTATTTAACCGACTTCAATTAGGTAAATTATAGTTTTTTAAACTATTTTTTTTTTCATATCTTATACCTTTAAACGAGAAAATCTTGTATATATATATGTATATATATATTTAGGATCTCGGAAACTACGCCAACGATTTTCATGAAATTATGTATACAGAGGGTTTCGGGGGCGATAAATCGATCTAGTTAGGATTCATTTTCAGAAAATGAGTCTGTTCGTTAAAAAAAGACTAAAAACATAAACTGAATATGTGACTGCTCCTGCCATCTATTGACGATTGTGAGCAACTAACTGCAAGCATGTCCAGCAGATGGCGTCGTTCAGTAAGAATAAACCAGTAAAGATAATAATATGACTCTTATGATTTCTTAAAAATACAAATCAACGAAAAAAATTCCGAGCGAAGCTCGGTTACCATCAACTAGTTATTGATAATATGAAATAAGAGAGATTTTTATCTGAAAGAATACATGAATTCTTTAATTTACTTTCAGATTAAACCCATAGAAATTCCATCAGAAGCCATTCACCCATCCATGAAGTTGGTTTCTCAAGTTTTTTAAACTTATTATTGACCGACTTTATAATAATGAGAAAGGGACAGTCAGGGCAGTTTGCCTGATTTTTTCCTACATTTGTAGTTGTTTTGTGCAATTATATTTCGTGCTACGTCCTCGATATTAGTAACCTGAAAAATAACTTTTATTAAAATATTCACATATTGTAGTAACGCCTAAGTACTACCACTCTTTTACACTAAATTTGAAAGATATTGGTTCCATTTCCTGTTTCCGGCATCCGGTCGGTCACACAGTTGCTCAGTCGTTCGTTCGTATCGACTCAGTCGTTCGTTCGCCCATACTTCATTCGTCTTTTAGTGCTTCACCGCTCAACACTACCCGCACAATAAAAGTGAATTTTGTTCTACAAAGCGTACTTTAGATAAAATTGCCGAAAAGGAAACGATCGATCACGAATAATTTCGAGCGTTTTCAAAAGAAAATGAAGAAGCTCGATCGAGAAGTGATCAAGTCTCGTCGAGGTCGAAGGAAAAACCGCCATCAAGGGAAATGTCACCTTCCTCGCGAGAATAACAAGGTACCCATATTTATATCTTTATTAAGTGAACAACAAAATGTTGCCGGTACCTACGCTTTGCGTATACTTCTGTGAGGATTATATACCTTACTAAGTATATTTTATCATGTACCTACCTGCACATGATCTGTAACTCAAGCTGCTTTTAAGGACTGTCTCATCACAAGCAATTAATCTTTGTTTGCGTAGTTTTCTGTGGAAACTATGCCTTACCTTACTTATGTAATCAACCAATAAGAATATAATTTTATGTAGGTACCTAGATATGCTATGTAACTCGAGCTGCTTTTAAGGGCTGTCTCATCACAAGCAATTAATCTTTGTTTGCGTATTTTTCTGTGGGAACTATACCTTACCTTACTCAGGTAATCAACCATTAAGAATATAATTTAATATGTAGATACTTAGACATGCTATGTAACTCGAGCTGCTTTTAAGGGCTGTCTCATCACAAGCAATTAATATTTGTTTGCGTATTTTTCTGTGGGAACTATACCTTACCTTACTCAGGTAATCAACCATTAAGAATATAATTTATTATGTAGATACTTAGACATGCTATGTAACTCGAGCTGCTTTTAAGGGCTGTCTCATCACAAGCAATTAATCTTCGTTTGCGGATTTTCCTGTGGGAACTATACCTTACCTTACTTAGGTAATCAACCATTAAGAATATAATTTATTATGTAGATACCTAGACATGCTATGTAACTCGAGCTGCTTTTAAGGGCTGTCTCATCACAAGCAATTAATCTCGGTTTGCGCATTTTTCTGTGGGAACTATGCCTTACCTTAGTTAGGTAATCAACTATTATGAATATAATTTTATGTAGTTACCTAGATATGCTATGTTACTCGAGCTGCTTATAAGGGCTGCCTCATTACAAGCAATTAATCTCGGTTTGCGCATTTTTTCTGTGGGAACTATACCTTACCTTACTTAGGTAATCAACCATTAAGAATATAATTTATTATGTAGATACCTAGACATGCTATGTAACTCGAGCTGCTTTTAAGGGCTGTCTCATCACAAGCAATTAATCTCGGTTTGCGCTTTTTTCTGTGGGAACTATGCCTTACCTTAGTGAGGTAATCAACCATTATGAATATAATTTTATGTAGGTACCTATATATGCTATGTTACTCGAGCTGCTTATAAGGGCTGTTTCATTACAAGCAGTTTATCTCGGGTTGCGCATTTTTTCTGTGGGAACAATACCTTATCTTACTTAGGTAATCAACCATTAAGAACATAATATTATGTGTAGGTACCTACCTAGATACGCTATGTTACTTGAGCTGCTTATAAGGGTTTTCTTATCACAAGCAATTAATCTCGGTTCACGTATTTTTCTGTGGGAACTATACCCTACCTTACTTAGGTAATCAACCATTAAGAATATAATTTATTATGTAGATACCTAGATATGCTATGTAACTCGAGCTGCTTTTAAGGGCTGTCTCATCACAAGCAATTAATCTCGGTTTGCGCATTTTTCTGTGGGAACTATGCCTTACCTTAGTTAGGTAATCAACTATTATGAATATAATTTTATGTAGGTACCTAGATATGCTATGTTACTCGAGCTAGCTGCTTTTAAGGGCTGTCTCATCACAAGCAATTAATCTTGGTTTGCGTATTTTCCTGTGGGAACTATACCTTACCTTACTCAGGTAATCAACCATTAAGAATATAATGTTATGTTGGTACCTAGATATGCTTTGTTACTCGAGCTGCTTTTAAGGGCTGTCTCATCACTAGCAATTAATCTCGGTTTGCGTATTTTTCTGTGGGAACTATACCTTACCTTACTTAGGTAATCAACCATTAAGAATATAATAATATGTAGGTTCCTAGATATGTACCTACATAAGATATGATCTGTCTCATCACAAGCAATTAAACCTGGTTTGCGTTTTTGCCTTGAGAACTATACCTACCTTACTTAATGCTGTGGCGCATCGACCCAAAGTGGATCTTGGTAGAAGTAGGCCTCCGACACCAGACTCCGCTAGGCTTCTTTGTCCAGGCTTCCGCGTAATTGCTGGCTCCGAGTTCTTTCAGGCACTTTTTGACTTCGTCGCCTTATCGGTACCTGGGACAACCAACGGGCCTACGTCCGTTGGGCCTGCCTGTGTACGCGCGCCTGACTGCACGATCCTCTCCCATACGGAGTACGTGCCCGAGCCATCGGAGTCTTGCGGCTTTAGTCTCTCCTATGATGCTAGGCTCAGCCACAAGGTCTTCAACCTCTTGGTTAATTCGAACACTCCATGATCCGTCTTCCCTTTGAGTAGGTCCTAGAATTTTGAGGTAGATCTTCCTTTCCGCCACTAGCAACTTTTTGCTCTTCTTTTTGTCCCTTACCTTACATAATCGACGGTACTTACAAAGTGTATGCGCGTGATTCTTTGAGAATTATGTCTTACGCCTCCGCCGAGGATGACCCGCCACCGATAGACTCTGTGAGGTACGCAGGTCAACTGGCTTTATCCCATAAGCAATGTTCTCTGATTAGGTACTTCAAATTCATTTATCTTAGACTGCATTAAATGCTATCAGATTAAATTCTCCCAGCCAGTCTTTCAAAACCAATTACCTAATCTCGTCAACTACTCTGACGTAGACGAAGGTCATCTTAATGATTCCATCAACAGCCTTCTCCTAAACGGAGCAATCACAGAATGAACTCTTTGTGATGGACATTTAATTTTCATCTCTTCAGTTTTCTTAAGACTAAAACCTAATGGAAACATGCGCTTTATATTGAACTTGAATAATCTTAATAAATTTATCAATACCAGCCATTTCAAAATTGAAGATCTTCATACAGCTGTAAAACTAGTGTCTAACGATTTTTACTTAGCCACTATAGACAATGAAAGACGCATATTTTCTAATAAGCAAGAACGACTGGAAGTACCTTAGGTTTACTTAGAAAGACAAAACTTATCAATTTGGGATAAATACTGCCCCATATAATATATTCACCAAGCAAAGAAGCTCGTGGTGAAATTATTGAGTTATGCTGGTTATATATTATTATCTACAATATATCTAGATGATATTTTATTGATAGGACGTTCTTACAATGAATGCATGGATAATGTAAACACCACACTCAATCTGCTTGAAGCTCTAGGCTTCATAATTAATTTGGAAAAAGTAGTTTAATACCATCTACTTCATGTAAATTTTTAGGGTATGAACCTTAAAAATGATTATGAAATCATGCTATGCAAATAGGCTTACCTACTGACAGATAAACAACATCGTATACAAAAGGAAATAGAATGGTTTCCTAAAAAATATCACTGTAAAATCAGGAGATTTGCAGAATTCTTCTTCTTCTTCTTAATGATGGCATCTGTCCATTTCGGATCAATTTTGCCAGTGTCAAGTGATCCTCACTTGATAACAAGTCAGTCAATGGTTAAGTCGGCCTTAATTAGCTTTGGGAAAAAAAAAAAAAAAAAAAAAAAAAGCTATGCGACTTTCCACAATGTCAGAAAACGGATTTGCAGAATTGAATTAATTGGATTATTAGTATCTTCATGTCCAGCTGTCTCTGTGTTACACATGAAATAATTTGAACGTCAAAAGTTCCTAAACTTATTGCCTGACAGCGATTTTGACAGAATCATGACTCTCTTACCGTCCCTAGCAAATGACTTTCAATGGTGGCTTCACACCATTAAAAACCCTGTCCACAGAATCCGTGAGAATAACACGACTGTAGGGATCTTTTCTGACGCCTCAAAGACGGGGTAGGGGACCGCATGTGGGGATGAACCGCGAGCGGCCCTTGGACCGGAAGAGAATCTGATCTTCACATTAACTAGCTTGTATTGTTAGCTGCCTACTTCGCCGTCAAAATATGTACAAAACACTTAAAGAACTGCCAAATTATGTTACGAGTAATTATGTTAACTCTACCGCTGTATCATACATCAACAAAAATTCTCTCACGTAACACATACTGCTAATAAGCTTTGGCAATGGTGTGACTCAAAAAGAATCTTTGTGTTTCCATCTTACATTAAATCTAGTTTCAACAACGGCTCCTCGTCTCAGATGTTATAAGATTCAGCCCTGGTGAACGAGTTTTTTCATTCCAGCAGCAGCCGAAACATCCAGTCAAAACTTTAAACCTTGGACGTAACCAACTTATCTTAAATAGCCCCTTTGTCGATGAAAAGCCACAAATATGTCCAGTTAAGTGCCTTATTAGCTATATTTATAAAACCAAATCTTTGCGAAAAAGTAATACCCTGCATGTTAGCTTCACATAAAACTGTAATCGCCCAGACGATAAGTCGCTGGATAAAAGAGCACATTGCAAGATAGTGGCATTGATGTATCAGCATTCTCAGCTCATAGCACGTGACACGCTGTTACGTCGTACGCCGTTGTCGTACGTAGAACTCAGGCATTAGCAAATGCAATTATATATCCTGCATAACTTCATGAAAGTTATTATAACTGTTAAAATCATACATAGTTACATTATAACTAGGTATAAATTAGTGAATTACCTATTATTATTACTCTATACCATCTCTTAGATAGTAAGATATGATTTGATTGAGTAACTATTAGTTGTCTAGTTTTGTTTGTGAAAACACTTAAATATAATATTATATTTTTCTAAAATTTACAAACAAGCGTTATTCATAATATTTCCTGACCTTTCATGGCTCTCAAAGTCTACAATATGTGAATATTTTAATAAAAGTTATTTTTCAGGTTACTAATATCGAGGACGTAGCACGAAATATAATTAGTGATTAAACGAACTTACCTGTAAGTGAAGTTCTATCACAATTATATGAGTGCTACGTCCGAAGATATTAGTAACATACACCCTCCCACCCACCCTCGGAAAGGTCTAGGAAATAGCTGTTAGCTTGGTTCAGACTAAAACGAATGAAGTATGGGCGAACGAACGACTGAGTCGATACGAACGAACGACTGAGCAACTGTGTGACCGACCGGATGCCGGAAACAGGAAATGGAACCAATATCTTTCAAATTTAGTGTAAAAGAGTGGTAGTACTTAGGCGTTACTACAATATGTGAATATTTTAATAAAAGTTATTTTTCAGGTTACTAATATCTTCGGACGTAGCACTCATATAATTGTGATA
The DNA here is from genome assembly GCA_939531255.2 of Thera britannica. Lineage (NCBI taxonomy): Eukaryota > Metazoa > Arthropoda > Insecta > Lepidoptera > Geometridae > Thera > Thera britannica. The sequence continues at coordinate 8,880,722 of OW618050.2, forward strand.
GAACTTCACTTACAGGTAAGTTCGTTTAATCACTAATTATACGAGGACGAATAGCAGAATAAACTCGGACTGTGATAGATCTACAAAGGTCAAAGAGCTAGGATCGGTTGGTATGCCGTCTTTCACTCTGTTCTGGAGTGATTAATTTTCTCCACAATCAGCGTAGACACTTGACGGACATTGTTTATCTAAGGGCTGCCAAAAGCATATCTTTTTAAAGATAATAATCATATAGAATTAATAATATAATAATAAATATAATAAATAATATAATAGAAAGACTTCATGGCCAAATTACTGAACAAATTTTCATTAAATTTCTTTGGGACCAATCTGGAAGTATAAAAAATATAACTTTGCTCATAAATGACAAAAAATCAAAATCATAAATGACAAAGTTATGCCATAACAAAAAAAATATATACAACCAAATTGAGAACATCCTTCTTTTTATTTAAAATCGGTACCTACATTATAGCTATACTGAAAAAATTTACTCAGTAGCACAGGTCTGTAAGATACTTGCGAGGTGCGGGATCAATTTCCATAGAGAAGTTAACATCGTTTCGATATACTTATGTAAATGTTCTATATTATATAAAAATTAAGAGAAATGATATTCATGTTTGCATCAAAAAGATTAACACCAGTCGGGATTAAATCAAAGAAATAAAGAAATTGTCGCGAGAAAGTATTTCTACAAAAACTTTTAAAATAAACGCTGAATTTAAGGTACCACCCCTGCATGATGTAGTATGAATAAAGCATTAAGGCAGTACGCCCCTTAAGTTACCTACATTGTTTATCAACCAGACTGGGTGGCTGTATAACTATTAATGCCTACAACACTTTATATCATTACATTGCACTATAACAAACAAACAGTACACATTACATTTAAATTAGACAGACTCGTTTGCCTAAAATATCGACCACACCATAACAAAGACCTTTGTCTGTATTTTGTTATTGTCTTTGTATGCGTTTTTAAAACGTGCCCTATGACGCACTTCCCTGCGTCCATCAACTTGATGCATGCAGATGTTCAGCTTCACGTGCCAGTAATTTCACCGGCACCAACACTCTTCAAACCGAAACACATGCAGCAATGCTGCTTCACGGCAGAAATAGGCACAGTGATTTAATACTTCCCCGGAGCCTTCACCAGTAGCTCTACTACTTACTGACTACTAAATTGAATTGTAATCAAATTTAGTCTATTATAGATTCGTCATGTCTGTCTGTCTGTCCGACCGTGTCACAGCCATTTTTCTCCGAAACCATAAAAGCTAGACTGATGAAACTTAGTGAGTAGATGTATTCTGTAAACCGCATTAAGGTTTTTACATAAAAATAGAAAAAAAACTATAAATTTTGGGGGTCCCCGTACTTGAAACTGAAACTCAAAAATTTTTTTTTCATCGAACCCATACGTGTGGGGTATCTATGGATAGGTCTTTAAAAATGATGTTGAGGTTTTTAATATCGTTTTTTTCTAAACTGAATAGTTTGCGCGAGAGACACTTCCAAAGTGGAAAAAAGTTGGTCCCCCCCCCTCTAACTTCTAAAATAAGAGAATAATAAATCCAAAAAAAATATATGTTGTACATTACTATGCAAACTTTCAACGATATTTGGTTTGAACGAGATCTAGTCAGTAGTTTTTTTTTATACGTCATAAATCGTAAACCGCAATTTTTTTTTTCATCGAACCCATACGTGTGGGGTATCTATGGATAGGTCTTTAAAAATGATGTTGTGGTTTCTAATATCGTTTTTTTCTAAACTGAATAGTTTGCGCGAGAGACACTTCCAAAGTGGAAAAAAGTAGGTCCCCCCCCTCTAACTTCTAAAATAAGAGAATGATAAATCCAAATAAAATACATGTTGTACATTACTATGCAAACTTTCAACGATATTTAGTTTGTATGAGATCTAGTCAGTAGTTTTTTTTTTATACGTCATAAGGTAAATTGCGGTTTACGATAAACCGCAATTTACCTTTCGACGAACTACAAAAACCTTTATATTATGTTAATTGATGCTACGGAACCCTTCATGGGCGAGTCCGACTCGCACTTGGCTGCTTTTTTATTTTTTAGTCTTAGTGCAGGGCTCCTAATCTTTTTGTTGTTTTAACTTTTGTTTCATAATTTTGAATAGTAGCGCCTCTCTTTTCTAAACAGATAAGTTAAGGGCCTACATGAGGTGAAACCGAAAATGTAAAGTAGCATTTTTTTTCGTTGTATGGACGAATCCATTTATTTTTTTTGTAAAATATTACAATTAAATGGTGTAAAAAAATTATGATTAGGCTAGAAATTCTCCTCAACTCACAGGGTTCGATAAAATTGAACGCAAAGTTTGCCAAAAACTCTCAATTTTTTTTGGATTTGAAATGGTTTTTTTCCGTTGCTGTTAGAGCCATTGCAATGAAAGTTTTGTTCCCGTTTACCTTAATAAATACGTAAAAACCTGATGTTATTGCATTTTTCTTAGTTGCCGTAGTTTTTATAAAAAAATAAAATTTTCAAAAATATAAATAGATAGGTTTCTGTACTTACTTCTCAGTACAGCCCGAGCGGCCAAGAAGGTTGGACCTATGTCAAATTTCGTGACATGACATTTCATCTCTGACTACGTAAAATATACCCTAGATTAAATCATAGCTACTACTGGTACTATAAATTTGCCACAGTGTAACATAAAACAAACTGTCACAGTATAACGAAATGACATAAAACCATCTTCATCGTACATTATGATCGATAACCTGTATTCACATCATCATCAGCCTGTAGAAGTATATATTTTATGTAGCATATAACTTATCAAGTACATTCTAGGGCACGTTCCTATCGTGCGTGACCAGCGAAGCGCAATGCTTTTGTTAAATACCTCCATTTTTGTAGTTGCATAAGTAGCTATCTTCCTATCTACCCAGTGCTTTCCGTCATCATCATCAGTAAGTAGAAGTCCACTGCTAGATATAGACCTCCTTTATACATTTCCATGAAAAAACAATTTGCCGATTTCCCACGATCTTTAGAATGTCATCGGTCCATTAGGTGGAGGGGCGCTCTGGTTGCTTAGCACCGGTTATATTGTCGTAGCGACCCGCTTTTTGATTCTAAAGGCGTGTGTTCAAACCCCGTCATGCACAAATTAGTTTATCTGCCAAAAAACCTATGTGCACTATGTCAGTACACTCTAACGGTGAAGGAAAACAATAAATGAAACCAACGTGAAGTAGCAAAACTTTTGAGGCACATTCATAATCCACCACACCAGCTTTAATTTTCTATTGACATGACAAGAAGAAGACTCAAAAACTAGTAGCCGATTTTAGGCCTTTATAAAAATAGTGTCGATTTTGCAAAGAGTTTGGGAGCCCATTACAATGAAAAGGAAGTATATATATATATATATATATATTATGGACAATCTACACTACACTATCTAGCCCTAAACTAAGCAGAGTTAGTATTATGGGAACCAGATAGCTGATGTAATACTTAAATACATTTTGTTTGTAAATACATAGGTACTTGGAAAACAATATAACATCCAGATGGAGAACAAATATCTATGATCACCACACAAATATTTGTTCTCGGTGGGGATCGAACCCACGACCTATGGCGCAGAAGGCAGAGCTACTAATAAATGAGCTGAGAGCCCAGTCATAACAATAATATCATGGGTTTTGAGTATTTTTGATTGCCGTCTTTTAAATCTGGAGGTGCCTGTAATGTCCCGAATTCTGGAACTTTCTGTCAAAGGCTTCATGCACGGTGCGCTCAAATACCCAAATACCAAAATACATGTGCCTATTTCTATACACGCAGCAAGGAGTTTCCCAAGATTTTGCGTTTGACAGAACTTTGAAGAGTCAGTTGGGGTTGTCGAAACTCTTTGGTATACCTAATATTTTTAAATGCCGATAAAATACAATAATATAAGTCGAATAGACAGTGTTATTTCACAATGCTTCACTGATCTCCACCGCAATGAGCACCGAAGGCCTAAATGAGTGCAAAGCTTAAAGCCACCCATAAATAATTTCCATTTCAATTCATTTATGAATTGAAATGAAAATTATCTATGCATGTAATGTATTGTATTATGTATATCAGTTATCTAGCACCCATAACACAAGCTTTGCTTAGCTTGGGGCTAGATAATGTTGTGTGAATTGTCCAGCATTATTATTATTATTATTATTATTTATTTCCATAGGCATGAATTCTATGCACTAAGTTATACTTACTAGATTTACATACAGATCTGGAAGTATAACCTTTTAGATAAAAGAAAAATTTACTAAATTGGATCATAAAATTAAATGACGAAGGTATGCAGTAACAAACAATAAAACAAAACGGCTTAGCCGATTTTGATGAAATATTACTTTTCAGAAAAAAAAAGATTAAAAGGGAGAAGACGAAAGAGAAGAAAAAAGATAAGAATATTATTGTACAAAAAAAATTGCCCCCCAGGACCCCCCCTTTTGTGAGTGCTACCGGATGCCGTCGAGATAGGGGGTTTTCGATTAGGGTTTCGTATAGAGGGTTTCTTCCTGAATTGAAAAAACAAAAAAAACACCCCCCTCTTGCCCCTTTTTTCACCCCCCCCTTTCGTATCTTCCAAGCGGAGTGACTTGCAAGACTTTTTTTTTGGGTCATGTAGGGAAGGTGAGATTATTTTGAAAGCAAAATAAATTTTGCCCCCCTCCCCCCTCTAGACCCCTTTATTATTTTTGACCCTTTTTTTCGAGTGGAGCATTGCGGCGAGCGAATGGGGAACAGTGCGGCGAGCAAAGCGAGCCGTGCTGTGACCCCCCCCCCCCCCCCCTAAGCCCCCCAGAACCCCCTCCTCCTGAACCCGGGGGGAGCGTCGCGGCGAGCGAAGCGAGCCGTGCTGTGACCCCCCCCTCAAGCCCCCAGAACCCCCTCCTCCTGAACCCGGGGGGAACGTTGCGGCGAGCGAAGCGAGCCGCCACGCGACCACGCCCACCCTACTGAAATTTAGAACCCCCTCCTACTGAAATTTAGGGTGTCTTAGGGGTGTGAAAAAATGTTCACTAGACTGATTTCATAATTCAAAATGGCGGCTGTGCCACTTCCGGTTTTGCAAAAATCGTCCGATTAAGGTCGTTCAAACGGTTCATTCGACTGAGGACTATGATTGGAGATTGAATTTTAGGTTTTTTAAGGTGTTTGATTGGATCTTCACTTGGTTTAGGGTTCCGCCCCTGTGGGAACGCATTGAGGACGCGAGCTGCTTGCAGCTCGCGATGCACGCGACCCGGTAGTCAACGTTTGGGTTCCTTCCAGCGGTTTCGACCCGTTAAGGGTTTTGGCTTGACGTACAATTTAGGGTTCCGTATAAGGTTTTGATTGGGGTTTTACTACATTGAGCAATTTGATTAAGTGTTCGACTTTTAGGGTTCCTTAGGACTTTGATTGGAGTTTCAACTACACTTAGGAGCTTGATAATGTTAACATTTTTAGGGTTCCTTAGGACTTTGATTGAGGTTTTACTACATTGAGGAACTTGATAAAATAAACAACTTTTAGGGTTCCTTAGGCCTTTAATTGGAATTTTACTTCACTTAGGACCTTGATTATGTAAACAATTTTAGGGTTCTTTAGGACTTTGATTGGGGTTTTACTACACTGAGGAACTTGATTCACTGATCGACTTTTAGGGTTACTTAGGACTTTCTTTACTACTTTTTGGGGTTTTACAAGTGCAAGTGTAATGTAAAACTGGGAGTAGCACACCGACACGCGAGCTGCTTGCAGCTCGCGCACACGAAAAAACTAGTTAAGGGGCTGACGTATGGAAAATTTTCATACAAACGGAATACCAAAATGATTTCTAATTTAGACAGATTTACACTATATTATTGTAATAATTGTATTTGCATAGTATTTATCTAGGTTCCTCAACAGTTTTTATTTCAAATTACTTACCTAAAATGAAATAAACACCAATCGCATTTTGCACATTTTTATGCTAAACTTATCAAGTTTTCTACCTATTGGTTTCGTACTAAAAACAACAATATCTTACGTGTTTTTTGTTAAGGAACCTAGTTTATATTGTCTAGTTACAGAATAACAATACTATGTAAAGAATACAAAAAGTTTTCAGTCATCATTTTTGGTATTACGGAACACGATCAAATTCATGGCATTTTCGAACGGCTACTATTGCTATCGCGCACGCACGGTGCGGGTGGCGGGGTGCAGGGGGAGGAAACGCTTGAAGCACACGGGACACTTCGGTTGTGTGTGTGAATCGCTCGGACTTCGGACTAGTTAAATACCTACACTGGCATAAAACATAATGCTTAGATATTTGATAATTGTTAGTTTAGGAAGGGTACTAAGTGAAGATGGGAAATACTAAGTACCTAGGTAGGTTGTAGGTTGGGTAAACGAAATCAAGGTGCAGCACTAGGTCAAAAAGTCTGCCGAAATTTCGAAAAAAGCCAACATTTCGACTAAAACAAATTATGAACCATTAATTTCTATACAGGGTGGAATTTTGTAATGCCACCTGGAGGGAAAGTACTCTTAATACTGCAGATAGAAAATTTTACTCAAAGGAAACATTCCTTTATTTTTGGATAGAAAGCAATTTCTAAAATTAAAAATAAAATAATTTTTAAATTAATTTTTTTTTTTGAAAGGAATAAATTTATTCTTTTAAAGAAATGAATTCGTTAAAAGAATAAATTTGTGTATCCAAGAGAATGGAGCCCATTTCAAGCAACTAATTTCAAGTAACTAGTTAGTTATCCATTTTTTGTAAATAATTAAATTAATTTAAGATTTCCTGGTTTTTCTTTCATTTAATTTATCATGTTTGTTAGAGAGATTTCATCCTTATAATTGACTAACGATCGATGCAATAAAAGTACAAGGTATAATTTTTCTGATTTTAGCCGGTTCAATTCCCGGGTGTGAGAGAATTTTCGAAAAACTTTGAATGCAGTTTGCTTTCTATTCAAAAATAAAGGAATGTTTCCTGTGAGTAAAATTTTCTATCTGGAGTATTAAGAGTACTTTCCCTCCAGGTGGCATTACAAAATTCCACCCTGTCTATGAAGTATTGATAAAAGGTCTAAGAAAAATTACAACAAATTATTTTTTTTCTTTATTTATTTGTAGTTCAAACAAAGCAGCCAAGTGCGAGTCGGACTCGCCCATGAAGGGTTCCGTAGCATCAATTAACATAATATAAAGGTTTTTGTAGTTCGTCGAAAGGTAAATTGCGGTTTACGATTTATGACGTATAAAAAAAAAACTACTGACTTGATCTCGTTCAAACTAAATATCGTTGGAAGTTTACATAGTAATGTACAACATATATTTTTTTTGGATTTATCATTCTCTTATTTTAGAAGTTAGAGGGGGGGAGACCAACTTTTTTCTACTTTGGAAGTGTCTCTCGCGCAAACTATTCAGTTTAGAAAAAAACGATATTAGAAACCTCAACATCATTTTTGAAGACCTATCCATAGATACCCCACACGTATGGGTTTGATGAAAAAAAAAATTTTGAGTTTCAGTTTCAAGTATGGGGACCCCCAAATTTATAGTTTTAGAAAAAAACGATATTAGAAACCTCAACATAATTTTTAAAGACCTATCCATAGATACCCCACACATATGGGTTTGATGAAAAAAAATTTTTTGAGTTTCAGTTTCAAGTATGGGGACCCCCAAAATTTATAGATTTTTTTCTATTTTTGTGTAAAAACCTTAATGCGGTTCACAGAATACATCTACTCACCAAGTTTCATCAGTCTAGCTTTTATGGTTTCGAAGAAAAATGGCTGTGACACGGCCGGACAGACAGACAGACAGACAGACAGACAGACAGACATGACGAATCTATAAGGGTTCCGTTTTTGCCAATTGGCTACGGAACCCTAAAAACTGCTACCACTCAACGTCCGGTGGAAATATTGATAAAAGGACTGAGAAATACTTGAACAAAATAGTTTTTTTTTTATATAACTGGAGCTCAATAAACAGAGTACCGCTCAACGTCTGGTGGAAATATTGATAAAAAGACTTGGAAAAATTTCAGCAAAATATTTTTTTTCTTTATTTATCTGGATCTCAAAAAACCGACTACCGCTCAACGTCAGGTGGAAAGATTGATGAAAGGACTAAGAAAAATTGCCACAAAATATTTTTAGTCTTTATTTATCTGGGGCTTAAAAAAACTGCTACCACTCAACGTCAGGTGGAAATATTGATAAAAAGACTTGGAAAAATTTCAGCAAAATATTTTTTTTCTTTATTTATCTGAATCTCAAACAACCGACTACCGCTCAACGTCAGGTTATAATATTGAAAAAAGGACTAAGAAAAATGGCTACAAAATATTTTTATTCTTTATTTATCTGGGGCTTAAAAAAACTGATACCACTCAACGTCAGGTAGAAATATTGATAAAAAGACTTGTAAAAATTTGAACAACATATTTCTGTTTTATTTTTCTGGAGCTCAAGAAATAAACTACAGCTCAACGTCAGGTGGAAATATTGATAAAACGACTAAGAAATTAAAAAAAAAACTTTATTTATTTTGAGCTCAAAAAACTGCTACCACTCAACGTCCGGTGGAAATATTGATAAAAAGACTGAGAAATACTTTAACAAAATAGTTTTTCTTTATATAACTGGAGCTCAATAAACAGAGTACTGCTCAACGTCTGGTGGAAATATTGATAAAAAGACTTGGAAAAATTTCTGTAACGTTCACTAGAAGTTGCTTCATGCAATCAAAATTGAGTTCTATATAGTAATTGTGATAAGACATAAATAATTTTTTTTTCAGTTTGTTTATAATCATTATATAAGTATCCACCTATAGTAGGTTAGCTTGGTACACTTTTTTCGCGAGTTTTGTGCGAAAGCCGAGGTCCATGTAATTGTAGGTCGATGTTCGCAATCGTTGGTTTTGCGAATGTAAATAAGCAGAATAAAAGCAACCTAATTGCTCAACGAATAAAGTATATTTTTAAATGCAGTCACATTATTAGACTTTCTGTACTTTGGTAAGTGAGCCGCTTTGCGTGTTTTTTATTGCTGTGTGTGTGTGATCGATGAGGTCTGGCGAACCACACCCCACCTGATGTTGAGCGGACCTCCACCCATGATCTTCAACTGTAACGTCATGACTGGTTTTGAACCCACGCCCCCCAACCGCTAGGCCGATGAGGTCTGGCGAACCACACCCCACCTGACGTAGAGCGGATACCCACCCATCATCTATTACTGTAACGTTATCACTGATTTTGAACCCGCACCCTCCAACCACTAGGCCAATGAGGTCAAGCAAACCACACCACACCTGATGTTGAGCGGACTCCCACCCATCATCCTCTACTGGAACGTCATCAACCACAACTCCATCGCTCCGCGCCGGGGTCAATGGCTCTCTCAACTCAACTCGGAGTCAATGGTTCTCTTTACTCTTCTTCAATTTGGTCCAGAACCCGCACAAACCCTACCTGATGAATAAACTCACTCGTATCATGTTAGAGAATTTCCTGGTGTCTTTTCTAAGTGCGTAAATAGCTACTCTGAAGGTTCTTTATCGGTTCAGGAATGTTGTTTTTTTTTTCACTTTATTCTTGCATTCAGAGCATGACCAATCCTTGCTTATTGAATACTAGAAAAGCGAAACAAGCAAGCAATAAGCTTATAGGGTTAGTCAGGTAATGCAGCCACAAAAAATAAAAACATAAAATTGTAGGGTGCAAAAAGTCAACTCTCTTTGACCAGATTTGAACTCCCGCCCACCTCGTCCTCTCAGTGTGAATCCGCACGCCCTAGCCACTAGCCTATCTGACGCTTAGTAACGTTGACGAAATTAGGCAATGCATAAAAATCGTTAGCAGTGGCTGACGCACACGCACAAGCGCGGCACTATGGTTGGATTCACGTATAGAAGTAGCGCGTCACACGAGCGCCTGTGTGTGTATACTACTATTATATATTCCGTGGCGCCCGCATCAAATGAATAGAGATAGCTATATTCGGAGCAATTTTTGCCCGCGCCTCGAATTGAAGTTACGAGCTGCGTCCGTCACCCTCTTAATATCTAAACTTAAACATTACGGTATTCTAAATCGCTCCATTGACTTATTACAATCGTACTTGACTGATAGAATCCTTAAAGTTGATGTGGGCGGTGAGAGATCTTTTGGGTCAGTTATTGACATAGGGGTGCCACAAGGTTCGATATTAGGTCCTTTCTTGTTTCTAGTGTACGTAAATGACCTTCCTTTTTTGGTTAAAAAACTATGTGAAACAGTACTATTTGCTGACGATACCTCATTAATTTTTAAAGTCGATAGATAGAAGGCTAATTACGATGACGTTAACGCATCTCTGTCGTAAATACTTAACTGGTTTAATAATCTTTTACTTAATGTTAAGAAAACTCATAAGTTTTATGAAAAAATATTTTTTGAGTGTCAGTTCTAAGTATAAAAATCATAATGCGGTTTACAGAATACATCTATTTACCAAGTTTCATCAGTACATATAGCTTTTACAGTTTTGTAAGTACCATACTTCAAGCAAATAAATTATTTCTTTTCATTTCATTTCATTTTTTTGAAAAAAAGTGACTGTGACATACGGATGGACAGACAGACAGACATGACGAATTTATAAGGGTTCCGTTTTTTACCTTTAAAAAATACAAGTGTTCATTCACCAACTACCGACATTTATGAACTTGCAACTCACTCTGGTTTTGCATAATATGAGGAAAATCTCTCTTGGTGGAAGGTTTCTTTTATTAAATCTGGGGCTATTTGCTTGTTATACTATATAAATTAGACTACTACTACTACACTACTATATAAGTTAGATTTAAAATGTAGCGTTCGTGGTAGTTTAAAAAATACCGCACAGCTTGCCATTGTTATCACCAATCCTGGATGAAAAATATGCAATGGAAACTCTGCGACGGGAATCAGCTAACATAACAATTGGGTTATATTTATTTACTGAATATCTGTCTGTGTTTTTGTCTAACGAAGCGTATTCTAGTCAACACATTGTAATGTCGTGACAAATGTCAGACCCAAGCACAGAATAAGTAATAGTTGGTATCAAATACATGAATTCACAGCTCAGGTCAGGCAACGCCATCTTTATTTTAAATTTTTCCAACTTTCCGGTCGTGTTTTGTTTTTAGACCAGCGTATAGCGGAGGCTTAATGGGTCTGTAGAATAAATCATTTACGATTTTATCGATAATATCGTAAATGATATATCCACAGACCACTGGGTTCCCAGAGAGCCAGTATCTATTTGAAAGTATTTTTCAAGTATCTTTTATCCGTACAATGGTACGAAATGGTACTAAAATCCAATCAACTCCTTCGCATACCCTGGCGACTATTCAGCTGAGTCACAATGTTCCCGCCCTTTCCACGTAGGTACACGTGCCTAATAGAATCCCTATTCATTCCAAGAATAAGAAAGTATTACAAGACCGTTTCAAGTAAAAGTAACGCATTGGAGTTTCATTCATCCATATCAATATAAAAAGTACAAAAGTGTGTCTGTATGTAATGTTGTCACATTTAATCTTTCTTTTTCGGTGGTTTTTTTTAATGTAATAAGGTCTGTTCACACGTACCACAACCACAACTACACCACAGCAATAACACATGGACGGGTGCTAATATGTATGAAAATGAATAGTTTATTTCACAATTTTGCCGCCTATTTCAACCATGTGAGCAATAAGCTGAAAATCCGTCAACTTCAACACTTACTACTAAGCGCACTTAAAATCCTTTCACCACTGGCACTGGTTCAAAAGAACTATGTAGTGACACATCAAGAAGAACCATAAGATTGCGAACGGTGCTATGGATGATAGAGTATACGTAAATTAAAACATCTAACAATATTATGTGAGCATAATCATCGTTATGAATAAGGGACCCTAAAACCCAAAATTATGCAAATGGAACCCGCGCGTGCAATTACAACGAATCTACATTATCATTTACAATGTAAAGTAATGAAATTACATGAGTTGACGATTATGCTTACGTTATTATAAGCATAATATTCTTGAAACTGATACTAATAGTACGCTGCATCGAAGGGTTAGTAGCTTAGTACAACATTCCCCCACCGATCAGAAACCTTGCAGAGCATAATAAACAGGTTCAGAAAAAAGCTCAAATTATATCCATGAGACTCCAACAAAAAAGCAAGAAATTCTTTTGCAAATTTTTTTACAAGCACTGTATAAATGCGTATTTTTTCTATACAAAATTTTGAATTAAAAAGTAAATAATGGTGTTTTAGTTTTTAATGTGCACTGGATTTTATGCGAATTGTGGGCTGCTTTCTGATTTTAGTTTTAGAATACCGTTTTCATTTTTGTCACTGCAGGTTTTCCTTTTTACTATAATGTCTGTTTATTATTATGTGTGTATTACTGTTCCACTGTTGGGCAAAGGTCTCTCCCATTTTCGACACTCTCCACGATCCTCGGTCAAGTGGCAAGCCCATAGTCTTCTATCCTCTGTTCTCTTCTATCCATCCATGACTCCATTAGCATTGAATTTACAATCTTCTTCTTATCGTGTCACTGGTTTTTCGAACCAAGTGTGGTGAAAGAATTTTAAGTGCGCCTCAAAGAGGCTCCTTTCGTGCACTTTGCCACATAGTTTCGAAATATTGTAGGTTTTACGATATGCCGGTTTCCTCACGATGTTTTCCTTCTCCGTTTGAGAGTACTGGCATAAAGCACATACATTTTTTCGACAAAAAAACTCAGTGGTACACGACTAGATTTGAACCCACGACCTTAAGATCGGAAGGCGGGGCCACTACCACTAGACCACCAGTTCTTTCGTTAATTAATAATAATAATTAATTGTAGTCTTTTTATCAAAGATATTCCAACGAGTGGTAATGACCGTCTGACTCAACATTCTTATCTCTAAAATAAGCATTTGTACCTCGACAAATTCTCAACAAACTTTGCCGTTACCTACTAAACTTGTGTATATTGTAAAACATACAAGCTTCAGTAACGGTTTACAATTGTTTACAATTCCATTTTTTACTACATTTTTGTTTGCAACTTGTGTTAGAAAATAAGTATACTTATTATACTTTTACTTAGTAGGTAAAGTTTTTCTGTATAACTTTGCAAAAATGTCTGGTTAAAGATAATAATTCTAATATAACACCCAGACAGAGAACAAACACCTACACATCATACAAATATTTGTTATCGGTGGGGATCGAGCCCGGGACCTACAGCGCAGAAGGCAGAGGTACTATTACCAACTGAGCTGAGCAGCCAGTCAACACTGTTTATCATTATTTTATTGCAATAAGCCCGGAGCAGGAACTCCTCCATCTCTGTGTATACGATTTATTTATATTGCGTTAATTGCGCAACGGTTCTCGGTACCTTTCGCCCACGTGTTGTTGTCAGTTCAAACCATAGAGCTTGGAAACTATTGACTCTTTCGTCTGAGACTAGAGGCGCTTGCACTTGCCTCTTTTCAGAACTACGTATTTCAGAATCCATTTTAATCACTTTTGACGTGATAACGTCTTATAAATCGATGGAGCCAGCTGCACGAACGAAAAAACATGACTCATGCGTCGTAACCGTCGTCGTTCCGCCGCCCGTTCCGTCGTCGTTCCGTCGAGCCCGAGCCCGAGCCCGGTTAAGGGAGTCCGAGTCGAGAGAGTTTTCTAATGACGTTGTCACGTTCAACTATCGTCAGTAAACCGGCTTTACAGACAACCAATTTTTTTAAATATGTCATGGGCCGCACACTTTCTGTCTTGCCAGGAACTTGACTGTGCAGAGGCCTTATACTCGGATTTTTAATTAGACGAAGCTAGCTGACGTTTACTGTGTTGTCAGTTTTTAATGAAATGAAAATAGTGTTGTGACAAAGTGAATGATTGAAAAATCTCTTGAATGAATGAAATTGCCTCGTTTTTCAAGTGAATAGTTAGTGTGCCGATTTTGACTTGACGTGCCCGGTTGAGGATCCATATCGTTCGCGTGAAACAATATAGCAACAAAATACACAACAATTACCACAAACACAACGTAACGAAAACCTTTACAAAAACAATAACTAAACAGCATGAGCGCAGAAAAACATTCGTGCTATCAGACCAGAGATTAGAAGCCGAATTACAAACAAAATGGTGACCGACGCGCAATGCGCATGGCGTTCATCGGTGTTGGCACTAGTCGCCACGCCGCGTTTTCGTCAAAAAACTGATTGTAATTACCTACATACTACAAGTAACTTATATCAGAGCACTTTTATACATTTTTTTATACAAATTTCAATATTATTTTATACTTTGAATTGATTAACTATTCACTCATTGTTCATTCATCTGATTGAACGAGAACTGAACGCAGCACTATTACTTTAAATATGGCAACATTATTTTACAAAGTGACATTAGCTCCTGTCAGTGGGTATCGTCTAATTAAAAATCCGACTATAGATTCGTTTCGACCGAGATTCTTACGGTGGAGATGACTTAACTCTTGTCCAAAAATCAATAGTGGCTGGTGTTATAAAAAGTTGTAGACGAGAGACGTCGGACAGAAGTTATCTTTAACATTATTTTTTTTTGGTCAAACCAAGCCTATAAGGCCCCAGAGACAAAACACTTACAGAGGTCAGAAATATTCCAGAAAATATTTTTTTTGACATTGTCTTGTTTAAAATATGATTAAACATTTGATCGAATATGCAATGTGTGGTACTCGTATCACTATCTAAGATAATAAATTTCATACTCCATGGCTCGAATCATATAGACACGCAGTGTCTGGCTCTGTCAGCATTCCTGGCAAATTGTGATTAGCAATATGGACTTTTATATGCTTCAGGTACCTTTGTTCGTATTGGTACAGTCTTCGATGAATTTGGGTTAGCAATTACATTTGTTTATTGAGAATTTTCTCGAAAAAATACTAGATTTATTTGTACTTTACAAACTAGACATTAAATTTATTTAATACTTTTTATACTGACCATACCCTGTTATTCAATGAATTAATGCTGTTTATGACCTGTCTGAACAAAGCAGTTTAAAGGTATCTCTGTAAAACGTATAAACTTTCCATGGAACTTTCAAAAACCCCCAATCCCTCTTAATTTAATAACTTTAGCATCTTTTAATAGCTCTGGGGCAATTAATTTTACAGAACCTACAATATAGCTAATGCACCAATATGTATTCATGGCAGCTTCATTAACCTGACTCCCGAAGGAACTGTAAGGAAGAAAACTAATAAAAATTTCATGAAAACATCGTAATGTTGGATGACCCAATAGGGAGGTTGCGTGTTTCAAACATTTAGAAAAATAGTTAAATTTGCCTCACAATGTATTCAATAAATATACATTCTACTACATTATTTTGCAAAGGACTTATTGAAATCCCAAATACAAATAGTTAAAATAGTTTATTCATAACACTTAGTTACAAGTCATGGTCATAATCAATATGAATTATGCTACACTTTAATAAAAAATATTATATAAAGCAGCCAAGTGCGAGTCGGACTCGCCCATGAAGGGTTCCGTAGCACGACGAACTACAAGAACCTTTATATTATGTTCCTTGATGTAACATAATAAGGTTCTTGTAGTTCGTCGAAAGGTAAATTGCGGTTTACGGTTTATGACGTATAAAAAAAAAACTACTGACTAGATCTAGTTCAAACCAAATATCGTTGGAAGTTTACATTCATAACTGTATATAAAAAAAATATATGTTGTATAATGTACAACATATATTTTTTTTAGCATTATCTTTCTCTTACTTTAGAAGTTAGAGGGGGGGGGACCAACTTTTTTCCATTTTGGAAGTGTCTCTCGCGCAAACTATTTAGTTTAGAAAAAAACTATATTAGAAACCTCAACATCATTTTTGAAGACCTATTCATAGATACCCGTATGGCTTCAATGAAAAAAAAAAATTTGAGTTTCAGTTTCAAGTATGGGGGGACCCCCGAAATTTATAGTTTTTTTTTTATTTTTATGTAAAAATCTTAATGCGGTTCACAGAATACATCTACTCGCCAAGTTTCATCAGTCTAGCTCTTACGGTTTCGGAGAAAAATGGCTGTAACATACGGACAGACAGACAGACAGACAGACAGACATGACGAATCTATAAGGTTCCGTTTTTGCCATTTGGCTACGGAACCCTAAAAAACATTCAAAATTATTATAATGTGTTTCAAATAAAAATAAAAAATATAAGTGAACCAATTTTTGTGAAAACAAATAATTGTGATCTCATATACAATATTATAAAAAAAATATGCCAAATATAAAATGACTGACAAAAACCAACCAGCATCATCAATATCGATCAAACCGCTCACATTTATAACGATACCTTGATTTGGAGATGAAAATAAATAGCGTAGGCAGCCGTTAATAAATTTTACTTTCATATGAACGTTAGCGAACCATTCTATGTAATGACCAACTCGTTTAAACTGACCTTTTTGCCTCGCGATTGCGAGCCATAAAAGGATATGTCCAGATAAGTTTATTCCATATAATGTCCCCATCCCTTTGAAAAGGAAAGTTGTATAACATTTTTTGAGATCGCATCCCTTTTAAGGCCACCGCGGGCGCTTTTTATTGCAGACTCCCGGAATGGATCCTTGTATATGGCATCAAAGGATTTGCCGGCTCTACTGATGCATATTTTTTTGTTTACCAGAACCCGTAGATAACAAATATTTCGCAGAAATGTCTGAGAGTAGGGGAAACTGTTGGTACTCACAACTTGTGTTTACATTTAGTTAAAGTTCAAGAACCCCGCGTGGTATTCGGAATAATTAGTTTGCGTCGCATTGCTGACCGAAACGCAATAAAAACACGTCCGAAATTGCATCCCGTATTACTGTACGTATCGGAGTTCCAAGTTCAAATGAAATCCTGCAGGCGGCAGGCGGGTGTGTAGACAGGAGATTCGAGGCAGTGCGCCCGCGCCGATGTTTCCGATCGGTCGATTGAATAGCGACGTGCTCGCGTGCGCAAATTCACCACTTATATTCGCCAAACCGTTGAAAATATCACACGTATTATTGTGCTGTTAGTGAAGTTAGTCTCAGTGTTTATTTTTATATGGTCTAAAAAGTGATGTGTATCTAATTGTGATAGTGTTCCGTGGCCTATTTTAATCAATTGTACAAAGGACCTAGGTGCAGTTATAGGTACTTCTCATTTCGAAGTTTCTTGGCCTACAGAAGATTTAACATTTACCAAAACTCGTATGACAACCTTTGTTCAACAGCTTTACTCAACATTCAACATCATTTTGTTGTAGTTTAAGGTGAATCATTTAGGTAGTTTAAAATTATGTCAATGATAGGTTTGATGATCTAATAGACACCCACGCACCCTTATTGGATTGCATAAAAAACTATTTACAATAAAGACAACAAAAATTTGGTATTCAGATTAACAAGAAGTAGCAAGTTTTGTATTTTACTACAACCGTAGTAGGTGTTTTTTTTAAAAATCATAAATGACTAAGGCAGATATTTTTTTTTAATTAAATAGCTGATGGAACAAGAATATGGCCTGCCTGATGTTAAATGGTACCATCGCCTTTAACAAAGCATTGCCTCGTTGGTCACGCACGTCAGAAACGAGCCCTACGATGCACTGCCCTGCGTCCATCAACTTGGGCATTATTATATGTAGATATTCAGACTCAAAATCTTTGAGAGATAACGAAATATTACAAAGGTTTTATTAACAGCGTTGAATAAAACAGATTAAAAGTTAGTCAGCTTGAGAGTGGAAATTAACATGCCGTGTAACAACTGAGCTAAGAGGATGGTATAAAATAACCAACTGAATAAAGTCCCCTTGGGTATGGAAGAAGTTGAATCTGGTTCTAGGATCATCGACTGTAGGAAGGGAGGGCTTAATCATCAAATCATCATCATCATCAGCCTGAAGAAGTCAAGGAGGCCTCCCCTCACATTTCCAGGAAAATCGATTCTGAGTTCTTTCCATCCACCGACTTCCCGCGATCTTAACAATGTCGGTCCATCTGGTGGGTGGACGCCCTACGTAGGAGGGCTTAATATAACTTCACAAAAGCTTTTTAAATTTTATTCCACAAAACCACACACAAACCCAGTTTGTCTTTCCCGTTTCAAAATCTTATGCACAGTTTGAACGAGGTGCAACATGCAACGAGACATCCTGTTAGCAATTATGTGTTTGTGACAACGAATTTATGCTTAGAGCACTTGTGACCATTACTAGCCCCTATACTGAGTGACTGCGTCTATAGACGTTATACTCGTGTGAAAATGTATTGTTTGTTTGTCTTTACTAGGGTCATCAACGGAGGTACCAATCTTGGAAGATAGCTGCATGACCATAAAGTATAATCAACTTATCATATACAGTCAAATATAATTATATTTATTCAGTAGTATCACAAGGATCACTTTGAAACGTTTTAAAGCTAGGAGAGTTTAGGTGCCAGTTCCACGTGACCAAGTCTAGAAGAACTATGATAAAGTACATCTTGTAATACAAGTATTACAAGATGTACAAAACACACAAGAAACAGTTGAGCTATCTGCAGTCCGTTACAAACTATCTAGAGATAGTTCAACTGATCCAAATCAGTGCCTGATGGAAGCGTCCCCAAGACGTTGGTGGCATTGCCACGCTGAATAGCAATTCTAATGCTCCGATACTCACCAGCCCTTGGGTCACGCACGCGTCGTTTCGATCAGTCTTAAATTAATAATTAATACTTTAATAGTCAACTTGTAACATAGTTTAATTGCATAATAATAACAAACAAACTGTTTGATTAACAGCGATCATTATACAGCGCAAGAACTTAAAAATGAATATTAAACTTTGAGAATTTTATGCAGTTTTTCTTAGAATTTTTTTAATAGCATTCAGTTGGTAGTAGATCTGTCTTCTGCGCCGTAGGTCGTGGGTTGGATCCCCACCGGGAACAAACATTTATGTGGTGAACACAGATGTTTGTCTGGGTGTTATATTATATTCTTCTTATAAGGAGCAACGCTCTTGTCGGCGTAATGTATGCATTTTTCTCCAGGTATTTCTTTTGAGGGCAACCTCCTTGACTTGATATTGTATTATTAAGCTTGCTATGTAAGCTTGATATGTATTTACAAAAAATAATTATATATAAGTATTATATCAGTTATCTCGTCCCCATAGTACAAGTTCTGCTTAGTTTGGGGCTAGATAGTGTAGTGTAGATTGACTAAAAAAAAAACTATGATGCATAAAAGACATTTTTTTTTGTCTAACTTTTAGGTAAAGTATTAATGTTGGTTTAAAATCATTGAACCTAAAGTAAAGCCGAAATGATCAGCTCATTGACCGACATATCGATTTCCCCATCAAAAGTTCCTATTGCCTGTTAACCATGGACTGTCGAACCCCTTCATCAATCCACCTCAATTAGGCACCATTCTTGGCACGAAGCCAACCGGTCTGTGAACTTTCGGGTCACACTGATTCTTAGAAGTTTTTTAACGAAGAATTCAATTTCCTTATCCTTTGTAATTATTGGTTGAAGATAAAACTTAGATCCAATTTTTTTGGTTTTACTTTATGGGTGTTTCATTATTGAAGAGAAAAAAAAAATATTTAAAAAAAAAGTTAATAAAAAAGAAAAGTTCTCAATTAAGTTTTTTTTTATATGATTGTATCACATAACTTCGTCATATAACGCCGATTTGAAAAGTATTTATTATATGCATTTTTTTTTCTTCCATCGGCTGGACCAATTTGGCTGAAAGTTAGTGGGCAGGTAGCTTATAACCAGGAGACGGACATGTCGGACATAGATTATTGTTCATCCTAAAAAAGTAACGGGATCGTGAAGAAGGACGACGAGCGAAGCCGCGGACGGCCGCTAGTGTGAAATACAATTTGCTGTTGCAATACTTGCAATCCAGTAATAGTTCAACATTTCATTTATATTAGCTTATTGCTCCATACAGTAGATACATAATCCTAGAGCATAGAGAGCGATAGGTACCTACCTATTACCATTTAGATAGGTACTTAAACTACATTGTAGACGGAGCCAGTACTTGCTTAGAAACCGGTAATTGTTTAACAATCACTGTAAATCGAAGAGAAGAAGTTTAGTGATGAAGCAGTAGTGATTAAAATGTTGGCCAAAGTGGTTTTCGTACATAAGTAGGTCAGCTTTAAAGTAAGGAAACGTGTTAAGGCCGGCACTCAAGCAATCAGCTGAAATGCTGTCAAATATCGCTGTCATATTTGACAGCGCAAATTTTTTTTTACTAAAATTTTGCAAATCGTAAGCACACAACATTGTAAGAAAACTCTACTCAGGGTTAAGCTCGCCTTTGTACATGTCCTCTATTTCTGTTCTTTTCCTATGTTTTGTATAGTGTGCAATAAAGAATTAAGAATTAAAATTATTCCTCGCGATTTTTGATAAATAAATTCATTGTATCTCTTTCAAATCAGTTTATATCTTTTAAAATGCGAACGAGAAGTGACGTACATACCTACCTGTGACCCCTGACATCCTCAAAATAAATTTGAGAGTGTTTTTAGGTACGAAATAAATCTTGCGAATAAGCGGGGATTAAAGTCTATTTGTTTACCGGTTTGGATTTTTTTATGAAGTTGGTATTTGAAGGAACTTTTAAGTTTTCGATAATTAGTCTATTAAAAGTGCTG
This sequence comes from Thera britannica, assembly GCA_939531255.2. Classification (NCBI taxonomy): domain Eukaryota; kingdom Metazoa; phylum Arthropoda; class Insecta; order Lepidoptera; family Geometridae; genus Thera; species Thera britannica. The sequence goes on from OW618050.2 coordinate 8,901,536, forward strand.
AACCATTTGAAAATAAAAAAAAAAAAAAATTAGTCTATGAAATGAAATGAAATGAAATGAAATGTAATGATTCGCTTGAAGTATGGTAAATTTTGAAAAACGTCTTATTAATAACATACTTCGTCGGAGACCGACATGCAAAGTTTAATGCTAGATTGCTAACATAAAGCAAAACTAAATTTAAAAACAATAAACTACAAAGACAGTTAAAAAAATACTAGAAATTTAAAGACAATTTAGGTATACAGTATAAAAACATAGAACATACTTAGAACAAAAATAAATAATTTACAGAATGCCGATAAATATAAAATTAAGTAATTAAGTATCAATGTCAGATTTAATTCAATTCAATTCATACCTAATTTACTATAATAGTACATTATGATATAAGTGCGGTAAGTTGAAAATTACAGCCGAGGCGTTATTGCAAGCCCGAGCCGTAGGCGAGGGCTATAAGAAAGCAGAGGCTGTAATTATCAAAGCGCACGTATGTCATACGACGTTTTATAACACATTTGCGAGGAAACAAATAATACTCGGACTTTCGGACGAACTTACTTACTTGTAGTTACTTGTTAAAACAGTTGGAAAAATTTGAACAATTTGTAAAGTTGATTATTACGTTGCCACCACAATGAGCTTGACTTATATTTTTGAGAAAGTTCCATGAAATAGGCTAAAAACACACTTTCTGTGAAAATGAATTGGCATCTTTGCTTGTTTTCCATAAGATGAAGTTTTGATACGCTTGTAAGTATCTATCGTTCGATTTTTCAGGCAAGAGGCTTAAAGTAGCCTTTTCCACTGCCTCTGAGAATTTTGGCGGTTCGAATTAATAAATTCATCATTAGGTACTTGACGACATTTTCAAACAAAAATAATACAGCGAAAAGAAAAAGCGCGCGGAATAATTTTTTACTTTTTCACAAATTAGCTAATTTTTTTTTTTTTTTAAGGCAAAGGCACAAAAACAGCCAGTATTACTAATAGAGTAAAGTAATATTTTTTTGTTTTTGTTACAAATAAATGGTATGAATTTATTGTTAAAATTAATTAAATTAAAGAATAAATGTGTATTTTCTATATTTTATCTCCCAGAGTTAATTTTATTCATAAAATGTTTACCACAAAAAAATCTTAGCAAAGAGTTTTTATGTCAGTTTTCTGACATAAAAACTCTTTGCTAAGATTTAAAAAGATACCGTTCGTGGATTGATAACCGTGCGTTTTACATTACGATAACGCACTAGTACGTAAAAACATACATAACGATATTGAAATCGGTGAAGTAGGAGACCCTTTATGAGCAAATGTGTTATAAAAACATTTATCTACTAGCCACAAATAAAGTTTTGTCTTAAACTGCTTTATTCTTTAAACTCTCTAATGTCCCCAGGAATTTTATTAAATATCTTATTTTCACCTTGTAGAAATAATATTGTTATGTCTACACCTGTTGGTATTTGCTCTTGTATTACAGCCGTATCATTTTACTTAGGAGTTAGGCATTAAGGTCTCTCGGAAGGTTTTGCAATCATATCTCTTAGAATCGTAAGCATCTCAAGTAACTTATACATTCTAAGAGTGGTGAGTGGCTAGTGACCCCACTTTAGTTTCAATGACTTTGAAACCGAATCTAAGAAATAAGTCGTGAAATACTAGCATCAATTCAACAGGCTTTTTATCTAAGTCGGTAGTAGCTTTGCTTTCTGCTGAAAAACTGGTTAAGGTTTTGATACCCACCACACAGAAGTTGCTACTTCATCATCATCTTCCTGCACTTATCCCACACTAAGTGGGGTCGGCACAACAGGTTTTCTTCTTCCACTCACCTCTATCATTCGCTATCTCAAAACTCACTCCTTTCTTGCTCATGTATCTTTGACACCACAGAAAAGCAAAAACGCTTTTTGCGTAGTGTTTGACACAGTCCATCCATCTTTTCTTTGGTCTACCTTTTCTTCTATTAGCTGCTACTTGTGCTTCAATATTATGAACATTATACACAACACTAAAAACATAAACTACTATTTAAATTAAACACTAATAGTAAACTAGTAACTATCTCTAGTCTCTGCAGATAAGCTGTTTGGAGGTCAATTGCGCAATTTGTTACGAAAATCCAAACTAAAGCTCAAGCTAAGCTAAAAGGCCATGGCTCACTGTTACATTATAATATAGATTCATGGCATAATATAACACAAACAGTCGTACTTGCTAGGCTTGATACTATCAAGAAAAAGAAGCAATGTAGATCAAACGGAATATTGAAACTTTTTCAGTGGATAGTCTTATTCTGTGACTGTAGTAGTAGACAACAAGAAGGTGACTATGAAAAAACCAGTAAATCAGAAAATGAAGGGCCTGCGACGTGTGCATCAAAATGGTACCAGTCACATGGCGTCACGGGGGCTTCGCTGGCAAAATGCCTTTTTTCTGACTCTCAAGCTATAACACACCTACCCAATAACAAAACGAGTAATCATACAAGCATATAGAAGCGATACTATAGATAATGCGCAGATATAAACTATTTCGTCTACACGTTTTTGCTACAGCGTATACTATCCAACCGATATGGCTAGCCTCTAAGGTCAGACAACCAAGAACAGTGCAAGAGTTTCACATCTATACGATTATCAGCACATAGGTAGAGTAGAATATAAAATGGCAACATAATTGATATCGCCTTGTACAGAAACTAACGAATGCCTACATGAAATGTTGTTGCTTTCCGTATATGGTTAAATGACTGGTGTCAATTTGTCTCACAATACTAAAGCTCTGTATCCTTAGCATTCATTTCCGAGTTGAATATTTGTTAGCAAGTCTATTTCAGCTGAGATATCGCTGTTGGACCTCTGTTGTGTAAAAAACTGGTGCTCAGAATCTTAACTTGTTTGGTTACGCAAGAGTGAGGACAAGAGCTTGGATTACATTTGATTAAAAATAAGCGGACGCTCATGGCTTCGCTCGGCCCATTCCTGTTTCGCCCCGTTTCTGTTTTCAGGATAATAAGTATCATAAGTCCGTCTCCTGGTTCTATGCTACTACCTCCTCACCAATTTTTAGTTTAATCGGTTCAGCCGTTTTTGAGTTAAAAATAGTGCTCTCTAACACTCATAGAGAGAACAAAATATCCAATATTCCAATTTAGCTGAGAGGCTAGTCAATACTAGTAACTACAAACAATTTTAGAAACTGCAGTAAGCAATGTTTCCACTCTAGTTACACCTCACCACCATTTTGCTGTAAAAGCAGTAAAACACACCATTACACCCTTGAGCCAAAAATATTTTTCTATTACGAGAATGCTATTTTTACGGACTGTTTATTTACGGTAAGTACTATTTACTGCGCTCACTGGTGGTCAATGACTTTTGCACTGTCTTCAGCTTCAAGTAGTTATTGCCTTATCGAAAACAATACTGTTTTGGCTCAGCACCATAGGTTTACGACTTGTACGGTCGAAGAATAATAATTAAGATATTCCAAATCCATTAGGATTTGGCAAAGAAATCTTTGTGATGGCATCAATATTAGTATTTTCCGAGTAGCTATTATTGTATCCTTATGTGGTGTAAACGAAGCCGTAGTTTATTGCCTGTTCATCTATCTATAAGCTTGGTCGCGTAGAACTGATGGCACCTAGTCTCACCTAGCTTTAAGACTTTTCAAAGTGATCCTTGTGATACAAAAAATTAATATTTTTTTGATTTTGAGGTATCATGAACAGAAGTCGTCTGGTCCATGTACAATAACCAAACTGATACCACCTGAAGCATCTTCAATTGATATTATATATGATATGATGATTATTGTCATCATCATCATCAACACAATTAAATGTTGAATCGATAATGTTTGCATGAGTTTTTACTTGACCGATGCAAACTTCACCTTTCGCTTCCACATCTACAATGAGGTTGATAAAAATTCACTAATAAAAACAATTATTCCTCTAAAATATAGCGTTTCTTCTAAAAACTCGGAAAACGACTTTTGCTATCAATTAAGACTAGTTAACTGAAGTGTGCAATTAAGGATAATTGCTTTGTATTTTTAATTGAGCGTTTTATGATTCACCTTTCTTTTTGTCAACGGCATTCAAGTTAATACAGACAAGCTTTTGTCCGTGTCTCCACACATCTGCTATAGGCACATTTTTGAGGTAACGTTGTCGCCAGTATCTGTTTAGCATTTAGGTCTCAAGTTGCAACGAATGCATACGTCTACAGACAGACAAGGCAACCTATAGGTACGTTTGCATTTAGAGAAGAGAGTTTATTTTTACTTGAATTTCAAGTTCTTGTGTGTGGGTGTCACGGATAATTCACAATATCCCGTTGTTAGTCAGAGGGGTATGTGACCAGTGTCCGTGACGACTGGATGCCGGTCGGTTCTGACTGACTTCAGTCATTATTATGCTTTGCTTCAGTCCGCTGCCAACGCACTGAGAACTTGACAGTTTAATTCACGGATTTCCTGACAACTCCATCAAATTGCAGAGTAGTGCACCGAAATTATCAGTGATTACATTGAAGACTTTGCAACTGAGTTTTGACAGCTGTCTGCATCTAGTGTTGAGTGGAACCAAATCAATGCCGTAGTTCTCAATGCGAATGGATCTGTGAATCATAGTGAAACCTATTAAAAATGTGCCAGTTTTGAACTCTGACGATGTTGATTACCAAGTATACAGCGATACTGCTGGAAAGTGCTCGTACTGCTGAAGCGAGGAGCCTCACAAGGATCAGCGACGGAGGCAGATCCTCATCGCTGGACAGCATCCCTGTCGGCCGTCGGCCGGTGAGGCGGCGACATTTCGCTTACAGGTATGAAATCTTTGTTAAACTGGCTACTAGTTGGCAGTAGCCTAGATTGTCGCATGTTAGTTATCTTACATGTCATCATGATATTCATGTTCACGCATGAAAGCGCTGGTGGTCTAGTGGTAACGGCCCTGTTTTCCGATCCTTAGGTCGTGTGTTCTAATCCAATTGTGTACCGATGAGTTTTTCTATCGAGAAATGTGTTTGCACTATACCTGTGCTCTCAAACGGTGAAGGAAAACATTAGGAAGCCGGAATGTCGTAGAATCTAAATAGTTCGAAAACATTGTATCGAGTGCACGAAAGGAGCCTCTTTGAGGCGCACTTGATATCCTTTCACTTCCACACTGATTTAAAAGAACTATGACAAGAAGAATTGTACTTTCAATGTGGGGAAGTCTAAGTAATACCTACATTCATCTAAATATATAAAACTCTTACGTTACTGACTGACTGACAATCAACGCACAGCCTAAACCGTAAGTCCTAGAAGCATGAAACTTGGAGGGTATGTTTGTTTTATAGCATAGGGGTGCACTAAGAAAGGAAATTGGAAAATTATTTCCCTAAGCGGAGAAAAAGAGGAAAAACTTTTAAAAGAAAAATCAACGGGGCGTAACGGCTACGGGGCGAGCGAAGCCGTGGGCGGCCGCTAGTTTGTTTATAAATAGAACGAGGCTGGTTATAATATGCCAAGTTATCTTTCTACGTCCTTAATAGACAAAAGGACAAGGACAGATTAGCTAAGCTCCCACAGGGACTGAACTTAATAGTTCTACCTCTAAAATTTACCAGGAAGATTTGAGTTTTCTCCATTCATCGAGCTGCTCACGATCTTCATCATCGTCTATTGAATGGTATGCAGGCATCAAGGTAACGAAAGGTAAATTATGCAAGAATTCAACATCTCATTACATTATACCATCGCCATGCAAATAAACAGTAAACACTGACAATATAAGCAGGTAGCTGCCGCCCACGAGAGTAGGCCTTCCTGTTTCATCGGTGACAGAACTTGTTCTGGATAGTCTATAGTCGGATTTTTAATTAGACGATACCGACTGACATGAGCTAATGTCACTTTGTAAAATAATGTTGCCATATTTAAAGTAATAGTGCTGCGCCCAGTTCTCGTTCAATCAGATGAATGAACAATGAGTGAATAGTTAATCATTTCAAACTATAAAATAATATTGAAATTTGTATAAAAAAATGTATAAAAGTGCTCTGATATATAAGTTACTTGTAGTATGTACTACAATCAGTTATTTGACGGTTTATTACAAAGCGCGACGTGGCGACTAGTGCCAACACCGATGAACGCCATGCGCGTCGGTCACCATTTTGTTTGTAATTCGGCTTCTAACCTCTGGTCTAATAGCACGAATGTTTTTCTGCGCTCACGCTGTCTAATTATTGTTTTTGTAAAGTTTTTAGTTACGTTGTGTTTGTGGTAATTGTCGTGTATTTTGTTGCTTTATTGTTTCGCGCGAACGATATGGATCCTCAACCAAGCACGTCAAGTCAAGTTCGGCACACTTACTATTCACTAGAAAAACGAGGCAATTTCATTCATTCAGGAGTTTTTTCAATCATTCACTTTTTCACAACACTATTTTTATTTCATCAAAAACTGACAACACAGTAAACGTCAGCTAGCTTCGTCTAATTAAAAATCCGAGTATAGTGTATATCAGGCTCCTCCTCAACCTGAATTGTCATTTTATCTAAGAAAGCGCGCCTATGCTGCTTTTCAGTGTGCATAGTAATTCCTTAGAGAAAAAATTGCTGTATCCAACGTTGTATGCAATGAGGTTTACTTGTTCTGTGCAATCAATCTTTGAACACTCTCTCTCTTCTTCTCTTTTTCTCTCTTCTGCCTAAAACCCACCTGTATGTGTGTGGCTGTTTCCACTTTTATTATAGAAACTGCTAATGTTCTAGATACTTACCTGCCGTTTTATATCTGTTTTTTAACTGTCTGTCTGCCGCAGACAGTAACGGCGGCACAAAACAACTAGCAATCACAAAGGGCATTAGGTATTCATAGTATGCATCACTGCAACCACATTAGAGGCAGTAAATACAGACTGAACGTTATACGTCAGTTGCATTTTTATAAGCCTAACAGCATTAGAACGTTTAGGTCTAAATATTAAATTGAATTTGTCTGGCAGAGTTCAGTAAAGTCTTGAAATTCTTAGTATTCTAGAAATGGAAGAAATTGAACTAAAGAATGAAGTAGGCATCCTGCTGAGCAAAACGGTGATAAGTAAATTCCAGACTACGTTAAGAACCAAACATTCCATGGCAGTCCAGTCGTTTCTTTACCCATTCCAGAATCTAAAATGTTTTTTGTTCTTCTCATCATCTTCCTGTCCTTATTCCACGCTAAGTGAGTACAGCATAACAGGTTTTCTTCTTCCGCTCACCTATATCATTCGTCATCTCAGTTTTCTGTTCTTCTAAGCCCACAAAAAAATGTTGAATCCCGATATTCTGATTTTAGTTTAATTCAGCAACTGCATTACATGTTTGTCACAAAACTATCACGATTCTATAAAATACAGCCGTTCGCTGCTCTACTTAAAAACACCGGCTATGTGCGAGTCGGACTGGCGCACGAAGGGTTCCGTAAAATTATCTATGTTATAATATCTTACATGTTGTTTGGGCTTCAAGATTTGTTTTTCTAATTTTTTTTTTATTGTAACGTAAATATATTATAATAACTAAATATTCTGTGAAAATTTCGACTGTCTAATTATCACGCTTCATGAGATACAGCCTGGTGGAGACAGAAAGACAGACAAACAGACAGACTGACAGTCTGAGTAATAGATCCATTTTACCCATCGAGTACAAAACCCTAAAAAGCACATTACAATAATCGTACTAACTGTATGAATGTGTGTAGTGCTATGTATTATGTATGTCAACTAATAAAGAAATTGATGCAGTTGCAAGAAAAGAAAGACCATACGCACAAGATAAATTGGCTGCATCCGTATGATGAGCCATTTGTTTAAATCTACAGTGAACTACTGTGACAGCTTCTATTACAGACAATTATTTTATCACTCCATTCGACCGATTGATATTTTGAAAGTAATGGTCGGACTGTGAGTTGTGAAATCATGAATAACTGTTTGTGAGATGTGACCCATTTATTTTATATACCTACGAAGGTTTTAGATACATGGATGATATATAGATGATATTCATCGAGTGTGATGATTAGAATCCGATGGCGCAGCGGTCAGCGCAGCCCCTTACTTAGGGGCGGGTTCAAATCCCGCTTGGTTCTCAACTTTTAGGACATTATAAAAAAAAAAAAATTTCCTTGTGTAGTAAACACTATAAAATCAATAAAAACTCTTAAATTATTATCGAAACCCTTAAAAATTAATCCTAGGTCTATGTGTATTAGCCCTAGGTGTAAAAATCATATAAGTAAGTAAATTAGATGCAAAAACCAAAATATCCTAATTTTAGTAGGGTTTAAAAAAGTCCAAACGACTGGGTTTAGGTATGAATCGTGGTGGTGTGAAAAAATCCTTACGTGCAAAGCTTGCAGCTCAATTACGTAGATCTTAATCTGCGCACGATTTTATTGTTTGTTTATTTTGTTATACCTATTACCGATATCAACTGAAACGCTGTCAAATATCGCTGTCATATTCGACAGCGTTTCAGCTGATCCTTTAGGTATATGTATATGCTCAACTTAGTAAGACAATAAAACTAAAACAATTAGTGCTGATAAAACAATTGCATAAAAATTGCTAAAAGACATTACCTATATCAAGATAATGTCTTTAAATTAATATGATTGTTTTATTATTACTCAGATAAAACATAAACCAATATGACGTGAGTGAAACCAAGTACAGATGCTAGTAGGCAATAAATTCTTCATAATCACTGTCGCATGTTACGGACATACAAACAAGAGCATACGTTTCTTGTTACGGATGATTTGATTGCATCGTTTTTCTTCAATTATCATAATGGGAAGTCGCATATTCAGAGACCATGATTATAATGTGCTGGTGGTTGGAAAATGACGAGATCTTCTTAACCAGGTATGAGGGTCGTGTGCCAACTTCATCAAAATTAAAATATATAAAAAAATATTCCGGACAATCTACACAGCACTGTCTAGACCCAAACTGAGCAGAGCTTGTACTATGGGAACCAGATATCCAAGGTCTTTAAAATACTACATTTCAAGATGACCACCATACTGTGAGCAGTGGGTTGATGGACCCAGAATCGTTCTTCCTGGAAATGTTTAGCTATTATCTGCTATCTATTAGCTGCTAGAAAACTAAGATTTATATTCAAGACCTTAAATAACCTGCTCAGTATAGGGGGGAGGCCTATGTCCAGGAGGACATAGGCCTCCCCTATACTGGAGGACTGGTTCAGGCTGATGATGATGATACGCTTATAAGCCTTAATCGCAAAAGAGCAGGTTATTTAAGGTCTTGAATATAAATCTTAGTTTTCTAGCAGCTAATAGATAGCAGATAATAGCTAAATAGATACAAGCTTAGATCATGTAGATTTTAAGACATGAGACGTCTAGGAATAATTTAGAACAAAAAGCATACGACCAAGAATAAATTATGGACCATGGATGAAGTAGCGAATACTGTAATTACTTATAACTAGTTCATGCCCGTGGCTCTACCCAAGGAAAATAAAACTAGCAGCCTGACAGTCGCATGTTTATTCACATTCTCCGTCATGACATGTCAGCATGTTGCAGCATGAGGACGTTCATGGATAAATAAAACTATAACATCCAGTCTGTACATTGAAATTTGCTCGATTTTTGTCATGCTCTGATGGACAAGACCGCAGTGATAACTGAGAAACAATGTTTTATCGAGTCATATACATTCAATCCTCAAACTTTGTTGACCGAGCGAGTGAAGCGAGCAAAACGTATCAGTTTCGAGATTGGTCAAAAATATTTTTTTCTGACTGACTGTCTTTCTTGCCTACATTTAGTGTGCTCACAAGGTCTATCTCAGAGCCACTGATAACATAACCTAATAACTACGCACACAGATCAGAAAAAAAGAAAGGCCAAAAAGTTTTAATATATAGATAAGTAGAATTTTGGAAGGGAGTGATAACAGATTGATAGATAACAAAACAGTGTTGCAAGCAAACCAAGAGTAGATGACATGTCATGACGGAGAATGTGAATAAACATGCGACTGTCAGGCTGCTAGTTTTATTTTCCTTGGGTAGAGCCACGGGCATGAACTAGTTATAAGTAATTACAGTATTCGCTACTTCATCCATGGTCCATAATTTATTCTTGGTCGTATGCTTTTTGTTCTAAATTATTCCTAGACGTCTCATGTCTTAAAATCTACATGATCTAAGCTTGTATCTATTTAGCTATTATCTGCTATCTATTAGCTGCTAGAAAACTAAGATTTATATTCAAGACCTTAAATAACCTGCTCAGTATAGGGGGGAGGCCTATGTCCAGGAGGACATAGGCCTCCCCTATACTGGAGGACTGGTTCAGGCTGATGATGATGATACGCTTATAAGCCTTAATCGCAAAAGAGCAGGTTATTTAAGGTCTTGAATATAAATCTTAGTTTTCTAGCAGCTAATAGATAGCAGATAATAGCTAAATAGATACAAGCTTAGATCATGTAGATTTTAAGACATGAGACGTCTAGGAATAATTTAGAACAAAAAGCATACGACCAAGAATAAATTATGGACCATGGATGAAGTAGCGAATACTGTAATTACTTATAACTAGTTCATGCCCGTGGCTCTACCCAAGGAAAATAAAACTAGCAGCCTGACAGTCGCATGTTTATTCACATTCTCCGTCATGACATGTCATCTACTCTTGGTTTGCTTGCAACACTGTTTTGTTATCTATCAATCTGTTATCACTCCCTTCCAAAATTCTACTTATCTATATATTAAAACTTTTTGGCCTTTCTTTTTTTCTGATCTGTGTGCGTAGTTATTAGGTTATGTTATCAGTGGCTCTGAGATAGACCTTGTGAGCACACTAAATGTAGGCAAGAAAGACAGTCAGTCAGAAAAAAATATTTTTGACCAATCTCGAAACTGATACGTTTTGCTCGCTTCACTCGCTCGGTCAACAAAGTTTGAGGATTGAATGTATATGACTCGATAAAACATTGTTTCTCAGTTATCACTGCGGTCTTGTCCATCAGAGCATGACAAAAATCGAGCAAATTTCAATGTACAGACTGGATGTTATAGTTTTATTTATCCATGAACGTCCTCATGCTGCAACATGTAATAATAGGGGAGGCTATTATTCACCAGTGCAAAATCTCGACACTATAACAAGCTGCGGCTTTCATAATAATTATGTAGCATTATACAAGCGAGGATTATGGAAAAAATGATCTAGTTAGAAACACGTCTTGCTTCTTTATTTGTATGGCCGAGACAAAAAAGATGCATACATTGATTAGCTTGTTTTTGCACAAGTTAATTAATGTGAGATCAGTCTCCATTACGAAAAAATACAAAATAATAAAACTTTTTTAATTAAAAAAGACAATCGACCACATAAATGTTTGCTATCAAATACGGGTTACATATTATAATAACTAAACCTAATCCAACTATTTTTGAAATAACTACAGCCAAAAGACCTACTGTTTAAATAACCTACAGCTCGTTTCACAGAATTTCGTTATAACTAATGAACAATATCCCTAAAGGAGAATTCACCTATGGTTTATACACCTATGGTTTATTCACCTACGGTTTGAACAACTACAATTAAGTAACCTAATGTTGATTGAAATAATGGACGACTCACCTACTGGATCTGCTACTGGGGTGTGCAATATGAGCCGTACAATAGCAACAATAGACACGGATTATCAAGGTGTACGTACATTATTCGGCCGTTGTCGTGCGTTATAGTGACTTAAAATAAGAGTTAAGAAAACACAAACAAAATTGTTTAATCATAGTTTATTTACTTACATATAATTAGGAATACAAACTCAAAATTAACAAATTAAAGATTTGAAGCAATAGCTTTCAGTAATTCCAAATGTGTGTACTCTGGGATTTCTTTTAGAATATTTTCAATTTTTTGTAATTTACGTTCATTCTTGCTCTTTCTTTTCTTGGGTAGAGGTTCTCCGTTTCTGATTCTTTCAATAGCTTTAAGATTTGTTGTAGTCTCCGACATTAACTCACTCACGAGACGATAAAACCCAACGTGCCGCTTTGCGCATATTTCGTTTATATGATGGTGGAATGCCTCAGCACTATTCTGAGTGCGTGGTATTGTTTTGTCGTGACACAGACTCCAAAAGTTTGGATTGTACATAGGTGGCTGATTATTTGTCCCATTTACATAGTGGATACCAAACCACTCGGCTATTTTGCGGCCATCATCGGACATTGTATTTACTAGATCATTGAAATACATGGCTATGTTAGCAGGTTGTATGTAATACAATGCCACTATACACTTGATCTCGATATTAAATGTGCGATCCGAGTTATATTTTGTAGTTAAGCCTTCGCGCTGTATTTTTCGATATATTATCTGTCGAAAATGAAAAAAGCAACCCTTCAGAATGGCTGACTCAAAATTTTGACGGAGACTTACATTTGCCGCTTTCTCGAAATCCATGAGTACGATGTTTGGGTTTAATGAGATGTTATTCTCATTGCAATATTCAATCATTAATTCAAACATTACATCGTAAGAAGCTTTGTCCTTGTTGGTGAATAGTACAAACAACAATGGAAACGTTTTGTCACAATTATTATGAACCGGTCCGTGAATTGTGTATAACTGCAAGAATATACTGGGTACAATTTTAAAAGTCCCGTCCATTATCCAATATTGGCTTTTTCCCAAATAGATCATTAACACTTTGGTGCTAAACAGCATTACTCTTTTATTTCCGTATATTCTGCTTTTAATTAAAAACAGTTCTGCGTCATCAGTTGTAACAGCTTCTTCGTTCACTTCAAAATCGAAATTGGTAGGTTCTTTGATAGATAACATTGCTTTCTTTTTTTCACGATTAACTATTTGTCGAAGGGCATCTTTGGGTGGCAAACCAGTTGCAATGTCAGCACTAGTGGATGCCAAATGGTGTTGCACTATTTGACAAGTCTTAGTTATCGGAGAAGCACTGGTTTTACATTTCAACCCGTGAATGTTATTAGCAACCTCAACACGCATTGGAATACCTTCGTGGTTATGTTCTCCACTACACGATAGAACTGACAATGTTTCAATGTCCGTAAATATATTACTTATGAGGTTTGCAGTACATTTTTGCATTTCGCATTTCCAATAAATTTTATCCTTTCCTGGTCTATTTTTAACGTAGGTGAACCCATTTCGAAACACTTTCACTGCTCCTCTTTGCGTCGTCAATAATTTTACTACGTTTTCAGCCATAATTAGAATGAGAATTCTCATGGTGTGAGAATTTTATTTTGAGTGATCAAATAGACGTACAACAAAAATAACATAAACTTCAAATTTAAATCGTTGTTCCATCTTAAAGAGAGTATTTAATGAGTCTATAAAATAGGTATAACAACAATTACATTACTAATCACAATTGTACTCAGTTTAACACGAAATGTGTACACGTAACGCGTAAAAACATTGTTACCTACTAACAACCCAACACTTTGTAAATAAATCCAACGCGACACGCAGTATTGATAAACCGTAGGCGAGTCGTCCATTAGGTATTTCAAACATAGTGCAAACATCCAATATCTTAAAAAAACATTAGATTAATCGTTCGTTAGTGCAATTAATTTTAGTTTAATTAAAATTATGTATGTTAAACAGTACTTGAATCGGCCAATATGCGTTATGAACATATGTGAATCGACCGTAGTTATTTCGAAAGTAGTTATTATAGGTTTAGTTATTATAATATGTAACCCAAATACGGACTAATAAGAACAGTAGGTATAGATAGTGCAATCCACGAAGGCGCGCCCCACTATTCCTCCTTACCGTTTATAGTATAATTATGTGTGCAAGCTTCCGTCAATGTTTGAGTGTTATCGGTACACACTAATTACCTATGAGTGCACACGCACACTACAATGAATATACTACGGTTCGCGACTGCCGCTCGGAGCAAACTCCCCGCACCCCGCGAGGGGCGCGTCTTCGTGAATTGCACTATCTAGTAGGCGACAAATATTGCATATCGGCTAATTTCGGCTTCGTAGAGCGTAGTGTGCGTCAGAAAGAGATAGCGCTCTACGAAAGCAGAAAAGCCGATGTGCAATATTTATTGCCTACAACCGTAATGATAGAATGATTTGAGCATAAGAATTGGAGTTTACAGAGATATCTTGTGGTGCGACTGGGAAAGAAAGATTCGATAAAAGTATTTTTTCATAAATTAAAGGATTTATTAATTAGTGAGATCTGCAGCAATTATGAAACTTGATTGCTCGCTTCTACATTAAAAGTTTTCCCGGGATGGAGCAAGACTAAAGCGGTTACCAACTGGTCATAGTTTCAAAATAGTGTCCGAGACAACTGCGAGTTTCGTAAACTTATGCTGGATAGAACTCCTATAGTGAAAACTTTGTTACTCATAATAAGCCTATTTAGCTGAGATTGAAAGATGTAGCTATTCCAATTGAAGAGGCACATTCAAATCAGATGCAAAATTACACATGACACTCACACATGCCCACTTATTACACTTATACCAGACTTGACCATTTTATTAAGTTGTGGTAATTAAAATGGTCTTGTAATTTTGTATTGTCATGATGGCTTTTGGATTATTTTGTTAAGTTGTGGTATTGGTTTATGTAACAAAATATTATCATTTCAGTACTAGTAACGCCATCTAGTGTCAGAACGTAATTCACTTATGTCTGTATCGAATTAGCATGAATAAAACAGTCGTAAGAAAGCTACCTGCCGTGTTTTATTAGAGGTTATGGGCCATTTCATTATTTTCGTGAAATAAGTGTTAAATTCGATCCCAGGACTAAAAACTATTGACAATCAAGTAATTTGTGCTGTGTGACTTGTGTTTTTCGGACTAGATTTGTTCAAAGTATAAACTGTGACGTGCAAAAGTGTTTTTTTATTTTTGTCGTTTGGACAAGTTGTTGAACAATGGCCGGCAGTTACATCGTAAACGTGCCCAAACTCAAGGGACGTGAAAACTATGGCGAGTGGGCGTTTGCCGCCGAGAACTTTCTCATTTTGGAAGGCATGGATATCAAGAAAAAAGACAGCGTGGCCGAAGCTGATGACAAAAAGGCTAAGGCAAAGCTAATCATGACTATCGATTCGTCTCTTTATGTTCATATAAAAAATGAGAAAACAGCTCATGATGTGTGGGAGCGTCTGAAATCACTATTTGATGATTCAGGTTTTCAAAGAAAAATCAGTTTGCTACGGCATTTGATTTCCATAAGATTGGAAAACAGTGAATCTATGACTAGCTACGTGACTCAGATGGTGGATACATCGCAGAAACTACAAGGCACGGGTTTTCAAATTACTGATGAGTGGATTGGATGTTTATTGTTGGCTGGATTAACGGAAAAATTTGCCCCGATGATCATGGCAATAGAACATTCGGGCATGACAGTTAGTACGGATGCCATCAAATCGAAATTAATGGATATGAGCACGGAGGGTGGCAGTTCTGGAAGCGGCGAAAGCGCGTTTTTATCTAAAGGTTGGCAGCAGCGGAAAAATAAAGGTGGCAATAATGCAGACATGTCAAAGTCATCGTCAAATACGTCAGTGTCGCAGAAATCTGTCAAAAACGATTACATGCTACAAATGTAAACAACTCGGACACTACAGAAACCAATGTCCTGAAACGAAAAAAAAGCAAGATAATGCTTTTAGTGCTGCATTTTTGAATGAAAAATTCAGTACAGAAGATTGGTACGTAGATTCTGGAGCGAGTGCCCACATGACTCCAAGTAAAGAAAAGTTGTTGCGAGTACGACAAGTATGTGACGTGAAAGAAATCGTTGTGGCGAACCAAATGTCTGTGCCAGTTTTATGTGTTGGTGATACACAAATCACTACGAAAGTGAATGATTCTCAGTTCGACATCACAGTAAGAGATATTCTATACATACCTAACCTAGCAACAAATCTGTTATCAGTTAGTCAGTTGATAGCTAATGGAAATAAAGTGACATTCAAAACTAATGTTTGTCACATCCATAATAAACAGAATGAACTCATTGGAGTAGCAGATTTAGAAAATGGTGTGTATAAGTTGAATATGGTGAAGTCAGAGAAAATATTAGCTGCAGCAGTTCAGACTACTGATGCTAACCAGTGGCATAGAAGACTTGGTCATATAAATAGTAGCGACTTACAGAAAATGAAAAATGGAGCTGTAGAGGGAGTATCCTTTGTTGAGAAGGCCAATATTCAGAAGTCCAATTGTGAAGTATGTTGTGAAGGCAAACAATCTCGTCTGCCTTTCTCGCATAAAGGTCAAAGAAGTGAAAAACTGATAGAATTGATACATTCAGATGTGTGCGGGCCTATGGAAACTTACTCAATTGGAAAAGCAAGGTATTTTCTTCTTTTTGTCGATGATGCCAGTAGAATGACCTTTGTGTACTTCTTAAAAGAGAAAAACCAGGTGCTACAGTGCTTCAAGGAATTTCAGAGGTTAGTTGAGAATCAAGTCGGAGCCAGAATAAAAATATTGAGATCTGACAATGGAGGGGAGTTTTGTTCTAATGAGATGGAAAATTTTTTGAGGAATGCTGGAATAATACACCAGAGAACAAACCCCTACACCCCGGAGCAGAATGGTCTCTGTGAGCGCCTCAACAGGACCATTGTTGAGCGTGCTAGATGCTTGCTGTTTGAAACAACACTAGGTAAAGAATTTTGGGCCGAGGCAGTTAATACGGCAGTATACCTTAGAAACAGGTCGCCAGCCTCTGGATTAGGCCAAATGACGCCTTATGAGAAATGGACAGGGCAGAAACCCGACCTCAGCCATATCAGAGTGTTTGGTAGCCCAGTTATGGTCCATGTCCCTAAAGAAAAGAGAGTGAAATGGGACAAGAAGGCAGTCAAATATATTCTTGTGGGATTCGCAGAAAACATTAAGGGTTATAGGTTATATAATCCAGTAACAAAGTGTGTAACCACCAGCAGAGATGTTGTTATTATGGAAAACAGTAGTAGAAATTCAGACATGATACAAGCTGTGGTGGAAGAAAAAGAAATCCCTAGTGAAGAAACCCTACTCGAAGAATCTATATTGGATCCAGCCGATACCACATTCACACCAGAAGATACCGTAAACACTTCTAGTTCTGATGAGTTTTTGGAGAGTATATCTAATGACGAGCTGACAGAAGTTAGCCCTTTAGGAAAACGTGAAAGAAAAGCTCCAACAAGGTATGGGTTCAGCAATGTGTGTATGATCAATGATATGGAAATATGCGAGGACAGCCTCACTTATGAAGAAGTAGTGAGTGGAGCAGAATCTACAGAGTGGTGCAAAGCAATGGAGGAAGAGTTGCAATCATTCCGTGATAATGATGCATGGGAATTGGTAAACAAACCAAGCGATGGTAAAGTAGTGCAGTGCAAGTGGGTGTATAAAAAGAAGTTAAATAGTGATAACACAGTGAGATATAGGGCAAGACTGGTCGCTAAAGGTTTTACACAAAGAGAGGGAATAGACTATAAAGAAACCTTTTCACCCGTACTTAAATATTCAACTTTGAAATTGTTATTCGCTATTAGTGTAAGCTTAGATTTCAAAATAACCCATTTAGATGTCACTACAGCCTTTCTCAATGGCCATCTCGATGAAACTGTTTATATGCAGTTACCTCAGAATTTCAAATGTAAAGATAATGAAGGTAAAGTTTTGAAATTGAAAAGGGCTATCTATGGCCTTAAACAGTCAGCAAGGGCATGGTATAAAAAAGTTGATGACTGTTTACAAGAATTTGGTTATAAAAAGTCTGTTTATGAACACTGTTTGTTTGTTAAATCATCTGGAAATGACAGGACCTTTGTTGCATTATTTGTTGATGATTTTTTCATTTTTTCAAACTGTTCTAAAGAAGTTAATCATCTAAAAAGCCAGTTAAGTGCCAGGTTTAAGCTAAAAGATTTAGGTGAATTAAGAAAATGTTTGGGTTTGAATGTAAAGATAGAAAAAGATAAGATTTGTATTGATCAGGAACACTTTATAGAAATATTGGCAAGTAAATTTAATATGGAAAATTGTAGCGACATAGATACTCCTATGGAAGCAAATTTGAAACTTGAAAAGGGTAATAATGTCAACAGTAAATATCCATACCAGCAGTTAATTGGTAGCCTGATGTATCTTTCTATTCTTACAAGACCTGACATATCATATTGTGTTAGTTATCTCAGTCAATTTAATAATTGTAATTCTGAAACACATTGGAAACATTCAAAACGAGTTTTGAAATATTTGATAGCAACAAAATCTTTTGGTTTGATGTATGTTAAAAATAATAATCCTGATTTAGTAGGATTTGTAGATGCCGACTGGGCTTCAAATGTTATAGATAGAAAATCCTATACTGGGTATTGTTTCACATATTCTGGTTGTGTAATATCTCATGAGAGTAGAAAACAGCAAACAGTAGCCTTGTCTAGTACGGAGGCGGAGTATATGGCTGTCTGTGAGGCCAGTAAAGAAGCTATTTTTCTAAAGAATTTATTAAATGAACTTGTTAATAGAGAAAATAAGCCTATAACATTGTATAATGATAATCAGAGTGCCCAAAAACTCTCAGAAAATGGCATGTTTCACAGAAGAACCAAACACATTGATGTTAGATTTCATTTTATCAGAGAAGCAGTCTCTAATAATTTAATAAAAATTATATACCTAAAAACTGGAGAAATGCCAGCTGATATATTTACTAAGAGTTTATGCAAAGTAAAGCATTATAAGTTTTTGCAGCGTATGGGCATAGTAAAACTAAAGTAGGAAATTAAACACTTTTAATTTGGGTATGGGTAATTTTATTAAGTTGTGGTAATTAAAATGGTCTTGTAATTTTGTATTGTCATGATGGCTTTTGGATTATTTTGTTAAGTTGTGGTATTGGTTTATGTAACAAAATATTATCATTTCAGTACTAGTAACGCCATCTAGTGTCAGAACGTAATTCACTTATGTCTGTATCGAATTAGCATGAATAAAACAGTCGTAAGAAAGCTACCTGCCGTGTTTTATTAGATATATGAGACTCACTCATGATGATCACATATGATCACACATAAAAACATATTAAACTCACAAATTACCACATATGAGACTCACACAATACATGATCCTCACACATGACCACACATAAAACTCACACAACCTCATATGGGACACACATAACCTCATATGAGTCTCACAGAAGATCACATATATGAGACCCACACTGATCACATATGAGACACACGTGACTACATATGAGACGCACATGATCACATATGAGACTCACATGACCACGTATAAGACTCGCCTATGATCACATATATTTTATTTGATGAAGTTTCAGGCAGTTGTTGTTATCGTTGCATAGTTTTAGGTACATTTTCTTATGTATAGAAAATTCATTCAGGTACAGTCAATCGGGTAAAGGAACCAATGCTCAAGACTCAAGTCGCAAGCCTTTTTTGGCCATCCTTGAATACTTTTTAGGAGTCTTGGACGATGTTTAAATTAGTGTGTTCAGAGACAGGTTTTATTTGGTCTCAAAAGTGCTATATTCGGTTGGAATACCAACCTATTAATTTGAATAAGACCTTTGAACTTCCACAACATGCTTTCTAACGACATAAGTACACTTACCCGTCCACAATGCAATTATTTAGACAATTAACCCCAACTAGAGGCAGGTGCAAACCGGCTAGACAACGCTTTACATCTAACTAAGAGACCACTTCAACCCTCTATTAAATTATTTACTGGACGCTTTTGAATAACTCGTACGTTTAAGTTTGTTTCTGGAATTTATAAACGAGTTTTTGTTGTGAATCTGGCAGCAGTTTTTGTGAGAATCACAAAAGGATAGTCAAATAATATAAAACGTGTGCAGTATAAAATATATTTCGTTGAAGTAAAGCATGTCAAATTATAAACAACATTTTCTTTTAATAAATTATAACTAAAGAGATCTTAATCCAACAGTTTTCTCGATAATTCAATCTATGAAAAGGCTAAGCGACTAAGCAGGAAGTTAAACAAAAAGTGTGGTAAACGAAGAGATGGGTCGAATTAAAATAAGGCAGTGATCAAAAATATTCAATGTTCACTCACATACGAGTATGAACGTGTTATATTCGCAGTTATAAGTATTTGTCTTTATACAAAGAAACTTACAATTAATATAAATATTTCCAAAATATACAACATACACAAGAAACAGTTAAGATATAGCAGACCGAGAGATAGTTCCAACTGATCCAAATTAGAAATAATAATTTATGGTGCTTAAGTAAGCATATAGGATAAAGTTACGTATATTGTTTTGATGGACAGTCTTTTTCTTTTTCTTCCTACCCTTATCCACCTTTTTGTGGAGTTGGCACAACATGTATTCCTCCTCCATTGCCCTCTGTCAACCGTCATCTCTGCATTCACTCCTTTAACCATGTCATCTTTCACACAGTTCATCCATGTTTTCTTTGGTCTATCTCTGCTCACATATCCATCCAGATCCATACTCATCACTCTTCTAGTCACATGACTTTCATCCCGGATGACATGCCCGTACCACGCCAGCCTGTTTTGTTGGACAGTATAAACACATTTTATACAAAGTAGAGGTACAGAAATATCGAATGTCATTTAGGCTACTTTCGAAATCTTACCATATCCTCGTAGGTGTAAATTTCGCCACCAAGGCTTAAGATATACCTACAGTGCATAAACATAGTCCATTACGGGCCTCAGTTTGCATTATTGTAATGTGTCTGACAGGATAATTGCGTTATAACGGTGATTAAGGGCGGTAGGTGTTGCTTATCTGATTCGTACC
Organism: Thera britannica; assembly: GCA_939531255.2. Taxonomy (NCBI): domain Eukaryota; kingdom Metazoa; phylum Arthropoda; class Insecta; order Lepidoptera; family Geometridae; genus Thera; species Thera britannica. The sequence continues at coordinate 8,922,445 of OW618050.2, forward strand.
ACAGTTTTAAGCACGGTTTCTACTTATATTCTACGAGTCAAGACCGTTAGTAGTACTACAGATCGTTGACCGCTGGATAATTTCTCTCCTCATTAAATTAGCCAATTATTGTCTATACTAGCAGAATTAAGAACCATCTTAGAATTTGAAGAATGTAGTGCTCGTTATAAAAATGATTAAAGATGATTTGAATGAAAAGTATTTTGAGGGAAATCATTCCACAGGCAGGGTAACACAATAGACATAACAGACAAAATGTATTTAAACAAATTATGATATTGCTATAATCGTTTTCTTTATAACAATGAAAAAGACATAGAAATTGGAACAGAGTGAAGTTCATACAAAAACAGCTATAATAATGTACTCGTAGCAGCAGCTGGGTGATTTTTAATGCTGTTGCTATCAAAGATATAATACTAACAAACTAAATCATAAGAACAAGGAACAGTGATCACGTATCTGCCATCTTTTTTTCAGCCTATCTGTTGCTGTACTAGTTTTACAGTGTGGAAGTTCTATTCGCTATATTTTCATGTTTATTATGTCAGCATGACATTTTGTTGCAATTGTTCTTAGTCAAAGATTGGTTTTGTTTCTACTTGTTTGTTTTATTGCAACTAGCAGTTGGTGCCCGAGCTTCGCTCGGTATTTTTTTTGGTAAACTGTTGTTGTGAATTATATTTAAATACGAATTACCTACTTACTTAGTGATTGAATATTAATATTTTTTGATCTTACCGACATAATAATAAACTCCACTACTCGTCAATAGATGGCGTTCTCTGTCTCACTAACTCATGACTTAATCAACAGATGGCGCTAGGAGTTATGATTTTAGGATAAAGTTGATTATTTACTTTACGATTAGGGGGACATTTTCTAAAAATGAAACCTAGCTAGATCGTTTTGTCGTCCCCAAAAACCCCTGTATACTTAATTTCATGAAAATTGTTGGCTCAGTTTCCGAGATCCTAAATATATATATATATACATATATATATACATATATATATATACAAGATTTTCTCGTTTAAAAGTATAAGATTTATGTTCGAAATCTTGTTGAAATTGACAGATGTGATTTTCACAAAAAATCACGCAATCACGCCATTCAAAGACCAGTGTGAGACAATAATGTAGTCAAACGTTTCGTTGGCATACGTATATCCCGCTACTATTTTGTTTTGTATCTAAAATAACAGACTATCTAGTCACTGCTCGCTTTTAGCATCCTATTTCAGTGGCCATAGCGGAATTCCAGCGTCAGATGTAATGTGCATTACCGCATAATTTAATCTCAACATAAATTCCACACCGGCTAAATGTCCATGATCAAAATGTTTGAACTCTATGTATAGCATACCAGCTATAATGTATATTATAGCTTAGTTAATACTTACTTATATAGCTTCTGTGATTACTTTGAGAATAAACTGAGTTTCATAGAACTACATAGCATTCTGGCATAGGTATATAACTAAGCTTTCTCAAAAACCGAAAACACGCGAACTGAGTAAAGATTTACAGCCATACTTATAATGACAAATGAAAGTAGATACAAGTTGAGGTCCATGTTATATTGTTCTTATATTGTATCAAGTCCGAATATCATCTTAAATAATGTTTTTAATTATGTGATTTCAAGAATCATCCTGAGCCTCCAACGATGTTTTGAAACCGGGGTCGATAACAACCTAGGTCGTGGCTGCCTGCAGGAAAAATAAACTGTGGAGCATGTAGTACTACACTGCTCCTCAACAGAAGAAGCGAGGTCCAAGACAAGGCTCAGGGAACTGTTTAAGCCTCACTCACTCCACATCCACTTCTGTGTCACCATCCGGTCCACTGGCACATTGTTGCCATCAACCCAAGGTCCTACTCCGTTACTTTAAGAAGTTGGGTTGGCTGGGGTGAGGTTAGCAGGGGGATAATGCACAATACACCCCATCGCGGGACGTCAGTGCAGAATTGCAGATCTTATGCCCCTAACTCAATTTGAATTATAGTACTCTAACAGCATTGAGTTCAAGGCTTACCCCACCTTACCCAGTTAAAGGTTCTCGACTGGCGACCACGAACCGAAAGACGAAAAGTAGGGCGCCCACCCAACAGATAGACCGACGACATTGTTTCGATCGCAGGATGGATGGAAAGGGCTCAGAATCGTTCTTCCTGGAAATGTGTAGGGGAGCCCTATGTCCAGTAGTGGACTTCTTCAAGCTGGTGATGATGATGATGACCCAGTTATTGTCCAAACAATTAAGCATTACTCTCTAACAATGTTGGAAGATACAATGAACGAACAACTCCAATGCTAAGTTTAACTAAATGAAACGTAATATTCCTGCAATTTGCAACATTCGGTATTCATTTGAAACCGATTGAATTAACAGAATGGAACGAAGGCCACTCGATAGATATCGAATCAGAACCGCCTGCACCTAGGTACTGAATAATCGAGTAGTAATCTAGGGTTTGGTAAGTACTTGGAATATCCGTTAAAATGTAATGAATTGCAGCAGTTTCCTTTACAAATTTGTTTTGTATAAAATATATAGTAAACCTTTATTCAAATCACTATAAAGGTTTTTAGAATGAAGAATTTTAATAAAATTGGCTAGTGTTATAGGATACAATCAAAACATCTTGACAATTGTCCTAAAGTTGTTTAAAGCTACCTTTCAACAAATTTGTGGAAAGGTAGCTTTAAACTTGGAGACGGACATAGGATACATTTTATTCTGAAAAGTTTACGGGAACGGGATAAGCGAAGCCGCGGGCGGCCGCCAGTTTGCAATAAATATAACAGAAATCTGGCAAACCTTTTGATTCGATTCAAGAGACGCTATCAACGTTTTATGGATACCCAGTCTCATCAAAAGTCTACTGTTACCAGTGAGTTTTAATACTTCATTAAGAGACGAAGCACATTAAACTTTGCTCATAACTACAGTCACGTGAGTCACGGAATTGAAGTTCAGCCATTCACACGGCTTATGTTCTGAGTGGCTTTGAGACAGGTTTTATTTGCTTAGACTTACCCTTGTACAAGTTTTTCGAATATCAACGAAATAAGAACAAGAGCTGCTTTTTAGGTAAATGTATAATGTAGATTAGCATGGCTGGATCTGCAGACTTATAATAATACTAGCAATCCGCCCAGCTTCGCACGGGTCGTAGCGTGAATCGGATGTATAGCCTAAAGCCTTCCTCAGTAAATGGACTATCCAACAAAAAAATATTTTTTCAATTCGGACCAGCAGTTCCCTAGATTATTGCGTTCAACCAAACAAACAATCTAAACTCTTCAGCTTTATAATAATATAGTAAAGATTGGCGTACGCAGCATGACTATTGTTAATGATATAGAAGCGTTAGAAGTAGAGAGAATTGTCAGTGTATTTTATATAGTTTTGACACTGTTGGACCTTCATATAATGTCAGTTGAGCCTCGCACTAAGTATATCAAATTCTTCATCGCTTCACTAAATAGGTAATGTTTGTAGATTTTCTTCAGCACCAAACCAAACCAAACCTTACCAGTAGGTACCACAAGCTCTGTCTGGCTCTGTCTTTGGCTCTGGTTTTGAGTCTGTGTGAGTGCTCACCAGTGTATTATACTGTGTGCAACGTAGGATTTATTTAGTCAACACTCAAACAGACTCAAAACCACAGCCAGCGACAGAGCCAGACAAAGCTTGTGGTAGGCTTACAGTAAAGTTCACTCAGCCAATTTTTATTTCACTTTATGACAATTTCGTACCTCGTCGCCATCTACTACTGACTCTAAAAAAATAAAATATTATTATTTTATGAGAATAATAACAAACTAAATTAATATTTACGCTGATTGAAGCGTTAAAAGTTTCAACTACCAAAGAAATAAAACCACAGGGTCAATGACCATGAAATGTCTAAGTGCCAAAGTAAGTCCATTAACTTTACAATAATATTATATTATAACAGCGTTCTCTCAAACATTAATTTAACCGGAAAACTTAATTTATGGCGTTGCGAAGTAAACCGAGAGATATTTGATGTTTTGATGAATAAAATTTAAATCAAAAGGATAAATGTCAACCAAGCTACCACGAAACTGTGGGAATAAATTGAGATGCATAGTCTCTTTAAAGTGTGCACTAGAGTTTTAATAATAAAAAAATAAAAATATAGGACAATCCACACAACACTATCTGCCCCAAATTATATACTAGAGGCCTTCGAATTGATCCAACAATGTTTCGCAAATCCAACATAACAACACAGAATTTCAATTAAAATTCTATAAACCTGTGCTGTGCATCATACCAACCGTCAATCCACTGAGTGGCGCCTGAGGCTACAGACATTTATAAAATAAATCTGGCAAGGGTGAGTAGGGCCATTTACAGTGAGTGTCACAGTGTGTTGTATCGGTAAAATTAACATCAAAGAGTTAGCAAATGGTTTTTGAAGGAATGCAGATGTGCTTCTTGTTATCGTGTCACTGATGGTTCTTTCGAACCAAATGTGGTGAAAGGATTTTAAGCGCGCCTTAATGAGGCTCCTAAAATAAGCTGTGCTAAAATATACCTACCTTCTTTAAAGATAATAAAGATAGGAGTTATACCACAATTAATGGATCGATACATCAATTATATGTGATTATGAAGTTTCTGTTGAAAGTAACAACTGCAAGTAAAAATAAGCACAAAATTAAACTAATAACACTTCCGCCATTAGCCAACTCATTGCTGGACACCAACATGATCGTAAAGACCAAAGAACCGGTCCTTTTGTAAAATTCTCTTTCACCTTTATATGCGGAGCTCTAACCATGAAATTCCATCAGAACAAACAATATTGAGGGTACATCGGCCGTAAATACGAAACTTGGGTTAATGAATGGAGCCGTTTTGTCATGGCGCGTAATAATGTTGACTGTTACAAATAGGCCTCTCATTTTGGTATTTTGAAGCTTTTTATTTCAGCCCGTTCCAGTGGAACGATATTGTAAAGATCACTCTATGAAGAAGAGCAGGAGTTCCGTCCAGCTGTGGACTTCTCGGCTCAAAGATCGGTAGACCACTTATGTAAAAGAGCAAAAGCTATGTCCATCAGTGGACTTCTTCAGATTCGTTGGTTGGTAGGTTGCTTGGTCAAATACAAGAGGCCATTTGTCCAGAACTTTTAGGCGTAAAGATTGGTAGGCAAAGTTAAAGATGCATTTATGCAGTAGTATCACAAGGATCACTTTGAAATTTCTTAAAGCTAGGTGAGTCTATAGGTGCAAGTTCCACGCGACCAGCCTAAGAATAGGCAACATAACTACGAGTACGTCTTGGTTCCTACCGTTTTTTGTATGATCCTACATTTGTATAGGCCTACTTCTAGGGCGACGGACATCATAAAAAATCATTCAATTGCAGGTAAAGAAAGCGTTAGTCCAGCCTATGGCATTTCAACGCACAGCTTATTTGCTCTAGCTAGGTCCTATAGGTAATTCACTCTTTATTCTGCTGAACCAGTTTCAATTTCAATGCAATAATCTGTTGCAATTCAATGAATAAATTGGCTTTGTAATTTAGAAGAATGAAATCCCTCTACTTGCAATATTTAATGCTCACTGACTCATGATCAGCAAGCATTCAAGCATTCATATATTATAATCACTATTATATTTATTATATTTGAACTTGGTACAAGCTTGGTTTAGCGTTGTTAAGATCGGTGGAAGTCGATGGATGGAAAGGGCTCAGAATCGTTCTTCCTGGAAATGTGTAGGGGAGGCCTATGTCCAGCAGTGAACTTCTTCAGGCTGATAATGATGATGATGACGATGATGATGACAAGCTTGGTTTACCTATAGAGCGTGCAAAATCACTTTTGGCTCTTCAGATATGAACATTCCAGAAGAAATACTAGTTGACTTTTTCACTGCGTAATGGCATTGCCAAAAGCTTGTCCATCCAATTTGTGGGACCGTTGACAGGAAACTGACTTCTCATCTGAAGCAATTTGTACCTTTTCTTACAATGAAACGAGGTCATGTAATCCCCAGATATTGGAAGAATATCTGGAGATTGAACGAGAGCACTGGTGATCTATTGGTAGCGGCCCCGCCTTCTGATCCAGTCGTGTATGTATTAGGTACACAATGCTAGTGCTCTCAAACGGTGAAGGAAACATCATGAGGCAACCGGCATGCCGTAGACCCTAAAAAGTTCGAAAATATGTGTCAAGTGCAATAAAGGAGCTTCTTTGAGGCACACCTAAAATCCTTTCACCACACTTGGAAGAACCAATAACATGATAAGAAGAAGATTGGAAGAATCTTTACGCGTGCCTGATAGGTGTAACTAGACTAATATCTATTTAGAGGTGGTTTTTGCCCGCCTACCCATAAATATGCATTAGGATAGATTCTAGTGCGAAAATCAAAGTTCACTCATTTTTGTGTTCACATATTTACATATTTTTTTATGTAGGTAATCCTATACAAGGTGTATCTAAATATGTGTACTATGCGAAGGTGGGGGGTTTCAGACCACAATGGTGATCAGTTGTGGGGGGGAGAAAATAAAAAATTCCTATTTTCAGTTTCCCATATTTAATTTCATAATGCCTAAATAAATTGACAACCCTATCCTTGTAACCCCTTGACCCCTTGACCTACTACCTCTGTAGGTCTACTACTACTACCTACTACCTCTGTAGCTGAGTTTAGGGTTGTCACTTTGTATAAAGTCAGCTGTTCATGTTGAAACTTCGTTGCAGTTTTTTTCAGTGATACCAATCGAAGTTCGAAAAGTCGTTGAACAAAAGTTGTTCCCCGGGGGGTGGAAATTCACCCCCCTTCGGGATAGTACACATATTTTGATACACGTTGTATAGGTAGCCTATTGAGTCGATATTGTATGGTTTGTTTCCCATATTATGATAGGGTGTCTCCTCAAATGCTTAATGGGTATATAAGTTGATAGAATTTTACTTTATTTACTGCTGTTTGTAAGGATCCTAATTTGTTATGCATAGATATCGTTGAATCGTATCGTGAATGATATCGATCGATATCGTTGAATCGTATCGAATGAAGTGAATCGTATCGTATCGTTGAATGATATCGATACTGCTAAGTAGGTTGATGGGGCAACTGGATGGGAAGAGCCAAAGACCGGGGTGTGGCGCGCCATGGGAGACAGCTATGTCCAGCAGTGGACTGCAATAGGTTGATGATGATGATGATGAGGTTTGAATTCACGCTACTTTGTCATCATGCGATTACAGTAGACATTCTAAGTGGCGTAGTATGGCGTAGTATGGCGTGGATTCTAAGCATCGAAAAGCTAAGCTACATGCACTTGTTACTTTTATTTATTTCTTGACCATATTTTTTTTATTTATCGTTTTTATGACTAAAATTTCTATTAGGTGTTTGTTTACTCCATAATTTAATATCAAGAAATATTTTTTTTCTTTTTTTTTCTGTTTTTATCGATATTTTCCAGCGTCTTTATAGGCAGTCTCTAGCTCTCTCAACCAAGCATTACTCCGCAAATATTTGTTTCAATTAGTTTTCTCATCCCCCTCCGCGCTCCGTCAAACAAATGATGATCGCTAGACATTTGCTAGATTGAGAGTGACGTATGTATTGGGTGACATTTACTATGGCTGTTTGGCCCTTTGTGAATCTTTTTCTGCTTCATGGCTTCGTGGGGTTGCTTCGATGTATTTTGGTCACTTCGATGTAGTTTGTTTTATAATTCTACCATTTTGTTAAAGTTATCAAAAAGAACATTCAAAAGTTTATTGGTTTTCATTCGCGCTTACTTAGCCCGATCGTCATTTACTTTTGTTGTTGACTGTTTCCGATAATTCTGTTTTCGTTTTAAGATAATTATTAGAATTTCTTTATTTGTATGTACAATCATTATTTGAATTTCTTAATACATAATTCAGATACAGCTTAATTTAGATGAAACGTGATTAATAATAACCTTACCTATCCATCACCCACTGGACCACCCTATGCCCCAAAATCATCATAATTTTTGTTTATTTCTTCAAAGTTATAATTGAGTATAACTTTAACAAAATAAACAAAGATTTAAGATGATTTTCGTGCCAAATAAGAAAAACTTGTGAAGACTTCTTCGCGACTTTTCCAAGTCTTAATTTTTTCGATGTCTACTCACACCCTCGGCGTTAATTAAACGAGATCCATCCCCGGTATTCTGTGTAGAAAAATGTACAAACCCACTCAACGACACAAAAATTTCGCCCCAATAAAAAAAATCACGCAACAAAGGGTAGAGTTCAATTTTGAACTCTATCCGTCTCGTCCGCAGGACTACAATACAAGGTATATTAGTATGCAACAAATATTGCACATCGGCTAATTTCGGCTTCTAGAGCGTAGTGTGCGTCAGAAAAAGATAGCGCTCTACGGAAGCAGAATAGCCGATGTGCAATATTTATTGCCTAAAACCGTACAATAAAGTATTAGAAACTGTATACTTTTGTAGCTATTTTTTTCTTATAATCTCATAATGAAACCCGGTCGTATAAGAAATTAGCGGCTGAAAATACGGCACTAAAACTTTAATGACTTATGAAATAATTCTTTTAAGTTCCGCTTACGGCCCTCACAGGCCTCCTACCTGAATTAACAGGCGTCTGGAAAGTTTGGATATGAAAAGAAATCTTTCGACTTGACTAACTTCTAATCGCTGTCGGTAGTTCTTAGGGGAAATCGTGGCTTTATACAAGGTGTATCTAAATATGTGTACTATGCAAAGGTGGGGGGTTTCAGACCACAATGGTGATCAGTTGTGGGGGGGAGATAATTAAAAATTCCTATTTTCAGTTTCCCATACAAAAATATTTAATTTCATAATGCCTAAATAAATTGACAACCCTATCCTTGTAACCCCTTGACCCCTTGACCTACTACCTCTGTAGGTTTACTGCTACTACCTACTACCTCTGTAGCTGAGTTTAGGGTTGTCACTTTGTATAAAGTCAGCTGTTCATGTTGAAACTTCGTTGCAGTTTTTTTCAGAGATACCAATCGAAGTTCGAAAAGCCGTTGAACAAAAGTTGTTCCCCGGGGGGTAGAAATTCACCCCCCTTCAGGATAGTACACATATTTTGATACACGTTGTATATAGAACAATTTTGTGAACTGCTTATGATGTAGAGAGAGTAAAAGGTTACTCCCGAATGTACCAAATTACCAAAGAGATATGTTTTATATTTTATGCAATATGCTTGGACCTAAAGTAAAGTAAAAAGTAAAAGCTTGTTTATTCAGGAATACTTAGTAGCTAGATACATAATACCTTTGTCATAACAACTAAACATCATACAAAGCTTAAAAAGGTGTCAATAAATCTATGTACTTTAACAGCCGTGCTAGGTGAACCTGTGTTACCTAGTACGAGTATGTATTCAAACCATTTTTATAGACATAAGCAATGACTCCTCCGCCTATATTTATTTTTTACGGGCGCCGTAGCAACTTGCTACGCTTAAAACGCTAGGCGCTACACAGAGGCACTTCATTGCAGTTCGTTTTGTTCCGGGCGGTTCATACTTAAACTTTTCATATCGAGTTTAATACCCCATTTTAAGACTAGACTAGACTAAATTGTTAACTTAATATATAAAATTAAAACATTGCTTAAAAATTGCTCTGGAAGTTTGGTTATAGATAGTATACATTATTTTTATAATAGGTATTACGTCCTTTTAGTTTTATATGATGCCATGATTTATAATAGGTAGCATTTTTAATGAGATCTGTTAATAATATTAATTCTTTTATTTTCAGGTAATAAATTGCGCGAGAACGTTGGTGAAAAACATTTTCGTAAGTAGTTGAGTTATGTAACACCTTCATTCTTTGTTATCTCATGGGGTTTTGGTAAGTGCCCATTGATTTTTGGTCCTCTGATAGCTAAGTCACGCTAAGCTCTCCTTGGAAAAAAACTAGTGCGGTGAAAGGCTAGTCACGCTGTGGAGGTTCTGTCCATGCACGCAATGTAACGTGTAGCCATGATAGAAGTGATAATTTACCATGCTATATTAGTCACTAGCATGGGTGAACCCCAAAATAGGGAGACATTGAACTAAAACGAGTAATGATAAATGAAACAAAAACAAATAAAAATAATACTAAATCATAAGAAACCATAACCTACAGACATTCACACATCTAGCCGATGGCGATGGCGATCAGTGAAAAGCTGTCAAATATCGCTGTCATAATTTCCAGCGTTTCACTGATCACCATCACAGATCACTTAGATTTGTGCAAGGCTTTACAGCGTTACTTAAAATATAAAATAATAAATGTTTATGCAACTGTTTAACAACTAATGACCTTACTTATAAAAAAATGTCAAAAGATAAACAGTGCTTAAACTATTGCCATCTCTTACCGTTGGGTTAATGACAAACAGTGACAGGGCTAGCTTTAGGCAATGATTAAATTTAAATAACGTTTATAAGTATGGCTGTTATAGTATATATACTATAGCATACGAGAAGAATAGCTGCATGGTTTATTTACTTACTTCGAGTGCTGATTTAGCAGATAAATAGGCGTATTTTACCTGTGAAATTTATAAAGCACGTACGTGGGTGCTTCGTTAATTAAACCACTCTGGGGCACAAGAGAGCCGGTTCAAAGTCTCCTTTAAGTGAATATTGTGGAGATAGTCTATTGCGGGATACAGGGAAATAAAACAAATGGAAACTTAAGCAGGTACCGTAAATAATCCCTGTAAAAATGTACTACTCACGTTTTTACGACAGACAAATTGGTAAAGTTTGCTAAAAATAAAAACAGTAGGGTCTGCGACAAGCTCTGTATGGCTCTGTCTCTGGCTCTGGTTTTGAGTCTGTGTAAGTGCTCACCAGTGTATTATACTGTGTGGGTGTCGTTTCGACGTAGGATTTATTAAGACAACACTCACAAAGACTCAAAGACAGAGCCAGACAGATCTTGGGGTAGGCCTACAGTTCTGAGTATTGAGTACTAATTCGTTTGAGCGTCCACTTCCGTCTACCTTAGTTCCGTCGAGCTAAGTAATGGGTAAGTATAGATACTCAGGTTAGAAAGAAAAAGAAATATACCCAGCACAATGCGGTTTCAGGGTGTTTATTTATTATTTCATAGGTACTAGCGACCATTTCCTTCGCTTCAATAAACATTTTTACTAAAAGCTATTCATATAAAATGAATTGGTAAATGTTTAGCGTGGGAATAAACTTGGCAGCCCAGGTAGTTAAGTTATAGTATAGATAGTGCAATCCACGAAGGCGCGCCCCACTATTCCTCCTAACCGTTTATAGTTATGTGTGCAAGCTTCCGTCAATGTTGAGTGTTATCGGTACACACTAATTACCTATGAGTGCACACGCACACTACAATGAATATACTACGGTTCGCGACTGCCGCTCGGAGCAAACTCCCCGCACCCCGCGAGGGGCGCGTCTTCGTGAATTGCACTATCTAATAGTAGGCAACAAATATTGCACATCGGCTAATTTCGGCTTCATAGGGCGTTGTGTGTGCCAGAAAGAGATAGGGCTCTACAAAGCTGATGTGCAATATTTATTGCCTGCAACCGTACGATGTTTGAATCTAAGCTTTGGCTTTTTTCATGAGCGATGGATACCGCAAATGACGACCTTAGTATAGCGGACACCACTAAATTTAGTCCGTCGTACATTATACAAAACTGGTGCATGTGTAACCAACTAAAGTCAACCAATATATTTTTGTGCTGCCTATATTCTGTGTGCGCTGGCCTTTAGTCATCAAGTCGGTTGTCGTGGTGGCTATCGCTTCCTAAAAACCAAAAGCAGAACTTTCGATAACTTCTAGTAGGTACTCGTATGGCGGTTTTTGGTACAAGTGCCTTGAGTCAAGATGCTGTTTTAATTTTTCTTATAGTTTTTACATTATCCCTTAAAATATATTTAGGTCCCTAATACCTCTGTCCTTTGCCCAGCAGTGGGACAGTGCAGTGCCAAAATACCTCTGTCAGTCAATCAGCTATAGGCTCTAGATGCCCCAACTTTAACAAAGATTATGCAACTTAGTAAAAAAATACTGTTGTTCATTGTAAATTTTATTTTAATCTAAAAATTTGAGTGACCGAAAAAAATAAACATGTTTGGACATGACAAACACAGCGTTTTATGGCCTCTTCCAGTTTCCAGTACACATTGTCTCTGTGGTTGTATTGTATCGTCTGGTAGTTAATATAATTTATACTACTAAGCCGGCACAATCGGGCCAGTCGCCTTGCTAATTGTCGGTCTCTTCTTCGCAAACTTTCGTAGGTAATACTATTATGGAACTAAGTAGGAATTGCACTCATAATGAAGTCTTGAAAAATCTTGTTGCAGACAAGCTCATTAAGCTTATTCATTTTCATCTTGCTAATAAAAATGTTTGTTTTATTTTATAGTTTTTTTTTGGTAAAAATCCTCCTACTTGAGAGTATGTATATACTAATGAGAGAGTCCTTAGGTCTCTTGTATAATATGTTTTTCTGTCTACATATTTTAATTATATACAAGGTACATTGACACTTTATAAGATCCATCTCTGTATCGGTTAGCATGTTTGTAACAACCCATTTATTCACCATCTTAATATTAACACACATGTATGCAAGGAAATCATCATCATCTTTCTTGTTTAATGCCTTACGCTTGGTAATTTCTATGATTTGATTGTTTAAAGCATTTCGTCTTTGATTTTATAATGTGTTAAACTAGAATAAAAAATAGTTTATCAGACCAATGTTTGCGCCTACATCATGAAAATCATCAAGAATAAAAATGATATACCTTGCCTCTTTTAGCCTCCAATCTAATCTAATAATAAAAAATAATTGAACCAAAATGTTCTAATTTCCAGAAAAACTGAGCAAAATAATTACCCCAGGCTCATTTAATCAATATGGACCCTTCTGTTAAATCAATGGCAGAGGCCGCACTTGCCACTTAAAAATAATTCCTCCCCCATCATTACCCCCATTAATTTGCAGGAAAGTACCTCCGCAATACTTGGTATTTAATTTAGGCCTGAGTGCTCCGAATTCATAATTAAATCATACTTTTTTAAGTTTTTGAAACATTTGATTGTGAATTCAACGATTACTTAACAAGTATCTTAATTTTACATAGTTACGAGTATAATGAAATAAAAAGCTTTGTATAAGGAAAAGTAATAACAATTTTGTTATATTATTTATTAATTTGTCTTTGAAATCATAATAAGAAAAACCACATCGCAATTGAACAGTTTCCAAGCTACTAGTACTTTAAAAGCTCAAACGCCCAAACTTTTGTCAGTTGTTTCCTGGTTTCTGCAACTCATGTATTACCCTACGACCAAAGTTATTAAAGCTCGTATAACTTCTGAACGTGTATTGTGTCGGGTAAAGGGTAATTTAAGTTTGTTCATCAATGTTTAACTTTGTTCTACTTCTTCAAATAGACGTGAAGCTTTTCTATTGTTTGTCATTTTATTTTGTTTTTTATCACCAAAATCATCATCAGCCTGAAGAAGACTACTGCTGGACCTATGTCCAGCCTATAGAAATGTGTAGGGGAGGCCTATGCCTCCCCTACACATTTCCTGGAAAAATGATTCTGAGCCTTTTCCATCCACCGACTTCTAAATGTGTGTATAATCTTTTATTTTATAGTCTTTACAATCTATTTTCTGGTCATTAAGAATTTATGATCATTTGCACAAAAAAGTTATAAGGTACAGAAAGATGAGAGAGAATTTTTTTTTATAACGCAAAAGACCTCTATTTTCCAGCTTTTTCAAGCTCTACCATAGAACTAAAATCATAAAAAAGTTGTAGCAGTTCTATGAACGTAACAGTCCAAAAAAAAACAAATAAGAGTTACCGATTCTAACCAACTATTGCATTTATTTTAAAAATGTAAAATATTTTGATAAACATTTTAACTAGCGTCACCTTTAAAGTCCAGTCTGCCGGGCAGTTTAACTATTTATTTTCATAAATAAACCCTGCGGTATTTATCTCCGACGTCTATCAAACATTTATGATAACCCAACAGGAATATAAAGGTCTCGACGTACAGCCAAAGCTCTTGTGTTTGCATTGGCTCGGCAAACATCAGGGTAAAGAGCGGAAACGTTATTACAACTCAACCTCTCACCACAGATCCACGCAAAACAGCAATGTAATGAAAACCAGTCCCTGCACTAAATACATTGCGGACTTTTAGCACAGTAAACTAAACTACGCTCGCAGAAATTGCAATGGATTGAACTGTAATTTTTATACGATAGTGTCGCACTCGTACAAAAGTGTAGTTCAAAATACTTGAGGCAAACTCCCACTTTGGGTTAATTCTAATCATTTTGATATTATGCTGTGCTACGATTATTATTTATTTTGTATAACAAAACCTAACTTAGTAATTTTGACAGGGTTTTTGTATTTTTTGAATTAATTCAGAAGTTTAGTGCCTATTCAAAATAGAGGACTAAGAAACCTATGAATTTGCTATGTCTTAACTTCTTCACACGCTGGTATTTTCTTTATATAAAACGTTTAACTGTTATTTGTGTGTGTGACAATAAAGAGGGACATTTTGTCCGTCATAATGTCCCAAAGGAATTATCATAACCACCCCATTACGTCGTAAAGCGATAAATATGTTGTAAAACCATAAACAGAGGCGACAGGCCGTACCATAAATTGTGCTGGATTGGCCCACTTCGCAAACTAGAGTTGATGCCAATAATGGAGAGGAAAAACTTTTTTGATGCTGGCAATGTAGAGGATATATAAAAACTGAAATGGTCACATTATACTTTACTTATTATAAAGTTTCAAAAATCCTCGATCAAAATCAACAAGTTTCCGACCTAAGTTTTAAAATTGTCAGCGCACTGTATTTTCTCATCACACTCACACATTTTATGCTTGTATGAGGTCAAATTAGGTTTCTACTATACAAAACTACTCGTAAAGCCGAAAGGAGATAAAATGGGGCCTTATAACTAGTTTATTCACAATATTTAACATACCCCAAAATAATAAAAAATATTATTATTTTAACATTCATCATCATTTCAGTAACATTATTATTTTATATGAATGAAAAATTTAAAAACTATTAAAGTAGAAATTATTTATTAGTAAAATACCTTTCTGTTATATAATCTGGTTCCCCCTAGCATGACAGCTTACTAGGGTCATGGACAAATTATATCTAGGGTTGACAATTTTATTTTTAAATTCATTTTACGGGTTATTATGTAACACGTTGTATATTCTCTTTTGTTATATTATAGTAGCTGTAATCAAACTTCATTTTATATGGGAAAGAGAAAGGACATAACATTAAATAAATTAGTATACACGCTCGCATCTGGGCGGACGGCATCCTACACCAGCTTTAAATTAATGTAGGTGTACTTATGTACTAAAAGGTGCTAAGATATTGATTATGCAGATACCTAGTTTACTCTATCTACTTTAGCACTCTATCACGATAATATTAACGTTTAAATACAGGTCGATTCAGACGTACCACAACCATACAACACATCACTGCGTATGACTGCGAACAGAATGGAATGCCGAACACACATAATTAGAATACAAACGATAGTATATTACATACCCAGGGAAGTAAAATAAGAAACGTCTCAGATCACATGTAATTGTGATTATTATGTGTCATTATTATGTGATCTGATAGGCTTTCTTGTTTACTTCCCGTGGTGTGTAGGTATACGATTTTTCTGCTCGACGACGGCAGAAAGGGGCAACTTCTGTTCGTGCAGCGGGCCGAAAGTTGCCACTTTCCACCCGGTGAGCTGAAAAAGAATAATAGGGTATACACTTATCACGAGAAAACACCTCATATTGATACGTTTACTACACAATGCAAGAAAAGAGGTACGACATGAAGAAAACTGCACTACACACTTCAACCAAACCATGCGTTTGATAAAATTTTGAACACAACATGATGAACTATGCCACATAGTGGTGTAGTATGGTTGTGGTACGTTTGAAAGGTATCTTTAAGTTTACGTGTTACGGGTGCACTGTGACGTACGTTAATACGACTCACTTGAGTAATTTAGACATGAATGAGCAAGATGCGGATTAGCGTCGGTTATTAGATAAGCTGTGACGTCTTAATTAATTAACGTATATTGTGATTAAGAGGGCGTATCTACATAATTATCTAGTCTGCGATGTCTGTTATTGCTTCTTATTGATTATTAGATAACATTCTTTAAATAATGTACTAGTACTAAGGCTCTGACCATCATTATTCTGATAGTAAAAGCCTTAGTAGCCATTATCATCATCGTTATTTTAAGACTAACAAATAATAACAAAAACATTTTTTTTTACAGAGTAGGCAGTGAACACAATATAATTATGGTGGAGATATAATTATGTAATAGGAAAAGTAATTAGATGGGATGTGCCTACCCACTTTGCAAGAGACTGGAGCTTGAGATAGGCTTATAATAGCCTGTAATACAAAACTACGTTCACTCCTATACAAATAGGCCATACCTACATCACATTTCAATAGTTCCCCATCTTATACGGTTAGTTATTTTGTTACGGTCTTTGTTGCAAGCGAATTTAATATTTTGGATACTCATAGTTTTAATGATTATTATTTATTATGAAAGTGTCTAGTTTGGCTCATTACGAAATGTCACGCAAAAAGTAGTCTAGACATAGTAATAACAAGTAATTCATGATCGTATAATATTGGCAACCTGGACTTGACCTAGATGATAGGCAAATTAATTAATTAATTTATTTGGTAACAATACTTCAATATTACAAAAGTGTTACTTACTACATTTAACAAACAGGTACCTACTTATAAAATGAAAATAATATCTATTATCATTAAATAAATAAATAAATATTGTGGACAATTCACACAACACTACCCAGCCCCAAACTAAGCAGAGCTTGCATTATCATCATTAGATACAAAATTATTCTTTATTTCATTATTTGAAACTTTAAAGATCCAATATATCTTTTAAAAGTTACAGACGGCTTCCCGAAACGTAATACGATACAAAACAAAGTGGTATCGATAAAACAACCAATCGAAATGATCGGGATCACGTGAGTCTCGTGTTACAACTGTAGGAAGTCTACGGACAAACTCATTTATCTGAGTTTGTTGGAAACAAACATTGTCGTACTCTACAAATATTTCACGCTATTTGAGACACCACAGCATGCATTTAATTTATGGGGAGTTAGATGTTAGTGCCTAAGTTGTCAAGTTACTCGAATTTGTGAGTAATTTCACGAACCTGCTGATTCTGTATAAGTTAATGATTGGAAAACTATTACATTTGATTTGCGAGATATTAAGGCAGGTACTGTATAATTCTTTCGGACGTTTCTAATCCACAAATCAAGCTATTGATCGTTTCTACGTTATGCTACCAATATTTTTATTAGCGCTCAGAAATTAGTATTACAGCATATGCAACATAAGCAACATATGCAGCTATATAAAATATGTATAACATATGCAGCATTCTGACCTCTGATAAAGTGTTGTAGTCAATGTATGCCATATAAAATATGTATGTTTAAACATGCAGACAGCATTCAGACCTCTAATCAAGTGTTGAAGTAGTCCCAAGCTTCAATATAACTGATTGGGCAAACGCAAAACCCATTGGAACTTGCCCTCTATTTCATGGAAAAGTCGTAAAAAGCGTCAACGCCCACACAGCATACTCATCAAGAAACTTCTGCTTGTAGTTTGGTCGCCAGTAATCCTATCTCGTAAACCAGGAAACGGTCATTTGACAGACGGAAAGGATAAAACGTGCATTCCACCAAAGCGGCTGGTGATGAAAGAAACCTGAATTAGCTATAGATAAGAAATAGAACACGAACTATACTTACAAGCGTTACTTAGGTGTGACGTACTGCTTAAAGTTCGCCCTGTCACTGTTTGACATTACGGGATGGTAAGAGATGACAGTTGCTTAAACACTGATTATCTTTTGAAAACGCTTGTAAGTAATGGAATAATCCCCAACAATATATACAGTATTACACAGCAGGCTTCGATGCACGCATGAACCTGTCTTGAATAGTTAGCATCATGTTCAGTAGAGTGGCTATGCCAGATAGCGTACTTTAGCATGTACGATACAATAGAACCTAGAACCATGAAATTGATTAACCATCAAATGCCATGCTGTAAAATATCAGTAGGTAAGTAATTTTTACTTAATTACATTATCAAAGTTAAAAACTCGTGCTATAACCGTAAACACAGTTGACCATGTAAGTTAAAAGTGACTGTTGAGTAAGAAGTAAGAATTTACATAAAAGTGTGGTTCAATGCCAACGTGGTCGTGCACTTTCAATGCAGAGATTCTCACGCTTGTAGGAAAAATTTTATTCGGAATGAACGCAATGTTTTGAATCGTAATTGGTTTTAGCAAACAAAGCAATACAATTTGCTGAAAAACTTGGATTATAGCATAATAGATAAGCAAACGGTTAAGAAATCAAAACTACTGCAATCTGTATAACCATTGTACAAAAAAAGACTATACGTACACATCATTAAGTGAAACTGCATAATTATAAAGCAATAGAGCCATTATAATTTCATCTCATCATCTGCCTACTGAATAAACGTAAGTGCAGGTCAAAAAGCTATTGTGCATTGTGCGACGTGTGTCAGCTGTCAGCTTACTTTCATGACGGCCCACACTATTGTGTCAATTGAGTGAAAGTGTCGTGGCTACGAGTGCAAAATCTGCGTAGGATCATTTTGTCACAAGCTAAATAATTTTTCAAGAGCCACAGCAAGTCGGTCTGAACAGTGAATACAAATTTGAAATAGTTTACAATCACAGTTATCAATTTGTTTCAATTTCAACTTGTTTGTTTTGGAAACAAATTGATAACTGTGGGCACCGTATATTTTAAATTTGTGTTCACTTTTCAGACCCACATCAAGAGCTCCACACAACTCTAATCTTCTTATCTTTGCAAGCCAGGTGTAAAACGGACTGTTAGCTTTACCGAAGGCATTGAAGCGAACGCGATCGACCTTGGCTATATATGCCGTCTCTTTCTTACTTAAATCTGTACTCATCATTATTACTTATTTCTCTTTACATTTTGTAATGACTTGAGTTTCTGGAAATCAAAGATTTTGGAATAGGGATGAATATGGAGTGGAAAGCATGAAGGGACGGTTCCGGACATGCGTACTGCAGCGGGATAGAGACGGCAAGTGAACGTCAGTTGTTGCCCGGTCGCCGCGGCGAGCGTCGCTTCCTCGCAGTCGATACAGTTCGTACATTGTACACATATCAAATTTCACGCAAAAATTTGATATCGTCGTCGAAATTGTGAAGTGTTTTTCGAAATTGCGCGTACACCGGTAATTTTTTATCCCTTGCAATCATAAGTTCTGTGCTTTGAATTTTTGTTTTGCTGTTATGTTTTGTTTTTGTGCCACCTAGTGTTTTGTTTTGTGTAGTGCGTAAGTATTATTATTTACTTGTTATTATTTTCATTCTGTTTTCTTGTGTTTTATTTCTCTTTAGTAGTATTGTTTATCAATCGCCAACAGAGTTGCTTTATTGATATCTGATAAGCCTTATCTGTGACTTGCCATGTTGTTTGCATTGGCATTAATTGTATTATTGGGGACACCAACGACGTTTCATGCAGCCCATAATTTCATCACTTTCACTACTGCGTAGGATGACATCATTTTTCTTTCCATCGTTAATACCTACTTAGTTATGTTACCTATTCCCCTTCTTCTGACAAAATATATGTCCAATACAAAGTTCGTCAAAATGAAATCATTACACACAACCAAAAAATGATAATTCTATATAAACAAATAAATACCTGCTAATAGTATTATACAATATTTAAATTTGATGTACAAATTCGAACTAAGAGGATACTTTTAAACCAACTCAATAACAAAAATAAATTGACAGGTACAAAATTGTATGTTCGGCATGCCTTCATCATATTATTGTAAATCACCCACTGTATGAAATGTGAAAGACAAAGGCATTTGAATAAGACGAGGGGTCCTTGAAATTGATCGCTACTCCCCAGCCTCTGGTTAACCAAACCCTCGAAAGAGGCGCGCTTATTATGGGACAAATTTGATTTTATGTCGAGGTTACCGAAATAAAAACCATTATATTGCACACATAACCACAATATATGACTATAAGATTATCAGCATTCAGAAAACCATAAATGATTTATGCATCGAATCGAATGAAAAACTACGAATCAAATTTGTAGTTGAGTAGGTAATATAAAAATAATTTTAAAGAGACCTTCCAACGATCGTGTTATGATTTTGAGAAGATCGTAAAACTGGTTTCGTATTTCGAATGATCGTTAAAAAGAGCGCGTGCCAATCCTATTCATTTTCGGATCAGTTATATTCGGTTGACCATTGAAGCGGTGATTTGGACCCATAATGGTGCAGGACCCTTTTTTTGGGTCTCATTGTTATACCGACTTGTTTCTATAGGGTGTAGGTCGTTGACATTGGCCTTCCCCCTATGCAATGGATTCGCAACATTATTTTTCATTGCATGTCGATTAAAATATATATTTTCTAATCGTATTTTTGTTTATTGCCTCATTGCTTCAACTGTATTGTTATTGTCTATGTAATCTCTAAAACCAGGGAGCTATCACGTTTTATTTTTATAATTAACATTGAAAATAATTGTTGTTTCTGAATTTAAATCCAGCTCTTCTTTCTTCTTCCTGCCCTTATTCCGCCATAACATGTATAAAGGTCGGAACAACATGTTCTCTCTTTCTCCTATAACAGGCGTCATCTCTGAATTCACTTCATGTCATCTTTCACACTGTTCATCAATCTTTTCTTTAGCCTTTCTCTACACACGTCATGGTCATATCCATATACATTCATACTCTTTAAAATCCTCCTAAGCATATGAGTTTATTATTTTTACATTTGCTTGTTTCAACAAATGTTTTACAAAATTGGAAAAAAAAATCGTTTCAATGACACCATTTCTATTACTGATTATTGCGATAGCTTCTGATAAGGTTTCGTAACAAGCAAGACTTAATCAGGCAAATGGTAAAGTCTCTATTCGTGCGTTTCCAATGCATTTGAATCACTATACCTAGTCAGGTCATAAATTCTGTCACATGTTTTATATAAAATAATTGAAACAAGTTTATTCATTATGTAACCATTTATATACAAAAATGAACTTAACAAAACATAGATTCTTATGACACTAAAGTTTATTCAAAATGACCTCCGTGATTTTGAATACAGGCCTTCAATCTGCGCGGCCAGTCGTCTATCGCAGCACGAACGAGGTCCATGTCAATATCGGCGGCTGCCTTAATCAAGGATGTCTTGAGTGACTCCAAATTGGGATGAGGCTTTGAGCACGCCTTTTCCTCCAAGTGTTGCCATATATTGTAATCTAGCGGATTCAAATCTGGACTGGAGGAGGGCCATTCTTCGTGCCGGATGAAGTCGATTTCACGCGCCGCCAGCCAGTCTTGTGTGCTCTTCGCTCTATGAGCTGGCGCCGAATCTTGTTGGAATACCCAGTGCCTGTTGTTAAACATGGTATGAGAAACAGGTTCCACAAGGTTCGTCAGGACTGTATTTTGATACACAACTGCAGTCGTTTTTACACCTTTCTCACAAAAATGTACCTCTGTTAAGCCCCAATAAGACACTCCCAACCATACCATGAGCGAGGATGGAAAATGACCTCGTTGGACACGTGGAATACGGTTGCTCGCTTCTTCACTACTGTGTGCGTACACCTTATCATTTTGTTTGTTGTAGCTCTCTTCTACGGTAAAAATTTTTTCATCCGAAAAAAGAATTTCCCGATATTTTTTTCCCGCGTACCGCTTCAACAAAGCGCGGCATCTCTTCAGTCTCAGGTCCATTAGACGAGCATTCAAATGATGTCCTGTTTTTCTTCGATATGCCCGAAGCCCTAAGTCTTCATTTAACACCCTTTTCACCGTGGTTCTGCTTAATCCCATCTGAAGGGCCAACAGTTTCTGCTTACGTTTGGGATTTCTTTGAATTCGCGCCTTCACAGCTTTTATCACTGCTGGAGTCCTAACAGACCGAGGGCGACCACTTCTTGACCTGTCATCTACACTAGAGTCTTCATTGTATCGTTTGATGGTACGATAAACGAATCTCTTGGTTATATTCAAATTTTTCAGTATGTCAAAAATTTGAATTGGCGCGTAACCGCAACGATGCAACGCAATAACTGCAACACGGTCTTCTTTAAGCGTCCACTCCATATTTAAAAATGAGTAAAATTCTAAAAAGTATACATTTTTATTTTCATGAACAATTCGAAATTCGAATTCAATAAACTTTTTTGTGGCCAGCATTCTAAAAGAAAAGTTTTGACTGTGTGACAATACTTATGACCTGACTAAGTAGATACGAATAGCTAATGAAACACAGAAGTAAACAAGTAAACTTGTTTTTTAATTTTAAAGATAAACTTTAAAGATCACAACTAAATAAATACGAACCAACTAAAGCTCGTATCACTAGTCACTACTAAAGTTGGTAGGTACTGGGGAGTTTGTAGCTGTTTTAAATTATACTTGAAGTTGATTATTTCTGGATGTTGGGAAAAATGTGGAGTCACCAGATAAAATATCCACCATACAACTTAAACTTCCTCGCCATTCCTAATTGTATTAATAGCTCAACACACCTTTTATAACAGAAAAGTAATAATATTCTTAGAAAGAGAAAACGCACGTATCAAAGAAAATGTAACCATTATTCCATCATCAATCACATGCTGCTACCTCTTAATTATCGAAAACAATGCGAGTCCGAATACCAAGCGAATGTACCGTTAGCAGCATTCAAGTTCCATTACGGAACATTCATTTATAAATGTATACTAAAAGACAAGACTTTGTAGCTCCTTTTATAATATACCCGAGAAAATTGGGTTACTCGCACCTTTTATGTAAAGGTTTTTGGAAGACAATGGACTTATTCTTAAAGGTTTCAATGGGCTCGTGGCCCATAAGTGCACTCTTCGCTCCCTAAAAAGTGTCGGTAAAAATGTCACTGCCACTAATTTTGTCCATGACTATTGTTCAACGCTCATCATAGCAAAACGGCTACTTCTTGAAAGACCAAGGCTTGAGCGAGGGCAACAATCTTTGATAAGTTACTTGCATTGCACAATCGCCCTCATTTTCGCACGTGTTGTCGAAGTTGCTGCTATTCTGTGGTCGATAATTTCGCAATACTTTCCGGCTAAGATCGTCTACTGCAGTAGTTAACTCTGTAACAGGAAGGCGACAGACGCGCGGTCATTTGATTACAACACAACTTTTAACAGCTAAACACATTTTAAACACACCTAACATTACCTAAGAAGCTTTGATGATTAGATGCTTTTTACTAGTTCATCATTTTGTATTCATTTATGTCTATTATTCACTAATTGGCCTCTTCATTATAATTTTTTTCACTTTTATTAGGTGTTTTGATTTTTTGGGTTGCCAGAGCTCAAATCTCTTACTGGATTTTTGTAAGCCTGGCTTTACACACGATGGATGCAAACAATCTGATGTGATTATTGTAATGGCGTACGGTCGCAGAGCCACGCTATTTCGTAACCACGATCGGGCGCATTCCAACAAGACCAGCTTCGATGCCGCCGGTGCAACGGCCGTAGATTCCCGACCACTAGACAAAAACTGCAGGTCTGCCTACGAGTTCTATAAGGCATGCAATGTGGGAGCGATAGTGGGTATAGGTAATGAGGTGAAGGTGGCAAATGAAGGTGAATGTAATAATTTTATCGCGGCGCAGGAGATTGATGATCAGGCGTAATTTTATAGCTTCATTATCATCATCATTTCAGCTCGTTTGCACACACTGCTGAGTAGGCCTCCTTTTCATTACGCCGTTCTTTCCGGTCTTTTGCGAGTCTCATCCACTCATGTCCAACACTTATAACAATACCTATTCTGTGGCCGCCTTAGCCCTTCTCCCGTCATCCCTACTCGCCAAGTGTCATGCCTATGTCTATTTATCTATTTACAGCTTAGTTAAATTCTACGACAGTGTTCATTATGATGTCGCACTTTTAATACAAAGAGACTTGCACTCTTGTCAGTTCCTAAATTCGTTATGTGTTTCAATAGAATACTCGTAACGATAATTAGGATGAGTAGAAATAACAAAAACACTTTCGTAAGCAAGTGTCGAACTTCACTAAGCTAATGGCTCTTCTAATTACGTTTCTTGCCGGCTCTCATCTTCATAGCTTTTTAATTACCTTCGTATACGGCGGAACATCGCTGATGTTTACAGTTAAGGTTGCTCTGGAAAACACACTGGGCCCATTGTTCTATCCTCCTTATATTGCGTGTAGCGGTTCGCTTTATATACGACACCAAACGATGCGCTAAAATTCTAAGAATATGTACTGAATAAAATTAGCCGCCTAAGGAACTCTTTATTGATAACTAAGTCAAACCGTTGGTCGCGCGGTGCCTTTACTTGCCTTATTAAGTCATAGGGTGCGCGTAAAATAACATTTTCCTCAAACAACAAAAAATATTTCATAAAATTCTCGAAATCGAGAGTGGCTAAGTGTAGTCTTATCTCCTCTAGAGAGTGATGGAGGTGATTCGTCATGTTCCCTACTCAGTGACCTACTTGCATGAGTACGCTTTACTTTAATGTCTGTTACAAAGTGCTTGAAGGGCTGATCGGCGACCCCTATGAAGAAATCAATCGGTTTCACGCAGGGCTACATTTTTATTGTTTTATCCTACTTGATCTATCGATGTTTGAGAGGTTTTTCTTTTGCTACTTTTTGATAAACTATCAAAACATTTTTCTCACTATTTGATTTTGTGACGAGATTGAAACAAAAACTTTTCTTGAAAAAATAAATGTTTCAACAAAGATTGGCACTTTGAATAGGGCGCACTCAAGCCGTAAATTGATGATAAAATATTTTTTGCCTCTTTTAAAACTCCTTTCGCGTCAATTTTTTGTACAGAGATTAATGACCGCGCCATTTACTCGAGATGTTTCGAAATTATCTTCAACGAAAAATGAAGTTTTCATCGCCCTCTTATTAGAGTGATGAATACACGATCGCTAAAAAACATTAAAATGCAGATGTCGAAACGTTCAATTTGCACCTTTCGATATAGCATATTGTTTATAAAATTGACCATCATACGCTGAGTATCACGCTTTGTTTCTAATTAATGCATTTGGCAATTTCAAGATAAAATTCATGGATATTTCTAAGTCTCTAAATAAATGTTGGTACAGGCTACAGAGGAATCTTCTCTGGAAAACATGAATTAACAAGAATTAATGTTTTAATTAAGTAAAATAAAGATTTGCTCTCCTAGAAAAGCCTTGGGTGATCATTACTTAAACTTAATGACGTAAGTCCACATCCTGAAACGTAATCTTAAACCTATAATTTAACTACCTAAAGAACATGATAAATGGCTTCCTACTACGGTGTATGCAAATCGACCTCAACATGTGTAACAAGATTTAATACATCAGTATTCATACCACTATCGCTAAGGTAACAATCGCTGACGGGGCCCGCATCGTTTGCTTGTGTCAACTCTGGGCTTGTTTGCTCAACCTGAGGTGCATTTTAATCACCTTGTATGGACGAATCGACCTCTACCTTAAACATCTTATCAACTTGAGTGTTTATATTGATACCATATTATTGAAAATAAATAAAAATGGGATCGTCATCAGTAAAAATCGAGCCACTAGTATTTATATAAACAATGTGATTAATATTTGAGATATAGCATACGTTTTCAAAAGTATCAAATCAAAACAATACACAAAAACAAGAATTAATGTTTGTCAGTTCTACGATCAAAAGCTCAAGCAAAAACTTTGTGATCTGATAGTGATAAAAGACAAAAAAACACCCCACTATTGACCTTGAAATTGCTTCGTGCAAGTTTTTTGTACGCTAATCTTTAGCGTGCGTGACGTCGACCAATTCATAGGCTGTGAATCGCAGCCGTACCAAAGCTAAGTACATAAGCTTGTGGTGTAGTCAAGGGTATCATAATATTACTGTGCACTATCTGCACGTATGAGGAAAACATTTACGCAATCGGGTAACTTCAATATCAGGATAAACGCAAAATGTGATCTAATTTTCTGCAATTTCCTATACTTTTTCTCCAGCCTCCAATATACAGCGTTTAGGCTTCCGAAGTGTCAATAAATAGAAATATCGAACACGAGTCGGAAGTCCTGAGACATATTGCGGCTTTTGCCTTCCTGCGGGCGTCGCGCGTAGAATACATATCGTCCAGTTATGAGCCCTGCCATAGTTTGATACCCTTCACTTAGATAAAGTTCTGTTTTTGTGTTCGCCTCTTGAAATAGTTGTCACGTTTCTCCACAGGTTCTATGTTACTGGTTTGAGGCGTACCTATAACTCTTGTGCCATATAACTGTTGTAAAAATATAGATTGTATCAACTGCTGTCTTGCATAGAAATGCAGTTTCTATTGTTTGTAAATTGGAGAGGATCACTTAAATGAGGTTAAGTGGTTCTCTCACTTGCTGGTGGTTTCAATATCATTAGTATGGTTTTATTAATTTGAAAGTTTGGAATATTGTTTGTCACTTCTCATCAATATGTTGTGTTTTACTGTTTTGTGATTCTATTTTTTATTTCTCTTAGAATACCTACCTAACCTTATTTTTACGTGAGTAGTATTCAATACAATGCTATAAAACTGATTATTTTCGCTTGGTACTTTGCATAAAGTTACCGCTATTAAAATTGAGTTGCATTTGGTCACGTAGGTGTTGTTACATGCTTGTTTTTCTTATCTAAGGTTGTTTGGGTCAAGGTGATATATATTATAAGGTATACAATCAATTTTAATAGAAGACTAGATTCGAGCTTGTTCGATTAATTATATTTAGGTTTGCTACTTCGCTTAGTAGTCATAGTCGTACAGCCTTTCAAAACTCCTACTACGACTTGGAGTCAAGGTACGCACTTGCCTACTTCATATGTGCTTGGTTCACTGGTATTTTAATTCACCATTAAAACATTATCTTCAGCCTTTGTGTCGCGTCCTCGTTCACTTATTGTTTATGACGTGACAGACCTCGTTTGGTTATCACTTCTTATCACACTCTTTTTATTTTTCTTCGTTTCTAGACGTAAGAGTAGACTGTATTTTTTTCTCTTACAAAATGATAGCGATTTTCATCAAAACGTACGAGAAGCATTTTTATTAAGCTCATCATTTTCAATATTACATTTTGATTACAACTCCACACGCTTTGTACACACATACATCAAATATTGTGTTATTCCACCGATGATTAAATCAAAGCAGAAATAACTCTGGAGAGACAAAATCATAATGCTGTTTCTTCTGAAAACTGCAGAAAAATAATCTCAACTCTATTGTTGTTTGTGCAAATAAATGTTTGAGCTTCTGTCAAAAGATGAAGTGAAACCAAAGCTTTACTAACCAATGGTCTACACTAGGTTTATTGTACAGTTTGCATTCTTTCATATACTCAGCTAGGTATACTCCACAATCAGCGCATTCCTGTATACATAATGATGCACTTGGCTATTGGCATTCCTGTTCAACGCGTGACACGAATGTTGCAGTTCGATCGTCTGGTATTCAAACAGTATTAGGCTTGTGTGCACTGGGGTACAGGTAGTTAGAGTAGAGATGCATTATAAGGTCACTGACACAATAAACTGTTAAATAAGACTTTAAATACCTTGTATTTTATCTGTCTTGTATCTCGTCTGCGAACGTAATCGTATCAATTATGTTTTTCCTATAAACTTCAAAAAATACTTGTTGTCACACCCACATCTTTTTGTAAATGATTTGTAAGTAAAAGTTCACTTTGTAACCGACAGCGTACACCTGCCAGTTTGCACCTTTCTGACAGATGATCAGTAACACCACAGTTAATATTGACAGTAACATAATTATAGTATCCAGTTTTTGAAAACCACACCCACCCTATTAAAACACTACTTTGTATTAGTGGTTCACAATTTGTGCCATTTGGCTCCTTGGATTGTTTATTATGTACTTTCAAACCAATATTTCCACATCATGATGCAATTTTTTCCGCTACACGCTGTGAGAATCTGGTCGTTATAATAATAATACACCGCAACTGGATAAGCTTTATCATAAAATCGTTCAATTATTATCAAATTGAAAGTAACTTTATCCATTTAGTTTTAGTCGTAACATTAATTTGCATCCCGCTACTGAGCAAACGGTGGTACAGTTGTGAAACCGTTTCGTATGACTAACCCAAATGAACCATGCCGAATGCTGGTTGTATAATCTTATTGTGCTATCTTTTACGCTCTTACTTCCACCGGTGTTGTTGATTCAGCTTTAAATAATTAGGGCGTTGTGCAGCAATGCAGGCTGATAAAAATATATCTACCTACTTTTATAAATGTAAAATAATTTTGGATATAATCGACTCAACTAACAAAATCGCTCAAAAGATAATAACTGTTAAACTATTGCCATCTCTTATCAATAGGTGATGATAAATAGTGACAACACTTTTAAAAATCAACTTGAATGACGCGCGAGTTTGATTGTCAACCCGACATTTTATTTGTCCATTATAATGTTATTTGCAACTTTCGTTTTAAAACTCAAAAGGTCAGTTTAATTTCTTAGTTCAAAGGTCGAGGATAATTTATTAATAAATCTGTTTATAATATAAATTACATATCATAAGAAAAACTATAATCAAAACAGATAGTTGAACAAAGTTTTAAATTGACTCTTAATCTCATCGCCGATCATCGACCTCATTACTTGCAAACTAACGTTGAGTAACTCAACAAGCCGGCTTGTAAATTACATGATGTTACAAGAAATCTAATAATCTTTGATGCTTCCTTCTATCCACTTGATAAATTCATGGACGTAATACAAGAAACCGATACCTGCATAGATGGGCAATACTAAATTGATAGACCTTGTTATGATGAAAGTACTGCTAGCTTTTTGGGAGCTTCATATGGCTGATAAAACAGACCCACCCAATCAAACCTTAGTAGAAATGAATGTTTGTGACAGCTAATAAAAGTGTACACTGTTTGATAGCCATTGCTAGAGCCATACCCATAACCTTATGGAGCTCCCTATAGCTTTGCTGGTTATTTAGTGGTAGCAACTCTGCCTTTTGATTCCAAGGCTTTTGATTCCAAGTCGTGTACCTTTAGATTTCTATGCTATAGTGCACATCCATTATTATATTGATCTCATTAGGTAAACCGAGCCGTAGGACGAACCAGAATTGCAAATGCAATGGAAGCCATAGAAATGGCAAACGTAATACCACTAAGCTACAACCTTATAGTATTGATTTCCCAGTATTACAGATGAAACCATACATATAATGATGAGGGAAATTATGCCTTAACAAAAATTTTACGAAGTGCATTTGGCTCAAAAATGTAGCAAAAATAGTTGGTTGGTATTGTAAAAATCTTTTTAATTATTTTGGACTATTGTAAAAGAGTCCATAAATAGGTATGGTAAGGATTCTTTGGTTGTCATGATTCTTGAAATTTTGATCTATTGTCATATGATAAATCTTGCTTAACTCCTATGAATTTGACTTAGCCCAACGGGGGAGGTGCAAACTACATCGTTGAGTAACTATAACGATGTCTTACGCAATCTTATATAACCACTATAACACCGGCCACAGGCAGTCGCAAATCATCTATGTCCGCGACAACTAGGTCAGAAATCAGATGCTGCTGACCTGACACCGATTATACTGGAGGACTGACTTGACTACATCGCATGCTTCCAAACCATGCCATGACCGAAATAGGAGCAATGTAACATTCGGTACTAGTCAGTGACAAAATGGTCTCTGGTGCAAATACAAATAGTTTAGCATCTTCCATCACGTTAATGTTCTTGTTAGATTTGTTTCTGAATAAAGCAAACCGGCTTCTTGCATCTATCAAAATGATTTAAACAGTGTCAGGGGCAACCACCTTTTCACTTTTCATATAAAAAGTTACATGAAACGTGGTATTGCCTGGAACATTATTCAATTTTGTTCAGAATTCAAGTGTTGGAATGGATGGCTGACAAAACCATTCATACGTGGACATTTTAGCATGTCTGTACAAGATGTTGTAATTAATTACAAAATGATTAACCTCAATTACAAATACAAAATTACAGGAGCAGCTTGCATTGTTGCCAATAAATTCTTTGGAAAGGTCACGTCATCTTGTGAAACAGTGAAATAATTTGCCCTATAAGTATTATTATTGAAACAAAAAATGAGTCATGCATGCATTTCTCTGTGCTAACTACTAGTGGTGACAAACTTTGCTATTCAAGTGGAAGATACAACGAACGATGCAATTTTGACTTAAAACGAGTCATTGGCAGAATATTGCTTAAAATGTTTAAGTATCAAGACTCAATAAATAGCCGGAGTTGCTAATGAGTAGGTCAAGGTAGCAAACAGAGTTTCCACAACCGATGACTACAATAGTCAAATGCAGAACGCCTACCAATTGTGCTTCACTATGATATAAACGAGGTCGTTTGAAATCTTACCGAACGCCTATTATTCGAGAAGAGGATAGACTCACCGTTGATAGGCTTTACACATAGAGGAGATATGGTATGAATTTGACATAGATTTCATCACAGACAATGTTGAGCAATGGAAATTGAGGGTGATGAGGTAGGAAGCCTTTTTTGCTTCCGAGATAATCAAATTTAAAAACTTACAACTTCCTTATATAATCAGGTTAATCTTACTGAGACACCATGGTTATTTAGCTATTTGTGTATTCGTCTGGTTGGCGACTATAATACCAATTAAAATAGTATTTGTGAGTTTAAATGTTAAAGATGGCTTTGAATAGATAACATACTTCACATATTAGACATGATTACCTTTTTACCAGCAATTTAGAAGTAGTACCTACATAGATACCTGGGATACCTAAAATCCAATTTAGCTTACATCAATTTAGTTGAGTATGTTTCATATTTAATGTTTGCTTGGGAGTCATTTCCTGCTATTATTTTGGATGTCCTTCACGTTTTCCAGTTCCTATTTTATCCAAACATCATTACATATTGTAGCATGCTTCTAAATGCACAACGGATATAACACATTAGCCAAAATACAAGCAACATTTTCTGTAGTTTGTCGATAGCCAGTAACATCCAAGTCAATTGACCTAATCGTTCTAGTGATTCAAATGCCGCGGAATTCGTATGCCCATTAGCCTAAATTGAACTTCATTGTGCGATGGCCTTTTCATTATACTATGTCACACTGCAAACTACTCGTTAACAAAGCCTTCTCTTCATTCAAGTCTTGTTGTTGTCCCAAATAACTCGCAAAAGCAACTCTGATGGATACCATGATGTTTTTCATTCCCCTAACGTAAGTTTTTTCCTTTTCAGACGAAAATGTAGATAGTTTTAACCGTAGGTTGCGCCTACATTGATTGAAGTAAGATGTCCATTGATCAAGCGTCACCTTTGGTGCCGATCAAGCCACAAGTTCTGAACAATGGTGGGTTCATAAAGAACATCCATAACCGAAGCAGCTTCTGCGGAGTTTCACCGTCGAGTGGAACCTTCAAAACTTTTGCTGTGAATCGCAAGAGTTGGAGTGGGAATGTGACCTTGCCGCTCCAACAGTATGCACCCGAAAGCGAGCCGCCCCAGCTGGCGACGTTCCGCTCGGGGACAGGCACCTTCCCCAGGAACCGGGAACGCAACAATAACAGTGCCTCGGCCGGAATATTAACGCCGAACGGGAACTCTGTGCAGGCGCCGAGAGGAAATGAAGTGAGGAGGAGCGGAAGCACTAACGGCCGACGCTACGCTGAGATCGGAAACTGGAAAAGGTGAGTCAGTTTGCCTCTGTTTGTCTTGCTCGTTTGTTTTTTACGACTTTATGAATCACGGAAGAAAGCAATTAACGTGCAAATGTTAATCTCGGAATTGATAAACTTCTGGCCGTATTTCATTTTCTCGGCGACCCCTCAGGTAGCAACGCATAGCGTTCACTAACTTTGCTGAGCCTTATTTATTTTTCTTCTTTTTACATCTCGGGGTAATTCCGTAACAAGTTTTCCAATTTCATTCTCTCGTCGCTTTCATTTCCTCCCGTTCGACGAAGTCTCGCCCTTTAATATTACTTTTATTAGCTCAAAACGTTTAACAAACATTGGTTTCAAAATCTAATAAAGTTGGATTATGTTTCAACAAAGGGATGATCGGTGCGCCAAACTCTCCGTTTTCGGCTCACGATAATGTGATAAATTCTGCGTGCGTTGACCTCGGCTATCTGACATCACGCCATAAGTTTTTACGAAAGTAACTCAGCATTATTGACGATAAACATTAGGCTGAAACTTATCCAAATGTTTACCACATTTATCTAATCGGGATCTTCATTATCTTTTATTGGACGGTTGTGGAAAGTTCGTCCATAATTCCCGCTTACTCAATTTGGGGCGGTCTTAGTCGGACGATAAGACGTCGTCCAATAATCTGGCCCTAGTACTTTTGGTTTTTATTAGGGGCTCGCTTTATCGCCCCATGATTCCCCGTCACTAACTGCGATGTTATCGGCTCAGATATTTAGCGGGATTCCCTCCGACTATTTATATTGAGTGTTTACTAACCCTATGCCAATTAATGGAGTTTTCTTGGAGAAAACTGTTCAGCCGGAGAAGACTGATTTCGTTCCACTCGAATACATTTTACTTCTTTATATAGCAATAGCTGTTCAATTGTATGATTCTAAGTAATTAATTACTGCACTTACATAATTTGCATGCTATACATTGTTATAATTACGTAAACATTATTCATTTTTTCTTCATAGATATTTCAGAAAAGAGGGTTTTTCGCATTTTAATATGGCAATTAGAATACTAAAACGTAAGTGGGTAAGGATGTTTAAAGGCTTCAGTATAATAAAATACGAACTAAGTTCAGTAGACTGTCCACATTTGCGTTGCAACACAATACCGTCTATTATCTCTGCGAGACTGCCCCTGGAGATAGAATGTCTCTTGATTACCTGCCTATTATCTCCGGGTTGCTTACTTCGTTTGACTTCCACGTGATCCTTCTCTTATTCGTTTATGTTATAAGCTTTGAAATTTTAAGAGCAATTCAGTTTTTCTGACTTGTTTCCTCATTTGGTTTTATCTTAATCTTTTTCATTTTTTTTCTTTCTCTAAGGTTTAAACAGTAAAAAAAACAACAGCATATATGTACGTTCCTATTAATCACATACCTACTTATATTTTTTGTAGTAGTTCAGCTATGTTAAACCTGTAATAATAATTACGCTGGGACCCTTACACTGTAATTTAGTTCAATTATGTTCAACTTTCGCTCGTGTGCGGCTACAAAACTTACACGAATTAGATTTCGGTACCCTAAAATTTGAACTTGATTCATATGCCATGGATTGTTTATCTATATATAAAAGAAAGTCGTGTTAGTTAAGCTATTTATACCTCAAGAACGGCTGAACCGATTTCGCTGAAAGTTATTGGGAGGAACTTAGAATTAGGAGATAGACATAAGATACTTTTTATCCTGAAAAAGTAACGGGAATAGGGTGAGCGAAGTCGCGGGTGGCCGCTTAGTTCTCTAATATAGGTCCGGACTAGACTTTTTTTTTATTTATTTAATTTTTACCATAATGTTACTCTGCTTAGGCAAGGATACTGTTTTTTCTGTCTTTGTTATGAGTCATAATTATCATCATCAGGCTGGCGAAGTCCACTGCTGGACATAGGAAGAGGAGAACGATTCTGAGCTCTTTCAATCCACCGACTTCCGGCGATCTTAACAATGTCGATGGTCCATCTGATGGGATGGGCGCCCTATATACGTTTCGTCTTCCGGTTCGTGGTCGCCATTCTAGAACCTTTATTTATTTTATTATGAGTATGTAGCTGAAATAATCATTATTTCCTTATTTTCTAAATAACATAGCTCGAAAGTTGGCAAAGCTACTTAAATAGTACTCGCAACTATCAAATACACTGGCTGCTGGCTGCTAGGCATTCACCACATGCCGTGAATGATGATACATTTCAATGGCCTCCGTGCTACTGACACGTGTATGTATACACGACAAAGGATTGAACTAATTTGACTATGTGAGGATTACAACATGACGGGTGAAGTACAACTTGTGAAACACAAACAAAGCAATATTTTCTTCAACATCTACTACTTCTTCTTTTTATCGTGTCACTGATTCTTTCGAACCGAGTGTGGTGTTAGGATTTTAAGTGCGCCTAACGAGGCTCCTTTCGTGTACTTGACACATATTTTAGAACTTTACTATCTGCTGAGAATTGGGCCTCCCCTATAAATTTCTAAAATGACTAATCTTATATTTCGTCTGTACCCATTAGCCCACCCAACCTTAGTGGTTTTGACTAATAAAAAAGAAATAGATGACGAACACAACACAATAAAATGTATTGAGGATTGAAAAAAACATCCCGAAATAACTACAAGTAGGTGTTCTTCATATTTTCGCTCTCTGTTTATTTCCCAAAGGATTTACAACAATGCCTTAAAAAATGTTTTGACGCCATGACAAAAACCAGGACAAAAGGTTGACGGGAAAATGATTTTCTACCACAGGCCACACTATTGTGAAAGGCTTTGAAAAGCCCTCTGCAAGCTGCGAGGTTATTAAGCACTACCAGAGAAGAAGGGAGAAAAGGGGACTGTTTTGCTTCTCTCGTTACAGTTGCTAGTAATTATGCAAACTATAGATGCATAAATGTCGAGTAAGTACTAAAAAGAACAGTGCGTTCGAAAAAAAAATACGTTGCTTGTAAAAAATAAGCCTATGAAGCCTTATAAAGTATACAAATAGCAATACAAAAGCTGTATACAACTGTTCGACTGGTATTTCAAAGGAACCACTTTCCCGGACTTATTTGTAGAATTCGTATTCACAAACACGAACGGTCCTTTTCCAATAAAAGGATACGACATCAACACCTGTCAGTAATGTATTCAAAGTAAATAATGTCGCGGGTGAAACTCAAGACACCCTGTAACTAAGGAGTGAGGAAATTTCACAAATGGAGAGACATGAAAAATCTCGACTCACGGTCCCATTGTTGTATGCTATTAAGTTTATAAAGGGTGTAACAAGAGTAGCGTTGGGAGATAAAATAAGAATTTTAACTAGATTAGCAATATAATAGTTTTAATGTTATGATTCGTTCCAAAATGTGAATTAGAGCTTAAACGCAGCCATTTCAGGTTTTTTTATTTATTTTGTAATATGAAATTCACGCGTATTTAGTGACAAGTGTCCAGCGGCGCAGCCACAAATTATTTTAATGTAAAAACTTGTTGATTTCAATTTTCCGTTTGACCGATTTCATCTTTTTCGCCATCATGACACAGTCTATTAAGTATATCCTGGTAATAATAATAAGCAAGACCATCGATGTAATATAATTTCGATGACAAAGACCTAAAATAAGACTACTAACTAAAAATATATTGTGACAAAATGTTGAATACGCGCTGCTATCAATATATAGATTAGTTACTACAATCTGTAAAAAAAATGTTGTTGTTATACTAAAATAGGGTTTTCAAAATGTATGCAAAATTTATTTAAGTTTGACTGGTGCGGTTATTATCGTTTACGTTTTCAGGAGCAGTTTTTTTACCCTGTATATTACTTTCGTAAATATGTTTTTTTCCTCTCCACGATTGCTCTGCAGCACCCTAGCACCATGCAAACAAATCCGTGATTTCCCCAATTTTCCGAGAAGCTCTATTATCTTCAAGCCTATATTGAATATTCCGTCTCATTGCGTATGCGGTGCGCGTGGCAAGGCATAAATATCCCTGTCGCTCTCATTACAATAACTTTGTCTGGACGTCCCCGAAGGCTGCCACGGATGCCGGCCCTCCAGGGACGTCACTCACGATAATGGAATTCTAGACCGATTTCGCTGGTAATTATTTAATGTGGTTGCTAGGGGCTGGAGGTTCTATTGTTTCTTGGTAGATGCTTTCTTGATGCAGTTTATAGAACTTATTTATCTTGTCTATTTTGTAAGTCATGCCATAATGTTCTTATAAAACCCAATACAAGCGGCTACATGATTCAAGTAAAACAACAGGTTTGTGGTATAAGAGGAGTAAATAATTATCATGTTACTTGGAAGCGATAGTGAAAGCCCGCGATTCCCATTACAATTTCCGTAGAAAATAACATGGTTATTAAGGTCAAATGTGACCGACCCTTGGTGTATCTACATTGCCGTAATATAACTTAGCTACATAAAAGAACTTGTATTTTATGTGGTGAAATTTTCATCGTAGTTTTTTAGATCTATTCATCCCACGCTTAGCATGAGTTTTCCCATTTATCGTAGATAAAGTATCAAAAGAATACTTAAACAAAACAACATTTGCAAAAAAGCCAAACATCAGTCTACCATTCAATACATCGTGCTGTGAAATTCATCAATAGCAAGGCGTTTTCTCCTTTTTCCGCACGTAAAGTGACTTTCTACGTAAATTTGGCTGCTTTTGAAATCGGTGCATCCGAACGTCACGGTCTGGCAAGCACCGCCCATCCCCTATGAACGTGTGGATGGTACTAAGCTATACTGCACCCCTGTAGATATGGTGTATCACAGACAAGTTCTAAACAGTAACTTGTATGAATTGATTACTCTGTAACAGTGCGACAGTCTGAACTAATTAAAATAGTTAGTAGAGTTTATAAGCAACATGTCTTGACTTCTGTCTGATATTACCATAGTATGGATTAAATACCCCTAAAATTAAGAAAAGAGAGATTTCAAGCCAAATACTGCAAAAGTTGACGATGGACAACCCCCCTAAATCATGTCCCAGGCAGTACAGCCCTTTGTAGATAGGGACATGCGTGAAGAGCTGCTTTCAACGGGCGTTGCGGTGACGCTGTGTAAATCATCTAGAACGGGTTTTTTTTGTCGTATCAGAAAATTCGTTCGCCAATTTATGACAAACCGGAAAACGATTTCCATCTGAATTCATGCTGTGGTTCAGTAAAGTTTAGCTACTGATTATCAAGGTATTGTCACAATTTGTACACCTTCTGTCCAACAAACTGTACGTCAAACTCCGTCCGTTCGTCCTGTTTGTTATGTTAATTGCTCTTGATTTGCACAATAAAACAACGCGCACGTACTCTCCCAAACGAGGCTTCTACAGACGAAAGTTATAATCAATAATTGCATTGTTCAGTAAGCAGTTAATCGATTAATCGGATAAAAAACCGGTTTATTGAAAAACCGGGTTTCTAATTAAACCGGTTTTTAACTGTTTTGGTATCTTAAAGCTTGTTCGTTTGAGTGCAAGTCCGTTTATGCAATGTAAAATTGCCAAAAACCGATGACATGAGCGCCATAATCTGAACGGCAGCGTCAATCCGCTTATATCGGCTTTAATTAATGTCTGCAGGGTTCACAGCGGCCTTTATCTTTTGATTGAGCTGCCATACCGTGTGACGCGATCAACAATACACCAAGCGTGTGTATTATAACTATGGGCGAGTCTATTGTGATGGCTTAACATGTTGATGAACAAGCTTATATCAGGCGGGAAAGAAAACCTGGAAAAATGTTCACGAATGGCAAAATAGGTACTGCTTGCAGATAATAAAATAGCTGAAAGAAACCTATTTTAAATATTGATTTAAATATGTATTTGAAATGATATTAATCATTGTAATGTATTTATTTTATTGAACTAGGTATAACTTAAATAACAAAAAAAAACATAAAACTATAAAGAAAAAAAACTAAAACTAATTGAACTAAACCTTAAAAATCTAACGAAAGTGGGTGTCCATGAGGCATGGTGCCAGGAACGGTGCATTCCCACGTGGAATAGCAATAGCTTATAAAGGGTTTTTTCTTTTTCCTTATTCTGTGTGTGAGAAATGAGCCAGCCCTCTTGTCACCAGTCTCAGTCATTATTTGTTTCAACAAATCAAAACTCATTTATGTGTACCACATTTACAATATTTCTTGAAGGTATTACGATGAGACGGCGTATTATATACGAAGATACATTTGCCTTCTACATGCATGCCTGATTCATATTTGTTAGTCAATAGACATTCTTGATGAATCCGTACAAACGCAAGAGCTGTGACTCATTTAATAAGTATAAGACGCTGGGTTTTCCACGCTTTCTAGACCTATAAACTGAGAGTTGGTATAATAGTGTGGGTGTGTCAAGGCTCCAGTTTGAGTTAAACAATGATGATTAGCAGCTGCGATAATCTATTCACCTCGATTCACCAATACCTTAACTATATACTAAATTTATATTGTTGTCATTAGCAATAGGAAAAAAGTAAGTAGAAGTAATAATAGGGTATCTGAGCATTGTGTATCTTTTGACAGATTTTTATTAGTAAATCTATTCGCATTTCCATTGAGTGGAAAATAAAAAAATATTAAATACAGTTTACGTTCTAAAAGCCGTGAACTAGAATTCAACCTCTAATTACATAAAGTATCAACATTATAGATAGAACCGGCCCAACTGAACGCAGCTCACATAAAATTTGTTAAGTGGTTTCTCGCATGAGCTTCTAGTTAAACGGCCACTTTGCACCAATTAGCAACGGCGCCAATGGCCCGGACCAGTCAGAGGATACAGCAAGAACGCTTTTTAAAATAAAAATCATCGTAATTATTGTGACCGCGGACCACTACAACTCTTTTTGTGTATCTGTTAACTGTTACACAATTTTCGTAACGTGTAGCTCAAAGTGACAATTAATCCTTGCGCACATCTAAATATTGTCAAATATGACAGCGATATTTGACAGTGTTTCACTGATTGCCACCGCAGAACGCTTAGATGTGCACAAGGCTTAATTGAACTTTGTCTATTGTTTTGCGGAGTAGATTTTTGGATTTTGAATAAACTGGATAGTAAATCACGCTACATTTATGTCTCCACGAAAACTCATGAGGGCTCAAAACTTTTGTTTATTTCAATATGTAATAATAATAATGAACGCCTTTTATTCAGGTAAAATATCAGCTTTAATACTAGTTACACAAAAAGTTTTACATAATTTGTATCGAAAGTATATTTATTTGTTTAACCAAGTTTGACAAAAGCCTCTTCAAAAACTTCCACTATTCTCTTTCTTACTCTTGTTGATCTAGAGTCTAGCCTAATGTAGATACATTATTACATTTAAATATCTACCACTTAATAAAAAACATATACAAATACATTGTTTTGTAAACACACAAAAACTCGACCTGTTACCGCTATAATGTTATTTATTCAAAGTAGCCTTCTCCGTTCGAGGGAATAAAATAGGAAAACGGGAAGGCAAAGGCACGAAATCTATTCACCTCACGTCTCAACACAAAATATTTTTCTGAGAAGCTATATTTTTATGAAGCTGCAAATTTTAATAGGTTACCTGCTTGTCGAAATGTGTTGGGAAGTACGACGAGTGCCATTAAATAAAGGTGCAATATTTATTTTTCATCCCATCTATTCAAAAAGAGGCGATTGGTTCCCTAAATAGTGCGCCTAAAGTAACTACTTTAGGCGCACTATTGGTACAGTGACACAATGACTTTTAAATTTGGAATACTATTAAATTGAAAAGTTTAAACGCAATTCGCTACGATAAAATACTGGCTGGTAGTGGTAGTATGAAAAAGCGAGCCTGTAGCCGCGGTATTGGTTAATAAAAAAAAAATACGCGGGAACTTCTTATTGTATTTTTATTACTTTCTAACAAACTACTACAAGCAATTTAAATATAATACACAAAAAAAACAATTAAATATGAGTTCTAGCAGTGAAAGTGATATATTACCAAACCATCAACTAAAGTCTGAAGTTATTACGAATACCCAAGTGATAAATAAGTCAACTACATTTTCTGTTCCCAACAAAACAGTTACAATAAACTTCAAAAATAATATTAATATAAATTTGTAATTTAGTTATGTAAATATAAATGATTCTCTACTAAAAGCTTCTCTTATTTAATTTTCTCATAGAGGGGGATGAAAAGCAGAGTGTGCCACACGGTACCAAAATTATTTAACCTTGAGCGACGTACTTTGAATCCTTCGTTACGTTCAGGATTCTACTCTAGGACCCCTCGTTTCACTCGGGATCCTACTCTAGAATCCTTCACTTCACTCTGGATTCAAAAAATCGCTCTCGCCCTAAATACTTTATTTTGGCCCCTTATGACACAATCTACTATTATAGTACTATAGTAAATTTCAAGGTTGCTTTATTTATTACTCTGTTTTTACACTTTCTACTTCGCTACGCTAGCAAATTTATGTGGAAATTAAATCATAAACCAGAGCATAATTAATAGCTTTCCTGTGTGAATTTCTCGCGAGTTTTCCGTTCTGTTATTAATTTGAGAAAATTGCAGGAAGTATTTACAATAGTGAAAATAACAACTGATTTAAGGTTTTAGTTTTCCTAATCATAGTTTTAA
The DNA here is from genome assembly GCA_939531255.2 of Thera britannica. Classification (NCBI taxonomy): domain Eukaryota; kingdom Metazoa; phylum Arthropoda; class Insecta; order Lepidoptera; family Geometridae; genus Thera; species Thera britannica. The sequence goes on from OW618050.2 coordinate 8,963,173, forward strand.
GCATCCGCTAGAAAGTTATACCTATACAATAGAAATTGATATGATTTTTCAGTCCTAAATAATTATAATAATACTTACCCACCCTGGAGGCCCATTTCTGTAACTTGCAAATGTTTGACAGTCAGCATTAAGGGGCAGATTGCCGTCAATGACCTTATCACTCAGACACTTTGACCTTTTGAAAGATATAAAATCACTAAGCTTATTTATTGAAAATCGGGAGCAACTGTTTTGTGTGCAATCCGATTGCACACAGTTTATAAAAAAACTCGTTTTACTGCTTAAAAGTTTACCCGAGTACGAAAACCAGTTTGGTCAGCTCCTCTACTTTGTATTTTTCATGCAATTTACAGTAATCAGTGAAACTCGTTGCATCTCATTTTGAAGTTAAATAATCATTTAAATCTTGATGTCATGGAGTTTAATTTCTCGAAATATCAATTTTATTAATTATACAATCGTTGTTTTAACGGTTTATTACAAAACCCGTTTTTATAACCACCTCATTGCGCCTTAAATCACGGCAAATTAGTAAGCAAATTTTAATGATAAGGATTTCATTACTTCTCGTTAAACAGTAATTGATTTTCAATGCTGGTTCCGTATAATTCGATTTGTTAGGGCTTCCGCGTTTATTAAACTTACTCAAGATATTTGATCTTGGACGCAAAAACCCATCTTTTTTCAAAGAGTGTAGTTATGATTTTTATTCTAATCTATTTGGTGGAACGTGATAGTGAAGCTGACAATGGAACAAAATATTCTAGCTAGAACATCCATTCATTCCTACCCTAAATAAGGATCCAGATTGTTGTATTTTTTATAGTTCATAGTATCAGTTTTAACATGATGCAATATCCGCATATACCTCTACATAAATTGAATAAAATGTTGCCATCAAATATTTTTAGGCAATTACAGCCTTGTGCACTTCTAGATCGACTGCGCTGTCGATATGTGCATCGGTGTAGGCAGTGTGTGCGGATATATATGTAAAACTTTATGCTGAAACTGATCGCCATCGCCATTGCAGATTACCTAGGTGTAAAAAAAGCTCTATAAAATTTAAATAATAAAAAAATACAGCATGCACAAATTACCTTCTATGTTAAAATCAAAATATTGAACAAATCTCTAAGTAGATTAGTAAAGCCGCCGATTGAGGAGTTTATTAATTTAGATTACAAAACTTGGTGGCACTGCGTCCAATGGTTTTATTGCCCCAGTAAATCCCTTGTTTGCACCCGGCCGCTGGAAGAGCTAATTTCGTGAAGTGATCAAATTACAGCCTCCAAGCCTTTCATGTTGGTTTTACTCGGGGATTTATTAAAAAGAAACAAAATCTGTTCGTCTCTTTATTCACGGAAATTGGATTTGCTCCACTGAGACTTTGACATCTATATTTCTGAACTTTTAAATGAGGATTGGGAGTTTTCGAGACATCTGTTTCGTTTCTATGCAAAAACAACTCCATAAATTTTCCTTGCTTATAATTGCCTATTTCTGCGAAATATAAAATATCATGTTATAAATAATAGGCCCGAAGTTAGGGTTGATTATGTACCTTTCTCACAGTTTTTTTTTTATCTTACCTACTACTTACACATTATTTTTAAATATTATCGACTACACACACATAAAATATATGCGAATCTTGGTTTAATCAGCCTCGTTGCTTACTTCAGCCAGCACATAAAAACCTATAAAAGTTCTTTAGTTGACTTCAAAAAAAAAGCAGCCAAGTGCGAGTCGGACTCGCCCATGAAGGGTTCCGTAGCATCAATTAACATAATATAAAGGTTTTTGTAGTTCGTCGAAGGTAAATTGCGGTTTACGATTTATGACGTATAAAAAAAAAACTACAGACTAGATCTCGTTCAAACCAAATATCGTTGGAAGTTTGCATAGTAATGTACAACATATATTTTTTTTGGATTTATCATTCTCTTATTTTAGAAGTTAGAGGGGGGGGACCAACTTTTTTCCACTTTGGAAGTGTCTCTCGCGCAAACTATTCAGTTTAGAAAAAAACGATATTAGAAACCTCATCATCATTTTTGAAGACCTATCTATAAATACCCCACACGTATGGGTTCGATGAAAAAAACAATTTAGAGTTTCAGTTTCACTTGAAACTGAAACCCTTTTTTTTTTTGGGGACCCCCAAAATTTATAGTTTTTTTTCTATTTTTGTGTAAAAACCTTAATGCGGTTTACAGAATACATCTACTCACCAAGTTTCATCAGTCTAGCTCTTATGGTTTCGGAGAAAAATGGCTGTGACAAGGCCGGACAGACAGACAGACAGACAGACAGACAGACAGACAGACATGACGAATCTATAAGGGTTCCGTTTTTGCCATTTGGCTACGGAACCCTAAAAATGTTCTAAAACGAATAAGAGCTTTAGCCAAAGCCGGTGCCACCCGTCCGTTCCCGAACAACAGATTGCAACCGAGACTTCCAATAAAATCACTGCACTCAACTTCATGCCTCCAGGCAATTTCCGTGCCACATAGAAAATAGAGTCTACATTCCCTTGGCACCGTTTTAAAACCTTTTCGATTGTGTCTAAAGCCCTAGATTCAGGTACAATTGGAATTATGTTACCGATCGCTCGCGGCTTAGCTACCGAATTTTGAATGTTTTATTTACCCACCCTTTGAGGGATCTAATTGAAGGGGTGGCATCAAAGGGATTTTAATCCCTGATACAAAACATATTCGTTCGGTATAGCGATACTGAAAGCTCTTTCAAAATTGGTTGTTGTTATTTCATCTACCTGCAGTGTAATTATTAACAGTTTGTATTCATCATCTTTTTGCTAATTATTAGAAAGAAAGAAAAGAAAAAGAAGAAACCTTTAACATCTTTCCTAGAATGTAAAAACAGGAATCTTAAAAATCCCGGTACCTAAACTAGCGGAGTCTTCTCCACAGTACGAAAATAGGTAATCTTAATGAAATACCTTTGTCCTGGGATGTGGTTTTCGAAACTACAGATGAACTGTGGGATAATATGCTCCAAATATAGCTGCGATTCCGGAATTTCAAACGACATGACAGTTGACCTAAATGGTTTCAAAATACGACTAGTCAATGTCCGCCTCAAGAATTTTGTCCCATCTTGCTTCTACTTCAAGAGACATGTAAGATTGATTGATAGGTTGTATTATATGTGTGTATTTACAAAATAAAAATGAGTTATACATATTCAGCTCTCTGGTTCTCATAGTACAAGTACTCTGCCTAATTTGGGGCTAGATAGTGTTGTGTGGATATCCGCAATATTTGTTATTATTATTTAGACTGATACTGAGAGCAGTCGTGTAATTTTTTTAAAGCTTTGGGGGGTTTTAATACTCATCATTATAAACAACTTTTACTATGAGACCAACACTAAGCGAAAATAACAGCTGTTCCGTACAAAAAATCGTTTCCAACTCATGGGCTAAACGCCGAATAAAAAGGTAATATGTTTCCACCATACCACATTACCAGTAGCCACATAGGTATCATATAACTATTAGAGTAGTGTGCGGTCAGTGGTGGTAGTGTTCTGATTGACAGGTATATTCCCTGGACGAGCCTCCCCTCGTATTACGGGAATTTAATAAACATTCCGACGGATGCCGTGTTTGGAGTATGCACTCTGATCGGCGGGTGCTCATTGGTTATTATGTTGAGCTATAATAAGCTCTAGAAATGGATACCGTTAAATACCGAATATTCAAAATCTAACTCAAAATTAAGCAGTCACCATGAGAGACAGATTACTTTCATAGTTTTATGGCATTTTGACGTTTGCGAAGGTTTGACATCGAGTATGGATGCGGCATGGTGGGCATGTCTGCCGAAGAAACAATAACCGCTGGGATAAATGAGTTCTTGAGTGGAGACCTCGTTTAGGAAAACAGTGCATGCATAGTAACGGTACGGTGACGGTAAGGCGCCTTCAAAATATAAGCGACGACTTGTGCAGGTATGGCAGACAGCAACTGGATGGGAAGAGCCGAAGACTAAGCTCAATGGCACGCCATGGGAGAGATGCCCAGATTGATGATGATGATAATGGATGCGGATATAAAGATACTTAGATCTTGGTAACTTCCTTGATTGTTTACACCCCCTAGGTACCTATTTAAGACTTAAAACTATTAAATTGCTTTGATCCAAAGCCACCTGCTGTATATTTCGCAAAAACTTTTGCCGTAAATAATCATATAAGTACTCACTAACAGCGATACGAAAAAGAGGAACAACTTATAATAAATCCAAACATGTTTATCGAAATTTGCATTTAGGAGGCAGGTGGTATTCGGCAGGTGGGTCAATCTGGCCAGTGTTACTGTTTTTTAAAAAAGGAATCATGATAACGAATTTTTTACCACAAGGTGTAGTTAAATAATACGGAATCTTAAAGAAATATTACACGCATAGTGTTTCTTTTTTCGTTATGAAGTCGTTATAAAAATGTTTAAAAAATTTGGAATGTTAAACCTAACAAATAAAAAAATGTGAAATTGGAAACTATATTCTTATTTTGAATCTAAAATGTCGTAGAACTTAATTGAATGCTGCCAACTGCCAATGTGTTAACACAAAAAAATTGTAGGTACCTTTCAGTTTCTGCTATGGGTTTGCAAATTCACTTTCATAATTAAGTGATCAAACTAACTTACCAAGTGACGTTCGATCATAATTGTCCAAACTTTGACGAAGAGATTTAATACATTCACTTGTAGTAGTCTCGCCTACGCTTCAACTCACTCGCACGTATTTCAGCTCCATAAGAAAGAAAGAGATAGCATACGCCATGCTACCCCGGCTCCAACCTTCATTTAGTTCAGAGAATAAGCACGTACAGGGTCTCCAACATTGCACATTGGGGGGTATCCTAAGGGATGGGAGGGACCTTAAATCTCTTCGTCAAAGTTTGGACAATTATGATCGAACGTCACTTGGTAAGTTAGTTTGATCACTTAATTGTCCAAACTTTGACTTCAAGATTTAATACATTCACTTGTAGGATGTTCAGAGAAAATGAAAAAATGTTGGAGAAAAATAAATCAAATAAAATGTAAAATGTTATGAAAAAATTGATATCTTTTAAATCTAGTGTTGATTAGAAAAAAACAAATAATTAAAATAGTTCTTTCAAAAACAAAACAATTGTTATTAAGACTTTTTTTTTTTTTGGCTTTTTTTTTTTTTAAGTACTTAGATAAAAATAAAATTAATCAAAGTAAATTTAGTTTGTTAAGTTAGAATCAAATTCATAGTTAATGGTCTGCTAATGAAATGAGCGGTAGCAGTAGTTTAGTATTTTTATAATAACATCTACTCGGGCGCCTTCTGTTCGTTGTGCAGCAGAAGTATTTGTGTAACGAGTATTATGCGCACTAAACACACTGATAGCGTGATGAGGCATCGACTTGCTAGCATTTCTTTTATTCAACCGCCTAAAGTTTGTGATCAAGCAGGATGGTTGTATCTTAATTGGAGGATTTTTTTTTTTTTTTTTAACCGTCAATGTGGCCTGCATTGTTACTTGATCTATCGAGATCATAGCTATGCATAAAGGATACTATGCATAGTGTACTTACAGGACGAATGCAAGGGCGCCATAGTTAAAGATCAGCTTCGGTTGAGCTTACCTAAACACTACGCATATACATACATACATTACAATTATTCTTCCACTATCCTAATATGTTTCATTCTAGTCAATGATAATGGTTGGCATCTTTGACCAAACAAAACCACGGAACAGCCAACAAAACGACTAGGTTTTTCGTGAGTCAGGGAACTCAAGGAGTTACAACAACAAGTTTGAGTCTAAGTTGACCTGGTAATCAGCACATCACTTTGTGTAGTTGTGTAGGTGGAGTCATTGTCATGAAAGCTGATGGGTTTAATTTTGAAGGAACTCATTCATAGGAAACATCCGCTATCTGGTTTCCATAATACTAGCTCTGCTTAATTTGGGGCAAGATAGTGTTGTGGGGCTATTCACAAAATGTATTATACCTATTGGGGTTTTTTTTTTTTTTTTTAACTACTCGGTGTCTGAAAAATAAACAACGGTGCTAACTGAAGTACACAACACTAAGCTAAGTGCAACTCATGGAGGAGCTCAGCAGATTTCCTTTTTTTTTTTTTTGACAATTCTGTACGTATTAAAAATTGCCGCCTTTTGCCTAGTAATAAGGCATATTTTTTATTTATGAGGTACATATTTTTTGGTAAATCTAAATGGGACAAGGATAGAAACAGCTATTTTGGAATGACACTGGCTGACGAAAGTACTATTGGAATTACTAAAACTTTTTGCAAGCGCCACAAACGTTTGAACTCGTTCATGTTGTAGGTACTACTTCATTTCAGTAAATAAGGGATAAAGTGGAAAAACTTTATTTATTGACCCATACGAAGATCCCTTCCGTAAAAACTGCTAGGAAGTTAAGTAAGTCACAATACCCTGATATAGTACCCTGATATGGTATGAACCTATACCTACGCTAAGTTCCACAGTACCCCCCATGGTTTAAAGCTAGAATAGTATATTGAGACTTAGTATGTACTATTGAACAAAGATGCAAGAGTCGTAATAATTGCTGTATAAGGAATTGTTGTCTGGCCAAGGCTTGCTGGGTAACACCGTCGGCACCAGGGAAAGGTGTCGGTGAAGAGGGTAGAACATTATAGACAATCGAAAAAATAAAACCATCAGGTGGAATGAGATCAGATAAGAAGCATGAAGGAACAAGACTATTTCAGTAACCTGATTAGATAAAACATAATTATGTAACACCCTTAATTTTGCGTATACATGGAAAATGCATATATATAAAAAACGAAAAAATACAGGTCCCTTGACTGTAAATGCATACACCTTGTACACAGTAGGATCTCTTTTTCAAAATATTACTATTACTACTGCCATAGTAATAAACGCAAATTTTTAAATACTTGTAAATTAGCTATGTCACTGTTTATCATCATTCATTTGTAAGATGGCAATAGTTTAGGCATTGTTTATCCTTTGACAGATTTGAATATACATATTAAGGACTTTGTCGTTTACCCTCAAAGCGAATAGATCTATCTCTGATTTGTGTTTATTGTTATTAAAGCTTTTAATGCATTGCATTCAAAATCAAAATTTGTAGAAAAGTAACGAACAAATAAATGTTACGTAATCTTTCGAGTTATAATTTTATCACTAAGGCAAGGCAGTAGCTGCCGTATTGCTGATATATGTATGCGCCAGCAACTGCAGTTGTAGTGCTGTTACAGCTGCTAGAAGTTCCAAAAAGACGTTTTATAGATGTTCGATAAAGATTTTTTCTCTTTTACAAGTTGCGCCTTGGGCAATAGAATAAAATCGGTATATTTCAAGATCAAGATCGATAGGAATAGCAAAATTAATTTAATTTCTGTAAGAATAATCTGTTGTCAGAATAATATTTACCGACGACAAAAATACCATCGTGTATATAAAATGGTAACGTTTATTTTTGAATCGTAATACTCAATACTCAATAATATTATATTTATTGCATACACATGGATTAGTTTAGTTTTGGTAATAAAGGTATGTAATAAACTAATAAAGCAAAGGGCTACACAAACGCACTCCATGGATGTTGTGTAAGTGTTCAGCCTTGACAACAGCAGAACAGTCTGCAGTTAAAATGCTCAAAATGGACAAAGTTTTTTTTTTTTTTTTAATTTCTGCTTTAAACATGCTCTGAGCAATCTTAGTAAGTATTACATAAAAACAGCTTTCATCTTTAGGCATAAGATTTATAATAATAATACCTTATCGTAATACCATACACCGTAATAGTGTAGTAAAAACCATAAAGCGCAGTTTAGGCCACCACCGTTACTTTTGGCCCCTTTGGCTCCCCAACGGTTTTCATAGGGATAGCCTAAAGTAGGTATTTAATAGAGCTATTTCTTTTTAATTAAAATAATAAACATCATTTTTTGAAGACGAAGATCTCAGAATAAAATGTTGAGTCTTAAATAAGAAATTTCTTAATAAGAAATTTTCTCATCAGATAATTATAGGTACTTCTAGAAAAAACTAGAAAATATTTCATGTGACTGCATGTACCTGCGAGGTTACTGCTTTTGCTTCGATATTCCCGACTGCTTGTACCGATGCGTCGTTGTTGGTGATGGCGCCGACGCTTGCTGCCCACGGGTGGATAAAGGCCGGTACGCAATCGGTCGGCGACAATACGGCACCAGCGGGGCGCACCGCCCTGCTGCCGGCCGCCGTCACTGCGTGGTTCCAGTGTCATGAACCACGGTTACTCAACAATTGGCCGACAGGCGCTTTTGGAGTTTGAATTACTTGCAGAAGAAACTCACGAAAGTATATAAGTTTTCATATCTTCTGTTTACTACGCAGACTTAATGAGATAGCTCAGTTGGTCATCAATCAATGAAAACATGTTCTAACTTTTGTTGCATCGAAAAAGTATCAAAAGCATTTATCAAGCACAGCAAGCAGGCTTAATAGCCAATTTTGCTTTTTGATGATTTTTGAGGCTCATGGGATTTTTGAGCAGACTCTTTAACATCAATCGTTAACATTGAGTTTATTTCTCAAAATGCAGTTTTCGTGAAATAGGTATTCCTTGAATAAATGTTCTTTTACCTCTTTTTGAGTCCATCCCGTAGGAGGTTCCCTCATAAGGTTCATCGTTTCTAGGTTATAGGTGTGAGGACCCCACTCGTTCGTCTAGACCTCAAAGGTCTTGAAGGCAAGCGAAAGCTCTGACAAAGCAAAAGGCAAAGCATTAGCCTCTTAAGCTACTACCGTCACTGTATTTGTCGCACTGGGCGCCGGGCATCTGGTTGAATTAGACTTGTCACCACAGGTGGTGTTGTCGTGGCCAGACGGATTGTGTTTGGGCTTCCAAGGGAATGCACGTTGTTTTCATGACAGGTGCTAGCAATCGTGCCGGTGGTGACGTGAGCCAGGATAATAAAAAAAAGAAGGGTTAATATCCCGTATTAACTCATTTCATAAATAGCTATTGGTCAATATCTCGTATTAACTCATTTCATAAATAGCTATTGGTCAATATCTCGTATTGACTCGAAGCATTCAAAATTCTACGGTCTAATATCACGTATTAGATCTGAGAAAATACAATTCCGTTCAGGCGGGTACATCTTGAGAAAATCCGTTGAATTCACTTAACTTCACATGTCACATCTTTTTACGACACCTTTCTTCTTTATCACTAACTGTATTCCATCTAGACATGACGATGAAAATCATAAGTAGATACGGAGTTTACAGGGCGGATACGACTGATGAGACAAAAAATAAACTGCATATACTAGGCACCATTTTCAAGCTCTGTACCAAAAATCTTTTAATTAGGAGCAGTAGTTTAGCCGCAAATAATTTTTCAAGTTTTTTCATATTTGGAACACGATGTATTTTTCATAGCAGATGATTACCTATACCTACGAAGCGTATTTGCCACTCCGACGCAAGTAATACACACACAGACTCGCATTTTCACTACGAGAGTGACATAGAGAGAGACAATGACATAGCAAAAATCCCGCGGGTAAAAGAAATAGACATAGGTCAGTGCGTTCTTTCTTATCGCTACCTAACTACTTTCAACTTCAGTTCGCGACCGCTGACCGTTCGGAACGGATGTGCCTACTGCCTACCTACCGGAACACGGAAGCTTACGTTTTTATTTTTACGAATTGAAAGCGAAGGCAATTTGTGATAGGACACTAAATAAGTTTAGGACAGTATTTCTTTTCTCTATTGTGACAGGATACGTAACTTGGGATTATTATTATTTAGTGTTACTGTTTTTATTGTGATTGACTGTTTTTTATTGTGATGTGATGAAGACACGTTATTAAAATTTGGTTTTGTGTGTTCAACAATGCCTCGTGTAACTTACACGGCGTCAGAATACACTGACATGATTTTTATTTACGTTTGTTGTTGTGATCGTACCTACCCAATTCAAAGGCGGCTCAGGCCTCCACTCGCGTCGCGCCAGGTCATCGCCCCGGCTGCCGCGCCGCCTGCCTGGGCATGTCGCGCGCTTGCCGGAGCGCGTTTTACTATCAAGGGTGTTTGCGTTTTACTCGGATCGGTAAGCTATTTAGTTTGTTTGAAATAAAAAAAATCTCATTTTTGTAGCTTTTTATTTTTATACCGTATCGATTTAATACTTAACACGTATAGTGTACGTAGTGTAATTTAATGCCCATCTGTCGTATCCACTCTGTATATATTTTTAGTCAAGTACTACGTGCGGTAGCCGTGCGCGCACGAAAACGAATGAAGGTTGGAGCCGGGGTAGCATGGCGTATGCTATCTCTTTCTTTCTTATGGAGCTGAAATACGTGCGAGTGAGTTGAAGCGTAGGCGAGACTACTACAAGTGAATGTATTAAATCTTGAAGTCAAAGTTTGGACAATAGGGCTTATTTTATTAAACTGGATGAAAACTAACAATATGAGAAAACGCTAATTGCATAAAAAGAAACAAAACCAAGGTAACATAGGTAGGTACAAAAAAATATATTTATACCAATGAACGGTCTCATCCACGCTAGATATCTCTTTCCTTTCATACCATAATAGAATATTAAATATCATTTCATTACAACATGGGTTTCATTTATAATTAAACAACTGAATTCTGAAGCCCGAAACCGAACAAAAGTAAACCCACAAGGGGCGAGCGGAAAGTTGATTCGATTTGGCGTATCATCCCCCGAGTACCGAAATACGCTCTGAAATTCAGAATATTGAATTTCGAATAACAATTGCATTGATGCAGTGATTTTCCATTATTGAGTTTTACTTCTCTAGGCCTACTAAAAGCTCTGTCTGGCTCTGGTTTTGAGAGTGTGTGAGTGTTGACATAATAAATCCTACGTCGAAACGTCACACACGCAGTATAATAAACTGGTGAGCATGCACTTACACAGACTCAAAACCAGAGCCAGAGACAGCCAGACAGAGCTTGTGGTAGGCCTAAAGTTGGTTTTGAACAGTTCGTTTGGTTGTTGGACGCGATGGCAGTGGCTGAATCGATGGTTTGGTACAAAAGTATTTCTGTAACTAAGTTACAAGAGAGCACAATATAGCACTTTAGAACCTTTCTGTAGCAAAATCTGTGATTTGTTTGTTGCTCATGTATATTTGATTATGTTGATTTCTTACGGCCATAAAAAATATGTAGGAAAATACCTATTATACACCTTCTTATATTAATATATATTTCATACAATTAGCTGACGGAACACGCATATGGCCCACCTGATGTAAGGTGGTACAAAATTGTCCCGCAAGTAACGCAGGTCACAGGAACGTGCCCTACGATGCACTGCCCTGCGGTGCGGTGCGGTACTTGAGGTATAAACATGTTCAGCTTCACGTGCTAGTAATTTCACCGGCACCCATACTTTTCAAACCGAAACATAGCAATTCTTCTTCACGGCATTAATATATAGGCATAGTGGTAGTACTAATTTTGCAAATAAATTCGCTTTTATCCTGGAGGCAAATAATAAATGTAGGTGGCTATAAAAATACTAGTCTCATAAGGTCATGTTCATACGTCCTCGATTTGAATGAGAATGGCCTCTAATTGGGGTCTTAGTAGGCGTCTAGGCGTTCACACTAAGTAACGGATCCCGCCCACTGTGTAGCGCCGTGGTTCCGGGTTCGATACATTCATTATCATTGAAACGTAAAAATAATGCAATCTGGGAGTTTTGGATGGAGCAGCAAGACGCCTTACGCACACCGTAGCGATCAGCGATGGCTATTAGTGAAACGCTGTCAAAATATTATGACAGTGATATTTGACAGCGTTTCACTGATCGCCATCGCCTAGATGTGTGCAAGCTTTAATTACAGTAATTGCACGATTACAAGTAGATTATAAAAGGAGCATAGATAGGTAAGTAGGACGTTTCAAAGTGATCTTTGCGATCTTACTGAATAAAATCGCTTTAGATTTTGAGGTACATACATAAACCTAAAAATTGAATATTTAGTGAAACACTTGATCATGAAATGTTTTTATACATAAAAAGGCAGAGTTACTAACTGAGTTTATCAATAGACTTCCTTAATCCTTCCTCCTACGTAACCTAAAGAAAATCATGATCAAAAACTCGTAAGCCTTCACTTTCCCTATTCATAAAAGGTATCCTTTCACAAGGGTGTACTTAGCGACAGTTGGCAACTTGATTAGAATATTAATTTTATTAGCCATATATGCGACTGTATAGTAGCTACACTAATATGGGTGATATTAGTAGTTACTAATATAGATGTACAGTTGATTTACTGAAGCGATCCGCAAGACGCGTTATGGGGCTGTTTGCATAAGTAATAGGTATTAGGCTCTTGGGGTTCAATTGAAATTCTGTCTAGATCTAGGACCATTGCAGTAACTAAGTATAACATAGTATATCTTTACCAAGACTATCATTATCACCCCTTATAACATTTTCAGGAAGAAGATTGTTATGGGCGATGGTACCTTTACATAAGGCGGCTCATATGCTCATAATGCTTTCTCCATCAGCTAGTCACATTTGAGTGAATTTTTCGGAATAAAAAGTATTCAATATCCGTCTCCTGGATTTAAGCTACCTCTCCACCAATTTTCAGCCAAATCTGCTAAGCCGTTCTTTACTTATAATATAAACATGACTTTCTCTTAAACATAATTATGATTAAAAACAACTCTATCCCACGGGAACCATACACTTTACCTTGATAAAAAGTACCATAATCTATATCTGTGCCAAATTTCATTCAAATCCGTTCAGTCGTTCTAGAGTTATTGTGTAACAAACATCCATCCATCCATACTTACAAATTTAGTGTGTTATAAAACCACTAGCGATAATGTGGCCTAATTCACGCATTCCACGAAACTGTTCCAAAAATAACTCAAACAAATCATCGACATTATTGATTTGTGATTCCATTTCCACCCCTTCACTTTAGCACGTTAGAATTTATTGCGTGATGAGATTAGTAATAATAATGCAATTTATCGATATTATATTCCGAGTGGCAATGAGATGGGCGCCTTAATCCTCGAACCGGAAGTCACCATTCTAAATCAAACATGGCGCCGGATCCTGTAGGGAGAACGCATATTTTAATATCCATAATGGGATTGCCAAATCTGATGGATTTACCCCTTTGGCTACTGGATATCGTGATATTCATGTAGCATCAGGTGAGCCATCCTTTAATTGGCTAATTGGGCTATGCAGTAAAAACATTTTTTTAAACAACATCTTGTACCTAACACACATTCAAGACATATTTTGAATGAACCTCCTTATTTTACACTACTTTTTTCTTAGCTCCAATCTTTTAACACGGACTATTTGAATAGTACACAGATGTTCTTAAATTGCATATGGGCGGTCTAAATATTTAAATCGGTAGCGATATACCACAGTCTTTCTGATATAGCATGGTCATTCACATATCCTAGAAACACAAAGGACCATTACTAAAAACATAGTTTGCCCACAGCATAAAAACTTCTTCTTTTTCTTATCGTGTCACTAGTTCTTTCAAACCAGCAGTGTGATGAAAAGACCTGGGTGTCGATTCTGAGGCTGATATTCATAGACCAAACTTTGCTGCAGTCTTCGCAAAGTAAGCTTTGTTTATCGAATTTTGCTTCAACATTTTGAATAAAGAATATATTTTTGGTTGAAAGTAGAACTTTACTTCAAAGTAAAGTCAAAGTTCGGTCTATGAATCTGGGCCTGAAAACACAAATCACTCAAGCGATCGCGTAAATCGATGTGAGTTTGAAAAATTTGAAAATGGAACGCGGATTCAGCGATCACTCGACGATCACTCAATCGAACCGTGTTGCTGGAATTGACGCCCTGCACTCGACACTGTTTTTAAACTTTCTAGATTCTACGACATGCCGGTTTCTTCATAATGTTTTCCTTCACTATTTGAGAGTACTGTAGTGCACATACATTTACTACAGAAAAACTCATTGGTACACGACTGGATTCGAACCTGGAGTTTTCGAGCAATAGAACTTTCATAGCTCATGAAAAGTCTAAAGTGAGCTAGCTGTTCTCACAGCCTAGCTCACGTTAGGGTGCGCACTCACTATCGGCAATGCTCGCTCAGACCATTTCCATAAAAGCCTCTTCAATCTCGCAAAACGTTTCGGGAATTTCAATTCGCGCTTAGCGTTTTTGCTTCGCTCGTTTATATGCAGATATTTTTTACGCTGTAAATATGAAACGAATATTAATTGAATTTGTTCGTAGAAAATACAACTTTTACAGATTTTAGTAATGAACTGGAAGGAATGCTTTAATTTAAACCTTATCTTACCTTGTAAAGGTTTACATTCGATTCAAAATTTTATCTACTGAAATTTATTTCAAATGAAATCAAATATATTTAGTTTGGAAACAAAGTACAAGGTTTATACAATAAATAGTATAAACGGTACTGACTGCAGAAGTATAAAACTGTGCCTGTGTATAATTAAACCTTCAGGTAGGTTATTTTAGTAATAAAATATTAGATCGGCCGTCTTTTACAAAGTTTATTTTTTATTTGCTTATTCATACTATAATTTATGGAAGTCTCATTAGTTTGAACCAAATTATAATTTATTTTTAAAGATCATCCAACGTCTAAAAAGCACAGTAATAAAAATAACCCTTCTTCGGCAGTTGGTTAAAATTATTCAGTTGTAAATAACTGTAATGACCGGTCTTAAAAACCAGTTCCAAATATAGCATCCTATTCTATTACATAAACACTCAGTAAAAGTGTCACTGCCGTAAAGCTCAGTCCATACCAGCCTGTGGTAAATAGGGTTGCCATAGTGTCAATGAATCAACACAAAAATTGCTTTGAATTTTTTTTCTAAGAAGATAATAATAATATGGCTTTTTCTAATGAATATTATATAATTTGTAATAATCTTATGTTTTTTTAATAGAAAAATGGCACTTGAATGTGCTCATAACCATATTTTTCTACATGATTAAATAGTTGTTATATAAAATAAATAAATAAAACTCTTTAATTCTGTTTTTGATTATGTTAAATCATAGAATGCTCATAACCATATTTTTCTACATGATTACATAGTTGTTATATAAAATAAATAAATACACCTCTTTAATTCTGTTTTTGATTATGTTAAATCATAGAAACTCGTTAAAATTTCCGTAATGGCGTTTTTAGATGTTTGTATGTACTCGTACTTTACTTTTTTTTTTAAATGAAACTTTGATTCTTTGTCTATAGGGACTGATGTGGCAGCCCTATCTGTAAACGACCACTATGGACGCATATAGGGTTTATCGGCATCCCATCGCTATTGTGCAACCGTTGTGCCATTTTTGACACAATTGTTGGTCTATGTGGCTTTATTACGATCCAATGCCCTGCCCTATTTCTTAAAATACCTTGGGTACGTGCATATTTTTTTGTAATTGTTTTCCAAAGTAATTTTGGCGGAATCATATTTTAATTATAGTATAAAGATTTTGTTAAAGATTTTGTTTTAATTGACAGCAAACGGCATAACGTATTGATGTAAAAAAACAAATTTAACATAAACAACAAAACAAACAACATATCTATAATATGCCTACATAAAATCTAAACTATAAATTATGTGTAATATATAATGTACAAGGTATTTAAACGTTTTTGCAAATGGAAATGATAGCATAATATCATAGGAACCGGTTTTTTATTTAAATTTATTTATAGGTAAGTAATCTATTTACAGTCTCATAACTTTGTTTTTTTATACCCCCCACTATTGCCACAGGCCCATTGTTAAGCGATGCCTACAATAATCCCAATGATAACTTTATCATTGTCTTACGTGTTTTATAACACCCATAAAAATACTGTTTCATTAATAGGCATCTTAAAACGGTAGCATTCTTCACTGTTCCTCGGACCGTATCGAATACGACACATTGACTTCGATAAAAGATCGTGTGTCAGTGTGCACTCGGCCCGAGGTTACTGACCCCGTGTCTCCAAATTCGGTGGATGCCATCCGGACAGTAATCGGACGTCGTCAGTCTTCGATTGGCTGAGAGCATCAGGCAATTTAGGTAAGTATTTTAATTTGAACAGGACTTGTTTCTCTTCTCAACGATCACTTATCCTAGACCTGTTTTCATATGGGCTAACATTTATCATGATACCAAAACGACCCCAAAAATTAAGAAAAAAAACGTATTTGATACTGGTAGACCCCCTCAAGACTTCGATCGCGTAAGCTTTTTCCATACAAACTTCAAAATGCACCTTTGAGGGTTGAGTTTCTGGAGTTCTTCTCTCAGTGCACCCTTATACTATCTATACCCACCAAATGTCATGCATTTACGACTATCAATTTGGTTAAGGCTTGTACGTTGATTGTCTTGATGGCTTGATAATTTTCGGAGATTGATGGAAAAATCCCTCCTAACTCTCAAACTCTGCCGTAGAACTGTTGACATAGAGAAAGAAAAATAAGAATAATTGTTTTTTTAACTCAGTTGTCTTGATTGCCAACCCTAAAATAAAGACATTTATCAAACCCTTCCATCATTGATTCTAAATATACCGAAGGCTATACACACGTCCGGGTCCAGTGCCTCACAATAAAATCGCTTGGAGTAAATCTTCCCAACAGTTATTTTACGCATGGCCGCCACTACTGTTACGGCCAATTGGTTTCCGTTTCGTCACTCGATAGAAAGTATTTGCCCGAAACGATGTAAACACATAAATAAATCTATAAAACTGTTGAATATTTATAAAAACTGATAATTGTAATAGACTGTACGTTTCTATACCTACCTCCTCCTTAGAAAAGATTTTACCTTAGGCTAAACTTTGACTACTGTAATACAGCTACATATACCTACTATGCGTCTGAATTGAGTTGACTGTTGGAACAATAAATTACTTACTCTTTTTCTCGTGATACTGGTTCTTTTTTAACCTTTTCCTGATGAGGCTTGATGAAAAATATCTATAGTCAGGTACATGTTACATGTTAATACTAAAAACATACATACAAATAACTTCGTTCTCAATTTCAAAGACTCCAAAAATAGCCTATTGAAGACTTAGCTAGGTACTTGCATCAAATTAGATGCAAACGAATTGCAAAACTGGCTTCGTAATAAGATTAGGGCCCCTCACGAACGAAGCATTAACTGACTGCGGATTCTCCAAGCAGCCAGTAGTACCAAGAAAATTGCTTTGACCGCATTAATTCACGGGGTATAAAGTTACCTGTTGAGGGACCGCCTCAAGAGACCCCTCAAAGCAACTAGGAAGCTAAATTGCCTTAAAGTAGCACAAGTAGTTCATCAAAGGTAAATTGTTTACGTTTTAAATTAATGCTTCGTGAGTTTGTATACGTTTCTTGCAACTTTATTGATCAATCATAAATGGATAAGTAGGTGAATACGCTTTCCTTCGTCACATTGTTTGATATTCCTTGATGGTAATGCAAACAAGCTGTTTATGAGTTTCAAATATTTTGGCTCAGAAAAAGGTTTTTGTTTTTGGTTTTTGCTCGAGAGAGCAAACGATTTGTGGATGTAATAGTTTTTTGTATTCCAAGGCAATTTTATTCTTCGTGTATCAAGAACAAGATCCATTCTGAAACAAAAAACAAACATAATCTTCAGATAAGAAAGCAATACTATTTTAAATTAGGTACCTACTACCTTCCTAAAAATATGTAGGTAAACGTAAAAAAACTTTTTATTACCTACATACTAGCTAAAATATAGCTACAACTCTGTTTAGCTTATAACACGGCAAACAATAATCTAAGCATTTTGAAGCTATCTTTTTATATCCCGACTAGTGATGTGTCTCGTCGCTCGGTCTCAGTAGAGATGTCCAATTCCAAAACCGGACAACAATACCACAATTGAAGTGCCTCAGCACTATTGGGTTTCTGGGCTGCTTAGCTTACATGCGTGTGTTGTGTCTCTACGGTGACAATCGAAAATGAGTAACCACCCAAGAGCTTGTATTTTTTTTAAAGCTTCAACCTACTTACTTTTATAGCTGTAACAAAGCTATGACAAAGCTCTTTACAACTCTATCAAAACCAACTTATCTTGTAACAACAATTGCTGTTTTACGATAGCTTATAAATAGACAGTTTGACCTATTTCCTTCATAACGATCACATGAAAAGGTGATCAGGCCTTAGTAAAAGCAGGTGGTAATGGCGCAACTACTGTAAATTGAGGCATTTTGCTGTTGATATTGTTTTAATGACATAATTATCGACGTAAGTGTTGTGACTTGTATTCTTTCAACATTGTTTTATCATCGTTGAAAAAAATTACAACATCACTGCAATACTATTATTATTATTTATTTATCAGACAACTTTGTGGTCCATTTGTGTTAGTAAAACTTGTAAGTTTTCTATGTTAGTATATATTATGTATATGTCGTTACTATGATGCAACCTAAAAAGTAGGCAACATCATAACTTGTTGTGCCTAAGGCGACGACGGCGTGGCCGGCCGAAAAGACGTTGGTGAGACGGTCTTGAAGTGAAAAAGGTTTGGTGGGAAGTCGCCAAAGATCGTGATAGTTGGAAGATTTTCAGGGAGACCCTTGCCTGGCAGTAGGACAGTGCATGTTAAAAAATCTGCAATTCTAAGCACGATGGACTGGACTGGACGTCCCCTTGATCACTTCACACCAGCTAGTTGTATAAGAAAAGTCTTGAGAATGGATTCGAGGGGTAGTCAAAGACACGGTCAAATTACATTTGACACTTGTCCATATAGGGACTATCCTAAAAGAACGGGAACGGGGCGAGCGAAACCGCTGGCGGCCGTTAGTTTATAATAATAATAAATAAAATTACATTATACCAATATGCCGCTGTCATTATTAAAGTTTTATTTTTTTACTAAATTTGTATTTTGTCTTTTCAGGTAATAACGGTGGTATCTCCTAAGTGGACTTGTGTAACTGGTAAATAAACAAATTTTCATCACAATTATCATATCTAATCTACTATATGATAACATTATCATTTAGTCACAAATATGTCTTTGATTTATTGCTCATGAAATGCGCTTTATACGGCTTCGTCTCAGGTTTGTTTTTTACTGTGCTTTCTCATTTAGTGCAAATAAGTAAAAACATCCAATCGCATCTCAAGATGACTTAAGACGCATTCAAACTAAACTCTACCTCTAAACATTTACGTTGTTTGGAATTAGCTTTTTGCCATACTGCAGTATTCAACAATAAAGTTATCAGTTCCAGCCTGTTTGCAAAGCCGTCGCCACCAGTATTTTACAAACCAATGCTGCATTTTTAAACGCAACCCAAACTCGACCTTAAATTGATTGTGAGAGTATTTATTTTTAATTAAATCACACTCTAGCACACCCTTTTCGATGTTACCACGCCAATTATACGGTTCAAAATAGCTTGTAGATAGTTGTCTGCGTCGAAAGTGTCGCAACTTGCCCTATCGAATGTCACAGACACGGCTCTGTTCAAATAAAGTGGCTAAAATAAGTCTTCTGATCTCTACTCCAGTAGGAAGTGCATTTAGTTTAATAGAGCAGTAATATTCAGACGCGATCATCTTCGTATGGTTTTATGGTATCTAATGCTACTTATTCAAATAGACTGGTATTATGAAACAGGAAAAGCTTAGAATGTGACACTGCAATAGCCAGTCGGTTGCAGTTTAGCTTCTATGAGAAAACTAATGATTTCTAAATATTATGCAGCTGGTTTTATATAGCATTTGTGAGACCGATATAGAAATTGAAGTACTTTCCTACAGTCTCACACAGGTCATTAAAATCACAAGGAATTTTGCAATCTGTTATTATTATGATTTATATTTTACATTTGCTGAATTGCGATTGATAACATAACATTTCGTTACAATTTTGAATAGATTTACGATCCAACTGACCAAGACGAAAGCTTTAAAATGTAGTTTTTTTTTTATAGTTTATTTTCTTAGATGTGGCACAGAATAAAGGTATCACATGCTTCTACAACATATTGTGAAACTTAGAAAGGTAAACTTAAGATACCAAAAACTCAATAAAAAGTTATGCAGCGTAAATATTTTCATAATAAAAGGTATGGAATGCCTAAACGTAATAATACAAGGGTCAATAAGAATCTTTTCATTATTATGCTAAATCTTATTGTGACCCTTATCCGTAGGGATCAGTCACCAACTTTGAAAAGAAGGTCTATTTGGTCCAAAAACTCCCCTTTGGACGGACAGCTAACATATTGAGATATAAACTCTACTCGAGCCTTCATTCAATATTTACTCAGCTTTGTTTGTTTGAATCGTTTCACTGAAATATTACTGCAGTTTTTCGTGAGTATTTTTCATGGCAACTTTTGGCGGATGAAATTTATCTACAGGTAAGGGAGGTAGATTGTTTTTATGGAGTGGGTAGAAAGTGCAAATCATAAAGTTTGGAGAGGAGTTGAATATAGTTTTATATGTATATCTACTTTTTTGAATGCTAAGAAAGGTTCCGGTAGAAGGAAACGAAGGACATGACGACAGCCGGCACTATATTATAGGTGAATATAAACCTATAAATAATAAAAGATGTTGAAAAATGATCCCTGAGATTCAACTTAATAAAGACCGGTTTGATCTATTTTGGCAACAAATGCCTTATTCATAAATGACGCCGATTAACTGAACAATAAACCCTGTAAGGCATAAAGATGTTAAGCCTCACGTGCCAGTAAGTGTTGATTGTGCTATGAACGTTTATTTAATACAGTCAAGTTCTATGCAAATCAACTATAAGTTGATGTACATATATTTTCTGCTTATCTTCAGCTGTCCGTTCTTGTGTGTTTTAATGTATTTTTTATCTATGTACGCTTTTCGTCGAATAAATGTATTTTCTTTCTTTCTATATTCTCTCTTAAAGTAAAAACTATCCCTCCAAAAGCTGTCAACATCGTGAAACATGACTTTCAGATGGAAGGTCACGTCAGATTTTCTTTGTAACTCCTTCAATAGCCTCAAGCTCTGAACTCCCCTGTATCCATTTGACAGGTTTCGTACCCTTACGATCTATTTGTAAAAAGATGAATTGTAATTCCCCCTTACACAAAATGATGAAGGATTTAATGCACCCTGGCTTAACGCTACTGGTAAAGTTTTATTTCATTCTAAAGTTTGGCTAAAGAAATGCAAAGAATTGTATTATGGCGAATTGGATTTTAAATGTTTGTGGCGTTCTACGCCATAATTTAAATGCTTATTATATAAAAAAGTGTGACGGACACTCTAGCCCTGCTTTGCCCTAATGAGGCTAGTATTGTAATGTACATTTCGTGCATTTATTTTCCCCAAACAAACCATTCATTCAAATAATGGCAGTTGAATGGGCCTCTAAAATGCAAATTAGTGGTTATTTAGTATCACAGCTTTTAAAACTTCAGCTGCCCAACTTCACTGGTGGTATCAAAAAACTTATTTTCCTGATTTAATGAAAATATAATTATTATTTTCTTCTTTATTTGTTAAATGTGTGTGGAATGAGTTAGTCCCACGAATGGCATTTCCATATAAATGTCAAATAAAAAATTTCATAAGTACATACTTTGATTTCCAACCAATGACGACCACCATGACGCATTTGAACGTTCCTTTTTCAAATTTGGTTTTAGTTCCAACTCAAGTTGGCAAGTTTTCATTGATAAAATGAAACCTAACTCACAAGTCATACGAAACAGTTGAGTCTCATTTGTTTACTCACACGGTCATTCACCATTGTTGCCTGCGCTTGCGCATGGCGTTACTAGGTCGAGTAATTTAGACATACTGTGATTGTGCGAATTATGTACCGTTGCCTTGGCTACTGCGGATGGAATTGCTACCGTTCCCGTGCTCTAGAACCGTGGTCATGATTGGAATTCCAGGACAAAGAAAATTCCTACAAGATTACTTATCGTCATCAGGCGAGACTTCTTTCGATGATCTCTTTTCGACCGATAGTCTTCGTTGTTATTTTAGTGTTCAGTAGTAGTTTTTTTACTGTAAATGTATGAATTTATGGGCAGTTTTGTACCTACTTTAAAGATATTTCCCAGTGAACATTTTCTAGAACGTCAACCATCTTTTTTTTATTGTTCATAGCTAATCGTTTGACTACCATCACACAGGTGTGTCACCAGGTGGAGCACGCTTAACTAGTATCCACCTAGTTCACTCTTGACTTTAAAATTCCAATCTTTTTCTGTGATAAATATGTTTTGTAATGTGGTAGGTATTAATTTCTTATTATACTTTGGTTTTTAATTTCTTATAATTGTTTAATGAGATAGCACTTGTTGAGGTGCAATCAAAATCCTTTCACCACACTTGGTTCGAAAGAATCAGTGACACGATCAGAAGAAGAAGATGGGATAGCAGAAATGGGCTAGCCCTTGTCGCGCGTAAAACAGACGAATTTAACTGTAAGTGCCGATAATCATTTATCTCACTCTAAACAATAGTGTACGAGTGAGAGGTGACGATGAACGACGCCATTTTTCTTCGTTCCCATATTGACGCGGGATACTAATCATGACAAATGCATTAACCCGACCAACATTGCATTATAAAATGGATGTTCATTTAGAGCAAAATATTTAATGTTGTTTTATGTTTCGTAAACCGAAAGCTTCCGGTATTTTTATTAGAACAGTAGATCTACCACAAGCTCTCCTGGCTCTGTCTCTGACTCTGGTTTTGAGTCTGTTGGAGTGCTGACTAAATAAATCCTACATCGGACCGTCACACACTCAGTATGATACACTGGTGAGCACTCACACAGACTCAAAACCAGAGCCAGAGACAGAGCCAGACATAGCTTGTTGTAGGCTTACAGTAACTAGGTTGTGCTATTTGAAATTGCTCTAATAACAACGATAAATTACTTGCGTTTCATAAAAACTATTCTGTGTTTAATATAGCGGCTTCATCATAAATACTTAAGCTTACAACTTCTCAAAGAAACAACAAGTACTTAAATGCAAGCGGTGAGAATAGAAACATTATACAAAGAAGTTACACCGTAAAAAACACTTTAAAATATAATAAAAATAATTCATAGCTTATCAAAATAACAGTAAGAGAGCAATTAGCCGTAGTTTGTGGTCTGTTCTTCTAGGCTTGGTCGCGTGGAACTGGCACCTAGACTCACCTAGCTCCAATAAGTTTTAAAGTGATCCTTGAGATAGCCATTGAGTAATAGTCTAAGATCCCGCTATAGAAGGACCTTCACCGAGCTGGTTATTTAATGAAACGTATTTTATATTATAATGTTAATAATGATAATGTTTGACATCTTGCCAAATAACATTTCTTAAGTTTTTTTTCAGTTATGTACGTTCAAATTTAGTATCATCTGTAAAATTGAATTTTTAACGCGACCCCCCCACTATCCACGCTTTCATATCCTTTTCGGTAGGTATTACGTTCATACTTTGATACATAGTTTGCTCATATTATATTCTCTCGCGGCGTTCTTCCCTAAACGGGTCTAAAATAAACACCATTCATAACGTAATCCAAATAAGCAACTTCGGACGGATTTATTTGTTTTAATTTCGTATAGAGCTGCTATTTTTGAACAAATCTTATGAAAGTTATGCAACAAACTCGTTTTGCTCTCGTAACTGTCAGTAAATTCTTGCTTGGCGCCAACTTTGAAAGAGGAGTTTGTATAGGGGATTTAAATACCGTAAACACAAAAAAACTTAAGCTCAAGCTTTAAACAAAATAAGGGCCACTTGAACTCAATATTTATTGAAAAACTGATTTATGAGTTTATGAAAAACAGTAGGTAGTATTACTCGTCAGTTTTTTATTTCAATATCGAGATTGGGCAATAAGTATTCCGCACATAGTTGTCGTAACTGGGAACGCACCAGAAGATGGGCAGCAATATCTTTTGACTACCAACTCAGTGGTACGACAACCCGCCCAAATATAGGAGGCCTATGTTCAGCGTAGCCGTAGACTTATTTAGACAGATGATGACAAGGCAAGCTAGTTCGATGACACTGCAAGAAAGTATACGTGCGCATTGTTTGTTGTTCAGTTGTGAAATTGCATTATTTTTAAACAACCAACATTTTATTGTAGTTGCTAAATCGTGCCCGGTCATAGTGTCAATCGAGGTTTTTGCTCATTGCTTTTAAACCAACTTGTGTTTTTCCACTACAAAATGAGAAATGTTGGAATCCCAACACAGATAATAATTATAATTGTAAATTGGAATTCATAGAAGTTTAATTGTCTATGATCATTGTATGCGCTCAAGGGAAAAAAAACAAAACGTAAGACTATAGGCGGTATGGTCTTGGGAATAAAGCCTGCTTCAAAAGAAGCGAAAAGAAAACACAATCGTGCTGTGCGCATGCGCCACACATGCAATTTATAACCTTGTTTAGTAGAAAAGTTCAAAGTTGCTTTACAACCAAGTGAAGGACCTCTTTCAGAACGAAATGTTTTCGTTTCGCCTATTTGTCTCTCTCTATTGTGTGGAGAAAAAATACGTTACAAAGAAAAAAATACGCTTCGTAGACGAAATGTGGTAGCAAAACTCCGACTTCGGGTACAGAACTTGTCTGCAACACCTTTAAAGCGCGCGAACAAGAATCACGTTTGTCGTTTTTTTTTCAATGTTTATCTTACACAGAACTACCTGCAAGTCTGCGTCTGATAAAAAAAAAAACATGAGTTTCCCCATGCCATGGCAGATGGCCTTAACCGCAGTTGCCAAACATTAGATTAGCGGTCGCCGCGGTCTAGTAATCGACAAGGTGAGTGGCGTTGTCTATTCTGTGCGATAACTAAATCCAAATTGAAACAGGTGAATCATAACAGCTTATCGGATGATCTAGTTTCAATTGAATTCGGATTATGACGTGTTGCGTGCAAATTGATAGCAATTCGGGTGCAATTATTTTAACAAGATCATTGACGAATTGAAAATTGTTTCCATGCTCGAAAAATTGCGTTAGTGGCTAAAAACTTTCGTTAGTCAGTCAAAACCTTTGTACGTAGCCGTAATTTTTTATGCCTTGGTAAAATATATTTTGTAGATATTTAACATGCTTCAAATTAATGAATTGTTTACTTTAATAAATAGCTAGACATAAATAATGAAACGAAACCTTATCAACACAGACTTATAAATCTCGTTCGCAGAAATGGCACATGAATTTTTAACGGAGACGTTGTAATCTCTCGTCGTGTTCCATCTTATCTCGTAAAACATTTAGCTGAGACAAGACTGCTTTGCTCAAGATGTTGCCAGCTCTACTTAAGCTAGATTTAGCAAATAAGTACTGCTCTATTCCTTTCTAGTACTCTGCACCCAAGAACAAGAGATCACAAAAAAATATTACTGATTTATTACATCGAATCGTTCTTCCTGGAAATGTGTAGCCAGCAATGGACTTTTTCAGGACTTTTTATTTCAACTAGCTGATGGAACAAGCTTAGGGCCCACCTGATATTAAGTGGTAACCGTCGCCTATAACAAAGTATTGCCTCTCAAGTCACGCTCATCATGACCGTCCATCAACTTGAGACATAAAGATGTTTAGACTCACGTGCCAGTAATTTTACCGGCACCCACACCCTTCAAACCGAAACACTGCTAAGCTGCTGGAGGATGATGATGATGAACAAATTATCTACATACCTATTAGTGACGGCCATCAAATTTATTGATCTAATCTAAGCTAAGCCAACCAATCTACTCTCGAGCCTGACGAGACCTTGAAGCGTAAGTTGGCAACACTGTGCCTTGCCTACAGACAGACCAAAGAAATCTTTGCCAGACAAACCAGACGGCTCTAGCGTTAATTTATATTTTATTATCCTTGGCATTTACCAACTGGATGGAATATTCATAAAACTAATGAAGCTCTACTTTCCAATGCAACATGAATTTTATTATACTATGCGAAAGTTTTGCTACCAATCTTTAGAAGTCTAATTCTTGAATATCTAAATTGAATCAATTTACAAGGAAAATAAAATGCCATATACACCATATTTCGTTACCCAAGTAGTTTAGTAAGATCATTTAATAGTAATGTATGTAAAGAAAGAAAGAATAATCATTTATTCAACCACCACAATTACTGAGTAGGTACTGAGACTGAGACGTAGCTTTCAACAAGATCCTTGTAAGTATCTTATCTTATACCTTTAAACGAGAAAATCTTGTATATATATATATATACTATATATATATTTAGGATTTCGGAAACTGAGTCAACGATTTTCATGAAATTAAGTATACAGGGGTTTTCGGGGACGATAAAACGATCTAGTTAGGATTCATTTTTAGAAAATCTCCCCTTAATTGTAATGTAAATAATCAACTTTATCATAAAATCATAACTCCTAGCGCCATCTGTTGATTAAATCATGAGTTAGTGGGACAGAGAACGCCATCTATTGACGAGTAGTGGAGTTTATTATAATGTCGGTAAGATCGAAAAATATTAATATTTAATCAGTATGTAAGTAATTCGTATTTAAATATAATTCACAACAACAGTTTACCAAAAAAAAATACCGAGCGAAGCTCGGGCACCAACTGCTAGTAGTACCTATACATAAAGAAAATATTGAATTTTAAATTTTGGTATGCCACCAAAATACTCGGATGTGTATGCATGGCAAAAAAAAACGTTGCATGTATGTAAATTGTAAAATGAGGTAAAAATTTATTTTTCTTTTATTTTATTAGCTGCATGCAAACTTGTTTTATTGATACTTTTCATATAACGAGTCTGTATAAAATATACAGATGTATGAAAGATACGCTCAATCAACATTTTTGGAGTGAAATCCTAAACGCCCATTCCATTCATAGTTTTTTCACATGTTCCGCCACAGTAAACTCCTTACCACTCCGGTCGTTGACCTTATATTTAGTTTCGCAATACCTACATTACTTCGTAGTTCACACATGGGGTTTTTGCTCTAAAAATAGTTTGGTGTAAGTCTTGTACATTAATGTTGGGTATTTTTTTTGTCTGCTTTGGGAAGTCGCTTAGGTAATTAATCCGATTCGTTTCCGTCTTCCCTTTGAAAGTGTTCAAGACAGTGGCATTTTCACATTTTCAACAATCTCTGACATTATACATGCACTTTAGGTCAACATTTGACTTCAAATTCCACCATACCTATCAGATAACCTCTCTACAAAGAGTACATGCCACTCTCAACCGAACTCCAAACGCAAAATGAAACTACGTAGAAAAATCTAGAAAACATTCTCCTTGCGGAAAACCACAACGCAACGAAAAGCTATTTGATTTAGTAGAAAATAGCCGGAGATAAATATTTTATCTACTTTACTGCTTAAACCACGGAATAAACAATACTTAGCGCTGAGCTAAGTATCTTAATCCACTCTGTAGCTGAGAGCCTGAGCTAGTCTGGTTTCTCTACCAGACTAGCGTCGGTAGATAAGAAGGTATAAGTTATAGTGAGGTATTTTCTTTGCTCTGAAAACTGTATATTTTTAGCAAGAAGTAAAGCTATTTTAAGTGCTTTTAGTTATTTATAGGGTTCTATGGTTTGTTTTCAACAACTAGCGTTTGTAAGATTGAATTGGTCATTCATTTTTGAATCGGAAACATCTCCGTAGATATTATAATCGAACTTCAATGAACAGAAGAAACATGACAAAAAAGAATAACAGAAGATGGACAACGGCGACTGCAGAATAATAGCCAAGGGCTAAGGCAATAAGCAATGGTGAAGACTGGTAAACGAGCGGAGAATGACGTTGTAAAGAAGATACCCAACTGAAGGTGCTGCTCAGGCTAAATTGACCTACAATTATTCGAAATGGCTATAGTTTTGATAGGATTACTTCATACCCTACTTGTGGTTTATGACCAAAAAGACAGTTGCTCGATTCCACATTTCCTGTGTCGGTAATACATTCGAAAGCCATACAGCGCGGTCACGCTAGGCTGAATTCCACGCACGCTGCAGCTCAATATCCGCAGCACCTGGCGTCAACGGTCATGCACATGACTGGACCGATGGAAATTATGTGATCGATATTCAATAACAAAAGTTAAATTAAACTTTTTATAGTTTTCCTACTGCTACTGCTGAATAGTAAATATGAATTCGGATGGGTATAGAAGTAGAGGTGGCCAAAAAAAGATGGATGGGTTGTGTGAAGGATAACATGGATGAGAAACAAAGACAATGACAAAGACAAGAAGATGATGATGTTTTCCATACTACTGGGCAGAGGACTCCGCAAAATGTTCCATCTATCCCAATCTTTGAAGATTTCACTTACCAATATCGACATGTTTTGATGCTTTCTCTCTCCTGTACCCTAAGTCCCAGTGTATTTACAACATTTCGTTACCAAATGTTGTTTTCGTTTTGCCTATTTGTCTCTGTCTATTGTATGGAGAAAAGATGAGACAACAACTCTAACTACGTAACGTATTTTTGCCGTCTCATATTGTCTCCATGCGAGAGACAAAAAGGCGAAACGAAAACAACATTTGGTAACGAAATGTGGTAGCAAAACTCCGACTTTGGGTTCGGTTCGTTCATTTTTACAAAGTTATAGCGTGGGAGACGACCGGATGGCACAGTGGTCAACGCATATCCATGCCAGTGGTAAGTTTGCGGGTTCGAATCCCGCTGGGCTCTTAACTTTTGGGACGTTATAAAAATCTTTGTCATCGTTAGACATTCGGTTTACATTTCTACCTAATGGATTTTTTTTTCTTACTTCTTGCTTCTTATTTTCTATCGAGCTTGAAGTCATGCTAACTGCTAATGACCTTTCTTGTCTTTATGGTTTTGACCACAGGTTTTGACAATCCATGTCAATTTATTGTATACTTTCCAATATGAACCAAGATTGTTTATCACATTTTCTAAGATGACTAAAATAAGTTTTCGCTTACCGTTTCTAGCGCACTATAAGGTTTTCTTAGTACCATTACCTACTGATAAAGACACTCTACATTCTTGCACCTACGTGACTCCAATAGACTCCAATATTGTGGATGCGGAATGATAAATACCTAAATAGGGAAATAAAACGTTGACAAGTTCTTTTGAGGTGTTTTGTCACTTTGAGTATTGGTTAGCATTTAAAATAACTGACCTACTTAATTAAATACACATGCTTGAGCATTGAGTGTTGGTACCTATATCTGGCGATCATTGCCACCAGGCCGTTGGCAAGGCTTTGGTAAGGCCGTTCATATTTTCAATACGATCATTCAGTACGTTGTTAGACGTCGCGTGCGTGCGTGTTTCACCCTGCTCAAAAATAGATCTTAATCCTTTGAAATAAGGTTCGGTTACTTCCAAATTGATGTGAGTAATCACTTTACAGTGACGAATGGGAGCGTGTCGTGCGAATTCCATTGAAATCTCCAACGTTCTGTTATTTCAGTACAGTGTAACAATTTCGCGGTATAACTCGTCAGTGAAGTACGTCTAATCGTCGACGTCGTTCTAATTATCTGGTAGATTTCTATGTATCTGGTGGTTGCTGAATGACTTTATGTGGTGTGTGAGTTGTTTCAATACTGGATCACAAAAGGAATATAGTTTAGGGGATTGCAATAATGCTTACAGGTTAGTTGTTGATAAACCTAGTAGGTAACCTTCGTATCACTTTGTAGACATAGTACACCAAAAATGATACAATGTTGAGACTTGTGTACAATTATGCCTTCGTGTAGACCGTGTTTCATTTTTACGTTTTCAGAGACACATTTTTATCTTTCACTCAAACTCAGTCTGCCAATATCGATTCCACTAAGCTTGAGAAGAGCTAATAATATCATAGAGGTGTGTATTCGTTCTAAACAGTGCAGACAAAAATATAACCTGACGTCACAAAAAACCACAATGAACGAAAACGTCAAAGGTTTTCAGGATCTATCTCGTATCTAGAGTTTGCGCAAGATAAGTCTGCTCGTGACATGGCGGAAAATATTTAAAAACTGGCTTAATCTCCCAAAAACAAATATGGACTTGCAATAAACGCAATTAAAGTTCAATTTCCCTAGGTTTTCAGGATCTATGTATCTCGTATCTAGAGTTTGCGCAAGATAAGTCTGCTCGTGACATGGCGGAAAATATTTAAAAACTGGCTTAATCTCCCAAAAACAAAAAACTATGGACTTGCAATAAACGTAATTAAAGTTCAATTTCGCTATTCATAATTGTGATTGGAAGATATATTTCCCGCTCATTTTTGCCAGCTGTCACGAGCAGAGTTATCTCACGCGGACTCAATCTATACAGCCAGCGCAGCAAATGGTTAATGACAGTTATGTCACTGTCACTCTTAACTGTCCATTCGTTTTCAGTTCGTTCATATCCCATGTGCAAATGACAGGCCTGTCTGGCAGTAGCTTTACAAATTGATTGCGTGTGCTACCATATCATACAATGTAGATATTAATTTCAATTGATAGATAAGTTAGGTACGTAATATTTTATTACATCTATTAGGTACCTACGATATTTTGTAAGGGACTTATCATGTTCATAAAATTAATAGCCACTTGATAAAACATACTTTTTTGTGCCTACATAGTTATATCGGTCAAAAGTCACAAACTTTAGAGAAAAGCCTCATTTAGGGTTTGGTTTCACGTAATCGATTGTCGTTCTTCTAGGCTCAGTCGCGTAGACTTACCTAGCTCTAAGACGTTTCAAAGTGATCTTTGTGATACTTTGTGAATTAAGGAATTATTGAATTTTTTTTTTGACAAATTCAAAGTGTGAAACACCTGTGTAACTCAAATTTTATCTTGCCGAATTAGGGTTAAACCACAAATATTTTACTGGTTGATTAGCAACCCGTGAAACCAAGCCTTAGTTGTGTCGTCCCATTTGAGCTAAGTAATTAAGCTGTCGTAAAATATGAAGATTTGTGTTTGTTTACTTGCCTTTTTTTATCATGACCTCATTTCTTTTTTTCAGGTAATGGTGACTTCAGACCAGCTTACATTCTTGTAGTAAGTTTAAATAAATAAAAATGTAAAGTGGGTTAGGAACTCAGAATTAAGACATCTTCCTAAGTAAGGAAATTCTGTAAAAAGGGTTGTGTTTTAAATAATTTAAGATTTTGCACGACTTTTTAAATATTTAGCTGAGTGTACTTTCAAACGGTGCCTAAAAAATATTTCTATGGGAACCAGATGTAACAATTAAATGAAGCCTTGCTCAAATCTAAGACTTCTGCGATGGCCTTCAGTGACACGCTGTCAAAAATCACTGACAATACTTATTTATTATTAATATAACATTGGATTCCATTAAATATTTTTGTTTCTAAAATTGATTATAGAATAATAATTTGATTTTATTTCAACAATCTAACTATAAAACTATTTTGTGGTATCAAAAATATATTAAAGAGCGTTTCACTGATCGCCACCACAGAATACTTAGATGTGCGCAAGGCTTTATAACAATAAATCATACTTTGCAATATTCCGGAAGGCATCCGACTTGCTTCCAGTCGAGATCGTTTAACATAAATATTTGCAATTAAAATTAAGCTACAGCACCCCATCTCAGCTATTATTCAAATAGTACGCCACAGGAGACCTCAGAAAGTTTCAAATTAATTAAGAGGGCCATAAGACGGCTCGTTAAGGAAATAACAATGAAGGTAGCCCCTTAACTCGTATCCTTATTTATTGCAGTCCTGTAGGCCTATCACAAGCTCTATCTGGCTCTGTCTCTGACTCTGGTTTTGAGTCTGCTCGTTAAGGAAATACATGAACATGAACAACCATGAAGGTAGCCCCTTAACTTTTTTTTTGCCCCTTTACTCGTATCCAT
Organism: Thera britannica; assembly: GCA_939531255.2. Taxonomy (NCBI): domain Eukaryota; kingdom Metazoa; phylum Arthropoda; class Insecta; order Lepidoptera; family Geometridae; genus Thera; species Thera britannica. The sequence goes on from OW618050.2 coordinate 8,995,138, forward strand.
ATTTTTTGAAGTCCTTAAGTCTACCACAAGCTCTATCTGGCTCTGGTTTTGTATCTGTGTGAGTGCTCACCAGTGTGTGTGACATTTCGATGTAGGATTTATTTAGTCAACACTCACCCAAATTCAAAACCAGAGCCAGACAGAGCTTGTGGTAGGCCTACTGAGGACTATTACAAGTTACACTTACATCTGCCTCTGTCATCATCTTTGTGGCTTTTAGCAACCCCTACAGTTAGGAGTTTGTCATATTTTCGCGCCTGTAATGTAAACCACCCTGCAACCCTTCTGGGATGCATATTCATTGAGATAATGTATCTGGCTGGGTATCGTCGTAATTTCCTGAACGCCTGAAGTTACAAGGGATGCACGTCATTAAAATGTTACTATTATTTGAAACAATTAGTACAGGCCCGGAGATTATGGCCATGTACAGTGGCGGTATGAAAATGTTCGTCAGTTTTCAACTTGATTTGTTCAACGTATCGCGAGCACATATTACCTTTTGAAACAGAATAGACAGAATACACGTCACAAATTATGTCAAAATGTGTTCATGATCCAGGCACTAGTGCAAGCGAAAACCGACTCTAAGGTGACGAACATTTTCATATCGCGACTGTACATTATTATTTTGTTCAATTTAATTCAAAATTTCTTCATTCAGTTGTATCACAAATATCACTTTAAAACGTCTTAAAACTAGGTAAGTCTAGGTGCCAGTTCCACGCGACCAAGCCTAGAAGAACAGGCAGCAAACTACGTCCTGCCGTTTTTTGTATGATTCTTTTACAAATCAAAAGTTCAATTCATCATCATCATCATCATCATCATCATCATCATCATCATCATCCACAGCCCGACTTCACCCACTGCTGGGTATAGGCCTCTCTCTGTATGTGCCACTGTTGCCGGTCTTGTGCCAATCTCATCCAGGTCTTGCCTGCGATGTTAACCACATCGTCTGCCCATCTCAAAAGTTCAATTCATTCTCAATTAATATAATCTGTTCTCTCTCTCGCGCTGTAATTTATTATGTATCATCTAAGTTATTCGAACCAGAGTGTGGTGAAAGGGTTGTAGGTGCACCTCAAAGAGTTTGCTTTCGTGCACCTGTTCAAAGACACAATCTCTTGCCTATGGGTTGACAAAAATGGGCATGGCCAATTTTAAGCAATTTTTTTTTAATTGGACGACTAAAAGTTTGTGGGTGTTTAGATTATTATTTTATGCATTAAATGCAATAGGTATTCTACCGACCTTATACAGCGATACCTTGCGCACATCTAAGTGTTCTGCGGTGGTGATTAGTGAATCTTTCTCAGATATCGTCATAATATATTTGATAGCGTTTTACTGATCGCTACCGCAGAATGCTTAGATAAGCGCAAATCTTTACAGAAAACCAGATTTAGTTTATTTTCACTGTACAATAGTGCACAATGCCTCGATCGTATTGACAGATAACAAATCTTCTACTACAATAGAAATTCTTGGCAAAATATATTGCACTACGTTTTTACTACATCGAGCAATTTTCGCTAAAACCTTCGACTCGGTTGGTAGGTAGAACATTTTACGTTCAATTCAATCTTGGGGCTATTATTTTAATGTGCCATAACCTTTGAATCTATGTACCAACTTGCTTTGTAGTGATTGAATTGGTGAAAAGTCTAGAAAGCTCATACATAAGTTTGAAGAATACAGAACCTTTCTTTCTTTATAATTTGACAAAACCAGACAAAAATATTATGTATCTGTTTATACGAGTTTCTATGAATAAATATTGCGGACAATCCACACAACGCTATCTAGCCCCAAACTAAGCGAAGCTTGTACTATGGGAATAAAAGGCTGATTATTTTTGGTAAGTAAGTAGGTACATACTTAAAATACAATAAAACACCCAGACAGGGAACAAGCATCTGTGTTCACCACCCAAATATTTGTTCTCGGTGGGATCGAACCCACGACCTACGGCGTAGAAGGCAAAGCTACCAACTGAGCTGAGATCAATCTGAACGGAATTTGCTTAGTCCGCATCATAAGGGGGTAAAAATCGTATTTACCGGCACGGGTAACGATGAAACACAGGAATACATAGTAGACGTGGATGAAACCGAGAGCAACCACTAGTTCAAAGTTCAAATATGCTTTCCTGGCTCTCATGAATGAAACCATGAATACCTTATGGTGCCTCACTCTTCACAAAGCGGCGTGCATAATGTCTAACACGCAGACAGATAGCTTGCACTTTTCTTTGTCGCAAGCAAGCATACCTTAGACAGACAATAGATTATCTGTAAGGTTCTGTCTGCAAACTTTCATACCCACGTATAATTTCAAAGAAAATTAGGCACGTTTCATCATACTAAATTGTCTGCAAGTCAGTCTTCGTAAAGGAGATGTTTCATGCATCTATGGACCCTTCGCCAGCTCTGTGTAAAAAAAGTTAAAGTAAACAGGCTTTTGCATCTATTGTTGATGATTTATATAGCGTCAAAGGCAACTGGTGATTACACAAGCCCTAATCGAGGGACGCTATAGTGCCTGGGACAGGATGTACACCAACCGCTTAGCAATATAGTATTCAGTTTAAATTCTTATTTTGCTATAACTTTACTTCGTTAACTTGATGTACATAGATATTTTTATACAAAACGGACCTAACCATGGTGGACCAACATAGCATGTATATGACGAGAAGTAGTCGAAAATACATTTGACTAAACGCTATCAAATATGATGATACTGACACGTATTTGTTTCAGTCACTGCGGTAAAACTGTCATGGCGGCACCTTTTAGTGTTCACCTCTACTAAAAACCAAACACTAGTAAACATTTTAGTACTACGTTTGCTTTTAAATTAGTGAATTCAGTATTTTTCTGGTAATCTTCATTATTTTCCGCATTTTTCTAACAAGTGTACACAGACTTCGCGCATTATGAAACATGGCCTTTATTAAGTTTGTTTATAGTGTGATTCTTAGTATTCTACTCAATTCGATCTTAATACTGCAAATTTGTTCTTGCTAAGCGTGCATTGAAAAACAAAGAATGTAAGATTTAGAGAGTTTTGCAAACAAACTTTTTCTTAAAGAAAATCCATCATACCATTATGCTCTTGGACTAAAATCTTTCATAATTCCATTTCCATTAAAAGACGAGAAATAAAATTATTACTGAGAGAATGAAGAGAGCGAGTGGTTTTTTGTGCGTTGTTTTTGTATTTCCCTATCTTTCTCAAAGAACGAAAACTTAGTAAAAGAATATGAGAGTGGGTACAGTTAGCCAAATTGCTTTTATTGCAACGTTTTATTTAACTGTCTTTGTTGAATCGTGACATTGACAAACTGTTTTATTAGCCAAGTGAATGTAGAGTAGGCCTATTTGGGTACATTTTTTGTTCAATATCTGTTTTAAAGCTCGGCCACATCAAGTCAATAACACAACAATCTGCGATAACATGGCAGCGATGCGATGCTTTTATGACTTTCATATCACTTTTCTTCTTTTTATATACCTTTATACACCTAATTCTCACCCCCAGTATACAAGGGGTGTAAAGGGCCCCATTATCTTATCCCCAAAGCCAACCTCACTTGCACGTGGTGCACCCTGCTAAACAACAAAAGAGGTTCTGTCGACTCGTGCTTCTTGGTGCACTGGCCAGCGTGGTGTTTTAAGGCCACGGACCAAGGTGTGTTTCATTGAGTGCTTCTTGCCTCTTCTTGCCTTCTTGCCACTTTACTACCCAATATTAATTTTCTTGATTCGATCCAAAAACGTTTGATTCGAGTTCTTGTTTCTACCCACACCTACTTTTCCTAATTTATATATTGTTTAAATTCATATAAACACAGTGAAATACTAAAGTGATGGGTCAGCATGCAGACAAAAATGTAATGCTTATTAAATATTTTTATTAATTAAAATTAGTCTTAAAAAAATACAGTGTTGCCTAGAAAAAAAACAAATATTTGGCAAGAAGTACCTACATACTCGTTTTTATTATCTTCTTAAAATTAAATCAGGTCAATTTGTACAAACCGTGTCGTAACTTGAATTGAAATAATTAAGCACACCTGTCTCTACAAAAACTTTTGTTAATTCATATGAATTTAGATCATGTTGATAATATTTATTGAACTTATTAAGTAGTTAACATTTTCAATCTACAGACATGCCATAATAATATATACTATAATATTAAATACTGATACCTATAATTACGTAAAATTCTTCCTAACAATCTTCTAAAGCGATTATAATAATTATAGAGTAGATTTATCGACAGTAATGTCGCAGACCACACAATGACCTTGCCGTTAGTTGCTATTGACTATGTTGTTTTTAATTTTTAATTACATGACTATCCGTCCTACCTATGCGTAAAGGCCACATCTAAGCGCTCTGCGATGGCGATCAGTAAACTCGCCATCGCCTAGATGTGCGCAGGCCTTTACTGTCGTGTTTAGCGGCCATGATAAATTACATTCTAATCTCTTTAATACCTGTTTAAGTTATTTAAAAATGGAACGAACTTTTACTCCAAAACATTGCGACCAAGGAGGTAACTTGTAAGGGTTTTATTCAAATTTAGAACTGCCTTGCAAACTTGAATGCTTTTTATTGAAAGAAAAAAACAAATGAACGCAAGAAAAATTGTACTCATTGTTTGTTATTGCTGTCGTATTTTTGGCAAAATGAGTTCAAGTAGTACTAATTCGATTCAATTTCCTCTCATTATTTGAGAAAAGTACTACAAAAGCCTTGGCTACAACTAGGTATTAATGGACTAACATTTACACGTTCGCCCATAGATGTATCTTTGCAGGCCGCTGTAGTAACGTACTATTTGGTGCAACAAAATATAGTTGACAGCAAAATAGTTCACCTACTATCTCGGCGCTCTATCCGATAGCTAAATGAACAATAAGAACATTCCCAAATACCGGCACAACAAGTGAGTCACGAGTGCTGTTTACTGCATACCTTCGTGGGTCGAAGCACTCATTTATCACTGTCTTGTGTCTAGCTAGCTTATATTTTATTTAAACTGGGTTTATTTAGGACAAAACTACTACTAGTTTAGTCCTAAATAAAGACTTTGAATGTGGATTTTATTCTAAATCCCTTTAGTGCTTGTACGTTACCTAGTGTTGAATAATTCCGTCGCATCTTTTATATACAAATGTATAAATAGTATGCTGTGAGAATTACTAGAAAATGTATAGAGTACTCCAATGTGCAATAACATATATAAATAGCTATTATGGGAATATAGATTTGTTTTTGTCGCTCTTTTCACCCTCCGTCGCCTGTTTTTGCAAAACATAATTATTTATGTAGTGTGAATATCAGCTAATATTCCTCCAGGGTAGACATTAGTTATAAATATAATAAATAAATAAACACTATCAAGCCCCAAACTAATTTATTTATTAATTAATTAAAACGGTTACACACCAATTACATTAATTAATTAAAAATATAGACAAGTTTAAGAAAGTCAACAGCAATAACAATACAATTTCCAATTAATTAAAATACACTTTTATATACAATACAAATACAATTAAGCAGTTTTAACAATTAATACAACTAAGCAGAGCTTGTATGATGGAAACCAGTTAGCTGATACAATACTTAAATATTTTTTTAATACATACTTAGAATATAATATAACACCCAGACAGACAACAATCATCTGTGTTCACTATACAAATATGTATTTTGTTTTCGGTGGGGATCGAACCCACGGCCTACGGCGCAGAAGGCAGGGTTACTTAGACTATGGATGTAGCTTACGTATACTACCCTAGTTTTAGCTTTCCGTAAGCTATTATAAAGTCTTCTACGCAACTTTCACCTACTTACCTTAGATCACAGAGGTCGTTCACCGATGATGAGTCTTTTGTGGCATTGCCCTGCGTCTATCATTCTGAAATAAGGTGCTAAGCCCGAAGAGTTATATTAAATAGGAAGTCAATAAGAACTGTGTTGTAACAGCCCTTAGCTAGGTGAGTGAGTCACGAGCGCTTACCGCATACCACTACGATCCAGACCAAACCATTAAATTTTATCTCTATCTAGTTTCGCGAAAGTGATCCGATTGGCCACTAGCCAACATCACAGCAGACAAATATTTTGGAGCCAATTCATTGGAGGCTTGCTGTGTTGAACAGGCCTACCACAAGCTCTGTCTGGCTCTGGTTTTGAGTCTGTGTGAGTGCTCACCAGTTTATTATACTGTATTTGTGACGTTTCGGCGTAGGGTTTATTTAGACAGCACTCACCAGACTCAAATTCAGAGCCAGAGACAGAGCCAGACAGAGCTTGTAGTAGGCCTGCAGGGAGTTTGGGACTCGAAATATACTGTGAAACCGACTTGCCTTTATAAACTAGCCGATTTAAAGTTTAAGGGCCGTTTCTGTATTTTGACCGACTAACTTTAGTGTTTAAACTGGCACTTGGCACAGCATCAAGGTAGATAGCACAAACTATGAGAGGCCATACCTAACAGTGGGTGGTCGGGTGTGGATGATGATGAGAAGACTGGAACTGGGTTGGTGTACCATTCTATCTGAATAATTAATATTTTTGTGTATTATTTCTTGGTGATAAATGTGATAAATAAATAAACTGTACTTTTTCTTAGATATTTATTTAAGTCCATGGTTTCATTTAGAATACCACGCAGCCTTCTTTCTCATTCCATAATTAAGTGTTGCCGACACTAAAAAGTTTTAAAATATTATTTCGCCACCTACTGCTTTTTACGAGTACGTAGCATTATCAAGTTAGTACACTGTCGTCTTTCATCCAATAAAAATGCTTATGTAAAGTCCCAATTTTTTTTACCTAATAGGGATAGAAATAGCCGTTGGTCGGATGACATTGTCAGAGTAGTTGGGCACACAGAACATTTTTTTTTTCTGTTCTGTGGTTGGGCAGCAATGGCGGAGACTGGCACAGGACCGAAGAGAGAGTGACGCATTAGGGAGAAGGCCTATATAAAGGCCAGTGGGTGCATACGGGCTTAATAGATAGATAGAAAGAAAAAACAAATACTTAAGTTAATAAGTAAATAAATTCCTATATTTGTGTTCAGTATTATTGTCTGGCACAAGCGCCAGCGCGGTCATATACGGAACTAAATAAAGCATTTGGCATTACTCAGTGTCCCAACATTTGTATGTTGTATGTTTATTATTAGGCATTTGCGGAAATAGACGATTTGGGTAATTTCATGGCCCAGAGCAGCCATTATCATAATAACTAGCTCGTGATAATACCCATTGACTTCTACGGGTTCTACGACCCTCATTATCAAAACTGTTTTCTACTTATGCACGCCAACCTGTTTTTTTTTCACCTGTCAAGGTTGGCTGTTAGAAAATGCTGTCTAGCATTAAGCTCTCCTATTGTCACATATTTTTTGGTGCAATAAACAATTAAATAAATAAATTATTTGTGATATTATTATAATTATTCCGTAACTACGCTTTACCATGTTTTTTAAGTAATAAGATGCGAAAACAGCATGGTGAAAATAGCGTCAGGCAAAATTAGAGCTTCGGTTAAACATGCACTGTAGTAAAAAAAGCTAGAAAGTTAAAAGCTGCAACTTACACCCAGATCCAGAATGAAAAACGAAGTTAGGTACATTCTTTTTTATTTTTTAGGACTGTTCTTTTAGCAGCTTAAAAGCCTATAAAGCGTTTTCTACCCAAAATTTCCACAAAATACAGGCTCCAACATATAGAAAACGTGCAGGAGTTGGCGTAAAAAAATCACCTACATCACATACCGCTCCGCGCACGTTCTTTGTAAAAATGTGGCAGCGAAAGAGTAATGTACAGACACATGCATTTTTCACTTCCCAGGACTGCTCTGTCACTGTGCACATTGCTCCACAGATGAAATAAAACAGTTAGAGCAATCTATGAGTAATCAATCTACAACATTCTGCCGCAATAATGTTTTCATGATTCTGGCTAAACATTAATTTTGTGCTTTTAAACTACGCTCCACCTAAATAGCTACATTAATTATATACACTGATATGTAGGTATGTATGCCATAACTGTGTACCCAACTAAGGTTAAGATTACAGAACAAAAAAGTGTTAATTATCTCCGCAGGTGAGATTTTACAAATATAGTTTATTTTTATTTGGTTGTGTTATCTTTTAGCCAAATGTAAGTCAATCAAATTAGAAAAAGCTTTAATTTCAATATCATAGAACATAGTAGAATTACCAAAAAAGTGTCGCCAAAATGCATGAGCATGATTGTGCTCTTTCTCCATACAAATCCGGCAGTTTTTTCGGGAGTCCTAAATGGAAAATGCTTTGTTGCGCAATAATGACTCGGCGAACAAAGAGTTGAGTGACAATTTATAGCAAAAAATGCTTTCTTTACATCTTCCTTCTTTCATTTTTTTATGATCTTGTTTTGTTATATATTTTAAATAAATTATTGATAATGTAAAACTGGTGACAGCGTCTCCCATAAAAACGGCGCTTGATCGCATTTCTACTGTTTTCTATATTCTGTGGGCAATATGTATTGTCATCCAAGAAATGATTTTTGTTGAGCGTAGAAGTAAGCCAGCTGGTTGCATATCCGCTGTAATCTGAATGCATGCAGGTACTAAAGTCACAACACGTGCGAGCGACAAAAATGTCGCTTAGATATAGATAGCAGAATAGGCACCTCGCGGTGGAAATGGTCGGAGCATGACACTGGGTTTTAATAAACGGAGCCACAGCGAGGATTCATGACTTTGCGGTCCTTATCAGCCTCACCTAACACACGTAGACTATACGCGGACGGAAAATGTACGATAGTGTTTCTTTTCTCTCCGATTTGGCTTGGTTCGCAACGAATTCGAGAAAAAAAATAACTTTTGCGATAGATTATTTTGGTCTGCGACAAAATTGTGGAATTGTCGCGCTTTTGTGACATATTTGCTACTTTTATTAATAGCCTAAGTGCGACAATTCTACAATTTTGTCGCTTTGTGACATATATGTCGAATTGTCAGCTTTATTAAATAGGGCCCAGATTAGACCACTAGCTCACACGAGCTTCCTTTGTTAAAGTGACGTAAGAGCACATTTTCCTAAAGCATTGCACCAAAGTTTACATAACCTCGCATCATTACAAAGGTCGTTGACTCCTCGTGACTTTATAGTTCATCGCTAGTTATTCCATTTCCTTGTACTAGGAAGGCATCTAAGAATATCCGTACTAGATTGGCTCATCGGCTTTATGTCTCTATGCCAGTACGTACAATGTTTCGTTCATAACATAATCTATACTAATATTATAAAGAGGAAAGATTTGTACCTATTTTTGTATGTTTGTAATGAATAGGCTCAAAAAGTACTGGGCCGATTTAAAAAAATATTTCACCAATAGAATGCTACATTCTTCCAATTTGACATAGGCTACATTTCATTTTGAGAAAAATTAGGGATCCTTGGTAAAATTTGAACAATGTAACCGAAGGTGTAGAAAAATGAGTCTTAAAATCTCTTTCGTCGAATGCGCTGCAGAAACTATTAGCGATAGAACAAAATAATGCACAACAATATTGTCTACCCCGTGCAAAGCCGGGACGGGCTGCTAGTATTGAGTATAAATCACATCGTTATTGAATTGAGTATGCATCGATCCAAAACGTTTTAAAGTAGGCAAAATGTATGAAGATTTTAGTAGAGCTTTTTGTGAAGTACTACCACCGTGCTTTTTTTGTCGTGAAGCAGCATTGCTGTGTTTCGGTTTGAAGGATGTGGGTGCCTGTGAAATAACTGGCACGCAAAGCTGAACATCTGTATGCCTCAAGCTGATGGACACAGGGCATAGCATCGTAGGACACGATCTTGGCGTGTGTGACCTTCGAGGTAAAAATGATTTATTTTTTGATATTTGTAGAGAGCTTTTCGATAAAAGTTTATTGCTCTAGCTAGGTACACCATAAATTTAAGGATAAGATAGTGACCAACTAATGGACACCAAATGGATTTAAAATACCCTATCCATAAGATTCTATCTGGAGAAAATACAACTTGACAAGTCTTGAGTAAATACTTGGTTAACTAACAACTATGCAGATGAAACAAGCATATACGATATATGGCCCATCTGATGTCCATCAGTTTGAGAAATTCTTAAATATTGACAATTTATTGCGCACAAAAATAATGAAGTTGGTAAATATATTCACTAAGCATTGTATTACAACATGGCACAAAAGCTTTTACATATTTTTCTACTCTGTAACCATTTAAATTCAAAATAGATACAAAAAAGCCTCATTTTGCCCCATCTCGTGTAAAATATTTGTAAAAATAAGTCTAATATATTTGTTTAAATAAACCCCACCAAAAAAAAGGCTATATCAAAAACGCCCTTAAAAGACTGCCTTGCATAAACCATTTCATTAAGTCAACGGACCCTGTAAACCGCAATCCGCGCTCTCAGGCTTTAAGCCTATTAGAGTACACCTTTAGAGCCTTCACACAATCAAGCAAGTGTGTTAAGGAAATGCGCAGTCACAAACAGGAAACAACAGCTGGTTTTCTCGGCTAAAGGTTGGAGGAGACTTTTCCAAGAAGCTTGGGCACACAGATTCAAAATAACTACAAAAATCAATATGAACAACAGAAACAACGGTTTAATCTAAAAATGATATTTTAGATTAAACCGTTATTTTCAATTATTTTTGATTGTTGAGTAACCTTAGTTTTATTTAGAAAGCTTTTTGTGTCAAATATTTAGGACTTGTAAGCCTTTTTGCATTGCTGAAGTGGACGAGCTATAATTTTTTTGGCTATAAAATAACACCCTTATACAGAACATCCTTCTATTAGGAATGAAAATACTCGGGATAATGATTGTAGGGTTTCCGAGTGCTGTTTATTTGAAGTTCGCGAAAGGGTTCGATGAAAGCTGTTATTAGGTAAAGTAAACAAGAGCCTTCCTTTTCTTTACAAAGGACCAATGACTGGTTGGCTTTTCGCATACACTGCGTGTAAACCTACAATAATAAAAATAAGTTTTAAACACTTTAGAAACAAACTGCGGAACCAATTTTGATGAAATTTCTGTGGGATTAATCTGAAAGTTCAAGCTTTTCAGAAAAAAATGTTTTTTTCAAATTGGTTAATAATAAACGAGATAAAGCAAAAACAAACATTAAAAATACAACCGAATTGAGAATCTCTGTCTTTTTTTCAATAAAAATAAGTTATGATGTTATTTGCCATCATTTTTAGGGTTCCGTAGCCAAATGGCAAAAACGGAACCCTTATAGATTCGTCATGTCTGTCTGTCTGTCTGTCTGTCTGTCTGTCCGACCGTGTCACAGCCATTTTTCTCCGAAACCATAAAAGCTAGACTGATGAAACTTGATGAGTAGATGTATTCTGTGAACCGCATTAAGGTTTTTACATAAAAATAGGAAAAAAACTATAAATTTTGGGGGTCCCCGTACTTGAAACTGAAACTCAAAATTTTTTTTTTCATCGAACCCATATGTGTGGGGTATCTATGGATAGGTCTTTAAAAATGATATTGAGGTTTTTATTATCGTTTTTTTCTAAACTGAATAGTTTTCACGAGAGACACTTCCAAAGTGGAAAAAAGTTGGTCCCCCCCCCTCTAACTTCTAAAATAAGAGAATGATAAATCCAAAAAAAATATATGTTGTACATTACTATGCAAACTTCCAACGATATTTGGTTTGAACGAGATCTAGTCAGTAGTTTTTTTTTTATACGTCATAAATCGTAAACCGCAAATTTTTTTTTCATCGAACCCATACGTGTGGGGTATTTATGGATAGGTCTTTAAAAATGATGTTGAAGTTTCTAATATCGTTTTTTTCTAAACTGAATAGTTTGCGCGAGAGACACTTCCAAAGTGGAAAAAAGTTGGTCCCCCCCCCTCTAACTTCTAAAACAAGAGAATGATATATCCAAAAAAAATATATGTTGTACATTACTATGCAAACTTTCAACGATATTTGGTTTGAACGAGATCTAGTCAGTAGTTTTTTTTTTATACGTCATAAATCGTAAACCGCAATTTACCTTTCGACGAACTACAAAAACCTTTATATTATGTTAATTGATGCTACGGAACCCTTCATGGGCGAGTCCGACTCGCACTTGGCTGCTTTTTAATTTTAAAGACTCGTTAGATTCAATCCTTGCCGTCGGTCCATCAGGATGGCTCATTTTGTGTACTATAGTTTGCCATTCAAATACCTTTATTTTCCAACACAACATTTATCGGTTTTTCGACAAAATAACAAACAAAAGTGATAAAATCTACAAACCCACATATTTTAAGACCCAAACTACTAACAAATATCAAATGTTGTAAATATCCATACCTTTGTAACTTCATGTAGTCCCCCAACAAAATAGGGATTTGTCGAGGGTAGATAATGAATCCTCTACAGTACGTAGAGTATCTTCCACAGGAAATGGTCCCAAAGTGTTTTTCTATTCTCTCGCTAACGGTAGGGGTGGGTACTTTGCACTTTCCCCAAAATACCGATCTTACTATCGTTTCGTAGATATATGTACCCACTTGCATTTTCACGTGGCTAAATAGAGATGCGTGCTAAATTTATTTATTATTAATTTCTATTTAATCCCCTTTCAATTTTGTCTAAGGTTTCTTTGCATAAGGTTTTTCGATTTTTATACTTTTTACAGCCGTTTTAAAATAGATTTATTATAGGTAGCGTGTCGTGTAGGTTTTATAATTGAAGCTTTTTTTTTTATTTATAGGCTTATGCCTGACCGCAATCTCACATGGCTGTCGAGGGTGAAACGCTCACCTATTACTACTCTTCTCTTAAAAACATCCAAATTATTGTTATCCAGATTCTGGAAGCGAAGAAGGTGCTTGCCGACACAGCCGTGACCACCATCCGCTTAATAACTTGGCAGAGAGATGGACGCGGCAAAAAGGACCTCCAGGACATTTTCAAGGTGTTCTTAGAAACCGACCCGGATGATGTGCCCACCTACGTAGCACGAGACCTCCACAAGCTGCCTCCCGTGACCTTTGACCATGTCGATGTTACGAGGTTGCTAAAGGACATCATGCTGCTGAGGACCGATGTCACAGATCTAAAGACAAAGTTGGTCAATTCGGAGAAAATTATCACCGAATTGAAGACGCAAGTCGAAGAATTGTGCAATAAAAATACCGAAGCAGTGATTTCGCCCGCGTCAGCACGTAACGTATGTGTGCAGCGTGGTGTCACCCGATCCCAAACGTCACCCGTCAGCAGCGCGACATGTGACACCGATGTGCAGGTTATTGACCGGCCGATTGCCCCGGCCGTGCCAACACCGCAGCCTTTGAAGCAAACATCTCTTCCTACTCCGCCAGCTCGTCAACCGGCGAAGAAGAAAAGTTATGCGCAAGCGTCCAGCCAGCCTCAACCATCTCCAGTGCCTTGCGCTGTTTTGAGGCAGAAGGCACAAACGAAGATCCCCGTTGGTACATCAAAAAAAGTCGATAGAGATGGTTTCACCCTGGTGGAGAAAAAACAGAAACCATCACGAAATAAACGTGGTACCGCTAGCGTCATAGCAACAGAAGCCACCCTGCGTGCTGTGGACCCGACCATCCTCCTTTACCTCTCGAGATTGGACCCGAATACTTCAGGTGATGAGGTCCTTCGCTATGTAAAGGAGAGGATCCGTTTCTGGATTAAGGACCCGCCACCAATACAGCTACATCTGCAGCGGCTAGAGCCATCGGGAGTGAGAGACACGGCCTTCAAATCGTACGTGCTCCAGGTGCCTGCGAAGCATGGGGACATGTTTCTCACTTCGGATTTCTGGCCGCCAGGAATCGTCTTTCGTCGCTTTAGGGGTGCGCTAACGAAAAAATCCCCTAAGATTTGATTAGTAATTTTATTTTATTTTATGTATGTTAGTCTCTAAGGTATTTATTACTATGGACCCAAAGTGTTTCATTTTTGTAATGTGTGCATTTTATGTTGGTCTGAAATAAACGATATTATTGTTATTATATTATTGTTAAACAGACGACGGCAACGAGAAAGAGCAGAATTATTTTCAATACAAAACATCTAAAAAGTACATCATAAAAAATATTATAAGTATAAAAAAAACTAATCTTTATTTTGCTGCCATAACCTCCGCACCCGTTGACTTGTGCGGATCATTTTTCTTCAGTATCCCATAGAATTTGCTGAATAAATCCGTAACAATCCCTATCGCCCAAGGTTATGTAGGCAGACAGCTTAGAGCAATGGTGCATGATGCTTTATGTACTGTGAAGAGTTGACTAGGGTCTCACCCCTTCTGTCTGATTTAGACATCTGTCAGGGAAACTGCAAGTTAATCTTTAGGAGGTGTAAAGGTTTACATAAGCTTTTTGCGTTCCAGGATTTTTTATATACTACTTCAAAGTCAATGGAATACAGCCCTAGTAAGAAGACTCAAAAGGACCAAACCTTTTGAGTTAGTGTAGTGATCAATTTAATATTGTGTAGTTATAGTGCTACTTTTATGAACACCTAGACAAAGTGTCACCTTAACTAGAGACAGTAATAAAAGTACCAGTGGACACATTCTCTGTACCTAATACTTATTTTATGAAACTAAGCTAAAGCAAAATTGCTCATTTGCCTAACCGGCTAGATTGTAATATTATTAGGGTACCGCATAGATATGACACACTATAAATTAATAAAAAAAACTCGGTGGTGTGGGATTCATATTCTGACTGTCCTCGCAGTGTATGGTAAATAAAAAAACGTATAACCACACTGCCATGTATGAAATTCTACTATTGGTGATACACAGTCTCTTTATATGTACTAGCAGTTGGTGACCGAGCTTCGCTCGATATTTTTCTTGTTAATTTGTATTTTTAAGAAATCAAGAGTCAATATTATCTTTATTGGCTTATTCTTACTGAACAACGCCATCTGCTGGATATGCTTGCAGTTAGTTGCTCACAATCGTCAATATTGAACTCGGTGTGAAATAATCATTTTCTTAAAATGAATCCTAGCTAGATCAATTTATCGCCCCCGAAAACCCCTGTATACTAAATTTCGTGTAAATCGTTGGCGCAGTTTCCGAGATCCTAAATATATAACAAGATTTTCTCGTTTAAAGGTATAAGATATAAATATTTCCTACTTAATCAACATTTTTTTATTCTAGATCATTAATTATCTTATTATTAATTATTCATCAACAATTCTCTGTCTGGGTGTTATATTGTATTATAAGTATGTATTAAAAAAAATGTATTTAAGTATTATATCAGCTATCTGCGATACGATTTGGTATTTGTTTTGTTCCCTCAGTACAAGCTCTGCTTAGTTTGGGGCTAGATAGTGTTGTGTGGATTGTCTATAATATTTATTTATTTATCATAAAATAGATTGTCCTATTACGCTACGACAGTTGAGAGCAATTTGCGTATTCTATTAACATTTCTTCTTACCTGAAAAGTTATAAGTTCATCTACTTCTAACGACTTCAGGAGGCACAAGAATTTAATCAGTAAAATTGGCCTCTTATCCATGTTATCTGTGACCCACTTATAACAATAGAGATTGTCCACACGCTTTGTTTGTTTCTAGATACCATCTTGAAAGCATAAAGACGCATTTTTTTTATCTCAAGCTTTGCACAAACATTTACTGCAATATACCAACGAAATTAAAACAAAAACTTTCTTCTTCTTCTTCTTATCAACTTTGATTTTGTGATAGAGAAAAATATAACCATTTTTTTACTAGCAGGTATTTTAGAAAAAGAAACTGTAAAAAAATCAAATAACTTCAAATTTTCAACTCGCTAAAAAAGTAAATAGTTATGGTAGGTTCTAAAACCATGTAGCATACTGTGGTGGCAGGACTTGTGAAGGTCTGACTCTCGCTTGGCCAGTCTTTTAAAAACAAATTTTCCAAAAACGAGGGCACCTCAAAGCTCCAACGAAGATTAAAAATACCAGTACCTACCTACAGTTTTATACAGTAATCGACTTGATTTAATGTAATATTACAAAATTGTGTTACATTTCCGGCCATTCCCAGAGGGCAGAGGAAATATCGGCTCCTTATAACGGACCTTGCCAAAGTAACTCGCTTCCCATCTGTTCTCTACAGATGTATACTTATATTTATCATAAATGGTGGACAATTTATTACATTGTACCTTGGAGATTTAAAGGTATTAAAGCTTATCTCGCGTGGGTTTCGGACAGTGCTATTTTAAACAGTCAATTTCTCAAATATGGTTGAAGAGACGCACACCTAATTATGCCTTAGTAGTTTTTTGATTCGACAAACAATTTTACAGATTTGGTACAGACAATTTTGTCTGTGAGACGTTTTGTTTGAAGTCTGCGCGTCTTCATACATTTTGTAAAGCGCTAGACTGATGGTCGTGTCTCAAGTCTGCTCTCAGCTTTATTTGGTTTTGTCAACATTGTCAATATAAACTGTCGTCTCTCGATTTAGCCCACAACTAGATCAGTAGCATGTGTTGCCCAAATGTTATTCTCTGAAATATTTCACGTCGTATAATTCCCATAAAGACCAGCTGCCCTCTAGGTCTTCAAGTGCTAGCTTAGATAGGAAGACATAAAGCATAAATCAATTTAACGAGAGCATCGGCCATTCTGGTTGTTAGTCTTCAATATATCATTAATAACGATGCTATCTGATTCTCTAAGCATTTAGCCTGCATTACAAAGTAAATAACCAATTGTTTTTCAATAAATAAATAAAAAAATATTTAGGAAAACTCACACAACCACTATCTAGCCCCAGATTAAACAGAGTTTGTATTAGGGGAACCAGATAGCTGATAGTACAAGCCTAGATGTATATACAGGGTTATTCATTATTAGCTGCAAATACTCAGGAATTAGGTTCAACAAAAAAAATAAAAAATATTTATGAAATGATTTTTTTTAAGTTTTGATTTAAGTTTTTGTATCATAATTTTATTTTTATTAATTTCTTTACGGCTATTGCATAATGATTGTCATGAAGAACAGGACGATGACCCATCCAGGCGGTGACTTAACGCAGAGTGTCGCTCACGGCGCGCGTGCGCGGATCAAAGGTCAGGGGCCAATGATTCCAAAGGATATTCTTTATCGATTTTCTCGGGATTTTCATAACAAAACTTAAAAAAAATAATTTCATAAATATTTTTTATTTTATTTGTTGAACCTAATTCCTGAGTATTTGCAGCTAATTATGAATAACCCTGTATATTGTTTTTGAATACTTAGAATACAATATTACACCTAGACAGAGAATAAAAATCGGTGGGGATCGAACCCACGACATACGCCTGCCTCCGGCGCAGAATGCAGAGCTACTACCAAATGATCTGAGAGCCCAGTCAATTAATACAATGTTAGGAAAAGCGCACTGACTGCCTTTTTTATTCAAATAAGTAATAATATTTCTTTTGAGTAAAGAAGACCTTTTGTGAAATTCAGAGTTAGAAAAATTTTACCAACAAAAAAACAGGCCAGTATTTGGTATGCAGGTCAACCATCTCGCCCTATTCTCGGTTTAAAAAAGCTGAGAAATTGTATTTTATGGCTACTCTAATTAAATGTTGTTAGAATCACGTGGCGTGTTCTAATCACCAGCGATAAAGCACACTGTGCGCGGAATTTCAATGACCGTACAATATATTTCCAGGTTAGAATAAAAATCTCGTCTGGTTTAATAAAGGATAATGTTGGACGCCATATTTTGAGATGCAAAATAAATGCAGAATGCTGCGGATGGTTCCTACTTTTAGTAACGAGACAGAGAAGTGAAACTGAATTTGTTAAGCCTTGCGCAAGCTGTCAAATATGACAGCGATAAATATCACTGTCATATTTACCAGCGTTTCATTGATCGCTTCCGTAGAACGCTTAGATATGCGCAAGACGTAATTATTTTTTTATTTCCCTATTTTGACGGAGCGTTGCCAGTATCAAGTCATTTATTTTCATAGATTACAATCAGTCAAGCACGTTATGCCCGTTTTTTGTTCTAATCTTGACAGCAGAAAACACACAAAAATTTGCGAACTGCTCAAGCTATGTCCTAAGAGCTCTAGAACCTCAAAACCTTTAGAATTCAGAGGCAGATAATGTTTGATACTTTTTTGTGGCTCTGCAGATAAGTGTGATTATGTTCGTAACTTAAAAGTAGGTTATGTTTGATTCAATTCTATGCGCAAAGTATTATTTATTTATTTTATGGTAAACTAAGAACAGTCTAGCGGCTGGCTGGCATCGTGCGGTTTTCGAAGGGAAATTTTAATAAGGCAAATTCTCTGCAAGAGTGCTTCAGAGATTTGCCTTCAATATTTTGTTGCTTGGTTGCACCCTAAGCTTATTCTGAAAGGTTTTTGAGGAAACTGCCGTTTTGTCGTCTTGAGTTAATAAGGATTCATTTGTTGGCTTTTTACTGCTTTGTCGTTTTACTATTATCGCTCAAACAAAAAATGCTTTAGAGAAAAGTACTATCTAAGCACTTACCGTGTATTTGATCATCAACGTTGATCACTGAACATGCCACTTGAAAAACTATCGTCTGAGTTTGGTCAATATTTTTCAAAGTCAAGTCGTTGCACGAAGAATAGCCATTTTGTCCAATAAAATAGAGATCCAAGGCTTATTCAATCTTATCAATAAAATACGACCCAAGTCCGCGCAGTTCAAAATCGTCGTCAAGTGCTTATTGCATCAATAAAATTCTACGAAATACTCAAACCGTATCCCAGACCGATTCTTGTGCAGCACTTGGCAAAGCTACTCATCCACCCCTATACAGCCTTAAGCGCCTGAGTTTAAGGCTCAAAGTACTTTGTGCAATGGATTTCAGGAAAATCCCATTGAAAAGGAAGCTATTGGTCTAGGCACAGAATTGTAGACGAGATTCCGCCGTAATTTACGGATCGATTTGAACACTTTTGAAAGTTGAAGCGAAAGTTATACGCGTTGAATAAGTTCCTGAATGGTGTGGATATCCTTTGCATTTAACATTAATGTAAGAAGACAACGGGAAATGTGTAACTATTAAATGTAATTATGTACTAAAAATGAAAATCCGTTAGCATCTTTAAAAGTACAGATACTTTGAAAACGCAGAAAAAGAGAGGCCTATCTATGCCCAGCAGTGGGCTAAGTTGGGCTGCAGATGTTGTATTCCATTTGATTAAGTTTAAAAACATAAAGGCAAATATTTTTGGGAGGATTCATACAAAAAAAATATTTTTTTACTCGCGAAGAATCGAATAAGACCTTTTTTTTTGAATTTTGCTATCTTGGTTAGTTGTAATTTAGTTTAGCTTTCCTTAAACAGCACAAACCTTCATGATTGTATTGAGTGCATTAATGCCTCCGTAAACACAGGCTACATGCGCTTCAGGAAGCTGCTAGCGGTCACAGGCGTGGCAGATAGTAAATAGGTGTAATCAACCCATGCCCTGCTCTCCTACTACACATACATGCAACGGTATTACATAAAAAAAATGCACCGAGTAGTATTGCTTGAAAGAGTTTACAAACTCTTTGGAGTTAGGTTCGGAACCTCGTTCAATAAAAAGAGTTCATAGATTGATTTGAATTTAGAACGTTCTTTATTTAAAAATATTTCTTATGGGATGAGAAAATATTTTCATTCGCATTTTGTTTTTGTGTGTGCTTTTTTGAATAAAAATGTTGAAATGATTGGTTTAAAGTTGGTGTGGTCACTTTTTTTGAAGTAAATTTTACTTGCCTACCTAATATTCGTAAATCCGGTAAGAACCAAGACCTTAGTTCCATATGGTAAATATCATGAAAATAATAAAAGTAACAATTTGGCATACACTTAGCTACAAAATTGCAACGATTTGATAATTTTATTTAGCAACTTGGCATTGACATTAAGCGGTACGAGTTTCGTGAGAAATACGACTAATAATGCAATTCTGAGTCCATTTACATCTCCTTGAACTTAGTTTGGCATAATGCACTCTTGTAATAAACTTTTAAATTGACTTCTTCTTCGCTTCCCACTTTAGGTGGGGTCGGCACAACATGTATTCCTCTTCCATTCCCCTCTGTCAGCCGTCATCTCTGCATTTACCCCTTTCTTATCCATGTCATCTTTCACACAGTTCATCCATGTTTTCCTTGGTCTACCTCTGCTCACATAATCCGTCCACATCCATAAGTGCTCATTTCTCAAACTTTTTAATTGACTAATTTCAAAAATTCAAACCAAATTAACAGGATTAATATTAGTGACTGCAGCGAAAGATTTGGCTTCAGTAAAGGCAGACCGGGCATGAGCTACGTAATAAAGGAGCCAGTCAGCTCAAAGGTGTTACGAATTTCCCCACGGATTCAATTTCTAATAATTACAAGCCCACTTTCACAGGAAACTGAACATTGACAATGTCAGTTATTATCGAAGTAAACTTCCTCTACTGCACTTCGCTTGGTTGCTTGGACAAGAACAAAATCTCCAAGGAATAGATATTAGACCTGTCAGCTTTTGCTTGAACTCTGTAAGGAAGTTACACTATTTGAGCGAACGCTGGCTTTGGGGGAGTTATTGAAGCAACTGAAAACTTGGCAACTATGTAAGTTTAGACAAAGTAGCTCCCCATAATTATGTAGTCATGAATTTTGAAACGTTCAAGCGTATTGACGTTGAGTAGATTGTACTAGACTTAATCCTTGAACACATCTAAGCGTGTTTATCTGCAGTGGCATCAGTGAATCGCTGTATAATATGACATCGATATTTGATGATATTTCACTGATCGCCACTGCAGAACGCTAAGATGCATATCTATGCGTTCTGCAGTGGCAATCAGCTAAGCTTTATTCATGCTGGCCACTGAACTTATATACCTACAAAATAAGCCTATGATGGTAGGTATTGCAAAGTGTGATCAACTAAGGTTTCGGTATGGAACTGGCTACGTGTTTTAAAATGAATTCTGTTTTTGCAAACAGCTAGATATTCTGTGTAATGAATTTGAGTCCAGTTGTTACATTATCGGGTACAACGGTAGTTGCGTTTATCTCATCTCCCTAGCTGTTCTTACATAATTTTATGTCGACAAGTGTCATAAAACCCTGGCGATTTGCATAACACGACCTGTTACCTCGCACAAATTGATTTTTTCCCGCTGATAAAGCGCATAATTATGCGAAAGACGTCGTGAGCTGCTTAATCCACAGATTAGGAGGGTCTATTGAAGGGAGGCAAGAGGCAAAGCAGCATCTCTTTGGTTAATATATAATGAGAGCCTCTAATTCCTCGTGTTTACATTAAATTAGAATATAAATACTGGGTCCGTTTTATGTTTGGGAAACTTGAATTTACTTTGAAAAGTTAATTTGTATGATTAGTCGCTTTGATGTCTGATTGGATTTACTAACTACATTTTACTCATCCTATTTTAACTTTGTGATAAAAAGTTCCTATAGGTCGTAATTCCGTGAAATTAGTTAGACTACTGTCCCACTCGTGTCTTAGGTATTACACTTAACGTGGGTTATTACAAAACCAAGAATGTTTAATTCTTTCATTGCGTACCATGTTTGAGCTTTGGAAAAATGCTCAACCCTCTAAATACTCGCACTTGTTCCAGTCTTCCTTGAGTTCATACTTTCATACGCAGGTTTGTTAATTATTTTTCGCAAACGTTCATACTCGTTCACATTTTACTCTCTACGTACTCACAGAATACCTAAACATTTGGTAGGCATTTGATTTTCTTACCTTTTATGCATTCTCATACATTATCTTATGAAGTTATCACAGTGAAAGTTCGTGGGTCATTCCGGGTTGACTAACTCCGATTTAATTTCAAGCCCCACGTCACCTTTTGTTTCGGGTCAGACAAGTGTGAATTCAAAGATAACGGCTTGAATGTTGAACAGTAAGGGCATTTGGTTGACAGACCTTTCTATAAAATAAAGGTTGAAAATACTACGCTAATCCTGGTAAATGATTAAATTATGAGGGAATAGTTACAGGTTTTCTGAAAACGTTCATTTTATAAGCGTTTATACATCTTAAGCAGTTTCACAAAAACAAGAGAATGAAAATTTACTATACAGAGTGGTTTAAACACATTTTACTGAGCTGGGTTAGCTTAAGCCGTCGGTTTCACCTTCTTCTTTAGGAAGAAACTGACGGCTTTAAGCTTCTTTAAGGTTTTTAGTATTTATCCATTCGTACAATTTTGCCAGTGTCGAGTGAGTAATTAAATCGTTTTTAGTCAAGTCAGTCAATAGACAAGTCAGCAGTTATTGGCTTTGAAAAAAATGGCGTCTTTTTTTTCAAAAACTTGAGCACATTTTGAGCTAAGACATCAATTAATGTTTGTAAAAATACCCCACAAATTACACAGCAGAATTTAAAATAACTCCAGAAAAACAATTAAATTCAAAAAGCTATGTATAAATGTAAATTCCCATAAAAAAGGTGTTTCACCTTATTCCACCAGTAATACAACACTGACAGTATTTTTCTAAGCCTAGAAAACACTTGATTATTGTAAAGCGGTGTATACTATTCAATCTACATTTGTTGTTAGTCATATCTATCTCAAACCTAAGCCGAGTGTATAAAATAGGCACTGTTTATGCAGATCAAATCGTCGCTTCAAGCTAGGTGTAGTTTTAATCGCATTACCGTAGGCACTGACGGGCTTACGTACATATTCATATTATACGCTTTCCAGCGAAATGTTGGGAATCTGGTTACCCGTTCCAAAGAGAATTTATACACATTATGTAACGTAATTTTCTGGGCTTAGATTGAGTAGGCAGAGCCGGCTATATGAGTAAAGCTGGCGTATTATCTCCTTTGTGGATATAAAATATTAGCAGTCTATGTAGTTTGCATGTTGACTTATTACGTTATTACCTTATCTCTGAATAGTAGCTTTTTTTTAGTAGAACCTATCTTACCCTACCAATTTCTATAGAAGGCAATTTTACTTAGCTACACTTACAGTATCAAATTACAAAAAGAAGCAGCGTCCAACTCTTGCTAAAAAAAAAGTAAAGCCCAAGTTTCTTACCTACTAAAAAGGAGGAAGTTCTCATTTCGGCTGTATTTTTTTTTGTAATATTCGTTTTTACCTATCTTTGTTAATTATAAACCGATTTGAAAAAATATTTTTTTTATCTGAAAGGTACTACTACTACTACTAAAGTTACTACTTTCAGATAGGCTTAGACCAGATTGGTCAAGTTTCACCTTCAACTTCACTTTACTTGTTTCTACTGTCTACTTACCCTGTTTAGATAACCTACCCACATTATGCGTCTTTTTTTCTGCGGATAATCTCTTTATTTTATTCCCATAAACATTGGACTAATGTGACTTCAAAAGGATTTTTCATGTAGCGTTGCGTGCTAGTGATTAAGAAAGTAAAAAGTGTTAAAGATACGTGAAGTAGGTAAGTGCTTTTCAATGTTATTTCCAAGACTGGATGCGTGTAGCCTTTCAGAGTGCATTGTTGATCGGAATACAATTCAATGTATTTAAATGAGAACACTTTCCACCTAGGTAAATATTTCTAGAACAACCCAGGCTTTTAAAGAATTAATAAAATCACAAGCTTTTGCGACATTTTAAAAACTAGGTGATTCTAGGTTTTTTCACGCGACCAAGCTGTTATAATACTTGTGATATATTTTTTTGTAAATACATAATTAAGAACACAATACTAATACCCAGACAGAGAACAAACACCTGCGTTCACCATACGGTGCAGTAGGCGAGGTACTACTTTACTAAGCTGTAGAGAGTATTATATTCCTTTTCTGAGAGGCTAGTCAAGTTGTAGGATCCCTTCTTAAATGATTTATTTTTTGAATATTTTATATCACAGAATAATGATTACGAAAAACTTAAGAGCGGGTCGTGCGAAAATTTAAGATTTAAAAAAAAAAAATCATAACTAAATAACTAAGTGACATTTTAAAAATCGCAAAAGGACTAATTGTAGACTAAACATTTGAGATTAATGCGAATTTAAGAGTGTTAAAAGAATATACTATTTAACATGACATTGTATTTAACGCTAATGAAAATTGTATGTCAGCGTTAAATAGAATGTCATGTTAAATAGTATATTTTTTTAACACACTTAAATTCGAATTAATCTCAAATGTATAGTCTACAATTAGTCCGTTTGCGATTTTTAAAATGTCACTTAACTATTTAGTTATGAATTTTTTTTTTAAAAATCTCAAATTTTCGCACGACCCGCTCTTAACAAAAGCGATCTTTTGCCATAAGTATTTTTTACAAAAAATACTCAATAATTCGGATTTGTCATATTCCAGCCTATCACAAGATTTGGTTTAAATATCTAAAGTTTATTATTAGTCGAACATTACTCAACTCACACTTACTTTTATATCAAGTCATGCATACCTACAGGTCCTCGTATATCTCAAGTGCTTCAAGTATAGCCCGTTATCGTTCATGACACTAGTGCCCTTCAATGATCAAACTGCAAACATTGAATGGCAAACAGTTTAGTCTGTGACAGTTCTCGCTATTTTCATAATTCATAATTATAAGTTTTAAAAACTTGAGAAACCGACTTCATTGTCAAACGGCTAAACCGATTTTAATCAAATTTGTTTGGGACAATCTGGACGTAAGAATAACCGTCCAAATAAAAATATAACTTTCTAAATCGGTTCATAAATGACGGAGGCATGCGGTTACAAACATTAAAATAAGTTATTCAAAAAAAAATGGCAACACCGATTTTAATAAAATTAAAATGGGACCAATTACCTACCTTTCAGATAAAAACATAATTTCGGTTAAAAATGAAGAATCAGAAATATCATTCAGAATTATTAACAAAATTCAAATCACAAGGCTCACTTTAAAACATTCCGACTCTGATTCGATCAGGTGGGCTATATACTAGTTCCATCAGCTATGTAAAAACATACACAGACTTTATAAAAATCTTTGGTTCTTTAAAAGTTTTCAGAAGTAATTCGAGTATCTCGAAGCCTTCTACAATCTAGTATGAAATATCAATGCAAAGTTCTCTTATGGCTAGACCCAGACAATAGTCGCCGTTTACAAATAGAATTTCCCATAGCATTTTCACTACGTCTGCCGCTAAAGCCGTATTCACAGTAACATAGAATTGGCGGGACTCTTTGTGACAGCTGCGATGCCATTCACGCGCGGTCGCTATCCAACTGAAATGGAAAAGTGCCACAATAACGTCGCTCACACCTTCGGGTTGAGACTGCAAGCTTTTAAAGTTTTACCTCCATGGTTTGTTCTATATTGAAATTCAGGAGCTTGAACAAATAAGTACTGAACTATACCTAGATGTAGTTAAAGCATTTAAAGAGGTCGGAAATCTAATAAGTGTTATTAAGTTTCCGACCTCATTAGATGCAAGCTTTAAAAGTTTTAGCTCATTTTTTTTTGTTCGATATAGAAATTCAGAATTTCGAACAAATAAACACTGAACTATGCCTAGATGTAGT
Organism: Thera britannica; assembly: GCA_939531255.2. NCBI lineage: Eukaryota > Metazoa > Arthropoda > Insecta > Lepidoptera > Geometridae > Thera > Thera britannica. The sequence goes on from OW618050.2 coordinate 9,020,723, forward strand.
TAAAACATTTAATGAGGTTTGAAACCTAATTAAGTTTCCGACCTCATTATAAATGCAAGCTTTAAAAGTTTTAGCTCATTTTTTTTGTTCGATATATAAATTCAGAAGTTTGCACAATAAAATACTTAACTATAACCTAGATGTAGTAAAAACATTTAATGAGGTCGGAAACCTAATAAATGTGATAAATAACACTTATTAGGTTTCTTTATTACGCTTTGAACGAAATAGTCGGCGCTTTTGCGAGGAATTTGCCGCATAACAAAAGCCCCAGGCGGGCAATAATGAGGAAAAACAAAGGCTCATTTAAGGTTTATTATACTTTCCGGAGACAAAAAATAACAAAGCCAATAAATGTTGCTTATTAAAAACATAACTGAACTGCCGAACAATAACAGCCTCAAGAACGTAACTGTTACTGTAAAATAATCTTGACTATACCGAAGCCAAAATCTCGTAACTCCTTTATCACAAAATAAAAAACTATGTCTGAAAATTTACTGTTATCTTTGAAAGCAACATTTATTTTTATCGGTGATATTTGAACCGAGAGCTCTTCAGTTTTCTTCAAAAAAAAAGACAACCGACTTTATGTGGACTGACTGGCTTGACTAAAGACTTTACTTTTATTATATATTACTTGACAACACAGACGGACGAAATAAAAGGAGAAAAACTAAGCTTCAGTATTTATGTTTTAGAAAAAAAAAGGACTAAACTCAATAGCCAGATTCAACGTAGCACCAGATTAACATTGTTCCTGTACCACTTATAGCAAACCACCACAAATTGCTTTCCAGCCCAAAAATAGACAACAAATACGCACCGCTAATAACATCAGATATACAACCACCATAAACCAAACACGCTACCGCATTAAAATTAATAATGAGGGTTTCATCGGTGCACCTGTGACGAAGTACCAAATATGACGTTTTAATTAATTACAACGGTCGTCATCCCATCATGGCCGCGTAATCACCGTGAGGGTGCTGATATACTGATTTGTTACACTCATGTGTCTGGGTCGCTTGGTGCCAACATTTTTCTCAAGTTCAGTATTTATTTTGGGACTGGTGTCAGGGTAAAAATAGCGGCTTATACTTTTTGCTGACTTTTTTATACCTTTGAATGCATTTTGCACCTCGCGCCCGGCTTCAATGGATATCAAACTCTTTTGAAAAAGGAAGGATGAATACAGATGAAATCAGCAATAGACAACGGCACATTCAGAGCTTTGCACCAACATATTACAGATCTAAGTGCTTGATGATATTAACAAACAAACGACAGCATTCATACATGCACCATTAGAGAATCGATAGTATTGCTATTGATATCTCAATTCAACCTGACAACTTTGATTGAAATCTATGTACAGAACCCTCAGCTGTCGAGCCACAGACTAGCACTTGCGTGATTTGGTATTAATTGCCGCGGCCGTCATCCCCTTAATGACCGTTGGGGGTGTTGAGAGGTGATACTCGTACAAATTTGTTAGTCTCGAGTGTCGGGATATTTTGATCAGAGTTTTTTATTGGACAACACATTTGTTGACACTTCACCTTAGAATATTATACCTACCACAGTACCTGAATTTACTCTTCAAAGGTGCCAGTAAGCTATTTTACTAAAACTGTCTTACCTATTTGCCTATGCGGCGTAAAGGGTCCCTTAAAGTAGTTGCTATTGACTAGTTTATTGGTATTTCTAAATAGTAATTGGTTGTTTATGTGTTAATCGAAACAGCCCTGTAGGCAAGTTCTCGGAACGTGTGTAACAATAATTCAGGTTAAATCACGGTTGATATTATTTTTACGGCGATAGATTACCAAAGGCCGCGAGAGCTATTTCCCAGGAGACAAAGTCTTTACGAATGAATCTTACAAAATCTTACCTTCACATGAAACGTGACTTTGTTATTGGAATTTTTAGAGAAATAAATCAAAGATGGCGTATTCACATTGTACTCTACCCTAAAACTAAGCAGAGGTACCTAAGTTTTAAAAGAAAAATAATATTAATTTAAAAGTTTGGTGTTTAGTATAAAATAATGTTCACCTTCGAGCAGTAGGTAGGTTTTTGGTTGCTACAGTTCCATAGATCTATTACGTATCGTGCGATTGGGCTCAAAATGTACAAAATGGTCTACATGGTTCTCTGCCCTGTGTCACCTGCCACCCAACATGATCCTCTAAATTTTTGTTTAGCTTTTGACCGGTTTGTCATGATCAAAGATTTTATCCGTTTAGGGCACGGAGCTTCAAAATGTGTCGTTTGTTGCCGTTAGCTGTTGTCGGTAGGTGACAAATTGAGTGTCACCTCCATGTTGGCACCGACACGATGTTATTACAGCATTTTTTAACGTCAGCCGCTCCAGACGGCTTAAATTGCATTAATAAAGGAAGCGTCTATTAGTTTTGTCGGGACAGGACGTTTTAGTGAGTTTAAAATGCAATTTGTAGTTGCTTAAGACACATTTTGTGGTAGCTTTCGAAATATCAGTGTAGGCCACTTAATTGCTGTGATACTTCCTGGCTACACCACAAGCCTTAATTTCAATGCAAGTACCAATGAAATGTACTAGAATTGTTCGTTTTTGTTTTTGTAGTATTACACATTTGTACCTACGTAATGTCGTCTATCAGACGTGAAAACCATCTTATTGCATGTGATGATTAACTATTATGCCACCTTCAATTTTGTTGCACGTTTCACCAACAAAAATCTGCAATAAATCGTCTAACAAAAAGTATGTATAGCACGCACGATCGGTGGCGAATCCAAAATCTCTTCAGCTGAGTAAGTAATTGGCAAGAACGTCCACCGCACTCGTTGCGTTATGTAGAGGTTTTTAATTAATACCTATGGCGGGCGTGCTCGGGAAATAAATCTTAGTTAATGTCCTTTTAGTCTGGTCAGCCTCCCTCAGGCAAGTGACCATCGATAAAACGAACCAATTCGTTGGATCTGATATCACCGTATAGTGACTGCTCTTCGTATGCTTTGCCAAATGTAAACACTATACTTTTATCATTTCATTTCATTTTTTCACACTCGTTTTTTTTGTTTCGTTGTGGTTATGTCATAGAATAGGGCCTTTTCATTCACCTCCTTTGGTATATGAGCGACGTACCAAGAGATGGGTAAAACAGACACCAATACTGTATAGGCACACATCTGCCTCCCAAACGTGGTGACTACAACGTACCTACCAAAATATACCTTCCTATGTCTATACCCTGTTTGTATTTTAGTTTTTTTTGTGTCTGTTTTTATTAAATAAACTTTTTCATTTCATTTAAAATATATGAGAGAGGCCTATGTCGGTCAAGCAGTGAACTTATAAACTGATACATTTTGTCGACTGTCGCTTGTTTAAGAAAGGTCTCGGACCCATATGTTCGTAAGCTGCAGTTAGATACGGGAATCGATTAGGTGGGCAATGACGAATAGATGTAGCAGCAGATAAAGTGAGGTTTAATGAAGTGAATAACAGAACGACCATTGAGCATAACGGGTTTACGGTGAAACTGCAATGGATTCATTAAAGATGAATTGGCGGTTGCTGTATTCACAGTTACAGTTTGGTAGTCAATGATAATACCGAGATATCTGGGTGTTCATTAAAAAGATCTTTGTCTTTGTCAAAAAGCAACAATTAAACAAAATGTATGCACCATGTAACATTTGGGTGTCAATTTTTTTTGGGAGTGTTATGGGGTATTGTGTGAAATATAAATATTTATAACTAATTTGTGGTTTTCCTTGTTCCAGAAATGCATTCTTCGAGCCGCATCTCCAAGGAGTGAGAAGACGGAACAGCAGAAGCTCAGACTCGGAGCACGATGAGAGGTCTACTGAAGACGACGAGCGGTCCCTACTCCGCAGCTCACCTCGCACGAGATTACCTCCCCCACCTCCCCCACCACCTGACGATGAACCTCCCCCGCTGAAGCCGAGAGAGTTTTTCGAAAGACTGCAGAGCCAAGCTATGAGGGAGGCCCAAGAAAGAAGAAGCAGGCCTAGAGATATAAAAGACCAAGTTTTCCAACCCGTGGACGCTGACGGCAGCATCGGAGATAGTCTCAGTCAGGTAAAGCCTTTTTCTTATATGCATTAATTGCAAATATTTCTATAAGTTTTGCGATAGCCAAAAGTTTGATATCACATCTAACAAACTCTTTTATACAGGATCGTTTAAGTCGTTTTCTTGGAAAAGGATCGATTTAACCAGAGAGCCTTAAAAACTCCCCTAACTTTTAAATCAGGAATCGTGTCCGGACGTGAGCCTAATGAACCGGTCTATTTAGTTTTTAGTTCCGCAGACTCCATCTGAAACTTTACCTTCGGTTTTATACTGTTAGTAGTTTGCATATTGGATTGCATTACCCAAAGGGGCCGACTACGGCGGAACTACACGAAATATTGTGTCGATGCCAAATTGCATTTTACATTTTTTATTTTTACTGTAAATAAAAAATGTATGACTTGGAATCAACTAGCGATTCCTCGTGGCTTTAGCCTCGTAGTTTATAATGTTCGTTTTAAAATAAGCCATGAAAAAATAAATAAATATGACCTCTCAGTTTGGTAGTTCACCACATTTTTATCAAAGCCGACTATAAACATAAACTTCATTTTGCTGATAGAAAAATGTCAATGAATGAACAGATACAGACACGCAGACGTTGCATTTTATGACAGAAAAGATATCGTTCAATATGCATCACTCGGTTTTATTTTGCTTCCATTTGAATACGAGTGATGCTACATGGGAGCAATATTTTCCAATTCTCGACGTGGAATTAAATTTGCGGTTTGCTGATAGGCGTTTTGTGGGGAACGGTAGCTTTTGATATTCCATTCGCTTTCTTTGAATAACACTTTGATATTGTCGTTTCCTGTGTAGTAGTAGTTTTGCGAACTTGAACAAAAATTTTGTAGTTTTCTTTCTCTTCGTTTTTCGATTCTTTGTTCCATATAAGCATCTCTTTATCGTATGAACACAATATTATGCATAGGTACATACTTACATGCTACGGTAGGCAGTGTTTCAGACACAATATTTGCGTTCACGACACAGCACCGACCACTCGAGCCAAGCGCTCTAGAGGTGTAAAACTCAGAGTCAATTGCGGCTGTTGCTTTGTGCATACTTGAAACCCTACCGAACCCTTCCGACTATTGTTGAGGCTTTTGGTGCATTGTCGTGTTTCATTGAACTTTGCATAAATGTAAACGGCGGCATTGTGAAGCGACAGTTTAAAGTCCTACTTCTTTTTTATTGCTTCTTTGTTGCTGAAGAAAATTGACGTCAGTTCCGCCGGCGCCGCGAGGTTTGTTCCGCCCGAGGTAGTTTTCATAAATAATCACGAATTTTAAACATATTGGTACTCGCATTCAGTTTTCGATCAAAGTTATAACTTCAGTACCTAAACAATGAGCTGTAGGTACGTGTAGCCCACTTTGATGACGAGTTATTTAAATGTAATAAATTGCATAAATATCTTCGTCAGGGTTTAAAAACATATAAAGCATCGATCGTCAACTTTACGTGTTTTAAAAGTATGACCAATAACTATCAAACAATTTCCCAAAAAATTCCACTTCTCCGGTTGAAAATGAAAACTAATTTCCACTCGCTTTGCATAACCAACGTCCAGCTATTAGCTGCAATTGTGTAGCCAAAGTAAAGGGATCCTCTCAAAGTGTAATATTCATTACACTACACTTACTGGTTCATTGGAGTGACTATTAACCCTCAAATTGGGGCCCAGCTCGAAGTAAACTGCCTTTTGCGGAGCGTAAACGACATATGCGGTACGACTAAGAATTTTAATGCAAGCGAAAATTACCATTAGTATATTGAAGTGGCAATGGGCAGGTCTTATAGCTCGAAGAACCGACAACCGTTGGGGAATAAAGGTTCACGAATGGCGACCACGAACGGAAGACAAAACATAGGGCGCTCAACCACCAGATGGACCGCCGTCATTGTTCGCGGGAAGTCAATGGATGGAAAGGGAAAAAAAATGAAAAAAGTTGCGTGCTGCAAATAATTTATTAAGGATATTTGCCTCATCTATTCTCTCTCATCATCGTCGATTGCACGTATCGCTTTAAAATATACGCGTTAGTCCCTTGAGTGCCATGCCCAACACAAAATGTGAAATATTCGTTTGCATAAAACAAATTAAGTTTCTTTCTAGCATCGTCAGTTCCGTACTCAAAACGGGGAAGTCGTCATTTGCGCAATAATTACAGCTATTGTCAACACAGGGCGATTATCGGACCCCGTTCCGCCCGCCCTCTCGTCTGGGCGCGTTTTAATCGGGCACAGATTAAAAAACCCATCCCTGGTTTAATTTGCATGCACTGCCATCGATTTAGTGCAACAATAGGGTGATAGCACGCCCATTGGTTTTATTTAACGGTTCGGTTCTCGAGTTCTTCTGGAATGCTTTGCGCTTCGCTTTCAAAGCGAGTATGCTGGAATTTCGAGTGAGTAAATGCTCTTGAACATGTTCTACAAAATTCATTGTTTTTCAAGAGGAATTTTCCTCGTTTATGCAGGCGACAAAATTTGATTCTATTTCAAATTATAAACATTTGCAAGTCTTATAAAACATAATCTAAATTATTCTGTACGTTGCTAACCGTATACAGAGTAGGCTCAGCGTCACCGGAAACCAAAGGGTGACTGCGATGGGGGCTCTCCCGAGTATTGACTTGACATCTGACTTATGCGGTCTTGTGTCCCTTTATTGGACGCCTAATCGCTTCTACGACATCGTTACACAAACGACTCATTAGTAAAGGAATGTCTCCATTTCCATCGTCATTATCGACGGAATGTTTCTTGAATTTTCTTTACAGCAATTTCTTCTGTTTTAGTAGTCACATTTAAATTATAGTAGCTTTCAAATTTGAAATTCAATCTAATATCCAAGACGCCAAGAGCGCATAGTTATTGTTTTTAGGATGGAATCTTATGTTGCTACATTAAATTTAAAATCTTACTTGATTTTATTTATTTTATTGCAACCCTATACAGCAGGTAGTTAAACTCAAATTTTTAGATTGAAGTAATTAATTAGCAGTATCCCCAGTGTCCTCGTCCAAAACACGTGTCTACAGCCTTTATTGATTCGAACCCCATATGAGTCATCTTTCTGCAACCCTCCCCATGCATCCCTCTGGACCGCAAGGAGTTTGCCCTCTTTGATTGAACTTTGAGGTTGTATGCTCATCTAGAGGATCAATTTCTGTAGGTAATTTGTAAAACATAATCATTATTTGGTAAAGTACTTAAAATGTATTACAAGTGTGTAATAGTATGTATATTACGAGTATGATTAGGTAAAAGTTTGTTCGAACACTAGGTTCACAATAATTTTGATCACTTCTTTTTCGCAGTAGAGCGAGTCTAGTGGTACTTGGGGGGATATTTCCTCCGCGATTCGTCCGCTAGAGATGCATAAACCTTTAAGTTTGTTTTTAATAACCATAGCCTCTGGACTTTGCTTCTACATGTTTTTTTGTAATGTCTCTAGTTCGATTGGAGCAAAACTGTCTTGTCGCATCTCGTTAAAACTTTTAACGAGATGCGACAAGACAGTTTTGCAGTTTTATTTTTATTCTGACTTTGTATTTATTCTGTGTAAATTGAATTCTGGTACACTGGTATTGTGATCTACACTGTATGTAGGTACTTGGATTATTTATTATGCTACGGCGCTGTGAGAAATATATACCGATATTTATTTACTCATTTTGTAAGTTAAATAATTGAGGTACGCTAACATCATTTGCACGAACTCGCACTACACAAAACGTATTCCGACTCACTAAAGACTCGGTCTTCGGTAACTTTTACCTAATTACGGCCCTCCCAAAGTCGTGGTAGCAGGTGGCCTACAGTCATCCCTAAAACGCTGCTTCCATTTGCACGGAGAAAACACGTGCTCCCCCCTCTTTGCACTTAGTTCGGAACTCTAGTAAAAGTGAAGTGTTATGCGACACTAAGCGCCAAGTGCTGTATATTTTCATGACTGTGAGCCCGTGACGCAGATGGGTCTAAAACTTTTAAGGTATGAATTGAAATGGGATTGCTTAAGGTATTTTTGAATAAGAATATTTGCTTGCTACGGTTACCCTTGGATCGTACATTTTGTAGTATATAAGTTCTATTTATTTTGTTAGGTCAACAAATTATTAATCTGAGCTAAGCCCCACAGACGATAACTCCCCTTAGGCTTATAATTCTCGCACCAATAACTTTCAATTCATCTGTCCACTAAAAATATGAAATTCTAATTAAAATCCAACAACCGCACCCGAAATGGATTTTCATTAATCCGGTCGCAAACAAACGACACCGATATATTAATTTCGTAGCAATTTGCGGCAAAACCGGAGAGCGCGACAATCTACGCTGAAAATTAATTCTGCGTTCGGTAACAATAATAACAGCAATGAATCATAGCGCACAATGGCCTCTGCCACCAGTTGGTGGTGAAGGTGTTAAATTCTACCTCACAATACCAACGAACCACGCTTCCAAATATCACACCGAACACTGCCTCAAATGCGTATAGCGAGATTTATGCGGGAAGTTGGATTGCAATTAGTTTTCTTCGGTGTGAGAGGCGGTCGTGTTGCGGAATGCTTGACTTCAAATACTTGTGCACAAAAGCCATAATTACACCATTCTGTTTGGATTTATGGAGTGTGTTCCAGCAGCTTTGCAAAAGCTCGTATATCAAGCAGCTATTCATGAGACATTTTATATTAAAAGGTTTTTTGCATATTACACAAGATTTGAAAATATTACTTAAGTACGTAAAACCTACGTGAGAATGTAGCTTCACATAAACCAGCAATAATTTAAAATAGAAAATTCATTTTCTCGTCCCGACCACAGCCTTAGTTAAATTATTCTGGTTCTGAAGAGAGAGCTGTTTCCCTTACGATCGTTTTAAATTAAGGCTTTCTGTTTTCTTTTGCTTTTAAAGCTTTGACCCTATTTTCTAAACAAGCTCTCTAGGGTGCAATTCTAGCAACACAAATCACTCAAACGATGGCTGAACTCTATGTGAGTTGTAAATTTTTGTTTGAAGTTTGAATAGCATTATAAAACTATAAGTTTCAGAACTCAAGAGTAGATTTGGCCCTTATATTTTTCTACTATAACTAATATATAAGCTAAAAAATAAACTGTATAGAGACTTCAAATTATAAAGAAAGCCAGCTCAAATTGATCTCTAATTTCATGAACTCTACTAGGCAAAGAAATTAAACTTCGTCTCATCTTTACCTCGCAAATGGAGCTTCAATATATTTAATCAGCTTATCGTCGTCATTCTATTAGCTAAGAGCCTTTTCTTTAACGTAGTATAAAGAGTCAAGTAAATGGAAATAGTAGAGAATTTTTTCTAATATGAAAAACAAAATGTCCTCTAAAATAGAAAAATAACAATCAATAAGTAAAAATATTGTTTGGAAATTTTACATTGCATCGTCTGACAAAACTTATGGTATGAGATAACAGGCTACCGATTTTTTTTTCAAATTAAACCACACAGAGAATCCGTAGAAAGATAACTATTTATAAAATAAATCTGAGTGCTTAGTGTTGGTTTAAATGAACTCTGTAGGGTGTTTGGTCTCGCTTTAACTTTGAGAAACATTAGTTCTTCAAAAGGAAATAACTCGCATCTACAAAGATAAACTAACATAGATAGCAAAACTAATTTTCCGCTTCTCTTCGTCAGTTACTTCTCTCTTTAAAATGAATCTGGAGGAATCTAACGAAACGAATAATACAGCCTGGCTTTCTCGCAATTACTCAGTGTAATGAGAACTTTTTCCTTGCAATTTAAATTGTGATTCTGTATTCACTATTTTCAATACGAACTAATTATGCGTAACTATTTAAATCTGAGTTCGATATCTCTCTAAATGCAAATACATACTAGATTCATGATGAATTCTTGTAGATTTTTTTCTATAATTATATCTGGGTAAAATTCTAGAATATGTAGGTACTTTCATATAATTTGTTTATTAATACTGCTCTGAAGAATATAAGTCTGAATATAAGTTATACCTACTATTCCTCGAAAAGTTCCAAGTATTTTAATTTCCTTCCTTCAATGTCTTCAAAACTCTCAAATATTTCGTAAAAATTCGGCAGATAAAAGGGCCTTGCCCTCGGGCTATTTCAAATTCATAAAAACATCAGCAGAAAATTGGACTGAACATATTTTCCACAAACTTATTTCGATATCATATTATAAAGGAGCGGTGACCACCAAAAGGATCCCAACTTTACACAAACAACAAACATGAAACTAAACGAGAATATACGAACGTACTACATGAGATTGCTTACTGCTATACCCTCGGTATGCTCTTTGTGGAAAGCGACGTTGAACCGAGGCTTTGAGGGAAAATCGAGTAGGTAATAATACTTCTAAGCTTGTGAACAGATAACCTTCTTTAAAGTGACGTTGTTTTTATTGTAAATACGATTTATATCGCTCTACCAGATTATTTTATTCTTGAAATGATGTTCACAAAAAACCATGACCATTTGAAAAGTTTTATTCTGCTGTTGGTTTATAAACGACATAATAATTTGCTGCTTTCATATTCTCTGTGGTAATATTTGTTTTGCAAACGCATTAACCGTACTTATAATAAAAACAAAAGTACAATTTAATTATCTTCCACGCTCCATCATCATAAAACTGAGTTTTGATCGTAATGGACTGTATTTCGGTACCTACACGTAAAGTCATAATAGCCTGGCCGCAGACACTCGGAGCCATAAGCCTCCCCACACTTACATAGGGACTTATACCAACTAATATTTACCTACCTATAATGCTGCTTCACGAGACACACGAGACCGCCTCAATTAGCAAAACATTTTCACTTTGCAGCTTTATTTTATGTTTGGGAGATTAACATTGGTCCTGGCTTTTAAAGGGTGAACATCAGGGGTAGATTACTCTAATAGGTTTTTATGGCATCCTAATTTTAAGGAAGAAAAAGTTTATGTACCTACAGCCAGCAACCAAAGTTGTGTGTTTTTCTTCTTCTTCTTCTTATTTAAGAGCAACGCTCTTGTCGGCGTAATGTACTTTTTCCTCCAGGTATGTATTTTGAGGGCAACCTCCTTGGCCTCCTTATACGACATGACGGCGATCTTTGCTTTTATTTGGCTCATGTAGCCTTGGTCTTCCTCTTCCTCTCTTTCCTTCTACCTTTCCTTCGATAATATTTCTGATAAAGCTGTCATGTCGTACAAGATGGCCAATCATCTTTCCTCTTCTGTTCTCAACAACTCCTATTAGGGCTCTTTCCTCGTCGACTTTATTTAATACTTCTACGTGTGTGTTTTTACTGTTACATATTCCTTTACGTATATTAGCTTAATGGTACACGTGCCTTGAAAATTGTTATGAAATAAGTGCGTCTTATGTGAGCCAAAATTGTATGATGAGGTTACACGTTCTGGCAGTATACAAGATTCTAATCATACGATGTAAATTCCTACTGATTTCTTTAATAATTGTAATTTGTTTTATTTTTCAGAGTCGAGAAAGTCTGTCATCAGAAGGTGCCAGGGGTGATTGCTCGTCTGTCAGTTCATCAGGTTCCAGCTCTGAGGAACAGCCTCCATGTGACATAGGAATTCTGGAGAGGCTGATAAGGACACATCCTGTTTGGTTCCTGCCGGGGATACAGAGGGCTGGAGCTTTCCATTTACTGCAAGGGAAAGAAGAAGGGGTAGGTTTAAACGAATTTATTATGATCAATAAAAGTGCAACGTGATGCCCCTTTCAAGGTTTAAAAATTCTTCTTTTTACCGTATCACTAGTTCTTTCAAAACAGTGTGGTGAAAGGATTTAAGTACTTATTTTCGTGCCAAGTGCACGCATGTTTTTCGAACTTTTTAGATTCAACATGCCGGTTTCCTCACGATGTTTTCTTCACCGTTTGAGAGCACTGGTGGTTAAGTGATAGCGCCCCCGCCTTCGGATCCTAAGGTCGTGGGTTCAAATTCAATCGTGTACCAATGTGTTTTTCTGTTGTCTGATTTTTATCATGTTAACTGTTTTTATCATGTTATCATGTCATGATTTTTATTCACTCACTTACACAAAACCTCAGAAATTACAAGGCCTAATAATACAAATGGGAGTTACTGACACAAAATTATTCCTGATGTGTAGTTTGAAAACATTAATTTGATAATACGCAAATGCTGGTATGTTTACTAACAATGAAAAACTAAACAGACATTGTATAAACCTATACAAGACTATAGGTATTGAAACAAAGTGGTAACAAGCAAACGTCTATTGTGCTAGGATTCAATAAAATTATTTCAAACATGTTTTTTAAAACGCTAGAAGAAAATTACGCTTAGGTTATTTGAGATAAATATAGCAAAGATATACGTTGTGTCTCGATAGTTCCAGCTTTATTTTGTATGCTTCAAAATTTGAGATCTGTTTAATTATAATAAAAATTCCGCCTTTAAAATTCCAGAACTTCGTAGTCCGTCAGTCAAGTCAGCCCGACACGATGGCGATAAGCGTCCGCCTGCCAGCTGATAAGGGGCCTTACATCGAACACTACCTCATTCAGGCCTCTGGAGGACGTATCGGTCTTGAGACCTCGCACAACCGCTTCGACAATATCCCCGAGCTGATCGCTCACTATTCACAGTGTTGGTAAGTTATTGACAACATTCAATCAAATCAAATGTCTTTTTTTTATGCTGATGGAACAAGCATATGGCCCACTTGATGTTAAACGGTAATAAAGCATTGCCTCGTAGATCACGCACGTCAGGATCGTGCCCTACAATGCACTGCCCTGCGTCAATCAACTTGAGGCTTACAGATGTTTCGCCTCACGTGCCTGGTCATACCGGCACCCACACCCTTCAAACCGAAACACAGCGATGCTGCTTCACGGCAGAAATAGGCATGGTGGTAGTATTTCCCCGGACGAGCCATTCACAAGGAGCTCTACTACTACTAAACAACACAAAGACAAAAACAAGGAAGGACGGAAGGGGGTTTATTTGGAACAAAAACAAGGGTTTTAGAATAAATGAAAACGTTGACACTGCAAAAGCTAAAAACTGAGTAGCAGTGCCAGCTCCCACCACCATAACAACAAGAATAACACAATCTACATGCCTATATGATATACAAAGAAACAATAAAAAATAATAACCTAGAAATGACGTTGACGAACGCTTATGACATTTAAATTTCTTACTTAGTTATAGCGAGGAGTCAACGCAAACTCTACAAAGGTTTAGTTACGCTCGAATCTCTGTTTTGTAACAGATGTGAAGTAGTGCGTTTAGAGCTTGTTTAGAGTTGTGTTTCACCTGCATCCAAGATTCCAAGTTGTTCTGTTTTTTTCCTCAAAAAGTTTTATCTACGCTTTATTGAAGAGCTTCCACTCCAAACATTGCTATGCCCTAAATAATTTTTTACTAAGACTTCACCATGTAACATAATTATTGCTATAAGTATACCTACCATGATTATCTAATTGATGGGTTCTGGTAAAATTTACCTATGTTCTTCCACATTTTCGAAAATCATATTGCCTACACTCTGTTAGAGTGAATCCCAGTAAAAGTACCTTTGTTTTTCCACCGTCACGATATATCAACTCTATCATACAAAGCGCACAACATTGACAATAATCATATAACAATAATTTTAAATTCCAGTGACGAATTACCAGTCCAGCTTCAACTGCCTCGACCCCTTCGGGAAGCTAAGAGTCGTCACCAGCTCAGCTCTCTAACACTACTGGGTCAGGAGTTTTGGGGCTACCCAATGGCGAACCCTAGGAATTACCCCAATAATGTGCCGTTACCGAGTCAAGTAGCCAATGGAGTGGTTCCAATGGCAGTGACGCCGTCTGATACTGGATCTAGTCTTAGCAGTTTTAATGCCAGTAAGTTCTTATCTCTTTCATTACTTTATTTTGTTATCCTTAGGCACTGTTTATTATTCCATTGAACTGTTTATAATAAGTTGACTATCTAAACATGATTATTTTGTTTTGTATTCAAGGTACAAGAACAAACTCAAAAGAGCACATTCTAAGCCCAGAGAAAGACCAAAACGTCGTGCTAAAAATGTCACCCATTGAAACGTCAGGTTCCCCACCGAGTCAAAGTTCGAACCTCAGCACTTTCAAAGGAAGAACCGCTCCATCGCCTCCAGCAAAACCATCCTCTGCATTTATTAGAGCTCCGCGACCCACCCCACCAAACACTTTGAACCTTATGTCTAGCACAGTAAGTACATAGTTGCTTTTTATACTTTAGCTATGTATTGCTTTACGGTGTCGTTTCAATTGGTTTTAATCGCCACACCTATTTTTCAGGCGCATATAACACAGCCTCATACATTTCCGACTGCCAACACAATATCACAATCTCCCACCCAAATGAACAGTTTCAAAACCACTCCACCCCCACCTCCTCCCAGATGGGCAAAACCTCTCCATTCGAAGGTCTCAGTGTCTCCAACATCTGAGGCAGCAGCTTTCAGCCCGATTAACAAGCCAACCCAGAATGGAAACATCACAGTCACCACCACTGTTACATTCTGTGTCAATAACACACAAATCCACAATCATCAAATCAATGAGAACATACATAGTGACCGACTGCAACTAACGCTTGCGTCTAATGCCATCAATAACAATAGTAGTGCAGATAATGTATTCAATATTGTCGATAACCAGAAAGGCAATACTGAATCCAATGGGGAAATACAGGTGAGTTCTATAGTAATCTTGCATGGCATTGAATAAATAATGTATGTTATGTTTGCATGATATTAGAGTGGTTTTTGTATCTGAAAGGTTGTGTATCTAACCAAGCAATAAATTACAATTGATTTTAATATCGACGATAATAAACCACTGATCAAGAAAATTATTGTTCCCGTATAGAACATGATGCATCGCATGTCGCCAGAAGGAGAGTGCATCAGCACAATGACGGCTAGCTTACATGGAAGCTTTAAACGACAAATCACTGATCAAAACAACACCGAACCCGGATCGCCATCAGAGCAACAATCTCAAACCAACACGTCGGAAAATGACCCCTTAGTAAATAGCCTATCAAAATCGAATACCAGTTTTGCCGCAAACCAGTTAGTGTCTCCCAATGGTACTAATTCCGTCACTAGTGGCATATTTTCTCCAGCGAGCCAAATCAACTCACCGGCGTCTAATGATACCATCTCTTCAAAAAGCGGGGTATTCTCACCTCTAAGTCAAACGAATAAGAGCGAAATTTTCTCTCCTGTATCCAGAAGCTCTCCGATATCGAGCAAAAACGTATTTTCCCCCACTTCTAATCATTCAATCGTCTCTCCAATGATTGGAAAAGAACGGGATAAAGTTATGTCACCCAATACCAATACAACAAGCACAACGCCATCCGGTAGATCAAGAAGGAGTAAGCACTCCCATTCAAAACGAAAGGAGTCCAAGCATTACCAGGTAGGGTTTTTAAAAATTGGAAAAATCTGTTTGCTTTGCATCCATCATCTAACAGCATGTAGTTATGCAAATATTTCAATTCCTAAAAACGAACTTTGCACCAAAATTATCAATTGATTCTTAGAGGGATAATATTTACTTGATTTTATATTTGACACAATAATTATATTTCAGGAATCAGACATTTTAGAATCTCCGGGCGTATATTACAGAAGTTCTTTGATGGATAAAGTATCAGACTACGAAGATATCTGGGCTCCGGAAGGTAACAACAGCTGTTCTACTTTTAAACCTTTGAGACCTGAAAATGACAATGGAAGCAATGGTTTGATGAAGAGTAAGAGACCTGACCTTTTACCTGATACCCTACGTAAGTCTAACGCATGGAACTAGAATGGCATGAAATCATAATAAGTACACCAACAATTTTTATTAAAAAACTTATATTTCACAGCCAAACTTAATGCAGCTAAAAGTACACAGTCAATTTTGGAAAAAGAAAACATACATATTTTGGACTCCACTGAAAGCTTGGATGAAAAGAAGACCCACTTCACAAATGGATCTCTCAAAAAAAGTTTTAATAGTTCCAACGATATCATAGCGACAACCAACAGCAAAGGAGATGTGGTGGCAAAACGACCAGATAAACTAAACATAGCTACAAACATGAACAAAAAGCTAACAGAAGAAATCGAAGCAGCTTTTAAAAGTCGTGAAAATTTTAACATTGAGAGTATGGAGACTGTGAAGCTTGAAGATGAATTCGTTAAAGAAAATGGTGAAGGGTCTGAAAATGAAAATGCTGGCAGCCCTTTCTACGCTGATCCTGTTGATGCTCTAAAAGAAGTAAGGCATACGTGGATTGAAAGATACATACTAAGTAATATTACAAATAAAAACTAATAGTAATCATATTTTTCATTTTTTAGGCCGCCTTACTTCCACCAGTGCAACGAAGGAAGCTACTCAGAGTTGGTGTAAACCTCTCAAACCGTTACTCTGAGCCACCAACACAAAATCATCCTTACTATCCTTTGAGAGACATGCATAGCATCGAGGAATTATCTCGTGAGTACTCAACAAAACAAACAATTCTGACGACCGCATTATCATTTGAGATTGCGGTCAAGCGATTACTAAGAATTTACCTATAGATTGCAAAAAAATATGCAACCACTTACCTTTCCTTGTATTGTTTTACATACACAGCAGTTATTTTGACTAGTTAGAAGTCAGTAAATTCGTTTTTATTATAAATGTAGCGTATTTCAAGATCGTTTTCAACTTTATTTGTGTTCATTTCAGCCTCATCGCCCAACACATCATCTTCAGTCGACAACCTAGTATCACTCCGGAGCAAGCCTAAAATGAAAGCAGTCCAACCACCTCGCGTCGCCAACAAGCCACCATCAGGCAAGAACGAACCTTGGACGGTTGATTCCAGTTGGGAGTTTATAAGTCAGTTCAACTACAATACGCTGTAGATGACCAAATTTAAATTTTCTAATGGTCTAGAAGGGCGCTTCAGAATTTTGGTTGCAAAGTTTTGGTAGTAGTTGCACTTTCAAACTCCCTAACTTACTTGTTGTCACCCATATGTTAATATTTAATAACATTGCTCTATTATCACAACTAACCTTCACCAATAACCTTACCTGTTTCTACTTTATAAGTACCTATTTAACTCTTAAAATACTCTTGAGTTCCCCTTTATAGGCATTATCATAATAAATTCTTGTCTAAAAAGATTATTGTCGTTTAAGTAATTGAATTAAAGCTATGAGGCTTTTTAGGGTTCCGTAGCCAAATGGCAAAAATGGAACCCTTATAGATTCGACATGTCTGTCTGTCTGTCCGTCCGTATATCACAGCCACTTTTCTCCGAAACTATAGGAGCTACACTGATGAAACTTGGTAAGTAGATGTATTCTGTGAACCGTATTAAGATTTTCTCACAAACATAGAAAAAAAACAATAAATTTTGGGGGTCCCCATACTTAGAGCTGAAATTCAAAAAACTTTTTTTCATCAAACCCATACGTGTGGGGTATCTATGAATAGGTCTTCAAAAATGATGTTGAGGTTTCTTATATCGTTTTATTCTAAACTTAATAGTTTTTGCGAGAGACTTCCAAAGTGGTAAAAAGTTGGTCCCCCCCCCCTTCAACCTTCTAAAATAAGAGAATGATAAAACTAAAAAATATATATGATGTACATTACTATATAAACTTCCAACGATATTTGGTTTGAACGAAATCTAGCTAGTAGTTTTTTTTTAATACGTCATTAATCGTAAACCGCAATGTACCTTTCGATGAACTACTAAACTTCTATATTATATTACTTACTGCTACGGAACCCTTCATGGGCGAGTCCAACTCGCACTTGGCCGCTTTTTTCTTTCGTATTTTTAGTCCTTCAAAATACTTTTTTCACAAGAGGTAAGTATTCATTCCTACATTTCAGATAAAAACGAGGGATCGAACAGCGAAAGCGGCACATTTCCCTCTCTGGCCGAACAAGAGAGCCGGCTGAGTGGAGTCGATGATGGAATACAGCACTTGACGGTGCATCAAGTCGTTGCACAACGGTAAGTTATATAGTAATTTCTTGATACCAAAGGAATATTATTGTCTCCTCAGTAAATAAAAATTAAACGTACGCAGCTCATAGTAAAGTCTATATTGAGTTCTGCATTTTAAAAGAGCATTAGGTATAAATGCGAAAGATAATTCCCTTGTATATCGTACTGATGATGATGATAAAACTTGCCCTGACTCAACGCTAAGGAAGCTGATTGGCAACCAACGCATGAGCCGTTCTATGACGTACTTTATTAATCACGCTATACCGTTAACGTTTGCAATAAATACAACCCCTTCAAACCAAATCAGTAGGAATTGCATTAAAATATTGCATCTTTTTAAAATTCTCGTAGCAAAGCGCCTCCATAGGTTTACCATGATATTGCTAGCGAATAAAATAACAAAGTAATAAGTAATGTAAAGTTTACACGGTTTTCTTTTACGTCACATCTTGTAATAGGAAGGCTCTAATGTATACCTAATCGTACAGCGTTATAGATTAACTTAGCTTTCGCCTCTATTTGATTTTAAGTACTTAATAGCATTTAAATTTTTTTACTGATCTATATTCTAAAGCATTGATTCCCAACGTGGTCCAGGTGGACCCCAAGGGTCCACGGTAGACTCGACGATGGCGTGACAAAGAAATGGGGGTTCACAATTCGTAAGTAGGGGTCCACGAAAATGTATCTGGTTTCGATAGTGAAGAACTAAAATGATGGCTTCGCCTATCAATAAATAATTAACCTATCAATTCTTACTTTTTTCGAAAACTGTTAATTCGTGGTAGGAACTCAGCCGCAACGCAAATGTCCATAGTTAGATCTATCCTCCATTTTTTTTTAAATCGACTGAGAATATTGTAAAAATGTAGCTGCAGGGTAGGGGGTCCACCAGAACCAGCAAAATTTTGAAAGTGACAACAAGAAAAGGATGGGTTTGCAAATAAAACAATTGTTTGCAGATTTCCTGATCTAAGACTGAATTCGGAGCCAATGGTTTTACCTGAGGAAGTGCGGTCGCCGCCGCGTGCCTCTTGTTATGACAATGTCTACGATTTACGCCCATTATCGGAGCAGGTAAGAACAGAACAATACGTTGAAATAAATGTTTTTGTATCTCATTTTGTAATGAGCCCGTTTTAAAACAATACGTTATGAGCTTACTGTCTCAAGTAGGTGCTTTAAATTTTATCACTTTTAAATGCGTTCTGAGAAATTGTATATCATGATTTAAATAAAACTCAGGCTACGACGCTGATAACCAAATTCATGTTCTCTTCCAAATTTTTTAATCAAAGTTTTTTGATGGTGTCTGAATCAAAATGATATTTTTGTTAATCCTTTTTAATGTTAGCCTTCGAAACTTGGTCTTCGGATTCTTTACGAAATTAAATCTTCTATAATAGCGAGAAGTAAAAATTAAATTTACTTATAAATTTTCAGGCCAGTGACGATGGAACTGTATTCTCCGAACCTTGGGATAGTTCACAATGGGACGGGCTGATACCACCTTGTAATGGACCGCAGTCATACGATGGCGTAAGTCTATTTAAAGCTGATCTTTGTTAATTATGGTCACGCACGTTAGGTAGGTACGTGCCAGATGCACTGCCCTGTGTCCATCAACTTGAGGCGTACAAATGTTAGGCCTCACGTGCCAGTTATTTCACTGGCACCCAAAACATCTTCCTTCATTAGCACTACATTGATATAAGTATTACTATTAGTCATTCACAGTATACAATTCTGCAGGATACCAAAACATTAATCAATATGAATCACTACATGGGCTGAACGGATGTTTTTAAATAAGCCTATCTATAACATAGCTTTATTCCAAATGCCTATTAGTAAATGATTAAATATGAATGTGAAATAACAGATTTTAATACTAATTTCCAGGACGAGCCATCAGAATGGGAATCACCTGTCCCAAGGAGAGGTAACGGCACCGTGTCAACTCGAGCCAAGAGTTTCCGCGATCGACTGGACCCTTTACTAGGTTTGTTTACTACGTCTTCTTCTTATCGTGTCACTGATGCTTTTGTGGTACAACTTGCGTTATGCTGCACCAATGTTTGTGTTCTTAAACCAGTGTGGTAAAAGAATTTTAAGTGCGCCTCAAAGAATAACTTGTATATTAGCTGTAGGTTTTTCGTAGACTTTCTTCAAATTATCGTTTTTCTTCCGACTTCGGGTTAATTTATCGGCAAACGAAATATATTCTCTGAGTGTAAAGCAAACCTTGTCTATGTTCCTGAAAAGTATCGTTGAAAAATCTTGTTTTAGTTTTGAGTAGATTATAAACGCCCTGAATACTTACACCGTACTGATGTGCTTTATTATGTGCTGTGATTTACTCATACATGTCTGCTTTATAATGAACACTGTTATCGACAAGTACCTGCAATCACAAACAGATAATAGTAAATTCCAGACCTAAATTTGTCTATCCGAATTCTTTGAATATTTACTCAATTATTGAAGAGTATAATTTGCCGTGCCGGATGTTTACACGCACCAAACAATTTAAGTAGTGTTATCAATTTCTGTGGTCATATTTTTATTTGATTGCATTCATAGATGTTGTTTCTAAACCGATAAGTGACCCCGATGACTAAACAGTGCAAATCACAGATGTTCACTGCAGTGTGAACACAATCATGGTTATAATTAAGTGATTTTATTGGCAAATCATCGCTGTTACAGACCGCTATCATATTATTTAATTTAATGTAACGAGCACACACAATAGGACGGCGACGCAGAACCGTTATCTATTACTACATTAGTTCAGTAATTATTTGTATTATTAATCATTATTAGAGATCAAAGGTCTGCTCGTGCCGCAAATTTCTTAAACTCACACGGTTATGCCATGTGTTCAACCACAGTTGCTTTCCAACGCTCGTTGGGGAAGCGTCGGTCCGTCTCTCCATTGTGTGAATGAGAAACTCTCGATTCAAGTCTTTCGTTCAGGCGGGTAAGAACCGCAGAGTGATCAGTCATGAAGTGGTTCAAAAAGTTGTTCCGAGGAAAGTGCGCGAAGCCATCTGAGCAGACGCTCAGCAAGTCTGAGCCAAAGAAGAACGTGTTTAATTCGTTGAATTGTTTCAAACACCCTGACGAGGGAACTACAGCTGCGTTAAGTGCCTCAGTGCCAAGTGAAATATTCGCGTTGACAACCATTCGAAATTTCCGAGGGGAGTCTCTGAGTGAGTTCGTACAGGAAAGCAACTGGGTGCTTCTGACTCTGGAACAGTTAGAAGAGCCTCGGTTACAACAGCACCTGGCGAGATCTAATTCCTTGACCTCGCTATGCCAATCACTTTCTGAAAAAAGTCGCAACATTAAACGAGTTGAAATTATTGCTAGACCACCACACTGTCTATGCAAGGAAAAAGATCCGGAAGAGGATTATCATAGACCGCGTAAGAATGGATTCCGAAGGTTTTTCAATACTTTTGCGAAACTGTGGCGTCATTTGTGCAAGAAAATAAAAAAGTGTTTCTTCAAAATGAAGCCGGCACCAAATATTGACGAGGAGTCGACCCAATCTGACACAGACAATTACTTATGTAGGTAATAGACGTTCTATTTTTGGATAGACCTACGTTGATGTACGAGTAGTTATATTATTTTATTTGCTTATTACTTTGCGCTAGTTAGATTACTTTGATTTGTGTGTATTGTTGTTCAACGAGATTATTAAAGGTCCTACCTAGTAGGTGCTTATCATTCTAATTATGTCGGTACTTCATCTAGTACACTAGCTTTATCTACAAAGCATACTCTTCTCAAGCCTTGCGTAAATCTAGATTGCCTGCAATGGCGAATCTATATATCGCTGTCAAAGATCGTGGCAATGTGTGCGGATGTATGCAAAACCCTATTGTTGAAACTGATCGCTAGCGCAAATCGTCTAGTAGTCTAGGCTTCAAAGCAAAACTGCAAATAAGATTAAGATTATTTATTTTTTATTTCTCATAAAATTTTACAAATTACTTACTGAGAAACCTATTTACTAATACTACACAAGTATTTATGAATATATAAATGCAGTGAGCTTAGCAGGCATGTTAAATTGAATAAGTGTAGTAGGTACATAATTCATGCTAACACAATAATATTAACTTACAATAATAGCACTGTTAAAACAAACGAACAAGAGTAAAGAAACACAAGATCGGGGGGTACATTTGAAATATACAGCGAAAGCAAATAGAACTAGACACACTAACAAACACTCAACATCATACAAGAAAGAAAAAATTATATAAAACTAGTGGGTACATTTGAAAAAGATCGAACGCAAATATTATTTAGGCTGTGGTGGTGTGTGTAGTTTGGTTCGGTGCCACTATCTATGAGCTTATGTTAACCAGACGTTATGCTATCGAAAAGAAATTTCGTAATTTTGTTGTAAAGTTGTCGTGCTAAAACTTAGGTACCTACGTATTGCATGTATTGTATTAATATTGAATACTGTATTTACTTTTTTTTATAGATAATATTAAAATAAAATGAAAATGTAATTTTTATTATTTTTTTGCATATGTGCTAATTGATTATTCTGTGTATTCTGTAATATTTTTTTTTTTTTTTTTTTTTTTAGATTCACCTGTGCGTGCCCTTATATTTTTTTTTTTATATTAGCTAGTATGGCATTGGATGTGTTAATTATTTATAAATTAATAATTAAATTAAATTAGTAACGTATTTGATATTTATTATTACTAATGAGTTAAATTGTATGCCAACTTTATAACATTTGCAGGTATGGATTGGTTCGAATATATTTTTTAAGAGCTTTTTTAAATAGAACTATTGTTTTAATTTCTTTAATATCCTTAGGTAGTTTATTATACAGTTTAGCGCCTTCATATACAAACTACGGTAAAAATGTTATTTTTACCGTAGTTTGTTCTAGGTGTGCGCAGTATAGTAAGCTTTATTTACATTCTAATGGCTATATCAAGATAATTGAGGTCATTATTATGCATGAGTCCAGCATGCACCACGTGTATTGGATAAACAACTGGCAGAACAAATTCATTAGTAACAGTTATTACCTAACTATCGTTATACGTAGGGCAGTCACCTCAAATACCGGTAACTCCCATTTGTTTTTTTTTACTGTGGCGTCATAGAAAATTCATTGAATTTTAACAAATGGTTAAGTTTCATAGTTTTCAACGTATGTCGGCAAATCGGCAAATTTTTATTATCCGCACTTGACGTGCGGCTAGTTTTTCCGCAAGTATAGGACGCTGGTGGGCCCTTTTTGTGTGACCCTTGACACGTAAGTATTACGTATTTAACACGCCGGTTTTCTCACGGTGTTTTCTTTCACCGTTTTAAGAGTACTGGCATAGTGCACTTAAATTTTTCGACAGAAAAACTCATTGGTATACACGACTGGATTTGAACCCACGACCTTCGGATCGGAAGGCGGGGCCGCTACCACTAAACCACCAGTGCTCTTTCAACGTATGTACGTCAGTACTAATTTAATCAGATTTTTTTCATATTACACTGGCACTGGAAATTGTATGGTGAATTAATGAAGTGTTACTAAAGTGCAGGCGACTGTACCTACGTTTTAAAGGAGTTCTTATTATATGCCGTTGTATGTACTTACCACTTGAATTATAATCACTCAATGACTATCTTCAAACTGGAATCTTGAGAGGTGCTCAGCACTTTTATCCTTACTTATTGAAATCAGTTACCTACACGTTTTCTATAGATCCTACTTACGGTTGTAGTCAATGAATATTGCAATTAATAAAAAATTAATAAATTAATAAATGTATAAAATACATCGAATAGCTTAAGATAAACAATATTGTAACTGTGAGTCTAAGATTAAATAAATAAATAAATAAATAATTCGGCTTTTCGGCTTTGTAGAGCGCTATCTCTTTCTGACGCACACTACGCCCCATGAAGCCGAAATTAGCCGATTTGCAATATTTGTTGCCTACTACCTGTATACAGGTTATTTATTTTACTAGCGTTTTTGGAGTTTTGTTATGTTTGTTTAGGTTCGTATACGAGTCAGTCGTTTAGCTATCGATTTAAATATCGATTTGAGAAAAAGTAAGGGCACAGGCAAAACCTTCTTACCGGGAAGGGTTATCATCGCATAGGCCCGAAGGAGTCCACTTCTGAGTATAAGTCTCCATATACATTTCCAGAAAGACGATTGTGAGCCCACTCCATTCATTGACTCTTCGCGATCTTCACCATGTTGTTACATATGTCTTTAAGTTTGTAGTCGCCATTCGAGAACTTTTGTTCTCCACTTCCACCTTTATATCTCACTAGCGGCTTTGCTCGCCTCGTTCCCGTTACTCACATCCGTTCTCCGTTACAATATCTTTATAAATTGTAGCCCATGTGTTATTCTGATGTATAAGCTATATTATTGTAAAGTTTCATTAAAATCCATACAGTAGTTTTTACGTAAAAGAGTAACAAACCATCCATCCATACTTCAAACTTTCGCGTTTAAAATATTAGTAGAATGGTTTTATTCATATTGGTCGCTGAGAGCTCTTTAACGTCAGCTGCTTGCTTGCTATCTCTGTTCTTTGATATGAAAGTGATAGTGACAAGTATACTTGAGTCAAGGCCAAAATAATATGAATGAAGCATTTCTTTATCACCTGGAGGCGTGTTATTGAAACAACTCAAAGGAACGTGAGCTTAAACTGGTACTTAATAAAGGCTATTTTCCCTGCAGCAGCAGGCCGGGTGCGGGCTCTTCGCGGCGGCAAACAGGCTAAGGGAACCGGTGCGGCGCTGAGAGCGTATGCGCTACATCTCGCACAGGACAAGAGTACTACCTTTGCGCAGAACATCGACAACTTCATCGCTTGCACACTCGATTCTAAGGAAGCTTGCCCGCAGGTAAGATATAGTAATTATTACTTATTTCAGGCATCCGAATAAAAAAAATATATAAAAAAACATCAATTTTCAATTTTAAACATCTCAAACTTCTGGAAGACAAAACCCAAAAAATATTCCTGTTGGAATACTTTTTGTATCCGAATTTGTATTCGTGTAAGAATTTACCTACGGAACTTTGATATAGATAGTGCAATTCCCGAAGACGCGCCCCCCCAATTTTCGGTTGAGGGGATCGCGGGGTGCGGGGAGTTTGCTTCGAGCGGCAGTCGCGAACCGTAGTCAATTCATTGTAGTGTGCGTGTGCACTCATAGGTAATTAGTGTGTACCGATAACACTCAAACATTGACGGAAGCTTGCACACACATATACTATAAACGGTTAGGAATAGTGGGGCGCGCCTTCGTGGATTGCACTATCTATACATTATATTTTGTTTATTCTTTTTCTGCATCTATATTTTTTCTATTCGTGATAACCTGCGTGGGTTAATGGCTATAAGTTACTAATCTTGCTACCTCAACATTTCTTGAGCTGTTGATTTGCCTACAAATAAAAAAATATTTGAATTTCAGGTAATGATGCGCAACATCAGACAATTCATGTCCGGAATGAAGAACTATCTCGTGAAGCACGGAGAGAGAGAGTTCGAAAAAGAAGTTGAAAAAGAGAGACTCAAGGTGTGAACTGAAATCATGATCTGGGACATATTATACACTTCATCAGTAACGTATAAGCAAAACATCGTGAGGAAACCGGCATATCGTAGAACCTGAAAAGTTTGAAAATATGTGTCAAGCGCATGAAAGGAGCCGCTTTGAGGCGCACTTAAAATACTTTCACCACACTTGGTTTGAAAAAAACAGTGACGCGATAAGAAAAAGATAAGTAACGTTAAGTAGAATGTCTGGTAGTAGAAATAATAGGCAATACACAAAACCCAAAAAAAAAAACTGTAAAAAAGCAACATAGAGAAGTTATTTACTTTGGGAGGTAGAAAGTTTTCAGTTTCCACTATACTTTTTAAAATTCGTATTTCTCTTTCAGTTAAAACCCACCGAATTCCTAAACCTAGACGCGATATTGGAAGGCGTGATGCACCGACTGGTGGTCAGGCCTTTACGAGCAAGACTGTACTCCTTGTTAGCAGCCTGGCATTCCGCTGACGTGAGGAGATTGCATGCAGCCATTGAGAAGGCACATCACGCGACACCGTTGCAGCTGGGAATTAAGGTACTATCAGTCAATATCATCCTGATAATTATGATTGACATAATATGACTTTTTATCGAAGGTTTAAATAATTATATTAGCAATACTTAAACAAAATATTTCAGAGAATACACAATAAAATAAAATATTTTGGACAATCCACACAATACAGCCCCAAATTAAGCCGAGCTTGTGTTATGGAACATGAAACCAGATAGCTGATATACTACTTAATATACATCCTTTTTTCTAAATACATACTTAGAATACAATATTATACCCAGACGGAGAACAAACATCCGTGTTCACCACACAAATATTTGTTCTCAGTGGGGGTTGAACCCACGACCTACGGCGCAGAAGGCAGAGCTACTATTGACCAACTTTTATCAGACAAAATCAAAAGTAACGTAAAGAATACCTGCCAGTTCCCTCACTAGACTAAGCCTGTATCAATAGGACTATAGATTCAATATAATAAAGTTTGATTGCTCAAGTCTATAAAGTAACAACTATCTCAGAAATATTTTACTTTGAGCAATACTTTGAATTACATTTGAGCAACACCAATACTTTGAGCAATACTTTGAACAATACTTTAAAATTACTCTAACTACTTGTTTTCTCGAAGGTTGTTACTATCAAAAGTTTTTCTTTTTCCAGGAATCAACAAAAATACCATCGGCAGCGGTGCTAGCAGTGATTTCGAAGCATTTCCTGAAGATGCAAGAAGCTGATTCACCATTGGACAAGCTTGAGAACCTCTTAGCGGCTATTTCTGTTATGTTTAATGCGGTAAGTCATAATATTTCTATATTCATTGTGATAACAGCAGAAGCCAGAATTCGAGAAATCAATAGGTCAAGGAAAATTAGATAAAATATAAGGTCAGTGAACGAACACTGGTAGACGGCATGTTTGCAATGCTTCTTATCAAATCGAAATATACCTACTATAATGTATTAGAATGCTGTAATACCTCGAAGTCTATAATGTCTTGGGGCATTGAAATATGTACTTCAAAGAAGTTAAACATAAATTAACTAGAATAAATTTATAGTAATCCGCTAATTGCTAGCTGCTAATAGTTTTTTTTTATAGTACTAGTTGATGGAACAAGCATAATATGGCCCACCTGATGTTAAGCGGTAACCATCGCCTATAACAAAGCATTGCCTCGTAGGTCACGCACGTCAGGAACGTGCATTTGAGGCTTACAGATTTGAGGATTAGGACTATATTATGTACTTGTTCTAGTTTATTTATGTTCAACAATGGAAGTCGATCCTAAATCAATTAATTATTCAAAGAAGTTACAAAAATTAAATTAAATTTTTGCATCTCTTGCATTCTTTATTAATTTTAGCCATGGACCGGAAAGAGTGGCTTAATAAAGATGAAGCCTATTCTCAGAAATGGGCTACAACAATTATGATAATGATTTAAAAATAATTTCTTGGGGACGCTTCCGTCTGGCACTGATTTGGATCAGTTGAGCTACCTCTAGATCGTTTGTAACGATCTGCAGATAGCTCAACTGTTTCTTGTGTATTTTGTACATTTTGTAAATATTTTGTTTAATTGTAAGTTTGTGTAAATAAATAGATTATATTTAATGTCATTTCGTGAATGGACCTTCTGATCAAACATTCTAAAATATCGTAACTCACCTTTCAGATTCGTGGAGAAAGAAGTCTTGGAGCCGACGATCTCCTGCCAGTACTCGCCTGGACCGTCGCCCGTTGCCGACTGGTCTGCGCAGAGCTAGAGGCAGAACTAATGGCCGGTCTACTGCCCGCTGCGCTGCTGGCAGGAGAAGGGGGATACTACCTCACAGCTCTGTTCTCTGCCGTGGCGGTGCTGAAGAGACTGGCACCTGAACCGGCACCTGATAGCTCTGCTCCGGTCAGTAGTCTAGTTGGCAGAACTGATGGCAGAGTTAAAAACATTGGAGAATAAGCAATGTTATCACAATACTCTGCGATGCTTTTTGCTATTATAATTATTTAGGCACTGTAATACTGCTAAGTGATAACTTATCACAGTGCCTAAATAATTATAATAGCAAAATGCATCGCGGAGTATTGCGGAGTACAGTAAGCAAGAAGCATTCAAGAATAGCATACGGGCTGATTTTACCATCTACGGAACATCGCTATTCTTCATATAAAAAATGACAGTTTTAGTTTTGAGAAACCTAAAAAGAGATGGATATAAGTATATCATAACAGAAGATAGAAAAAAAAAAATTTGCTCTTACTTGATTGATTGCCTCACGTCGCTCTCAAATAATCATATAACTTGAAGTTCTCAATTTTCAACATGTTAATAGTCCTTTCCTGAATCTGACGCACTCGAGTATTTTTAAGCTGTGTAATTTTACTCTACTAAACTCGACTCTACTACACTCCACTCTACTAAACTCTACTGTACTAAACTCTACTAAACTGTACTCTGCTAAACTCTACTCTACTAAACTGTACTTTTATAAGCTGTACTCTGCTAAACTCTACTCTACTAAACTCTACTCTATTAAACTGTACTCTACTAAACTCTACTTTACTTAACTCTACTCTAAAAAACTCTAAAACAACATTTTCCATTCCAGACATGGCGTCGTGGCTCTATGGACAACATTCGCGAGCAATGTCCCGTCGCAGTGATCCGCGTGGTCCTCCCCGACGAGTGCCGTGGTTCCATCCGCCGGGTGCCGGTTCCGTGCCGGCCCGGGGCAAGGGCGCGGGATCTATGCCGGGCGTTAGCACATGCAGCGGCTATCACCAATCCGCAGGACTACGCGCTGTTTGCATTGCACGATGGACATGGTGAGTACTTTATTGATCGAGTGAGCGAAGCGAACGAAGATCTTATAAACAACTTGGGCAATTTGCCCAAAAAAATTTGGAAAGAGAGAGACACTTAGGCAAAACGAATTGTACAAACTGATCGAGTAAATCTCAGACTTGGGGTACAGATCTGTTTAAAAAGCTCACGAGGAGTTACTCGATGAAAAGGTGTGAATATTTATTTTATTTGTTCCAGAAACTATGCTGAATGAAAACGATTGCCCCCAGGAAGTGATGTCGGAAAAAACTGGACAAAACTTCACGCTGGCTTATCGACGGATTGATGCGAAAATAGCGTGGCCACAGCAAGCACTGTTGTCGTATCCATAAGCATAGTTCGACACTTACAAGTTGGAGTAATCTCAATAAACTTCCACACATATTCATAAAAAATTATTCACTCGATTTCTGAATATATTTTTATGAATATTGACTTATCTTTAACACCATTTCTAAGGTTGTACTCTGCTCAGTATCAATAAGGTATTACTGATCTTCGAAGTAAAAATATATTTTTATCACATTACTATAAAAAGTGATATTTTCTACATTGATAACCGTTTTCTAAGTGCTATTCATAGCGATTTCATTAGCTTTATCTTTATTACTAGCAGTATTTTAACTAATACAGTGCTTCTATTTCAAGTGTAATGTCTTTTAAAGTAGCTTTTTTACTCACTTACGTCCGGTTCCCTATCTCACAAATATACATTTATACCGGTTTTTGGATGATCTTTTCTCTTTGCTCACCCATTTACCAAGGAATATTTACCAATTATATAATTGTGTATGTCACGATGGTGCGATGGTATTGTGAAAAATGTTTTTCAAGTTATTTATCTTGGTGCTCACTGGTGTGAGCAAACACACAACTTAATATCGTGGACATCAAATCATAATAATAAAATAAATAATTGAAGTATTTCAACAAACTATTGTAAAAGATTGACAAGCTTTTGAGGTTTCAGGATACTCTTCTGATATAGGTACTGTTATTGATGAGAAGTCATACTCCTCAGTCCTCAAGCTATTTCTGAGCCAAACTCCTTACCGATCAAATTCAAATTCAAAATATATTTATTCAGGTATCACAAGAATCACTTTGAATCGTCGTAAATCTAGGTGAGTCTAGGTGTAATGATTTAGTGAATAATAATATAGCGAAACAGAAACCTTTTAAAATATTAATGCTTAAAAGAAATGGAGTCTCAAAAGTAAACGGGGACCGGACATTAGTAAGTTTTATATGTATCCTGACTGAACGTGGGTCTTTTATACCCTTTTGTACATTTTGTATGACGTGTGTTTTGTATCTGTGTGGATTGTGATGTAAGGTAAACTCTCTTTTATAGTTTTTTAGTTTTTTTTTCTAAAACCTACTAAGCACCCATCTTCAAAAGGTGGTAACTTTCCCTGTGTGCGTTTTATAAGTTCCTACATTTCAAAACGTACACATAATAAAACTTACCAAATTATTATTTTAGTTACAATTAAGTTCTTTATTCTAGTGCAAAATTTTTATATTACTTTTAAAGTATCGGTACTTTAACTCACCTATTAAATTGTTTATGAACTGTGATGTATTTCGTATTAGTACCTACTGTAAGTTTGTATTCATTTTGTATATTAGTAGATGCGTTTTAAAATAATTTATTTATGTCTAATTTTAAGAGGAACGTTTTAACTTATAATTTGTAAATTGACGAGGAAATTTCAAGTGAATGCGGCATGAACAAGTGTAACCGGAACAAATTTTGCATGAATGAAACATAATACTTACCTAAGTAAAATTACTAATTTTAATAACTAAGTATTCGCTGAAATTTTCTTTACTTACATAATCAGATGCTATAATTAAGATTATTCAACATAATTGAAACCTGTGAGGCCTAAACTTTTTATCTACTGCAAATTGTGCACAGTATCCAAACAGTATCCCTAATATAATAATCTAGTAATAATCTAGTGCGCCCAGTGCAAATCTACTGTGCAATGCAGATTGAGTGGTACTTTCCATACTTCAGCAATAGTTTGTCATAGCATTATCACTGCCCAATATTTAAGCAAACCAAATCCACAAAATGTGAGTAGCTGGCCTAAAGCGTACGAACCTAGACCGTTTTGTATTTATTATATTATCATACCGTATTAACGTTAATTAAGTATGCGTATAATATGTTTTTATAACATTTTCAGTCATTTGTGAGAATTAAAGAATTTTTTACCAAACGAAATGTTTTGTTTTACTATGCTACAAGTACCTATTAGATATTAGATAGTATAATTACCTATTATAATTTCAAAATGATTAAGTTCGTATGTTTTTATATATTTATCAACCTATAAAGAGTCTGATGGGTTTTAGAATTTCTAAAATCAGTAATCATTTAATTTTGTTGAAGATTACAAACAGAAGGAAAAAAAAATATTTCTAACTTTCTGCTTTCAACTCAACACAGTTCATACATTCTTGAATTTATGCATCCAATTTTGGTACTGACGTATTGACATACCTCTAGATAGTTTAGGTCGTGAGACAATTTGTCCATTACACTACACGTTGTGTCGATTACACATTTTGGCAGTGTACTATTGTGTCATCGGATCATACATGGTATAATGTACATTTTGACGATGCATGGAGCGTATTAAACCAAGTACAATACAACTTCTACTCGTTGAAGTTCCGGGGAAAATAATTTGTCCATTACACGCCATGTCGATTGCACATTTTGGCAGTGTACTATTGTGTCATAGGATCATTTAGGACACGAGAACATTATGACCATGGCATGTTGTACATTTTGACGATGGAGCGTATTAACCCAAGTACAATTAGACTTATATTACTCGTTAATGTTCCAGGGCGACAAATAAGTTCTTTATTCTAGCACAAAATTGTATAGTACTAAGGTGCTGCTAGTGTAATCCAGGCAGGCAAGACACCTTGTCCAATCCGAGGTCCCAGACGTAGGCCCACAACGTTGTTCGTGATTATAGGGACCATACGGATCGAGAGTTTCAATAATATTTGTGGGCCGATCCCGGCGGCACTGCAATGCCGGGCCGACCCGTGACGGGAGTGGAGCGAGCTCCTAACATCCCGTCGCTTGACAAAAATCAGTTTAATATACTGGTCCCTCAGTGAGGGAACTTTCAGATATTAAGCTGAAAAGAACAGATACTACACTTTGATCTTAGCCAAAAGGCCGAGAAGCGATACTGTAGTGAAATTTGAGAAGAAAGGTAATTTGGAGCCGTGCGTTTTCGTCAGCGCGATCTACAAACGGTACAAATTTACTAGCGACATCTAGTACTGTTTTATGAACTAAAATATTTGCAGGTCACGTGGGTTGCCACAGATTCATAAGCATTCTTCATAGTTATTATGCCTGCTGCACCAATAGTAAAGTATGACGCCAAAGTTTTAATTTTTGAGTAGGTATCGAATTTATACATATAATTATGTATGTCTCATTTTATGAGGTACGTTTTTTTACAATTTGTAAATTGATGAGAAAGTTTCATGTGAATGTGGCATGAACAAGTGTAACCGGAACAAATTTTGCGTTAGTGCCGAACAGTCCCTAAGAGTTATTCGTCGAGTGTGATTAGGATCCGATTGCGCAGCGGTCAGTGCAGCTCCGTAACAAGGGGAAGGTCGCGGGTTCACATCCCGCTCGGGACATTATAAAAATCAATGTTCATCAATATAATGATAAAAAAAGATAAGGGGACCCCGGGGTATCACATAACCATTCCTATTCTGATAAATGGACTGCCTGGATACTAGAGTAAAGTAATCCAGGCAGGGAGAACAAATAGGTAACAAATCTATATCTCATCAACCATATTGCATTAGCTCCATGCAAACTAAAGCGAAGAGTCAGTAATATTTGTGGGCCGATCCCGGCGGCACTGCAATGCCGGGCCGACCCGTGACGGGAGTGGAGCGAGCTCCTAACATCCCGTCGCTTGACAAAAATCAGTTTAATATACTGGTCCCTCAGTGAGGGAACTTTCAGATATTAAGCTGAAAAGAACAGATACTACACTTTGATCTTAGCCAAAAGGCCGAGAAGCGATACTGAAGTAAAATTTGGGAAGGAAGGTCATTCGGAGCCGTGCGTTTTCGTCAGCGCGATCTACAAACGGTACAAATTTACTAGCGACATCTAGTACTGTTTTATGAACTAAAATATTTGCAGGTCACGTGGGTTGCCACAGATTCATAAGCATTCTTCATAGTTATTATGCCTGCTGCACCAATAGTAAAGTATGACGCCAAAGTTTTAATTTTTGAGTAGGTATCGAATGGTTACTACGATCTGAAAAACGAAGCGTAGGACCCTCCCACTCTATGAACCGATGGCATTGTAAGGCAGTTTACTTTTTGCTTATAATATTATTTATATAAACAAGTAAAATAATTATAGTGGGTTGCATGCGTGTTCGGTATCCATGGCAAAATAACAATAAAACACATTAACTGCATGCAATCTATTGCTAGGATACATCGACCTACCTTTAGTTCAATAATATATAAACTAAAGCTTAAGGTTTTATACACGAAGTTCAGGGCTGCACTAGTTGAATAATGCAAGCAGACTACCCCAAAAAGCAGGAGAGACGGAACTGGGACACAGTGCACCTCACTTACCCAGTACGAAAGTTCCCTACCACTGGAGAATCCAGTGAAAGCATTGGCCGATACTGGAGGGGTCCTCCTGAGATTATACGAAATCCGGTAAGAATATAATTTTGCGCGCTTTTTTACCATTGGTCTAATAAACATAATGAAATATCAACTGATAGAGACATCATCAGCCTGAAGAAATCCATTGCTGGACTTAGGCCTCCCCTAACACATTTCCAGGAAGAACGATACTGAGCTTTTTCCATCCACCGACTTCCCGCGATCTAAACAATGTCGTCGGTCCTTCTGGTGGGTGGGCGCCCTACTTCTCGTCTTCCGGTTCGTGATCGCCATTCGAGAACCTATATAACCCAACGGTTGTCGGTTCTTCTAGTTCTTCTACGGATATCCTCATTTCTGATTCTATCACGTATAGTGAAACTCCCAGCATAGCTCTCTCCATAGTTCGTTGCGCGACTTTGAGCTTGTGTACGAGGCCGATAGTTAGCGACCACGTCTCAGTTCCGTATATCATCACTGGCAACACGCACTGATTAAAGACATAGCTATGTCTTAAATCAAGAGTTCTTCTGATGGTTGGATTACACTGGTTGAATATACAAACGGTTTACTCGATGTTGTTGAACTGAGTTGGACCTACACTACTGTTGTCAGTGACGTCATATCTATGAGTAACAAACAACGCATTGATGTATAGAACAGCTGTACTTTGTATAAATCAGCTTTGATAATTACTCAACGCAAACATTACAAACTGTTTACTACGTTCCAACTTCCAATGTAAAAACATACTATTATCACTAGGGAGTATGCATGACTTTGTTCGCGTAGTATGTTCTTATATGCTACTCAACTCAGTCCTCTGCTGCATAATTTTGGCGGGGACTCAATTTCAATTTCGAAGATAGCTGTCTACCCTAATTTCACAAGACATCTCTCTTAACTAGAGTTAAGTTTTCTATGTCTTTTAGAAATTTGTAAGTGTGAATACTGACTGGCTAAATTTGGACTACTTCAACAATAATAAAAACGATCAGGCAAGATCCTGAAAACGTCATTTATGGATAAGGCTGTAAATTTTAAACTGAGAGTCAAGCTACAGAAGTTTAAAAGATATCTAAATAAAAAGTAACCATTGTGCATTTTTATACTTAGAGAGAACCAGTAGCTGAGCTAAGAGATTACCTTAGAGACTACAACATAACCAAAGGGTTGACTAAATCACAAACTGCCGAAGATTATGCCATTAAGCCCCCCGATACAAACCGGCATTACAAACACACGTCCTGTGTTGAAACTCAATACATCAATAACCCAAGCAGAAGGGTAAGTGACGAATATATCATTATAATAAAGTAACATGCATTATAATTACGATAAACCAAACAGACCTATAAAAGAAAATAAACCAAATAAAGGTTTCCAAAAACCTAAAAAGTTTGAAAATATGTGTCAAGTGCACGAAAGGAGCCTCTTTGAGGCGCACTTAAAATCCTTTCACCACACTTGGTTCGAAAGAATCAGTGACACGGTAAAAAGAAGAATGTCTCCAAACCAACCAATGTTTACATAATAATCTTCAATTATTGCAATATTACAGCTTGCAGACAGAATACCGGCCATCCATGCTCATGGCACAACAGAAATGCGGGAGCGATACAAGGAACCAGTTCTACCATCCAGACTAGTCACAAACAAAAATCAACACAAACATCCACGTACTCTTCGCTTATACCCGGTAAAGTAAAGTAAACAGGCCTTTGCATCTATTGTATAGATGATTTACTTATATAGCGTCAGGGGCAACTGGTGATTACACAAGCCCCATTTGGGGGACGCTGGGACAGAACAGCTGAGTAACCACTTTTATCTGGGAAAAGACATCAGCACGCCAATTTTTCAAACCTCCAAAATTGATACTTTTATTACGCTGTAAAAGACATCAACGGTCTGACATAATTGGCACCTACTGTTTTTACGTTAGCAAGACGCTTTTTATGCAACTTGCTATTATAAATTGGAATGGGATCAAGGGGTGTTTATTCCACTGTGGTCGCCATTGAAGAACAAACCTATGAATACTATGCTTTCTCAAGCCCCCAGAACCAAGCTGGCACAAGGAGCTGGAACCTCTGGATACAACACATGACGGCCTTGAGAAGCTCCTAGACCCATATCTGACAACGAGCAGGCTGCACCATCGGCCATACACAGCTGAACAACTACAAGAACGGTCCAATTTTAAGGACGTGGTCACTTATTATACCTTCGCTGATGTTCCATGGGTAATGTATAAAACTTTAAGTATTGAATTTTCAGTAATGGAATGTTTTATCATATCTTTAGAAAACTTAACAAAAACATACCACCTAGGCCATAATAAACTAGGTAATTTTTTTTTTTCATTTAGTTGTGATTAGATTTGTTTGCTCATTGATTTTTTTAGGCTTGGGGTCCAAAACCAAAAGTCAACGAGTGGCAGTTGCCGTTAGGCAGACCAAAGTCCATGTACGATAAAGAGAAGTTTAAATACGAGTTTAGAGAAATAAGGACGCATAATAAATTGAACTGGGTTCCAAGGTAAGCCATACAACATTCGAGAATCAATTGAGCTAGCATTGGCTCTAGGGCCTAATTCTCGGGCCGACCGAGATCTTCAATGTCCCTTAATAACACATTGGCATTGCACAACCCCGCACTTTTTCTATGTTTTTCATACGTAGCTGTCGAGGCTTCTACGATGAGGTCGTTGATGAGTTACTCAAGGAAATCATCCATTCTCTCTTCGAAAAGAAGCAATAAAATAAAATTGCAAAATGATCGAGATCGGCCCGAGAATTAGGCCCCTAGTACTAAGACGTTTCAAAGTGATTCTTGCAATTCAACTGAAGAAATAAGTTTTGATTTTGATTTTTGAATAGCCGGTCAGTCAGTAAGAAAGTACTGGTGGTCTAGTGGTAGCGGCCCGCCTTCCAATCCTAAGATCGTGGGTTCAAATCCAGTCGTATACCAATGAGTTTTTCTGTCCAAAAATGTATGTACACTATGTACTCTCAAAACATCGTGAGGAAACCGGCGTGTCGTAGAACCTTAGAAAGTTCGAGCAACACGTGTCATGCAAGCGTCATGCAAAAAGAGCCCGCAGCGGCCAGCGGCCTACTTGCGAAAACGCATACCTAGTGCGGATGATAAATTTGCCATCGCCAAATTTTTTCAGAACGTTCCGAACAGAAGCTAGAGACAACTACGTCCAACAAACATCTCGCCCAGAATCTCAAATCCACAACTTCGAAGAGGAAGTAAGAACCTACTACGAGCGGTCCATCGCCGGCTTACAAACCAACGAGGAACAAGAACATTCAACCGTGAAAGGAAGATACGTAGCTGAAAGCACACAGATCGGCTCTAAGAAACCTTTATGTGCCGTGTTTGATCCGTTTATAGAAAAAAATAAGAGACTTGAGGCTAGAAATAAGAGAAGCTAAAGAGACTGCTCGGAAGAGTCCGCGCAAGAAGAACTCTTCGCGTGATAAATGGCAAAAACAAATTAATTGACTGGAAATACATCTTCTGACCACAAACATAAATGGGGATTTTTATTTTAATTTTATAAGGGTAACAAACAGTATCTAATTAATACATATGGCTAAATTAAAATGATATCTAAATTTTTTTAATTGTGGTAAGGTTTACCACAGATTATTTCAAAAGTATTAAATAAACCTAAGTTATGAGAAGTGTGTAGTAGCTATAATAATTGGTAATAAGTAGCTATAAACGACATCATTTAAAATCTAGGCTAGGCAAGGCATCATTTAAAAAAAATATCGTTTATTTCTTGTTTTCTACCAACTGTTTCATAATATTATAATAATTCTTAGCGCCATTTGTTGCCAAACTCACGAGTTAGATAGATAGATTGAAGACAATTTCTATCTCATTTTTCTAAAAAAACACGAATTACAAAAAAAAAAAATATCACGGTCACTAAACTAGTCGGTCACTAGTGTATTTAAAATGCGATCGATACGTGGACATGTGGACCGGCAACTTTAGTTGATATAAAGGTGCGTTCACATAGCACGCTCCTGCATCGACGTAGGCTATCACTACCTATTCTACACGTGACAGATTGCTAGCGTAGGTAAATTTATTAATTATTTATTAACATTACCTAGATAAAAAGGCGTAGCAAAAGCGAGATAAATAGTTCACTATAATAACGTCAACCATGAATATCGAAACAAATCAATTTTCAATATTAATACTCTACCTGCAGCAAATGCAATGACAATATAAATATAAAGTACATAGACCCGCTATGTTCTTCAAAGCAACTCATATATTTATGCCATTCACACATTGGCGCTAATATACAGCAGTTGACGAAGGTATCTCGTTCTGTAGAGACATGTGCTATTTCTGCTAGTTTTACCCGTTTGGTCGCAAAAATGAAGCTGTTGTTTGTTGTCTTGGCCCTAGTGATTACCCAGGCTTGCAGTGAAAAGGTGAGTCAAGTGTGCAACTGTTTATTTAACACTAGCTGCTGTTACCCGCGACTTCGTCCGCGTGGATATTTGAGTTCGTTTTTTTTAGTTTGATATGACCAACTGCTAGTTACCATTGTTTTAAGCTTGTACTTTAGAGTGTGTTTGAATTTGAAGGTGAGTGCTGTTGGAGCCGATTTTTTTCAGCAGTGTTTAGTTTAAGTATGATAGATGTTTCCCGCGATTTTGTCTTACTGGTTATCATCGGTTTTTTTGTGAAGCTTTGTGTGTAATTGAACCTGGTGCCAGATGCTGCGGTAGCTGAAAATTTTTTAATGTTTTTTTTTGCGTATTTTGTAAAGCTCTTTTTCGTGATTTTGTTTGAGTGGCTAAATTGGGCTATCGTATTCGTCGTTGGTGTATAATCGAATCTGGTTTTTATTTGACATGACCAACTGCTAGTTACCATTGTTTTGAGCTTGTACTTTAGAGTGTGTTTGAATTTGAAGGTCAGTGCTGTTGGAGCCAATTTTTTTCAGCAGTGTTTAGTTTAAGTATGATAGATGTTTCCCGCAATTTTGTCTTAGTGGTTATCATCGGTTTTTTTGTAAACATTTGTGTGTATTCAAACCTGGTGACAAATGCTGCGGTAGCTGAATTTTTTTTAATGTTTATTTGCGTATTTTGTAAAGCTATTTTTTGTGATTTTATTATTTATTATATTTCTAGCTGTAAACCGCAACTTCGTCCGCTTGGATATTTGAGTTCGTTTTTTTTAGTTTGACATGACCAATTGCTAGCTAACATAGTTTTGAGCTTGTACTTTAGAGTGTATTTTAATTTGAAGGCGAGTGCTGTTGTAGCTGTTTTTTTTCAGCAGTGTTAAGTTTAAGTATATAGATAGATGTTTCCCGCGATTTTGTCTTAGAGGTTATCATCGGTTTTTTGTAAACCCTTTGTGTTTATTCAAATCTGGTGACAGATGCTGCGGTTGTAGACATTTTTTTTAAACGTCTTTTTTTGCGTATTTTGGAAAGCTCTTTTTTGTGATTTTCTTTTAGTGAGTAATTTGGGCTATCGTATTCGATGGTGTATAATCGAATCTGTTTTTTTAGTTTGACATGATCAAATGCTAGTTACCATAGTTTTGAGCTTGTATTTAGACTGTATTTGAATTTGAAGGCGAGTGCTGTTGTAGCCGATTTTTTTCAGCGGTGTTTTGTTTAAGTATGATCGGTGTTTCCCGCGATTTTGTCTTAGTGGTTATTATCAGTTTTTTTGTAAACCTTGGCGTGTGTTCAAACCTGGTGACAGATGCTGCGGTAGCCGAAAATTTTTTAATGTTTTTTTTTGGTGATTTTGTTATAGTGGCTAATTTGGGCTAAGTGTCGTATTCGTTGGTGTAAAACCGAATCTGTTATTTTTTAGTTTGACATGACCAACTGCTGGTTATCATAGTTTTGAGCTTGTATTTTAGAGTGTATTTGAATGTGAAGGCAAGTGCTGTTGTAGCCGATTTTTTTCAGTGGTGCTTAGTTTCGGCATGATAGGTGTTTTCTGTGATTTTGTCTTAGTGGTTATCATCGGTTTTTTTGTAAGCCTTTGCGTGTATTCAAATCTGGTGACAGATGCTGCGGTAGCCGAAAATTTTTTTAAGTGTTTTTTTGCGTATTTTGTAAAGCTATTTTTCGTAATTTTGTTATAGTGGCTAATTTGGGCTAAGTGTCGTATTCGTTGGTGTAAAATCGAATCTGTTATTTTTTAGTTTGACATGACCAACTGCTAGTTATCATAGTGTTGAGCTTGTATTTAAGAGTATATTTGAATGTGAAGGTGAGTGCTGTGGTAGCCGATTTTTTTTCAGCGTTGTTTAGTTTCAGCTTGAAAGGTACTTCTTGTGATTTCGTTAAGTGTTACCGTCGAAATTTTTGGAAAAAAGAGATAAAGTATACTTGAAAGTACATGGTTACTGATATTTTACGTATTTTCGTAAGAAATAAACATAAATTATATTTTAATGTTGGTTATAATTATTATGACTAAAAAACACCTGTTTACTGGCAACAGTATCACACATAGCATCAATACGAAACTGCTAATGTTAAGTATGGTGATCATAGCATGGAAAACCTATATTTAGACTCATGACTTCCTATTCTAAGAGTACTTCACTGTACACCACGTTTCGGGTAATTTTTTGTGGTGCAAGTATTACCAAACTGCCCGAGGAGCTCACTCTGGAGCAAGCCACATAAAATTGACCATGCGAG
Source organism: Thera britannica (assembly GCA_939531255.2). Classification (NCBI taxonomy): domain Eukaryota; kingdom Metazoa; phylum Arthropoda; class Insecta; order Lepidoptera; family Geometridae; genus Thera; species Thera britannica. The sequence goes on from OW618050.2 coordinate 9,061,268, forward strand.
AAACAATCCTGTCTTAAATCTACTCCAGCTAGTTTTAGTGTCTGACCCTGTGCCTTATTAATGGTCATAGCAAAACAAACTTTAAGGGGAAACTGTAATCTCTTGAATTCAAAGGGGAAATCCGATGGTATCAATGGTATACGCGGTATAAAAACTGACTCCCCCCGAGCACACCCTGTTATTATTACTGCCTCGACTATGTTATTGTGCAAAGCTTTGACTTGAAGCCTTGTGCCGTTACATAATTTAGGCGGGTGTAAATTTCGCAGCAACATAATCGGGGCACCAACTCTCAAAATAAGTATATGGGGTGGTATACCTGGTGGCTTTAACGTATTCAAAAACTCGACTGGGTAATGAACAGCTTCATCTGTACTTATCACCGAATCTACCGACTTATATTCCTTTTGTACCCCTGCAAACGACCCTAACAAAACATCATTTATAGTAGTGGCTTGGTCGTTTTTAGGGGTTAGTATGGCACGCTCGCGTAACCAGTCAGTGGGCTTACTATGGATTTGGGAAACATCTGGGTATATTCTGGCAATAAGATCTTCCAAAGTAACTACGATGGAGCATAACTCTAGCGGAATGTGTATTTTACCATCGCTTTCTGCTAATTTTCCATCCCCTATCTGCAACAATAAATTGGAAAACTTCCCAGTTGAATCATCACTTCCAAGGTGAACTCGCATATTTTTTGTAAGTTTAAGTTTTGTAACCGATGGCCAGAGAAAAGACCTTTTAAAACACGCCTTAACTTCATCTGCTCTTGTCCCTCTTGGCACTACTGGAAGGGTTTGGCGGAAGTCTCCAGCCAATAACACTGTTAATCCACCCATTATTTGACCATTACTTCTGATATCTTTAAGGGTTCTATCAAGTGCTTCAATGCCTCTTTTGTGCGCCATACTGCACTCATCCCAAACAATGAGTTTAGTATGGCGTAACACCTCAGCCATATTACTTTGTTTTGAGATGTTACACAACGGGGTTTCAACATATGTCAGGTTAAGGGGGAGCTTAAAGGCAGCATGTGCAGTCTTGCCTCCTTCCAGTAGCGTCGCAGCGATTCCAGAGGATGCAACAGCCAAAGCAATTTCTTTTGTGCGTCTTATCTTAGCTAGGAGCAGATTAATAAGGAAAGTCTTCCCTGTTCCACCGGGAGCATCAAGGAAAAAAATTTTGCCCACTGCTGCTTCAACACTATTAACAACTTGCAAATATACACTATTTTGTTCAGGGGTAAGAGATGGCTCGTTGTTATGTAGAGTTCTTTCCAAAATATTAGCATCATAATTCATTTCTCTTATATAGTCACGGTTTCCTAGGAGCCCCAGATCACAGTTACGTCCTCTATTTGGTTGAGGCAGTCCATAATCCTGTAAATTTTTCCCGCCTAACCCCAAAACGGTGTCTTCAATTAATATTAAGCATCTATTGTGAACATCATTTGAAAATTGCTCTGTGTTTTCAGCTGGTATTTGTCGGCTTAGGTCTTCGGCAAGACTTTCTTTATACTTTTCCCAAAGGTCCCCAGGGTCAGATAAATGACAAAATACCAGCATTACTGAAAATAATTCACGGATTTTAAAAGGCGATTGACACAGAGCAGCTTCTTCCAACGTAGAATCCCAGTGCTTATCATCTTCAAGCAAACCTAGAGCTTTGCATGCTGACTGAAACGTCTCGTGGATAACACCATCTACGGTTTTCAAGGACTCAAAAGATACAGGACCTCTCACTTCATGGAGGAGGAGACGGAGATGATAGCACTCTGTATTATTAGGATGGACAGTGTAAACCCTTCCTAGAGCGTGCTCTTTTTTAATTCCTGTCCAACCTTCAACAGTACTTCCCCTTTTTCTTCTTAAAAACTGCTTGTTGTTCCATACGAAATATGAGGACACTTCTGGATATAAAAGTGTCTTAGCGAAGCTGTCTATCTTACACAAGTTAAAAAATGCCAACAAAGTTGATTGTGGTGGGTCACTTATGCGTTCAGCCAGGTTATTTTCGTTGAAATAAACCCGTTGACCATTCTCAAGGTGAACGGCAAGGTGAAAAACAGGAGGAAACCGCTCGTGAATCGAAAATCCTAAAATTCGCCACACTGCCTCTGAACTACTAATATAACGGCCGCTTTCATACATTTTCACTTCATCTTTTTGGTTTTCCAATGCAATACATGCTTGATCACTGCCCTTATTTACGTACTTACAAATATATTTAATCGATTTCACGGAGTTACAATACTCTACGTTTATATGGGCATTGAATGTCCGTGAAAGGACGGGATTATAGGGAACCACCCAACGGTTATCTAATTCTATGTCCTTTATTTTCACGGTGTAACCGCCATCTGCTTGAGAACGACGCCTGTATTGTGGATAACCATCGTCGCCTGTTTGCGTTTCCGATAGGAGTGCTTTCGGAAATCTCTTGCTGCATTTATGGTCTCGCATACAGGGTGAATTTACATTTAAGCTACCGCATGGTCCGTGTATCATATTTTTTTTTATTATGTCGTAGAGACATGGATCCTGCTCTGGATTTGGGATCTCAGCGCAAATCACCTTGTCAATGTCTTCAGAAGAAATGCGTTGCACCATCCACAGAAGGATGTGAACGTGAGGGAGGCCACGCTTTTGCCATTCAACTGAAAACATAAAGCAGCGAACTTCTCCAAATAACCTGCTCTTTGAAAGAAGAGACATCATTTTTTTTATTTTAAGGTGAAATACTCTAGATATGATATCATGTCGATCATGAGGTTTTTGTCCAAGGGAAAGTGCATCCAAAATTTCTTGCCACCGAGGGTTACATGTAAATGTGACAAATAAATCAGGGCGGCCAAAATGTCGAACATACGTCATTGCATCTTGTGTGCGTGCATGCATGTACCTAGGGCTACCTGTAAAAGTTGATGGTAAAATTACCATTTGACCTAGTTGATCCGCTTCTACGTCTTGCCTTCCTACGGCGTCCTTCAGATGTACGTAACTCTCAGCGCGTAAATTCTGCTGGTTGTTTTTAATATAGTTGAGCCTTTCTGACTCTATTTTGGCGTATACGTCCACCACAAACTGACTAAAGAGAGACCGGTAGAGCACGATACTATTAACCTCTCCTTGTCGTAGCATTAAACGGTAGGAGTAAAAACTGGCTGCGGAAATTGTTTTCTTTAACGGTAGCTTAGTTTGTGGATTTTGTTGTGGAAGTGCTATGGAATACCCATCTTCACCGCGGCAAAAAATTAGAGGGTATTGTAATGCATCATAAGACCGATGAATCTCGCTGATACGCCGCAGAACGTTACCATGGCTTTCTAATAGAATGTCACGTTTCTCAAACTGTTGACCTACCATCACCAAAGCAACTTCATTCACCGTTGGGGTATTATAGCAACCTCTATGCCCGTCAACTGGCCGTCTTTCAGCATGTATAACTACTTTAAATGAATCACAGGACGATGGCACCTTTTCAAGAGTAGTTTTCAAATCCTTCACATATGGATTCACTTCGTGAAGCATCGTTTGCAAAAGTTTGACCAAACCCTTTTTCAATCCTGGAAAGATAGAACACCTTAAATTAGCTTCTCTCTCGTCTTCTCCAACAAAATAAATTTGTAGAAATTGAGGATTCTGTTGAGCAGCAGGTAATAAGCTTCCAATGCGATGGTACACTTGACCTTGAACCTTAAATGTAGGCATGAACCCACCCTCTGATACCTGTTTGGCTCCAAATGAGGTCATCTGAAAGCAATTGTTATACATCCTGATACGGTCCATGAAGTGACCATGCTCAGGATGAAGATCCATAATTAAACTATGAATAGGTTCTGGTAGTGATTCTAATGGTGCCAAATATACTTTGCCAGCGCTGCAACACATACCAGCTGATTCCTCTTTCCACTTTAATGCATTACACCACTGACACTTATGGTTCATTTTACCTAAGCTTACCGTGATATCCGACTCATACGGCAAGTCGGGATCATACGCCAAACCAGATAGAGCTTTAACTTTCCATATTTTCTGGGCACTATTATGCCTGTACCGTGCCTGATTTTCAACACGTTCCTTAAGATGCGTGCGTTGATAATTGTTCACAGCTTGCCTGTGTACTTCAGGATGCGTTTTCTGGTACGTAGCAACAGCTTGCCTGTGTACCTTAGGATGAGTCTCCTGGTACGTAGCAACGGCTTGCCTATGTACCTCAGGATGAGCCTCTTGGTACGTGGCTACAGCTAGCCTATGCACCTCAGGATGAGCCTCCTGGTAAGCAGAAACAGCTAGTTTGTGTGCATCAGAATTATTTGTTTGATATTTTAGGACGGCAGTGCGATGCGACGCAGGGTTATTTTTAGCAATTTTTTTCTGGGCGTTTTTTAATTGACGTTGTCTTGTTTTGTTTGTGTATCGAGCCCTGCGTTTCTTCCTTCCATTTTTATTTGCAGGTACTATTACTTCCTGTTCAGAGCCACTGCCAGATGAAGACAATGAATTTGACCCAGCTAAAGGTCTCGGAGACGCTGGTATCTCTAAACGTCGACGCGTTATTTTTTTTGCAGTGACGTTAGAGTTCACCGAAACATTATTTGAAGCAGAAACTTGCTGTATAATTGAATCATGTGAAGTAAATGCATCAAAATGACCACTTGAGAGGCTTGATGAAAACCGTAATCGTTTCACAGGTCGACCTTCAATTCCAGTTTTAACATAAAGTTTTCCATTTCGATAGACTTCAAAAACAAACTGATATAATCTCCCAGCAGCTTCTAGCTCGCACAAACTTCCGTATGTAGATGTTTTCATCATTTCGTTGAAGTATTCAGTTGACGTGGCATAGTTATCACCTCTATCATCACAAGACATTATGGAAAATTCCATCCAGTTATCCATAACGTACCTAACAATTAACTCGCGCACGTCACATGCCATTTCCTGAGTTCCATACATCAAGTATGATAAAGCTCTAAATAAACATGCTCCATCTCCTTCAATGGGAATAACAGTTTGAAGAACATGTTCTCCATCAATGATCAAAACTTCCTCAACCATTGTAAAAGATTGTACAAAACTAATATCACTTTGAATAATTCAAAGCAATAAATACTAAACAAAAAATAAAGTAAGCGCTTCCAAACAAACAAAATATCGAAAACCTAAAACAATAAGGTACGTACCCTATAACTAAACACAAAAATTAACTGTGGAAACTGACCTAAACTAAATATAAATTATGAAAAGTAAGCAAAATTAAATAAACCAAATGATATAACTAACTACCTTAAAGCCTATACTAATACCTTATCTACCAAGTACTTAAAATACTAAAAAATATTAACAAAAATCACAATGAAAACTAAAATAAAACTATTAAGCAAGTATAGATAGTAGGTTCGATGCCTTTGGTGTTCAGAAAAACAGCTGTGGCTGCCTTGCATCACTATTTAGTTTACGTTTATTTATTTCTTTGTATCAAATGAATAGAAAGTAAAAGCCTTGTTTGAAAGACAATTCATAAAAATATAAGGTTCGTTAGCTGATTAAAAAAAATATAGGATTTTATTACCTACCTATATTTTCTTTTTCTGAGTTAAGGTTGCAACTGAAAGTACCTAAATGAAGAAGTCCCACTGCTGGGCATATTACTTCAGGGCATCCAGGAAGGGTGAAGAGCCTTCTCCATCTAATACAGACTGCCCGCGTTTTTTACAATGTCGTCGATCCATCGAATGAACGGGCGTCATTACCTTCATCATCTGATTAATTTATCGCCAGAATCTACGTATGGACCCATTGCATGACAATATAATTAAATAAAATAGTTTTTATGCGAACTCGATGCGTACACTGATTTCACAAAGTTTCACTGAATGGCTGTGGGAAAATAATCATTCAATATGAGTAGGCTACAATTAACCATGACAGTAACCAAGATTAAAAAAAAAAAAAAAAAATAACTGGACAGGGAAAAGGATTTACATTTCAAATTGCAGGAAATTGACTATCACCTCTTTTTAAGACAGTTTATTTTTTTATTTATTTTGAAAATGGAAACCGTGCGTCACAGGAATCTACACACACACACTTCTCTGCCTGGGTGTTATAGGTATTGTATACTAAGTATGTATTTACAAGAAAAAGTTATCTGGTTCCCATTGTACAAGCTCTGCTTAGTTTGGGGCTAGATAGTGTTGTGTGGATTGTCTACAATATTAATTAATTTATTCATTTTATTAAAAAAAAAACATTTAGAATCAGCACAAAACAACATTGCTAGTGGCGCCTTGTGCTATCTGGCCCAGTGAAAGTTGTCCTGTAGCCTACTCTACAGCATGATTATTGAGTCCTATAGATAGCACCAAACTGATACTTCAATGAAATGACCTTAAAAATACTGCTACTCAAATAACTACCAAGACCGGTTCAAAACATTAGATACCACCTAAAGATAACTATTTAAAACTAATGAACTGACTGAGCAAGTGTCAATACGAGGTGTACCGAGTAAGTAAGTAACTTAAATGTCAGGTGTTAGGTGTTAAATAGTACATTGTTACCTGAGTGTTGAAAGTCACGTTTTTTGAGTCCCGAGACGGGTTTGGCGCCAGAGCGTTAGCGAGGGCGCCAATGGAGCTTGAGGGACTCAAAAGACTTTCACCCGAGGTAAACACTGTGCTTTTCATTACGAATACAAGGAAAGTAAAAATAAAAACATGAAAGAAAAATTAGTGAAAATGTACATTGAATTGCCGCCTTCCCGGGTTTTTTTTTTCTTTTTCTCTGGCGGGCCTTCGGCTTCGGCTCGCCAGCATTATTCAGCCATTATTTACATTTTCATAATTTAAATCTATGTTATTTTAAATAAATAGTTGAAGCTATGCACTAATCAAGTAATTTAGAAGATATATTATTTATTTAATACTATCTTTATGTTATTTAAATTTAAATATTACATTGCGCTCTAATTAGACTTTTTAAACTTCTTACCGTTGTAATGGGTTTCCAACCTACTTGCTGAATAAAAAGTTGGAATTTGGTTGAACAACCTCCTTGCAGTTAGAAAGACTTTAGAAAGTTGGAACAATGTTGAATAAAATAGAACTTGTTTTTTTTTATAATTTGACAGCTGTCAGTAGAAAGCGATTCTCCCTAGGGCTGAAAGTTTTACTTTCAATTAGGCCCCTCAGGCAACTTCAGACCTACTTTCAGAGTATGAGTAATGAAAAATAACTTGTTACACTGTTGTTTAAACCACAAGATACGGGTACAAAAAGCAATGAGCACAATGTTATTTATTTTAAAACCAGTTTAATAAAACGACAATTTCACTTTATCATCAAGTTAATTTTGCAAAAAATAAAAACGCCCGAATGAGGTGAGAATATTTACAGAACATGGATCGGCTGAATGGATTGCTATAGACAGAGAGCCGGCAGATTGTTCTTAGCTAGAGATGGAAAGCCAACCTTGGAACTATCAAATTTCTAACAAAAACAGTCACACACAAGACGCATAATAAGTCACCTCAAACTTATAGCAACCCTCTTCGAGGGTAACCGATAGTTATCAAATGATAACGATTACCATTTCCATAATATTTATGTACTTATAAGAAAGAAGAAAGAAAGAAAGAAAGAAAGAAAATTTATTTATTTGATAAAATACAAGTACACAGAACGGAACATTACTTAGGTACTAAAAAAAGTATAAAAAAAAAATAAAAAATAATGTAACACAAATAATAAAGAAAGAAAGAAAAATGACCTACGTCCCGCGCTATAACGCGCTATACGTCCCGCGTTATAAGGTAGTAGCTCTGCCTTCTGGTTTGATCCCTGCCGTGAAACAAATATTTGTGTGGGGATCGTAGATCTATTTTCTCTGCCTGTGTGTTAACAGTCTACCAAAATGTTAATGGTTTCAAAAGCAAAGTTGTATATTTTAGCCAAAATTTAATATTACTACATGCGGATCTATAATATTGTAGTTTTCAGTAGTCTTGTAGTGTTTATATTAAGTAATAGTATTGTTAGTGTAGTATGTCTTGTAATGTGTATAATAAGATAAGTAAGTAATAGTATTATTGTTAGTCTAGCAGAGTGAAATATTGATTTTTTAAAATTTGTGATAGTGTTATCGTTTTGGCTAGCTGTTAAGATAACATCTATAGTAAGTAAATAAATAAATAAATAAATAAATAGGTACAGGTACCTATTGTATTCTAGGTTTGTATTAAAAAAAACGTATTATATCAGCTATCGGTTCCCATCGAACATCCTCTGCTTAGTTTGGGGCTAAATAGTATAGTGTGGATTGTCCACAATGTTTATTTAAATGGCTGTTTCTATTTCAGTTACTTGTTACCGTGTTCTATGAGGCCTTGTGCTCAGACAGCCGGAATTTCATCCAGGAGCAGCTAGTGCCTTCAGTCAAGAAATTGGAAGAATGCGTTCATTTTCGATTGATTCCTTTTGGAAAAGCTAAGGTAATAATCATATTTACTATAATCAACAGCCTTAACCACTTCTAGACCACGGCCTTCTTTATACATTTCTATTATGAAGAACGATTCTGAGCCCTCTCTGTCGCGCATTCTTTGCGACAAAGATAACATGAGGATGAGATTCTAGGTCGATCTTTAATACTGTAATACATTCCGAAAATGATTTTACTGCCCTAAGCTGGCAGAAGGCCTGCGATCGACCCTGGTCTCTAGTACAGTCGGCGTCTTGACTGTACCCGGATTCAACGCGGTGGAGGGGACCCACGCATGCGAGCTCCCCTCCTGCTATTTCCAGCCCCCAGGAGGGGACAACCGAGGAGCTTAGGGAATTGGCCCTAAGTGCTCACGCCTTCCATCCCCAAAGAGCAACCACCGCTTCCTCTCATAAGGTCGACCGCGCGCCGCCGACTCAAGGGCCCTAAGACCGTTTCGTAGAATCGCGACGGCGCTCTTTACCGAGACGCCGACTCATGGGTCCAGGACCGCTCGTAGAGTCCCGGCGTCTCTCTAAATTGCACTGCCGACCCAAGGGCCTCGTGGCCGTTTCGTAGGGTCGCTGCAGCGCTCGTCTCTCACCGTCGACCCAAGGGCCTCGTGGCCGTTTCGTAGGGTCGCGACGGTTACTCCCCTTCGGCTCATTCGCCAGGATCCTCTTACTACTCATGCCTGGAGCCGTACCAGCGGCGCGGGCTCCAGTTTCCCGCACGAGCCCTAGCAAGCTAAAGCTCGGGGATGCATGGCACTAATGCCCTCAAAGGGGCCCTGAACAGGGCCCGCTTTCCCTTCCCCAAACGACCGAGCTAGTCCGAAGTGGACATTAGATTAATTCTCGCGGCAAGTGGCTTTCCTCGCGAAATCTTCCCAGAATCTCATTAACCTCTTTATACAGTAAAATCGGTTAATTGCTAGCACTCACCCCATCATCGTAAGTTACCTCCATCTCGTTCGTGCGCATTGTCCAGTTGCACACTCGATACGCTGCCTCGCTCCTACAGCACACTTCAGCGCTCCGCGCTTCAGCCTCTTCCTCTCGTTCTGGCCTAGCCTCCCAAAAGCAACTCTTTTTTCCCATGTGTCGCCACGCTTACCCTCGAGTCGACCTTGCAACAGAAAAAACCTGACAGTTCATTTCAATCCTTCACTTTTGACCAACCAGTGTTGCCATCGCACAATAGATATACTCACTTCCTTTATAATGACTTCGTGCGAAGCGCGACACACCCAGCAAGAGAGAGAAATGCTATTCCAGCATGGCGAACAGGTGACGCGTCCATTCCAGGATTTTCTCCCTAGCACGGACGGCGGCACCCCTTCTGGTTCTTCCTTCTGCTTCATTCGCTTGCCGAGGCACCTCATTAGCTCGGGGGCTTGAATTGTTGGCTACAGATTCCAAGATTGCACTTTCTCTGGAGGCTTCACTCTCTTCTGGACCATCCGCCTCGCTGACGGGATCGGTTTCCATCTGAGAGGTTCTTTGTTCATCAAACTGATTCCCACATTCTGGAACCTGACCTAACTCCGGTTCATTGTTTATGTCTCCCATTGCCCCATCATAATGCTCTCCTGTTCGTGATGGTTGTTGTCCAACTTCAGGATCTTCTAAGGGATAGAGGTGTCCTATAGAACGCGTAAGAATAGAATCATCTACTTTTACTCTCGCGACTCTGCATGCGCCGTCCACGCCTTCTAATAGTTCGACAATTTTACCAACTTTCCAATTTTGACGATTCTTAGAGTCTGCTTTGATTTGGACGATGTCTCCTTCTTGTGGGGTACGATCAGATCTGATTCTGGGTTGCTTAGGCGAATGTTTTGATCTCTCTCTTAAACAGGTGAGGTACTGCCCTATAAACATCCTTTTAAATTCTTCCAGAATCTTGATTCCTCTCTTCCAGCTGTCTATCAGGTCGGTTTTCACCTTAGACCCAGTACATGGTACTTCTATTTGTGATGGTTTCACCGTCAAACATTTTCCTAGGTTTAGGAAATCAACCGGATGCAGGACCTGTTCTATTTCAGTGCCAACTCGAGTTAGTGGTCTTGAGTTAACAACTGCCTCTACTTCCTTCATGACAGTTAGTAGTCTGCTATCATTGAGCAGGTGTTTTTCCAAAGTGCGCTTTAGGCAATGCTTGACTAGTCCCACCAGGCGTTCGTAGAAACCTCCGTGCCACGGAGCCAGTTGAGGGATGAATTTCCAGCTGATTTCATTGCCTATACAATATTGGCTCGACATTACCTCGGAGGTCAATTTGAAACAGGTAGCATTATCCGAGTACATTCGTTTCGGTATTCCTCTTGTCGCTGCGAATCTTCGTAAGGCTAGAAGGCACTCTTCAGCAGAAAGATCCTTGACGATTTCCAGATGAATCGCTCTTACAGTCAGGCATGTGAATAGGGCCACCCATCTTTTTTCTTTACCACTTGGCGAACTCATGTACAATGGACCAAAATAGTCCACACCAGTGAATGAGAAGGGCTCGCTGTAGTTAACTCTCTCCGCTGGTAGAGCTGGTGCATCTGGGAGCTTATACGGACCACCGCCATGTTTCACACATTGCTGGCATGTCTTGAGCATTTTTTTAACTTTTGCTCTTCCTTGTGGTATCCAATATCGTTCTCTGATGATGCTTAGCGTATGTGATGCGCCAACGTGATAGTTACTCACATGAGTTTCAATAATAATATTATTTGTAAAGTCACAGTCTCTTGGTAGCAGCACTGGATGCTTCATATCGTAATTCCATGTTGTGTTAGTCATCCGACCACCGCAGCGTAGTAGACCCTCTGAATCTATAAACAATCCTAAACTTTTTGATAAGTGGGTTTTCTTCCCTGCCAGCTCATCTGGAAAGTGTTCAAGCTGAATTTTCCTTATTTGCATTGTGGCATTACCCTGTGACTTGTTCTTACAAGTATTTATTTCTTCTTCCACCTCGTCTATCTCCATTGGGGCATTGTGGATACTGGCCAGCTCAGACCAGTCATGTGGTTCCAACTCACCTGGATCCTCATCCAGGACCTCCCCAAACGAAACAAAGGTTGTGTCCGCGCAATACTGGCGATCTGTAGGCCACTGAGATTCTGCCTCCTTTAAAAATTTGGGTCCTTCGTACCAAAGTTCTTTCTTTTGGTCCCATAGATCTGGTTCAGGTCTGGTAGCAATATCAGCAGGGTTAGATTTCGTATTCACGTAGCACATCTCTGTCTGTTGATGGTAACTTCTAATCTCATTGACTCTGTTTGCCACAAATGGTGGTAGGAGTTTGTTTGACTTCATCCATGCAAGGACTATTTGGCTATCCGTCCACAGATATTCCTTTTCGATTGGTAAATCTATAATGGACTTCACATACTTCAGTAGCCTGCTTCCTATCAGAAAACCCAATAGCTCTAATTTGGGTATCTTGAGGTCATCTCTGTCTTCAATTTGAGAAATGCGAGATTTTGCCATCATCAAGTGAATTGAAATTTTCTCTCCTTTTGTCCTCAAATACACGACTGCCGCATAAGCATGTTTGGATGCATCCGTGAAACAATGTAGTTCATAAGTAACTTTGATCCCTGATGAATCACTTCCCACGTACCTCGGAAGTTCAATCTCAGTTACCGCCTTTATGTCTTTCAAGATACCTTTCAGGGGTTGCGTCAGGTTCTCAGGTAATGCGGCATCCCATTTCACCTTTTCTTTGCATATATTCTGGAAGAGAAGTTTTATTGGCAAAATCAGTGGGCACACAAAGCCACATGGGTCATACACTCGGGCTAGAGTACGAAGGACTTCTCTTCTCGTGTTTATTGGTGTGTTGGGATTGAAGTATCCTTCTGATACCTTTAACTTCAGCGTATCTCTTCCTACGTCCCATAACAACCCGAGAACTTTCACCTCCTTACACTGCATAGCTTTGTGTTGTTGCGGGATCGCGTCCATAAGCTCTTTGCTATTAGAAACCCAGTCTCTTATATTCATTGAGATCTGCCCAAACGTCGATCTTGCCTGTTTATATATCTCATTAGCTTCTTGGACAGATTGAGCTCCTGTCACTAAATTGTCAACGTAACATTTGTCTGCTATGACTTTGAGCAAGTCCTTATCTGTTACAGTCATATGGTGTCTGATTGTTGCCGTGAGAAGGAATGGGCTTGATATGATTCCGAAGGGTACTCGGCAGAAGCGTAAATGGAGCAGGTTATCCTCTATGGATTGCTTATCGAGATCCTTGATCCACACGAACCTTGTGACATCTCTATCTTCTTGTTGTAATCCAACTTGAAGGAAAGCCTTTTCTACATCCGCGACCATGCCAATCTTTTTTATACGGAAGTTGAGAAGAAGAGCTGTCAAATCTTCCAGCATTAAGGGGCCACTGTACAAGCATTCATTCAGGCTCTTTTGCCCTGGTATTTTTGCTGAGGCATCATATACAAGCCTACCTCTTTTTCCTTTCTGTTTCACCATGTGGTGTGGGAGGTAATGAATAGGGTGGTCATTCTGGCTAGAGCTAGGTTCAATCACCTCAACAATCCCCAGACCTAGCTGTTCCTTTAGGATGCCGTCATATTCAGTTAAGGTGCTCTTATCCAGTTTCTTGATCAAGCTTTTTAATCTCCCTATGGCAAGTCCCAGGTTTGATTGGATTTCAGGTGGGTACTGCACCCAAGGCCACTTAACTTCATAACGTCCATCTTGATTTTTTACAGTCTCATTAAAGTGACAAACAGCTTGTTCTTGCCTCGTTGCTTTCGGTGAATCGGTTATTCCAATACTTTCCAACGACCATAGGAATTTTATGTCTATGCTCCTTAATGGGAGGTCTGGTTCGGGCAGGTATGGACAACTTGGTATGTAGCATTGGCAGTAGGTAGCAACCGACAAGACATCACGTTCCTTTTGTGTAGTGCTGCCTGATAACACCCACCCAAAATCTGTGTCAATTATATGCAAGTTGTCATTGATTTTGATTTTGTTATCCCGTAGGAAAGAGCAATAGAGATCATTACCCACAAGAACATCAATTTTTTCTCCTTCTGAATCATCATCCGCAGGTATGTCCACCTCATTATGTTTGAGCATTGCTATTGGAATACGATCCGTTATCCGTGGAACAATGTTTACCTGTACTGTCCTATTGATGCCGCGCTTGGTTTCTATGATGATACTTGAAGAAGGGCTGGATATCTCTTGCGGGGATGCAGCTCCGAAGGTATATACCAGCAGCAGATCCTTTTTTTCAGTTGACAGCTCCAGGCTCCGTGCTGCTTGTGATGTAATGTAGCTGCGTTGACTGCCACTGTCCAGAAGAATTCTGCCCCTGATGGTCTTCCCCTTATTCGGAGCTTTGATCTTTACTACCGCTGTCTGTAAAAAAGTGTATTTATCAGATACACTGCATATAGTTGTAGGTAGTTGGCTTTGTACTTTAGGATTCTCACCTACGGATTGGGGGCACAGCATCTTTAAATGATTCCCCTTGCATCCATAGCAGGAAATTTTTCTCTTGCAGCCCTCTTCTCGATGGTCTTCTCGCAGACAACGGAAACACCTACCCTTCAAACTTTCCTTCCGTGCTTTGATTGTTCTAATGGTTCTGCAGTCTGCACTAAAATGGCCTTCCCTCTTGCAAAGAATACACGGACGCTTTTGTCTTTTTGCTGTCTCTTCTCCAGATACCTTGTCACCCTTCCTTTTATAACCTTGTCTCTGTCTGTCCAGGTCGGCTCTGACTTGTAGGGCCTCTGTTGTCGCTGCAGGGGGAAGGTCATGAACTGTTTCATGCTCTCGGTTCCTTTCAGATTTTTCCATCGCAGTGATGACCTTGTCTAGATTGGTTCGCAGAGTAGGTATGGAGTGATCATCAGCGGAGAGTAAATTCACTTGGTACATCACCTGTTCTGGGAATTTACTCTCAACGCTGGTTCGCAGGTGGTTACTGCCAGTGTTTTCTTCAAGCGTTTGAAGAACTCGAAGATGCCTTTCCAGTGTATCCAAGGTCACCCTGCAGGATGCCGACTTGCTTGATGCCATCTTAATTTTCCTGATAGCGACGTGATGTGCGTCTATCACCTGGTCTCTGGACCCAAACCGCTTTCGTAGAAGCTCCAGAGCAATGGGATAGTTTGCATTGGTGGTGGATAGGCCGCTCACAGTTTCATTTGCTTGGCCTTCCAACGATCCGAGCAGATAAGCCAGCTTCTCTACGTCTTTTAGATTTTTGGAATCTATGTTGGCCTCAAATTTGTCCCAAAACTCGTGCCACTGAGTGACATCCCCATTGAATTTCGGTAGTTCCAGTTTTGGGAGTTTTGCAGAAGAGCTGGCCGTTGGAAATTGAGCCTTGTGGATCGCAATAACCGAGTCAAGCCTTATCTTTAAATCCTCGGCGTCTAGCTGCTCGGCCATCAAGTCTGAGAATTCTGCCACCTCCACATGGTCGGAGCATGCACGCAACTCCCCGTCGAAAGCCTCTATGGCGTGGTTTAGTTGAGCTCGGCTCAAGAAGAGGTCGTCTTCCGCTATATGTCCTTCTTCAAACTTTGCCTTAATGGCACCTGCAGTCTCCGTTAACTTCTTTCGCCGCAAACTCAGGCGGGTTAACAAGATCTGGTCCATTTCCAACTGGAATATACATATGAACGCTAGTAAGTAATTTGCTAGATTTATTTATAATATCGGCTGTACTAATTATCTACTTACAGTTTTTTTTCAGGTTCTTGGATTAACCGAAGATGCTATAACGACTTCCAATTCCAAGACGTTCGACCAAGACGTATGGGTCTCTGGTCTGTGTCCACAACTGGCACCGGTTCCCTTGGCGACGCTGACTGAAATCAAGAGAGCTAGACCACTGAGTAACTCGAAAAAAAAAACTTAGCATAAAATTGGGCAAATGATTCCATCATTTGGAATTCGAAACAGGCCGGCCGGCGTTGGGACATTTCTCATACTTTACCTTATGTTATTCAACGATCTTCTTTGAGAACACGATACGTTGTCGAATTGCCACTTTCCTTCTTCAATTTTGAGACAAAATTAAGTACATACAGTACAATTTCACGCCGCAAAACCAAACCAAACTTTAACTCCAAGCTCAGGCAGAAATACAAGATCAGAAAAAAAAATGCTTACGCCTAGATAGCAAACACGAACACTGTGGGCGGAAAAAGAGTTTTTAATGTTTATGGCGGAAAGACGCTTACCACTCATGGCGCCAATTTTAAATTTGGCTTTTTAAATCTTGATCATAAGTGTAGCCTGGCTCGATGTATTAGATTAAATTAACATTGTACCACTTAAAGATGCGTGATTTAACAGAACATACATACATATACAATTTAAATTAATAATAAGTAAAATGAATTACAATTAAAACAGCCCTGGCAAAATGAACGAGAAAACCGTGAGATAACTCACACAACCATAGACGTCAGTGCTGCCAGCGACAGGCAGTCAAATATAACATGACACAGCTCAAAAAACCCTTTTTTTTTGAACGACGCAACGAAAAAAAAGAAAAAAACGTTTCGTAATTACGTGGAAGAGAAAAAAAAAGACTCAATACCTATGTGCTCTTCATTGCACAATTTTTTCTTTATAGGTTATCTATCCCGTATCGTGCAACGTGGAAATAAAAAACGAGAGGGTCAAAAGCAACGCAGAATGCCACAATAGCACCATTCTGGCAACGCTGGTAGGCATAGACAATTGAGACATCATTATTTTCCTAGACTAGGATGATTTTTTTTTTATTTAAAAAAAAAAAAACCCAACTCAAGCGAAAAAAAAACAAAAAACGCAAGACCAGGCGGCATGGTCCCGGTACCATAGCCTGCTTCGAAAGGAGCGAAAAGAAAAGGAAAAAAATTATACTAGGGATGAGCATTCAAACGATCACTCTAACAAATTAGCGATTCCTGTTAACAACCAAACAAATAAAATTACAATGACAAGGGCCTTTCGTATTCTTACGATTTATTTCGTAATCAGTCCCCTTTTTTTCTCTGTAAAATGCAAAGGTCACGCAAATTTATAGAACCGCTGCAATGCGAGCTATTATGGCACCCGCCAAGGGTACACAGAATCATATCATAACTAAATTAAACACTTAAGTATGCAAATCAGGTTGGATAATAAAACAATACAACTCATAGCAAGTTCTCAAGAAATTTCTTACCCCCTCTCAAAAGGTACTCTCAAAATGTTAGCTTCATTTCCCGGATCAGGCTCAGTCCTTCCATCCGATTCCGGCTCGCCATAGCCTGCGTTTTGTTCGTGTCGTGTGAACATGTCATGAACCATACTTTAGGTTAGGGCAAAAAGGCTTGGTTCTCAATTCTCTTAAGGGTTTATCAGTCATATCCCTGCATCTCCACCATTTTGTCGCGCATTCTTTGCGACAAAGATAACATGAGGATGAGATTCTAGGTCGATCTTTAATACTGTAATACATTCCGAAAATGATTTTACTGCCCTAAGCTGGCAGAAGGCCTGCGATCGACCCTGGTCTCTAGTACAGTCGGCGTCTTGACTGTACCCGGATTCAACGCGGTGGAGGGGACCCACGCATGCGAGCTCCCCTCCTGCTATTTCCAGCCCCCAGGAGGGGACAACCGAGGAGCTTAGGGAATTGGCCCTAAGTGCTCACGCCTTCCATCCCCAAAGAGCAACCACCGCTTCCTCTCATAAGGTCGACCGCGCGCCGCCGACTCAAGGGCCCTAAGACCGTTTCGTAGAATCGCGACGGCGCTCTTTACCGAGACGCCGACTCATGGGTCCAGGACCGCTCGTAGAGTCCCGGCGTCTCTCTAAATTGCACTGCCGACCCAAGGGCCTCGTGGCCGTTTCGTAGGGTCGCTGCAGCGCTCGTCTCTCACCGTCGACCCAAGGGCCTCGTGGCCGTTTCGTAGGGTCGCGACGGTTACTCCCCTTCGGCTCATTCGCCAGGATCCTCTTACTACTCATGCCTGGAGCCGTACCAGCGGCGCGGGCTCCAGTTTCCCGCACGAGCCCTAGCAAGCTAAAGCTCGGGGATGCATGGCACTAATGCCCTCAAAGGGGCCCTGAACAGGGCCCGCTTTCCCTTCCCCAAACGACCGAGCTAGTCCGAAGTGGACATTAGATTAATTCTCGCGGCAAGTGGCTTTCCTCGCGAAATCTTCCCAGAATCTCATTAACCTCTTTATACAGTAAAATCGGTTAATTGCTAGCACTCACCCCATCATCGTAAGTTACCTCCATCTCGTTCGTGCGCATTGTCCAGTTGCACACTCGATACGCTGCCTCGCTCCTACAGCACACTTCAGCGCTCCGCGCTTCAGCCTCTTCCTCTCGTTCTGGCCTAGCCTCCCAAAAGCAACTCTTTTTTCCCATGTGTCGCCACGCTTACCCTCGAGTCGACCTTGCAACAGAAAAAACCTGACAGTTCATTTCAATCCTTCACTTTTGACCAACCAGTGTTGCCATCGCACAATAGATATACTCACTTCCTTTATAATGACTTCGTGCGAAGCGCGACACTCTCCATCCAGCAACTTTCTTTCCACTCACAATATACAACCATTAATTTAATATTTTTTTACACCAAAAGCAAAAGGACACGGTGTAGACACTAGGAATTTCAGCTCACACAACATGTAAACAAAACAGCCCTTCGAATATTTTATTGCACAAGGGATCCTTGTAAATTCCATAAAATATAATGTAAGATAAGCTGTTGTATAAAACAGTAAAGAGCAATGGTGATCTAGTGAGCAGAGGCCTCGACTTTCGATCCAGTCGTGCACCAATGAGTTTTTCTGTCAAAAAATTAGGTATTGCAACATACCAATGCTCTCAAAAGGTGAAGGAAAACACAGAAGAGAAACAGGCTTAGCGAAGAATCTAAAAAAATCTGTGTCAAGCGCACAAGAGGAGCCTTTGATATTTTTTAATATGCCATTATTTTTCAGAGTATAAACAAAGAACGTGGCTGGTTCGTATGCCAGCACGGGCCCAATGAGTGCCGCGGTAACAAGGTGCAAGACTGTGCATTACAATATATGCAGGATCGGTCTGAAGTCGAGAGAGTAGACTACGTCAATTGTGAGATGCAGAACATGTCAGGCAGTTTCGGGAACTTACAGGTAAATCACTGACCTTTGTCTAGCTTTGACGTAGTGACCCGCCTTTCGATCCTAAGGTCGAACCCTTGAATCCAGTCGTGTGCCTATGGGTTTTTCTGTTCGAAAATTGTTTGTACACAATGCTAGTGCTCGCAAACGGAGTAGGAAAACATCATAAGGAAACCCACGGCTTAGTCTGCTCCACGCGTATAGACCATTGTCTTTGATGTGGATTAGGCCGACTAAGCTGAGGATGGTATGTGCTGGGCAAGCCCTATTCAATCTAAAATCCTGTCACTCTTGGATCTTAGACCTAGGTCTCTAAGATGCCTGGGAATTACAGTCTTGGTATTTATTTTTTTGTTAATTATTCTTAAATATTATATATATTTTTCCAGTGTGTCGTGGACGCGGGAATCGACGTACGATCTGTTGAGGAATGCATGACCACGAATCTAGGCATAGACTTGCAACTGGATTCAGAGTACTTAACGAAAGTCGACAAGCTTGAGTATGTGCCGACTGTCACATTAAATGATGTAAGTATAATGTAGGTACCTAAAAAGTGTTTTTAAATTATTATTTTATTTCTTGTCCTAATTTTAATTGTTTGTTTTTAGGATTTCAACCAGCCAATCCAAGACGCTTCTCAAGTTGATTTATACAGAACCGTGTGCAATTATTTAGAGAACTCTGATTCTTGCTGTTAATACAATAACGCCTATAACTATATACTTGTTTTTTTTACCATCGAATAAAAATGTTTATATTCACGCATATTTTTATTATTCTCCTCCCCTTCTACTTTCCTCCCGAGTACTTAAACGCCATCAAATCCGCTCTTATCTCTTTAGTACATAAGCTATAACTATAAAATAACTCTTTGCTAGCTTTCAACATATTTTGAAGATATAAAACCACTTTTAGCACCACTACCAATGATTCTCGACACATAGATCGAGCTCATGCACACAACATTAAAAATTCCCGGGGTTTCGACAATTTCGGCAATTTTTCATCATCCGCACTTGATGTGCGGCTGGTTTTTCCGCAAGTAGGCCGCTGGCGGGCCCTTTTTGCGTGACCCTTGACACGTGTTGCCCGAACTTTTTTAGGTTATACGACACGTCAGTTTCCTCACGATGTTTTCCTTCACCGTTTGAGAGTACTGGCATAGCGCAAATAAATATTTCGACAGAAAAAACTCATTGGTAAGCGACTGGATTTGAACCCACGACCTTCAGATCGGAAGGCGGGGCCGCTACCACTAGACCACCAGTGCTCTCTATCCCTGGGTTTCGCGCACAGCTCGAAATCTTTTCTTCCCCAAACCCATAAAAGTACCTCCAGGGTAAGCAACGACAGCACTCTTGGTGTTGTTGGTGTCTATGGGCGACGGTGACCGCTTATCAGATGGGCCGTAAACCCGTTTGTCCATTTAATTAGGAACAATCTTTTTCATGGTTTCTGATTTAAGGGACTAATGATACCCCGCACAAGCTGGTCTATCATAAAAATTTTTAAAATATGTTTCTAATGAATTAATAACGTGTATTTTCTATACAAATATTCAAGTGTCCGCACACATGCACACAGCTCACACACACGCAGCTATAATAAATAGCGATAGGACCGCCCATTGTGCTTCTAGTTTTTAGGGTTCCGTAGCCAAATGGCAAAAACGGAACCCTTATAGATTCGTCATGTCTGTCTGTCTGTCTGTCTGTCTGTCCGGCCGTTTCACAGCCATTTTTCTCCGAAACTATAAGAGCTAGACTGATGAAATTTGGTGAGTAGATGTATTCTGTGAACCGCATTAAGGTTTTTACATAAAAATAGAAAAAAAACTATAAATTTTGGGGGTCCCCATACTTGAAACTGAAACTCAAAAATTTTTTTTTCATCTAACCCATACGTGTGGGGTATCTATGGATAGGTCTTAAAAAATGATGTTGAGGTTTCTAAAATCGTTTTTTTCTTAACTGAATAGTTTGCGCGAGAGACACTTCCAAAGTGGAAAAAAGTTGGTCCCCCCCCCTCTAACTTCTAAAATAAGAGAATGATAAAACTAAAAAAAATATATGTTGTACATTACTATGCAAACTTTCAACGATATTTGGTTTGAACGAGATCTAGTCAGTAGTTTTTTTTTTATACGTCATAAATCGTAAACCGCAATTTACCTTTCGACGAACTACAAAAACCTTTATATTATGTTAATTGATGCTACGGAACCCTTCATGGGCGAGTCCGACTCGCACTTGGCTGCTTTTTTTTAAGTATTCTTATTTTGTTATTTGTCTTTCACTTTGGTGTACAATAAAGTTATGTTCTATTCTACCTGTTTCATAAATTAAAACCATTACCTTCATAGAATTCGTTTATTCACATGCATTAAACTAAGCAAAGCCAGGGTCCTAAGAAGGCGAGTTTTCAACGATCCATCGGTAGTAGTGTGCGATGTTAGTGTACACACTGGGCACACCCTCGCTGCCACAGTTCTCAGACCCGAATGAGACGATGCCGAGCTGGAAATAAAAAAATCTAAGATGAGGGTAGATTAAGATAGCCTTGTTCTTGTGAAGGAAAACCACCGTCAAACAACTTTTGTTAGTAGGAAGGTCCTTAGACAAACTTATTCTTGGTAGAGATTCGTTTTCTGTAATTTTGGGAAGTCACATAGAATTTTCATTGTTTTTCTAGTGTTATTTTAAGTTTTGTTGTGTAATTTCGGTGGTATTTTAACCAACATTACTTGTGGTCTTAGCTCAAAGTGTTAGCAGTTGGAATGAAAGTGTCTAAGTGATATCCTGATTTGATCGAAAAGGTTTCTGATGGTTTTGAAAACAAACGACCATCATTTTGTATTCAAAGCCAAGTAGGGCGGAATTGTCTATAACTGACTTGACTTCACGAAAAAGTATTTTATTTATGTAATATATCCTCACTCGACACTGGCGGAATTGATCCGCAATGAACAGATTTAAATAAAGAAGAAGAACTTCTTGGTAAGAAAACTTCCCCCCAAAGAAAAATTAAATAAAGCTAATAATAAATACATTTATTAAATTAAGTTTTAAGTAAAACTATGTTTACCTGCACATATTGCCCCTCTTTCGACATCAGAAGTGGTGCCCCCCCAAAGCCTGAACAAGCGTCTTTCCCTTCCTCCCCCCCTGCACATAGCTGCCCCTCGTGGACCGGTACCGAGTCACCGAACACTTTCTCGCAAGTCTCGAGCGAGACTAGAGGCACTTCCAGTTGCTGTTGACGACTAACCTGAAGATAAAAAATAAATAATTATAAGTTTAAAAAACTTGAGAAACCGACTTCATTGTCAAACGGCTAAACCGATTTTAATCAAATTTGTTTGGGGCAATCGGGACGTAAGAATAACCTTCCAAATAAAAAAAACATTTTCTAAATCGGTTCATAAATGACGGAGGCATGCAGTTACAAACATTAAAAAAAATATTTAAAAAAAAATGGCAACACCGATTTTAAAATGGGACCAATCTGGAAGATGAACCTTTCAGATAAAAAAATATTTTTTCAAATCGGCTCACAAATGACGAAGTTATGCGGTAACAAACATAAAAAAAAAAAAAAAAAAAATACAACCGAATTGAGATCCTCCTCCTTTTTGATTGGAAGTCGGTTAATTACACAGCAGGACACATTGCTAGGCGTGGTGATGACAGGTGGAGTAGAACAACAACCGAATGGTGGCCAAGAACCGGCTACAGAAGCGTAGCGCCCTGCAGCAAGATGGATGGACGACATAGACAGGGTCGCGGGGCGGCAATGGTTTAGACTGGCACAGGATCGAGGTAGATGGCACAAACTAAGGGAGGCCTATACCCAGCAATGGGTGACGTTGGGATGTGGATGATGATGATGATGGTGGACATTTCACAAAACACTATCAAGCTAAAAAAAGCTTGTGTTATGGGAATTAGAAAGCTGATATTAATAATAAAAATCCATTAAAATTGTCAACATCATCCGCAGCCCGAATTAACCCACTGCTGGGTATAGGCCTCTCTTTGCTCTTGCCATTCACTACGATCTTGGGCTACCCTCATCCATCTGCGGCCCACGACGACAATGTCGCCATCTCATCTTGCTAATGGACGTCAAACGCCTCTCTTTCCAGTCCTCGGCCACCACTCCTTCAATCTTTTGCATCACCTGTCGTCACCACGACTTGCCAGGTGTCAAAAAATTGTAAATAATATTTTTTTTTTAAACTTATATTTCACTAGCGGCCTGTCACGGCTTCGCACGGGTGGACATTTATTTTTTAAACACATAAATAGCCTATGTTACTCAGGGTGAATGTAGCTTTCCACTGGGGAAATAATTTTTGAAATCGGCAGAGTAGTATTTGAGTTTATTCATTACAAACATACTAAAATACAAATCTTTCCTCTTTAAAATATTTCAATGCGAATAATAAGCTTTAAAGTCAGGTAGATTATGTAGATATACGATCAGTCATGTGAACCCGGTCCTACACTAAAATTAAAGTATTGAAATTGAATCTGTATGAAAAATGACAGACAAGTGAGGGTCAAAATAATTAAGCACACCGTGATACCGACCAGCCGATTTCAATCTTTCTGCACACGAAATGTACCTATCTACTATCTAATAATCTGTTGAGTACAGTCTCCACCAGAAATGTGTTCTTAAAATTATTATGTGACAGGAACTCGGGACTAGTAAATGTGGTGCAACTTACAAAGAAGTAGGAGTTATTCGTAATTTTAAAATTAGAACAAAAAAAATCACAAAACGATTTGTATTTTTTTTTATCTTATGGAAATTTCATAAAGACCGTTCAACAGTTTTGTTTTTGAGGTCGGGTTTCCAAGTTGTTTACACTATATTTTCCTTTATCCTTTTGTCAGCGACAGTACACTGTTTCTACACATACAAACTACATACATGTACAAGTACATACCACGTTGTTTTGTCCAGATAATTTCCCCCATCCGACAAGTAAAGCGCGCTCGTTTATGAGTATTTCCGGCTTATCGCTCAGGCAGATCGGCGCCGCTGTCACTGGAATGGAAAAGGGTGGTCAATCGTCATGTCATGTCACTCACCGGTCATTGTCAAGGTCGGGGTACCTACTGAAAAGTACCTACCAGTGGAAAAATAGGAAGTAGCGTAATTTTACGACTACTGGTGAAATTAGAATGCCACTTTTTGCATTTATTGCATTTTAGTAGTTAGTAGTAAAGCTCTTTGTGAGTGGCTCGCTTTGGGGAGGGGGCATTTCTTTTTCTGCCGTGTATCGCTGTGTTTCGGTTTGATGGGTGTGGGTGCCGGTGAAATTACTGGCACGTGTGAATGCCACAAGTTAATGGACGCAAGGCAGTGCATAAAAAAGATGATTTTTAGAAACGGGGTCCACTTTTTATCAGGTTTTCTTACACCGTCTGAGATTAGTAGAATTGGACACATAAATTGGACCCTATTTTGATTTGATTATAAATAAATCTACGTTCGATCAGATTGAAACCCGTGAAGAAAATTAAGTAGGAAGGAAAAGTGGTATCAATCACAATTGGCCATACAAAATAATCAATCATCACAAAATAAATACTGAAGAAAAATGTATACATTACGCTGGCAAGAGCATTGCTCTTAAATAAGAAGAAGTAAAAAAAGAGGCTTACCAGAAAACTTAACATCGTCCTTCAGCACGATCAAAGCGATGTCGTGCCTGAAGACTTTCTGCTCGTATCCAGGATGAACTATCACGTTCTCCACCTTGATGGCTTGTGCGGGCGGCGCGCAGAAGTAATCGTTGCAGTCAGGACTTCGGCCGGTGTCCCATTCGCCGACCACTACCGATGACCTGGATAACGGTCGCATTATGGTGATAAGGAATTCATACAAATTAATTTTACCATTTATTTATTCAATTTATATTTATTAAAAAGGGTACCAACTTAAAGATGGTAGGCAACAAATATTGCACATCGGCTAATTTCGGCTTCATAAATAAATAAATATTTAGACCATCCACACAACACTATCTAGCCCCAAACTAAGCAGATATTGTACTATGGGAACCAGATGGCTGATATAATACTTATATACATTTTTTTTGTAAATACATAATTAGAATACAATATAACACCCAGGCAGAGAACAAACATCTGCGTTCACCACGCAAATATTTGTTCTCGGTGGGGATCGAACCCACGACCTACGGCGCAGAAGGCAGAACTACTACCAACTGAGCTGAGAGGCCAGTCATAGAGCGTATAGTGTGCGTCAGAAAGAAGCCAGTCAGAGAGCGCTCTGCAAAAAAGCCAATGTGCAATATTTATTCCCTACTTGTTCACAACCCATCCCCGCACAAAGAGTTCTCTTTTCCTTTCTCTGTCCGAGTTCATAATCTACTGTATTTGTAGAAAAACCCTTGAAACCCCGATGTTCATGTTTCAAGTCAATCAAAGCGTAAGTATACATACAGTTTGTATCCCTCCGGTTTGGCCAGAGCGCAGTGAGCGGCTGTCAGTACAACTCGCTTGGCAATGATGGAGCCGCTACACGCGAACCGCACGTTGCCTGATTCCTTGTCTGAAAAAAAAACGTGAATATTTTAACTAACTTCAAATAAAAAGGAGGAAGCTTTTTTAATCCCAGAATTCGTAATTTAAACGCCGATTTCCAATTTTTTTTCCAAATAGGTCCCATAGAAATTTCATCAGAATCGGTTCAGCAGTTTGGCGATTATTTTACTGCTACTGATGTTAAGCCAATCACGTGCCAATAATTTCACCAGCACCCACACCCTTCAAAGGACATCATAGGGCATGTTTCAAAAGTTAGCTAATGGCAATAAATGGTAGGCTCAGATTGTTACATCAGCAGGTTTTATTAAAATAAATTTTAAATTTACCTTCAGCCAGTATTGAAAAGAATAAAAGCTGATACATTTTCAAGAAGAACGATTCTGAGCCCTAACCAATCACCAACAGTTTATTTAGTACTTACGTGCGAATCCGATCCTAGCTACCCACGGATGTGCTCCCAGTCCGTTGTAATCCACTCCCCGCACCATGCTCTGTCCGCATTGCTGCGTCCCGTCCTGGTATACCTTGCCGCAGTCGCAAGTAGGACAACATACGTAATCCTCGTTGTTGGCGTGGCCGCAGGTCAGCTGGTTGAGACGGTGGAAATACCTGGAAAATTACATTTAATTCAATCAATCAAAAATTTCGCTTTGAAACGTCTTAAAGCTAGGCTGAGTCGAGCTGAGTCTAGGTGCCAGTTCCACGCAACTAAGCCTACAATAAACACTTGACTGACACACTTGCAAAGCTGTCCTATGAAGCTTTCAAATAGCAATAGCCATATTGTTTTTCAACCCATCGTCCTACTACTATGCAAAGGTCACCCCAAAATCTCTCCAACTGTATCCCTCGCTTTTTCCTCGCTCAAAAGCGTCGAGATCCTCCCTCGAACGCTTTCTTCCCGACGATGAAATAGAAGACGAAGTCGAGCGTCTTTCATTATGCCAACAAAATTAAATGCCTACTTTTAATCGTAACAAGCTCAACATTATTATCTTACGTCGTGCATGCAATGCAAATAGACCTCCGTTGTATGTTCTTTAAATGAGCGTTCTAAAAAGTGGTAGTCTGTTCAGAAAGAGAGCCGTCGTGACCAAATTGTGAGCTAACGTTTCGATTTTTATATGGCAGCTCATCCCTTTCTTTCTGTCAGCATTTTGCATCATAAAAATTAAATAAAAGAATAGTACACTAGTTGTGATAGGATCAAAACGCAACAGACGCGCTATTGTATTGCCCACTAAACAAAAAAGGTAATTAATCACAGCAGCGCCCTCAAATCCCACGACGGCTCTCTTTCTGAACAGACTCTAGTGTAGTTATTTTAATCGAGTAAAAAATAAAGGTACCTGTCAGAAGAAAAACAGGAGAAGTCTAGAAGGTCTTCTAAAATTGGACATGAGCTAATAGGCACGCAAGTTGTGTTGGGCTGACAGCTTCCCTGAAACGCACAAAAAATCAACCAAAGTCTTTATTATATCAGACTAATCACAGTGCTCAAAATTGGTTCTAAGGACGGTCAGTAGGCCGGCCTACCCCAAGCTCTGTCTCTGGCTCTGGTGTTGAGTCTGTGTGAGTGCTCACCGGTGACTTATATCTGTGTGTGTGACGTTTCGACGTAGGATTTATTTAGTAAACACTCACACAGACTCAAAACCAGAGCCAGAGACAGAGGCAGACAGAGCTTGTGGTAAGCCTACAGTTCCAATTTTGACGATAAAAAGAAACTTACCCTGAAATCGAACGTTTCTTCGTCGCTTTTAATACCTCCTAATCCAACACTTAAACCTACACCTGGAAATAAAAGAAACAGGATTTTAAATCACAGGGTAAGAGGAAGACTTAGTTGGTAATAATCTAAATATATAAAACTCTTACGTTACTGACTGACTGACAATAATAATAATATAATAATTTATTTATTTGTAAACAAATTACATACAAGTAAAATTAAGACTGAATACATAATACTTGTAACATAAACTAAGGTACAATCAACGCACAGCCTAAACCGTAAGTCCTAGAAGCATGAAACTTGGAGGGTATGTTCTTTTTATAGCATAGGGGTGCACTAAGAAAAGAAATTGGAAAATTATTTCCCTAAACGGAGAAAAAGAGGAAAAACTTTTAAAAGAAAAATCAACGGGGCGTAACGGCAACGGGGCGAGCGAAGCCGTGGGCGACCGCTAGTAGCAAATAAAATTAAATAAGCGCTGTAGGTTTTGGTCGATCTATATTCGAGAAAAACATGGGCTTGATGAACAATATATTTTTGAATGACTGCCGTCGTAGCAGCCAGTTCTACATATCCCTACAGCTGGCTGGGCTCAGTTGGTAGTTAGCTCTGCCTTCTGCGCCGAAGCCGGGTTCAATCCTGACCGAGATCCAATATTTGTGCGGTGAACGCAGCTGTTTGTTCTCTGTCTGCGTGTTATATTGTTTATTCTAAGTATGTATTTACAAAAACAATACGAATTTTTGTATTATGTCAGCTGTCTGATTCTCATAGTGCAAGCTCTGCTTAATTTGGGGCTAGATAGTGTTGTGTGGATTGTCCAAAATATTTATGCATAGTCTTGAAAAAACACTACCGCTTATATCATAATACAATGTTATTAGAACTGTTGTCTTGCTTGGGGCTAGATGGAAAAAAAAACAAAAAGGATTCGAATTTCGAACTAATAAGGTCCATTAAAAAACCCTGTTCGAATATTCGACCTTGGGGTGATGTTATCATGGTTATGTTCTAATGGAGGCTGTCCATTATTGTGCCTGGAGGTAATTATTGGCTCGCATGCATTATTTAATTTTGTCGGCATGACATCACAATCGTGCATGTCTACAAAATCACTATTCCTAACACGTCATTATTTCAAAAAAATAAATAAACTAAGGCAAGGAGTTTTGTGCTACGAATTTTTATATTTTTAACCGACTTCCAATCAAAAAAGAGGAGGTTCTCAATTCGGTTGTATTTTTCATCTACTTTATTATATTTTCTCCAACGCTTTGGATACTTTTCTATTAAGCTACGTTTGCTGCCCTTGCAGACACCTAAAGACAACAAATATATTGTAGGTAATACGCAGGTAAGGCTTATCCCAAAGAATGTAGAGTATTATACCTGCCACTTCTCTGCAATTATTATAGGGTACCAAAATCTTCTATGTGGTTATTCTTTACGTGGATAGGTACCTATTAAACTAATAATTAATTATTACTATTCTACTCACTTCCAAACTGCGCTTTTACAGTCCATTCAAAAACACACACAAAGCACAAAAAGGCCACTCGCATTATACTAGACATTCTTACTATCAATTTATTTTCTTACTAGAATATCACAAAAATAAAATAGTAATATAATATACTTAATTAAATCACAAAAAACTAGAATCAATTCAACATTTTCGAAATTAAACTTTGTCAGTTTTTAGACAATGCGGCAGACGGTTCGCGGTCAGTCTACAACAAAAATGTTACGTTACGGTACAAAGCCTCCGATTCGACCAGCACGTAGCAGAGGCAAACAACATTTTTATTTTTTCTAAATATTATTTACAGTCCACGCAACAAATTACAAAATAAAAGAATAACGAAATATTTCGTTTGAGAGTAGGGTTTATTTACTTAATTAATTTTGCTTTATATCAATAAATTATATTTTTTTGTCACAGGAGTCGTCAAAAAAAGTTAGACAATTTTTTTTTCAAAGGTATTCATTTACCTACCGTGTACCTACCGTGTACCTATATATTATAGGTATATATATATATAGGTACCTATTATAGGTACCCTTTTTCAGAATTAAGAATTGAGGAATTGAGGTTAAAAACTCGACTTGGATTAATTTAAAAAATATTTATTTTAGCAATGATACAGATAGTTGACGATCTCTGGCACGATGTGATTCACCGCTGCAAAGGTTCACTTGGATTTTTAATTGATGCGGTTTTTATCTGTTCACAGGAACTCTATTGCTCATTCATATCATATCATGACTTTTTTTCATTATTTTACTACTTGGGTACGTAGGTAATGTATGCAACATTCCCCTCAAACGTGTATAATATAAGAAAAAAAAAGAACGCAGAGACAAGATAAGTATTTGGTTTGAGAAAATGATTGCCTAGTGATTTGCGAATGCCTTAGCTCAATGCAAGTACCAAACCTTTAGAGTGGATAAAGGGTTAATGGCCAAACTGCTGAAATGAAACTTCTATGGGACCAATCTGGAAATCAAATTAATGATTTTCAAATCAGGCTCATAAATGACGCAGTTATGCGATAAAAAACATAAAAAAAATATAACCGAATTGAGAACCTCCGCCTTTTTTATTTAAAATCAGTTAAAAATAGGTCTTCGGTCAGCAATGGGATATAAAATGCTCATAAAAACAACACACGACAACGAACTTGGATGTGTAAATATTTATAACTTACTAAGTACTTTGCAATGAAAACTGCGGCGAACCGTAGCGACGAACTAATCTTCGCAAAATCAAATCTTTTTTTCGACACTCCTTTGTTGAGTTACCAATTTTTTGTGGGGATAGGTGTCATTCACACCATTTGATCATTTTGGACGTGCAACCAAGTCATTTTGAGCGGCTTTCCGATAATTAAAATGATTTTCTCGCTGAGCAAAAGTAAAAAAAAACATTTTCATTACATATACTGACAAGGATGCTTTTATTGAAAAATATATTCAGGAATGCGTATTTCGCTTGAGTGATTGAGATGCACTGGTCTGTAATTGTATTTAACTTTAATACAATTTTGGATTTTACAACATTCTTTGCTTTGGAATGTTATGGTGATGCCTATTGGAAGCACTGCGGTTTTCACCATCACCGTTCGCTGCCTTTTATTTATTTATGTTACACACATCCGCAGAAAGGTCACACCATGGTCTATTCACGTCACGCCATAAATTATGTTTTGGGCAATTAACATTACTTCCTAATCAGATAGCAGAGTACCTTCAATATTGTTTAACTTTTGGATGCTTTTGCCTATTGTCTTTCCGTAGTCCCAGAATATATCTCGTTTGATTTGCTACAGGCACAGCTCAAAAACAGCGTACTACCAATGTACTTCTAGATTTATAAGTTTTGGTAAGTTGAACTGGCAATGGGAGTCATATAGCTCGATCGAAGAACCTATAGCCGTTGGAGAATAAAGGTTCTCAAATGGCGATTACGAAACAGAAGACTAAACGTAGGACACCAACCTACCCGATGGACCGACGACATTGTTAAGATCGCAGGAAATCTGTGGATGGAGAGGGCTTAGAATCTTGCTTAGGCCGATGATGATAAGGAGCTAGAAACGCTAGAACGACGACGATGAAGATCACTGATCTGAAAAAAGAGATCACTGATGTAATGAGGTCCACAACATAGACTAAGCAAACTCCTTTCTGAATGGGTTTCCAACCTCTGTGGTAACAAAAAGTTTAGTTTACCCTCTTGTAGTGTAGCATGGCAAGCATCCTCTTCTAATCAAGAAAAAAGCACAAAAGAAAATAACAAACGTCTGGTGACTGCAACTGACATTTAGTTGACATACCAAAGCAAAATGGCAAAGTAATATTATCGGTTATCGTAACCCCCCGCAAGCAAAAAGTGAGTTCCCAATCTACTAAACGATTTCTACCAGTAAACATACATTCATTCTCATATGTTCTTTCAGATGCCGTCAATTCATACAGTAATCGTACAATTCTAACACCATCCACCAACAATCATCACCTGCAACCATGTATCCTCAAGCTTCGCTGAAACTCGCCAGAAGTGCCTCTGATCAAAACGTGTACTTTACATACGTGTGCCTGGTGAACGATATCAAACCAAACATAAGCACATCACGCAACAAGTTGTCCCAAATCATGGAACTAGCGGCAACTCCTGAGGTTTGTTTCCAGAAACTCTTTTGAAAACTGATCTGATTTATCAGTTTGCAGTTTCAAAATTGTAAACGGTCTCAAATACTATCGAGCCGTAGGCCGTGGGTTCGATTCTCACCGACAACAACTATTAGTTTAGTTAACATTTTGATTTTAATAAAGTTATTCTTACTCCCTGACTATACGATCCCATTGGCAAAAAGTTATCCGAAAAACAATGCCACAAGTATTAAAAATCCATACATTATTTAAGGTCGAAACAGAAGATAGTCACATAAAAGTAGAGAGATCAAAAGCACTCCACGAACTTGTAGAATCTCATAGAAAATCCAACAAAGACGTGATTATGAAGATATGCGACGAAACCCATTCACATACACCTTATGTAAGTACCTACTGAACTTTTGTAGGTAAGTAATTATAAGTATCAGCCAATGACGTTAATAATAAAATATTTTGAAAACAGCCAACTACTTCTGGCGAAGAAAGCGATACATCAGAAACTGAAGAATCATTTTTACCTGCAAAGCAGAATAGCTTACTTAAGCTTACCAAGATGAAGTGGCTTACAGAAGACCGCGACGATGCTCCAGACTCGAGGTATGATATTGATGTAGATATAATACAAGCATCCACCAGCCACAGAGGTACACGAGTAGCTTACCCTGATACAAGCATAAGTAGGTAAATCGACTACAAGAACAAAATCTACATACTCATAAGTGGCACTAAAAAACTGGCGTGTTAAGGCGATTACGCACAAGAACCTATAGAAAAATAATATCGTTACAGAAACGTTAACGCATTAACAGGTGCGAAACTTAGAAGGGATCCATCATAACGGTAAGGCGTTCTTTCTTACAAATAGCCATCCATTGCAGCTTTGAATACAAAAAAATATTTGTGACCGAACTATTTGTTTTAGCTCACCATCCCTTTCACCGACATCGTCTATAAGCTCACAATGCAGCAAAGGATCCAATAGCAACCTGGCTGAGAACATGAATCCTAGCGACAAATTCCTATCAACTATACTACGACTCGACAAGGAACATAACTTGTTTGGACTGTCCAACATAGCCATCGTTGGAACACGTGCATCGAAGAAAATACGCAAAGATGATGATAAAGCTGTGTTCCACCAGACGGCTATTGTGCAAGTTTGTTGCGCGAAGCAATGCTGCAGACATAAAGTAAGCATCAAATTCAATAAAAGTTTGCATAATTAGGAGTTTCTTCGGAAAATAAGTTTATTTTTTTTGTTTCAGAGTAACACAGATCTGCCAGCGTCATTGAAGGTATGTGTATGTAAAATAGTTTTTAGTTTGAAAAGTCCACCTAAAGTTTTATAAAAATGACACATAGCCCACACGAAACGGGTTTAGTATCAGAAAGAAAGAAGTCACAACACCTAGACCAGAAAAAATATACTTAGATCATGAACAACGCCTTAGAATTGAACTAAGAGTTTGTTGCGTTTCTTGGATATTACTCTTAAATTTATTCCCAGTGTGGCGGTTGTAGAGGATGTTGCATTGATCCATGCTGTCCAGTATGTATATCACCATGTGGGCCACCTTGCGTGAGTATGATATGTTATTCAATTTAATTTCAGATAGTTTTAAGAATTGGTAGTAATTATATTTTATTTTGGCAGGATGATCCACCCAGTTTTCCACCAGCCGTGAGTGCTTTTATCAATTATATGACTTTTAATTGTATGTATGTAACATAATTATACATATTGTAATCATTTTTAGTGCTCTTCGTGCCCAAAAGGAACATGCAAAGTAAGAAAGTAAAAATCTCTCTGAGTCTATCTTATTGGAATAGCATATCTTCTAGTGAGCTATCAAATAAACCACACGAGCTGCGAAGTTTCGTAAAGCCACCATACGAATATGAATGATATTAGTTTATTCTTCTACTTAGGGTACCTCTCCACTACTGAAGGTTGGTAGTCATCCTTTTAAACTTTCTTTTATCTAGGGCTTTTATTAGTTTATTGTTCTATTCAAATTGTTTCATCACAGCTACTTTTTTATTACAGTCTTGCACACCATCCAAGTGTTTTGTCGACTGCAGCACATGTTTTGGGTTGAAGGTAATCTCAGTTTCTCGCAGATCTACTTCATCACTGCCAAATTCAAACTCTAAATTTATTTCTTCAATTGTATCACAAAAATCACTTTGAATCGTTTTAAGGCCTAGGTGAGTCTAGGTGCCAGTTCATCATTGATTTTTTTCATAAGTCACCGTCAGTGTCTACTTTAGAATCAAATTTTTAGTCTTCTTCCAGATATCAGTAAATAGAAAACCAAAATATGAGCCCTCGCCAATGGAAGTAGTTCCACGCTCTAGCTGCGTTTTACAAAAGGTAACTTTATTGACTAGGTGTCAGGGACAAACAAAGCATAGGTACGCAAATACCATAAACAGAGTTTCTGAACAGAGTTTCTGAGTAAGGTCTTTGGGGGTTTAAAAACAATCAAGAACCGACTGTTTTTTTTTTAAGTAGAAGGTAGTTAGTGTTCTGACAGTGTGCCTTAAATGTTTCTTACACTTCTCCAGACAATATTTCAATTTGAATCTTTTCCATCTCTCAAAAATAGTCATTGATCCTTCCTCTTTTACTCAACAGCCGTTAGCAGCCCGGTCATGCCACCACCTGCCTCAATGCATTCCTCCATCGTCCTGTTTCCCCTACCTGATGCCATGCTTCTGGCCGGCCAGGGCATCAGCGCCGTGCAATACTCCAGCGCGATGCTTCCACAACCCACCGTGCATGGCCCCTAGGAGGAGGGCACCTGTTAAGCCACCCGAAGAGGAATGCCCTCCGGTAACCTGATTTCAAATCAAATCAAAAGTTATTTATTTTTATGCCACACAACAAAAATATTACACAAGAATGATAATTATACAAGTAACAATGACACAAAAATTGGCCGTCACTCAGCATAATATGCTATAGTAGCGAGCACCACTATAACGCTGGTCTTCCGTGACACCACACCAGTAGAGTGCGACACAGCGCAGCAACTGCGACTCACCGTCGCTATAGAAGTTTAATTTTTTGATATATATTTTTCTTTTTCACGCATTGAACTGTGTTTCCATCACTTTTTTCTGAAATAATGAATGTCTATGTTTGTTTTTCTCAGAGCGGATGTGAAGACGATAAGAAAAACAAATGCGGAAATCAAACTTGCCCAGGAGTAAGTTTGTCATAAAACAGATATTTGTAATACAACTAAGTAGCATAGGCCTTTGCATCTATTGTAGATGATTTATTATAGCGACAGCAGCAACTGGTGTTTAATCAAGCCCTACTTGCGGGACGCTATAGTGCCTGGGACAGGATGTTAGATGGAATCGGCCTGCCCAGCGCTTGCGGGACGCTACAGTGCCTGGGACAGGATTTTAGATGGAATAGGCTTGCCCAGCACCTATGCCATCCTGACAGCTTAGTCGGCCTAATCCACAGGAAAGACAATGACATGGTCAATACGTGCGGAGCTGACTAAGTCGCGGATTTCCCCACGATGTTTTCCTTCACCGTTTGAAATCAACCAAAAGGTAATAATTAAATGAGTTTCGTAATTCCAGAATAACCCATCCATGAAAAAAGCAATAGAAAACCGGTTCGGAGTGAAAAAAGAAGACACCAAGGTCGATATTAAAAAGGCTTAAAAACGGTCGATGATAATTAAGAAAGTAACGACGATGGTACTTCCTAGAACCCATGTGTCTTGTTCCTGCATAGAGCCAGACAAAAAGGTGTGTTTTTAAACTTTGCAGTGAAGTTTAGTATTTATAAATTCGATATAACATTTTTTTAAAGCAATGACGAAATTAGATAGGCCTGCTATTGATAGGTATTGATGATATTATTTGGGGTGAATGTGACAGCTAATTTATTTGTAAATCTTTTTATAATTCTATTGCAATCTAGCTATAGGTATACTTACAAAAGATAGCGATTCACATAATCTTGTTGCCACCATATTTCGACCACTAATCTATCTGTTGCCATAATGTTTTACAACGCGAAGTTCCCATTCTCATCTTTATAACGTTAACATTCAGTCTTGTTGCAATCGTTCCTTGTCAAAGACAAGTTTGGTTTCAATTCGTTTTTATTGCAATCGAAGCTCAAAATAAGTTTTGATTGCAACAAAAGTTACGCAATCACCCTACAGGTATACCATAATGGCATCCTTGTTTAAATTAAATCGAAGACGTTTTAGAGAGACCTAGGTATCAAGTGCCTTATACCTAATACTTAAGAGCGTATGAAGATGGTTATTATGAAAAATGAAGGACGTGATAGAATATGGAAAGTGGAAATTTAGATACCTGCCTATCCCTATGAGATGTTAAGTGGATTTTTTGTAATTTTTCAGGTAAAATGCGAATCTGAACCAACAGATTTAAGCCCAGACCCTGAGAAGAAAACTAAAAAGGTGATACTTAAGCTGTCTCTTCTATATAGACTTAAATATTCATTCATATATAGCACATAAATAAATATTATCAAGTAAAGATTTAGCTTAGCAGGCCGTTAAGTCTGTTGCCATCTCTATTTTTTGTCATAAGTGGCAATGACAAGACACTTTTAGCAAGCCGTTAAAAATAAATACTGTTAATTTACAGAAAAACAAAATTCAATGTGAATGTTCTTCTCCTCAATGCATAAGTTGCTTTGTGCAGAAGCCCAAGGTAAAAACATTTATTATCGATCTTTCCAGAATATATACAGGGTTATTCATTATTAGCTGCAAATACTCAGGAATTAGGTTCAACAAATAATATAAAAAATATTTATGAAATGATTTTTTTTTTATTTTGATTTAAGTTTTTGTATCAATTTTTTTTTTATTAATTTCTTTACGGCTATTGCATAATGATAGCCATGGAGAACAGGACGATGACCCACCCATACGGTGACTGAACGCAGAGTATCGCTCACGGCGCGCGGGCGCGGATCAAAGGTCAAAATAGGTCAGGCGCCAATGATTCCTTTATCGATTTTCTCGGGATTTTCATAACAAAACTTAAAAAAAATCATTTCATAAATATTTTTTATTTTATTTGTTGAACCTAATTCCTGAGTATTTGCAGTTAATTATGAATAACCCTGTATACCGAGACCCAAACTGTAAATTTTCTTTTGCAGAAACCAGCATCCTGTAATGGTTGCAATGAAGCTGCGGATAAGTAATTTACATCAAGTGAATAAAATGCATTTCCTCGTGCAGTTGGCACACCAAATATGCCGGGTATGTTTTTCTCCTAGTGTGGTTTATTTTAAAAGTAAATGTGGCTATTTCAAGACTCAATCCCCTTCATTGTATTACTTGATATTTTACACTTTTTAGCTGCTTGCTAAAAGTCTCTTGGCACTGTCACTTTGATGCCAACAAATAGAGATGACAACAGACTTAGCGGTCTGCTGACTAAGAGCCTGTCCAGATGGGGCGTTTTACGCGCGTTTTACGCGCGATTCCTCAATCGCGCGTAAAACGCGAGCAACTATTTGGTAGGAGCGCGCGTAAAACGCGGCATCTGGACGCAATATAAATTGAAACGCGCGAGGGCACTCGCGCGTAAAACGCTCCATCTGGACAGGCTCTAAGCTATGACTGCTATAGAACCATAATGAATATGAGCGATTAAAATTAAATGTACTAATAGTGAACGTTTTCTTTTCAGATCGTAAGATATATTGGACCGCATCTGATGGCACCTACTATTTCAGACCCAAAGTTTTAATTATCAATCCAATATTATGAGAAATTTATAAATGAAAATAAAGCTTTTATAACTGTCAATACTTTTAATCAAAAATCCTTATCAAGGATCGTAATCCCTGGACACGATAAACCGGTTATTGCAGCCTGGGTGGGCAGGTAGTTTATGTTGCATTTGGTCAATCACAGTATACGGTGGAGTTCCCTGGGCTATATGGCAATAGTCGCTGCAGTACATGAATGGAGCGATGTTCGTTTGGTAGGGGTTGGGAGCAAACGGTGCCAAATCGAACTCTTCTCCGTGGGACCAAGAGGCGAGGGAAGAGATTGCAAACGGAATCTTGTATTTTGACTTTGTTTCTGAGACGAACACCCTGTAAGGAAGGGAATTCGTTGAGTCTAGCTAACTTGCCTTTCAATGGAACGCGATACTTGCATACATATGTCATGGGATATAAATTCGTAGAAATGGTCATAGGGTGTAGAGTAACTGAAATTCCGAACTAACCCTTTTATGTTGTTGACGGGGTTGTGACAAGCAGCCACTTCTTTGGCTTCCTTCTTGACATGGATCCTATCGTAGACTGCTCTGTGGACTTTTGACGTTAGCGGCATCCATATTTCCTTGTGTCTAGGTCCAAAGCCTCTGACCTAGAAGTTATTTTGATTTTATGCTCTACTAGTTATGCTCTATTATGAGAAATTCCCCGACAGCCGTTGGGGAATCGAATTTCAAATGGCAACCACGAAATGGAAGACGAAACGTAGGGCACCCAATTACCCGATGGAGCGAAGAAATTGTTCAAGATCGCGGGAAGTCTGTGTAAGGAAAGAGCTCAGAATCGTTCTTCCTGGAAATGTGTAGGGGGGGCCTATGTTCTGTAGTAGATTTCTTCAGGCTGACGATGATGAGGAATTGCAAAACCTGTATCAAAGGACTGTTAGAAGTTGGTAGTATTTGGAATGTAGAGCAAAGTAGTACAAAGAACGATATTCAGTTGAATAACATAGACAAGCTCAATTAAGCGCCAGTTCCACAAGACCAAACCTAGAACTAGAACAGGCAAAAAAACACCTTAAACTCAGTTTTTTTTTGCTTTTAAAAAATATCAATGAAGCTTGGATCTACGTGTTTCTATACTACAATGAAGGATACGACTAGTACCTTTGGTGTATTGAATTCGGAGTAGAAAGTGATATGGTCATTCGCTGCGATCCCATACTGGTCTTCGACTGAGAATGGCTTGTGATAGGTTCTATAGGTAGACACGTAGGGATCGAGCAGTTTTCGGAAACCACCAGCGCTGTCTGAGATGCATGGTGCTTCATTTCTTCCTGATGCTACCACCTAGAATGTTCCATGATTTTAATGATATTGCCAAACATTCAATAATCAAAAACTCAGTTTTCTTAACAGTACCTAATAACTTTGAGAAGATTTTGCGAGAAATATGATAGCAAATACAAACTGAAGGGCAAGTCCCAGTGCATTTACAACATTTCGTCTACCAAATGTTGTTTTCGTGTCAGCGCGTGTCTCTCTCCTAAGCATGGAAAAAAAATTGATGAGACAACAACGCGTTTCGATCGTTTCTACGTAACGTATTTTTGCTGTCTCATCTTTTCTCCATACAATAGAGAGACAAATAGGCGAAACGAAAACAAATTTCCTAGAGTGGGACTTGTCCTTCTGATATGTATTTATGTCATTTATCTTGCCCTTGGCGTCAATAATAATATAGCTTTACAGCATTGGATATAACAATTATAGCAGAAAAAAAAATTACATCAAAAATATACTCCGGATCGGGCGGTCTGACTGTGATTTCTGGAGGCGCCGTTGGAGTCTTGATCAACCCCCTATAGTTGTCTTTCATTTCTGACAACATTGTCGGCTGGGTTATACTCTTCCCTTGGAGCTGAAAAGAGACAATTTCAATTACTTTTTTTAAAATTGAATACGAATTATATCAACCTTTAAAAGTACTCTCTGGAAGTACTTAGCCGCGCAGGAAAATTTACGTAAGAAATACACGTAAATCGTGCATTCATTGGGACAATAAAAACCACAGAACAAAGTAGAGCGGCCATGTGGCCGGAAGAGTGTCGCCAAAATACATGATCATTATGCTCCTTTCTCCATATAAATTCAACAGTTTTTTCGGGAGTCATAAAGTGAAAAATACCTTCCAGCAGCGCAAAAATTACTTTCCGAACAAGTTTAGCGACAATATAATACCTACTTACATAGAAATACTTTCTTAGCATCTTCCTTCTTTTTTCTTAGAATCCTCATATATTTAGTGATATTTTAAAAATAATAGTGGAAATGTAAAACTGGCGACATCGGCTCCCATACAAACGGCGCATGATCGTCTTTCTACGTATTCTGTGATAGAAACTCACCTTCTTATCAACACCAGTCATGAATATCACCCTTTTGCAGTTGATGCCACAGTCAGCGCGTTCCATAGCCTTGTTCGGGTTCGGCTTGACGCAGTAAGCTCCTGAGGTTGTCCTGTATGTTTCCTTCTCCACTATCATGTCTCTCCCACATACCCGCTCGGGAAGTGGGTCTTCGATTTTCTAGAAAAGAAATCAACTTTATGTACATTTGACTGGCCTCTCAACTCAGTTGGTAGTAGCTCGCTTTCTGCGCAGGAGGGCGTGGGTTAGATTCTCACAGAAAACAGATATTTGTGTCGTGAACACGGATGTTTGTTCTGTCTGGGTAATATATAAATAAAAAAAATATGTATAGGTATAAGTATTATATCAACTATCTGGTTCCCATGTACAAGCTCTGCTTAGTTTGGGGCTAGATAGTGTTGTGTGGATTGTCGACAATATTTATTTATTTGTATTGTATTCTAAGTATGTTTTTACAAAAAATATATTTAAGTACTAGTCAGCTATCTGGTTCCCACATTACAAGCGCTGCTTAGTTTGGAGCTCGATAGTGTTGTGTTGATTGTCCACAATATTTATTAACTTATATAGTTTTAAAAACTCATTAGACCAGCAAATAACAAAAGCGAATTTATGAAAAACATTACTTACGCAGTCCAAGCTATGAGGTATCGGAGGTATTTGCCTAAGGCCGATACTCGTTGCAGTTCGAGTCTCATTGTTCGAGAGTCTCAGAGGAATGTTATACTGAACGTTACCCCAAGTGTTAACGTTTTTAATCAAAAGCTCGTTGAGAACCAGTGGTTTACCGCCGCAGCCTTTCGGGACCGCCATGTTTCCAGATTCAGTAAAATAATTTAACAAAAATAAATATAAAACGCGCGTTCCCAAGGTTATTTCGACATTTCCAAAAACGTCACGTTTTGCAACTGTCATTGTGAAAGCTAAAGATAGAAGGACCTACTTGCAACCTCTTTTGTTATACGTTACTGCTCACAAAAGAGTTTGGAAACCGCAGCAAGGAGTTTCCCAAGTCTCTGCAGCCAGCATTCGCGTATGCAGGCCGACCTGCGGGCGGGCAGCCAAGTTTGCAGCACAAGGTTCATTTGAATCGCAGAACTATTCTTATCCAACCTTTACTTTATTCAGAGGGTCTAGCGGTTGTTTTTGGATATAGCTGCTAAAATTCATATAACTTATTGCATTTATCTTGTCACATATAGGCGATACAGTAGGCTAGTGAGTGTTAGCGATAAGGCCGCCCATTGGATTACTTTGACTGTTTATTTTAAAGCTAAAAACTGTAGGATACTTACCTAGTGTGTCATGGTAATCGCAGTAATCACTAACGAGTTATCTATCTTTATATCTATAACTTTACACAAATAATAACTTTAGAAACTAAATGATAAAACATTTTTAACCAAAAATGCGTTTATTTTCAAATTATTTTAGAGATAAGACCAATAATACTCATTCTTCTCTTCCTAAACATCTGATTCCTTTCCATATCGTGATCAAATTCGAGTCGTTGTGAAGGATGCAAGTACATTGGTAGAAGCACATCATTTTCAGAGATCCACTCGACAACGTAATTTGTGATGGACTCCAAATGAGCAGTGGCTTCGAAGTTATTGCGTAGTTCTACTTGGTTGTTGGAATATGTTTCCTGGAGGAAATAAAGTCAGATCTAATAACTTAAAAATTAACTAAATTGACTACTCTAATTCGAATGCCTGGTAGCCATTTCAGCAAAAAACCATTTCCATGCCTATGCTATGCACTTTCAACCAGCAGTTGTCGCAAATATTACAAAAAAGTGAGCTTAACCGTGTTTTGGACGAGTCTCTGGTCATCCCCTTATTTTATTAAAATAAATGAATATCGGGGATAATTCACACAACACGAAAAGCTGATATAATACTTGTTTTTTTTTGTAAATACATACCTAGAATACAATATGACAGAGAACAATCATCCACACAAATATCTGTTCTCGTTGGGATCGAACCCACAGCCTACGAAGAACTGAGCCATGACGCCTGCCAATTCGCCAAATACATTAATTAATTTGGAATACTCTCGAACTTCTATAGGTAACTGATATTGAATAAAACTTACCGAGCTCTTCGTAGTGCCAACTTTGCGCAAAGCTTCTCGCATCGTATCGCCTTCACTCTGCCCCTGGAAATTAAAACTCGTGATAACATTGCCAACTAACTTTTTATAAAGGTTCTTATAATGTCCCAAAAGTTATGAGCCGAATTTGGGACTAAATTGCCTTTATTGTTCATTTAGTACCTATGCTAAAGTTACCGCATTTAAAACTACACCTGGGACCAAATAACCTCGAACACCTGTACCGGAACTCGGAGTTTTGCTACCACATTTCGTCTAAAAAATTTTGTTTTCGTGTGCGCAGGTGTCTCTCTCTTTTGTATGAAAAATTGAGGAAACAGCAACTCGTTTCGATCGTTTCTACGTAACGTATTTTTGCTGTTTCATCTTTTCCATACAAAAGAGGGAGACAAATAGGTGAAACGAAATGTTGTAAATGAAGTGGGACTTGCCCTTCTGTTCTAAAAAACAAATGTACCTATGTAATGATACCAGCCGATAAAATTCTCAATTTCTCAGCCATAAAACACTATAGATCGAAATGTAGTAGGTACATAGTGCTATAAACGTATTTAAAATCAATCACCTTCGGCAGAAGTTCCTTGACCATAGCGAATAGTTCGTCGACTTGGTCGTGGTACAGAAAAAACGCCCACGAAGATCGGAAGAATTTGTAGAAGTTGTCCAATTTCTTTGTCTGTTGATAAAGTCATTATTTTTAAACTGCCTCGCATTATTGCACAGCAATAGTAGATTTTCATACTTACAATAAACTAAAACGACATTTTATAATGGAGTAAATATTAACAGAGTTGGGTTTTTGGTGCCGTGTGGTGTGTTACACTCTACTTTTCACTACGATTGCGAAAAAATAAAATAATCCAATCCAATATCAATTTGCAATTATGTAGATTAAAATTCTAAAGATTTCGCGCCAATGCATGTCTTTTTTTTAATTTCTTTTGTAGCCGCAACGCATTGCATGCATTCTACCAAAGAGATCGCCGATATTAGTTCTATTTTCAAAAATAATATGTTGTTCTTTTTTATGAAACAGTAATAAGTCGAATCTTTATTCTTGATAATTCTATAACTAAACTAACTACTTAACTAACTTAATAACAAAAGTCTTTCTCTTTTTTTTAAGCTCATTATTATTTGACAGACAAAAACTAGAATCTTTTTCCGGACGAGCCCCTCAAAAAGCTCTACTGCTACTAAGTTACTTACAGTGTATCTCAAATGCACGTTATTGAGTACAACAGAAGAAAGTCCGTAGATGTTCTTGAAGTTCTCCACAGGGTATTTTTCTGGAGTGAGGCAGGTGAGACCGTCTACTATGAGGTCATTCGTCATGTGAATCTTGAAGTACCCGCCTTTGAATGTTTCCATTACGTAGCCCTGAAATATCAAAGTAAGTCATGCAGTCAGCGTCTAAAGAAGATTAACATTCCTGAAAGTAAAGTTTATAAATTAAGAACGGCGAAACCGATTTGACTGAAATTGGTGGTGATTAGAACCCACAGTTTCGCTCGCCCCGTTCCCGTTACTTTTTCGGAATAACAAGTCCAACGAGTGTCTCCTGGTTCTAATAAGCTACCTTCCAAAAAACCTTCAGCCTAATCGGTCCTGCCGTTCACGTGTGATGGCGTGGCCTAGGGAAATAGGAATTAATTTTAATACATACAGATTTTTATCTAACGGTTACTATTCAGAGATTGTGAAACAGCCAATACAGAAGACTTCATACCTACTCACAATACCGTCTTTACCATGAGGGCACACGGGGCCCGTGCCCAGGGCCCCCATTCTCAGGGGGCCCCGAAGGACCGACAATTTCTCAAACACATTTATTCTCAAAACATTTTTGTCGGGCACATTACATTTTTTTCACAATACAAGTCGTATACTACGCCATTATATCCTACTGTATTTGATAAATGGTTATACTTAGTAAAAAATGTTATTATAATTAGCTTTTATTACTTTCCAAAAGGGCCCAAAATTCTTGTGTGCCCAAGGGCCCCAGCCTAGTTTAAGACGGCGGTGCCTACTCATATTATTTATTGCAATTATTATGTTACATGGAGAGGTCTTAAAGTTAAAAAAAGCAGCCAAGTGCGAGTCGGACTCACCCATGAAGGGTTCCGTAGATTCAAATAACATAATATAAAGGTTTTTGTAGTTCGTCGAAAGGTAAACTGTGGTTTACGATTTATGACGTATAAAAAAAAACTACTGACTAGATCTCGTTCAAACCAAATATCGTTGGAAGTTTGCATAGTTATGTAGAACATATATTTTTTTTAGTTTTATCATTCTCTTATTTTAGAAGTTAGAAGGGACCAACTTTTTTCCACTTTGGAAGTGTCTCTCGCGCAAAATATTCAGTTTAGAAAAAAACGATATTAGAAACCTCAACATAATTTTTGAAGACCTATCCATAGATACCACACGTATGGGTCCGATGAAAAAAAAATTTTTCAGTTTCAGTTTCAAGTATGGACCCCCAAAAGTTATAGTTTTTTTTCTATTTTTGTGTAAAAATCTTAATGCGGTTCACAGAATACATCTACTCGCCAAGTTTCATTAGTCTAGCTCTTATGGTTTCGGAGAAAAATGGCTGTGACACGGCCGGACAGACAGACAGACAGACATGACGAATCTATAAGGGTTCCGTTTTTGCCATTTGGCTACTGTACCCTAAAAATGAGGATATCCGTAGAAGAACCAAGGCCACTGACATTAGAATAATTAAGTTGAAGTGGCAGGTCATATAGCTCAAAGAACCGACAACCGTTTGGGAATGACGAAACGTAGGGTGCCCAACCACCAGATGGACCGAC
Organism: Thera britannica; assembly: GCA_939531255.2. NCBI lineage: Eukaryota > Metazoa > Arthropoda > Insecta > Lepidoptera > Geometridae > Thera > Thera britannica. The sequence continues at coordinate 9,105,507 of OW618050.2, forward strand.
GACATTGTTAAGATCGCGGGAAGTTGGTGCATAAAAGAGCTCAGAATCGTTCTTCCTGGAAATGTGTATGGGACGCTTATGTCCAGCAGTGGACTTCTTCAGGCTGATGATGATGATTATGTTACATGGTCCTAAGTTAATGGCATAGCAATATTTGGAGTGTACTTACACTATGATCCAAAGATTGTAAATAGTGATGCGGTATCTTCTTCCCAGGGGAGCGCACTTCTAAATACTGCAACCCTCCTGGTAAGCGGCAGTACTTTACTTTTGGCTTCCGCAAGTGTGGCAGTTTGTCCAGGGTGAATTCGTAATCCTCACTACAAAAAAACAAGATATTTTTTAATTGATTTTATGGTCGCGTTAGTGCTTTACAGTCGCTATAGCCTTATGAAGAATTAATACAGTCTGAAGCTTTGGTCTCGCGATCGTAACGCACAACGCTGCGGTATACGGCTTGACGTAGCGTCACACGATTGCACTTCGCCGCTGACGCAAACTGCGACGGACAAGATACCATTCTAGACGTTTTTCATAAGATTATGTGTCTGGCGCTGCAAGCTGCATAACGCAGCGTTGTGCGTTACGATCGCGAGACCAAAGCTTGAGTAGGAACTGAGTGCAAAACTCATAAATATAAATACTTACTATAGCGTTGGCTCCAAGGGAAATGAGGACTTTGAACCAGTTGGAGTAGAATTCAAGGTATTGCAATAATACACGCTGTTGATCGAAAACTTGTCAGCTGTTCCTTTTTTAGTTGATGTGTTTTTTGAAGAAAAAAGAGGATCTAATTTCTCTTTTATTAAATGTGCCAACTGAAACATCAAAGGTATAAAATACAATATAAGTTCATTATATTAATTAGTGACTGTTTTATCATCTCACAGTAACGCTTTTTGTCAGTATCGGTGATGGAAAACATCGCGAGGACATTCACAGCTGTATTTCCTGTGGATTATAATAGGCTGACTAGGCAGAGAGGAAAGAAAGCTCTTTCCATCAACCTACTTCCCGCGATCTAAGCAATGTCGTCAGTCCATCTGGTGGGTGGGCGCCCTACTTTTCGTCCTCCGGTTCGTAGTCGCCATTCGAGAACCTTTATTCCTTATCGGTTTTCGGTTTAAATAAAAAATACAATCTAGTAGGATAGTAAGTAGGTTTTTATATACATATTATACCTGTTCTCCTACATCATAAGAGTCAAAATACTTTGGCTTCATAGTCCGAGCGTAGTATTTCTTGTAATAGGCTGTGGCTGGGCCGGCTGCGTAGATGCAAGGGTCCTTCGTACGGAACTCGTGGTCGATCAGGACTCCAGCGTCGTATGCCATGCCGCATCTATTTATGGCTGAAATATATGTAACGATTATTTCTTCTTCTTGTAGAGCCGTGTTCGAGCCAGTGAGCCAGTGTGTGATAGGAAATTTAAATGCGTCTGAAAAACGCTCATATTATTTTAGCTTTGCGCAAGCTTTTTGTAGATGGCACTAAGAGTGCCTGACCCTTTTAAAATAAAATCTAACTATTTAAAGTCGAACCAGTGTGGTGAAAGGAATTTTAAATGCGTCTGAAAAACGCTCATATTATTTTAGCTTTGCGCAATCTTTTTGTAAATGGCAGCAAGAGTGCCTGTCCCTTTTTAAATAAAATCAAACTTTATAAATGACAGATAACAATCAAATAAAAAAATGATTGATCAATAAATCAAGGTTAACGTAACTTTGATTTATTGAGCAATAATTTTTTTTGCATGCGCGGTAAAGTTTAGAGAAAAATTTATCGAGTTTTGAAATTAGTTTACCCAAAAAGGCTTCTGTATTCACGCCCCGCTTGCCATAGTAGAAGAAAGCTGCACATTCCATTGTAACCATTTGGAAATGCGACAAGAAGTCTACATGTGTGACGTAGTTGCCCATCACTGTCCACGATTGGAAGTAGTAGGAGCGGTATACAGTGATTTTTAGATTGGCTATCATTTGAGATACTGTTTCGTCAACCTGGAAAATATCTTGGTGTGAATGGTGGTATAAATTATCCCAATTATGGTTTACATACATAAAATCACGCCTCATTCCCATGGGGGTAGGCAGAGATCACGGATTTCCACTTGCTACGATCCTGTCACACCTCTTTCGCTTCATTCATTATGGTTTATGTATGCTAATGTAGTAAATAAATAAATGTCTATGGGTCTTATTAATAATCCTAGCGTAGCGTTGGACTAGTTGATCCGTGTTTTGTCTCTTGCATTGACATGCAATTGTCAACTCGAATGTGACAAAACACGATTTAACTACTCCAGCGTTGCGCCAGGATTATTAATAACACCCTATGTCTAAATTGACTATGACTGACAGAAGATTTGCTAAACGGCTAACTACGAACCCGCCAAAATCCACCGTATTGCTATTGAAAGTATACTTTTCTGTAGGTACTGTTACGTCGAAAACTCTTCATTGATTATAGCTACGACTCTGTTTTACTTTATTACACGACAAACAATACAACTACTCATGACGACACCATGTTCCTCTAATCTTCTTTCTCTACCCTAAGGATGTGTCCCGTTGCTTGATCTGATTAGAGATGTCCTATTCCCAAAACCGGTTAACAGTACTAAAACACACATTGGCATTACAAAACACGGAGACTCTAGTCTTATAGGGGTCTTCGGGCGGAAACGGTTCGATGAACACAATATTATCTGGAGGCACTTTCATTTCTAAAAGCGCTGCTATGCAGCAGTATGTGTGTATGGTTGCTCCATACACCAGGATCTTAGCTGAAACATACAGAATTAACATTGTTATAGTAATGTTTTGACCTGCCTCTTCAACATTTTCAAGAAGCAGAAAACAGCACCAAAATCCCTACAGAACTTAAAAATAAAGAATAAGTTTTTTCCTCTAGACTCTTGCTGCCCCACAATCACAATCTATACCTACCTGCTGCACGAAGATTTGCTGAGAGAGGATAGCCAACAAGATCTGGCTCGCCGCATCATGAAACGAACTTCGTCCAGTGTTGTTTTAGTGCATAATAAGATGTGTGACTACGCTAACCTCCTTAAATAGGATGCCGATGTACATAGGTTGTGGGTTCGATCCCCACAGAGGAATATTTGTGTGATGGACAAGTCTCATATTCCGTCAAAGACGAGAAGACCTTCATCAAAGCATTTTAAACATGCGGTAATACAAGCTATTATTATATTTGCATTGAAAGAAAGTTTACTTACAATTAAAATCTTCGTCAAAGCAGGATTTGACAAATTTCAGCGCCTTGCTCGCTTGGCCGATGTTATTGATGATAAACACGTTCTCTGGAGTGTAGTTGTACAATAACTCAGGCTCAAATGTTACTCTTGGTATATCAAGTCGGGCGTAGTTCTCACACCTGTTATTTAGTGTTTTAAAATCAAATTATAACTACATGTTTATGCAGCATGCTAAAGACACAGGCTCATTTGATTGCTTGTAATACTTTTTGCCATAATAAAAAAAAGCTCTCAGTAGTCGAACGTGGCGTCATGTTATTAATGTTGTTTTTATTTAATATTGTGGACAATCCACACAACACTATCTGGCTCCAAACTAAGCAAAGCTTGTACTATGGCAACCATACAGCTGATAATAATATGCTTTTTTTTTAATACATAATGTAATTAGAATACAATACAACACCCAGACAGAAAACAAACATCTACGTTCACCACACAAATATTTGTTCTCGGTGGGGATCGAACCCACGACCTACGGCGCGGAAGGCAGAGCTACTACCAACTGAGCTGAGAGGCCATGTCATAAATAAAGACATACTTTATGTTCCTCTCTGGTAACGGCTTCAGGTAATCTGGATGCTGGTACTGCTTGCCGAACAGCAAGAATAGAAGATCGTAGTAGTACTTGCTTCCGTTTGTCAGTGTGATGTACTTTTCTGCTCTGAAAAATCATAGAACATTATGATCTTACGCGGAGGCGTAAACCGCTCACCTGCTTTGTAAAGAATCCGTCCAAAATCCGAAATTTATAGAAAATATTTTGTCTACCCTCACAAAAAATTTGTGAATTTAGTGTACGAAAAATACTGGATTTAATCAAATTGAGAGCCTAGCATGAATAAGATTAGATGATTGAGGCGTTAGAGAATTGTATTAACATTTTTAACGAACTACATTGCGTGGCACGAACAACTCAACTGACGAGTATCGCCTTGTTGACGCGCAATGTAACTCAAAATTGCGTATCTCTTGTTGCTATCAAAACCTAGGCGCATCTGTCATTAATTTGTCATTAATCTGTCATTAATTTGAGATTCAATTGCAATAACAAAATAATTGAAACAAAACTTATGAACGGTTGCAACAAGACTGAATGTTGACGTAATAAACATGATATAGCGAATAGCAACTTCACTTTGTTTAGATAGCAACTGATGGATAGTGGTAAAAAAAATATGGCAACAAGATAATGTTGATCGCTGTTCCTTGTTAGTATAATTTATTTGTTAGTATCATACTTTTGACTGCAACAGAATTGCACAATCGCACAGCTGAATACGAATTTTGAATTTATTATTTAGTAGATTACAACTTATTGCAACGTAAAACTTTAAGGTAGGGCGCCACCCACCAGATGGACCGACGACATTGTAAAATCGCGGGAAGTCGATGGATTTAAAGAGCTCAGACTCGTTCTAACTGGAAATGTGTAGGGGAGGCCTATGTCCAGCAGTAGACAGCTTCAGGCTGATAATGATGAACTTATTGCATTACTCACTTGTTTATTTCCGTCATAGTACCTTGCACGACATTTACGTAGTACGTGTATGGCACGCTTTTCAAATACTTGTTGGTTTTGTTGTGGTATTGAGGGAACATCATCTCGACAGCCGGGTTGGAATGCCGTTTGTATGGCAGCCCGTTTGCAGATATTAATGTTACGTTTGTAAATGATAGGTACGTTGAAGAATTGCTGGAAATCAGTTAAAAAAAGTTTGTGGAAAGAAAATTGTTACGGCTTTTTAGATGGAAATAATATCTAAGAGCGCTGGTGGCCTAGTGGTAGCGACCCTGCCTTCCGATTCTAAGGTCGTGGGTTCAAATCCAGTCGTGTACCAATGAGTTTTTCTTCCCTAAAATTTATGTAGGTACACTATGCCAGTGCATATCGTAGAACCCACAAAGTTCGAAAATATGTGTCAAGTGCACGAAAGGAGCCTCTGAGGCGCACTTAAAATCCTTACACCACACTTTGTTCGAAAGAATCAGTGCCACGATAAGAAGAGAAGAAGATGGCAATAGGGCAGTAAAGACAAGGCAGAGATGAACGCTGACAGAGGGGAATGGAGGAGGAAGACATGTTGTGCCGACCCCACATAAAGTGGGATAAGGGCAGGAAGAAGATTGTCTACTCAAGATCCTTTGCTGATGCCTTGGGGATAGACAAATGCACGACCGAATATAAATATAACATTTGGGACATTCCTCCATTTAAATTTTTTATATTAATAAAATAAACAAATAATATCTTACCCAAACAACAAGGTGTTCAAAAATGCCAAAGCAGTCCTTGACGCTCCAAGTACAACAATTTTTGTGCTCACATTTACTAAAGGCACCGACGTCAATTTCTTGTCCAAAAACCAAGTACTAAACGCCATTCTGAAAATTATAAAAGTTGATACACATTGTATTATTATCTAATCTTATTTTACACACTCCGGATTCGTGGCCATTCCAATATCAAACTCCGGAAAGCATCAATCTAATTTCATCAAAATAAATACATATGTAGTCATTGTTTTCTTATAAATCGAGAGCATGACTTTTTTCACGACTTTTCCCTTACTCTCGTGGTTTCGGACTTGGCCATCACCGCCCTTCTCCAAAAACCCCCCTGTATTATACACCCATACATAATTAAGTTTTCGTCTAGTGTGACAATAAACTTATTTGTATTTTGTATTCAACAATGGTTGTGAGCTTAACCTTAAATAGAGCTTTCTTCCAGCAAACCTTGGGAAGATATAGAGAGCTAGCTAATGGTTATTAGAGCTTACATTAAAAAGTAAACAAAGTTAAATGGTTACTCACATGTTTTTGGCGATAGCAGACAATTTCATCAACTCAGGAACTGTCCCGAGGTCGATATCAGACTTTCTCGGTAACAATGGAACCATGGTCGACACCAAAGAGTTCGCTTTATGTGCTACCTGTAAACAATATCAAGTAAAGGTAGGGCACGTTCCTAACGAGCGTGACCTACGAGGCAATGCTTTATTATATGCGATGGTCACCACTTAACATTAGGTAGGCTATATGCTTGTTCCATCAGCCAGTTATCAAAAAAAAAACCTTAATTAATAGTAATTAATAGATTCAGGTGTGACTTTGCGGAATTCCATAGTTAAACATAAATTAAGTAGAACAATAAATATATAGTACTAATCCGCTAATCTAATCTAAGTAAGTTAATTTAATGTAGACTTGTGTGTGCACCCCACGTAACACCCGCAAATCCTGCAAAGCGAAATAAGGTGTATAAGACACAACAATAATACCACAAGAAATAAAAAACTTAATAAGATTCGACACGTGTTTCGCCTCTCTACGAAGCAACTCTCTACTGAGGATGCTTCGTAGAGAGATAGATTTAACTTACTTAGATTAGATTAGCGGATTAGTACTATACAGGGTTATTCATTATTAGCTGCAAATACTCAGGAATTAGGTTCAACAAATAAAATAAAAAATATTTATGAAATGATTTTTTTTAAGTTTTGTTATGAAAATCCCGAGAAAATCGATAAAGAAATCATTGGCGCCTGACCTATTTTGACCTTTGATCCGCGCCCGCGCGCCGTGAGTGACACTCTGCGTTCAGTCACCGCCTGGGTGGGTCATCGACCTGTTCTCCATGGCAATCATTATGCAATAGCCGTAAAGAAATTAATAAAAATAAAATTTTGATACAAAAACTTGAAAAATTTTTTGATCAAATTTAAAAAAAAAAAAAACATTAATATTTTTTATTCTATTTGTTGAACCTAATTCCTGAGTTAATAATGAATAACCCTGTATATTTATTGTTCTACTTAATTTATGTTTAAAAAAGACCTATCAGTATGTCCAGCAGTGGACTGCAAGAGGTAGATGATGATGTTGTTGTTCAAGTTGTAATGCACGGTTGTAGGCTAGGTATAAATATTGCACGTCGGCTTTTCGGCTTTGCAGAGCGCTACCTTTTTCTGACGCAAACTACGCCCTATGAAGCCGAAATAGCCGATCTGCAATATTTGTTGCCTACTACCATGGACAAATTATTTTATATAATTTGTCCATGCCACTACTAAGTATAAAACGTTCATACCCATTTATTTCTATAAGCGGTCATCCAAACTAGGCTGGTGCTACCAGATAGCCTCATCATTTCCCTCGCGAAGAATCTGAAGTGGGGTTCAAACACCGTGTACACCAACGCCACGTCAACAGAAGAGAATCCTATCCTAGACCCTGACCCTGGCTGGTGGTACTTGTTGTTGTGGAAAGGATCCATGTTGAATTTCGCTCGGAGGAAGCTTAGTTTTTCTGGTGGTCTGGTTCAAAAAACAAAGATTAGGTAATTAAAACACACCTCTTCTTATTACGTAAGGTATGCATTTTTCTACAGGTATTTCAGGTATTTTTTTTGAGGGCAACCTCCTTGACCTCCTTATACGACATGACAGCGATCTTCGCTTTTATTTGGCTCATGTAGCTTATCTTTGGTCTTCCCCTTCCTCTCTTTCCTTCGATGATATTTCTGTCAAAGCTGTCATGTCCGTCAAGATGGCCAATCATCTTTCCTCTTCTGTTCTCAACTCTTTCCTCGTCGACTCTACTTTACACTTCTACATTCGTTAATCTTTCTGTCCAGATGCATATGGTCTCTCGTCCTTAAGGTTATGGGAAAGAGAGACTCATCCAGACTATAAACTCTGAACAAATACATTCAGATCGACCAAACATTTGTACCTCTGATGATTCCAACCAGCATCTCTAGCGATAATAACACCAAGTTTTAAGTGTTGTATGTCTACCATGCTACGTACGTACGCACAGACATTCCCTAAAATGTCTCATTACACCTAATCTCTACGTTTAAAAGGGTAGTCAGAGGCTGTTACAAAAATCAAACTGGTACTCACTCTAAAATCCCAATGCCGATTAGAGACAACCCACTCATGAACACATAAGCCTGGTGGTGTTTCCCTTCCAGAATACAGTTCTCAACCGTCCATACAGTTTCCTTGCCTTGTGTGTTTTGAAAGAGGCGAGCTATCATTGGTATATCTATAAACTCGGCCTCACGTACTCGCAGTTTGCTAAAATGAAAAAAAATCTACAGTCGTCGCCAGGGTTTCGTAGCCATTAGTACTATTATATATTTATCTTGTGGTACCTAAAGTATTGTAAAATGCTAGACAATTTCATTTACCCTAGAACAGACGCCCTGTGAGCAACATAAAGAGAATATTTGCAACATATTCTCGTTTTAGGCGGTACCAACTGAAAAGTAAAATTATAATTAAAATAAAATTATTGAAGAAATTAATGTAGGTATTACTTATATTATTGATCCGTCACATGTTTCAGTTCGAACATCTTCTTATCGAGTCAATGGTTCTTTCAAAACAGTGTGGTGAAAGGATTTCAAGAGCGCCTCAGAGAGGCTCCTTTCGTGCACTCGACAAATGTTTTCGAACTTTTTAGATTCTACGAAATGTCGGTTTCCTCACGATGTATTCCTTTACCATTTGAGAGCACTGTCATAGTGAACATACATTTTTGAACAGAAACACTCATTGGTACATGACTGGATTTGAACCCACGACCTTGAAGGCGGGGCCGCTACCACTAAGCCACCAGGGCTCTCGCACGTGCGTGACCTAAGACAGTGATTTGTTATAGGCAATGGTTACCACTTAACATCGGGTGGGTGCTTGTTCCATTAGCTAGTTGTACAAAAGTTTAATAAAATAAGAGATGTTCTTACGCAAAAATGTTGCAGCAGTGGAAAACTCATGTCAGCAGACGGCACCCGTATGATACAATAGTCGTTGTCTTTCATTATTTCAAACGCCACTTCTAGTAAATCAATCGCGCATCTGAAATCAAATCATATCTATGACAGTATAGTTCATCTAGGGTGTGGGTGGCGGGGAAATTACTTTCACGTGAGGCTGAACATCTGTGTTCTCATCATCTCAAGTTGATGGATATGTAAATCCATCAAAAAATAATAAATCCTCAAGCGGAAATATAATAATTTACAAAATAATAAAATTACATTACGTTAGCACTATGCCTGACTGGCCTCTCAGCTCAGTTGGTAGTAGCTCTGCCTTCTGCGCCATAGGCCGTGGGTTCGATCCCCACAGAGAACAAATATTTGTGTGGTGAACACAGATGTTTGTTCTCCGCCTGGGTGTCATATCATCATCATTTCAGCCCGGTATCACCCACTGCTGGGTATAGGCCTCCTTCATATTTTGCCAGCCTCCCCTGTTTTGCGCGTCTCTTGTCCAGGTGTTTCCTATACATATTATTGTTTTTTAAGTATGTGTTTTTTTTTATTATCCTATATACATCGTCCCACTGCTGGGCAGGGGCCTCCCCCAAAGACTTCCAAATCCCTCTATAAGAATGTATTTACAAAAAATGTTTATAAGTATTTTATCTGCTATCTAGTTCCCAAGCTCTGCTTAGTTTAGGGCTAGATAGTGTTGTGTGAATTGTCTATAATATTTATGCCTGTTCCATCACCTAGTTGTATGAAGAAGAAATCCTCACGTTAGTTACCTCTCATCAACACCGTCTTGAAGTCCAAATAACTCTATCATAAAAGCATTAGGAACCCCGCGATAGATAAAGGATTCTCCATCTTCGTTTGTAGGCCTGTACACCGAGCGCCTTTCTGAAAATAGTAGAAACATTTATTACTTATACTAAAATAAATTATAGTTTAAAAAACTAAAAAAAACGCTTTTATAACTAAAAAGTTAAAAATAAAATTGTAATAATCAATTGAAAAATTTATATTATTGTACAAAAAAGCGTGGGGTGCTTTTTATAATAACTTCAGATATAATAAACTATTGATAAAATACTTACAACAATCAAAATCAAGCCCCCCACGCTTTTTGTACAATGATATAAATTTTTCAATTGATTATTACCATTTTATTTTTAACTTTTTAGTTCAATTAGTTATAAAAGCGTTTTTTTTAGTTTTTAAACTATTTTTTTTTCATATTATTGCATTGTCATCGACCTTTGACAGGTGTGCAAAGTTTGAATCAAATCTGATCGTTCAAAGTAGGACAAAATCGAGCTCAAAGGGGTCGGTTACATACAAACTTACAAACATACAGGTGAAGCTAATAAAAGCGTTATAAAAATGATAGATACAGCTAAAGGTACTTTACTGATGAAATAACGGAGTTTTTGGAATAATACTTGAATAAATTCTACACAAAAATGGAGGAAAAACTGTGGTGAAAATGAACTCGTACTTTTTCGCAAGCTTATGGTTTCCGATGGACGTGATAGGCCCGAAGACTGGCGTGATTTGTCCCTAAAAATATAAAGTGTCAGGCACGCTCAATCTTGTCAATAAAAATACTTGACAGGTAAGAACAGATATGAAAACGCAATATACAGGATTGGTAACTCAAAAATTAATGAAAAGATTGTGATCGAAAAACTTTATCTCAAGCTAGATATTTTTCATATACCTAGCTTGCGAGGCTCTAGATGCATCAGCCAAATTACCATTTGTAATATACTGAAGGCCATCGATATTTTTAAGCGCGCTCTGAACCGACGTGCATGTATGAAGAATGTTATGAGAGTGAATGAAGCGCAAGAGGTATGCCAGGATCGTAGCAAGTGGAAGTCTTTGATCTCTACCTACCCCCATGGGAATGAGGCTTGATTTTATGTATGTATGTATTTCTAAGAAGGGTTATTATTTAGCTTAAAAGCTTACTAGTATATCGGCGAAACTCTTCATTGAATATAGCTAGAACTCTGTTTCACTTTACAAACATTACGACGCCATCTTCCCGCCCTCGACTAATGATGTCTCGACGCTCGGTCCCAGTAGGGATGTCCTATTCCCAAAACCGGCTAACACGAGATACAAACAAAGGCCTTTAACGTACTAACCTCGTCCTTTTCGGAGTAAAAAAACGTAGGACAACTTACAACTGCTCGTAAGACGACAAAGCTCCCGCAACAGTGAGCAAACTGACATCAATATTCACAATATCGTAATCTAAAGGTTCTTCGTCCAGCAACACCTTTACAGATAAATTACTAATTTCAGAGGGCGTCGGCGAATGCAAATACATCCTGTCGCTATCGTATGAGGTGTGCATTGTCCTGATTAGATCCTGTTCGGTGCTCGAGACGCGGCGGTCGAATGAAGCCTTTTGTTCAAAATTTACTTTGCCTCTGGTGGTAACAGCGAATGGTGCGAGAGTATCTTTTGACGGCTGTGTAACAAACGATTATCAATAGTACATCATCATCAACAGCCTGAAGAAGTCCAATGTTTGACATAGGCCTCCCCTACACATTTCCACGATCCTCGACTTCCTGCGATCTTAACAATGTCGTCGATTCATCTGGGCGCCCTACGTTTCGTCTTGCGGTTCGTGGTCACCATTCGAGAACCTATATGGTTACCCAACGGTTGTCGGTTCTTCGAGCTAATAGTACATAATGTCTACTATTTACAGATTTATATTTGTTAGAACCGGTACTGACAATCTGATGTGCCCACGGAAACGCTCAGGGCACTTATTCTGAGTTTTGAAATGTTTTATAGTAAGTAAAGTACACATTCAATTAAACTTACATCACTATTGATCATATCATCAAAGTTTGCCGGACGGTCGAATGGACTCCATTTACCCATCATTATTGGTTCACTAAAACACATAACATCAGGTGCGCAAGTATTTCTTCAAATAATCACGAACCAAAATAACACACTGAACGTAGGCACGTTCAGTGTGTTATTTTGGTTCGTGGTTAGGAGCTAAAACCACCATAATATACTACCCAAAAATAAATATAGCTTACTTACGGATCATGATAAAAATTTGTCTTAGCACCTCAGCTTGTTCATGACTCATTGTTCCAAGGAAATTGCTATTTTTATAATATAGGCGACAATAAGTTGTACGCTGGTTGACGAACCACGAGCGTTGCGCAGAACAAAATTGCATTATGTAAATGCCATCTGCGCGGCTTAACACGACGTATGTCGAGAAACATCTCCTAGTCAAGGATGATTTTGTCCCTAATCTTGTAGTATAATACAGTAAGGGACTATGTACTAGTTTATAAGATACCTACCCGAAAGTACTGAGCAAAACATTGCTGCGTTTCAGCTGTTCCTTCTCAAGAGGCGTGGACTTCCTCAGGCCGAAGTAAGGGCGAAGGTTGTAAGTGTTTTGCAGATTGTTGTAGTTGATGTTCGCACTCAGACACATGACTCCTACCACTTTATCGTGGCGTTGGAAGTGCTGGAACAAACAAAGACAAAATTTCACATTAGAGAAAAGACTACCTTACCGCCAAGTTTGGTGAAGTTAACCACGCAATAAACAACTGCCGATTCCAACAAATCAGCTTCAAATCTTTCAGATAATTTGTTAGAATCAGGAGTTGTCTATGCTCGGTGAACTTTACCCAAAACTTTTTGGTGGGTCACTATTTGAATGCAAAAACCTAGTGATATTTGAAAGGTAGTCCCAACTTTAGTTTGTCTGATCGATAACGTCAGCGCCGTCCCGGAGCGCTAATAATTTATCATCATAGCCTAATCATTTAATCAAGCCTTTTTATGTCTTAGTAGATGATTTTTACTGCTTCAGAACCTTTCCTTCATGCCTCTATTAACGAGACGCTATAGCGTTTCGTTAACGTGTAAAATCAAATCTGGTACTATAATATAGTACCAGATTTTACACGGAGAAGTGCCCAGTACTTATACCATTCTAACAGCTGACTTCGTGGGTTCCTCTCGATGTCTCAAAAAATAATACATCATCATTTTAATTTTTTTTTTTTTTTTTTAATATTGTGGACAATTCACACAACACTACCCAGCCCCAAACTAAGCAGAGCTTGTAATATGGGAACCGGATAGCTGATATAATACTTAAATACATTTTTTTTTTTTTTGTAAATACATACTTAGAATACAATATAACACCCAGACAGAGAACAAACATTTATGTTACCCACACAAATATTTGTTCTCGGTGGGGATCGAACCCACGACCTACGGCGCAGAAGGCAGAGCTACTACCAACTGAGCTAGAGGCCAGCAAATTTCAGCCCGGTATCACCCACTGCTGGGTATAGGCCTCCTTAATTTTCTGCCAGCCTCCTCTGTCCTGTGCGTCTCTTGTCCAGGTGTTTCCAGCGACCCTTACGATGTCGTCGACCCATCGCGCTTTCGGACGCCCCAAATTTCTTCGGCCCGACTTCGGCTACTATTCGGTCAAGGCTTTACTCCACCGGCCATCACCAAAAAAGAAATAGATACTGTTATGTAATTCGATTTTGGTTCTTTTTCGAAAAATACGAGTGGGTCAACTCTTTTCAATCGTCACTTTGCAGAAGGAAGAATGTTGTTTACCTCGGCAACAATAATCTTTTTCTTGGCCTCAGGATGACGCCCGATGATTTCGCTGATATAATATTCTCCATACAGTTCCTTCAGACGGGGAGATTTCTTGTCTAATATATTACAGATATCGTCGTTGTCTTCTTCCCTGGAATATCAGAACAGTCTTTAAATTGCAAAACAGTATAATTTCAACATTGCGTGTATGTAGCTTATGACAAAGCGCTGCCTCGCACTCACGCACATTTTCTAAGATGCATTGCCCTGCGTCCATCAACTTGAGGCGTTAAAGATGTTAAGCCTCACGTGCCAGTAATTTCATCGGCACCCACTCTTCAAACCGTAACACAGCAACGCTGTTAAGCATCAGAAAATTAAATAAGATTGGTGGTAGTGCCTCCCTGGACAAGGCCTTGACAAGAGCTCTACTACTACTGGCATTAAAAAATAAATATTGTGGACAATCCACGAAGCACTCTCAAATTAAGCAGATAAGGGACCATATAGCTGATATAATACTTTTTATTTTTTTTGTAAATACATTCTTAGAGTACATTACGCCCAGACAGAGACCAAACATCTGTGTTCACCACACAAATATTTGTTCTCAGTGGGGATCGAACCCACGAACTACGGCAGAGAAGGCAGAGCTGCTACCAACTGAGCTGAGAGGCCAGCTCAGATGCAGAGGCTTTATTGAAATCATACACAGCTTGTCTGATCTTCAACTTAGGGATGTGATCCTTTCGTAAGGCAGCACACATGAAGTGAAGTGTTTTGTCGGAGTCATCATCTGTCCTCGCTAGATACTTGCACATGTTCCGCTTATTGAATACCTGATATCGTGACAGGGTTTCTGTAAAATAACAATGACATACGAACAGTCAAATAAATATCTTGGAACAATTTTCACACGGCGCTATTTAGCTCTAAGCAAGTACTATGGGAACCAGACAGCTCATAGAATACTGTTTAATGCAACATCACATCAAAACTCAAAGATTCGCATGGAAATTTCAAAAAAACTATCATTAGAACACTTTAAAAGCTAGATAATTAAAATTGGTACTTACCTTGTGTGCACCCAGCAGACACCAAAATAACAATATGCATTAAATAGGAATCATTTTGAAACACCGACAACAATGCCTCACTCAGGAAGTACTGAATCACAGAGTCCTTGCAACACATGAAGTGGATAAATAAGGTGTTACGGGACACGTAAAATTTCCTGCAAGTAAGTTTAGTTCAGTTTGGCTCTAAAACAGCAGGTGAATATTGCGTACGGCTTCAAAACTATTTCATAATTAAAAAGCAACTAAGTGTTTCAACGATACGCGACTACAGCGACAAGTGATTTTTAAATATTTATTAACCTAAAAATCACTTGTCGTTGATATTTAACATATTTTGCATTACCTAATTAACGATTTGGTACCTTGCCTCCAATGTTCATTAGCACATTAGAATTTTTTTTATGGTTTAAAAATATTACACATCTAATTTGGCTGGAGGATAGTGATAGCTCAAAATCTCGAAGTTTATTTTTTGTACATGAACAGGAAAACAGCGAAACGAAAGAAAAACAGCTACACTATTTGTATACAGGGTGTCCCAGAAAGTATGGTCAAGCGAAATTCCAGAGATAGAACACCCTTTGGGGTACCCGAATCACCCCCATGTATATTCCGCGATTTCTTATAGTTTTCGAGTTATGATTTTTTTTCCGAATTTTAGAAAATTTTCGACTTGAACAACTAAAAAAATTCTAAAAAAAAAAGTAGAAAACTTTCTTAAGATTTTTTTTTTGCTACTGAATACTGATGAGTGTTTCTTTTACGCATAAAATAATTGGTGACGTAACTTTGATAAAAAGTATGAATATGTTGGTGTAAAGTCAGAAAATTACATTCGGTGAATTATGACTTCTGTTTTCAACTTTAAATTAAAAATCTTAACAAGTGATTCCATGGTTTTAGCATAAGTTTAAAAACTTTTACAAATTCCCAGCTTTCATAATTATTAAAAAAAAATAGTGCTTAATTGGCTACTTTGGCTAAAATCAGCCTTCAAAGACGGCGAGGTGGAAAAGTCTTATAACAGATTTGTACCATTTTATCATTTCTAGGCTTAACTCGTTTGTTAACTTACCAAAAATCACTGCGTAAAAAATAATATTTAATTAATATTTGAAGATATGAGTAACATTTATTAACAAAAAAATTCTTAATGTCGATCTTCTAGGTCGATACAAATCCTACACCGTCTTAAAAAGTTTTCCTTTAATCGTATGAAAGCTATTATTCTATTTGCCTTATTTTTTTCTTGGGACTGTCTTAATTTTGTTCTTAATTCGGCCATATTTCTGATTTCTTTAGCGTTAGCTAATTCTTTGTAGTAGCCCCAACACAAATAAATTGATCGGGTTCAAGTCGGGGGACCGCGGCGGCCACGCAATAGGTCCTCCACAGCCGATCCACCTGCCTCTGAATCTTGCGTCCAAAAATGTTCTCTGACAATTCTCGCGAAGCGGCATGGAACGCCGTTGGTTTGGAAAATCATGTTTGTCAACTGGTCCATATCTTCTAATAAGTCGTTGAGGTTATTTCGCAAGAAATTCAGGTAGGCCTGGACTGGACTTGAACCCGATCGATTTCTTTGTGTTGGGACTACTACAAAGAATTAGTTTACGCCAAAGAAATCAGAAATATGGCCGAATTAAGAACAAAATTAAGAAAGGCCCAAGAAAAAATTAAGGCAAATAGAATAGCTAAAACTTTTTAAGACGGTGTAGGATTTGTATCGACTTAGAAGGTCGACATTTGAATTTTTTTTTGTAGACAAATAATTAATAAATTTAACTAATACCTTCAAATATTAATTCAATCTTACTTTTCTGCAGTCATTTTTGGTTAGTTAACAAACAAATTAAGCCTAGGAATGATAAAATGGCCTAAATCTATCTTCTAATCAGATAGCTAGTTTTAAGAATTTTCCACCTCGTCTTTGAAGGCCGATTTTAGCCAAAGTAGTCCTATTAGGTACTACTTTTTTTTAATGATTATGAAAGCTGAGAGTTTGTAAAAGTTTTTAAACTTATTTTAAAACCATGGAATCACTTGTTAAGATTTTTTATTTAAAGTTGAAAATTAAAGTCTTAATTCACCGAATGTAATTTTCTGACTTTATACCATCATTTTCATAGTTTTCATCAAAGTTACGTCGCCAATTATTTTATGCGTAAAAGAAACATTCATCAGTATTCAGTAGCAAAAAAAAAATCTTAAGAAAGTTTTTTACTTTTTTTTTTAGAATTTTTTAAGTTGTTCAAGAGGAAAATTTTCTAAAATTCGGAAAAAAATTCATAACTCGAAAACTATAAGAAATCGCGGAACATACATGGGGGTGATTCGGGTACCCCAAAGGGTGTTCTATCTCTGGAATTTCGCTTGACCATACTTTCTGAGACACCCTGTATAAAACATACTACATCGACTATTGGCTAGAGTATTGTTCGATTTATTAGAGTTTAGAAACAGTAGTCGCAACGTTTAATGATACCATTGCATGGCCAGACTTTTATGTACTAACTGAAACATATTCCTGATCCAAAACTCCCAATCGGCCGGGTCTACTCCCATTACATTGGGATAGTCGTTCAAAGCCATAAACCCCACTACTTCTTTGGCCTCGTTTATCATACATATTGATAATGCCGACAGCTCTCTAAAAAAGTTAATAAGACTGCACAATTTTTTAATACTTTTGTTTGTCTGATCCGAAAATGAAAAAGACATGATTTATTATTTATCTTTGAAATTGAGAGGCAATAGCAATCGCAAACTTACATCAAACTGCCTATATTCACAGTCCCAAATAACTTCTGAGTGTGTTCTTGGTCAAGAAAGAGTTCAATATCACTCCGATCGCCATCTACAGCCCTTCGAAACCTACGACCCGAAGGCCCTACTTTAAAATCAAAGAATATTGACATTTTATCAGTTTATTTCGGACATATTCACAGTACCACAAAGTCCTGTAATCTATTGGGCCATGATTAAAACTGCCGTTGTTTATAAACTAAAATATATTACAATCATAATTTACAATAAGAATAAGAATAACATATCAAATTGAAATAATAATTGAGTGCGCAGTTTGGACAGAGCGCTTGAAACGTACATCTAAATACTGATATTATTAAGTACAACACAAACGCCTAAAATTATCCTCGGCACGAAAGTAAAGCTGCCTTGCTATACAGTTTCCGAATTTTAAGAACATCAAACGTTTTAAAAAAAAAGTAAACAGGCCTTCTCTATTGTAGATTAATACAGGTTCAAGAGCAACTGGTGTTAAAACATGCCCCTACTTACGGAACGCTATTAAACGACATTAAATACGCATATTACTTTCATGATTATTTTCAGCATGTCTTCATAAAATTGTTACGTCGTAAAAATTATAGTATTAGTGGTCGATATAAAAACTAAAAGCTAACCTAAAGCGTAACAAATAATTATAAATTGAACTTAATTATTGTCTCTTGTAAAACTTAAAAACGCCATAAAATTAAAATACTATCGATAAATCACTCAAATCCATAAACAACGGGGTGTGATCTTAAATAACTTCAACTCAAAAGTGTATCAAATTCAGAAAAATCCTAGTGCAAAGTAAAATAATCGAGCAAAATTATATTAGTTATAATTTTGATTTTTAATAAAAGACAATTTAAAATTCCCAATAAAAACGACATCTCAAGCCTTAGGCTGAGATTCATAGACCGCACTTTGCTTCACAGCAAAGCAGTCTTCGCAAAGTAAGCTTTGTTTATCGAAGTTTCCTATCAATATTTTGAATAAAAAAGAGCTTGACAGAACTATGAAATATAATTTTGGTTGAAAGTTGAACTTTCCATCAAAGTAAAGTCAAAGTTCGGTCTATGAATCTCGGCCTTAGAACTGGAAATATCGAAAGTAATGCAGAACTTTCTAGATACAAAATAATTGACATCTGAAGCGAAGATTTCTATTTACAAGGCGACGTTCACACACATCAACAGATCGCTGTTTGTGTGGATCTTGCCAACTGAAAACCGAAGCTATATCCGTTGATATGCGCAAACTCAGCTCAAATTATCTCAAATAAGAGGCGGAAGATTTTTAACTCTTACTAAATGCGTGTGAGACTTGGATCTGCTCACGTTATTGGGCGTAGTTTTGAGCGTTATTCTCGATTCCGTGTTCTGCCTCTGCATGTTTGTTTTGGCCGCGCTAAGAGGGGCGCGAGGCGTGGCAAATCCATCGTGATTTAACTTCAAAGCCGACCGCGTTAGTCTGGTTGGCGTGCATAAGAGGTTGCTTTTAGGCGTCATGTGCTGGTTTACGTACTGAATATTCTCTTTGCCGATTTTAGGAGTCAATGGCGTTTTCGTCCTCGGAGTTTTTTTTGGGGTGTTTTCGTCGTATTTCTGGCAAACGACAATCGGCACCATGGGGCAGTCTTGATCTTTTACGGCCATCGAACTGCGACCGATCTGCTTGTCATTGATGCAGTCCTGGAAACGGAAATACAGGGCATGTGGTTTTTTGAACTACATCTTCATGCACTTCCATTGTCAAGGCAGGTTCACGGTTGGTACAGCTTGCTAGCTGCTAGGTGGTACAGGATTTAAAAAGATTTCTCTCGAAAACTAATCGAAATTCGGCATATTTTTTGATCCGCACTTGGTTTCCTATTATTCATATTGCCAGTTTCCTCACGATGTGTTCCTTCACCGTATGAGACTACTGGCATATTGGTCCTCAGCACTCAACTAACAGGCCGCTCTGTTGCCATCTATATTTCTTGAAATGAAAGTGACAAGAATAGCTAAACAGTGTCAGGGATAATGCAAAAGAAAGATGATTTAAAACGTTTCAAAGTGATCCTTGTGATGATACAAATGAATAAAGGAAATCACAAAGATTTTTTTACACCGCTCGGCTCTTTAAACTTTTGGGACATTATAAAAATCTTTGTGATTTCTTATGTGTAGTAAACACTATCAAATCAATAAAAATGTGAATGAAGAGGATTTTTTGACTTAGAATTTTACCTTGAAATCAGTGTAAGTGGTGAGCAGAGTGGTCTCCATCAGCGGGTCTTTAGGTTCGTTTTCCTGCGAGCCAGTGGAGCGCGTCGCGTTCATTGACCGGCGGGTGCCACTCTTACGCTTGCCGTGAGACTGAAATGTACAAGTAATATCTTCAGCTTATGAAAAAGTCGAAAGTTATCCAATTAGCTAAAATCATGAGTGAGAACCAGTGGGTAAATAGTGATAGCCATGACAGCAAAAGTATTGACCTTATATTTTAGAATTTCCAATATATTATAGAATTCTGATAAGCCGTAGGTAGGTAAGTATCATTTGGACAATGTTCTTGATTCCTTAATAAAAAAAAATACAAGGGTAGTTATCGCGGTGATGTTTTCAATGTGTCATAATCGCGAAAGTTTAAAATGAAAAAAAAATACTAAAATAAAAAGTACATGGGCAGATTTTTTTTCTCAATTCTAATTATTAATCACTAGCTGTGCCCGCGACTTCGTCCGCGTGGTATAGTGTCTATGGGTAGCATTTTTAATTTGCAGCGGAAGAAAACAGTAATTAAATAACAACGTCATATTCGCGTGCACGTGACACAGTCGTCTGCCCTCTTACTAAACTCTCCTCAACACCCCCCCACATTTCCCCCGCACTCCCCCCAGACTCCCCTCCACAATCCTCCTGTACTCCCCCCGCACCTCCCCTCCACACTCTCCCTGGACTGCCCCCGCATCCCCCCTCGCTCCTCCCCTCCGCACTCCCCCCTGTACTCCCCTTCACACTCCCCCCTGTACTCCCCTCCACACTCCCCCCGAACCTCCCCTCCACACTCCCCCCGAACCTCCGCTCCACACTCCCCCTGTACTCCCCTCCACACTCCCCCTGTACTCCCCTCCACACTCCTCCCGCACCTCCCCTCCACACTCATCCCGCACCTCCCCTCCACTCCCCCTGTACTCCCCTCCACACTCCCCCCGCACCTCCTCTCCAACTCCCCCCTGTACTCCCCTCCACACTCCCCCCTGTACTCCCCCCTGTACTCCCCTCCACACTCCTCCCGCACCTCCCCTCCACACTCCCCCTGTAATCCCCTCCACACTCCCCCCTGTACTCCCCTCCACACTCCCCCCGCACCTCCCCTCCACACTCCCCCCTGTAATCCCCTCCCTCTACCCCCCCAGCACAAACTTTGAATGTCATATTTTTTTATATCAAATCAACAGACTAAAAAATAAGTTTTAAGTTTCTAGCTCTAAAAATGACGATACTTCCATACAACTTTCAACCCCTATTTTCAACCCCTTACCTCTTTCAACCCTTTTTTCGCAATAAAAAGTAGCCTATGTCCTTCCTCAGGCCCTCAACTATCTGTGTACCAAATTTAATTTCAATCGGTTCAGTAGTTTTGGCGTGAAAGCCACACAGACAGACAGAGTTACAAACGCATTTATAATATTAATAAGGATTATTTTCATTATTGATTATTTTTCTAATTATTTTCATTGTACTTTATTTTATTACGCTGTTACTTGTGATTTGTGATAACTCACCGTACGCTTGTGTTTCAGAATGCTGCCATTGACTGTAGCTTTGGGAGTTTTCTTCAAATCGCTTCCGTAATCCAGCTTCCTCTTCGCATGCTCGCTCTTAGCTTCGGCGACAGCTCTCGCCACTAGGCGGCCGCTAATGCGCCTGAACAAACGAACATAAACCTTAATACCAGTCTTTAGATATCAATTTGGACTACCAGAATACTACTTAAGCAAAGTGCTATACAGAGATACTGTCGTCAACTAGTTAACTTCTGCAAGAAATTGCGGAAGTTTCTTGCTAGTGGACACTTCGCATTATGATAACTACATACGTATTGTCTAGGCTAAAAGTCTCAGCATACGTAACGTGTTTTTGTCGGAAGGAACGGGCACGATTTCTTGCATATAAAAACGCAGTAACAAAATACATGTGGCGAGAAAACGAACGCTACATTATGTTTGATGTCGTCAAGTCCCCGTCCCGTCTGAGACATTTTCTCGTATGCTAAGACATCTACGAACGAAGCCGCTACTGATTGGCCTAAAACAAAGTATTTTTATTACCTGTGATACCACCTGCACTATTCTTGATGGTGATGAGCACTTGCGCTAAAAATTACTATGAAATTACCTATATTTTTCACTAAATTTTATTACATAAAGTTTCCAGAAAACAGTAAGTATGACTTAATTCTCACATTGAAGTAAGTCAGACATTGAAAAATCTAACTCAATAAGGTGAAGTGGTTTTAACTCAGCTTAGACTCAAAAAACATCAACATACAGGTCAAGCTAAATAAGACCTTTTAAAAGCAACGACATGACAAGAAGTAACTATCAATCAATATTGATAGTTATTCTTGCCATGTCTATCACTCAATATCTATTAGTCAATCACTCAATAGTACACACAATGAACTACTTAACTAACATCGACTTCCAACACATCACAAATCGTTAAATTCTGACATATAATAACTACACAGGTTTTTGTTTTACAACAGCAATTAACCATGTAACTTACAAGCGCGATATTTCTCATTCCTTCTACTTACGCAACACAATTTACTGTGAAAAAATTAATTGTTTAATTAAATGGAGTACATACAGGTCAAACTTGACTGACAATGATGTAATGTTGTCTGACATCATTGATTCGCTAGCGTGCACTGAAAGTGTAAAGGAATGAGAATTATCGCTTACAGTAATTAGTGTAAATTGCACTACAATATAACATACTAACTATATGAAGCACTAGGCCTGCGATAAAACCAATCAAAATATTTACGGTAAGGAAGAACCGAAAGCACTCGTGCTAAAAAAATAAAAAATATACAGGTCTTGATAAATTGAATTGATGCAAAGTAAGAATTTTGAAAAAAACTTTTATTTGCGTGTAATCCCTGGCTAAACAATAAGATGATTTCCCCTTTGATTGTTACTTGTACTTACCTAGTACATGCTAGAGATCCTTATAAACCTATAGTTATCTGTATAAGAGAGGAAGGCACACATTTGCAGTAACTATTGAAAAGTACGATATTATTTTTCCTAAATAAGTCCGTAAAAATAGATCAAAAGTGTTCAAAAAACTTGAAAATCGACTTCATAACAAAACTGCAGAACCAATTTTGATGAAACATATAAAGAACCGAACTTATACCTTTCAAATATTATCTAAAAAAATACAACCGATTTGAGAATCTCCAGAAACGTTCCGAAAGTTTTTTTTAATAATAAATAACTTACCTCTTGACAGTAGAAATAGCAGATCTCTTGAGCGCTGACAGGTTGTTGGTAAAGTTAGAGACGGCCTTGTTCGCACTACCGGTGATGAGTTGACGCTTCGATGGTGGTCTACAAGTCGGAAAAACTGTTTCATGTCAATGCTGAACGCTTAAGACTAAGATGAGGTGGAATTAACTACATAGGGTGGCCTTTTTATAACGCTTTTATTAGTTTTACCTGTATGTATGTATGTATGTATGTATGTATGTATGTATGTAACCGACCCCTTTGAGCTCGATTTTGTCCTACTTTGAACGATCAGATTTGATTCAAACTTTGCACACCTGTCAAAGGTCGATGACAATGCAATAATATGAAAAAAAAAATAAAAAAAAATGAAAAGAAATAAAAAAAATAAAAAAAATACCTACTTTGAACGATCAGATTTCATTCAAACTTTGCACACCTGACAAAGGTCGATGACAATGCAATAATATGAAAAAAATTTACATGAAAAAAAAAAAAAAAAAGTTAAAAATAAATAATAGTTTAAACAACTAAAAAAAAAACGCTTTTATAACTAATTGAACTAAAAAGTTAAAAAAAAAACTGTAATAATCAATTGAAAATTTATATTATTGTACAAAAAGCGTGGGGGGCTTGATTTTGATTGTTGTAAATATTTTATCAATAGTTTATTATATCTGAAGTTATTATAAAAAGCACCCCACGCTGTTTGTACAATAATATAAATTTTCAAATGATTATTACAGTTTTATTTTTAACTTTTTAGTTCAATTAGTTATAAAAGCGTTTTTTTTTAGTTTTTTAAACTATAATTTATTTGTGGTGAACCTTAAAGCTAAAAAGTGCATCAGTAGAACAAAGAGATAAAAGGAAAAGCAGATACAGCCTCTCGACGTCTAGCCTTCCACCATAAGTATGATCCTCATATCATCATTCTATTTGGATCATTTTATTTTAATACATATGTCCAAAGTAATTGTTATATCTAAATTTTATTAATTGTGGTACCAACACCGTTTACCACAGATTATTTCAAAAGTTAAATGCCGGCCGGATAAATGATAGCCGGTTTTGTCCTACTTTGAACGATCAGATTTGATTCTAACTTTGCACACCTGTCAAAGGTCGATGACAATGCAATAATATGAAAAAAAAAATAAAAAAAAATGAAAAGAAATAAAAAAAATACCTACTTTGAACGATCAGATTTCATTCAAACTTTGCACACCTGACAAAGGTCGATGACAATGCAATAATATGAAAAAAATTTACATGAAAAAAAAAAAAAAAAAAGTAAAAAATATATAATAGTTTAAACAACTAAAAAAAAAACGCTTTTATAACTAATTGAACTAAAAAGTTAAAAAAAAAACTGTAATAATCAATTGAAAATTTATATTATTGTACAAAAAGCGTGGGGGGCTTGATTTTGATTGTTGTAAATATTTTATCAATAGTTTATTATATCTGAAGTTATTATAAAAAGCACCCCACGCTGTTTGTACAATAATATAAATTTTCAAATGATTATTACAGTTTTATTTTTAACTTTTTAGTTCAATTAGTTATAAAAGCGTTTTTTTTTAGTTTTTTAAACTATAATTTATTTGTGGTGAACCTTAAAACTAAAAAGTGCATCAGTAGAACAAAGAGATAAAAGGAAAAGCAGATACAGCCTCTCGACGTCTAGCCTTCCACCATAAGTATGATCCTCATATCATCATTCTATTTGGATCATTTTATTTTGATACATATGGCCAAAGTAATTGTTATATCTAAATTTTATTAATTGTGGTACCAACACCGTTTACCACAGATTATTTCAAAAGTTAAATGCCGGCCGGATAAATGATAGCCGGTTTTCGGAAGAGATGACATCACTAGGGACGGAGGAGCACGGGCAACACTAGCGCGCACGCAGGACGAAAAAAAAAGAAAATAAGAGTATGATTGAGGAGGAAAAGCGTTGGGATTCAAATCTTTGGGATCAAGGAGCTATTTTATGGTGACTATTTGAAGGATTTCCTATCTTCAACAGTACCAACTCAAGATTCTTTAAGGTGGGTAGTCAAAGATAAGTCTAAATATTACGTTTGGCTCACTAAAATATATCTTTATAACTCTATGCCTAAAACATAGCTAATACAGATGGCAAAAATGGTAGTTTATTATTTATAGCAACTTTGAGATATTTGCAGGGAGAAATCCTATTGGTAACAAGGAAAATCAAATCAAAAAATTACTTATGTATCAAATGCATTTGATAATATTTGTATGATTGATGATGTAGATGAACATAGCTTACCTCTTTTCGGAAGTGGCAGCTAAGCCAGCAGCGGTGCGGTTACGTTTACCGAGCGGCGACGTAGCGAGGGATCGTAGCAGAGTGGTCGTTGGAGTCAATGCTTGCTTGCGGGCCGATAACTTGTTGTGGCGTTCCTGTTGGTAACAAGTTTTTATAAGTAACATAGAATGTACATTATCATAATAGCCCTGTATCCACCCACTGCTGGGTAAAAACCACCTTCATTTTATGCATTTTGATTGGCCTATCAGCTCAGTTGGTAGTAGCTCTGCCTTCTGAGCCGTAGGTCGTGGGTTCGATCCCCACCGAGAACAAGTATTTGTGTGGTGAACACAGATGTTTGTTCTCTGTCTGGGTGTTATATTGTATTCTAAGGCCCGTATTCTGAAACAGTGCTTGAGTCTGAGTCGAGCCTCAAGCACAGATTTTTGACACTTTTCAATGGAGAACTGTCATAAAATCTATGTTACTGAATACGAGCCTAAAACCTTGCTGAACCTGATAGAAAAAAAAACTACATTTGAGTAAGTTGTCATGTCCAACTTACAGTTTTTCTGTTTTCCCATTCATCTTCCATAAGTCTCAGCAATGGTTTTCCATCGACAGTGAACGTGTTACCGGTCCTAGCTTCGTAATCGGACACCATTTCACGGATTTGAGCTTCTATTTTCGGTAGCTGGAACAAAAAAACACGATTTTACGCTATTGTCATTAACTTTCGGGAAGGAAAATAGGAAACAAAGGAGCCACTGACTCCGGCAGAAGGTACACACACATAAACACTCCTGTATCAACGCCGCTAATTTAAGACCTTTCGATAAAACTTTCAGGAAAGTGTTCTAATGAAAATAATACATTTCCTCAACACAGACTGAGCCACACAGGGTGGGTGGTGGTGTGTAGGCATAGGGTGGTAGGTGATCTTTGTGCTGCTATAGCACACATACACTTACTCCTATCTCTAATATTATGTTTGTGGTATTTCTTCTATTCTTTTTTTCACTTTTCTTTTGTATGTGTGCGAATCGCGAAACTAAAGTGGATATGGGCTAAATACTAGACAAGATGGGATGATGTGAGATGGACAAAGGCATAATGGTGGCTAAGAAATGCTCTAAGAGAAAAAAGAAGACGTATGCCACCCACCCGTTGGTCGAACGACATTGTAATGAGTACCGGAAAGAGCGGCGTAATAAAGAGAGGTTTATACTCAGAAGTGGGTACAAACTGGCTGAAATGATAGATAGAAAATTCTTTATCGCACAAAATTAAAAATTACTGTACACAGGCGAACTTAATGCTAGATAGCATTATCTACCAGCTAAGCTTTGGGTAATAGGGAGATAGGTTGGGTAGTGCACATATAAGATGAGGGCTTACGTAAATACTAAACTAAAAATAAACACACAGTTAAGTGACAACTATCATCACTAATACACATAATCAGGAAATTCCTGCATAGCAAATTAAAACTAAAAATTACGCAATACTTATAATCTAACCTAGCATAAACTCGCATACACCAGGGAAAAATTATTTATTTTTATGTTTGTAAGATTCGATCATGAGGGATAGATAGTGGGCAAAGATTTTGAATGATGATGATGTGTAGCGTCTGTCGAGGTACATAATACACGAGGTGTACATATCACTGTGTACTCACATTGCTAGCGATAGCTTTCCGTTCCTTCTCCTCTTTCAGCAGTTGTCCGCCGCGGTTGTTATAGCGGCCCGGCTCCGACGCACGCGCTTCTAGCTCTGTCATCTTCATCCAAAGGTTCTTGCGGTTCAGGATAAGATCGAAGATTTGCCTGGAAATCAATCATTTAAATTGTCTTTATTTATTTATTTTATTTTTATAATTTTAGGTAGACTTACAGCTAGGTACAACCATTGAACAAAGTCAAATCAGTTCAACAGTTTGGCCATGTGACGGACGTAGCACACCTCCGCTGCGGAACTGTTAAAGCGGCACCGCAAGATGAAATTCGTTGCGATCAAGTGAAAAAAAAACAGAGGCCAGAGCGCGGAAGTGTGGCTAGCTAGTGGCTAGCTTCGGAGCAGATCGACGAAACCGCGCGGAGAAAGAGATGGAATATAATCAAATCTACGCGTTAGAACAGACAGTTACGCTAGCGTTCTCCTACACGGGACAAGACATGACAAAATTACTGCAAGTCCGCTGTAACGGTTTCACAGCGAACATAGCCACACCTCCGCACTCTGGCCACTATTGCGGAGCCGCGTTGTTTTCGCACGTGTTTGTAGAAATTGCCAAAGCACGTGGTTCCGATGCCCATTCCGTACTCAAACTACACTTAACGGTTCCGCAGCGGAGGTGTGCTACGGGCGTGAAGTCAGTTTCTCAAGTTTTTTTTTTAATTTATATGATTAACAACGTGTGACTATAGTGTAACAATTATTAAGGACTTACTTATGCTCATTGTAGTATTTAACAATCTTCTCAAGATAGAGCTCATGCAGGGTAAGAGTGTCTTCAGTAAAGACATCTTGGAAGTAATGCAGAAACTCTTCGCGCTCGCGGGTCGAGTACATTATGTTGTCCCACATCAGCTTGATCTTAGTGCGAATGTTCGCTACAAACACCTGCGAAAAATAAATAGGCTAAGGCGAGGTAAACATCGCCCAAGGAGTATTTGTGCTCAGCTTTGACTGGCCTCTCAGCTCAGTTGGTAGTAGCTCTGCCTTCTGCGCCGATGGTCGTGGGTTCGATCCCCACCGAGAACAAATATTTGTGTGGTGAACACAAATATTTGTTTTCTGTATGGGTGTTATATTATATTGTACGTATGTATTTACAAAAAAAATGAAGTATCATATCAGTTATCTGGTTCCGATAGTACACGCTCTGCTTAGTTTGGGGCCAGATAGTGTTATGTGGATTGTCCACAATATTTGCCAGACAAGTTGACAAGGGATTTGAGATATAAATAGCTAATTTTGAATTGATAGTGCTTTCTGGATCTGGCTGCATTTCTTGCAAGACCATCGCCTGTTAGAATTTTACTTGGTTTCACGTCTCTCCACACCACCACCGCACCACATATTTAACGAGTTCCAACTTTTTAGTTAGACATGCAAGGCTAGACAGATTTATTTCATAGTATTTAGATCGTAAGATATTTGTTATTGATTGTTTATACTGAAATGAATAACTAGCGAGCCTGAAGTTATCTTAATTCTAAGGAAGAAACGGGTATTTATTTATTATTTCTGACGTTTTTTCCATATAATTATGTATAACGATAGCGTTAATTTAAAAAGTGCTAAAGTTAGCTGTTTACGCATAAACTCCAGGCGCGCTAATTTCAATCCAATTTAATTTGTTTTTTATTTCCATAAACATACAAAAAATACACAGTCCATAGTTTAGAAAGAAGAAGAAGAAGAGCTAAGCTATACTAGTTGAACTGTAGTATTTAATGATGATCAAAACTAGCCTTTACCGCTATTTTCTGCCGTTTGATCTGGTCGCAGCGTTTGATCTCCTCCTTGATGGCCGCTTCGGTCTGCGGATGGCATCCTGGGTGGGCGTGTAAGAAGTTCTCCCTGTATATCTGGTCTTCGTCCAAGCATTCCCATAGTTTTGTGAGGCGCTCGCGAAGCTCCAGAACCTAATGCATAACAAGTGTTGAGAATATAGAATCAAAATTACTTTTTTTTTTTTTATGTAACTTGCTGATGGAACAAGCATATGGCCCACCTGGTGTTAAGTGGTAACCATCGCCTATAACAAAGCCATGCCTCGTAGGTCACGCACGTCAGGAACGTGCCCTACGACGCACTGCTCTGCGTCCATCAACTGGAGGCATACAGATATTCAGCCTCACGTGCCAGTAATTACACCGGCACCCATACCCTTCAAACCGAAACACAGCGATGCTGCTTCACGGCAGAAATAGGTATGGTGGTAGTACTTCCCCGGACGAACCCATCACAAAGAGCTCTACTACTACTAAAAACTACTCTACTATTACTAGTAGAATCCCGCTAGATTTTGTTCACGTGTATATAAATTGCATAGAAAATACTACATCGAAGTGGAATACAATGGGCCGTCTTAGCACTGAAATATCTTCAATGCAACAATGGTTATTACAAACTTTGATACAAGTTCAAACAATCGGGGAGCCATTTTCTCAAAACTAGTTTCTTTGAATGCCTCATACACACACACACATACACTCTATAATGCTTATGCTTTTCAAATCCTCTAGTTGCTTTGTAGTATTAGAGATTTCGTGGCGCAAGCGGACTCGTCTAGACCTTAGACATAACCTAGAACCTTAAAAACCTAGACTTCGAGTCTTTTAGTTTCGGAAATTTATGTGCAAGTAAACTTTTCTAGATTATTTTGTGATTTTAGCACCAAATAACCACTTACTCTATTATTAGTTTGCTCATATTTCTCTTGCAGTTCTTGCTGGAGCTTCCCGAGGCGGTCCATGTTGAGATCAGTAACTTTAAAGTCCACAGACAAGTTGGTCATCACAATGTGCTCAAACTTGTTCTGCGGCTTGATCTGAAGTTTATCTGTAAATTTAATTTTTAATTATTATAAATAAGTCTGAGTTCTTTAGTACTCTATTTTCTTCAAAGGCCAACCTATACCATAGCTGACCTAAAATCATCAGCCTAAAGAAGACATTTGATGTGCACAAGTGTTTTATTTACCCATGTGTGTCTACTTCATCATCATCATCAGCCTGAAGAAGTCCACTGCTGGACATAGGCCTCCCCTACACCTACCCTTGTTCTTGACTGACTTTTGTATATAATAATTTCAAGTGCTTTTAGTTTTCCTAGACTTAGAATAAATAACTAAGCCTTTGAAAAGAGATCCTGGGTGGAGGCTGATAATAATAAATCAGTATATGGGCGACTTTTGCCCCGCAGTAGACCAATAATATAGGACAAAAATAAATACCCATGATATCCTTGATCTCGACTTGCACATTCAGGAATATCTCAGCCCGCTTATCCCTCTCTGCCTGCAGCATCTCCAGATGTTCCTTAAAACGGTCCAGTTCGTCTTCGGATGGCAGCGGCACTTCCTGCAAGTCCTGGGTGGTCACACCCAGCTTCTCAGCAAGGTCGCGCTGCCATTCGAGGAGACGTTCCATCTTGGTGCGACGCTGCTCCATTTGTTCTCGATAACTGTTTGGGAAAATTTAACATTTTGATACAGAAGTATCATACATAAGTATGATAGAGAAAATGTCAGAAGTTAAAGAACACCTACAAAACCGCGGTTTTGTAGGTGCTCCATTGGCGGGTTTATACCTTTAGCATGTAGGCTTGTCGGTTTTAGCTCGCCAATGGATCACCCACTTAAAACTTCTGTTTTATGAATGACAAGTGATTTATAATGTGTTTGTTTGTCTTTTATTAGATAACAAACAGGACATTATTAAACTTCTTCCAGGTTCATGGAGATGGAGCTCTTGGAATTACAGTCTTCTACAGTACATTAACATACATGTGTGTATGATACTTCTGTTGCATAATAAAC
This sequence comes from Thera britannica, assembly GCA_939531255.2. Lineage (NCBI taxonomy): Eukaryota > Metazoa > Arthropoda > Insecta > Lepidoptera > Geometridae > Thera > Thera britannica. Next base: position 9,136,411 of record OW618050.2, read on the forward strand.
TACAAAAAGGCCTGACCGAATATCTCTACCCTGTTGTTTCCATCTCATTCTCAGTAGTACTCAGGTACTTTCATGTCACAATTGTATCATCAATTTATACTAAAAGATGCAATAAAATAAATACCTACCCAGCAATTTGTTCCTCCAAATCTTTCTTGTACTCAATGAGCATCATCTCATCCTTGAAATCAAGTATTGTGATGTCCACAGATAGACATCTGCTGAGTTCCTCTGTTTCTTCTTTCAATTCTGTTGATGAAAAGTTTATTTTGTTAGTTACCACTTAACATCAGGTTCTTGTTACATCAGCAAGAGGTAAATGATGCAATCATTATCCCACCAATATTATAACATAGTTATGCCATACCTTGTGAAATTATTGCATTTTATACATCTGTATTTTAGTAATCATTTCATCCAGGGATTCTTGGCCCTTCATTAAATATGAAATTAATTGATAAATAAATATTGTGGACAATAACATAATAACTATTTAGCCCTAAATTAAGCAAGAATTGCACAATGGGAACCAGATAGCTGATATAAAACATTCACATTTTTTTTAAATACAATAACCTAGACAGGAGATAAATATCTATGTTGACCACGCTAATGCTTGTTCTCGGTGGCGATTGAAAACACGAATTACAGCACAGCAGGCAGAGCTTCTACCAAATGAGCTGAGACCAGTTAAATGAATGAAAACCGTTTGTATATTATTTCAAGAGAAAATACCAGTCAATGAAAGAATGCGGTCAAATTTATGATTTAAATCAGCATCTTTGCCAGGACAAGACTAAAAAATTAGTAGGATGATCATTTGCTAAACAATGAACATTGATAAAAAAATATTATTATCATCTTACTTTTTTCTATACTGCAGGAAATGATAAAAAAAATACTCACTATCAACTTGATCCTGCATTATCTTGAGCTTCTGCCTGGTCTCCGAAATGACATCTCGATGCAGTTCCTTCTCGATCTGCACCAGCTTGGTGATATTGTGAACCTTTGTACTGTCATCTACTCCGAGGTGCGACCAGTTGAGCCACAACTCTTCCATCATGTTGCGGGCATTTTGGGAAATCTCTTGGTTGACTTCATTGCTGGACAAGTTAAAACAATAACTCTAGTTGCATACTTTCTAGCAGAGTAGATATAATAGTATAGTGTAGTTTCCATAGACAGTTACAGGTACACAGAGAAGAGGGTTGAATTGATTAGTTGTAAGGCATCATTTACAACTTGAAGAACATGGTAAACTATAGGTTTGAATGCTCCGTTGAGTGAGGCAAGTATTGTAACGAGTGAATGTATCTATGACCTTGAAAATCATCTCAATGTTTACATGATAAAACAGATTCAAACCACCAACTTTTCTTGAAGGCATGCATAGTCTCAACTAGCCTTCTACACGGGAAATAAAGTTGTTGTCGTTTTGATGCCAGACAACGCCTTTATAACTTTTTGTAATGTACTATGAGAAGGCAATACCTACCCTTCACGTCATCTAATTTTGTACTACGTAGTAATTATATTAATAAGAAACATTACGGATAATAATAAATGGAAAATATGGTAAGGAATTAGGATAAAACTTATGGTTTATGGTTTAAGATTCTTTATTTCTCATAAAATTTTACAATCACTTACTGAGAAACCTATTTACTAATACTACACAAGTATTTATGAATTTATAAATGCGATATTTATGAATTTATAAGGATAAAACTTACAAAAGCTTGTTCACGTCGTCGTCCGTTAGCGTGATCATTGTGCCAATATATCCAATTTTAAAACTGAGAGTTATTATCATACACAATCACTAATCAATTCTACACCTTTTAGTGCCTAGAATAATATTAATTCACAGATAATTTCACAAATTCACATTCAAACAGAAAAATATGCGTTTTAAACGATCCGAGCGAACCATGAAATCAGACGTTTGTTTTCAAATTTGACTGACTGAAGGAAGTGAACAGTGAAGTGAAGTGGGGAAGACGTTACAAAACGAAAACGAAATACGAGCTTGTGATTGGTTGTTCCAACTATTTTAGACCATAAAGTAGATTGCCTCGGCTCCGGCTTCTAGTAAATTCTCTTCTCTATGAAAATAAAAGTAGTCTATTCACTATCTGTCAAAAGTCTGCCATACAACAATACGAAACAGGATGTCGCACTGCCTTGCTTATGTAGCCATCATCAGTTGGAGCGGTCCTCTCTCTAGTATCTATATTCTTGTGTGCTTTGACAAAAAAAACAGGAAAAACACAATAGATCTTCTGTTCTCTTTTGTGCAAAAAAAAATTGGGGAAGAAACTGTTTGAGAAAAAAATTCTAAGGAATAGTTGCACCTTTGATGCCACACTGATAGAAGATAGTCTGTGTGTGAGCAACATACTACTTCGTAGACTTGCATGGCGGCCAAAGAGTACTTAGCTATGGAGGGAGATGGCGGCCTGCTGCTGGGCAGATAGTGGATAGGCCCCTTAGGAGGGGTCACACGGGTCAAAACTTTGCGGCAGGCAAAACTTGCAAGCCCGGTTTCCACTGCGAGCGGAACGGACCCATTAATGACTCCGTTGAACTCGCAAACGCAAACTGCCTATTTGTATTTCCACCAACAAATAGTCGGACGGAAAGAGCCGAGCGTGTAGAAAGAGTAGAAATGAGAAATTAGTCATTAATGGCCCGAACACGCCTGTCAGATTTGAGATTTGACAGCGAATATTTGACAGCGTTTCACTGATCGCTACCGCCAGCGAATTATGTGCGTTCGAGCCATAATGGGTCCGTTCCGCTCGCAGTGGAAACCAGGCTGCAGTGCAGCTTAGTGGTTAGAAACAGGAGTTGTCTATGCTCAAGCGAGTAAGTAAATCAACCGTAGCTACTTCATTCAACTTTAACCTACTTTACCAAACTTAGCAGTAAATAAAAGAACTAGATGGCGATGTTACCAAACCAGAGTTCCACTTCAATTTATTAAAACTTTAACTTTCGATAATGTGCAACGACATCAGTCTATAGGTCGATGGGGAACAAATATTTTATTATCACAGAAAGAAACCAGTTCAGTTTCCCTTCCCAAGTCTCTGCAGGCAAGGCAAGCGCCCCGATTCCGATTGGTTGGAAACAAGAAACAAGGTTGTCTATGCTCGGTGAGGTGAACGTCACCAAACTTGGTGGTAACGCACTCGCTAGATGGCGCTCTCATGAATTCCGCAGAGCCTGAGTTCTGTAGCTTGTCTATTAATTATGTTGTCATGCAATGCCATCACTAAGGAAACAGTATTTTTGAATCCTTGCTGGTTGCTGTTGCTCAACACCAAAAAAAAAGAGTACTTACTCGATCTTTTTGTTGTGGTTTGCGTTTACAAAAATATAAATAAAATAAATAAATAATGCGGACAAATAATGCGGACAATCCACACAACACTATCTAGCCCCAAACTAAGCAGAGCTTGTACTATGGGGACCAGATAGCTGATATAATACTTAAATACTTTTTTTGGTAAATACATAGGTACTTAGAATACAATATAACACCCAGACAGAGAACAAACATCTGTGTTCACCACACAAATATTCGTTCTCGGTGGGGATCGAACCCACGCCCTCCAGCGCAGAAGGCAGAGATACTACCAACTGAGCTGTGAAGGCAGTCACTATCGATTAGGTATCACTATCGTACGTATATCGAAGGTTAGCCGTATCAATCGAACAAAAATAACGATAAGCTTGCGATTTGATTTTTATTTATTTTCTTAGCTAATACATTAATCTAGTAAATACATAAAAACATTTTTTTTTTAAATATTTACAAAAATCATATAAAAATATATAAAAAAAGGAAGTGTAGGTTAGTAACCTACACACCAAGCTAAATCATCAACTTCCAGTTGATTATGTGGTAATATTGATCAATTAGTGTTTGCTCACTGGGTGCATAATGATTGGTTGCTCGCTCCAATCAGTATGTAGATTGAACTCCTCAACATGACTGTACCTACCTAAGAAAAGTCAGATCTTTATTACAAGTGTACTAGGGTTCAAATTTAATTTGTCATTGAAACTGTCTGCTATAAAATTATGTTGCTCTAACTTTCGTGAGTTGTTACAACTAATTACGCTTGCGAGCTTTAAACTGGAATCACTTCTTTATCTTATATTATACTTACCTATGATTTAGGTATTGTGGTATATTTAATTTGAAATTAGCTATCAAACCTGGACCGGTATAGACATACAACAGCAGCTCAGAGAACTTCGAGGGAGGAGGGCTGTGAGTGAGCAAGGAGACAATGAGACGAAAACAAAAAGAAGCGAACTTGACCCCAACCACAGTCGTAAGTTCCACACTACAATGTCGCCTTCTCCACAACTACGACCTTTTGCAATAATTCCCGGAATGTAGGTATAAAAAATGAAATTTTATTGATATGTTTACATAAACATTTCAAAGCTAACAAATTACCTTTCTAGTGATATTTATAGAAGATGACAACATAAGCAAGAAAGAAGTGTGCACCGAGATGACGAATGATAGAGGCGAGAAGAAGCATAAAACTTGTTGTGCCGACCCCACTTAGCGTGGGTTATGGGCAGGAAGATGATGATGAGTCTTGACTACAAAATTTGGTATATTATGCAAATAGTAAAGGTGAAGTGCGTGCCCTGCGAGGCAATGCTTTGTTATAGGCGATAGAGGTGGGCCATTATTATGCTTTTTCCATCAGGTAGTTGCATAAAAAAAACTCCCAACAGACAGAATGCATAACTTAAATAACCAAGCTACCAAGTACCTAGGAGTAGGACCTACCAGGTACGTAGAGGAATAAGGAATACATCAAATTATTTATAGCGTAGGTATGGGCCATGAATGTATATTTTTAAATCGATTGTCTACACAAAAGACTTCAACGCGCTCTCGCTTGTAAAGCTAGCATTTTTAGTCTATGACATGACAGCTTGTAAATTAAAATTTTCAAGGCGTGCGAATGATCTCACGCCATTAATTGCTACATTTATTTTGATACACCTAACTATATAAAGAGATGAAATAGAGACGACTAGAGTGAAGGAATACCTTTTCCCTGCAGTGGGACCTTATGGTAGGTTCCTTATAAGTTTCACTGCTGGACAAATGTCTGCCCCAAGATTTTCCATATACATAATATACCCCTTTAAATATTAAAATAATCATCCTGACGTGCCTTCTACTGGTCTACGTGGCTTGCTCTGACAGTAAGAACTAGGTATAGCAGTTGCATCGTGGGAAAGTTAGTACGTTATAGGTTCAAAAGTTCGAAGTCATGTGACATTTAAAATTCCCAGGATAATTTGTAGTAGTATTTCTGTTTAAGTGAAAGTAAGCGCTGCACTGAAGCATTTACCATTAATGTGCAGTCTCCTTGTATGTATGTATATTTGGCTAAGCGACACGAATAAATAATGATATACCGGGTGGATACGACAGATAGGATTTCTTTTAAACTGCTATAATAGGCACCATTTTCAAGCTCTGTATCAAAAATCAATTAGGTAAATAGGAGCAACAGTTTAGTCGCAAATGATTGTTTGTGTGTGCCTAGTATAGGCAGTGTCTTATCCGTCCTGTATTTGACCACTAAGTTTTTGACAACACGCGCAAGGAGGCTCGGATAAATATCTAGTAGGGTCAAATATGCTGGTTTTAGAATACCATTACCTAAGACATCCTATACGTTAAAAAAAGTCAACTCTAATGCAAAACAATATACAAGTGGTTGACAATAGTGATGCAAAAAAAAATCTGGTGTACTCGTACCTACCGGGTTCAACAACGTGCTTCTGAGTAAAGAAACTCTTTGCAAGTGCAATCATCTTCTGGTCTCCCTCTCAGACTTCTTCTTCTTATCTTGAGACTGATTCTTTCAAACCAGTGTGGTGAAAGGATATTAAGAGCGCCTCAAAGAGGCTCCTTAAGAACCCTGAAAAGTGCATACAAGCATTGCGTAAAAGTTTCCAAAAGAGTTGATCTGTAGATAACAGAAATGCAATAAACTTACTGCATAAATAGGTACGAGTAATGGTGTAGAAACTGTTACCCGATGTTTCACTGACTACAAAATTATGCAGGCCTTTGAGACGTGATCAATATTTTAATTATTCAAATACCTAGTTGGTTTAAACTGTAACGATGTTACGTTACTTATCGTTGTAGGTGTCATGCCTACGCATTTCCTGGTTTCAACTTCGTAAAGCTTTTATATGATCTACTTGACTGAAAGGAAGGGAATAGATTTCTGGATTACCTATATGCCATAACTAACCTATAAGTATGCCTACTATAAGTTGAAAGTCTGGGAGTAAATTGCGTTGGCATGTAATTTAAGCATATTCACTTTTCACTTGTCTGTAAATTATTGTAGGTACTTTTTAATTTTTTCATCCCACCAGCTCAGAAGGTGTGTTTTTGCTGTTCAATATCTGACTGCAAAAGCCGTTTTTATCCTCTAGAGCAGGGATTCCCAAAGTGTCCCACTAATCACTACCACCACTAACCACTATCGACGACATCGAACCAATATCGACCCCTTGGGGTCGATATTGGTTTCCTAGGGGTCGATATAAACGAAAACTGATTTTGGGGGTCGATGAGGTCTAAAAATCGACCCCTATTAAATTAACTCAAGTTCTTATTTCAAACTTTCAAGTTGGGTAGGTAGGTACTGTATTATTTATGTTGTGTTACGTGTACTAAGAATAATTAATATTTTTGTAGGAAATAGCATTGTTGTGGTAATGTCAAGTCTCAAATTCGTACAACGTACGTTTATTTTGTTAAATTTTGATGAGAAAATGAAGTCAACCTTAATCACTTAACCAAGTGTAAAGTTTTCCAATTGGTACCTAGTATTATATATCAATAGGAAAAAACTAAAGATAAGCCCCCTTATTCATAATAGTCTGCTAACTTAAAGCATTGCTAATTCTCACTCTGTCTTCTTCTATTGACCTAAATCGAGAGAGACCTATGAATAATAACACTCTGTAGCAGCTGTTTTAAGTTAGCGGACCATTGTGAATAAAGGAGTTGATCTTAAAAGTAGGTAATTTGGCCATAGGGGTCTGAGGTAACTGTTCATTTTGGAAAAGGGGTCTATTGTCCAAAATAGTTTGGGAATCCCTGCTCTAGAGGATAAAGTAAATTTGAATTTAGAATATCGTGTTCACTAAGTTTGTGAATACACAACCTATTTACTTAGAAGTAACTACAGTAAGTGTAGTGGTATTCGGCACCATGGAGGTAGACCTCCATGGTGCCGAATTTATCATACAACCTTTTTTAATTTGTTTAAAACTCGCACTCGTTACCTTCTTGGTGTATTTGTGAATTCAAAACATCATTAAACCTATTTACTTAAACCTGCATGGTGCCGAATTCTGCGCTGGCTCGGTCATCAAAATTGAGCACGCGGTTAAAAAGCAGCTTTGCACTCTTGTTTATCAAATAACTATTCTTTGCCATGAGATGTTAAATTTTGAGTCAGTGATAACGATCTGTTAGAAATGGTTCCCGTGGATATCAGGAACATCAGGAAATCGGCAGCAATCTTCGGATGCTGGAAGCCCCAAATATGGAAGCCTACGTGCATCTGTGGACTTGTTCAGGCTCATGATAAAGATGATGTGACTATAGGCTAGCACGCAATTTCGTTTTCATGAAAGCAGATCGAAATCTTTTTATGTATTCTAGTCTACTCGTCCTTGCTCTGAATGCATTCACGCGTTCTGAGGTGCCTAATTAACTTAATTGCACTCTAAAAAACTTTTTTATAGCCAAATGAAAACCACAATTAAGGTCGGTAAAAGGATTGAACGTTATAAAACCAACATCATTTTTAAAGGTGTATCCATGAAGCAAGTTATGTATGATGTAAAACTTTGCTATAGCAGAGATTTTAATAGGTTCCTTGTCCCTCAAATGTGATACATGGGACAACATTTGTATCATAATTTACACCTCGAACGTATGGAATTCCGCGCGCGAGGCTTTTACAATACAAATTTCAAATTGCACCTCTTCAGAGGTTGAATGTGTCAAGTGCACAAAAGGAGCCTTTTTAGGCGCACATAAAATCCTTTTGAGTAACTTTCCAAAAAGCTGGAGGTCTGTGTCAAGCCTTGCGCACATCTAAGGGATTTGCGATGACGATCAGTGAAGCGCTGTCAAATATAACAGCGGTATTGTACAGCGTTTCATTGAACGCTATTGCCATCGCCTAGATGTGCGCAGGCCTTCAAAGCTCTTGTTTTGCCTTGGCTAGGTCACACACCTAACTAATCATTCATAACGCATGTTAATCGATTTGTTGTGAAACAAGAAAACACCAATTATGTTAATAATTGCAGCGTTTGTTGTATGCGAGATGTTACGTGATAATCATGGCAAAATATGTTGATGTCGTTCGATGTACGTTTTTTCCATACATCTCCCCACAGTTTCTATCTATTGTTCTAATTGAGACGCCAATCGACTGACAATGCTAAGGTACACGTAACTGCTAGTAGGTACTCGAACAGCGGCAGTTAAGTGAAACCGAGTATAAAAGCGATGCAAATTACAAGTGTTGGCATTACCCACCACCCTCTCGTGGAGTACGGTGTACCAGCGAAGCAGCCGCAATGAACAACTATGTGCGTAAATAACTTGGTGATTGTGCTATAAACTCTACTGGTTTCTATGTGATGTGTTTGTACTTAGCAAAACTCGCGTGTTCATGTCAAAAGTTTGTGTCGTGCATCAATCATGCAATCTCATCTCCAAGACCTCATCCAATCATTCTTTTTTTTCAGAATATCGATAGTGCCGTTTCTAGATTGTAGGAAGTCTTTCTAGTTACGTAAAAGTACAGCGGGTCTGGAGACAGTGCCCTCAGGCAGAACTGGTTTAGAGCTTACCGTTACTATCAACAATCGTTTAATTAATACTGCACAATGCATCCGCAATTGCACATTTATGAAGCAATCAATGTAAGTACTCGTAAAGCTCATTATGTATTTTTTTCTCTTAACAGATTTTTCTGGGATTCCTGGCCGTAGCCGCCGCATACCCTGGCATCATCCACGACGAAGGTCCTCAGGTAGAGGAAAAAATCGACCACCACGCCTTGATAGGCGAGACAGGACACCATCATCAAATTGAGCACGAGCACGCGAAATCACATCAATCTATCAAGTTTGAACACTTCCACCCTGTCCCTGTGTACGTGAAAAAGGAACACAGCCATCTGTTAAAGCATCCTTTGGAGAAGGGCAAGTCTGAGCAGAACTTGAAGCTGATCCACCCTGAGACCCAGCACTCTCACGGAGGCGGTCTTGTTCTTGAAGATGACAGGCATGATACCGAGCACCTGCAGATCGCAGCCGGTCTGGAACACGGGGGCTTCGAGCAAGGAGGCTACGAGCATTTGGGTGGATACGAAGGATACGAAGGTAGCGAAGGTCTGAAGGAATACGCTCAGTTCCAACCTGAATCTCAAGGAGCTTACTACTCACACGGACAGGCCCTCAGTGGAGACAGTGGGGAAGGTTCTTATAAATACGAAAGCTATTAAGATTTAGATTAGGAAAACCTCAGCTAAAACCCAGGCATCAAAGTGGATTGTGTCTGTTTCTTGCCTGTTGACGTAGGTAGTGTTACAATTTTTAGCTCTTAGATTTGGCATGCGCTGTGTTATAAGAAGCATTGTGATTTGTTCGGATGAAATGTACCTGATTTAGATAAATACTTTGAAGCTTTTAGGCGAACCGTGAATTCTCATTTATTTAGAGCGAAAAGTTATTTCTTTTGTTGTTAAATTGTGTATAGTATAAGATGAGTGTGCTCAAAATCGAATGTTTGCAGAGAAATTGGCTGCATTTGTGTGTTTGTTAAAATTCTTTTGATTTTTGTTCGTAATTTAGTCGTAAAAGTCGCGATGGAGTCCCAGTGAAAATGTGATATTATAAAAAACAAAATGTTGTTGAAATAATAAGTCTGTTTCATTCGACCCAGTCTCTTTAGCACTTGCATAATATTGTTAAGTTTTTCCATCAACGATGTATAACGACGTATAACTATGTATTTCATTGTGAATTTAATCACGAAGTCAAAGTACATCTTAAAATCTCTTATACCATTGATTGTTTTCCGTGAAATCTAACCAATTTATAATAATAACTATATATTTTCTATTGTGGATGTATCATAATGTATATCTATTGAGCCGGTAAAGAAATATGTATGTTGTAATCTAGGATAATTATCCGTTCCAGTCAGATTTACAAAACCGGTGCTCTAAGTAAATGGCCCGTTGAATAACACCCTATGTGCACCAATTACGTATTGTTGTAATACCACAGTAGGCCTACCACAAGCTCTGTCTGGCTCTGTCTCTGGCTCTGGTTAGGTCTGGTCTGGTGGTGGATTATACTGTGTGGGTGACGTTTCGACGTAGGGTCCAAAGTCAGAGCCAGAGCCAGACAGAGCTTGTGATAGGCCTACAGGTTGATTATGTACGGCACTCTGTAATCTAATCTTCGTAACGGGTGTGTCAGAAGTAACCGATCATGCAATTCAGTCAATGATTTGTTACGCACATCTCAGCTTTCAACGACTACCTATCGAGCAATAACTTGACTTTGATAGGCATTTTGCCGTAAATACTTTTGGTGAGAACCAAAGATGGGGCTAAGTGGCGTGCCTTGTGTAATACCACGTCCAGTGGAATAATGAATTGTTACAAACCAAATAAACCTACTTTCCTGATAAGAATGTAAGGTATGTAATTGTAGCTACATAAATACAATTTCTTAAGTTCTTAAATTCAGTGGTAATTGGCACCTACTCGCATGCAAATTACCTACATTTCAAAGCGAAATAATTTTGTCACAGTATTTGGCTTGGAGACTGCATTGGTTGTGTCAGAAATGTTATTTTACAGCTAACTCATTGCTGGGTATTTCATAAACTGTCTCCAATACAAAACTTTCGCTTGCAAGTCACGTTTGTGAGATGTATGTGTAAAATGTTCAATTATTTCGTATGAGAAAATTGGTGTTGACTCCGTTAGGCAGCAACTGAACCAATAATAGCAGCGTTTTACCTGAAATAAAACGCACATTATATACTTACCTCAATAAAAGCTTTATATTGAGAAGGCGACATCCTTTTCCGGCGAATTTCTACCAGTTTTCATACTTTTATACAGTCAACATCCGGTCAAGTGGCGCCACCTGGCAGCCGCGCGCAGTTTTACTTCGTTAAACATGCAGCGCCATATTGAACTCATTGGCTTTTTTATTTCACCAGGCAGCAATTAAAGTGAAAGCTTTTATTGAGGTAAGTATATAATGTGCGTTTTATTTCAGGTAAAACGCTGCTATTATATCCTGAACGCTCAATAAAAGCTTTATATTGAGACCTGTTTGTTATCGCCTGGTGACGCCACTTGTAAGATCTGGGTTACTCTAGCGCCAATGTGATATTATATTTTTTACTCAATAATGTAGGTAAGTTTGCCTACAATAGTAAATAAAACCGTATTTTAATCAATTGTGCACAAAATAGTGCCTGACTACATTATATTATTAATAATAACATGATTATTTTAATTCTATCAGACATTGCTATAATCTTAAATTATCTAAGAGACTGTAAGTAATCTTAAACAATCTGCTAAGCATGGTAACAGACAAACCACCCCAAGTTCCTGGCTTAAGTCCAGCTATGAACTTCTTTAGGCTGATCATAATGATGAAGTTATCATAATGCCATGTTAATTGAATGCATTCAAACAAGCCGCGCGATAGGCCTGGTTAAACTCTATACCTAATAGTGTGTACTGGTCTCGTAACTTTGTCAGATGCTATGTAGCTAGTGTAAAGAGATGATAGATGGCGGCAATCAAACTCAACAATTGTTTACTTCCTGTAGATATCGTCAAGATCTTTTTAAAACAATGCTTAGAACAGTAAATCGTAGCTCAAAGTGCTACCTCGCAGTGCTGTAATAACAGCCTCCTTAATAAATATTTAGATCTTCTGCTATGACGTTGCGCAAAACGAGTTTAGCTTAATATTTTACTGTTTATTGCATAAATAATAACTGCAGGATAAGGAGATCGCTCGGCGAACCGAGAATGCCTGGAGGAGCTATTGGTCCATGGGAGATTTAATGAAAGGTGATCTCCCCCTATCGCTCAAACGAAAACTCATGGACGTGTGCATCCTCCCCGTGCTGACATATGGTGCGCAGACCTGGTCTTTGACCAACATCCAAAAGTCCAAGCTGAAGTGGGAGTGGGCTGGCCATGTCTGCCGCATGCCTAATGAGCTCTGGGCCAAAATAACCACGGAGTGGTGGCCGCAAGAGCCAAGGCGTCGTGGCAGACCACGTACTAGATGGCGAGACGAGCTCGACAAATACAGGCCACAATGGAACATCTTAGCACAGGGCCGCACAGAGTGGAGGGGATTGGGGGAGGCCTTTGCCCAGCAGTGGGACATTAAAGGCTTATAATAATAATAATAATAATAATAATAATAACTGCAATCAGTTTCTAACTATACTTGGATAAAATAATTACTACTTCGTATCTAGATCTAACCCAGAATAAAATCAAATGCCAATAAGATCTGTGGTGAATAAGGACTTATCCTGTAAGGACCTTTATGAGCTAAGAATATTACTGCAATGTAAGTACTATCAGCAGTACCTATACCTATCAATAGTAGTATATAACAAAGCTTATTCTTTATTCTTATACTTATTCTAGCAGTATCTTAGTGAATTACTTTTGCTAACGTCCCATCGGAAACTCTGATTTGTCAAAAGTCTAAACCATCATCATTAACCCAAGAATATTCAGAACTTAGAACATAACAGACAAGACAGTGTCTGCGTTATAACGTAGGAAGTACAGATTCATGCGTTAGTGTCGTATTGTATAGAATATACCAAAAGTAAAACATGAAAGACAAAAAGACAGTGTCTGCGTCATAGGAAGTACGGATTTATAGGAGTGTTAAGATAAGATAAGAAAATTATTTATTGGGCAATAAAATTGTATTGAGTAAAATACAAAAAGTTGAGCATAAAAAACACAAAGACAGTGTTTGCTTCATAACATAGGAAATATGGCTTCATGTGATAGCTCTAATCAAGTGTAAATCACATAGAAAATGTGGTCATCATTATTAGTTGTGACCCCAAAAGCAGCTTTTAGTGCTACACTAAAGATGGTTACAAACCACACGTTATTACACACTTAAGCAAATTTTGATCAAGCAACGGTAAAAATTATCAACGCAACGTACCTATTAAGCATCGGTATTGATCCGTATTCCATTTGTTTATATAAAGAAATTATTTCGGCAAACTACAGTTTTTCACTAGGAAACAATAGCATACACGCTTTGGGGAGTGTGTACTTAGGATGGTAGATACATTACATCCACGAGCATGTGTGGGTAGTTTCATAGTATAGTGACCGCGTTGTAAACCTTGACGGTTCCTTACTAAAATATTTGCAGGTAGACCGCATCTCAAAAAAAAATAAAAATATTTACTTGACTAAAGACTGCACGTGCGATTTCAGAGACAAACAACCGAAGTTACTTTACAAGTATAATAAAACTCACTTCTTTTCGTAAAATAGGCTGTAATAATTACTCCACGTTACACTTTAATATTTCTCAAACTATACATAAAGACTACACTTTTAAGTTGTATTCCGAACTCGTACCAACGACCGACTGACTCCACTCCTTCGCTCCCTGCCATCGCCAACCGTCTATCCCCACTACTTTACCAACCAACGTCAAGGAGGGAGGGAGTTAGTCAGTGTTGCCAACGGCATTTCTATGAAGTTGACAGACAATTTCACAAACAAATATGACAAGTGTCATTGAAAATCATAATAGTAATTTCTATTAAACCATTAAAATTAAAACCATTATTGAAATTCATCACATTCGGCCATCCGACACTGTGCTTACTCTGGAAGCACATGCTAAGTGCACAATATAATAATATGAAAACTTAATAAACAAAGCCTGAATTCAAAACAAATAATGAGAAAAGATGACCATTCAAACACAATCCAAAAAAAAATTGAATGTCTAAAAACAAAACTTGAATTTAAAACAAATACTTAATAAGAAAAGATGACCATTCAAATACAATCTAAAAAAAAATTGAATGTGTAACAACAAAACTTGAATTAAAACACAAATACTTAATGACAAAGGATGACCATACAAATACAATCTAAAAAAAATCTAATGTCTATCAAATTCGGCCATCCGACAGTGTGCTTACTCTGGAAGCACATGCTAAGAGCATAATGATAACATGATAACTATGTATATGTATGACTAAACAAAACTTGAAACTTGAATGACTACCAAAATTCAGACAACTAATAAGAACAAATTAAAACAAATCCAAAATTACAATATAAAACTTGTAAACAAAATGAAATTATTAAGTAGAAGATACGAAGACACCCAAATAAATCTTAGTCATTTCTTAGAATAAACAGATATTAAAAATATAATTCTATCTAAAAATAATTACAGTTAGATATCCCATTTACCATATTCAAAGCCTGTATGCAAAAAAAAAAATAACTAAATGAAATTTCTAAGATAATATAACAGTTTTGTATCAGAAAAGTCTTCGCATCCCAGCCATAAACAATGCATTCGGGTAAAATATTATTTAAATTAAATACTCCTATAGCATAAATTATACTCCGATTGTGATAGGAAGACATCTCCATGGTTAAAAATACAGTCAAACAGTTAATTGTTTTTAAAAGTCAAATAGTAATTTGGTCTCCCTACTACAATATTCACGTTGACCGGATTGAGAGGGTCCAGAAAAAGTTTCTGAATATTTTAAGTTACAGATGTGGTCTTAATAGGAAATTGCCTAACTATACTGCAAAGCTCCATCATTTTCATTTAATGTTATTAGAAAATATCGTCGCAAATTATCATAATCTACTGTATCATTTCAAAATTACCCACTCGCATATCGACTCTCCTTGCTTACTTTATCTTATTAATCTAAATATAAAGCCTAGACCTCGGCAACCCTTTCAGAACACTTTCGCCTTACAAGTCCATTCAAACAACGCCTCTTATTATAACCCCGTTGTCAGAATGTGTCGCCTATTTAACGATTTATTGATTAAATACAGTGATAAAATTCATATCTTTAACAATAATCTAAATAAATTCAAGAATGCATCTTTGGCCACTCTTTCATTAGAGTGTGCCGAAAACTCAAATTAGTTATTTAATTAAGTCTGCACTCTCTTCGAGTCTTAACTCGAAGTGTGTGCACTTACTGTAATAAAATAATTGTATGAGTACACCTAAGTTCCAAGTAAATGTTAACTTTAATCACCTACTACTAGTTAAGCCTGGTTACACGCTATTTACTAACTTTCCTGTTCTATGCATTCTGTGTACGCATGTTTTGGGGTACTGTCTAGCTCATAACTTAATAGTATTTATGCCTGTAAATTATCGATTGTACTCTGTTTTGTGTACCTAATAAACAAATAAAATAAAATATAAAACAAAATAAAATTGTGGTAATAAACTACATAATTCTTCTCCTTGCTACGTAACTCGCGGCTCAGCCTGTTACTACGGCACCTTCAGAGGCGCGTCATGGCTCAAGCTGCTGATGTGGTGCCTTCCGTGGCGCATCACGGCTCAGACCACTGATGCGGCGCCTTCCGTGGCGCATCACGACTCAGGCCGCTGGTGCGGCACCTTCCGTGGCGCATCACCACTCAGGCCGCTGGTGCGGCGCCTTCCATGGCGCATCATGGCTCAGGCCGCTGGTGCAGTGCATCACGGCTGTGTCCTGTGGCACCTTCTGCGGTGCATCGCTACTAACTTTGCCTGGACTTTTAAGGATCTGAAACTCGTCATAAAATTTACAGATCTGCAAGCACACTGTGAATAAATCTATTATCATTCATCTGCTTTATATCTAGTTGAAATGAATAGGTTTTCCAATTGTGAAATAATTAAAAAGTAACAATATATTCCAAAAATATAAAACACTAAATGTGCACTATCCACGGCATTTAGACGAGTTCTCTGTACTTAGTCTTGCGCTTTAAATACTACAAAAGATACGTTTAACTTAGCTCAGTAAATGCATGGAAACGCCATCATTAAATCTGACAGCGAAGAACTTATCAACTTGAATTTCTCCATGCCATGCCCTGCCATGGCACTGCAGGCATGTACTAGTAATGTCATCTCCTCATTGTTCTTGCTGAAATGCAAACATCTTCTCGACAGTGACTGTTTCGGTAAGTAAACAATCTAGTGGTTCAGGTTTACGACGCACTAACTTCAATTAGAATCTTTGTCCAATTTTTATTTAAAACTGTGATTCAGTTGTAAAACTGAACTGTTAAACTGTAATTGAACACCTAAAACTGTAATTCATCTTTTTAGTAAGTAGTAAGTCTTTTATACATCGCTAATCTTTAATTTATAAATAATTCACATTTATTTTATCTTAAATTCATCTTTAATTCATATTTAATTCATATTTAATTCATATTTAATTCATATTTAATTCATATTTAATTCATATTTAATTCATATTTAATTCATATTTAATTCATATTTAATTCATATTTAATTCATATTTAATTCATATTTAATTCATATTTAATTCATATTTAATTCATATTAAATTCATATTTAATTCATATTTAATTCATATTTAATTCATATTTAATTCATATTTAATTCATATTTAATTCATCTTAAATTCATCTTAAATTCATCTTAAATTCATCTTAAATTCATCTTAAATTCATCTTAAATTCATCTTAAATTCATCTTAGATTCATCTTAGATTCATCTTAGATTCATCTTAGATGCATCTTAGATTCATCTTAAATTCATCTTAAATTCATCTTAAATTCATCTTAAATTCATCTTAAATTCATCTTTAATTCATCTTTAATTCATCTTTAATTCATCTTTAATTCATCTTTAATTCATCTTAAATTCATCTATAGTTCATCTATAATTCACCTGTAATTCATCTTTTATTCATCTTTAATTCATCTTTAATTCATCATTTATTCATAATTTATTCATCTTTAATTCATCATTAATTCATATTTAATTCATAATTAATTCATCGTCCTTTCATTAAAACTCGAAAAACTTATATAATCTTAACCCAAAATCTTTACTTATAATCCAAATCCAAAAACCGATCTTTAACTTTTAACAACTCTACACGACTTTAAATTACTTAACTTAAAATTTTTGAAACATTTGCGCCTTTTGAGACTTTTAGAACATTTTGAGCTTTTTGAACATTTTGAACATTTTGAACGTTTTGAACGTTTTGAACGTTTTGAACGTTTTGAACATTTTGAACATTTTGAACATTTTGAACATTTTGAACTTTTTGAACATTTTGAACTTTTTGAACATTTTGAACTTTTTGAACTTTTTGAACTTTTTGAACTTTTTGAACTTTTTGAACTTTTTGAACTTTTTGAACTTTTTGAACTTTTTGAACTTTTTGAACTTTTTGAACTTTTTGAACTTTTTGAACTTTTTGAACTTTTTGAACTTTTTGAACTTTTTGAACTTTTTGAACTTTTTGAACTTTTTGAACTTTTTGAACTTTTTGAACTTTTTGAACTTTTTGAACTTTTTGAACTTTTTGAACTTTTTGAACTTTTTGAACTTTTTGAAGTTTTTGAAGTTTTTGAACTTTTCGAAGTTTTAGAACTTTTAGAACTTTTTGAACTTTTTGAACTTTTTGAACTTTTTGAAATTTTTGAAATTTTTGAACATTTTGAACATTTTGAACTTTTTGAACTTTTTGAACTTTTTGAACTTTTTGAACTTTTTGAACTTTTTGAACTTTTTGAACTTTTTGAACTTTTTGAACTTTTTGAACTTTTTGAACTTTTTGAACTTTTTGAACTTTTTGAACTTTTTGAACTTTTTGAACTTTTTGAACTTTTTGAACTTTTTGAACTTTTTGAACTTTTTGAACTTTTTGAACTTTTTGAACTTTTTGAACTTTTTGAACTTTTTGAACTTTTTGAACTTTTTGAACTTTTTGAACTTTTTGAACTTTTTGAACTTTTTGAACTTTTTGAACTTTTTGAACTTTTTGAAGTTTTTGAAGTTTTTGAAGTTTTAGAACTTTTTGAACTTTTTGAAATTTTTGAACTTTTTGAAATTTTTGAACATTTTGAACATTTTGAACTTTTTGAACTTTTTGAACTTTTTGAATTTTTTGAAGTTTTTGAACTTTTTGAAGTTTTAGAACTTTTTGAACTTTTTTACTTTGACCAAACAGATCTCGCATGGTAAATTAATTTCAACTTCTAGGCGTACATAGTCAAACTGAACTCACTTGGTTTCAAAATCAATTTCGACTTTTATGGCGAACATAGTCAAACTGAACTCACTTGGTTTCAAAATCAATTTCATCTTTTAAGGCGTACATAGCCAAACTGAACTCACTTGGTTTCAAAATCAATTTCAACTTTCATGGCGTACATAGTCAAACTGAACTCACTTGGTTTCAAAATCAATTTCATCTTCTAAGGCGTACATTGCCAAAATGAACTCACTTGGTTCCAAAATCAATTTCATCTTATAAGGCGAAAATAGCCAAACTGTACTCACTTTGTTCTAAAATTTTATTAATCTTTACTTCTATGGCGTACTTAGCCAAACACAGATCCCAAAACACTTTCTTTAGACGAGCATTAATTACGTTCAATGGCTTGGTTAACGTCCCCAAACTAGATCTGTTTGCTCAAAACCACCAAGAATTGCTACTTACATTTTGTCAAAATGCTGTTTCGAGGAGACTCCCCAGGTTCCCTAGGTGTTTTTTTTTTTTATTGTACTTTTTGTTTTTCTGTTTTAATTGTAATTTGTTAAAAAAAATTGTCTCCAATAGTCTCACTATGTGAAACCTGTTTATTGGACCCTAGTAACAGTTGTCGTTTTAAATTATCAATTAGAATATAAGTATCTACTGATTGTTTACCTAAGAGATAATAATAAATAAATAGTCTACAATTTTGATAAGTTTAGCTCACTTTACTTCAAAAACTCGCTTTAGAGGGTAGGCTTGATCATGATCATTAACTTACTTATTTTAAATCCAGCATGGTTAGACATTTGCGGTTAGAGGCTACTCAAACTATACTGAGCTGCTATGGTATTAGCAGTACATGAACAGTTTTAGCACTATCGGATAGCCCCTGTATCAACTTTATGGTTAGGCCCGGTGCACGACAAAGACCGTACCGGCTTTTATGAAACTCAAGATTCAAGATTGTGCTCGGTCTTTGCTATTTACGGCCACTTTATTATGAAACTTTATTCGATCACTCATTTTTGATGTTAAGTAAATTATAAGAAATAAATATAACTTTACAAATAATCATTTCAACATAACCCAGCCAATAACACTCTGCTTATGCCAACAGATATTCTAATTAATTTAAGGGTTTAATTTTGTACATTATGCTACATCGGCACAATGGCGACTAATAGCATGGACATAAAAATGTTTGTTTATGGGTCTAGACAGGAAAGTAGGCCTTTCCTAAGTACCCTACAGTTCTGCATATCAAAAAGTAACAAGAATGCTACAGAGGACTGACTTGCTTTTAACACTCAAGCTCAAACTCAAGCTTGTTTTTTACACTCAAGTAGGTACCTTCACTTAATTTCATACACGGTAACACGAGTCATGTGTTTTCAGAGGGTAACCAATAAAATGATCATCGTAATGCATAATAATGTAAAACTATTTGCTGTTATTAAGTTCGTTAATATTTTTAAAATATCTTTCGGTAAACTTAGCGTATATTCCAAAAATTAAGGGAATGTCAATTGTTTGAAATGGAACAGCTTAACTAAGCAGTCAAAGTCGTTAAATATTAGGTGCAGGCCATTTCATGTTCGGATGAGCGGCTAATATCAAATTTCATATGATACCACACACATTTTAGGGTAGGCATAATATCAGGCATTTCAGACAATCAAAATTAAAACTTGTTGAAAGGTGTCAGCATTACCGGATAGTCTCTGTGCAATACAGACCAGTGCGCATGAACAACGAATCAACATACTAATTCAAACTTGGTTTCTATACCTACCCTACAACGTTAGGATGCGAACGATCAGATTAAAACTCGAATGATTTCACCCACTTAAGTAAAAATAAAATCATTAAATTATAACATTTAGGTAAGTACCCGTTATTGTTCATAAGTTCGATCGAAAAAGCTAGCACAAACGGATAATCTCGAGGCAATCTCGACCGATTCATGCTCGCAAAATCTTTCGTACCCTTGAACTTTTAGTCAAATTAAATAATTTTCTACTCAACCCAAGAAAAATAATTACTTGGCGGGTGGAATCATATTAAAATCCGTAAGAAATATTTTACATACCGTAAGTTCTTGTCACTTCTGAGATATAATAAAACTCACTTCTTTTCGTAAAATAGGCTGTAATAATTACTCCACGTTACACTTTAATATTTCTCAAACTATACATAAAGACTACACTTTTAAGTTGTATTCCGAACTCGTACCAACGACCGACTGACTCCACTCCTTCGCTCCCTGCCATCGCCAACCGTCTATCCCCACTACTTTACCAACCAACGTCAAGGAGGGAGGGAGTTAGTCAGTGTTGCCAACGGCATTTCTATGAAGTTGACAGACAATTTCACAAACAAATATGACAAGTGTCATTGAAAATCATAATAGTAATTTCTATTAAACCATTAAAATTAAAACCATTATTGAAATTCATCACACAAGCATTATAGTAGCATAAGTTGGCCGCCACTCAGGAGGGTGGTAATGACGTAAACACATCGACATACCAACACCTGGGCCGTTATTCGCTATTGCCAACCCACGCGCGTTACGTGAACACGCTAAGACATCGGCTTAGCAATAGTCGGATTTTGAACGAATCATGTGAAACAACCAAAAGATCAAACGTGGGGCATAGACAACTAGTCTTGTGGCATACAGAATACCTTTTTTCGATTCCACACAAAGGCGCGTTTGCGTTTAGATCACGTTGTAAAGTCACACGTTTTGGGCACGGAATCTCCAATGTAATCGCGAATAAGGCCCCTGCTCGCGCAGATAGACCGGCAATAATGCGTTTTTTGTGCGTGTACCACACGCCACTAATGAACGGTTTATTAGTGTCAAAAACCAAACGGCAAAGTATAAATAAGGTACAAATTGGTACGACTTTGTCAAATACTGAAACGTCAAAAGACACTCTGTCTTGCTAGGAAAAACATGGTCCTCCTTGGTATCTTTTCTCAATGCGTAAAAATAATCGCATGAAATTGCTTTTCATAAAACATTCATTTCATTTTAATTGTTCCTGAACCCTGATAACTTAGTGATGTGTTTTAAGGCATCCTTAGGTATGGTAGGTCTTTGCTAGTTTTAATAAATGTATAAACATTAATTTAGCACCATGATGAACTACAAGGTTGGCAAAGTCTAAAAGTCTGATGCTTTTAAGAGGGTAGTCTTGAATTTCTTACGTAATTTTAAATGTTCGCAAAGAATGTCTTTGTTTTGTCACATTCAAGACAAATGATCATAAAGATTCACAACAAATATTTGTTTAAAAAGAGTGCTTAGCCTGAATGAGGTTATGTGAAACGCACCTATGTGTGCGACTTGCAAAAACACAGTACAGTGTAAATCTAAGAGTTAGGTTCGGTTTAGGTTAACTCGGAAATTAAGAAATTCCTATCTTTGGCAAATACTTTAAGGGTTGCACTTTTAGGTTCGGGTCCAAAAGCAGACAAGGGTCTACTTACACTATGACAAGCATTTCAGTGGATTTAAAAGAGCCATTTTTCATTAGATCAAACAAGACTAGGCTCTTGATGTAAAACACTTTATTGGATGGAAGTGTGTAACTGGCTTTCCTTACCTTGAGTATTATTTCTTTTATTTAAGTATCTATGTACTATATCAGCTATCTGGTTCCCATCGTACAAGCTCTGCTTAGTTTGGGGCTAGATAGTGTTGTATTAATTTTTATTTTATATAATATGCCTAAGCCAGCACTTACACCATAATGAACTTCTCGAGGTCATTATAATCTTCACTTTCGAGTCGCGACTCGTTACTTACCTTTCTCATTGTAAAAACACAGTTCGTATATTGCACACTCGAGTGTTGACCCCTGTGCGAGTTTAAATGTGGCTTTAATTTCCAACCCGCGAGGCTGTACTTGATACAGGCACATTTACTAAATTTGTATCAAATCTGTATGATGGAACACAGTTAAAACACTTAACCCCCGCGAGAGGCAGTTGTAAGATCAAATTTTTTCTTGTGAGAACCACTACATTTCAGAGACTAGATTCACTTACCAATAGTTCACAGAGTTCCACGCGATGGAACACAAATTCGCTTTACGCCTAACCCCCGCGAGAGGTGGCTGTTAAGTTGATCGAGGTTCTCTTGCGAGAATCCATTCGATTTAGCGAGACAGTTTCACTGGAAGTTTAGAGAGTTCAACTCGATAGAACACACTTAACAAACGCCTAACCCCCGCGAGGGCGGTTGTTAGGTTGATTGAGTTTCTCTTTTCCGACTTAACAGGAACAGGCCAGTTTCACTGGAGTCTATAGAGTTCCATTCCATAGAACGCAGCTAGTTCACAAACGCCTTACCCCGCGAGGGGTGGCTGGTAGGATCTCAAGACCAAAAATACCTTGCTGCTAATAAAGTAAGCCTTTTTACTTGAAAACTTTATAGTAAACCTTCGAGTCGGTGACCAGTAAACTGATTGAAAGCGATGGTGTGATGAACATAGTTTTAAAATAATAAAGTGGGTATTAAGAAAAAAGTTTCTTAAGATTTTTCTAGAAGTAAACGTATTCGTATAATAAACCCAAGAGAGAATATAAGTAATATTATTTCTGCTTTGGGAAGGTAGGCATAATTTTTATCAAAAACAAAATAAAATTTAATATTATTTTAACAATGCTTAACCGTATAGGTAGGTATGGCCCGATGACGTCAGGTATCATACGTTTTACCCCTCTTTGTTTGTTTCCAAGTCTATGAAACCTGGAGTATGTTAGGGTATAAGACTTTAAGCAAAACGCACTGGATATCAAAATAGCAGTTAACATGAAGCAATGAACGAATGATAATATTCAATAAAAAACTATTCCTTCTACGATTTTGATTTAACCTCCTCGGAAAAACATTGTAACCTCAGAAAAAAGACCCATGTTCATCACACGTATTTCGGTGGGGATCGAACCCACGATCACACAGAAGGCAGAAGTACTATGAAAAATAAATATTAGCAAATTGTTTGGAAAACAATTCTAAAAATACGTTCAAACGACGCCATGCCTATTTGTTCATTTTATAGCTATGACAGCGGTTCCGGCTTTTGCCTCAAAGAACGGCACGTATACCAACCACAGCTTATGTGCACAATAAAATGTACTACTGAAAATGAAACTAAACTATATAAATAAACTGGATTTTTTAAAACTATAAGAACGTGATCCGAACGAAAAAATCGTTAAAAAAATTAATCACGTTCATTTTTTATTATTATGAGGGTACTCACGGTTTTCCCTCCTTGCACTGCTCAAAGAAGAACACTTCACTAAATAAAATTAATTATTTATTCACTTTTGTAAGAACAAAGATTTAAAATATTATTAGCAACCACGGTCGTCGCAGAGCTAGCTGCTGGACACATGTTGCTTCGACGGAAAACAAAACGCCAATGAGTTCAATATGGCGCTGCATGTTTAACGAAGTAAAACTGCGCGCGGCTGCCAGGTGGCGCCACTTGACCGGATGTTGACTGTATAAAAGTATGAAAACTGGTAGAAATTCGCCGGAAAAGGATGTCGCCTTCTCAATATAAAGCTTTTATTGAGCGTTCAGGATATAATAATTGATCGTTGAATTTATATACTGTGCTAGAAGTGCGGGCTAAACTCCCACGATGTCACATTATTTCGGTACATTTTGAATCTAAAGCTATAGTTTTTTTACCATTGATGGAAGTTTAGAAAAATGTTGTTTTCTCCAACAATGCTCGGAATTTAAAGAATTATTTTGACAACCTTTTTTGATTTATATCGAAATTGATGTACTGGCAACGTTGTTCGATATTTGCCTCTTTGCCTCGCATTATATGAGAAAAGTACAAGCCTGGAACACAATTTATGCATTGTTGGACTTACGTATGTGGGCCGACCCACACCGACGATGCTTACACGTTCGTCCATCAATGCCTCTTTTGCTGGTCGCTACAGTTATATTACCTACCACTTAGTGGCTGATTGATAATGTACTTATGATCCAACGGTCCATTTGCGCAAGCACAAATATTACGACTCTTGTAATGTTGTACGTATGATTTTATACTTTGTTAAGCTTGTCAGATTACATGATAAACAAATCTCACCTATCGGAATATTGTGAATATAACGGTCAGGGAACAGTCATTTAAATCATATAAGGGGCAGTTTCTGAAAGCATGATCAAACATTTTGTCAGCTGACAGGGTGTTTAAATTAGCAGGACAGTCAAATCTAACCGTATAGTAAAGTGTTGCGGAAAGAGCAATCGCACTAAAGTACGCTAAAGTAGCAACAAACCCGTGTGTTGCGACTTGGTTGCGACGCTGACTTTTCTTCCTCCAAGTATTCAAACAACGACTCCTTTGACGACTTAACATGCGATGGAACTTTTTCTTGAAATGCGAATTAGTGATTCAGTTGACTGGCCTTCCTGCAACTCATTTTCCAGTTGAAAAGAATTTAACAAAAATTTTGATTTGATTGTAAATAAATAAAAATAAATAAATAAATATTTTATACAACTCACACAACACTATCTAGCCCCAAACTAAGCAGAGCTTATACTATGAGAACCAGATAGCTGATGTTAGGTATACTTGTATAAATTAATATGAATAATACTTGTATACTTTTTTTTGTTGTAAATATTTACTTAGAATACAATATAACACCCAGACAGAGAACAAACATCATTCATTGTGCTGTCATCTAGACAGCTAATGCGGATATGGATTAATTTTACGTTGCCATTTTGAAATAACTTAGTTTAGAAACTTTTTTATGACTTCACTCTATATTTTGGAGTTTATAACACCTTTGTCTTTTTTTAGTTTTTTTATGATCTTAAGATTTTTGATTTCCAAAAATCTCAATCTCTACATCATTTATAAAAGCTAAATGTAATAAATGGTTATCGCTTGAATTAGTTTGTACCACTACAAGTGTAGTGCCTGTCATGAAGTTATAGCAATTGTCTCTCTGCTTGAGAACAGAAATCACCGAAGGCGTCTCGTAGAAAACATTGTTATAAAAAACAAACTTTACTACAGATATGATTAGGTATACACTTCACTTATCGTAAGTAATAATAACATAATGTTTATGTTAAAAGTATAGGTCTAACAGAAGTACACAAATCTCAGGTAAGTGCAACAAGGGCTTCTTCTTTTTCTTCCTGCCCTTATCTCACTTTTTGTGGGGTTGGCACATGTTCTCTTCCATTCTCCTCTATCAGCCGTCATCTCTGTTTTCACCTCTTTCCATGTCATCAAGGGCTTGATTTTGATAAAAATAAGAAATGCATTAAAAAGAGTACCGCCCTAATCAAGAATTCCCAACTTAAAACACGGCCAAGTGCGAGTCGGACTCGCCCATGAAGGGTTCCGTAGCAACAAGTAACATAATATAAAAGTTCTTGTATTAGTTCCTCGAAAGGTAAATTGCGGTATACGATTTATGACGTACTTATAAAAAAAACTACTCACTAGATCTCATTTAAACCAAATATCGTTGGAAGTTTGCATAGTAATGTACATCATATTATTATATTTTTTTTAGTTTTATCATTCTCAGTTTAGAAGTTAGAGGGGATACACACATTTTACCACTTTGGAAGTGTCTCTCGCGCAAACTATTCAGTTTAGAAAAAAACTATATTAGAAACCTCAATATCATTTTTATAGACCTATTCATAGGAATGGGGGGAGGCCTTTGCCCAGCAGTGGGACCCGGAGGGCACATAATAATAATAATAATAATAATATTCATAGATGGGTATGGTATGATATGGGTTTGATGAAAAAAAAATTGAGGTTCAGTTTCAAGTATTTTTTGGTTTTTAGGTAGTAGTAGTTTTAGTTACCCCCCAAAATTTTTTGGTTGTTTTTCTACTTTTGTGTAAAAATATAAATGCGGTTTAAAGAATACATCTACTCGCCAAGCTTCATCAGTCTAGCTCTTATAGTTTCGGAGAAAAATGGCTGTGACATACGGACGGACAGACAGACAGACATGACGAATCTATAAGGGTTCCGTTTTTGTCATTTGGCTACGGAACCCTAAAAACATCTGTAAATTTCTAAAACCTGTATGCCAAGTTCATTCAATCGGTAGAAACATACGACCTGCAGACGAAAACAGCTGAACACCCAGAATTCAGTCTACGGACAGACACGTAAAGCAATTTTTGGCTAACTTGAAACAGCTTTGCTCTTCGCTCGCTTGGTAAATGTTTTGGTGACCACCTACAGTGGGAATACTACAGCATACAAAACCATTTAGTGGTAAGCTGGTTCATCTTCGTTCTATCTTAGCAGAAGCTCGTGAATGTAAACTTGAGCCACTCAACGTTTTAGAAGAGCTGTGTTACAGGAAATTTGCTTCAATTTAGTGGCAAGGCGAAGAAAATATCTAGGTGAAGATGATTGCAAAATCAGCAAAAAGTTAGATATCAGGATAATTCTTGGAACAGTCGTTATCTTATAATTTTTTAAATGCGTAGCCAATTTTACCCAGTCAAATCAAAAACCCAATCAATCAGATCAATGACTTATATTATATCCCAAAGATGGTTTGTGGAGAGCCCAAACATGTAATCTAAGTATAAATACTTTTTTTTTATTATAAGTCCATGTAAGAGTTGCGAAAAGGCTCACGTAAACGTAAACGTGACGTTCAGGTAAATTTATTCAAGTCAAACAGCTAGATGGATATTTTCTAATAATATGCTGAACTTTTGATTGAACGAAAGCTTTTGTACTTTGGATGCACTTTTTATCTCCTAGAGCCCAAAGTTATAATACAGCATAATATCTTTCAAAATGCCAATAGTTATTTGTTATACAAGAGTGCAAAGCTGCTTTTTAACCGCGTGCTCAATTTTGATGACTGAGCAAGCGCAGGATTCTAAAGTTTAACCACGAGCGTAGCGAGTGGTTTAAAAGTTAGAATCCTAAGCGTCGCAAAGGAATCAAAAGAGCACAAGGTGAAAAATATTTGCACTCGAGTGCAACACGTAACTTTTCATCCCACCTCAGCGAGGAAATTACTAATGCAAAAAAGAACATGGCGCGACTAAAAGTAACACACCAAGAAGGTTCCGAGTATGAGTTATTAACAAATTTAAAAAGGTTGTATGATAAATTCGGCTTCATGCAGGTAGAAGTAAATAGGTTTAATGGTGTTTTGAATTCACAAATACACCAAGAAGGTTACGAGTGCGAGTTTTTAACAAAATAAAAAAGGTTATATGATTAGTTCGGCTCCATGGAGGTAGAAGTAAATAGGTTGTGTATTCACAAACTTATTGAACACGATATTCTAAATTCAAATTTACTTTATCCTCTAGCGGATAAAAACGGCTTTTCCATTCAGAAATTAAACAGCAAAAACACACTTTCAGAGCTGGTGGGATGAAAAATAAATTATATAGCTCGAATATAACAAAGCTTGTAGGTAAACTCCTTACTCCAGTGGTTCTGACTTGTATAAAATTTTGTAAAGCTGAACATAAGTTTTTACAAACACTCATAAACAAAAATAAACCATTCGACGTTATCATTGTGGACGCCTAATAGCTGTGCAAGGAGAGTGCATGTATGTAGGTCACTAGGTAGGTACTTTCAGGTCAGGTAAAGGTGGTGGTCTTTTTTTATCTACCTCTGAAGACCTTTTCTAGAATAATATCTAGCTAATGTTATATAAAGAGGGTTACGTGCGTAATTATTATTTACATTCAGTGACGACACCTACTTCAAACTTGTTTAAAGTTGTGCAGCAACACTATAGGAAATGAAATGAGACCAAATAAATTATTTTTGAAGACTCGTTTATTCTATAATAATACGTACAGCTAATGACTATTATTTACAATTCTATTGACTATTTGGTACAATCACGGTAGCTTTTGACTATTCTTTGCAGCTTTTTACCAGAGCTGCTTCTTGTAGTGGGTGATGTGCTTGACGATGTGGAGAGGGTATGGCTTCCACACAGGAACGGGCACTTCTACGTGCTTGTGGACTGGGACATGGACCTTCTTGATGACTTCATAGGGCCTGTCAACGGGGATGTGCACCTTCCTGATCACTTCGAAGGGTACATGCCTCACAACTTCAACCGGTACTGGCCTCTCGACATCGACGTGGTGGGTCTTGTACACAGGGTAGGGCACGTGTTTGACAACGTCAACGTGGACGGGGTAGGGCTGAGGCACGGGCACTCTGACTTCTTGAGGCACGGGCACGGGCACAGGCTGGGGCACGCCAACCTTGATGTGTCGGGTCACCTCCACAGGAATGCGGCGGACGACGTTCTGCACCACGGACTGCAGCTCGTATCTGGTAGCAGAAGCCTGGCCACGGTTGACAGTGACGGAGGTTCCGAGAATTCTTGGGCCTTCAGCAACTCCAATAACACCACCGGCTTCGACTCCACCCCCGATCACACCACCAGCAAATCCAGAACCACCAGAGAATCCACCACCGATGGCAGCGCCTTCGGCAAAACCAGCCGAGATTCCTCCTTCTAGCCCACTAGCTCCGAGGTCATTGATGCCATGACCACCTAGGTTTTCAGGCCCGGAAAGACCAGGTCCGGCAAGACCAGGTCCAGAAAGACCAGGTCCGCTAGCTCCCGGACCACTCAAGAGCGCTCCATGTCCACCACCGATGTAAGCATCTCCCTGGGAGATAGCACCATGCCCTTCAATCACTTCTTGGCCATGTCCTCCAATTTCCGCGATGGTGTGTGACGGGGCAGGAGGTCCGTACGACTCTGATGGTGCACCACCGTGTTGACCAGATAGAAATCCGGCATTGGTGCTGTACACTAATGCCGACAAGAACACTACTTTAACCTGTAACAAAGAGATTATTTTTTAAAATGTCTGTCACAATTGGTAGATTTCATTTTCATTTTCTAACATGAGAACTTACAACAAATGCCATGGCTGTTAGCTAATCGCTTATAAGCCAGCCTTAGAACAGTGTTGTTTTCCCTTCCGAGTTTTGGTGGGTTGTGATATGATAACACTCTGACACGAGATATTTATACAAGGCGCTCTTTCGACCGACACCTAGGAATAAATTACGCGCATAGACTCGATTGACCGGCGATGCTCGGGCTCGGCTACGTCACCGCCAAAATGTTAAAAATATGCTAATAGGAGGTCCACAGAGCCAGATCAATTTTGTATGGTTATGCAAGAAGATTGAGATTTAAGCTATTAATTCCCTAAAAGGGTTAGAAGATGCGAAGATAGATCACGTTAGGGTTTCTCCAATTTTATGCATTTTGTTTTTTTTTTTTTATATGTAGCTTCAGCAGTTTTGTGTTGTCTTCAAGAGCAATAAATAGGTCAGTTTATTTTTCACATAGCATTTATTTATGAATGAACACTAGCTTAGAACGCGATAGAAATGCTTAAGATAATAGCGGGTTACCATTCTCAGTGGTTTGCCATCTCGATTGGCTAGCATCTAATTATATGACAAAGGCTTTCCTTTCCAGTATTCCACGATTTCAATCATTGCTTTGCTCGTTATTTTGTATCGACCAGCGATTTGTTTAAGTATTCGAGATCTTCTTTTAAAGAGAGTCTTCCTATAATAGAGCTAAGTAAGAAATATAATGGTATTCGCTTGTAACTTATCATCATCATCATCATCCGCAGCCCGACTTAACCCACTGCTGGGCATAGGCCTCTCTTTGCTCCTGCCACTTACCACGATCTTGGGCTACCCTCATCCAACTGTAACTTATAATTTATATTATTAATTTAATAAATTACTTCAAAAGTTGTACTTATATAAGTACATTGTTTTTTTTACCTTTGCATGTAACGAAGTTGCATAACAATAATAATTTAATGAAGTTGTCAATAAATAAGCTACGAACTATGTTATTGTTGATGTAGTCTTCGAATAGTTCGTATGGTAAGTAGTTAGTACTTTGGGTAACTGAGACTGTGGGTCCATGGGGAACCGAGGCCTTGCGGGTCTTCAATCTTCATCATTTTGTCTTGGCAACTGATCAAAGCGACGCGTGACAAGCCGTACCGGAAATTACCATTTTTTATCCCATTCTATCCTAATCTATTTTATGTCTCAGGATTATTGACGCACTATAGTTTTAGTAAAAATATAACTGCGTTCATAACTCTGTCACATCATAGTCGGCTGTACATAGGTTTTGTTAATAAAGTAGGCAAATAAAATAAAAAGTGTATAATCAACGAATAATAAATAAATTTGCATCTGTAAAGAGAAAGGACATAAAGAAAGGTGTTAAGTACAATGGTGCCTATAATTTCATCGGCATAACCCTTGAAACCTTTGAAATCAGCACATATTATAATCAGATCATCAATAAACAAATAAATAAATATTGTAGACAGTCACAACCCTGTCTAACTCCAAATTAGGCCAAGCTTGTACTTTAGGAACCAGACTTAGAATACAATATAACACCCATGACAGAGAACAAACATCTATATGTATGTTCACCACACATGTATTTGTTCTCGGTGGGGATCGAACCCACGACTTACGGCGCAGAAAGCAGACCTACTACCAACTGAGCTGAGAGGCCAGTCTGAGGTGTCAATGCTTGACAGCAGAAACCTCCCCTTCATTAATAATGCCTGACACTTTGCCTCTTGACTCTTTCATATCAACAAATAGAGATGACAACAAACTTTGTGGCTACTAAGCTATATGAGTGTTAGGACTATTATCCAAATGTGTGTGTGTGTAGGTAATATGTACTACGTTATTAGGTAGTCGTCTCCGGGCGAACTCTTTCACAAAAATTTTGAAATTATTATGTCAAAAACAAATCTTGCCCGTGGTTTTTCTTATGTTTCGTAAGATGCCCTAGTTGGATTACCTAAAACCATGCAACTTATAATAAAAAACCTGTTGTTTCATAGAGCTGGTTTTCAAATCTTGAATGAACGCATAATGGCATTTCGGTATAACTTACTAGGTATAACATACCTACTAATTTCTATTTTAGGATTACACCTGCATACCAACCTCTTATAAATTCACTTCCGATGACCCTGAAAATTGTGGTTACGCAAAAAGTAGGCCATAGATTTTTTCTTTTCTAGAATCATTTACAAATCAAGATTTATGATCATTTTATCATTCATTACGCAAGGTGTCACGGTGCCACTCTGCTTGGGCAATCACATGAAAAGCAGGTTCTCATTGCCAACCGGCGCAGGCGTTTACCGGTATACCTAAAGCTAAACAACTTATGCAAAAATAAACTCCAAGTACTTAATGTAATACCAGTACTCTGTAGTATGTAAGGAATTTATCTTTTGTAGTATTGTAGGCATTTTCAAGGCAAGAGTGAATAGGTGTCATCTAGACCATCCTGCTCTATCGTCGGCTACATCGTTGCTTACCATCAGGTGAGATTGTAGCCAAATTATAGTTTATATAATGTTCAAAAAACTCTCAAATGGTAAGGAAAAGAATCGTGAGGAATCCAGCATGTTACCTAGAATGTTTATGTACATTGCAAGTGCACGAAAGAAGCCTCTTAGAGGTGCACTCAAACCAAATCCTCTCTCCACTCAACAAGAAACCAGTGACACGACAAGAAGAAGAGAGTAGCAGTAATAGCACGCAGGTTTCCAGCAGTCTGTTTTATGTGTAAATGCACTTCATAAGCATATTGATCAACGAAAATATTTTATTCGTTTCTTTGGCAATACGTTTCTCTATCTACATAATTTCATATCCGCGGAAATTAACATGTTTATGATATAAAAAAGAGGTTTATGTGATTGATCTTGACAATTTTAAGTATTTCCGGTCCTTTTATTACAGTTAAAAGCAGAGGTAACTGCTCAACATTAGGTGAGCCATCTGCTTTTTTATCGCTGGATTTCAAAATAAAAACATAATTTACAATAACTGGACCTATTATGATGCTAAGGCGGGCGGTTTCTGCCATGGGCGTTGTGACGTAATAGTACGCAGTAAAGTTTGAGATCGAAAGTGGAGTGATTAATCCATGGAGTTACTCCATTAGTTATTGTGATAAATCGTTCTACTTTTATGAATTGTAAAGAGTTTCTCTTGTTCAACAAAAATGTAATTTCACAATTATAGGTGCATTGATAGTCCGCGGAGCAGTTTTATTTATTTTATTAGGTGATTTACATTTCTTAGTTTATTTTTTAATAATAGTTTTACTTGACAAAAGCCTGAGTGAGGCTCACCTCTCATGTATTATAAAATAGAAAGAGTTACATACAAAATAAAAAGGAATGAAATAGGAGAACATTATTGAGACATCGCCACATAAAGTGGGTTATAAGGGCAGAAAGAGATGAATGAAAATATTTTTTCAGAATCTTGGTTTGAAATCAGTTAAGCAGTTTAAACTAGTTTGTTGAAATAAAATGGCAGAATAAATTAATTCAGAGGACTATCAGGAGAGCTCTTACCGCCTTAGATTGCAAAACTATATACGTTTATGATTAGGTACCTACTAATGAGGCAATGGAAATAACCCACGCATCTATCAACTTTATTCAGAACATTTCATAATGTGGACCAGAAAATTCATCTTGCGATAGAATTTAGTAGGATTAACACACACAACGAATCTAATATCATATTTCTTCTTTATTGTTTTTTTGCTCTGCTTTATTTCTAAATCGACGTGAAATATAGACTAATTCACGAATGTAATTAAAAGTAGTAGGTATTCTTGTTTTTTTAAACGATGAATGCAATTTATAATCGATACGTAAGTGCGAGGTATAGTTTTCTGTAAACTTTCAAAAATCTTATCGTCCCATCAAAATGTCGAGTAATGCCGAATACCGAATAATAGCGAGTATTCGCGGCAACTCTAATTATTTCCTGAATACCAACATGTTACAAATACATCAATAGAATAATCATTAACTACTATTTAACATATTCACGGTGTCTACTCAGACGATCAACAATCTGATGTATGCGTTGGCAAATGGCAATCGACGTGGTGGTAGAGTCCGCGCAAGATAACTCTGCCCGTGACAAACTACTGGGCAAAGGTCTCTCCCACTTTTCTCCACTCTCCACGATCCTCGATCAACTGTACCCAGTCGCTTTAGAAGGAGTCGGTCGTCGCGCTATAGCGTTTTCTCGGGCGTCCACGATGTCTTCAACTCTCTGGGTATCCATCTTGGCCATTAGCCCACCTCTCAGGGTTCTTGCGGATCACGTGACCTGCCCATTCCCACTTCAGCTTGAAGTTTAAGCTACAAAAACTAACTGGAAAAAATATTCCAATCACAAATATATGAACTTGCAATGCAAGTTCAATTTCCCTATTCATGTTTGTGATTGTCCATTTTATTCAACGTCTTTCACGCGCGAAGTCATCTTGCGTGTGCTCTACATCACACACCCATCTCAGTTTGCTGAATCTTTTCTTTTTCATTTACTTATTTCATTTATGGGGCCTATAAACGAGCCATGTCTTACTGAAATTTATGGCCGGCAACTATTGGTGTCCCTCTCTTACTCACATGTTAGACAGGGACACCAATAGTTGTCGGCCACATATTGCATTGAAAATATGTCTACGAGCCGCTTTACACAAGCCCAGCGTAGCCCGGGCAAGTTCAGGTAGGCTATGTAGGAAGCATTTATGTATTTCAAAAAAGTAGTTTTGGGTTAGAAATTCTGGTATTATCATAATAATATGGGTGTCTGAAGCTTTGGTCCACGTGTATTATGCCCCTATACCAATGAGGAAGTAATAGGTAACTATTGCGCAGCAAAGTCTTGGATCTTTAGTATGGTATTAGTAGCGTATTTTTATTGCTTTCTAGGAACGTACCTTAGCCTAATTGCAACTGTCTAAATAGTTAAATAAAATGGACAATCATCGCGATGGCATATAAGTAATTTAATTAGCAATTTAGAGAACTTAATCGCAATGAGACTTCATGGTTCGGCCCCTGAAATAAATGTGGAGTGCTTTGGGCGTTTAATTTAAAAATGGAACGATCTTTTACTCATAAACATAACAACCAAAGAGGTAAGTTATCAAAGGTTTTTAAATAAAAAGTTTGCCCAGGTAAAGGCTAATTAAGATTCTGCTACTCGTAAGTAATAACTTAGTTTTAATTTCCACGCATTATTTGAGAAAGTGCTATACAAGCCTTGGCCTCAAACGGAACAATTACAATTCTCTTCCAAAATAAACATTATTGATTATTGACATCGAAATTTGTCATCCGTTATTTTCTGAGTGAAAACCAAGTGAAAACACGCACCCTGTAAAACATTAGCCTGATGTGCCTGTGTTTTGTTTTATTAGTTTTGAACATCGCAAAATCCTGTAAGGACAAAAGAAGAACAACTCCACTCCATTTCAAAGAAACCTGTATGGCACGTTAGCCGATAGTAGATATTTAGTATTGCAGCTAATTTATGTAGGTATACCTTGCCTGTACTAAATTGAGTTGAAAAGAAATACTATTACCAAAAGTCCAGTTAGCATTCCTTGGGTGCTGTGCTGGCTGCTGGCCCGTATGCAGAAACAATGCTTGAGTCTGAGTCGAGCTTCAAGCATAGATTTTTTGACATTTTGGCTCGGCTCAGACTCAAGGGTTTTTTCTGCATATTATAACCCTTAGAGTTGGTCATGCGTTTTTTGAAGAGTGTGGTGTGGTATGTTTATACAAAAAAACGTCCGAAGCGCTTGCTTCTTGTGATATAGACCATCTTGACTGTATCTTGGCGTTTCCATCAAAGCAAATCACATCACATCAAAAGTGTGTCTATTCAGTTCAATTCCAAGAATCACTTTGAAACGACTTATCAAGATCCATTTTCTTCTTATCGTGTCTCTGGTCCTTTCAAACCAAGCCAAGTCTGAAGCCTTCTACATTTTTCCTATCAAGCAAGCTAACTGCAAGTTTGAAGAATTGCGTAGATGACACAATTGTTTTGATTGGTTTCATGCTTAAATTATCTTCACTTTAGGTATGAAAGGGAATAGGAAGTAGGTGGAATTATAAGAGAACATTTTCTTTGGAAACTTTTTTATTTTTGTTATTATTCTAATTAATATTTACAAATGATACAAGTACACCAGAGGTGTATTCACCTAAATTAATGACTTAGTTATCGCCCTAGATTGCAGCCTCTCGATGAGCTATGTCACGAAATATTTACAATAGACCGGACAAGGTGGTGAGTGAGGTGTTCCGGGGAATTACCAGCCGTGGCCGTGGTGACCGTGGAGGCTGTGTTGCTGCACGACTTTGTGGTGGATGGTCTTCACCACCGGCACGGGGTACCTCTTCACGACGTGCACAGGCACTTTCACGAGGTGCACTTCTGGGATTTCCACGATGCGCTCCACTGGGACGGGGTTGTCAACTTGAACCTCGACGACCCTTTCGACTGGGACTTTCACGATCCTCTCTACGGGGTAAGGCACGGGTCTGTCGACCTTGACGTGTTGGATCTTCACAACTGGAACGGGAACATTTCTTACGACTGGAACCTGGACGGGGTAGGGCTGAGGTACTGGGACCTGGACGGGGTAGGGCTGCGGCACGGGGTAGGGTTGAGGTACTCTGTGGGTCACTTCACGTCGAACTTCGTAGGGCTCATCGCGGACGCGGTACTGGGTGGGGGCTCCGTTATTGTTAGCGAGTCCGTGGATCTCGTCGAGGACCGGGGCTTTGGGGTGGGGAAGTCCTCCTTGACCTCCTCCGAAACCACCACCTAATCCAGATCCACCAAAACCAGCACCGCCTCCGATTAGTCCAGCGCCTCCGATTCCTCCCTCGAAGCCTCCTCCGATGGCTCCGCCGCTAAATCCAGAAGCATAGCCTGAAGCACCGATGCCTCCACCGCCGATAAGTCCAGCTCCAGAATAGCTCGCAGATGGTAGAGACCCAGCGGGGAAGCTACTTGGTGCGAAGCTTGAGATACCCGGACCAGAAAGTCCTGAGGATCCGCCATGTAGCTCCGGCCCAAGGTTTTGTTCTATCACTTGCTCTTGTTGTTGCCCTTGGAGGAAGCCCGCGTAAGAACTGCTCACTAGGATGGCTAAGATCGATAATTTCATCTGCAAAGAAAAAATCACATTTTATATAATTTATAAATACTTTATAAAATTCATCATTGTTCCTTCGAGCAGCAAACCAAAGGATGCCAGTAAAAATATAAACAGTCGAAATAAATTATTTTTAGATTTCGGATTATTCCCTAGAAAGATTTGCCATTCGAGGATAAGTCGAGAGCTTTTAGTATGGTAGGTATTGTTATCATCGGGATACTCACGAAAGCAGCCATTTCGATTAGCTAATCGCTGGCCACTCAGGTGAAGTAGTATATGCTTCAAACACCGACGCTTGTATGCGTTTGATAGCTATGTTTCCATATTTATATTGATGAAGTTTAGATGGGCCGTGCTCTGTCGCGATAACCACTACGAGACCAAAAGACTGGTTTTGGCATTGTCTGTCCTTTTCTAACGGAAATATGCGTTAGAATACATTATGTGAAGTTACTCAATTCATAAAACAGTCGAAGCCGCGGAGCAATTTATGTTGAGATTTTCTAAATATGGAAATTACACATGGAAGAATCATTTTTTTGGACTTCACCTACTCTGTAGGTCTGTAGGTCAACAAAAAAGTGCACTATGCCAGTATCTTTCAAATGTTAAACGAAAATCTCGTGAGGAAACCGCCATGTCGTAGAACCTAGAAAGTTCGAATTGTTATCGTGTCAAGCGCACGTACGGAGTCTCTTTAAAGCGTACTAAAAATCCTTTCACCTCACTGGTTCGAAAAAACTATTGACATGACAAGAAGAAAAAGAGCTCAGTTGGTAGGTTTGCCTTCTGCACTGGAGGACATGGGTTCGATCCCCACCGAGAACCAATATTTGTGTGGTAAACACAGATGTTTGTTTGTCTATCTGGGTGATGTATCATATTTTAAGTACCTATGGCTTTACAAAAAAAAATTGTATTATATCAGATATTTGGTTCTCATAGAACAAGCTCTGCCTAATTTTGGGCTACATAGTGTTGTGAGAATTGTCCACAAGTTAGTGTATCGTTATTCATCTCGTTATTCATCAAATTTTTTGGCAGAATATTTTATTCCAAGCTTCTGATAATCATCATTATTTAGGTTTACCTGCTATGCTTGTCTAGCAATATTTTATTCATATAATAGGCATGAAGACAGTAATCAAGTATCGCCAAAATATTTATCTGATCTAATGAAAAAGGATTCAAAGATTTTGAAAAATGTATTTATTCTCTTATATTAATGTCGAGATTAATAATTTATTTGTTAAAATAAATCTACAAAATACAACAATCCGCCATGATGGCTTAAACACCGGTCAGAGCGAATTACGTCACGTCTACGTAAACGTCATTCCGATTTAGTACAAAAGCACCAGTATTTACTGTTGATATCAAGGATTTGTTGATATACATACCCGTGACGTAATAACAGACGCCATGACACCAGCGTGCGTTTTGGCGTGAATTTGAAAATTTAAATTTAAATGTATTTTTATTGCTTAAAAACCTTATTTTTTTACAGAAATATGATATATTTTAGACATAATAGATACTTCTGAATATGATAGAAGAGATTTTGAAAATTATTCGTCATGCCTATTATTTAATTTAAAGCTAAACCGCACCTGTTTGAGCCTACATTTGTGTTTGGGTTAGATACTGAAAGTGCTTTGATTAGGTATCTATTATAATGAAATACATTTCAGACTTAATCAAATCATTGTGCCAATCAAATTATTCAATTCGTATTAATGTTAAACACACATACTAAATAACGTTCGAAAGTAGCATAAAATTTGCAACTGCTTATTTATTCAAGTAGTTTATTCTGCTTTTTGCAATCATCGTTGACCTTAGACCATCACCTAGCCTAGACCATGAATTGAAGAGCCTATCATTTTTCGCCGATTTCAAATTAAAAAGTAAAAGTTCTCAATTTGGTTGTATTTTTTTATGTTTGTTTTCGCATAAATTCGTCGTTTTTGCACCGATTAGATTTTATCTGAAAGGCAACATACTTCCAGATTGGTCCCATATAAATTTTATCAAAATCGGTTTAGCAGTTTGGCCGTGGAGTTGGTTTCTCGAGCTTTTTAAACCATGAACCTGCGAGATTTCCTAAGTTTTTTAGTTAATCGCAAAAACCTAAGTTTTCTTTTAAGTAACTGTAGTCATAAAAGCCGAAGTGATTGAATAGTAGTAGGCTCTCATAATGGTGAGGCTCTTCTTGTCGTGGGTTAAATCTGGTGGTGGGTTAAATCTGGTCTGGTAGAAACTTATTTATGTACGCTATGCTTGCTGCTCTCAAACGGACAAGGAAAACATCGTGAGGAAACCCGCGGCTTAGTCAGCTCCGCACGTATTGACCATGTCTATAGATGCCATAGTGTCTGGAACAGGATTTATAAATGACTAGCAGCCCGTCCCGGCTTCGCACGGGGTAGACAATATTGTTGTACATTATTTTGTTCTATCGCTAATAGTATCGGCAGCGCATTCGACGAAAGACATTTTAAGCCTCATTTTTCTACACCTTCGGTTACATTGTTCAAATTTTACCAAGGATCCCTAATTTTTTTCAAAATGACATGTAGCCTATGTCAAATTGGAAGAATGTAGCATTCTATTGGTGAAATAATTTTTTAAATCGGCTCAGTACTTTTTGAGCCTATTCATTACAAACATACAAACATACAAAAATAGGTACCTACAAATCTTTCCTCTTTATAATATTAGTATAGATATAGAATTAGGCTTACGCTAAGTCGCCATCCCGGCAACTTAGCGCAATCCACAGACAAACGTGCTGGGCAAGCCTACTTCATCTATAAATCCTGTTCCAGGCACTATAGCGTCCTGCAAGTAGGGACATGAGCAAAAACAGTTGCCCCTAATGCTATTTAAATCGTCTAGAATAGGCATGTTTACCCTTACTACTTTACTTTTGACAAGCTCATCCGAGGTAGAAAACCCCTATGTCTAAATACGCAGCGCCATATTACTTCAACCATTTTATTAAACACACAATTTCACACACAAATATATTTTTTACATGTGTTCTGATTTCCCTGAGGTTTAACATGGTCACTTTTCTTTGCGACTCGTTTTAGACACAAAAGTAATGGGATTCAAATCATACAGTGAAGGATCCAGTTACTTGGATATGATTATGCTAGTCAAAATTGCTTGCAAAAATATCGTGTAATAATCTTATGTAAATTAAATATTAC
This sequence comes from Thera britannica, assembly GCA_939531255.2. NCBI lineage: Eukaryota > Metazoa > Arthropoda > Insecta > Lepidoptera > Geometridae > Thera > Thera britannica. The sequence continues at coordinate 9,176,173 of OW618050.2, forward strand.
TCTACTATTATGTAGATGTATTGCAGAAAATCTAGACAAGTCACCCACCGACCCACATGAGGCAAAGCAGTGGTTGGCCTTCTCAGAAGCTGACATTTGTTCTTGTAGTAAACATAGATCTTTCTGAACATTAACAACTCATACCCCAATGCTACGGTAGCCTCTGCTATACGCTAATTTGTCTAATATAAAAAAATAAATGGTTTCTGAGATGAAAAGCTATAAAATTCGTAAAAGCTTAGAGAATCGTTCATCGGTGGATTCCAAAATATTCATATTTAATGGGTAGTTCGGTATTCTGAACACCGTTAAAAAAGTAGAGTATCTCTTGGGTCCGCTGTGCGGGTGAAGAAAGCGAGTCGCACGCAATACTACAAGATTGACGGCATTGATTCATCTCTGCAATAGATGCTATTATTGATATAAAGTAATAAGATGAAACAACGTTTTTTTACACATTTGTCAGAGTTGTGTCGTGAGCATTGCTTTTTGTAATTCTAGCGTAATGAATATGAGCATGAAACGGTATAATAATATGGAGCTTGTAAAATCATAATTTAGATTTATTTTGTGTACATACTGTTGAGGCGGAAACTCTTCATTGATATACATACATATTGATACAACTCTGTTTTACTTTATTACCCGGCAAACTATACAACTACGCATTACGACGTCATCTTCCTCTTCTTCTTCTGCTTAGTGATGCATCCCATCGCTCGGTCCGACTAGGGATGTCCTATTCCCAAAACCGGCTAACAATACATAAACATACTACCTATATACTTTCTTAAATTTCTATATATTTTCTTTTTTGGTACTTTCTTATTTTGCAGTTACAAAGTTCACCAGTCGATATGATAATTATAATTGATTATAATAATTACTAAATACCTAACATTACTATTAATATCACTCACAACCTTACTGTAACAAAAAATAATCCAAACAAAATGTGTTTGTTTTCATAATTTACTTTTGCTTATAATTTCAATGACATACATAAATCAATAAATTATTGTAATTACCGTTGATCTAGTGAAATCAGGTTTCATGTATAACGTGATATTATGTCACATATTCATAACATTCACACGTAAAGATCATTGGCATTATATTGGTTCAATTAGCTAAATAATAAGATACCGCTTGCGTGTTATAAAAACACGCTCATTACCATCTTATGAATGAATAAGCTGCGGTTTTTTTTAAAGAAAAACTTTACACGTTTTTAACTTATTTTTTTTCACTATATTTAGAAACAGTGCTTAAATCTGAGTTGAGTCTCAAGCATTCTCAACTCAAGCATAGATTTAATTGTCAGTTCTCCATTGAAAATCAAAAAATGTATGATTGAGGCTTACTTGATCTTGGTGTAACGTGGGTTGGTGGTAATAAACTGACATGAAGATTTGTTTATTGTTCCACGTCGTAATTAGTACTGCTATATACATCTAGTAATATAGAGATAAACAAACTGTATCTTTATCTATCGTTCACACCTCAAAATGAGTGACTGTGTCATTTTTCTTCGTAGATTTTATCATTGAATTTGTTCTCTCACTGATCAAATCCTTATTTTCATATCTTTTTTGTTGGTAATAAAATGAAGTTTCAGCTACTAGAAGATAAAACTATTTTGGATGTAATAAAACTTAGGTTATTCGTAATTTGTTTAATTTGTATGAATAATTATAATCTAAAACAACAACTTTTTAACAATAAAATAACTTATCACAACGATTAGGTACAAATGGTGTAATCAAGAGGCGTAACAAAAACTTAAATTATATGTACAATATCTACATTAAAAAAATTCAACCAATCGTGCGGGACTTCATTTGAGTAAACATTATATAAAACAATTATTACTAAAAGTATAACATTAGTAAATGCCGAATTCAACAATTTCTTAATATAACAATAGTCAACCCAGACTTGTAAAGGAAATTTGGAAAGAATCGAGAGAAATTAGAGATAAAAATGTATAAGTAAATACATAGTCATATTTAAAGATAAATATATACTCGTTAAAATTAAATATCTTATGAACTTGTGTCATTATCATCGACATCCACATCAGACTTGGACTCCATAACTGGAGCTGGTGGCCTTAGCACCACTGGGACTGGGCTTTCGTAACTGTCATCGTCAGAATCTGCTTCAAACAACGGTTCGGCTTTCATAATCCTAAATACCTTAGGTTTGTTCACACGTCTCCTACGACTACTTTGTTTCTGATGACTAGCCCTTCCCCTCAGTGACCGAGGAGGAGGAGGCTTTAGTAAAGGATAGGGTTCGTCGCTACTAGACTTAGGATATCTTCTTTGATAAGAATGCCGACCTGCTACCAAAGAGTTTGGATGCCTGTGCCTTTCTGCTATAGATCTATGAGAATGAAAGGATTTCTTCGGTCTCTCGTTTTCATGGTTTTCCGAAATACTGCTTTCGCTTAGTGCATTTGCTTCAGGACCCGTGCTGCCATCTCGTTCATTGGAGGGGTCATCTTGTTCCATAACTGCCCCAATGGGGTGATTGCTTGAAGCGTCTGCAATAGGCACAAGAGGTTCTTCTTCCTCTTGACTACGAGAATACTTTTGATACGGATATCTACCGCTATTATATATTTCTAAAAAAGGATTCGAGAGAACGCTTAATCCATCACTTACTGGTGTCAAACTCCCAGCGTGATCGTTTTTCAATAGAAGTTGCAGCTGTGCGAGATCAAATTTTAGTGGCGTTGGCTTGCTGTACTGGTCTCTGAACGACAAAAGGTGATCATCAACAGAAGATTTTCCTTTTAGCATGTCAGCCACCAGTTTCAAGTCAACGTTATAAGGGTTAGCTACCTTGAATCCATTGATTGTTGATACTAAGCTACCTGCCTGAGGATCTAAATCGGGACGATTTAGGCTAAACCCTGGCTGCTTCAACATAAGTTTCTTGAGCAGATTAGATGTCACATCTAACTGATGTGAACCAACATCTTGATTAATTTTGATTGGTAACTGTGACGGTATATTTCCACGGTCATAATTAAAGTTGTTGAACTTTAGGGTATCGGGAGAAAAGTTTTGCGATAGTTGGTAAGGTACATCGTTCAGTTTTAAAATGCTGTTTATATCTGTGGGCACTGGAGACTGTGGATGTTGTAGCCCTTGCTGTTGAATATTAGCAGGTGATTGAATATTGTCTTGTCCGTTCCCAGGTGATTGAGAAATATAACTAAGCCGTTGAGGAACTTCTGAAAAACTACCTTGATTATAAGTTGACTCTTGCGCTTGTTGTTGTTTTCCATAGTAGGATACATTTTGATCAAATAGTTTTGGAGATTCAGACCCTTGGTACTCCTCTGGCTTAGTTTTTATGTTGAATCCATACATTGCATTTTTATCTTTGTAAAATGAATCTGTCAGGGGTCGATACTGCTGGCGGTCTAGTTGATCTCGGTCATAACTTTGAACATTGTACCTATTACTGCCATCATTATTTATACCTTTTTGAGATTCTGAGTTCGAGACTACGTTAGAAACATCTATAGGAACTATATTTTTTAGAGCTTTAGCATGATCAAATGTTGGTTTAGGTTTATTGACGATGTTGTTGTCTCTAGAATAGTAATATGGAGAAGCTGTGATCAAGTCTGGTTGGTTACTGTAATAATTATTCTGATTGGATGGCTCGGGGTATTTGCTCTTTTGTTTATCATAATTGCTGTAGTAAGAGTTCCCGTTAGGTAAAGTGTTTTGATTATTGTTATTACTATTGTAATTATTATCATAATTGGTAGCAAATAAATTTTGATGCTGCTTCATGCTATCGTGAACCCTTGCTGCGGCTTTGGCAAACTCTTGAGCGTTGATGTTATCGGAGGTTGATTTTGAAATTTGATCGTAGTTGTTACTATACTGCTTACTGGTGTCCATATGAAAGTTCATTTGGCTTACAGCTTCACCACTGTCTGATTGTTGTCCAACGGTTTGATATCGATAGTTCCCTGATGAGTACGCATCATTATTTGACGGTTGTTTTTTATCTTCAAGTTTCCAACCATATTCTCCATTAGAATAGTAATCTGGCTGACCAGTTTGCTGTTCAAGGTCGCGGGTTCTGGCTCTACCATTGTTAGTAACTTGATATTCGGGCTGCATGTAATTCAAGTAAATATTGTTTGCTGACGGTAAATTACTTGTCCGATGTGTTTCACTAGAACTGTGGTCCACATTGCTTTCTGCTCTATTGTCCTGTTGACTGTAAGGATAATTTTGATACTGTGTGTATGTGACGTCTTGCAATGATTTAGCTGCCGCGTTCATGTTATTTTGCCACTGTTCTCGTGGATCAGGAGAAGCAATCGGTGATGTAGTAGAAGATACGTATTCGTTTTGATATTGCCTTTGCCCATTGGTTGGATATCTGATTCCATTTGCAGAGTTGTCATAATGATCAATTTGCAATTTTTTATTTTGATCTGTGTTATCGTAAGCTAGCCCGTTGTTACCGATTGTAGTTGTTACTCTATTATTGCTATAATCGGGTGAGCCTGTTTGAATGACTGATAGTGGCGATGACAAATATTGCAAATTCGTTGGACTCGATAAGAAGATCGAAGAGGCACTAGAAACGTAATTACTTGGAGTGCTAACGAACTGACCACTTGGTAAAGCAGTCGAAATGAACGGAGTAACAGGAGAAGGAGTGCTCTGAACACCGTCGAAAGAAAACGTATTCGGTGCATTATACTGATAAGTATTGGTCAGATATTGAGTGTGCGACTTAGCTTCTAGCTGCGGGTTCTGGCTGGCTTGCTGATTGTTATCATAACTAGATGGAGAGATGGTAGAGTACTGATATTGCGGCTGTGGGGTTGCCGTATATCCCAGATTTGGAGCAGGCGTTGACTGCTGGTAAAACTGGCTCTCCGCTCTCATGTGTTGAAGAAACTCCTCAGGTGGTAGTGAGTACTGCATTGACGCATACTGGTTACTAGCTCCGGTGCTACTGTCACGTGGATCCACGGTACCATCTTGGCGGTTGTCTTCTTGCTGGTGTTGAAACGGGTTTTTGATTCTATATACCTTACGAGTCCGCGTCCTATCTGCTCTGTGGTAATCACTGTTATCATTGTCGTCTGCTATGTGGTATTGCACGTTGATAGAACTGACAGCCTGGCTGTTCGGATCCCTCTGCATGATGTTGGTACTGTAGCCAGCCATGGCTGCAAGCTGGCCTTCATTGGCGACCATCTGTTGGTATCGTAGGATGTCTCGATCGCTGTATCCATCTTGGCAGTGGGTGTGGTGGACAAGTAGTATGACGACTAGTATCCGTATCTGAAATGCAAATAAGACCCACATATTACTAACATTGCTTAACTTGCGAAATAGAAACTAGAGAAAAATAAGAATTGGGCAGCTGGTACTGCGTGATGCAAAGTTAAAAATAAACTAGAAATAAATTAAGTCTACATGTTACATGATAACCAGTAAGTTAATAACCAGTTTATATGCTATGTTTTAGGTAGTTGAGAACATAAGGCATGATTTCCCTTGCATTTAATTTTCCCGGGTAAGTTGGTTCATCTATGGTTATTTCTGAGCATTGCTCCGTGATTTGGTTTGATGTGGGAAATTCACAATACAAACTTTCTCGTTTCTAATGAGCACGACTTACTATAGGCATCCCTGAATACATGCAAACAATCACGTTTACCTTCGATACTAACACGATTGTTTCTGAATATTTCAATATTTCTACTTTAGCATCACCATCATCTATAACGACCATGATATTTTCTCTGCCACTAATTTCCTTTTTTAATGCATAAACATCGTGAAGCAATCCTTATTTCGTTATAATTTAAATCAGTCTTTCACAATTTAGTAGAATATATCTTTTATTTATTTTTTTGTGAAAGCTACTTAATGTCTTAAATCTCAAAATTCGCAAATCAGTTGAACGATAGCTGAAAAATTCTAAAGTTAAAAGTTGTATAGTGCTTAGAAATATTATTTTGAATACCTATTTGATATATTATTGAAACGGTACCTGTTTTCGTTATATACGCAAAATTGGCTCGTCACCAAGTCTAGCGGTCTTTCTGTCTGCCGTATAGTCTAGCAAAGCCTACCAACGTCATCGTGCGAGGCTAACATAAGTAAGATTAGGTAATCTGTTGTCATAAAACACACCACCTACATATTTGCCAAATCGAGATGCTTAAATCCGATTGCAGTGAGGATGATATATTGAAAACTTGGCAATCGATAATTAAATCTAGGCCAATAAATTTAAAGGTCTCTTTAGGTTTCAATAGAATATTGCAAACTTTATGATCTGATCTTTCTGTTCTTTTATATTTATGGTAATATTACCACCTGTCATCAAAGTAGTTTTGATTCGAGCCAAATAAGAACAGAAAATTATATTGCCTCTTATTTTCGTCATATTTATTGCGCAATTTGCAAGTTCCCCTTTTAAGTTCACTTTCAACTGTTTCTTGTGTATTTTGTACATTTTGTAAATACGTGCATTAATCATTGCATGTGTAAATAAATAGTTTCTTTTCAAGTCATAATGAATGAGCAAACCAAGTATCGCTGACAAGTTCAGTACACAAGTTCAACAACACTAATTACATCATGCGACAAGTACACCGGACAGTGACCGCGCGGAATGCAACGCACGCAGCCACAATGAGATGTATCTTGCCATCCGTGAACTGATTTTCTACTAGCTGCTTTTTATTATTAACCACTTCACAATTACTTACATGCGAACTATCAAATCGTCAAAAAAACTTAAAATGCATGTATAATTAATCATCATAAAATTTTAGTGTCTTGTTGATCATTCAATCTTGAGGCAAGCATACTCGATGAATTTTTCATGAGGACTACCTGATTTGAAGTTACCTTGCAACTGACCTGTGTGGCATTGAACTACGTCTACTCTTGACTAAAAGTCTTTATATCATCATCTGCAGCTTTGACTTAACCCACTGGCATAGCTCCCTTTTTGCTCTTGCCATTCACCACAATCTTTCATTTCATTTCATTTATTGATTGCTCACATGTACATAAAATAAATAGCATTTGTTCTTATGGTTGCCTAAATCAGTACATGCACCCTGTTGGGCACTGCTATGTCATAGCAGGTTTATATCTTGGGCGTTTAATGTGTAAAAATCTGATGCAATTCCACCAGCACTCATCCTTCAAATTGAAGAGCAGCTCGAATGATATCTCTGGAACTCTTTCACAAAAGATATCCACTAGTAGTAAAGACCTACTCATCTATCAATTGCCGCCTACTCAGCTCCAAAGTAACACTTATCAGCATCAATAAACAATGCCCACCGCCCAGGAACTAACCATTAAATCGTAGACCCGACCCACCATTACAGGAAATCGTGCATGGATGAACATTATGCACTTTATAGAAAGTTCATTCGATGAGAAGCTTTCGATTGAAGCATTATGCATGCAAAGCTTACCCAAGGTTGAAAGGGTTAAAATGGAACTTGTTTTACAACTCCAGTTGAACATTGAATCATAATTCCACTGGAGTAAAGATGGAAAGTGTTGTTATGATACTGGCTTTTGTGTTGTGTATGGCTGTTTGGACTGATGCTGTAATAGATGATAATAATATTATGACTGTGATCTTCGTCTTCTTATCGATTCACTGTTTTCTTACGAACCCAGTGTGGAGAAGGGATTTAAAGTGTGTAATTACTTGAATAATTGTTATTTATTGAGCCATTGGCTGTAATGTTCATTTAATACGCATGATCTTATATTACGTTTGGTACCGTTTTTACTCTATTAGACCATTATAATCATGGTTTAGTTTTATTTATTTGGCACGTTTTTGTAGTCGGTTTGTCAGAGAGGACCTATAAAGGTATTATTTTGATTAGATGACTACTATTAAACTTTCTACTTGTGATATTCGTTTTCTTAAAAGTTATACAAGCTAGCGATCACCACTTTTATATTTTTCGAATTTGTAAAACGAACAAGGTATAGAAAAAAACGAATAATCATAAAAAGTAATAGATGTTGTGTTTGATTCTATGTCTAAAGTTTGCGATCTCAATAAATAATAATGGAATGCCAAACAAACTTTTGTACGTATAGCTGATGGAACAAGCATTTAGCCTGATGTTAAGTGGTAACCATCGCCTATAACAAATCATCGCCTCGTAGGTCACGCACGTCAGGAACGTGCCACACACAGCCCTGCGTCCACTGATGTTCAACCTCACGTGCCAGTGATTTCACCGGCACCCCCGCACTTGAAACCGAAACACAGCAATGCTGCTTCACGGCAGAAATAGGCATGGTGGTAGCACTCCCCCGGGCCAGATCTTTACAAAAAGCTGTTATTTATAGCTTTATTATAGCTGTTTGTTTATAGGCACACTATAATTATTAATTACTTACAAAAATGAGAAACATAGATCATGTAATTTTTCTACTAGTCATTACAGACTTTGAGCTATGTAAGCTATCATCAAAGCACATAATATCCTCAGCTGAAATTATGCGAAGTTGCAAAGCTTCGATGATTTTATTGCCTTGTAAAAGATTTGACAGTTTGCTAAGACTCGCGTAATAAAGATGATTTGCCTACCTTTCATAATAATCGTTATGATAGACTCGTAGTGGTACTACTAGTCTATCAGAACAGAGTTAAGATAAAGATGATGATGTAAGGTTCAAAGTTTCCATTAAATATTGTAAGTTCCATCTCGTTCCTTGACGTTTAACTACATTCCTCATTAGCCTACACTCGTTTACGATATGGACATTTATAGATTCGAAAATGTCACAAGAATGTTGCTATTGACTTTCCCTTTCTATAAGGACACCTTTCAAACAGTTATCGGTAGATAATTTGCATTTTACTTGAGAACTTCAAGTTAATTACTTCAAGTTGATTGAGCTCCATGAAATGTTTTATAGAAGCTTGACGCATAGCTCTATCAAACTTGAACATAAAGAAGATACGAGTAGTCCAATATGAAACGCACTGAATCGTTAAAAATATATTAATATTTTTAGACCGAAATTCAAAGATGTAATTCACTGATAAGCAAAAACTGAAATATTAGACATATTAATATTAAACCTTCTAATATAAAAAGCTACTCCATCTTTTAATAAAAGATGTAAGTAGTAATATTGCGTAAACAATACTGAACAAGTAATCCCAACCAAAACCAAACACAGGTGACTTTACTTAACTGTCAAGTTACCTTGCCATAACTACCATACAAATTGCCTCTCCACTACACCAAGCAAATACCACTACCGTACAAATAGATGAGCTTACGCTATCTTGGCAAAACAAGTTAAATAAATACGTGCTATCAACCAGAACTGCAATAAATAGCCCTTATATAGATGATGCTACTCGTTAAGCCACGCTAGCAATTCAATAAACACTTCAGCTGCATCGTTAAAGGCTAGATCAGGTTGATGTCAAGGGTCAATGCGACATGCCTTCTAGGATCCTCTCTCTGCCCTTTACCGGTTGTTTTCTCCAGCGAAAGTAAACTTCCGAACATGCACTACCTGTATAGACTTGTTTCAGTCCCGCCGTGGGAATAGAGTTAGGTAACTTTCGTTGTGGGCAACCTAATCGCAGATCTGGTGAAGTTGATAGGAGAGGACTTGTAAGATCATTAGATCATTAACAATCTAAGCTTTAATTACCTCAAAATACACAACACAATTCATATTTTTTCTGGATTTTTTAGCATACCTGTTCTGCCTCTTTAAAAAGACTAGAATAAAATCTCAAAAACAAAAAGCAAATTTAAACCAAAAGTAAAATCAATAATCATATGCATTTCGTTCTGGGACAGAAATCGTTGCATATTTACAAATGCATAATATTGCAATTGTTATATTATGCAAATTTTTATGCACGTTTTGAAAGAAAAATGATGAAACATTTTGTTACATAATAGACTTCGCTAAGTGTAGGTGTGATTCATTGAAATGTCAAAATATGTGCTATAAAAATTAATCAATAAAATGTTGATTTATAAAGTAACTCAACATAAACAATGAAGTAATTTGTCTTTCGGCTGGCTTGTTATAAATTAATAAAAGTAAATAAAGAAAAAACACTTGTAAATTAAAGTATAATCATTCTTGGATATTAAGAACAACTTTAATGGGGTGCGAGGATTAGCTAAGAAGCTTAACGAATATGAAAGTTAAAGCCGATTTTAGTTAGGTATAGATGATTTGACATTGATGCAATAAACTAGTTTGAATATAAACTGTCTTAAGCCCTACTGCCTCACAGATTACAAAACCAAATAGAAATACAAAAAGCGACCATGACGTTATTTCAAACCTGATATACTAGTTTGCTAATAAGAATGCAATAAAAAATTTCGTTAGCCCAGAAACGAAAATTACATAATAGAAGAGATTTACGGCAACTTAACTGGGACGACATTTTTACTTAAACTTAAAACAGAACGATATACGTAACCTGCCAGTAGTATTAGTATTCTGAGGAAACTATGAAGGTTAGTGGAATTCATGGGGGCTTTATGGTGAACTAATCAGTTATATAAAAACAGTAGAGTTTTTATCGGATTTGGTATTAGGTTGTCTGATGCCAAGGAGGTTTGTTCTGCCCGAAAATTGAATTTTGAAACAGGCTGCTCTTTGAATAAATGCGATATTCGCAGGTACAAAAAAAAAGAAAAAAAGATTTTTGGGGTGGCGAGTCCCTGCTATCAATTCGAATTAGTTTCCAAAAATGAAATGAAATGAAAAAAACAAACAAGAACCTTAAATACAAACAGGGTACAGGTAAAAAAGACCAAAGTTATCGAGCTATGAAGACTTGCATTACCTTATGCATTTATAGGGCTTGTTTGGCTCAAGTCCTATGGCCTAGCCTTCCACTATGTATAGCGTTCTCAAAATACTAGTTGCCTTTAGGCTTTACTAAACATTAAACGAGCCGTGGTATAACTTTCTCTTGTCCAATTAATCACGCGTAATATGACATTGGCCACAAATCCCGTAAGTAAACATGGCAGATAGTAGCTAAGTGCTCGGTAAATTGCCGTGAAGGACACTTCAAATTACACTAAAGTACATAACTAATAATTTGTAAGAAAAAAAAACGACAGTACTAGAAATGTTTACTAAAAAATAATATCTGAACATTCTATTAAATGTTTGGCTTTTTATTCGATTTTGGTAGGTTCTTTGAGTTAAGAAATGTAAAACATTAGTATATACCTACAACATAATAACAACAAACAAGAAATCACTTTTAGCGATAAGACTGCCCATTCTAACTGTTGAAGTTTTTATGTATTCTTGTCCTTGTTTTTATCTGTTATTTTAGTGTTTAATAAACTAGTAAAATGGTGTTGGAGAAGAATGGAACGGATCAGCTGGACAGAAAAGTAACGAACGTAGAAGTATTAAATAGAGTCGACGAGGAAAGAGCCCTAATAGGAGTTGTTGAGAACAGAAGAGGAAAGATGATTGGCCATCATGTACGACATGACAGCTTTATCAGAAATATTATCGAAGGAAAGGTAGAAGGAAAGAGAGGAAGAGGAAGACCAAGGATAAGCTACATGAGCCAAATAAAAGCAAAGATCGCCGTAATGTCGTATAAGGAGGTCAAGGAGGTTGCCCTCGAAAGAAATATCTGGAGAAAAATGCATACATTACACCGACAAGAGCGTTGCTCTTAAATAAGAAGAAGAAGAAAATTCAAATATTAAAAACTACATCATGAAGTTCGACCGACCATCTTCGTGCATCGTACAGTGTGCGAAGACCTTTAGTAGTCAGAGCTGAAAGAGCCCTAGGCTTTAGTGTGCATAGCTGCCGACACTATCAATCTCTCTTACAGGCGTATCAGCCGCGGGCTGTCATTCTGAATGCGATAAACCTGATACACCAGCAGTGTTATTACGGCACATAAACTGGTTAACGATGACAGGTGTCGTTTATAATAAGAGAATTATACGATAAGCTTGAATCTACTTGATAAGTATACATCTGTTTCTTTAAAGTAGGTGATTATCAGGCCTAGAAGGGGTTTGTTCACCCTATTAGTGTAAACGTGTGTTGTAAGGGTTTTGAATTAAGAATGTTGTGGCAAATTATATAGTAGTTGGGGCTCAGCTACAGGCTACCAACGGGGTCCACAGGTGGCGGATAGTGGAACGGCCATCAGATATGGTGGCCCGCTGCGAATAACCAATAAGCAGTCCCCGAACAAGCAGCGGCAGGGTCAACAGGAAGTAGTGGAAAGTCTGGTGGGACAGGCTTGCCTATAAAATGCTGCATTTTCCAATGACGACCCTGTGACATGGCGATCAAATGCCGCCATTAAATAAGCATTCCTCTGATACTGGGCAGCAGCCGTATCAGTACTGGCAGAAGGCCGAAGAATAGTTTTCTGGAAGGGCTTCTGACTGGACATTATAGGGCGGTACGCCGGCCTCTAAACTGCGGTGCAGAAAGCAAGGGGAAACTACTGCACAACACCTCCCAACAAAAAACAGTAATGATGCACAACAATAAAGAAAGTAACGTTCTTGACAACGGGCTTCCGCGATGTAACATGCCGTGGCGGTCTGAGTCCGGCAGGAGTAGGGACAAGGCTACTCAGGTCGTCATCCTGCGAAATCCTTGTAAAATTGGAACATGGAATGTTCGTACCATGCTCACTCCGGGAAAATTAGAAGAAACGATAGGGGAAATGAATCGACTGAGCATAGATATATTAGGACTAAGTGAAGTAAGGTGGGAAGGAAGTGGTGATTATTGGAGTGATGAGTACAGAGTTATATATACAGGAGAAAAAAAGGGAAGCAACGGAACAGCCATCATTCTAAATAAAAAATGGGGCAATCTAGTAGAAAATACTATACACCATAGCGATAGAATAACAGCAATAAAAATTAAATCTGAACCCATTGATACGTTTATAATCCAGGTCTACATGCCAACCGGAAGTTATCCAGACGAAGAAATAGAACAAATGTATGAACAATTAGACACGCTACTGGATTTAGTTAGTGAAAAGGATAACTTGTTTGTTATAGGAGACTTTAATGCAGTAGTGGGAGAAGGCATAGAAAGGGACATAGTTGGGAAATTTGGATTAGGAAAGAGAAATGGAAGGGGAGACAGACTAGTACAATTTTGCAAAGAAAACAACTTGACTATATCAAACACAAACTTCGATCAACCTAAAAGACGAAGGTACACGTGGAAAATGCCTGGAGACATTGAAAGGTACCAACTTGACTATATAATAGTCAAAACGAAGTATAAAACCATGACGTCAAATTGCAAAACATATCCAGGAGCAGATCTCAATACTGACCATAACTTATTAGCTAGTATAGTAGATATTAATATTAAGAAAGTTAACCGAAAACAAAAGCCCAAAGATATTGATCTCAATAAGTTAAAACTTAGTAATAGTATTAGAGTGCAATATAGTAATATAATAGATGAAAAATTAAAGAAATATAAAGAAAATGATAATATAGGTATGAGTATAGATAAAAAATGGTGCAATATTAGGGATATTATAAAGACAAGTGCAGAGAACATCCTACAAAAAGAAAAAATAAAACCAAGAAAAAAATGGTTAAATACTGAAATAAGCAATTTAATACTAGATAGAAGGAAATACCGAAATAAAAATGATGAAGCTAGTAGTAAAGAATATAGAAAAATTACAAACCAAATAACACTTAAATGTAGAGAACAAAAACAAAAAGATATAGAACAAGACTGTGACAATATAAATCATTATATGAAAGTAGGGAAATTTGATGTAGCATATAGTATAATTAAAAATCTTAGCAGAAAAAAGAAAACAAAATCTACAGCTATTCTCGATGAAAACAACAAATTACTCATAAACAATAGAGAAATAGTAGAACGATGGAAAAGATACGTTGAAGAGTTATATAAAGGAGAAGAATTATCAGATGATGACTTTGAGCATACAGAAGACGTAGAGCAAGACAGTTTGGGACCAGATCTACTTAGGAGCGAATTTGATGAAGCTCTTAGAAATATAAAAAATGGGAAAGCAGCTGGTGATGACGGAATACACATAGAACTAATCAAAAACTCAGATAATTACCATTTGCTAGAAGAAATATTTAAAATAACTAAAGTAATGTACGAAACAGGTGAAATACCTAATGATTTTAAACTAACAAAAACAGTCACAATACCTAAAAAAGCAAATACACTTAAATGCGAGGAACACCGGACTTTAAGCTTAATATCGCAAGCCTCTAAAATCATATTGAAAATAATACAAAATCGGATAAGACTGAAAGTTGAAGATAACCTAAGCGATGACCAGTATGGCTTCAGGAGAAACAAAGGAACGAGAGAAGCAATCTTAGCCTTAAGACTGATAGTGGATAGAAGAATGGACGTAGGACTAAATACACACATAGCATTCATAGATCTTGAAAAGGCTTTCGATAAAGTAAACTGGAAAAAGATGACCAAGTTGTTGAGGGATACTGGACTGGATTTTAGAGACAGAAGAATAATATACCAGCTATACAAAAGTCAGGAAACAATCATAGAAGTAGGAAATGAGCGAGGAAAAGCTAAGATAAGACAAGGGGTAAGACAAGGATGTTCACTCTCACCATTAATTTTCAACATTTTTATAGAAGCAGCCATAAGAATAATAAATGAAAAATCCACTGTAGGGGTAAAATTCAACGGGGAAATTGTAAGATTCGTAAGATTTGCTGATGATATAGCGGCAGTTGCAGAGACCCAAAGCGACCTGCAAAAACTTTTGAGCACAATGGATTCTGTCTTTAAAGATTGCTCACTCAAAATTAATACCAATAAAACCAAAATATTAATAACATCAAAGACAGAAGACGCCACAACCAACATCATAACATTAGATAACATTAGCATAGAGAGAGTAAACAGTTTTAGATACTTAGGGAGCCTCATAACAGCAGACTCTAGATGCACACCAGACATCAAGTCCAGAATAGCGATTGCAAAACAGGCATTTAATAACAAAAGACAAATTTTTACATCCAGGATTTCCAAAACAATTAAGAAAAAATTTATCAAATCATACATCTGGAGCATAGCACTTTATGGGTGTGAAACGTGGACCATGACACAAAGAGATAGAGAATTTTTAGAAGCATTTGAAATGTGGTGTTGGAGAAGAATGGAACGGATCAGCTGGACAGAAAAAGTAACGAACGTAGAAGTATTAAATAGAGTCGACGAGGAAAGAGCCCTAATAGGAGTTGTTGAGAACAGAAGAGGAAAGATGATTGGCCATCTTGTACGACATGACAGCTTTATCAGAAATATTATTGAAGGAAAGGTAGAAGGAAAGAGAGGAAGAGGAAGACCAAGGATAAGCTACATGAGCCAAATAAAAGCAAAGATCGCCGTAATGTCGTATAAGGAAGTCAAGGAGGTTGCCCTCAAAAGAAATATCTGGAGAAAAATGCATACATTACACCGACAAGAGCGTTGCTCTTAAATAAGAAGAAGAAGAGGTTGTAGCTTTTGCTAGCAAATGATAACGAAAAATTGGATGTGAAGGAAGTCCCATTATACTGTGTTGTTTTTTGTTCGATTCCTATACAAACTGAATTTACACAACTATGGGCAAACAAAGTATAAATGTACACTGAAATAGCTGTAATAGAATTTTAAAGTGGTCTTTATTGCCGGCCAGTTATATAAAGTTGGAGAAAACTGTAGGATAACAAAAATATTAATAAAAAACCAAAAAAGTAATTTTTTCGTCATTTTTTTTCTTAAGCCCCGACTGCCACGACCAACGGCTGACACTACAACTTTATATAACTGGCCGGTAATAAGGACCACTGTAAAAGCCTATTACAGCTATTTCAGTGTACATTAATACTTTATTCGCCCATAGTTGTATAAATTCAGTTTGTATGGAAATCGTACCCCCGTAAGTAATTTCATAAAATAATAAAAACCCGATAAATTTCTTTTTTTTAATTAGTCTGACTGTTCATATATTTATAGTCTGGACTTAAGCCAAGCCTATATATAGATTTTCAGGAACAAGAATTGTTATACATACATCTGGTTACCATAGTATAGGCTTAGCTTAGTTTGGGGCTAGATAATGTTTGTTGTTTGTTATGAATTTTCGCAAATATTTATCCATTGACTTCTCACTACTTTCACAATATTACTGGATCATCAGACAGGATGACATCTTACGCTTCGTCTTCTGATTCATGGTAGTTCGAGAATTTTCACTCCTCAGCAATTGGCAGCAATAATAAACTTATGCAATTTATGTTTTGTCCATACTCATGCACCACAACAATGAAAAAGAAAGTAATGGTTGTAATAGCATTTTTCACTGAGGTTTACTGCATTAAGTTTATTATATGTACGGAAACTAAACAATAAGATGATACTAGGAAATGTAATAATTGTGGGTGCTCCGCAACTAATTACTTCCGAGGGTGGATGTTATTTAGTAATTACGTGACTGCCCGTGGCATATAATATAACCCCGTCTATCAACTCCCGTGGAAGTCTTAGGGACAGGTGAGCCTTCAAGTCCCTATTTATACCTCTAGCAGATCCGCATGGGGACCGATGCGCCAAGCGTGATAGATCCTCCTAAACACCGGGAAGGCCTATGTCTAGCTGGGTATTTTTTGAGCTAACGCCTGAGGAAACTATTGGCTTTACTGTTTGTAAGTACCTCTATCAGATCCACGCGGGGACCAATGCACCAAGCGTGATACTCGTGAACCTCCTAAATATGGGGAAAGCCTATGCCTAGCAGGCCATTTTTTAAGCTAACACCTAAGGATAACTATAGGGCTATAGTATATCTACAGGCTTTACTATTTATAAGTACCTCTATCAGATCCGCGCGGGGACCAATGCACCAAGCGTGATAGAACCTCCTAAATATCGGGGAAGGCATAAATGTCTAGCAGGGCATTTTTTAAGCTAACACCTAAGGATAACTATAGGGCTATAGTATATCTACAGGCTTTACTATTTATAAGTACCTCTACCAGATCCGCGCGGGAACCAATGCGCCAAGCGTGATAGAATCTCTTAAACATGGGGAAGGCCTATGTATAGCAGAGGTTCTTAGGAGTGAAACTATAACCTTAACTTATAAAAATATGACAAAAGATAATTGCGTTTATAGGTGTAAATGTTTTCATATAAGAAATATTATGATGGTTACAGTATAGTAGATAACCATTCGTTTTCATGTTCATGAACTTGGATCTAAGAATTTATATTTCGTGTAATGACGATCATATGCATGCAATTATCTTAATTAAGATAAATTAAATGGACAAAGGAGCGTGTTGCATCTAGTTTATTAGGCAATTACAGTAATTGTATACTTTTTTATGTCTTAACTGAAATTTATAGCCTTTATTTGAGCCTCTTTTTAATAAACAAGCAACGGATTTTTTATCTATTCGACTGGCCTCTCAGCTTAGTTGGTAGTAGCTCTGCCTTCTGCGCCATAGGTCGTGGGTTCGATCCCCACCGAGAACAAATATTTGGGTGATGAACGCAGATATTTGTTCGCTGTGTTATATTGTGTTCAACACATGTATTTAGAAAAAAAAAATCAGGTGATTGTTCTCTGTCTGGGTGTAATAATTGTATTCTAAGTATTTTTTTACAAAAAAAAAGTAGCAAGTAGTATTATATCAGCCATCTGGTTCCCATAGTACAAGCTCTGCTTTATTTGGGGCTAGATAGTGCTGTGTGGATTATCCACAACATTTATTTTCCTATACTCTTCTGTTAGATCCAAAATGCCTTTGAAATTAAATTAGACGTTATCAGCCACAATTAGATAAGAATAATAATTTGTTTGCGAAACAAGCACTTTCACTAGTTTATAATAACCTAAAAAAGAAATCCTAATTAGTGTCTATGTTTTTTCTAGGAAACTACGCTGTCACTTTTTTACGACTTATTAGTGATGTCATGAAACGAATTATACACAATAATATTATAATATTATAATATTATAATCTTAATCTAAAGGCATGTATGAAAAAGACATCTCCCGAAAACTTATGTTGAAATCTTTGTCTATTGTGGTCCAAAGAAATATGGCTTTATCAACTAATACTCGTAGTACGTTCAAACTTATCTTATATTGTATCTAAAAAAAAGTATTTTCTTTCTTTCAATCTATGACTGTACCGTATTTACAGGAAACCTGGAGTCTTTGCAAATAAAGGAAAGATACATTACGACTTTAGTCCCCAGCTCTCTGGTAGATAGTCTCTCAGGTCTCTTAGTAATAAATATTCAATAATAGTTCTATGAGGTATTTTAAACAATAAAAGCATAACTAGAGTTAGCCCCCTTCATACAAATGAGAAAAAAATTCATACATTGAGTCCTATCCCAGCCAATGCCATGACGTATGAACCTTCCTTTTTCAAATGTTTATATAGTTCCAACATCAAAGATAAAGTGACATTTTGATGTTTTTAGCGACCACAAAATTTCTTAGTTCTATTTATAATTTTTCCGTTTGAGAAAACTGAAGGATCAGTTTAAGTTTTCAGGAGGGTTTTTCATTATTATTCCGTTCAACAAGTCATGATATAAAACTTACGGTTTGCTGTACGGCATTCATGTTCACGTGTTCAGTTTCAGCACCGATCAACACACACACATCACACACATTCCTCAGTCCTAGTGAAAGTGGATCCTGGATTGTAAGGGTGGTTCACACGTAGTGCGGGCGTTGCTGCCGTGGCGAAGTGAAGTTCAAGGTGAGTATGCAAGACGCTTATATACGGGGGTGGTGGAGCGCAAAACTGCATCTGTGTGCTGCAGCAGCGGTGGTGTAGTGCACACTTGCGCGTGTTGCAATTCTCAAGCTTTTTATCTAAGATACGATTTTAGTTGCAAATAAATACATAAAAATTGTGAGCATGCAATAAATTTAAGAAATGGAAAACGTTTTTCTACCTACGTAATTAGAAGAAGACTCGCATAAATTGTCCAAATCTGGAAATTGACATTTCTCATTATATTTGGGTCCGGTTAATGTACGGCCAGTTAATGTAAACACTGTTAAAACGATGCCACTTTTTTCCACTAGAAAATTGTTAAGGCCCGTGTACACTGGAGCAGATAAATATTTCGATTATTAATTTTGTTTATCTAGCGAAGAATAATTACTCTATAGAGTATAACGGCTTTGATTTAATTGAAAAAAAAAATCATTTTCTGCCACTGTGGCGTTTTTATATATAGAGTTTTTATTCAAATTACTTGAAACCAACCATCATCTGTAGAGCTACAAAACCTAGACTAGAATGAGTAAACCGATTTTAATGAAAAATCTATGGGACCTATATTCTATGTTCTATGACCTATATTCTATGGAGACTCAAAAATCATGAAGTTATGCGATAGGAAACATAAAAAAATACAACCGAATTGTGAACCGGGAAATCGGGACCCAGGGCCAAAATACTTTAAGTAACTTGTTTATCTATAATGTCATGGTTTCCCGCGTCTATTATAAAACTTGACACAAGTTTGAGAGCCGCTAGTGGGCAAGTTCCAGAGATCACTTGCATTTCCACGCCCGCAGCCACGATCCGACCTCGGAAGTGCTAGCTATTGCACAACCGCCTTTATTTATTACTGTGATTACAGTGCATTGAACTCTGGGGTCCATTGTTGTAGTACAATGTGCTCCAGGAAATGTATGAGGAACTGATGGGGTGAGATATAACGGACATGGTTGTTAGATCTATTGTAATAGATACTAATATTTATCTATGCAACAAAAACAGTAACCTACAGAAGAAAACAGTTTTATAAGCTAAAAAAATAAAATTAAGCTTGAAAAAAATAAACTTAAAACTGGCAATAAATAAGCAAATAAACTCTGTAACGATCTCCAGATAGCTCAACTGTTTCTTGTGTATTTTGTACATTTTGTAAATATTTGTTTAATTGTAAGTTTCTTTGTGTAAATAAATTATTATAATAATCTGAGAGATAGCAAATAAACTTAACTTAAAGCAGAAAATCGTAGTGATTGGCAAAAATGGGGGGAGGCCTTTGCCCAACAGTGGGACACTACGGGCTAGTAGTAATAGTTATAACATTTGGCTTGAAATTAGCTCTGAAACTGTTTCTCATAAGAGATGGTAAATAGTTAAGTTAGACCCACAAATGTCACGTCCATACAAATGAGCAATCAAAATTTTCATACATTGAGTCCCCAGCCATGACGTATTTTGGGCATTATTTATTTTTAAACAGATTGTTTTCTCTTATTAAGAATACCTACTTGCAACCATTGTGAACAGTTATTCTTTTATTTCAGACAACAAAGTGCATAGATCTTTAACATACATATATATTATACTAGCGGCCGCCCGCAACTTCGCTCGCCTCGTTCCCGTTCTCGTTACCTATTCGGGTTTAAAAGTATCCTATGTCCTTCTCTTGGTTCTAAGGTACGACCCGCTTAAAAGTATCCTAATGTCCTTTTCTCGGTTCTAAGCTAACTCCCCACCTATTTTCAGCAAAATCTGTTCAACCGTTCTTGAGTTATAAATAGTGTGACTAACACGACTTTCTTTTATATTTATAGATAACTTATTGAACTTATTTAACTAGCACGTAGTGACTGCGACAGGGCTCGGCAGCTGACCCCGGAAAAGTCGATAGAAAATTCAAAGAAAGATCTTCCTTCATGAATGTGACTTATAAGTCTGTCGACATTCATGAAGGAAGATCTTTCTTTGAAGATTTTTTTTTGTTTTTTACTATAGTAAAGTCACTGCCTTTGAATTTTTCCAACCGTACGAAGTTAGGGCGGATCGATAGTATTCCTATAAAATGGTCTTTTCTCTTTATTAATCAACCAACGCCTACTTTAACGAGCCTACCAAAGTGTCTTGTATTAATCAAGTTTATTATTTATCAGTAGCCCATTATCGAACAGATACTATCTGTTCTGGATTAGTTACTACTATAGTTACACAACACGGTTTCCTTCGATTTCCTCCCACCTAGTTTTTGAAGCTGACATACGAACGCCTGGAGATTCCAACACAGCACTCAAACTGTAGCTTGTTCAGAATTGTGTACACTCGATGTGGTTTTGAAAGTTATGAATTTACTTATGGCAATGGATTTGACTTGCTCTTCTTTTTCCATGGGCGTTTTGACACAAAATTAACATCTGAGGGCCAACTTAAATGAATGAATAAATACTGATAGACATTTTATACTGTTTCGTCTAACTAAGCTGACACTAAGCAAATGTACTGTGGGAATCGGATAGAATACTGTTTTTGTTATTTAGCCCCGATATTGTTTTGTTAATTCGTCACCTTAATCTTTGTTTTTTGATAATAACCCATACATCATTTTACTCGTTAGTCATGCCAATCCTTAGACTATTAATTTTTAAATATAATCTAACTCTAAAGTCATCATATTTCTCCAACAGCACTTTTCACAACAATACCAAGTTTTGTTGATATTTAGGCATCTCTTAACTATACAGGCATTCTCGCTGTTGCTAAGATTTATTTTACAATACTTGTCAAACAAACCGCTCGTGTGTATCCACGTAATGATTAGCTACCAGCGAAGCCTACTAGGCTTTTCCTGATTCCTCATAATCGGCACAAGTACCTATGTCGGAAAATGCGGAAACTCGGAGGAAATGATAGTGAAAGACTTGCTCACCCAACCCAAGGTATCGGCACCCTGGTTGACCACTTCGCAATTAATCGATCTTCCTGACCAAGCTTCTTTTGCCTCTTTCGTAATGAGGACTCAAATATTTGTTGAAAATATGATGTAAGCACCAAACAGTAGGGCCTACCACAAGCTCTGTCTTTCTCTCTGGCTCTGGTTTTGAGTCTGTGTGAGTGTATTATACTGTGTGTGTGACGTTTCGACGTAGGATTTATTTAGTAAACACTCACACAGACTCAAAACCAGAGCCAGACAGAGCTTGTGGTAGGCCTACAGTATGCATGAAATACATTAAGTACAATATATAAAATAGAATATAACTTTATTGAACACCAAAGTTAAAGATTGCAAATAACAAATTAATAGGAGTACTTAAAAACTAGAAATACAATGGGTGGTCTTATCACTAAGAGCGATCTTTTCCAGACAACCTACATTTTCTACGAGATACTGTTACAAATTTGCTCATAATATAAAGGACGCGCACAGGATCTTATCTGTTTGAAGCTGACGCGAATTTGGTCTGACGCCTGCTCAGGAGTCAGCAGGCGTCACTTTTGTCTTTGTAACTTTTTTTTTTAAAACGATGCATTTCGTACAAAGGTGCTTTTCTCTAGCCAACACTTACATCACTTCTTGTTTCCATATAAAAAATGGGTGTATATAAGCCGCATCACACTCTGGCAAAAATGGGTACGATCAACTTGCGATAGTATACATATAGTAGCTTCATGATTCATATTTTTGGTTCTGACAAAGGTTTGTTTTTCCGCACAACAGCACCATGCGCCGTCGTTTCTAGTGCCTCTACAATGGGATAAAGATCCATCCAGTGCACGCACTGTCTTATGTTATAACAAAATCAGAGCATTTTCAAAAGTGCTCTACCGCAACCAGAATCTTTCTTTATTTGCTGTGGTAGTTATATGTACATATATCATTTATTTTTATTTATTAATTTCTTAAAAATACTTCAGCGGTACCACAGATAAGATTTTTTTACCTATTCTTCTTCTTTTCAAGTAAAGACTCGTTCAAACTTTCTTCGACGAATGTTGCTACCTCAAATAGAAAGAAGAAAGAAAGAAAATAATTTTAATGACCACAAAAACAAATAATATAAAATTAGGTGTGGTAACAAAATTGCACGCAGTCAATTAGCCCTATTTGTTGTCCTCTTCCTCTTGAAATCCTCCATAGCGCAAGTGGTCGTGCACAGTGGACTGGACAGGTAAGCAGATGTGGCACGATAGCAAATTAAATTAGCTTACTTTAGTATCCCGTTTACTCTGCTCTAGATATTATGATAACTTTAAAGTTTAATCTAGTTAAAGCAATATTTCCATACTTCTGAGTGTCAAAGCAAATTTTGTAACACTTTGCATTTACACAGTAATTATTGCCGGTTGTCATCACGTGAAAGTTGATAGAAAGGGATATTCTACTCATAGAACCTGTCACCGGGGATAATGCAGCAGTTAGACGACCCGCCTGACAAGTTCCTCTTCGCAATGCCGTATAAGGCGTTTGTCGTAGGTATCTGCTTTCTGAGGGGCGCGCGCCTACTTCGCCTTTGAATGCAAATAACATACCAATTTGCCATGTGACTATGGCAATACAAGATACTTGCTATTATAGCAGCTTAGTATATAGCTGCTCGACCGGGGAAATACTATCACGATTCCTGTTTGCTGCCAAGCAGCGTTGCTGTGTTTTGGTTTGAGGAGTGTGTGACGGTGAAATTACAGGCATATGTGGCTTAACCCCTGATAAGCCTGATGTAGTTGATGAGCGCAGAGCAATGCTTCATAGGGCAAGTTCCTAACGTACGTGACCTTCTTCTCTTCTTATCGTGTCACTGATTCTTTCAAACCAAGTGTGGTGAAAGGATTTGAAGTGCTCCTCAAAGAGTCTCCTTTCGTGCACTACGTACGTGACCTGAGCCCATGCTTTATTGTATGATGGTCTCTCTGTATATTTTCTCAGAAATATAGGATATAAATATAGGTATGGAATCGCTTTAGGAATTTAAATTTGCAGAAAAAAGACTTCAACGCGCTCTCAAAGACGACGCTCACGAATTGTGTGCTGTGTTTTCGGTTTTGGCTTACAGATTTTTTTTTTCTTAGTAATTGAAGGCATTCCCAAGAAAGCGCCTAGAAAATCAAACATTTCAATCTACTCGTTTCGTGGACAGAGTGTGAATAACTCACTTTGAATTTGTTTTTACAGCAATCATCATTCATCTAGCTTTATTACATCACTCAGCATTTATAATTATATCTGTAGTTTATGCTTCTCATTACGATCAAATAGCAATAAGACATTATTTCATAAACTGATTCAGATTAATGCCTACGTTCGATAATACCACGCTAATCTTAGTCTTGTTTTAATGATTCGTGTAAGAAGTACTTCGTAGGTAACTGTAAGATTTATTTAATCAAAGCATCAAGCGGAATTTGATAAGGTGTTAAAGTGTGCATGAATGTTAAAAAATCGATTTTAGTGTACTAACCACGTACCTATCTTTTGTGTAGAGAGTTTTGAGTTAGTGGGAAACAAAACAAACGCTTCATTCAAAGTAGATAAATTAGTCATATGCCGGTATTATTTTTCTGTTCTTTATAAGTACTTAATAAAAACAACACACGGGAACATTTTATTACATGAACACTATTTTTTTTTGAATAACTGAAATCAAGAATTCATTTTCGCTTCTTTTGATGTATAAAATCTGGGACAAAAACAAGTTGAATTAAAAATATACACTAAAATATCCTTGTTCTCTAGACTTTGTTTTGTTGAGTAGTGTATTTTTGGCAAAAGAACAATATAATATTAAATATTTTTCACTGACAGTTATAATTTTATGCTGATGAAAACTGATGAAAAGGAGTCTCGCCTGAACAAAATTCGGCATGTGATTTTTATAATGTCTGCGTGGTCTGTTGCTGCGATAGAATGTTACATAAACGTTATTACAAGCAGAATCTTATTGTTTGTGTAAATAAAACACAGATATTTAAACCATTTATTGGTATTTTTAATAACATTGGCGTATAAAGATTTTTATAATGTCCCAAAAGTTAAGAGCCGAGCGGGATTTGAACCCGCGACCTTCCCCTCGGTACGGGGGTAAAAATCTTTGTGATTTCCTTAAGTGTAGTAAACACTATAAAATTAATAAACAACATTGGCGTAGTCATAATATTGCACATTTAATTTTGCGAACATCAGCGTTTAAAGAGAAAGAATAAATAAGTAAGCCTGAACTGGCTGAAAGCTACTAAGCATTATTGATAGTGCAATCCACGAAGGCGCGCCCCAATATTCCTCCTAACCGTTTATAGATATGTGTGCAAGCTTCTGTCAATGTTTGAGTGTTATCGGTACACACTAATTACCTATGAGTGCACACGCACACTACAATGAATAGACTACGGTTCGCGAATGCCGCTCGGAGCAAACTCCCCGCACCGTGAATTGCACTATCTATATTACATTTATTTTTACAAGGGTCTGAAAAATAAGTATTCCTACATCTGAAACGAGCAAAGAGTATTGCATGAAAATATTAGCATTATAAAATATTAAAACTACTTTTTTTTGTTCTGCTTTTAGCGTAGGTACTTTTGAACATAACCTAATAAGTTTTATCATTAATTCATCTAATATGAAAAAACAACTTATATCTTTAGCACATAATACTTAAAAATTGCTTAAAATCTATATTTACAACTTATCTAAGGACTGGACAACTGGCTTATAATTTCTTCTTCTCATTTCTATCACTTTGTTTTCTTGCGAACATGGGTGTACTTTCAGGCTTGTTCTCGGGCTTGGCCATACGCTTTGGATGAGAATGGTAATTTCTTGGGTAAGATGGAGGCCTTTGTTTGCTCACTGGGGGGATAAGATGTGGTCCTAGTGTGTATTCAGCTTCTGAGTCCTGTTGGGGCTGTGTGTACGCTGATACTGAATGAGAGTTAACGTAAGCAACTTTTTCTGTCGACGATGGGTTAGTTAGGAAAGTCTGAGGCACCATGATTCGGTAAGGAGACTGGTATTTTGATGAATATGGCATCGGGGTGACGTAGCTCACTGTTTGAACGGCGCCAACATTAGGTTGGTTTGCTGTGTAACTGACTGGTAGCACTGTGGCAATGGTGTGGTCTTTGCTTGGGTAGTTCTCTGTTAGTATAAGATTGCTTCCATCATCTGCGCTTTGCTGTTGGTATTGGTAGTTTCTAGCATCGCCAGTCTCTAAATGACTTTGCACATGCTCGTTTTGATTGACTTGAGGTTGATATAGAATTTCAGTTTCTTTCTGTTCTGGCGCTTCTTGAGTGTAATATTGCTGAGAAACTTCAGATCCTCTGAAATGACCGTAAGATGGTGAGGCTGATTCCACATGCTCCTGTTGTTGTTGTTGATGTTCTTGTTGCTGTCGCTGTTGTTGGATGTATTCATAAGCAGCTTTGGCTGCTTCATGGCTTTGTATTTGAGGAGTTTGTGGCGTGTATTCATAGGAACCTGAGTCTTGTTCAAGAGGTTGCTGTATTTGTTGTGGTGCTTCATATTGTTGCTGAATTTGTCCTTGAGGTAGTTCATATGTAACTTCAGAAGACGTTTCGTATTCACTAGTCTCAGGTACGCTTTGAACTTCATGAGTCTGTTGTTGGTGTTGAGGTTGAATGTAGTACGTTTGAGGTACAGCTGTGGGGTGAGACGACTGAGTGTGTTGAGGGACATACTGATATTGATATTCATACTTCTGCTGATGTAGCGGCTGGTGGTATAACGAATGACCATGTGGTAGGTTAAATCGCTGAGTGTAGCTTGAAGGGTATCGTGCCATCACAGGCTGCACAGCCGAGTATTGTACTCCAGAATGATCTGATTGTGTGTACGATGGTTGAACGTGTGGAGTTGCATAATGCTGCCTTCCGTAGTTTCCACCGACGCCGACGTTAGGAGTCTCTCCTGAAGTTGCGAGTGAGCTTTGATATTGCACTTGAGGTGCAAAAGGGTACCCTTGTTTCTTGAAGTATTGATTGACGAGTCCTTGCAAGTTTACGTTGTTCAAATACGTGGACAGGGGATAGTTTGACGGCAAGTTAGCAAATAATTCAGCAGTAGGATTCTTTAACGACGAGCTTGGGATTCTTAACACCAACACCGGAACCACTCTTTGGTCTCCTAATTTAGAGCCGTGTGGGCGCAAATGATCATTTGTCAAGCCAACGTTCTGATATTCAGGGTTTCTGAGCAGTTGAGATGGGTTCACGAAATAGTTTGGCATTACCGACGGGAACTGACCACTCAGACCAGACAACTCATGACCGTTGTATGTAGTGTAAAGAGTTGAAGGAAGATAAGAGTTTGGTGAACCATGTGAGTGTGCGTTGCTCGAATATAATGGAGGAGAAACCAAATCCTTTGTATCTTCATATTGATCTTTAAATTGAGTTGTTGGTTTTGGATAGTTATATGCCTCTTTTTCATCTGCAGCTGAAACTAGTTCAAAGGCTCTGGATGGAGCGATTTCCACATTGGTTATAGCTGTGTGTCCATTTGTTCCTGGCAAATCATCTTGTGAGTAAGGGTAGATCATGAACTTTCCATGATCATGTGTTGGTTTTCCAAAGTACGTGTAGCTATATCCGTTATTTGTTTTATATCCATAGCCGAGATTAGCATCAATGGTTCTTTTTCCTTTGCCTTGGTTTTTGGTATCTGTATCGTTCACAATTTCTATAGCTATCACAGCCGGAAATGGTAATTTCAAGTCAGTTGACGTAGAACTTGTTTTATATATAGGAGTGGGTTGTACTACTGTTTCGACTGTTTTACTCTTTTCCTCGGATTTGATGCCAAATTTTGTTTCTACCTCTCTCAGAAAATCTCGTTCTTCAGCGGTTAGAGTTGTGTTTGCTGGTTTGTTTTTTTTTAACGAAGCTTTGTATTTCTTTGGTTCAGGGTCAGCATATGACGTCACGAAAACCGCAAAACACACCATCTGGAATAAGATAAACATTTATTAAATATCTCCAAAATGACATTAACTTCCCAATTATCTTTGGCATAATAAAATGTGGGCAATGTTTTTATACGTTTCTAAAATTACAAAAATAAAAACCAGGAAATCATGCGCAATAAAACGGTACATATTATATTCATAGACAATAAAACCATTCATTTAGCATCTGTATTGCGAAGCGGCCAGTCTCACTGAGGCATTGCGTGCATCTCATCACTCTCACAGAGGCCAGCAATTAGGTAACATAACATTATCTGTTTCTCAGTATTCCATCACCTCAATGTTGGGAAATTTCAACTACCTAATGTTGCGGAATAAAGCGACAGGTGCGCTCTTTATCGTTCTAGTTTATGATTTTACATACTTTTAAGTACCGCCAGCAACAATAAAAACAAAATGCAGATTTTATCTTTACACCTAATCTTTGTATGGAATTATCATAATTAAGATCTAGGATGCTCTTTGAAAATCTATTTATGATTACCTAATATCCCAAATGAACCGAGGGTATTACATATTTTGTGTAAAAGATGTGAGTATCTAATAGTAAACACCCGACCAGTAAGTAAATAATAAAAAAAAGACCTGTAAATCATTTTACTAATAAATATTTATGTCTTATGTATGGCAAGTGCAGTTCAAATGACTTGAGGAATGGCTAAACTGCAGAACTGATTTTGATAAAATTTCTATGGGACCTATCTGGAAGTGTACTTGCACTTTAACAAAAAAAAGTTTTCAATAAAGTCCATACATTACTAAATTATGCGATAACAAACATTAAAAAAAATAACAATTGAGAACCTCCTTCTTTTTGTTTGCAGTCGATTAAAAAGGAAATGAAGTTTGAAAAGTAACACAACACCTGAATTTTCAGGTATTGCGTCAGCTATACTCTAGTCTAGCTAGACTAGTACAAGATTATTCTTCCCACTAATGTGCCCTAACAGGAACAGCAGTGCAATAAACACAACGACATCGAAGCTTAACGCCGATCGCATCATGTCATGTCCGGTTGCGCAACAATTTTCTCGTGGAGTGCGCGTGCTATCCAACTTTCCACGACCCCCGGGGTGCGGACCTTTAGCGCTGATATTAGCATATTATTATGAATCACATTGTTTGTATGGGTAGATTGTTTTGTCCAGAACTTTGAACAGACATCTCAAGCTAGCTACAATTCAATACAGACAACAGAGTTATATGTATACAGTAGGCCACAGTATACCACAAGCTCTGTCTGGCTCTATCTCTGGCTCTGGTTTTGAGTCTGTGTGAGTGCTCACCAGTGTATTATACTGTGTGTGTATGACGTTTCGACGTAGGATTTATTTAGTCAACACTCACACAGACTCAAAACCAGAGACAGAGCCAGATAGAGTACAGTTTTAATATGAGTAGACGAGGGCTATGGATTCCAACTTGCTTTAACATTTTATCACGTACTTTACGTTATGCTGACTGCTGATATTATTTTTTTAAATAAAAAACTTACGATCATGTTTGATAAATGATACACGAGTGTAGCGAAAGAGGCATGTCAGGATCGTAGCAAGTGGATCCTTGATCTCTGCCTACCCCGCCTACCCCCATGGGGATAAGGCGTGATTTTATGTACGGGAGTTTGATGTATGTCTTAAAAATTCGGAAACTTGTAGTAAAAATAAAAATCATGTGCTAGTATGATACCTAAAACCATTTCATGACATGTCATATTTTATAGTTTGATAGTTAGGCCTGCGCACACCTAGTTCGCTGGTGGTAGCGATCAGTGAAACGCTGTTATATCGCTGTCAAATCTCAAATGTGACAGCGATATTTGACAGCGTTTCATATCATATCATAATCTTTATTTCTCTTTAGACATGTTACATGTACTTAGATTCGTCACTTCTACCTGGTCAAAAAAATCTTGATAATACGAACTGTTGGCCGAAATTCTATGCAGATTGAAATAACGGTTTGACAGCTATACTCGGACAAACACACACACACATAGTTGATTCGTCCTAGTTGTTTGAGAAAAAAGCGCTTCGATCTATCGATCTTAATTTAAATGCTATTTACCTTGGAGGAAGAATGTCTGTATTTACTTTAGTTGCTATGCGTCTAGAAAACGGTAAGGATTACGGTACCCAATAATTAAAAATATGATTTGATAACAGTACAAATCGGAAAAAAGAAATAACTTGCAAAAAAATATTATTAGAATTCCTACTTTATTAGATGAATGCACTTAGCTTCATATAAAATGGTGTATAGATATCATTACATTACGAAATTTATTGCTCACTTTCAAGCTTTAGATACGAAAGCAAATGATTATAGACAAGAAGATTTATGGGTCTTTAAGGCATTGCTCGTACAAGTAGATATTATCTAGCTTTATTATTTATTGTGAATTAATGTCTGTGATGTTGAATAAGTTTCCATTTAGATGAGTTAATTAGAATTACATACATAATTAGAAGCCTATTTTATTTGGGTCAGCGTGTAGAAATAAGGTGAGCACAAATCATAAATTACTCTTTTCATCATCCGCACTTGATGTGCGGACTGGTTTTTCCGCAAGTATGCTGGCGGGCCCTTTTTGCGTGACGCTTGGCACGTGTTGCTTGAACTTTTTTATGTTCTACGACACGCGTTTTGTGAGTACTGGCATAGTGCACATACAGTTTTCGACAGAAAAACTCATTGGTACACGACTGGATTTTAACCCACGACCTGCGGATCGGAAGGCGGGGCCGCTACCACTAGACCACCAGTGCTCTAAAATAACACGAGTGTCAGGCCGAGATTCATAGACGTGACTTTGCTTTACAGCAAAGGAGTCTTCGCAAAGTAAGCTTTGTTTACCTTCAACATTTTGAATAAAGAAGAGCTTGACAGAACTATGAAATATATTTTTGGTTGAAAGTAGAACTTTCCATCAAAGTAAAGTCAAAGTGCGGTCTATGAATCTGGGCCTCAGATCATCGGAATTACCATCACTGATAATAATGTTAATTTTTTATCTAATTCTTTCATGAATAATCACAAAATCAGGAAATAAATCTCCAGATAGATTTTGTCAGACAATAAACTTTTTAAGTAATGATTGGCACGTAATATTGTACACGCAATCAACTTATTTTTAAGTAACGTTATCGCTGAAAAATGGAGGATCGTCCAAAATAATTGTCGCATGAAAAAGAAAAGAAAGACAAGAAAATCAATAAAGTCGACAAAAAATGGTTTAAAAATGATTTTAAAACACAACAAAAACAAGTAATTATGGCACCGTAGCCAAAATCAGCGAGGATGACTTTATCAGCATCAATTTTATAAATAGTCACAGTCCATCTTCTCAGATGAAAGTGCAGTAGGGAGCAACACTGATGCAAAAGAGAAAGCTGACCAGTATGGATTGCAACAGAATACCAAATGTTTCCTGGTTTCAATCTGCTCCTGCCAAGTCTAAGTAACGGTAATTTGTGACCAACTATTACTAAATGGTATCTTTTGGTATCGTCTGATAGAAACTTAAACGGAACGAATATATTGAAGGGTTGCAGGAAGTCGGTAGCATTTATAACTTTTGAAACTATCACGGTTTTTAACACTATTCTTATGAAACGACGGGATATTTACCATGATTAAATTTTTCTGAGTTGATTTCCGATATTTCGGCACAGTTGCATGCATCGGTAGCATTATAATTTACCTACACAAATTGATTTTGCATTCATCTCGGGTGGTCACTGAACTTTTATAAAATAAAGGTTTGTTTTACAAAAAATATCTGAAAAAAGTGATTGATTTATTACCGTACCATCCTTTTCTATGGCTTGGATAAAAAAATAACCTGGATTAACGCGTAAACTACTCTTAAAATTATACTTATTCTTAAAATTGGATAGCCGTAGTAAAACCACGGGGCGCAGCCAGTTGCTTATAATTTATAGGTACGTATTTAAATTGAATGATCGATGCAATTATTTTGAAATACACCAACAGCAAAATCATTCAATCAATATCAAACAGTTAAACCAAGCCTATAATTAGAAACCATTAGATCATCTTTGAAGCACACCTGATTAATTTTTCTTTTTTAATCTGTGGTATGAGTAGCATCGTAAATTTTAATCTGTGGTAAGAGTAGCATCGTAATGGTCGTTAGACATTACGTGCGTATACGCAATACGTTAATCTAACTTAGCGTGTACGTCTCGTTAGCGTAAATACAGCTATCGAGACTGACACAATGTCATATTAAATTACAATTCATTTATTTTTCAGCAAAATTAATGATATTATTTTCGTACTGACTATAAAAAAGGTTCAACATTCATTTGTTTCTTGATTCTGAAATTTCAAACTGAAATTTGTTCTTTTGCAATGTAAAAATAAACTGAAATGCAATGAAACTCACAGAATAGTTTATTAAAACTAACAACATTCAACCTAAAAAAAATAATGTGTGCGTGAGCCGGTCAGCCAAAGTCATAGCTCACCGTAGCCCTGCAGATTGATGTAAAGTTGACTAAATTTTATTATTATACATACATATTTTATCATTTTAGCCTAAGGAGTTTTAACTTCCTGTGTCAAAAATCTTTATCCACACAAAGAAACTTACTATCTCTCGGTACCCCACGGGCTCAATGTCTCAACCACACGAGGATCAAAAAAGTAGGCTCTGTCAAGCGTTCAAAAAATATTTAAAAACTATAAATATAAAGTTACCAGTTTCAATTCAGTCAGTTTCCCATTTCCTACAAGCTTGTAAAAAAAAAGCAGCCAAGTGCGAGTTGGACTCGCCCATGAAGGGTTCCGTAGCATCAAGTAACATAATATAAAGGTTCTTGTAGTTCGTCGAAAGGTAAATTGCGGTTTACGATTTATGACGTATAAAAAAACTACTGGCTAGATCTCGTTCAAACCAAATAACGTTGAAAGTTTGCATAGTAATGTACAACATATATTTTTTTTAGTTTTATCATTCCCTTATTTTAGAAGTTAGAGGGGGGGGGGACCAACTTTTTTCAACTTTGGAAGTGTCTCTCGCGCAAACTATTCAGTTTAGAAAAAAACGATATTCGAAACCTCAACATCATTTTTGAAGACCTATTCATAGATACCCCACACGTATGGGTGCGATGAAAAAAATTTTTTTGAGTTTCAGTTTGAAGTATGGGGACCCCCAAAATTTATAGTTTTTTTTCTATTTTTGTGTAAAAATCTTAATGCGGTTTACAGAATACATCTACTTGCCTAGTTTCATCAGTGTAGCTCTTATGGTTTCGGAGAAAAATGGCTGTGACACGGACGGACAGACAGACAGACATGACGAATCTATAAGGGTTCTGTTTTTGCCATTTGGCTACGGAACCCTAAAAAAGTAAACATGCCTTCGCATCTTTTGTAGATAATTTAGGTAAGTATATTATAGCGTCAGGGACAACAGAATTTTTTATTCATGTCCCTACTTACGGGACGCTGTAGTGCCTGGGACAGGTTATAAGATAGAATAGGCTTGCCCAGCACCATCCTGACAGCTTAGTCGGCCTAATCCACAGGAAAGACATGGTCTATACGTGTGGAGCAGCTGCGGAAACCAGCTTGTGTGTAATAGAAAGGTAATGAATATTCTTAATTCGTTCACATAATGCTTACGTATTATACTGAATGGTAATACTAGGTAGCTGATAGGTGGCAATTATAGTTCATTACTTCATCATAACTACCTATATACAAACAATAAAGAATAAACAATAAAGCACCGAATGAACACATTATATAATATAATTTGTGTATTTAGGTTTTCAGTCTCAAAGTTTTTAGATTTTTGCGGTTTACAACACGGCTGACGGTCATTGACACAGTTTTATGCTTCTAAACGTCATATTTTTTTTTATTGCTTGAGTATCATTATTTCAAACTGGCCTCTCAGCACAGTTAGTAGTAACTCTGCCTTACGCTCCGTAGGTCATGGGTTCGATCCCCACCGAGAACAAATATTTGTGTTTCACCAACAAATATTGTTTGTACAGTTTAAATATTGTTACGCAGTTGTTTTTTCTCTATCAGGGCGCTATATTGTATTCTAATATGTATTTACAAAAAAAATGTAAGCATACTATATGTATTATATCAGCTATCTGGCTCCCATAGCACAAGCTCTGCTTAGTTTACTAGGGGATAGATAGGTTGTCTACAATATTTTTTTTAAATGTATGTTTTAGGATTTTTATATTTTACTGTACTCGGACGACCCACCCACACCCACTGACTGATATATTATGACTCGCTTTCCAAAGCTACAAGACCTAGACATCTGAAATTTGGCACAGATAATTTTGAGCAGCGTGGGCGCTCAGTAAGAAATCTTTTATGAAAATTCGCTTAAGAGTGGTTGAAAATTCATATTATGTGTCAAATTTTGTATGAATAAAATGAAGTTTAAAAACTTGAGAAACCGACGTCATGGCCAAACTGCTGAACTGCTGAATAACCTTTCAAAGAAAAAAAAATCTAATCGGTTCATATGACGAAGTTATGCGATAGAAAACTTAAAAAAAATACAGCTGAATTAAGAACCTCCTGCTTTTTTTTATTTGAAGTCGGTTAAATAGCTTTACACAAACGAAACCATGTAGAATTCTACTAGTAGGTATTATGTAAGTTTCATCTTAAGATTCAGACAGATGCAGTTTCCTCTAAATCCAAAATGCAACGTAATAAACTTTTAAATTACCATCTGTTTGGCTTAGTTTAGTCTAGAAATGGTAATGCATTACATAAGAGCTTAATTTATTCCCATTACTTACTTGCAAATTACGTTCAAACAATGTACGAGTACTACCGGTTAAAATCTGGTAAGTTATTACGCAATGATAATACATTTAAAAACGTTTGGAATTTTTGACTACATTTTACTAGACCCTGCGCTAACTGATGCCGTAAAACGTGAAAAAAATGGACTAAAAACGCATCTTCCGACCCAAACATGAATGGGGAAATCGAACTACCTATTTGAAATTATTTGTGATTGGGAGATTATTTGAAGTCAGTTGTCTGTCACGCAAAGTTATTTTGCGCGAGCGCTAGTAACCTTAATGGCCCGAACACACCTAGTTCGCTGGCGGTAGCGATCAGTGAAACGCTGTCAAATATCGCTGTCAGATTTGAGATTTGACAGCGAATATTTGACAGCGTTTCACTGATCGCTACCGCCAGCGAACAAGGTGTGCGCAGGCCTTTATACTTACCAAAAACGTCACAAGCATTCAAGCATTTTATGAAATCGGTCATAAAATCAAGTACAAAATCAAGTGATACTAAAGAGGTTTTATTTTATTGCAACTTTCACTGGATGTTTTATTTTATGTATCATTTCGTATTCAACCATGACCTTGACCTGCATACTAAGAGTTACAGCACGTTATATCATCAAATGACGACGCACTTTAGAGTCACACAGGTCAAACTCATTGGTTGTTTCGTTTTCTACGAAGTCACAGTCACAGCCGTCGTAAGTAAACCCTATGCATTTCTGGGAAGAACGATTCTGAGCCCTTTACAATACAACCACCAATTTCCTAATGGAGTCGTTTCATCTTGTGAGTGGGTGACCTACGTTTTGTCTTCCAACTCGTGGTTGCTTTTCGACCCTTTATTCCCCAACCCTTAGTCCAGATGGACCGACGACATTGTTAAGATCGCGCGGGAAGTCGGTGGATGGAAAGAGCTCAGAATCGTTCTTCCTGGAAATGTGTAGGGGAGGCCTATGTCCAGCAGTGGACTTCTTCAGGCTGATGATGATGATGATGATTCCTTAACCTCGTGTTCCTATCACAAGTCAATATTCATTCTCTCGATAAAGTTCTCGGGGCAATATTTCTTCAGCCAATGCTATTTGATTTCATCGTGCTTCTATAGTAAAAGATGTTGCTCAGAGCCCACTAAGCAACAGTCAACCCGATCAAGGTCATTGACCTTCGATTTATCGATTGGAAAATAAACGTGAAATGCCATGAATTATGTAAACTTCAGAAAGTGATAAGAGAGATTCCAAAACATAACACCTTGCTAAATAATTTATGCATGCCGTAAGAGAAATGCATCATATCAGAAACTGGTTTTGGACAAGAGGATTCCCTGAGTCTCGATAAAATCGAAAGTAAGTATAAACAAAACATCTACATTCTGATAAAGTTTTATTATTAGCTAGCCAACTTTGATACTTATTGAGGGTTTATTTTTTTGTCTTCGTGCTTACTGACTGCTAAAGTCCAACTTGTCTATGGACTGACTTAACTAAAAAATATTTTATTCATGTAATATTGATAAGTAAAAAAGATAAGATAAAATGTTGACATTGGTAAAATTGACCAAATGGACAGATGCCATTAGTTAAGAGAAAGAAGAAGAAAGAGAAGAGAGAGAGAAGAAGAAGCTTGACATCCCCCCAAAACATGAATGTTGGCGACCCATTACAATGAAGAGGAAATGTCATTAATGGACTTATATTTCCAATATACCTAATCTGTGGTGTTGGTAAAAATGTATAGGTACATAATGTTGTCTTGCTGGAACTTTCTGTCAAATCCCAGTCTTTTGACAGAAACTTCCAGCATGAGCGACGCGCTCAAAAATCCGTTACTGAAAATCTATAGATACCTATATACTGAGCAGCAAGTGTCTATGCCCCAAAAGCACGGAAACATCAGATGAATGCCACTAGCGGTCAACTATCCAAAAGTAAACCTCGCAGAAAGTTGCTTCACACATCAGTTTGGAAAATGCCAAGTATTCTAAGCTATGCGTACTTTAGCTACATTATTAGCTAGCCACTCGGCTCATGGGGTTTGAACCCACGACCTTCTCCTCGATACAGGGATGTGATCTTTGTGTGTAGGTAACCATTATAATTCATTAAAAATCGTTTTCATGGTTTTCTAATGATACCAAACTATGTATTTATATTTTTAAACTTTCTTGTATGGACTTTTATCAAACCAAGCCTGTTGATGCTAATATGATACACCTATTCAACCATAAAATATTATTTATATAAGCATCAATTTCATATTACAAATCGTAAAGATTTATTGATGGTTTCTAATGAAATAGTAAATATTTTATCGAAATTAGTTAGAAACTTTATCGATTACTAAAATCGCGCGCGACTTTGTTTGTCTATGGTTACTTTGGTTCAAACTTCAATATCCACTGTAGCTTTTCAGTTGTTGAATTTCAGTATCAATATCTCTACCAGCACCTCTACCACTGACCTACTTACCTACCTCTACCCTTAGGCTGTTCGTATAGGTATGTCAGTAGATAAAAAGTTCGAAAACATGTGTCAAGTGCACGAATGAAGCCTCTTTGAGGTGCAATTAAAATCATTTCACCATACTGGTTGGAACGAACAAGTGACAAATAAGAAGAAGAAGTAGATAACTAGGTAGATATAGGTCACATTTTTTTCCATTAGTAGCAAATTTCAAACCCATTCTATACCCACAGGGCCACAGACCACCGTTTGTATTTTTAAAATTTCGGAAACCAACTACTTAATCTGATTCATGCTAGATACTTTTTTTCTGCATAAAATCTTAATCCTTCATCAATTACTTTAACCCTATTTGCTAAACCTAGCTAACCCTAGCTTAGTAGATTAGTAAGTAAATACAACGTACCAGAGTAAACAACCGCATTTTGTATGACGTCACTGGGCCCGGCACTCTGTCAACAGAAAACAAATCGATCAATCGATACACTTCACTATCACAACACTGCCACTCCACGTGTTCACGAAAACTGCGGCCGTTCACGTTATGTACCTGGTGTACTCCAGAGCGTGTATGTGCTAAGCAATGGTTCGGCGAATCACTTTGTTGCGTTCTTTTATACCTCGGAAACGTTCTCGCAAGACGCGCGGAGGCTTCGTTTGACCGAGAGTCTCAGTGTGTCCACACGACAGAATCGACTGCGCTTTCTCCCCGTAACTATCCGCCGATCGATATGTTTTTGTAATATTTTTGAAACTTTCACAAATAACAGAATTTGGGCATTGTTCAGCCGATTACGGATGCAGCGTGACAATGGTGTTCGATTCGCATTTTTTGCTAATTCGTTACGGTTAATCGAGATACGCGAGGCGTAAGAATTTACTTCAGGTATTGAAACAACGAGCTTTCGAATTATATAGAGCCAGCGTAAACCAATGTTCGGCAAGGTATGCACTTATATTTTTTAATGGATGATTCATCTTAACTCATTCGAATTGTTGTAGGTAGTATGTTATGTTGACCGCAGCTTATAGGTGTAAGGTAAAGAAAAAGAAAAACAAAGAATAAGTGCGTCTGTAGGTTGGTAGTATATTATTTTGGCAGTAGATTAGAATTGTATTGTAAAGAAGAAGAAAAAAAAAAGATTCCGTGTCTCCGTGTCGTGCCATTACGAGTTTCTATTATTAAAACCGGAAATATTAAAACTTAAATATTTGTTCGATTAAATGTTTGAAACTGACCTTAGAGCTCCTCTGGTTAAATTGGATAAAAATAATTGTCACTAAACGTGAACCTTTACCGTGACCTCTGGTGTATGCTAACCCTTACTGACCCAGACTTCTCAAAAACAACAAACCATCATTGTTGTAGACAGATCTAGACAGATTTATCATAACTCTGTGAAATGAAGATGTGATTATACGAGTACTATACATCATGAACGACAGTGGCATTAATCAGTAGAATTGGCATTAACTTAGTCAATAATGAATAATCATCCATATTCGGTCACATAATTAATTTTATAATTATTCAGTGTGGGGCTATGTCATACTTTATTACCTAGCAAAAAACGTTCATAAACTATTTCATCTTAATAAACCATGTAACAGAGAAGTATGGATTTTAGGCAGTTTAAAAACTTGTATATTGTTCTTGCTTTGCGTAAATGTTAGTCTGTCTGATAATATGTACCTATATCTTATTTTTTGAAAAAACTTTATTAATATTATTATGCTGTATACCTTGAAACCTATATTATATACATTGTTGTATACTGTAGGTATGCGTCTGCTTATGCGGACTTTTTATACCATTAGTCTATAGTTTAAAATATGTATGTAAAGATCCTCTTAAGTTAACAAGTTTTCTAGATTTGAAGGCAATTTTAGGTGAATACATAGAAGTATTTTTTTACTTTGTTTCATCATTATTTAGCGTACGAGCCATAGAAGTAGCTTTCAAGTGTGTAGTGCGGAGACACTACACTCTAGCACTTGTTTCTTGCGTTATCGAGACACTTGTGTGTCTGTCAAAATGATTGTACCTACCTACTTTACGATGAAAGTGTAAACACTAAATAACCGACTGTAGTACCAATACCTATTATTTCGAGTTAATTTTAGATTGTAAGACGAAGTAAAACATAAAATTATCTTTTTGTGACAAGAGAGGCGCCAAAAAAAAAACAAATCAAATTATAGTTACTAGCAACAAAATTAAATAAAAAGACAGTATTTAACTGACTGGCCTCTAGCTCAGTTGGTAGTAGCTCTGCCTTCTGCGCCGTAGGTCGTGGGTTCGATCCCCACCGAGAACAAATATTTGTGTGGTGAACATAAATGTTTGTTCTCTGTCTGGGTGTTATATTGTATTCTAAGTATGTATTTACAAAAAAAAAATGTATTCAAGTATTATATCAGCTATCTGGTTCCCATATTACAAGCTCTGCTTAGTTTGGGGCTGGGTAGTGTTGTGTGAATTGTCCACAATACTTATTTAATACTTACTTATTAACTGAAAAGATAATTTTGGTGGCACAGTATGTACTTGTACTTAATTTGAATGAATATATTTTGTTCGTGGCGATATCTTATTGAAATAGTTGTTGACATGATATTGATGTAATACTTACATAAACATTGCTCCAATTTAAATTACATTACAATTATTTACATTCATTAATTAGCTATAAACTTAGCTGTAACTCGACTTGAATAATTTAAAAGGATTTTGACACAATTTTATTTAAACACTTCATTAGATTAATTTGGACAACATTTTGACGTTCTAGCGATAATTTCAAAATTATTATGGTTTAGGAGGTTTAAAATAGTTTTTTTTATGTGTGTTATCGCATAACTTCAATATCAATGAGCCGATTTTCACAATCCATTTTTATCTAAAAGGTAATATTTCCAGATTAGTTCCATAAAAATTTCATCAAAATTGGTCAACAGTTTGGCCATGAAGTTCGTTTTTCAAGTTTTCAAACTTATATTAGTTTTTTTCAGTGGTAACAATGTAGATGTATTAGAGCAAGTCTTATGAACATTACTTAATGACTCGTAGAGCCAGATCTGTTTCCTCAAAGTCGTAATCAATTCAGTTTTCATAATGTTCACCTTTTAATGTTCTGTAAGCGAGAATAAATTGAGGAACTACATTCCGAATTAATTGCATTGCATACATAACTAAATGAATAGGTATAGCATCATAAAGTTACTTTGTAGAAATACTTCATCGAAATGCAAGATAAATACATAAATCTTGATGCAAACTAGCTGCAACTCGATTGCATAGCAGCTATAGTTTTCGTAAAGATGAATTAATCAACCAAAAATTTACAGAAAACCATGTGCCCTGGATGCCCGAAAAAAGCGGTTTTACACTCTGTCTTGCCTTGTGTGTTGAGTGTCTGGGTGTGTTCTGTGTTTCTAACGCTTTGTTTTCATTAAGACAAGTGTGACTTACAAAGTTTTGTTATTTATTATTATTATTATATGCCCTCCAGCTCCCACTGCTGGGCATAGGCCTTCCCCCTACTCCCTCTAGACATCATGATCTAACCCTACGCTTGTTGGCCGTCAGGAAACCATCAAGCTCGTCTGGCCCTTTCTTTTTGGTCTGTCGCGTCGCCTTCTCGCTTTGAAAGTTTTTATTCTTGTGGTATTTTTGTTGTTTCTAATACACCTTATTTCACTTTGCAGGATTTGTGGGTGTTGCATAGAGTTAACTTACATAAATTAGGTTAGCGGATTAGCATATAAATTAGATTTACTATGCTATAAACTTATTTGTTCTAGTTAATTTATGTTTAGTTTAAGCTTTGTTTAATGTTTTAGGTATGATGTTTCGCACACTCTTTTTTCAGTCATAACCAACACTTCTATATCGTTAAACCATACATCCTGTCTGTCTTAATTCTCCCGCTACAAGCTAGATATTCTGTTGATCGCGTACATCAGCCTCACGTAACTGTTCCGTAACATCGTATAATGTAAATTTGGAAACAATCGCGGGAACGTACGCCCAGTAACTGAACGAAGCATTATAATAGAGTCTTTAGGCTAGACCAACACAATCTACTAACTGGCACCTAGACTCACCAAGCTTTAAGACGTTTCAAAGTGATCCTTGTGATGCAACTGAATAAAGAGATGTTGCAATTGAATTTGTTTAAAAACTGGCTTCAAATCAAAACTTGATGACAATGGAACCACCTCGAAAGAACACTCGTTAAAACAATAAATAATTTTCGAAAGTAATCAACTATTACAGGAAAAACCACACCCTACTTTATCGCTGCATCGTATCAGGTCTGCTTGTTCCACCAACAAAATAGAAAAATGAACAAAAATCTAGCAGATTTTTTTTGGAACGCATGAACGAAATTTGAACGCATTTCGTAATTTGGAGAGTATTCGTACTCTCTGTGGTTTTAAAAGCTTGCAAAAGCTTTCAGAGAGCTCATGAAACCAACTGCTTTATTTGATTTAATTTGCTCCAGTGTAAAAGCTCCTTTAATAGGTCCCAAACGAAAAGAGACAGTTTCTTCCGTTAATTATGAGTTACATAAACGTTTATAATTGCTTTTAAAAAACAACTAAAAGATTTAATTAGCGTGTGAACATTTAATTTTCAACTAGCTCCTGCATGGGACTTTTCTCGGTACTTCAGGAAAGTTTTTATTAAAGTAGGATAGGATCGAATGAAACCACTAATTACTTTAACAAGGGCTGGTCGATCTCACGGATTGATAATTGACTAATTAAATATTATGACAGTTCTTTATCTCAAAGGTAACAAAACTTTTTAGTTAAGTACACAGCTGTTAAATATTTAATTGGTCGATTAGCATTCCCCCTTTTTGTTATTTGTGTGCTACCAATTCATATTCATAATAAACAAAAAAATACAATGTTTGAATGGCTTATTTGAAATATTCGGAAATGTCAGTTCTCGTCTCTTCTGTTTATGAGCAAACATAACAAGAGCAAAAGAGACAAGCTCTGACGTTTCCCGTCTGAATTTCTCTAGTGATCTTGTATCTGACATTTCTATAGTAATTCTGACGGCAAACGTCAGAATTCCAGATGGTATCCAAATGTTTTAGAATAGCTCTGCTGATGTCTCTTCATTGTACATACCGAGGTTGAAG
Source organism: Thera britannica (assembly GCA_939531255.2). Taxonomy (NCBI): domain Eukaryota; kingdom Metazoa; phylum Arthropoda; class Insecta; order Lepidoptera; family Geometridae; genus Thera; species Thera britannica. Next base: position 9,218,464 of record OW618050.2, read on the forward strand.
CCAAGGTGTGCTCCATTAATTGTAGAAAAATATTGTGTGACATAAGTTTACCGTTGCAAAAAAGTGTCAGTTACCCCTGAGGCTATATAAATGATTAATATGGCTGCAAAATACCTGCTGTTATAGGTGTGGTAAATAAACATTCTCTTTCTTTCTAAACATGTCAGGCCAGTCTTTAGGCAGACTAGATCCATATAGAATTAGTTTAACAACTGCACGTGATTAAACTACATTGGCCTGTTGATCACGTAACTGTTTTAAAAAAACTACTACAATCTTCTTCTTCCTTCGGCCTTATTCCTTTTTTATGTGAGGCACAACATGTCTTCTTCTTCCATTTCCCTCTGTCAGCTGTCATCTTTGCATTTAATCCTCTCTTAACCGGATATACATTATCGTATGTTAATAATGGGGAATGTTACCCGCCTCGACTCGGCCCCCGTAGGCCCCCCTAGTCAGTGCAGGGCCCCTAGGTAATTGCCTAATCCACCTTATGGATGATTCAGTCCAACATGGGAACCCTCCCCAAATATGAGGAAGTGTTATGCCTGTTTTAATAAGTTGATTATGATGAAACATGCTAACATTCACACAAGCTTCCTCATTCAGTAAGATAAGTCTGCTGACAGATAAGCTCATCAACTTTGCCATTTCTTGGATTGTAAAAAGCAAGATAGCTATCATGCAGGAAGTTTTACAATGTTTTAGAATGTACTAACAGAACATATTAAGTATTACTATCTTTTTCCTGGTAATAAGAAGATAAGTTAATTAGTCTCTCAAAAGCTTTTACTTCTTTTTAAAAAGAGCTTAACTCTTGCAGTAGTTCCGTTTCTCCCCACAGCAATAGTTAAGCGGCCTCCTTGACTTCCTTATACGACATGACAGTGGTGTGGTCTTCTTTTTTATCTGACTTTTTTTACATTCCTTCAATCTTTTGTTTTTAATTTATTTAAATGGCTTTGTGCTAAGCGACCACACATCACCTAAAACTAAACTTAAACTTAACTAAACCTAAATTTATACAAACTTATTGTCTAGCTAACCTACTTCTGCCAATTCCTTCAACCTTCCTTTCAATAATTAAGCCTCCGCTATACACTGGTCTAAAAACAAAACACGACCGGAAAGTTGGAAAAATTTAAAATAAAGATGGCGTTGCCTGACCTGAGCTGTGAATTCATGTATTTGATACCAACTATTACTTATTCTGTGCTTGGGTCTGACATTTGTCACGACATTACAATGTGTTGACTAGAATACGCTTCGTTAGACAAAAACACAGACAGATATTCAGTAAATAAATATAACCCAATTGTTATGTTAGCTGATTCCCGTCGCAGAGTTTCCATTGCATATTTTTCATCCAGGATTGGTGATAACAATGGCAAGCTGTGCGGTATTTTTTAAACTACCACGAACGCTACATTTTAAATCTAACTTATATAGTAGTGTAGTAGTAGTAGTCTAATTTATATAGTATAACAAGCAAATAGCCCCAGATTTAATAAAAGAAACCTTCCACCAAGAGAGATTTTCCTCATATTATGCAAAACCAGAGTGAGTTGCAAGTTCATAAATGTCGGTAGTCGGTGAATGAACACTTGTATTTTTTAAAGGTAAAAAACGGAACCCTTATAAATTCGTCATGTCTGTCTGTCTGTCCATCCGTATGTCACAGTCACTTTTTTTCAAAAAAATGAAATGAAATGAAAAGAAATAATTTATTTGCTTGAAGTATGGTACTTACAAAACTGTAAAAGCTATATGTACTGATGAAACTTGGTAAATAGATGTATTCTGTAAACCGCATTATGATTTTTATACTTAGAACTGACACTCAAAAAATATTTTTTCATAAAACTTATGAGTTTTCTTAACATTAAGTAAAAGATTATTAAACCAGTTAAGTATTTACGACAGAGATGCGTTAACGTCATCGTAATTAGCCTTCTATCTATCGACTTTAAAAATTAATGAGGTATCGTCAGCAAATAGTACTGTTTCACATAGTTTTTTAACCAAAAAAGGAAGGTCATTTACGTACACTAGAAACAAGAAAGGACCTAATATCGAACCTTGTGGCACCCCTATGTCAATAACTGACCCAAAAGATCTCTCACCGCCCACATCAACTTTAAGGATTCTATCAGTCAAGTACGATTGTAATAAGTCAATGGAGCGATTTAGAATACCGTAATGTTTAAGTTTAGATATTAAGAGGGTGACGGACGCAGCTCGCAACTTCAATTCGAGGCGCGGGCAAAAATTGCTCCGAATATAGCTATCTCTATTCATTTGATGCGGGCGCCACGGAATATATAATAGTAGTATACACACACAGGCGCTCGTGTGACGCGCTACTTCTATACGTGAATCCAACCATAGTGCCGCGCTTGTGCGTGTGCGTCAGCCACTGCTAACGATTTTTATGCATTGCCTAATTTCGTCAACGTTACTAAGCGTCAGATAGGCTAGTGGCTAGGGCGTGCGGATTCACACTGAGAGGACGAGGTGGGCGGGAGTTCAAATCTGGTCAAAGAGAGTTGACTTTTTGCACCCTACAATTTTATGTTTTTATTTTTTGTGGCTGCATTACCTGACTAACCCTCTAAGCTTATTGCTTGCTTGTTTCGCTTTTCTAGTATTCAATAAGCAAGGATTGGTCATGCTCTGAATGCAAGAATAAAGTGAAAAAAAAAACAACATTCCTGAACCGATAAAGAACCTTCAGAGTAGCTATTTACGCACTTAGAAAAGACACCAGGAAATTCTCTAACATGATACGAGTGAGTTTATTCATCAGGTAGGGTTTGTGCGGGTTCTGGACCAAATTGAAGAAGAGTAAAGAGAACCATTGACTCCGAGTTGAGTTGAGAGAGCCATTGACCCCGGCGCGGAGCGATGGAGTTGTGGTTGATGACGTTCCAGTAGAGGATGATGGGTGGGAGTCCGCTCAACATCAGGTGTGGTGTGGTTTGCTTGACCTCATTGGCCTAGTGGTTGGAGGGTGCGGGTTCAAAATCAGTGATAACGTTACAGTAATAGATGATGGGTGGGTATCCGCTCTACGTCAGGTGGGGTGTGGTTCGCCAGACCTCATCGGCCTAGCGGTTGGGGGGCGTGGGTTCAAAACCAGTCATGACGTTACAGTTGAAGATCATGGGTGGAGGTCCGCTCAACATCAGGTGGGGTGTGGTTCGCCAGACCTCATCGATCACACACACACAGCAATAAAAAACACGCAAAGCGGCTCACTTACCAAAGTACAGAAAGTCTAATAATGTGACTGCATTTAAAAATATACTTTATTCGTTGAGCAATTAGGTTGCTTTTATTCTGCTTATTTACATTCGCAAAACCAACGATTGCGAACATCGACCTACAATTACATGGACCTCGGCTTTCGCACAAAACTCGCGAAAAAAGTGTACCAAGCTAACCTACTATAGGTGGATACTTATATAATGATTATAAACAAACTGAAAAAAAAATTATTTATGTCTTATCACAATTACTATACAGGGTTATTCATTATTAGCTGCAAATACTCAGGAATTAGGTTCAACAAATAAAATAAAAAATATTTATGAAATTATTTTTTTTTAATTTTGATCAATTTTTTTTTTAAGTTTTTGTATCAAAATTTTATTTTTATTAATTTCTTTACGGCTATTGCATAATGATTGCCATGGAGAACAGGACGATGACCCACCCAGGCAGTGACTGAACGCAGAGTGTCACTCACGGCGCGCGGGCGCGGATCAAAGGTCAAAACAGGTCAGGCGCCAATGATTCCTTTATCGATTTTCTCGGGATTTTCATAACAAAACTTAAAAAAAATCATATCATAAATATTTTTTATTTTATTTGTTGAACCTAATTCCTGAGTATTTGCAGCTAATTATGAATAACCCTGTATAGAACTCAATTTTGATTGCATGAAGCAACTTCTAGTGAACGTTACAGAAATTTTTCCAAGTCTTTTTATCAATATTTCCACCAGACGTTGAGCAGTACTCTGTTTATTGAGCTCCAGTTATATAAAGAAAAACTATTTTGTTAAAGTATTTCTCAGTCTTTTTATCAATATTTCCACCGGACGTTGAGTGGTAGCAGTTTTTTGAGCTCAAAATAAATAAAGTTTTTTTTTTAATTTCTTAGTCGTTTTATCAATATTTCCACCTGACGTTGAGCTGTAGTTTATTTCTTGAGCTCCAGAAAAATAAAACAGAAATATGTTGTTCAAATTTTTACAAGTCTTTTTATCAATATTTCTACCTGACGTTGAGTGGTATCAGTTTTTTTAAGCCCCAGATAAATAAAGAATAAAAATATTTTGTAGCCATTTTTCTTAGTCCTTTTTTCAATATTATAACCTGACGTTGAGCGGTAGTCGGTTGTTTGAGATTCAGATAAATAAAGAAAAAAAATATTTTGCTGAAATTTTTCCAAGTCTTTTTATCAATATTTCCACCTGACGTTGAGTGGTAGCAGTTTTTTTAAGCCCCAGATAAATAAAGACTAAAAATATTTTGTGCCAATTTTTCTTAGTCCTTTCATCAATCTTTCCACCTGACGTTGAGCGGTAGTCGGTTTTTTGAGATCCAGATAAATAAAGAAAAAAAATATTTTGCTGAAATTTTTCCAAGTCTTTTTATCAATATTTCCACCAGACGTTGAGCGGTACTCTGTTTATTGAGCTCCAGTTATATAAAAAAAAAACTATTTTGTTCAAGTATTTCTCAGTCCTTTTATCAATATTTCCACCGGACGTTGAGTGGTAGCAGTTTTTAGGGTTCCGTAGCCAAATGGCAAAAACGGAACCCTTATAGATTCGTCATGTCTGTCTGTCTGTCTGTCTGTCTGTCCGGCCGTGTCACAGCCATTTTTCTTCGAAACCATAAAAGCTAGACTGATGAAACTTGGTGAGTAGATGTATTCTGTGAACCGCATTAAGGTTTTTACACAAAAATAGAAAAAAATCTATAAATTTTGGGGGTCCCCATACTTGAAACTGAAACTCAAAAAATTTTTTTTCATGAAACCCATATGTGTGGGGTATCTATGGATAGGTCTTTAAAAATTATGTTGAGGTTTCTAATATCGTTTTTTTCTAAAACTATAAATTTGGGGGTCCCCATACTTGAAACTGAAACTCAAAATTTTTTTTTTCATCAAACCCATACGTGTGGGGTATCTATGGATAGGTCTTCAAAAATGATGTTGAGGTTTCTAATATCGTTTTTTTCTAAACTGAATAGTTTGCGCGAGAGACACTTCCAAAGTAGAAAAAAGTTGGTCCCCCCCCCTCTAACTTCTAAAATAAGAGAATGATAAATCCAAAAAAAATATATGTTGTACATTACTATGTAAACTTCCAACGATATTTAGTTTGAACGAGATCAAGTCAGTAGTTTTTTTTTATACGTCATAAATCGTAAACCGCAATTTACCTTTCGACGAACTACAAAAACCTAAATTATGTTAATTGATGCTACGGAACCTTTCATGGGCGAGTCCGACTCGCACTTGGCTGCTTTGTTTGAACTACAAATAAATAAAGAAAAAAAATAATTTGTTGTAATTTTTCTTAGACCTTTTATCAATACTTCATATACAGGGTGGAATTTTGTAATGCCACCTGGAGGGAAAGTACTCTTAATACTCCAGATAGAAAATTTTACTCACAGGAAACATTCCTTTATTTTTGAATAGAAAGCAAACTGCATTCAAAGTTTTTCGAAAATTCTCTCACACCCGGGAATTGAACCGGCTAAAATCAGAAAAATTATACCTTGTACTTTTATTGCATCGATCGTTAGTCAATTATAAGGATGAAATCTCTCTAACAAACATGATAAATTAAATGAAAGAAAAACCAGGAAATCTTAAATTAATTTAATTATTTACAAAAAATGGATAACTAACTAGTTACTTGAAATTAGTTGCTTGAAATGGGCTCCATTCTCTTGGATACACAAATTTATTCTTTTAACGAATTCATTTCTTTAAAAGAATAAATTTATTCCTTTTAAAAAAAAAAATTAATTTAAAAATTATTTTATTTTTAATTTTAGAAATTGCTTTCTATCCAAAAATAAAGGAATGTTTCCTTTGAGTAAAATTTTCTATCTGCAGTATTAAGAGTACTTTCCCTCCAGGTGGCATTACAAAATTCCACCCTGTATAGAAATTAATGGTTCATAATTTGTTTTAGTCGAAATGTTGGCTTTTTTCGAAATTTCGGCAGACTTTTTGACCTAGTGCTGCACCTTAATTTCGTTTACCCAACCTACAACCTACCTAGGTACTTAGTATTTCCCATCTTCACTTAGTACCCTTCCTAAACTAACAATTATCAAATATCTAAGCATTATGTTTTATGCCAGTGTAGGTATTTAACTAGTCCGAAGTCCGAGCGATTCACACACACAACCGAAGTGTCCCGTGTGCTTCAAGCGTTTCCTCCCCCTGCACCCCGCCACCCGCACCGTGCGTGCGCGATAGCAATAGTAGCCGTTCGAAAATGCCATGAATTTGATCGTGTTCCGTAATACCAAAAATGATGACTGAAAACTTTTTGTATTCTTTACATAGTATTGTTATTCTGTAACTAGACAATATAAACTAGGTTCCTTAACAAAAAACACGTAAGATATTGTTGTTTTTAGTACGAAACCAATAGGTAGAAAACTTGATAAGTTTAGCATAAAAATGTGCAAAATGCGATTGGTGTTTATTTCATTTTAGGTAAGTAATTTGAAATAAAAACTGTTGAGGAACCTAGATAAATACTATGCAAATACAATTATTACAATAATATAGTGTAAATCTGTCTAAATTAGAAATCATTTTGGTATTCCGTTTGTATGAAAATTTTCCATACGTCAGCCCCTTAACTAGTTTTTTCGTGTGCGCGAGCTGCAAGCAGCTCGCGTGTCGGTGTGCTACTCCCAGTTTTACATTACACTTGCACTTGTAAAACCCCAAAAAGTAGTAAAGAAAGTCCTAAGTAACCCTAAAAGTCGATCAGTGAATCAAGTTCCTCAGTGTAGTAAAACCCCAATCAAAGTCCTAAAGAACCCTAAAATTGTTTACATAATCAAGGTCCTAAGTGAAGTAAAATTCCAATTAAAGGCCTAAGGAACCCTAAAAGTTGTTTATTTTATCAAGTTCCTCAATGTAGTAAAACCCCAATCAAAGTCCTAAGGAACCCTAAAAATGTTAACATTATCAAGCTCCTAAGTGTAGTTGAAACTCCAATCAAAGTCCTAAGGAACCCTAAAAGTCGAACACTTAATCAAATTGCTCAATGTAGTAAAACCCCAATCAAAACCTTATACGGAACCCTAAATTGTACGTCAAGCCAAAACCCTTAACGGGTCGAAACCGCTGGAAGGAACCCAAACGTTGACTACCGGGTCGCGTGCATCGCGAGCTGCAAGCAGCTCGCGTCCTCAATGCGTTCCCACAGGGGCGGAACCCTAAACCAAGTGAAGATCTAATCAAACACCTTAAAAAACCTAAAATTCAATCTCCAATCATAGTCCTCAGTCGAATGAACCGTTTGAACGACCTGACCTCACAGCACGGCTCGCTTTGCTCGCCGCACTGTTCCCCATTCGCTCGCCGCAATGCTCCACTCGAAAAAAAGGGTCAAAAATAATAAAGGGGTCTAGAGGGGGGAGGGGGGCAAAATTTATTTTGCTTTCAAAATAATCTCACCTTCCCTACATGACCCAAAAAAAAAGTCTTGCAAGTCACTCCGCTTGGAAGATACGAAAGGGGGGGGTGAAAAAAGGGGCAAGAGGGGGGTGTTTTTTTTGTTTTTTCAATTCAGGAAGAAACCCTCTATACGAAACCCTAATCGAAAACCCCCTATCTCGACGGCATCCGGTAGCACTCACAAAAGGGGGGGTCCTGGGGGGCAAGGGGGGCAATTTTTTTTGTACAATAATATTCTTATCTTTTTTCTTCTCTTTCGTCTTCTCCCTTTTAATCTTTTTTTTTCTGAAAAGTAATATTTCATCAAAATCGGCTAAGCCGTTTTGTTTTATTGTTTGTTACTGCATACCTTCGTCATTTAATTTTATGATCCAATTTAGTAAATTTTTCTTTTATCTAAAAGGTTATACTTCCAGATCTGTATGTAAATCTAGTAAGTATAACTTAGTGCATAGAATTCATGCCTATGGAAATAAATAATAATAATAATAATGCTGGACAATTCACACAACATGATCTAGCCCCAAGCTAAGCAAAGCTTGTGTTATGGGTGCTAGATAACTGATATACATAATACAATACATTACATGCATAGATAATTTTCATTTCAATTCATAAATGAATTGAAATGGAAATTATTTATGGGTGGCTGCTTTGCACTCATTTAGGCCTTCGGTGCTCATTGCGGTGGAGATCAGTGAAGCATTGTGAAATAACACTGTCTATTCGACTTATATTATTGTATTTTATCGGCATTTAAAAATATTAGGTATACCAAAGAGTTTCGACAACCCCAACTGACTCTTCAAAGTTCTGTCAAACGCAAAATCTTGGGAAACTCCTTGCTGCGTGTATAGAAATAGGCACATGTATTTTGGTATTTGGGTATTTGAGCGCACCGTGCATGAAGCCTTTGACAGAAAGTTCCAGAATTCGGGACATTACAGACACCTCCAGATTTAAAAGACGGCAATCAAAAATACTCTAACCCATATATTATTGTTATGACTGGGCTCTCAGCTCATTTATTAGTAGCTCTGCCTTCTGCGCCATAGGTCGTGGGTTCGATCCCCACCGAGAACAAATATTTGTGTGGTGATCATAGATATTTGTTCTCCATCTGGATGTTATATTGTTTTCCAAGTACCTATGTATTTACAAACAAAATGTATTTAAGTATTACATCAGCTATCTGGTTCCCATAATACTAACTCTGCTTAGTTTAGGGCTAGATAGTGTAGTGTAGATTGTCCATAATATATATATATATATATATATATATATACTTCCTTTTCATTGTAATGGGCTCCCAAACTCTTTGCAAAATCGACACTATTTTTATAAAGGCCTAAAATCGGCTACTAGTTTTTGAGTCTTCTTCTTGTCATGTCAATAGAAAATTAAAGCTGGTGTGGTGGATTATGAATGTGCCTCAAAAGTTTTGCTACTTCACGTTGGTTTCATTTATTGTTTTCCTTCACCGTTAGAGTGTACTGACATAGTGCACATAGGTTTTTTGGCAGATAAACTAATTTGTGCATGACGGGGTTTGAACACACGCCTTTAGAATCAAAAAGCGGGTCGCTACGACAATATAACCGGTGCTAAGCAACCAGAGCGCCCCTCCACCTAATGGACCGATGACATTCTAAAGATCGTGGGAAATCGGCAAATTGTTTTTTCATGGAAATGTATAAAGGAGGTCTATATCTAGCAGTGGACTTCTACTTACTGATGATGATGACGGAAAGCACTGGGTAGATAGGAAGATAGCTACTTATGCAACTACAAAAATGGAGGTATTTAACAAAAGCATTGCGCTTCGCTGGTCACGCACGATAGGAACGTGCCCTAGAATGTACTTGATAAGTTATATGCTACATAAAATATATACTTCTACAGGCTGATGATGATGTGAATACAGGTTATCGATCATAATGTACGATGAAGATGGTTTTATGTCATTTCGTTATACTGTGACAGTTTGTTTTATGTTACACTGTGGCAAATTTATAGTACCAGTAGTAGCTATGATTTAATCTAGGGTATATTTTACGTAGTCAGAGATGAAATGTCATGTCACGAAATTTGACATAGGTCCAACCTTCTTGGCCGCTCGGGCTGTACTGAGAAGTAAGTACAGAAACCTATCTATTTATATTTTTGAAAATTTTATTTTTTTATAAAAACTACGGCAACTAAGAAAAATGCAATAACATCAGGTTTTTACGTATTTATTAAGGTAAACGGGAACAAAACTTTCATTGCAATGGCTCTAACAGCAACGGAAAAAAACCATTTCAAATCCAAAAAAAATTGAGAGTTTTTGGCAAACTTTGCGTTCAATTTTATCGAACCCTGTGAGTTGAGGAGAATTTCTAGCCTAATCATAATTTTTTTACACCATTTAATTGTAATATTTTACAAAAAAAATAAATGGATTCGTCCATACAACGAAAAAAAATGCTACTTTACATTTTCGGTTTCACCTCATGTAGGCCCTTAAGACTGGCCTCTCGGCTTAGTTGGTAGTAGCTCTGCCTTCTACGCCGTAGGTCGTGGGTTCGATCCCCACCGAGAACAAATATTTGTGTGGTGAACACAGATGTTTGTTCTCTGTCTGGGTGTGTTATATTGTATTCTATGTATGTATTTACAAAAAAAAAAAATATCAGTAGTATATCAGCTATCTGGTTCCCATAGTACAAGCTCTGCTTAGTTTGGGGCTAGATAGTGTTGAGAGGATTGTCTAGAATATTTTTTTATTTAATAATGTGATAGTTTTTATTGACATCACGGATTAAGAAGGTGAATAAATCTCTTCTATTGGAACTTTATTGATCTAAGAGAATGATCTGAGCTAAACAAGGTCATGTCTACGATTGGCAACAACCAATTAGCAAGAAACTGACAAGGGTGCATTTAAACAGTGGCTTCAAATAATGAAACCTTATTTGTACGAACTCTAAGTTTAGTATTATAAGGTTCATAATGAAAGCTAAGTGTTTCTGGGTCGGTGTGATGAATCTGTGATTTTTTTTCATAATAGTTCGTTAAGTAGCACCTAGCGAAGTGTTTTGTACTTATTACATCACGAATAATCACGATCATCTGTTCTTATTACTGATCCATTTCAAGTCACAACAAATGTGCTTGCGCAACTGTTAATGAACTAACGAAATACACGGCTTGTAGAGATGTGAATAAAATAGAAAAATAACCAAAAATATCTTAGATACATGAAAATAAATAGACTGTAGTCCTCAAATCTCAAACAACCTAACAGGAGTAGTAGTTTATTTATTACATTATTAATGTGACTGATTATAAAAATTGGCAAAACAGCGTTTTTATTTTTTATTTCTACTTAAATTTGTTCGGGATAATATGACCAGACTACCAGAAGTCTACTCCAATTAGTACTGATTTAGATCAGTTGAGCTAATATCTCTAGATCGTTTGCGAAAATCTGCAATTTGCTCAACTGTTTCATATAAATTTTGCTCATAATTATAACTCTTGTACGAATTGTTGTTTAATTTGTAAATTAGTGACTTACTAAACTTAAATTAACTATTGTTATCGTTAAAGATCGCTAAAGAATCAAGAAAAGTGAAATTCAAAGCATATTTACATACAGCATCGCTTCCGTAAAATGGTACTGACAATATCTGACAGCCCCATCTCTATTCCATTAGGGCCACAACAAAGAAACTATTTTGAAAGATTGCTATCCGATCTATAATAAGCCTTAATTATGATGATTAGGTAGATGTAGTGTTCTGCAAATCGCATTCAATGTGATTAAAGATAAAATACAATAGGATATCAATATAATATAATATTTCTACCTAAGTACTATGTTTTGAATTGGATGCCACCTGCGAGGAGGGCGTTACTGGCGGCGACACAGTTTAATACTTCTGCCGTCAGTATTGTCTACACGTGTTTTTGTTTAACCTTGTATCTGGTTTCAAATTAATATATTTGATTTGATAAAAAAAAGTAATTAAATAGTTATAGTAATAGGACACTTTTACCACCACACACTTATTTTTTTGCGAAACAATGATACTACTAACCTGATGTTGAAGGTTGTCAATTGAATGACGATACAAAGCACGTGCTCTATGCGGTTGTACGACGTAAAGCCGCTATGTGACCAAGGTGTCTATCGAGCCATCAATTAGACAGACTTCTTCTTCTTCTTCTTAATGAATGGCATCTGTCCATTTCGGATCAATTTTGCCAGTGTCGAGTAGTTTAATGATAATATATCACATAGATAAAATACTTTTCCGTCAAGTCGAGTCAGTCAAAGTCGAGTCGGCCTTACTTGGCTTTGAAAACAAAATGATGGTCTTTTGTTTTCATAACCATCAGAAACCTTTTCGATCAAATCAGAATATCACATAATACACTTTTATTCCAACTGCTAACACTTTAAGCTAAGACCTCAAGTAATGTTGGTTAAAATACCACCGAAATTACACAGCAAAACTCAGAATAACACCAGAAAAACAATTAAAATGAAAATGCTATGTGACTTCCCAAAATGACAGAAAACGAATCAATCATACAGACTGGAGAGCTTAATGATTTTTAATGAAGATTTTTAATGAAAACTCCTTGTTTATAGCTCTCGTGAAGTTTGTAAAGTTGGAACTAAAACCTCATTAGACACTACGGATATTGTACTTGACTTGACGGATAATCTCTCACCTCATTGGCTGATTGACAACAGATTATTTTGAAATGAGAATTTTCAACGGAATGCGAGTGATACTCGGAAACTCATTGAATATAGAATAGAAGCCGTTACATAAGTATTGTTGATGTAGGTCTTGATAACTCGATTTCAAAAAGACGTAAAACGTATAGGAAACATAAAACGGTATCATGAAACAAATTCTGAACTCAAATATTGGTAGGTAATAAAATCTGAGACAAATTAACAAACGTCAAACAACCAAAAAAGTTTGCTTAGCTAGCTTTAATTTTATTTATTTACTTAATATGGTATACACACTGGGCCTTAATAATAATCCTGGCGTAGCGTTGAACTAGTTAATCCGTGTTTTGTCACATTTGTTCGAGTTGACAATTGCATGTCAATGCAAGAGACAAAACACGGATTAACTAGTCCAACGCTACGCCAGGATTATTAATAAGGCCCATAGATCTGTTTTGTGGTAATAAGCCACACATTCAGCAGACATTTAACGATTATAATTTTTAAAACACAGAAAAGTTTGGTACCTTGTCTATAGCCTCTTTACTTAGACTCTGTCAAACCAGACCTTTGCGGAACTTATTTTTAGGGTTCCGTAGCCAAATGGCAAAAACGGAACCCTTATAGATTCGTCATGTCTGTCTGTCTGTCTGTCTGTCTGTCTGTCTGTCTGTCTGTCTGTCCGGCCGTGTCACAGCCATTTTTCTCCGAAACCATAAGAGCTAGACTGATGAAACTTGGTGAGTAGATGTATTCTGTGAACCGCATTAAGGTTTTTACACAAAAATAGAAAAAAAACTAAAAATTTTGGGGGTCCCCATACTTGAAACTGAAACTCAAAATTTTTTTTTTCATCGAACCCATACGTGTGGTACTATGGATAGGTCTTCAAAAATGATGTTGAGGTTTCTAACATCGTTTTTTTCTAAACTGAATAGTTTGCGCAAGAGATACTTCCAAAGTGGAAAAAAGTTGGTCCCCCCCCTCTAACCTCTAAACTAAGAGAATGATAAAACTAAAAAAAAAATATGTTGTACATTACTATGCAAACTTCCAACGATATTTGGTTTGAACGAGATCTAGTCAGTAGTTTTTTTTTTATACGTCATAAATCGTAAACCTCAATTTACCTTTCGACGAACTACAAAAACCTTTATATTATTATGTTATTTGATGCTACGGAACCCTTCATGGGCGAGTCCGACTCGCACTTGGCTGCTTTTTTTATACTATTTGAGGTCTAAACAAGGCTCCCACTTAGCTTACACGGTCTACTTATAACACACTAGCAGCCGCCCGCGGCTTCACTCGCCCCGATCCCGTTACGCCCCGTTCCCGTTACATACATCCGTTCTCCATTACAATATCTTTATAAATTGTAGCCTTTGTGTTAAAAAAGTACTGAGGTCTTCTCTCTCGCTCCGGCGAAGCCGGAGTGAGGGGACGCAGTTTCAGGCTTGTGCCTTTTACTGCGGTGCTCGGGTTCGCTCTCGGTGACAACCGAGAGGTCATGGTGGCGGCTCTTCCGAGCCGGTGGTAGTGCCTCACTGGTCCGGGGCCTGTTGCCGGCCGAGTCCACCCTGTGCAGGGAGGGTCGGATGGCGGTCCGCCTGGTCCTCGTCGAGGCTGCTGCTGTCTTCCGACTCCTGGTCGCTGTCCACGACCAGTTCTCGGGGGTAGGCCCTGCTGCCAGATGCTCGCTCGTAGGCTGGGGCCAGTTCACGCAAGTGCTGGAACGTGGCGTCTCCTGTTCGGGCGAACATCTGCTTGGCAAGGTGGCCGATGGTGGTGTCAAGGCTGTCGACGCGGAGGTCCCGCTGGATGGTGGCGTTACGTACGTACCGCCCCGCGCCTGTGATGGTTCGGAGGCATTGGTTCTGTTGGCTGCGCAGCTTCTCTCTGTGGCGTTCTGCCAACAGAGCGAACCATGCGGGGGCTGCGTACGTGAGGCGCGGGCGGATGTACGTGTTGTACAAAACTCAAACTCAAACTCAATAATTTTTTATTCATTACGATGCAAGAATCACTTTGAAACGTCTTAAAGCTAGGTGAGTCTAGGTGCCAGTTCCACGCGACCAAGCGTAGAAGAACAGGCAACAGCCGAGAAGAACAGGTACAGGCCGAGCTTCATGCGCAGCGGGAGTCTTGATTGGAGCACTGGTTTCAGAAGGGCTCTGGCGGCGATGGTGTTCCCTCTGACCTTCTTGACGTGCTGCTCCTTTGTGTTATTCTGATGTATAAGGTATATATCGGCGCAAAGACGTTATCACATACCACGAGAATACACCACGGACGTGAAGCAACGTGTTTTACTTAGTTTGTTTTGAAATTGATTTAGTTAGTCGTTTGATTAATGATTATGAATTATGTAATCTAGTTAGTTAATTTAACTATTGTAAGACAAATAAAAACAGTTTGTGATTTTAAAAGCAAAAATCAGACACGTCGAAGCAAGTTTGTGTTTGTTCAAACACTTGCTTGGCCGGGTCGAGTTTTTGCATAAATACGGGCGACGGTCGAGGCAGAATTCATTCACAGCAGAGACCGGCCGCGGTCGTAGATGCTGTGTGTGTTGATGATGCCAAAGTGGCAAAAGAGAAACCGACGTTCGCTAAAGCCGCACGTCCCACTAAAAAGGGAGGAGACGCGCAAACTGCCGCCCCCCCCACCCGCCCCCCGCCCCCGCAGAGGCCCCAGGCGCCCTCGCAGAGGCCTCAGGCGCCCCCGCAGAGGCCCCAAGCGCCCCAGCAAAGAACCCAGGAGCCATCCAGACCCGCGGCACCGCCGGCCAGCGCCCCCGCGCAGGGAAGGGCCCCCCCTCCCCCGCCACAGCAGCCCCCCCCGCAGTCTCAAAAGAGAGAGGGACCAAAATACCCGCCACTGGTCGTAGAGAGGCTGGAGAACTGGTCTACCCATTTCAGAGTGCTGGGAGGCAGACTCGGAAGGCCGCCAAACGGACGCCCTTACGGCCAGGGCATCCGCTTCAACCCAGAGGATGAAAAGGAGTACCGGCTTATTCAGACGTACTTGACGGAGCTGGAAAAGTCCGAACAGATAAGCTGGTTCTCCTACTCACTGCCCGCCGAAAGAAGCCTCAAGGTCGCTATCCGCGGCCTCCCATCAGGTACCGACGTGTCAGAAATCCAAGCCGCTCTGGAGGAGAAGGGGTTCTCCCCAGAGTACATTAAAAACATCCAAGGGCGACAAGGCCGCCCGGGCAGCGTCTTCTACGCCCTGATGAAAAAGACGCCAAACCTGATACCGGCGATATATGACGTCACTGAGCTCCTCATGATGCCAGGCGTCATCATAGAGGCATGGCGAGGCAAAAAGGGGCCCGCCCAGTGCCACAGATGCCAGAAATTCAGGCACAGCTCCCACAATTGCCACAGAGAGCAGGCGTGCGTGCGGTGTGGTGAACCCCACAGGGCCGGGGAATGCCAACGGCCTATAGACCAGCCTGCAACCTGCGCCAACTGCGGAGGAGCACACCCGGCGAACTTTCAGTCCTGCCCAGTGTTCCGACGGGAAACCCGGAACAAGAGGGGAGGGACCCTCGCAGAAACCATAGAAGTCAGAGGCAGAAGGGGCACCGCTCCAGTAGCCTCAACCACGGTCGAGGAAACGGCGGGATCCTCCCTGATGGCCCCAGCAAATCCCCCACAGAGAGAGCCAGCACAGAAGAAAACTAAAACCAGGAGAGCAAAGAAACCGGCACAAGGGACTGGGGGGACCCAGAACCAACCAAAGCCCCCACAGCAAGAGTCTCTCGGACAGACCATCGGCGTCCTGAAAGAAATACTCGAAGCAGTCCAGTCCGGCACAGACGCCGAGACCGCCACCCTCATGGGTCTTATGAGGCTCCTCAATAAAAACGGGGGATCTTAGGGTGGTATACTGGAACGCCGAAACGCTCACGGGGAAGAAACGACTGCTGACCATCTTCCTCCGTGAGCAAAAAGTCGACATAATGCTGGTCAGTGAGACGCACCTTAAGCAAGGGGTAATTTTCAAAATCCCGAATTACATCACGTACAGGAAGGACGAGGTAAGCATAGATGGAAGGGCGGTCCGTGGGCTCGCGGTCCTGGTCCACCGAAAGGTCATCCACCAGCTCATCCCACCACCAGACTTCAAATCCATACAAGCCCTCGGTGTGCTTATAAACGTAGCCGGCGAGAACCTGAGGCTATTCTCCACCTACAAGGGACCCAGTGTGAAACTTATAAACACTGAACTGAGGTCCCTTGTAAACTCAGACACCCCAACTGTGGTCGCAGGTGACCTTAACTGCAAGCACATCCTGTGGAACTCCAGCAGAATATGCACGAACGGTAGAAGCCTACACCAAGACTCGGTGGACCACGACTACTATGTGATAGGGCCTGACACGTGGACACACTACGAACCCAATGGGCGCGGTGACGTCATAGACATCGCGATCTACAAGGGTCTTACAACAGCCCCCGAACTTGCTGTCCTGTCTGACCTCCCGTCGGACCACAGACCGGTGCTACTGACAATTCAAGAGATGCCCAGTAGAACCAGCCTCCCTCCTCGGAAGCAGAAAATCTGCTGGGAGTCCTTCGAAAGGGAAGCGCTAGAGAGGACCACCACCACGCCAGTGGAAACCATAGAAGAAGTTGAGCGGGCCACCAAGGAGCTAACCACCATCATCCAAGATTCCCTCACAGCAGCGACGCACACCTCCTCGCCGGCCAAGCGGTTTGACCCGCTCCCGGCCAGGATAAGGAAACTTATATGCGAAAAGAGGGAAAAGAGGAAGCTATGGCAGGAGACCAGGTGCCCGCGTCTCCGGGCAGAGGTAAATGCGCTGGTGGAGCGCACCAAACTAGCACTGGACGAACATGCAGCCACCGGATGGGACGACCACATAGCCTCGATAACCGGTGACATCCCATCGGTGCATCGGCTATGCCACCAGTTAGCAGGCACGACCAAGCCGGTCCAACCGCTGCTTGGACAGGACGGCCTGCTGAAGTTTGAGGCCCTAGACAGAGCGGAGATTCTGGCTGACAGCCTGGAGTCCCAGTTCACGCCGAATCCCACCCGCGAAATCCAGCATGTGGAGGAGACTGAGAGGTCCGTGAGGGACTACCTCGCATCCCCACCACAACCAACCGAAGACGAGACCCCGTTCTTCGTGACACCGAGTAGTGTGTTAAGAATCGTAAGGAAGCTGCCGAGAAAAAAGGCTCCTGGACTCGACGGCATTCCTAACGAGGCCCTCAAACACCTGCCGCCGAAGACCGTAGTTGCCCTCACACGGCTGTATAATGGCATCCTCAGAGCTGGACACTTCCCGTCGAGCTGGAAGACGGGCAAGGTGGTGATGCTCCCGAAACCAGGAAAAGACGCCCGAAACCCTGCGAGCTACCGACCCATCACGCTGCTGAGCACCTTATCGAAAGTTTTCGAAAGGCTGCTCCTGCACCAGCTGACGCCGCATCTCAAGCCCAGGGAGGAGCAGTTCGGTTTCAGGTCCGAACACTCCACCACGCTCCAGATCGCCAGGATAACGAACGAAATGGCCACCAGTCACAACAAGAAGGAATACGTCGTCGCTATTCTGCTGGACATGGAGAAGGCGTTTGACAGGGTCTGGCACGAGGGACTCCTGTTCAAACTCTGCCAGTCCACCGCCCCCAGCAGGATAGTGCGCGTTGTCGCTAGCTTCCTCGAAGACAGGACAATCACGGTGGCCATTGAGGACGTGCTGTCCAACGTGAGGCCCGTGAAAGCGGGAGTACCACAGGGCAGCTGCCTCTCGCCAGTACTCTACGCCTGGTACACCGACGACATTCCGGTCGTTGGGCAGGCAAAGCTCGCCCTCTACGCAGACGACGCTGCGTACTACGCGTCGTCCTACCGGCCCGAATACGCGGTTAGGAGACTTCAGCCGACGCTAGACGCCCTGCCCAAATGGCTCCAGCAGTGGAGGCTCTCGGTGAACGTGGCGAAGACGCAGGCCATCATCACCGGGAGCACAAAGCTACCGACCCCGCTCAAACTCCTAGACCAAGAGGTAGAATGGATGCCCGCCGTCAAGTACCTCGGTGTCACCATTGACCGGCGCCTCAACTTCTTCCAGCACACCAAGAACATCATAGGGCAGGTGAGGGGAGCTCGCGCCAAACTCCTCCCTGTCCTCCAATCTCGACTCCCACTTCGGACGAAGATTCTCGTAGCCAAGACATACCTCAGAACCCGTCTCACGTACGCGGCACCGGCATGGTACCCCTTCCTGAGCAAGGTAAACCGGGACCGCCTCCAAGCCCAGGAGAACATCACGCTCAGGAAGATTGTGGGAGCGCCGCGCTACGTGAGAAACGCCACCATCGAGAAGGACCTTGGGTACGAGAAGCTGGATGCCTTCGTCCGAAGGCTGACCACGAGGATGTTTGAGGCAGCAGACGCGTCGGTCCATGACCATCTCAGGGGCATTGCCCCGCTGCACGCCAGGCCCCCAGACGAGCCTGGAAAGAGGAGGATAAAAGCGTACTCAAGAGATCTGGTAGCACAAGAAGCCGCACACACGGGGACACCAACACCGGTGGCCACTGCCTCGACCGCTGATCGGTTCGCTGGGCCTCCCCTGAGCAATCAGGGGTCTCACCCGGCAGGGCCTGATCGCGTCGGCAACTAAAGTGGCACCGGGATAGGTGTCCCCACTTACAGAGGCCACACCAGAAAAAGACGCGCTCATAGTGATGAGTGCAGAACAGCCAGGGAAAGAGGGCGTAGCCCTGATACCCTACCCCCATTTCCCCCCAAGGGAGGAAATGAGATGAAGTCCACAGCAGCAGCAGAATTCATTCTAGCTCGAGTCGTCGCACCGATCGGACCGAAAATAAAGAAGTTTGAAGAACATCTCCTCGTGTTTTTGTGGCCACCATGAGTAACCAGCCTGACGGTGATGATTGTGACGTCAGCTTTGCTGACGTCACGGTTTTTAAAAACCAATCTGGAGCTGGTCCTCCGTTATCAGAAGTGGGATGCGCACCACTTCCATCTGAAACCACTTCCTCATCAGCTCAAGCACCACCTGATAAATCGCAACATTACAACATCGTTACCACATATCCACCTGGTGTACCTAACTCCTCAATAAGTGGGGCACCACCTGCATCAGAACCACCGCCACCACCACCGCAACTGCAGTCGGGCAACGTGTTCTTGCCTATGACCGATTCGTACCACGGTGCTGGTGGGATACCACCACAACTCTTTTTGCAGATGATGCAGACTATGCAGAAAATGTCGGAGCGCTTATGTACGCCGACTGCTGAAACTAAAGTACGGATAAAAGATGTCTACCTACCATCTTTTGATCCTGATACGAGTGTTGGAGTACGCGAATGGTGCCAACATATAAACAAAGCGGTTGAAACGTACAACCTGAATGATTTTGACGTTCGTATGAAGGTATGTAGCCTGTTAAAAGGACGCGCTAAAATGTGGGTTGACGACTGGATGGTAACCACGTCATCATGGGAAGAATTACGTAACAACCTCATTACAACGTTTGAACCGGAAAACAGATATTCTCGTGATGTTATTCGGTTTAGAGAACATGTTTACGACTCGTCCAAAGACATTGCAGAGTTTTTATCCCAAGCCTGGGTCCTTTGGAGAAGACTCACTAAGGACAAACTGGATAACGAAGATGCAGTCGAGGCTGTGATTGGATGCGTCGGTGACGAACGCTTACGAATCGAATTACTGAATACAAGAGCCACTACAGTTCCTGAACTCATTTCGATTGCGTCATCAATACGTAAAAAACGACCTCAACTGAATTCAGGCTCAACAGGACCTAGTAAACGTCCACGTTATTCAGACAGCACATCACAATCAGCAGGCTGTCGCATCTGCAAAAAGACGAATCACACTACGAATGAATGTAGGTTCAAACCTCCAGATACTACAGTGGACCCAGCAAAACCAGCGAAGCCAACAAAACCGACGAACACACAAATCTGTACATTCTGCAAGAAGCCGGGTCACACTTTTGAGGTATGCTTCAGCCGTCAACGATCATTGACATCAAGTGTCAACTATGTGACAGGAAAAAAGTTGGCTCCAATTACCATCCAAATCGGTACGAAGACCATACAAGCCGTATTCGATAGTGGTGCAGAGTGCTCCATTATGCGGGAATCTGTCGCTGCAGCATTACCGGGTCAGCGAAGCCAAGCAGTCAATTACATGAAGGGTATTGGGAAATTTCCAGTCTTATCCTTGACCAAGCTATTGACCATCTGTGTCATAGACACTATCAATGTGGAACTACAGTTTTGCATATTGCCAGACTGCGAAATGTCTACCGATGTTTTAGTCGGAATGAATTTGATCAATAACACAAATCTGAGTATGATCATAACATCGCAGGGGACTAAACTCATACACCAGCAATCATTAAATCACGTCAGTATGAACAATCCAACCTTCGAAAAACTTGACTGTGACTTGACCGAAGATGGCGAAATCGCACTACTGCGCACACTGCTGAATAAATACGAGCATTTGTTCATCCGTGGGTATCCAAATACCAGGGTTAACACTGGCGAGTTGGAAATACGACTTAAGAACCCCGATAAGTATGTAGAGCGAAGACCATATCGCCTAAGCCCACTGGAACGAGAAAAGGTACGTGTCATCATTAAGGAACTTCTTCAACACAACATTATTCGCGAGAGCAAGTCTCCATATTCAAGCCCGATTATCTTGGTCAAAAAGAAAAACGGTGATGATCGTCTCTGTGTAGATTTTCGAGAATTAAATTCTAATACACTGCGTGATCACTATCCGCTCCCGCTGATTTCTGACCAGATCGATCAACTGGCTAACGGTCATTTTTTCACAAGTTTAGACATGGCTGCTGGTTTTCACCAGATACCTATCTCTGAAACATCAATTGAGAAAACCGCCTTCGTCACACCTGATGGCTTATATGAATATCTCACTATGCCATTCGGATTGAGTAATGCCTGCTCAGTCTACCAGCGATGCATCAACAGAGCCTTATTCCCATTACTAGGAACTGCTGCACAGGTATACGTCGACGATGTCTTGAGCAAATGCACGGACTTCGCTGAAGGATTGTCTAACATCGAGCGTATACTCATTGCACTACAGGAAGCCGGATTTTCAATCAATGTCGACAAATGCAGCTTCTTCAAGCGCTCGATTGAATACTTGGGCAATGTGGTCTGTGATGGAAAAGTTCAACCAAGCCCAAAGAAAGTAGAAGCGTTAGTAAGAGCACCCTTGCCAAAAACTGCTAAACAAGTAAGACAGTTTAATGGTCTGGCAGGATACTTCAGAAAGTACATTCCTGACTTCTCACGGATAATGGTACCTTTATACGAGTTGACCAAACTAAATGCCAAGTGGGAATGGAACGATCGACATGAGAAAGCACGCAGCAAAGTCATACAATGCCTGACGTCAGAACCAGCATTAACTCTTTTTCAAGAGGAAGCACCAATACTGTTATTTACTGATGCAAGTAGCCTAGGCTTTGGAGCAGTATTGGTCCAAGTTATAAATGGACGACAGCATGCAGTGGCCTTCATGAGTATGAGAACGACTGACGCAGAAAGTCGCTACCACTCGTACGAGCTGGAGACACTAGCGGTGGTACGAGCCATCAAACATTTCCGTCAATATCTCTACGGACGGAAGTTTGTAGTTGTAACAGACTGCAATGCCCTTAAGGCATCAAAACACAAGAAGGATCTTCTGCCAAGAATTCACCGTTGGTGGGCGTTTTTACAAAACTACGATTTCGAAGTAGAATACCGTAAAGGGGAACGTTTACAACATGCAGACTTCTTTAGCAGAAACCCCGGCGAGTTTGCAGTCAACATAATGACGAAAGATCAAGAATGGTTAAAAGTTGAACAACGACGAGACGAAACACTACGCCCGATGATGGACACCTTGCGAGATAATAACCCAGTAGATGGCTACGTTTTAGACGATGACATTTTAAAGAAGAAAATAGATGACCCAATTTTCGGACAACAAATTTGTACGGTCGTACCCAAGTCCTTCCAATGGAGCATCATCAACTCCTTTCACACTGCACTGAAACACCCTGGATGGGAGAAAACTTTGCAGAAGATCAAGGATACTTATTGGTTCGAGAAAATGAGCACATCTGTCCGGAAGTTTGTGGATAATTGCGTTACGTGTAGAACATCTAAAGGAACATCTGGAGCAATACAAGTTCAACTACACCCAATTCAAAAACCAATTGCGGCCTTTCAAGTAGTACACATGGACATTACAGGGAAATTAGGAACTCCGAATGATCAACAATACGTCATTGTTACCATCGACGCCTTCACGAAGTACGTGTTGTTCTATTACGCGACCAATAAAAACCAGCACAGCACACTCGCAGCTCTGAAACGTACCGTACACTTATTTGGAGCACCAGTCCAAATAATCGTCGATGGAGGAAGAGAGTTCTTGGGCGAGTTTAAGAGCTACTGCGAACACCTTGGAATAAATATCCACGCTATAGCACCAGGAGTAAGCCGAGCGAATGGTCAAGTCGAACGAGTTATGGCTACACTCAAGAATGCGTTTGTAATGATCAAAAATTATGAAACTGAGCAATGGCACACCACACTTGAAGAACTTCAGCTAGCAATGAACTGCACAACCCACCGAGTGACTGGTGTTGCTCCACTCACATTAATCACTCAACGAAAGCATTGCGTTCCACCTGAGCTACTAGGTTTGGTAAATATAGACCAGCAGACTGTTGACATTGAAGCACTTACTCGACACGTACAACAAAAGATGTCTCAGACCGCTGAACAAGACAGACAGCGTTTCAACTCGCGGAAAGCAAAAGTTCGCTTGTTCCAAAGAGGAGACTACGTGCTTATAAAAAATAACCCACGAAACCAAACTTCTTTGGACCTAAAGTTCAGTGAACCTTATGAGATTTGCAGAATTCTGGAAAACGACCGTTACTTGGTGAAGAAAGTAGTTGGCAGAGGACGTCCACGGAAGGTCGCCCATGATCAGCTCCGTCGCGCTCCGCAACCTGGAGATCAAGAGACCATATCGGCGGCAGAGGATGACTCCCCAGTACCTCTAGACAACACTGCAACACCTGAACCTATGCCATCAACCTCACGAGTCGGGCTGATTGAGCAACCAAACGACGAGGAGGAATAATCAGTTTAAACGGTGAGTTTAAAATTACTTTGCCTACCTGATTAGAAACCCTGTGTGCAACATCCACTCTTTTCCTTTCCTAAACCCAATCTACGAGAACCCAATCTACGAGAACCCAATCTACGAGAACCAAATCTACGAGAACCAATCTACGAGAACCAATCTACGAGAACCAATCCACGAGAATCAATCCACGAGACCTAATCCATGAGACCTAATCCACGAGACCTAATCCACGAAAAACCATTCCACATAAATCCATTTAAAAACTCTATACACGTAACACATGAAAGATGTGATTTCGTTGAAAATATAATTGGCAACATAGTTGCCATACAGATACCAATCCTAAAAGAATAAACATTGTTTCAGACTTACCAACGAAGGCTGGTGCAGAGCGCGCACCGCCTGTCAGAATGGCCGTATCGGCGCAAAGACGTTATCACATACCACGAGAATACACCACGGACGTGAAGCAACGTGTTTTACTTAGTTTGTTTTGAAATTGATTTAGTTAGTCGTTTGATTAATGATTATGAATTATGTAATCTAGTTAGTTAATTTAACTATTGTAAGACAAATAAAAACAGTTTGTGATTTTAAAAGCAAAAATCAGACACGTCGAAGCAAGTTTGTGTTTGTTCAAACACTTGCTTGGCCGGGTCGAGTTTTTGCATAAATACGGGCGACGGTCGAGGCAGAATTCATTCTAGCTCGAGTCGTCGCACCGATCGGACCGAAAATAAAGAAGTTTGAAGAACATCTCCTCGTGTTTTTGTGGCCACCATGAGTAACCAGCCTGACGGTGATGATTGTGACGTCAGCTTTGCTGACGTCACGGTTTTTAAAAACCAATCTGGAGCTGGTCCTCCGTTATATATTATTGTATGGTTTCATTAAAATCCATTCAGTAGTTTTTACGTGAAAGAGTAACAAACATCCATCCATCCATGCTTACAAACTTTCACGTTTATAATATAAGTAGAATATATAGGATAAACACGATCAATTGTTATATCGATTGGCTAGCAATAATCTATTCGTTTACATAAAAGATTATGAAGCAGGTCGCGTGTTTAAATTTTATTAACAAAATAGATATGTGACAAATTGACAAATGCCTGTGACTTTGTGACCCCACTTTGCTCATTGGCGTCATCTATTACAACTGGTAACACCTCAAAATGTGAGGAAATATTTGTAGACTTGTTGGTAATCCGAATAAGTGACGAAATCAAGAAGTAAATAGTCAAATCAAATATAAAATAACTTTATTGACATAAACATGGTGCAATACCTACCTACATTTATTGAATCCATATAGGTTCACGAACTAGTGAAAACTGTATTTATAAAATAAGAACCAGTAGCTTCTCCCTTATTTTTAACAGAAATCCTAGGAATTGAAATACTTCTTATAAATTATAGATACTGTGCATGGGGAATTGACACGTCCCCACCAGCTTTTTTTTTATTATTTTAAATGAAAGAAAATTTATAAATTATATTAATATAGTATTACTTGTTTGTATGCTTGGAAAATTATAGTAATTCAATTTGGTAAGTATCTTCTGCAACTTTTGTTAATAATATTGGTTTATCTTAAAAGCTAATGTGTAGGGGAGGCCTATGTCCAGCAGTGGACTTCTTCAGGCTGATGATGAACTTAAATGCACCAAGTTTTAACTTGAATGCACCCAATTTTAACTTGACCTTACGGTTAGATGACTTTACTTGAGGATTACACTTAAGTGTATTTAAATAAATAAATTACACAAACAACAACACAACTATGTTTATTTTAAAAGCTAAGTACATTTACTATTCAAAAATACTTTTGACTAAACATGTTCAAGTAATTTATGATGCTGGCTTAGGATATGCAGTAACTACATATATCGCCAGTAAATATCTTACTTGCGCACATTAATAATTACGTAATTGTGATTGAAAATAGGAAACCCATTCGATCATTACCTACAAAGAGCTATTTCCCGAGTAGATGAGAATTTCTCTTGACCTCTCCAGCAACAGCCAGTCTTATTACATAACCTCTTTATTACTATCGGTCAACGACAAGCGTAATAAAGGCATTTGCATCTATTGTAGATGATATACACCACTATTATGTAATTACCAGAAAAAAATATATGTCGATATTGGCTGCTGATACTGAACACATCCACGCAAAAAAAAAATTCAAGTCATAAAAAAATATTTTTAAATAACCATAATTTTTAGTCAAATATTGAGAAACGATTCAACAAGCAAAAATAATTTCATTCATAAACGCTAAATACCAAGCGGAACCGAACAGCGTAATTTTTTTTCTCTCTGTACTAGAGAGAAAAAAAAAACGCTGTTACGTAACTAATATTTATGTATGTCCATAATTTTTTGATTGCACATTCATAATGTTCTACCCCTACTACATTACCCTATATTTTTTTTTGGTAGTTACAAAATAGTGGTTTATAGCGTCAAAGGCAACTGATGGTGATTACGCAAGCCCTAATCACGGGACGCTATAGTGCCTGGGACAGGATTTTAGATGGAATTGGCTTGCTCCTATACCATCCTGACAGCTTAGTCGGCCTAATCCATAGGAAAAACATGGTCAAAACGCGCGGAGCTGACTAAGCCGCGGGCATCCTCACGATCTTTTTCTACACCGTTTGAGAGCACTAGCATTGTGTACATATTTTTTTCAAATGATAAGTGTAAAGACGATGCATAACTGTAATAGTTCATTGTTTTTGTTGGCATAATATCCGTAGGATCCCATGTTCTCTGGTTAACTGGAAGAAAATACTAACTAGCATTAAGTTCGCCTATGGGCTATTTTTTATGCATCAAAGTATTTTCTAATTTAACCACTGTTTTTTGTTAAAAAAAAAGGTTACTATAGGTAGGTGTGTCTATAATAGTTATAACCTTTGAAAACTACTAGGTACTACTGACTTTTGTTTTGATTTGAAGGGTGTGAGTGGGTGCCAGTAAAGAAACTGGCATGTGTGGCTGAACATCTGTATGCCTCAAGCTGATGGACGCAAGCCTTTGCATCGTAGGGCACGTCCTCACGTGTGTGTGACCTGAATCGCTCTACGCAAGGTAATATACATTATTAAAGGTGATGGTTACTACTTAGCATCAAGTGACCACTGAAGTGGGCCATATGCATCAGCTTAGCTGTATAAAAAACCTACTATTAATAGTTGTACATCTAATGTAAATACATGAGACTTCAAAAATGATCTTCTTGTAATGACGGACGTGGCCGAATAACCTCATTAGGTATAGTAACTCAAATAATGTTGTATATGTATAACTTATCTACTCCAATAATTATGATGTATTGAGTGTGAGTTGTTATGTTACTTGCAGTTCAAAACTGACATTATTATGTTTGTACAATGTGTTAGAACGAGTAAAGGAGATGAGTTATAATTCAGACGATACAAAATCGAAAGAGGGAGAATGTTTGGACATCATTGAAGGAAAGGTTGAAGGAAAACAGGGAAAAGGAATGCCAATAATAAGTTACGTGAGCCAGATAAAAGAAAAGGTCGCTGTCAAGTCGTATAAAGAAGTTAAGGAGGCCGCATTCGAAAGACTTCATTGGAGAAAACTGCATCAAAACCCCGACAAGAGCTAAGCTCTTAAAAAGAAGACAATGTGGGTGGATTTAAATTGAAGGCCGCGTGGCATTGACACAAAGTACCTACTTAGCTTTTGCGATTCTGTATTTGCACACGGGCCTTAAATCTGTTAAAATTTGTAAGCAAACAGAAATGCATTTCGTTATAATAACAGCTGCCAAGATTACCATGTCTTCAATTTCTTCTGTTATGCAATTCCTTCAAATGCAAAAATTGTTTCAACACGGTTACGTTTCTACGAGAAAACTATTAAATTATTCTTATTACTCAACTTCGCGAGTTTAATGATTATACAAATATGAAAAAAGACATGTTGTGGGCCATCTCTATACGCAATTACTTTTAGGCAACCATCAGACGATGGAATAAAAAGTCTCGGCTCTTTTTCCTTAAAAAAAGCTTGTCTTTATTTTCATAATATTTAACTCAATTTCAATATAAATATCATATTATTATGATATTAAATGTAATGTATTTTGTATTATTGTAATTATATTCGTTATTTTACGAGAGTCATAGTTAATCATTTATTTAATATTTGAACGTGTATAGAAAATTCAAATTAATATTGAGTTGAAGATTCAAGGGGATATCTACCTTGAAATCATAAGGATGGAACAAGTATTGATGGTCTGCCTGATTTAAAGTGGCAACCATCATCTATAGCAAAGCATTGCCTCACCGGTGACACACGTCAGAAACGTGTCCTATGAACCTTTTGAAGCTTTTTTTTTCTGTTCTTCTGACAGATTTTCACAAGTCCGAGATCATATAAGTTTAAAGTGCGCCTTATAGCAATTAGAATGACTGGCGAGACTTCGAATGACTCGAGACTCGTGTGTACCTACTTTTATATTATTTAAATTATATTTACTCTTCATTTACTTGCTATGCAAGTTATGGATCCAGGCCGAACTTAAGTAGATTAGTATTTAGTAAGATTTAGTCATGCCATAACTTTCCAGCTTTAAAAAACTTCGACAGGTTTTGCGCTCTTGATGGTAACGTGTTTTTTTTATACAACTACCTTTTGGAACAAGCATTATGGCCTACTTAAAGTTAAGTGGTAACCATCGCCTTTATCAACGCATTGTCTCGTAGGTCACACACGTCAGGAACGTACCCTACGATGCACTGCACTGCGTACATCAACTTGAGGCATACAGATGTACAGCCTCACGTGTTTTTTTTTTCCCAGCACCGAAAAAAAAATTTTCACACCCTTCAAACCGAAACACAGCAATTCTGCTTTACGGCAGAAAAAGGCATGGTGGTATAGTACTTCCCCGGACTAGCCCTTTACAAAGAGCTTTACTAGACTTAATATTAGATTGTTATTAAAGGTTTAAGTTTAAGTTTAAGCCTATCATTTAACATATCGCATGCCTTATTAGGAACTACGTAAACACCAACGCCTATCTTGAAAAACTCCACTCAATCATGGGATTACCTCGCAACTTACAACCTTGTATTGACATTTGCCATAACATCAATAAACAACGGATCAATGGTATTCTATTGCATAAGAGTCGTAAATTATGGTAATGTTATTATTGGATATAAGCAAGCGCACGCACGTGCCATCTCTACGTCATACGCACGAAACACAGTGCCCTGAATACAGTAATGCAACTTCACAAGGCAACTTCTGAGTTTACAGTAATATATAATAAAAATAATACAATATAATACTGTGGACAATCACAACACTTTCTATCCCCAAATTTTATTAGATCTTGCACTATGGGAACTAGATAGCTGATATAATACTTATATGCCGGCTTTCGACTAGGAAAAAGAAAACTTTTTGGACGCCTACTTCTAACACAAATTACAACAAGAATATGTTTATCAATAGAGCTTGCGAGATGTACAATAAAAAATTTACTCAAATTGATATATTTCACTCCACTGCAGCCGGGTTCCGTAGGGAAGTTGTGGGTAGCTTAAGCCAATGATTTTTAATTTTTTTTTAATTCTTTGTGTGTATTATTATTATTATTATTTTTTAATTTAATTTGTTATTTTTACTTATTTAATGGTTTCGTGATTTTATTGTTTATTATTTAGAATTACTTTTATGTTATTGTCATTATGTAGTCTTTCTTTTAATTTTCCTTCAGTCTGTTCACACGCGCCTTATGTATTATTTAATGGTGGAAACTTTACTGGTTTGTGTATTACTCTAAATTTACTAGCTTTAATAATTACTGTACTGTTTGTTTCCCTAATAAAACAAAATAAATAAAATAAAATAAAATGCATATTTTTTTGTTAATACATACTTAGAATACAATAGAACACCCAAACAAAGAATAAACATGTGTGATCACGACACAAATATTTGTTCTCCTCGGTGGGGATCAAACCCACGACCTACGGCGCAGGAGGCAGAGTTACTACCAACTAAGCTGAGAGGCCAGTCAAGAATAGAAAAAAAATTATTGACCTCAGGTATTAAATAAAAAATAGGTAAAGTATGACAGTAAACCAATATTTTCTTCTCTAATGGGAAGTTGGGGGATATTGCAATAAGGTTTTAGTGAATAAATTTATATTAAACATTAGTTCATGAAAAAAAAAAAAAAACAGGATACATTTCTACAGTTAAATTCGTGTAATAAAACAAGCAAAATGAAGAGAACAAAATTATGAATTTATATTTAAAGTGCAAATGATTCAACGTTATTTACGATGTGTGTAACACCTAAGTGTTAGATGACCAAATAGCTAATAATGTTTACCAAAGATTGGTTGATTGGGTTTTAGTGTCACACTGTGGTTTGAACCACTTTGCACATCTAGTTAATTGGACGCAGACTCACACATTTTCACTTTTCCAGATGATGCGTTTCATTCTACATGCATTCAGGGGCAATAACCTAAAATACTACTAGCTGTTGTGTTTTGTACCATTGTATTAGTTACTCCATCATCATCATCATCATCATCAACCTATATTAGTCTACTGTTGGACGTAGGTCTCTCCCAAAATGTGCCACTGATTGATTAGTTACTCATTGATTGATTACTGATTCATTGATTAGTTACTCATTTGACTGCAATTACAACTCCAGCTCCAACAGCTCTAGCAGCTCTCAGCTCCAGCTCCGGCTTATTATGATGGGCAAGTTGTTGAGCAACAGAGAAGTAGGTAGAAGAAGAATATCATGGCTTTACAACATCAGAGAATGGGCTGGAATCAAGAAGGACCTATTTGGGCTTGCCCTAGATAAAGATAAATTGAAGAGAATGACTGCAAACCTTCAGTAGTGGACAGGCAAAAGAAGACGGCACAAAAAATCAACTTCTTCTTCTTCTTATCGTTTCACTGATTTTTTCGAACCAAGTGGCCTCAGTTGGTAGTAGCTCTGCTTTCTGCGCCGTAGTTCGTGGGTTCGATCCTCACTGAGAACAAATATTTGTGTGGTGAACGCAGATGTTTGTTCTCTGTCTGGGTGTTATATATGTATGTATTTACAAAAACAAAAGTATTTTAGTATGATATCAGCTATCTGGTTCCCATAGCACAAGCACTGCTTAGTTTGGGGCTAGATAGTGTTGTGTGGATTATGCGCGTTATTTATTTATTATGATGGGCACTTTGTTGGGAAAGAGAGGAGTAGGTAGAAGAAGAATATCATGGCTTTACAACATCAGAGAATGGACTGGAATCAAGAAGGATCTATCAAGGCTTGCACTAGATAAACAGAAGTTTAAAAGGATGACTGCCAACCTTCAGTTGCGGAGAGGCACCTTATGAAGAAAACGAAGAAGACGGCAGTATAAATTAACTTAAGTGCAAAACATAACTGAATAAATAAGCCAATGGTTTGAGAATCAAAGCAGTAATGTTTAAGTATCATGAATTGCTAATTAAAAAAAAGCCTGAATTGATAATATGGCTGAAAATTGGTGGGGGTATGTAGCTTAGAACCAGGAAACGGACGTAGAATACTTCTTATCCTGATAAAATAACGGGAACGGGGAGTACGGGTGGCCTAAACACTTCACAGAGCTTCCTTTTTTTGGAGATTTGAAATAAAAAGACCAACAGGCTAGTAGCGCGTTTAAGTCTTTAGTATAGAAAATTCAAATTGCGTTAGTGAAGACATTATAGAACAAGTGTTTTCAATTCCAAACAGTGCAAAAAATTTTTATCATCCGCTTTGATGTGCAACACGGAAAAACAGCCCCTTTTCCGCAAGTAGGTCGCTGGCGGGCCCTTTTTGCATGACCCTTGACACGTTTTGCTCGAACATTTTTAGGTTCTACGACACGCCGGTTTCCTCACGATGTTCTCCTTTACAGTTTTGAGAGTACTGGCATAGTGCACATACATTTTTCATTGGTACACTGGATTTAAACCCACGACCTTCGGATCGCAAGGCGGGGCCGCTACCTCAAGACCACCAGTGCTCTCTTCCAATCAGTGGTAGCCGGAAGCTTTTTCTTGGATTATTTTGGTGTCGTCATAACCTTTTAAACGCGGTGACTGAGAATTAATAAACTGCGTGATGTAATAAAGTTTTCAAAAATTTCT
This sequence comes from Thera britannica, assembly GCA_939531255.2. Taxonomy (NCBI): domain Eukaryota; kingdom Metazoa; phylum Arthropoda; class Insecta; order Lepidoptera; family Geometridae; genus Thera; species Thera britannica. Next base: position 9,250,346 of record OW618050.2, read on the forward strand.
GTGTCGAATAGACCCTAAAATCAGTCAATTTGCATCGGCAATTTCACTTCGTCATTGTCGCTGACATACGAAATATAGATCTCTTTACTCTTATTACGTGTTACATCATGACGTGTTCGTTCGTGTGTGTATCTCATCGTGAAACATCAGTAATTTCACGCGAATATATTTTGATGCAAGAGCTCTGAATAATATAAAGAGAGAATTACGTGGACTGCTTACTAAATATATTTACTTTAGACTTGTTAGTTATGCTAAACTTAGCTTACACAACAATATGTCAAATTCTCATTTACTAAGTTTAGAAATATTTTGCGACTATTTTGCATAAACCTATTTTAGTAGGTAATGATGGCTAGTTTAATTTCAAGTAATGACAATTAGATTTTAAGTATTAAATATTTTTATATTAGAGTATTTTTTTCAGCTTTCCAGTTGTGCAGGAATTTTCTGATAAAAGTTTAAAAAAAAAGTATGTGCTTAATTTTGTTCCTCATCTTTTATGGGCACTACCGATCAAAGGTCTGAGGCACTACACTACACAATCTGTCCTCTTATTACCCAAAGGTTAACTGGTAGATGCTATCCAGCATTAAGCTCGTCTGTGTACAGTATACGTTACTTGCGCAATAAAGAATTCTATCTATCTATGACAATATTAAAAGCGGGTCGTGCGAAAATTTGAGATGCGTTTTTAAAAAAATCATAACTAAATAACTAAGTGACATTTTAAAAATCGCAAAAAGACTAATTGTAGACTATACATTTGAGATTAATTCGAATTTAAGTGTGATTTTTTTAAAAACGCATCTCAAATTTTTGCACGACCCGCTCTTAAGATTAACTCTTCATGTATATTAAGAAATACAAACAAACATGAAGAGATATAAGAACAACATTGTTATTGCGTTAGTAAATTATATAATGAGCGCTTAAAATATTTTTCCTGGATTTTTTTCAGAAGAGGCATGTCCATTGTTCAGCCGTGGACATCCTCAGGCTAATCATTCAATTTAAATTCAAGATTTATTTATTCAGTTGTATCAGTGTTGTTGTTGTATTCAGTTGTTGGATTAGGTACTTTGAATGACCTAAAGCTAGGTGAGTCTAGGTGCAAGTTTTTTTTACAATTAGCTGATGGAACAAGCATATATTATGGCCCACCTAATATTAAGTGGATAAGTCAAAGCATCGCCTCATAGATCACGCACGTCAGAACCTACAATGCACTGCCCGGCGTCCATCAACGCAACCAAATCTAATTGATTATATTGGAAAATGATAGAGCTGCCATCTACCAAAATTCAATGGAATATTATTGAAGACTGAGCTAGGAATTCTAAACTTAACACTGCAAGTCTCCGACGCACCTTCACTATTCCACTCAGATAGAAAAAGTAAAACAGTGGTGCCATCTACCGCTCATTGCTAGAAATAGTGAAAGCTTTGTATTCCACAGAAAAGGTGTTGTTTTCTAGGAAATATTCAATATGAACCTCCTTAGATCGCTTTCCTTTTTAGTACACTATTCGCTTAGTTTCACACAGATGGCGTTGTTCGTCTAGTTCAGTTATAAAGATTTCCTCGAACTGACATAGAGTAGAATTAGGCCCGTACTCGGAAATAGTGCTTGCGTCTGCAAAAGCAAAAGCGTTTTTGCTGCTCTGTGGTCTGAGTCAAGCCTCAAGCATAGATTTTTGAAATGTTTAATGGTGAATTGTGTACTCAACCCAACTACAGAGGTACATAAGTAGTACGAGTGGTTGACTATAATTGGTTTAAACTATTTAGTTGGGCAGTGTATGAATATTTAACAGGGGGTTTATCAACGGTCGGAAATATGTCACCAAAATGCATGAGCATGTGCTTCTTTCTTCATAATAATTCGGCAGTTTTATCGGTACTTAGTCGTAAAATGAAAAATGCTTTGCTGTACCATAATTACTTTCCGAGCAAGAAATCAAGCTTTGATAGAACAAAAAAACTTTCTTTACTTCCATCATTTGTTTCAACTGTTTCTTTTTTCTTCGAATCCGTGATATTTAAGCAAAATATTAAAACATAAAACTGGGGCCTAATTCTCGGGCCGAACTCGATCACTTTGCAATTTTATTTTATTGCTTCTTTTCGAAGAGAGAATGGCAGATTTCTTTGAGTAATTCATCAACGACCTCATCGTAAAAGCCTCGACAGCTAAGATATACGGAAAACTGTGAAAAAGTGCGGGGTTGTGAAAAGAAGCAATAAAATAAAATTGCAAAAAGATCGAGATCGGCCCGAGAATTAGGCCCCAGGTGACAGTGGCTCCCATACAAAAGGCGCATGATATCTCGTAGAGAGTATTATATTCCTTGCGTATGATCGCGTTACAATCATTCATTTTGGTATCGCCATAACACCTATAATCGATTACCTATCTAAAAAGATGGCAACCGTTACTCTCATGTTGCACCATAGCTTCGCACATTCGTATTAATTGATTATAATCTTCAATTAGTAATGGTATCGGTGATATAACAAAATTGTGCAATAGATTGAACCATTATTTTTATTATTAAATACTCCCAAGCTTTAGCGAGGTAGCAAATAGAAACTGAGTTTTAATGGGTTTATAACGCCGTGTGTTACACTGTACTTTTTACTAGTATTACGAGAAAATAAAATAATCACGTATAATATAAAATAGTTGAGAAAAATTCTTAAGATTTCGCGCCAATGTCTTTTTTAGGGTTCCGTAGCCAAATGGCAAAAACGGAACCCTTATAGATTCGTCATGTCTGTCTGTCTGTCTGTCTGTCTGTCTGTCTGTCCGACCGTGTCACAGCCATTTTTCTCCGAAACCATAAAAGCTAGACTGATGAAACTTGGTGAGTAGATGTATTCTGTAAACCGCATTAAGGTTTTTACATAAAAATAGAAAAAAAACTATAAATTTTGGGGGTCCCCGTACTTGAAACTGAAACTCAAAAATTTTTTTTTCATCGAACCCATACGTGTGGGGTGTCTATGGATAGGTCTTTAGAAATGATGTTGAGGTTTCTAATATCGTTTTTTTCTAAACTGAATAGTTTGCGCGAGAGACACTTCCAAAGTGGAAAAAAGTTGGTCCCCCCCCCTCTAACTTCTAAAATAAGAGAATGATAAATCCAAAAAAAATATATGTTGTACATTATTATGCAAACTTTCAACGATATTTGGTTTGAACGAGATTTAGTCAGTAGTTTTTTTTTTATACGTCATAAATCGTAAACCGCAAATTTTTTTTTCATCGAACCCATACGTGTGGGGTATTTATGGATAGGTCTTTAAAAATTATGTTGAGGTTTCTAATATCGTTTTTTTCTAAACTGAATAGTCTGCGCGAGAGACACTTCCAAAGTGGAAAAAAGTTGGTCCCCCCCCTCTAACTTCTAAAATAAGAGAAAGATAAATCCAAAAAAAATATATGTTGTACATTACTATGCAAACTTTCAACGATATTTGGTTTGAACGAGATCTAGTCAGTAGTTTTTTTTTTATACGTCATAAATCGTAAACCGCAATTTACCTTTCGACGAACTACAAAAACCTTTATATTATGTTAATTGATGCTACGGAACCCTTCATGGGCGAGTCCGACTCGCACTTGGCTGCTTTTTTATTTCTTCTGTAGCCGCAACGCACTCTACCGTGATTCTACCAAAGAGATCGCTGGTTGTAGCTACATTTTTTTAAATAAAATGTTGTTATTTTTATTATCTACGTAATACTTTTTTTGTCTGTCAATAAGTTTATTGACAGACAAAAAAAGCTTTTTCATTGCTCTTACTCGGAAAGTAGGTCTGAAGTTGCCTCTGTCCGGGTGTTATATTGTCTCTGGTTCCCATGGTACAAGCTCTGCTTCGTTTGGGGCTAGATAGTGTTGTGTGGTTTGTCCATAATATTTAATATTTATTTAATTTATTGCTGTCGTAGAGCACTGGTGGTCTAGTGGTAGCGGATACAGTCAACTAAGTCCAGCCAAGTGGGTTTGAAACCAATGAGCTTTACCTACTGTCCAAAAATGTATGTGTACTTTAGTACCTACTCATAAACGGTGAAGGAAAACATCGTGAGGAAACCAGCATGTCTTTGAATCTAAAAAGTTCGAAGCGCACTAGAAATCCTTTCACCACACTTGTTCGCTAGAACTAGTGACACGAAAAGAAGAACAATACTGAGACGCGAGATTTGAAAAAAAATATGCAGAGCAGGCAAGGATATTTTCCAAATTTTTTCTTAATTTATTTATAATGGGTAGTTTTTTTTTAAACGAGGTCAATGTTGTATCCTAATGAAACCATTAATTCTGTGTACCATATCTACCCACGTTATATGGAGCTAACTTTCTATTCTTCGATTCTAGTGACAAACATAAAAAACGTAAGTATCACACAGGCTATTCTCCATACAAACGTCCCCTATTTCCTCCCTGGATAATGTCTCTAGAGTAACCATTTTGTCTCATAAAATCCAGATCTGCTTAAGAAACTTATTGATAAAGAAAATATCACCTTCAATTCATATTTCATATAAATCATATGAGGGTCATATCTTTTTTATCAATAAGTTTCTGAAAAAAACGTATAAAGCACGTATATAGCAGATCTGGATTTTATGAGACAAAATGGTTACTCTAGAGGCATTATCCAGGGAGGAAATAGGGGGCTACGTTTGTATGGAGAGTCGCCTGTGTGATTCCCTCTTAAAAAACGGTAGGAACCAGCCGTAGTTTGTTGCCTGTTCTTCTCAGCTTGGTCGCATGGAACTATACTCACCTAGCTAATAAGACGTTTCAAAGTGATCCTTGCGATCCTACTGATTTTTGATTTTGACAAATATTTTTCTTCTTACCTGGTAACCAAAGTACTTACGTAAAATAGCTGCAAATATCCATGTTTTTGAGAATTGCGTCCATGGTTAGATGTTATGCCGATGTCATTTTTTTTAACAATTACAAAAATCCAGTCTCGACCGTCTATTATTCTAACTCTACCAGATGGCAAACCTTCAAAAAAAGTTCAAATATTTGCCTACATAGTTAGTAGTAGTTCATAATTGGGATAGCTATGTCGATAATTGCTTGTAATTGAAGCAAAACCAATGTTTTTTGTTCGGATTCCCCTACATGATGGTCAGGCAGGTCAGACATTTGTTACACTCACGATGTGATTCTTCTACTTAGTTTTGTTCTAAAAATGGGATTGACTAAATGCTGCTTTTGTATTTAGTATTTCACCACATTTTTTATCTGTATTCAGTACGTATTTATGTGGTTCTATTTTTAAAAATTTAATCACAGAGATCTTGAGAACCATTTTATGTTTATAGAAGTACTGTTTTTATAATTTTCAATTTTCTTCTTATCGTTGTCACTGGTTCTTTCGAAGTAAATGTGGTGAAAGGATTTTAAATGCTACTCAAAGAGGCTAATTTTCAATAGCATAATTATACTTCGCAGTTTTTAAGTCCAACTCAAATCAATTTGCATAAATAAAAATACATGAAAGTAAAAATAAATGTGTCGTTTTAATTCGTCATAAATAATAGACAACAATAATTATTATATCTACACAATACTGACCTTATACATACAAGAATAGGGTCCGTGTACAATTAGGAATCGCTTAAAATTAAACAAATAATAGCTACTTTATTATAGTCCTCATAATAATAATCGTCTAATTTGTGTACCAGTCTCGATAAATTGACTTATTACTAAACGTCTCCTTAGCTTTATTATCTAGAACTTCATATTAGTTTTGGGATTTTTTATCTATCTTAGGTGTTCGTTTGTAGTGGCCAAAGGTAACACCCCCCGCAGCCGTATGGTACATCTGGTTTGGAAGGAAGCCTCGTTCGTAATGCCTGGGAGCTGGTGCATGGTTAAAATGCCGAGCACTTGACAGAGCTTCGTAAGCTGCTATTGGATCACTCGCAAGCCCTCTCTTCAAGTACTCTATTTGAAGACTTGACGGAACGTAAGAGTCTAGTAAAGACGTCGGGCGCCTTTTGTAAGGGCCGTACGGTTCACTCGGCCTGGGTGGAAAAGGTACTGGTGGGTGGGCAGGACTCGTAGCATAAACAGGCTTATTCAAAGGCCTGTACATAGGCAAAGCTTTAGGAATATGAGACAGATGAGGAGGCGACGGTTTTAATAGAAGTGGATTTGGATGCGGTAGCTCAGGAACATGGTGGTGCCTGTATTCGTCTCGCAAATGAGGTCTATTACTGTAGTACCGGTATTCATTGGCAGGCGACTTCTCATACGAGACTTCATTCTGTGTGTAATGCTTGGGGATTTCGTCGATACTTTCATGAGCTTCTTCTACGGCATTAGTTTCGGTGTAATGCCCGGGGTAGTATCCTTTCGGTGAATGCTGGGGAGTGATCACTGCGCCTGCGTTGTATTGCACAACAGGTAGCTGGTAAGCAAGCACTGGGGTGACGTTAGGTGCAGGCGCAACTGTTGGTGCGATGCTGACGTAAGACACAGGCTGTGAGTACTGCGGTATGTAAGTTTTTTGTGTTGGTGAGACGTAATTCGGAACTTCGATGTAATTATTCTGTGTTTGTTGTGCCGCTTCGGGCGCTGTCGGGTAACCGGGCACGTGACCACTTCCGGATATTGGCGTGTACTGGGCGGTTTGGTGAGTGCCTTGCTCTGAAACCTCATTCGTGTAATACTGTGGGACTAGATATATCTGCATCGGCACGTTAGACAAGTATCCGACCATCGCCTGTTGCGGCTGCTGAATCTGTTGTTGGTGGTGATATATTTGCTGAGGAGGGCTGTAGTTTGATTTGGGAGAGATGACAGGAGGTCTCTCCGGCTGCTCAGTCACAGCATACTGATGAACGTATCGCGTCTGCTGCGGAGGTTGAGGGTGACCCTCGAAGTATCGAAGGAAACCGTTTTTAAGAAAGTCTAGGGAAGAATATCCTGGAGAGGAGCTCGGACCGGCTACTTGCGACCGTTGCTCTGTCTTGTCGTAATCGCTTTCCTTTTCGCTCTTGAGGTTGTCGTCCTCAATGTCTTGGAGTTCTATTTTTTTGTCGGATGCCGCGACGAGGGCCAGGAGGAAAACGGGCGCGACCTGAAAGTAAAAGTGGAAAAGTAAGGTCCGGTGTGAGGTAGACGGCCGCGGATGGGATTCAAGTCGACCACGAGAGTAGGCGTGCCGCGCTATGCCAAACAGGTGAACGGCAAAAAAATAATATAGAGCCTATTACGAAACCGGTTTATCGCAAAGGTACTTAGATACGGGAGTGCTAGCTTTTACTCTGTAATTTATGTGGTTAGCAGATTCCAGCACTTTCGTACATGTTACGTGTGGTTACATGTTTTGATTGCTATGAATAATCGGTTCTGTACCAGTGTTTTGTATCAAAAATGTTCTTCTGACTAATGATACAATTAATTCTATGGCCACTCATGTTTACACTTGTACCAAAGATATAACCAATCTTACAACAGCTTTAAAAGCTTAAGCAGGCCATTCAAATTTATTTTTATCTATACTTTGTTTATTAATTAGTTAGGAAATAAAATACTATGAGAAACCCTCTTGGGATAGTTGTGCAAATCACATTGCAAAAGTGATCGGTCGGAAATGTATAGCAGTTATTTGTATTCTGAGATTGCTTGAGTAATAATTTATTTATGTATGTATGTTACATAGTACATTTATTTGCACAAAGAAACGTACAATCAAACAAATATTTACAAAATACACACAAAAACAGTTGAGCTGTCTACAGACCGTTACTCAAATAAGTTTTGTTCATTATTAAAAATTGTATGTAATATTAAGAACCTACTTTATTCTTGCTGCATTCTACTTTATACCTTGGAATTTAACTAATAGACACTGTAGAAGCTCTAATTGATACTGTACGACCAAAATATTTGAATAAAAAAATACAATATTATGCTATTTCTTCCTGACATCGCGATCATGGAGAGAAGGCCCCCACCTTTGCCCAGCAGTTGGACCTAATAATGCTTTACCAGGTTCTCTATGACTATTCTAAGTTTGATACAAATTGGTACAGAAGTTTATTATATTTATTTGCAAATTCTTTGGACAATATTTTAATGGTTCGTCGGTTTATAGGAAAAACTCAAAATGGTTATACTCTAAGTTAATGGACTCGAATACTAATTTGCATTATCTTTCGGTTAACTTTTATGCAATGTAGAGTGGGCAGTAGTGATCTATAAAACAATAGTAAAGAGAAACGCCTATGACGTAAATGGAAAACATTATCATAAATACCCACTTAACATAAATAAGTATCTGCCTACAAACTAAAATCTAGCACTCAGTGTGAGCTACAAACTTCTAAAATATTCTATTTTTCTAATCTTCTTTTTATTCTTGTTTTGTTCGAGGCTAGATAGTGTTTTAGGGAATGCTTAATATTTATTTATTCAACTGCTATTTATTGATGGAACTGCTGGAAAGGGAAGACCTAGGCGCATGTATCTCGATCAGATCGCAGACGTTTTAGAGAAAGGCCAGGTTAGGAGTACCCTAAACCGACGAGCATGTATGAAGAATGTTATGAGAGTGAATGAAGCGAAAGAGGTACCGTGTGTCAGGATCGTAGCAAGTGGAAGTCCGTGATCTCTGCCTACCCCCATGGGAATAAGGCGTGATTTTATGTTTTATGTATGTATGTTATTTATTCATTATATTTGTTTGGTTTCCAACACATATATTTTTTTGTAGACAACCCACACACTAGGTAGCTGATATAATTCTATTTTTTTTTGTAAATACATACTTAGAACACAATATAACGCCCAGACAGAAAATAAACATCTGTATTTACCACACAAATATTTGTAATCGATCGAACCCATGCACGGTCTACAAAACGCAGAAAGCAGGGTTATTACCAACTGAGCTGTAACTCCTGCCACTGTCACAACTATAAGCATATCCTATACCAGATTATATAATTTCTAGATTCCATAGATTTTTCAGACTGCCTGTCAATTAAAACTTGGTCTTACTGTTGATTAATCTATGGTCACATCTCGTTAAACCGAACTGCGGTTAATTATGGTTAATTAACTTGATGCAGGTGAAGTGTTGATGGAATGTGGTGTTATATCCTTTGAAGGCCTGCGCACATCTAAGCGATGGCGATCAGCTGAAACACTGTCAAATATGACAGCGATATTTGATAGAGTTTCAGCTGATCGCCATCGGCAGTGACCTAGGTGTGCGCCGGCCTTTAAGGCGTTAACGGCGGCAATCACCGATGTCAAATATGACGGTTATATTTTACTCAGATTTAAAAAAACGGACGAGGATGGTAAAAGTAAAAAAAGTATAAAGAATTTTTGTGTTTTCAATTATAAAATACTTGAGCGAGGATGATCCTCGACGAACAGATAAAATATCTAATTCAATAAATATTTAAAAAAAATGGTTGGGCCAATTTGTGTACCTCCTTATGTTATTGATTTTTTTAGCTATTGATAAGAATATGAACCTTTGACTGCTTAATTTGAGAACACTGTGAAGTGCTCTCAAAATAAGCATCTGTACCTATACTCGTATAAGTTGTGTATCTTTGTACAGGTACCTAGTTGGGTGTGGGTTATATAGCTTGTTTATTTTTGTAACACCTACCAAATGCATAGTTTATTTTAGTTCAAGTATTTATGTAAGAACCTATGTTTGGTTGACAGAAGGCCATGGGAAACGGTATCGATATTATTTTAGCAAGTACATTTTTGAGTTTATCTTCACCCACACACATTTGAGCATAACGTGACCTCCCTGAATCTATAATACAAGTTTATAAATAAATAAAATAAATAAATATTGTGGACAATTCACACAACACTATCCAGCCCCAAACTAAGCAGAGCTTGTAATATGGGAACCGGATAGCTGATATAATACTTGAATACCTACATTTTTTTTTTGTAAATACATACTTAGAATACAATATAACACCCAGACAGAGAACAAACATTTATGTTCACCACACAAATATTTGTTCTCGGTGGGGATCGAACCCACGACCTACGGCGCAGAAGGCAGAGCTACTACCAACTGAGCTAGAGGCCAGTCAATAAGTTTATATTATAGTTCGGCCGTTCAGAGAATGCGTTCCTGACACGTCGCGATTGCACTGACGACGTAACTTTGTAATGGCGTTGCAGTTACGATAAAAATATTTTTGCTGGTTGTTTACCGTTTTAACAATTGATGAGCATTAAAACAACATTATTGTATCAATAATCAATGAATTTTATAATTTTGTCCCAAACTGAGTGTCAAATAACTTGTTATACAATATTTTTCTAAATCTATACTGCGCTATTACAAGGTTATGTCAGCGCTTTATATTTGTAGTACTGTACTAACTATGTGACTAACTGATCAAACTGTCAAACGCATTCTCTTAACTTCCGAACTATAGTTGTTAAAGCTATATGAGCCAAATAAAAGCGAAGATCGCCATCATGTCGTAAAAGGAGGTCAAGGAGGTTGCCTTAAAATAAATACCTTCTTGGAGAAAAATGCATACGTTACCCCGACAAGAGCATCGCTATAAAATAAGAAGAAGAAGAACTCGTGCAAGAAAAATATTAACAATAACAATTGTCAAATATTTGATTGGTCGATTACTCATCCATGAAACTGGCCTTTTAGTATACTTACATGTATAATTGGTAGATTTATAAGCCTGAAAACCGAAAGTTTGAAGCGATATCTTGACTACCATTAGTTCTTGTGTCTTAAAATAATATTCAATCAAAAAATAATAGATTGGTTGACCGGTCGTAAAATCATAGAGTGCAATAAAGAATTAGAATTTTATTGTCCAGCGAGTTGTATAATTTGATTATGAAATGAAGTCTAGACATTATGATTATGGGGATCATCGTAGGAGATCGGAATTATGTAATGACATGTATATTTTTTCGAAACTAAAATGAAACCATTTTTAACGGGATTTGCCTAATTATATATGTATTTTGTTTTTGACAAAATAATAAATTCGTTTATATTGCGGGTCTATGAAAAGAAATCCTGGTAAATGACAAATGAACTTTTATAACGATAAGAGTATGTCTAAAATCATTTTCGCTAAGACTGCGAGGTGATTACGGTAAAGGTTCTTTTTATAAAACTACAGCACCATAATTTACGTTTATTACCTACCTACTTGATATGATCAGAGAAAACCAGCGTAAAGTAAACTGGTACCTATTTAGCAGAATTATAAGTGAGTAAATTGAATTAAATGAAACAGTAAGTGCTTAAGCTCTGAATGTTTAAAAAGTAAAGTTTATAGTGTTCTGTAAAAAAAAGCAGTATTGCATTACAAAAGAATTCCATGTGACCTTTTGAGCAAGTGTTTTAAATAAAAATAATCTTCAGAACTTACGCAATCACACCTTGATTAAACACTCAGAGCAGGTTCAATAACATTTTTATGTATGAAAGCACATTCCACTAAAATTTTATTGCTTGTGATATTTTTTTTAATTTTGGGTATGCCTGCCTGGCTTGTTCGCCTTTCAATCAAATCACGCAATGATCCATTGAAATAGAAGAAAAGATCGACAGCAAAGTTTATAGCGATAGTCTTTACTTCTATGCTAATATTATAAAGAGAAAAGATATGTATTTTTGTATGTTTGTAATGAATAAACTCAAAAGATACTATGCCGATTTTGAAAATTATTTCACCATTGAAAGGCTACATTCCCCCCACACATAAGTAATATTTATGTGTTTCAAAAAATAAATGTCTACCCGTGCCGTGCAAAGCCAGGACAGGCCGCTAATGTTAGATAAAAATGTATGAAAGATGAGTTCTTTACAATTATAATTAGCCAATTACGGGCTTTTAGAATTGGTATTCGAATAACATTGATATTTATGAGTTAATTTACGAGGTGTTTTGTGAAGAAGAATGAAAGTGACAAGGTACCTTAGAAATTATAAAGAAAACCACATTGTCACTATTTCCTATTCAAAAACTGTAGCATACGCCCTCACACTAAAGTAAAGTGACTCTATCCTTCGCGCCATGTTTTTTTATTACGAAAACTCATGCTGCATGCTTTGAACTTATTGTATTAAGCATACTTCAATGATTGCATGGGAAATAATCGTCCATTTTTTTATGAGTAAGCTTGAAATCTAAAGGTAATAACAGGTATAAAAGAAAAACATTAAAACAATTGACTCGATTTGGAAATCAATTTTTAAGAACTCATCGACTCCAAACATTAAAGAAACATTTATTAAATCAAGTATTAAAGACTGACAGACCCGTTTGTTCCATATAATTAAGTATTAAAGAGTTATTAATATGGAGTACCTACTTACAGTAGAAAAAATTAAGCACTCTTATAAACAATGAGACCTTAGACGTGTGCTTTTATTTCTTGTCGTGTATAGTTTGTATAAATTATAAGTGCTTTTCTTTCTTTATGTATGCTGAGATGTATAGTGGCGGAATGAAAATGTTCGTCAATTTTCAACTTGATTTGTTCAACGTATCACGATCACATACTACCTTTTGAAACTGAATAGACAGAATACGCCGTTAAGTTAACGTCACAAATTATGTCAAAACTCAAAATGTGTTCATGATCAAGGCACTCTGGTGCAAGCGAAAGCCGACTCTAAGGTGACGAACATTTTCATACCGCGACTGTACCTAACGTTAGCAGATTATTGAACAGACCTAAGATAGTGTCGAGCGTGTTCATACAACAATAACATCGATAGAGTTACAGACGAAGGCTATTCCGAACAACAAACAACAATGTATTAGATCATCTAATTTAAACAGCAGGCCACACCCAACACACGAAGTGGACCACGCGCTATGCGTGAATGACACAAAATTTCTGTTTTTATTTCCCAAGAATTACTGAACTCATTCTTGTGTAGCAATACCGTTGTGAGGATTCCAACTTTAGCAATGTCATACATATTTATTTTAAGTTTTGTTTTTCTAAATATCACAACAGTAAAAATTATGTCTGTAAATGTATTCAAGCTTTAAGTTATAGGCGATGGTAACCACTTAACATCAGGCCTACCTGATGCTTGTTCATATGCTTGTTCCACCAGGTATTTGTATAAAAAAAGACTCTGGTTTATTGCTTTATCCAAAAAGTTCATAATGAATGAAATAATATATACCTAGTGTACTTCTTCAGGTTGGTGATGAATTGGCTGTTAGTGTAAAATAAATCAAGTAATTAATTATTTATTAATATAAATCAAGTAATTTCATCAAGGTCATCCAGATTTTCTCATTTGTTTTTTCACAGTGTGGTATTCGTTTTTCCAAGCTTGAATTATTAGGGCTGGTTTAACAGATGACTAATCGACCAATCAAACAGTTGACAGTAGTTTATCTCAAGTTTTTCACGCCAACAATTGAGTTAAATAACTGTCAACTTTAAACCGGCCCTAAAGCATTGCGCACTTCTAAGCGATCTGCTATGGCAATCAGCCGAAACGTTGTCATATTTGACAGTGATATTTGACAGCGTTTCACTGATCGCCATCGCCTAGAATATGTGTGCAGGCCTTATGCCATCGAAGACCAACTGCATCCCGACATACATGACGGCTAGACAGCTGAACTTTGGGTCTTTAGGTGAGCGGGGTATACCTACAGGCAGATTTGCCAATAAATAGCTATATCCACTGGAACAACTGCTTTGCTGTAGTGGGTAAGTACAAATATGTAAGTAGTAGATGTCTATTTATTTATATAGCTCTGGCCTTAAAATCTACTGCAAAAAAATAGCTACAGCTCGGCTTTGACGCGATCAACAATACACCAAGCGTGTGTATTATAACTATGGATGAGTCTAACTATGTATCGTCTGGAACCACATATTTTTGTAAATATTTCAGTGTAAGTTGCTTAAAATTAAATTTAATTAAGCTGACTTCTAAACAATGTAGCTTCGCAAACACTCGTTGGCATTATAAGGATTAATTTAAAAGGTTTGAATACATAAAACTTCTTACCTTCAAAATAATCATCATGAATGCGACCGCAAAGAACACAGAGTTATCAAAGCTCCTTCGATTCACAAAGCACGAGCACTGATTGTCAGTGGACAGTCACTAGAACACACAGCACGTATCACCGCATCTTGGCACGCCACCGGCAGCCACAATACTCTGTCTTCATATCCGTTGTTGCACTGTCCACTTCAAGCAAGCGCAGCCAAAGGAAACCCTATAATTTGACAAATCAATGGTTAAAAAGAAACCTTCAACACTCACTACACTCGATAATTGAATAATTAGAACGCGATCGTTTCATTAGCATACGTCATAAAGAAATTTCGCATTCAAATTTTAAACTAATTTAAAATTGGAATCCGTTTTTTACTTATTTTAAAATCAAGGAGTTTTTATTGATAACTAACTTTTTATTGCATAGATCGAGTGAATGCGTTCGGCGAGCAGCCTAGTCGGAAAGTGGTCGCGCGAATAGCTTGTTGTGTTGTTAAATACCACACTACTCTACATATTGGAGTACAGAAAGTCCACGGCATCAGGTGCTGATGTGCTTGCTCAATGAACCAAGTTAAGATGCTGAGAACTGGACTGGAAGATTTTGTGAATACCTATTCAAATATTGTGTCATTCAAGGTTGAAAGGCTAATGAAAAGCCTAATTTGGTTTTATAAGATCGAGAAGTAGAAAATTTAAAATTTAATTATGTTTCCTTCGTATTAGTATAGCCTTAATTAAAAAGTATTAATTAGAGGGATCACCATAAAAAAAAACATTATTCCAAAAAAAATATGGTAATCCCGTTTCAATAATTTACTCTTGTATTAATTAGGTACTCATTAATTATTATTTGTAGATGCTTAGTCCAATATACAAAATACATAAAATACGTTTTGTTAAACACTGCATAATATGCATATTGAAAACGATTTGAAGGCCCAAACTATAAGCAAGGCCTAACTTTGGGGTAGATTGTCATTTCTTAAATCAGCTCATCTTAGATTGAAGTTTTGAACTTTGTTTCAAGATCCGCTTGATGCACAAATATTTATTATAAACAGAAGTTGCCATACCTTTGACAAATTCTAAGAAAAAGAGAATTTAAAAACCGAAATTCCAAATCTAATTTTGATACTGACTGTACCTAGTACTTTAAATGCAATATACAAAATTAATTAGCTTAGCAAACTATTAAGTAACTGGATGTCTATCGTCACATTTTTTCCGTAATACATTTTCGGAATGGCATGGTAGAAACAATAGAATTGTTACGTTGTGTTACAAACAAAAGTTTATGAGTCACGCCTTGTGTGGCCTGACCATAATCATTTTGATATCTCGATGGATTAAAAAGATATATTCTTTCTCATTTACTTACGAGCTCAGCTTTGATTGGCCACACAGTTCTCAAACGACATAATTGAACTGGCTGATGAGAATAGATGCCCCATTCGGGTGCTTGCTGGATCCGCGTTCTAATTTCAAATTTTACAAACCAAAATTGAAAACTCACAGCGAATTCCGCGATCACTTGAGTGTTTTGTGTTGCTAGAATTGCCCCCTTGCTTTGTCCCTGTGAAGTGGCATTTGGTTAGTTTGGACGTCAGATACCTTCGCTAAACGGTTAAATAAAAATAGCTAATAATCCGACTACTTATTAACAGTTGGTTTAGCACTAGTAGGTGCAAATATATTATGTAATGTCTTGTTATTTTGGAAATAAACGTAATTCTTATTCTTAAATGGCTATACCATACCATACTTCAATACCATACTATATTACCATATTTCAATTTGTCTCTGGTTATGCCTTACTGAAAGATAGACAAGACTTGAGAGACGTGGGACTGAGAAACACCAATTCAATTTATTTCTATGCATTCTTCTTCCATCATTTCACTTCTTATATTTATGTGTTTGTTGTTGTTACCATGTGCCGTCATAAATAAGTTTTCTTTCTTTTCTTCATTTCTACGTCTGTTTAGCTGACATTTTATTTAGCGCCTAGTAAATGTCAGATTGACAGAATTTCCTGACGTAAAAATCCCATAACAGTCACAAGAACTCCGTTTATAGAGTCCAAAGTTCAAACGGGAGAAGTTGAACATTTTTCAAAAAGAAATCTAATCAAAATTCAGTAAGAATCCAGCAGAGAAGTATTTAAGTTGCTTAAGAAGTCTGCTATAAACTTTCCTGACAGCTCTATCTTCAGCAGAGTGCTATTTTACTATAAAGAGGAGGTACTACTTAAAAACCAGTTTAAATTAGTTCAGTAATAATTTAATTTATTGCCGAATCATCATTGCCCTCGCTCATCTTTATCATATCCCAATCGTAGAACCATAACAATAAGTAAGTAATTATATCTTATTTTATGTTTTATTGTGAAATGGCCAATTATATCGGTCGATTTCTTTTTAATGGTGAGGTTATTAGCGGTATTACTCGATATTTCGGCAGTAACCGTGAGTGTTGCAAACTATCGAGATGCGTACTTATTTTTAGAGCGTCAGAAACATTGCAAAATATTTGATTGGATGAAATATTTTCACACTTATAATTACCATACAACGAAATTAGGAAATAAGATCGGTAATTTGAGTGAAGCATTATCTATTTTTAGTAGGTATTTTATTTTAATTTTATTGGAATATGGAAAAAAATATTTGAAAGCACCAAAATTCTTACTTTTTTTGGCAGCGCATATGAAACATTCAGATCACAGCCCATTGGAGTGTAAATAACAAAAGAGCCCTTTCGATAGGCATGACGAAGACGCCCAAATTCTGTAACAACGTGTGACGGAATTGAAATAACAGCCGCTTTGAGCCATGTAACTGTTTTGTTATGACACCCACGGCTAATTTTAGATAGCCGGTATCTGTGAGGCCTGGTTTCGAACTCGAATCTCTACTACAATAAAATTAAACCTTATGGCATAAAAAATAAGAAGCTCTTCTATGATAAATAAAAGTCTTGCGAGTTGGCCAAAAGTTGAATGCCATGCAGAACTTTCGTGCATTTTATTTTGCATCAAACAATTTAAGAAAACAATAGTGTATTATGTTTTATCTTAGCTTTCATTTTCTGTTGTGCGAATTGTTTGATGCATATTCTTAATTTATTTTTAATTCCGAGGATTTATTTAATTTAATCAATTTATTTTTATTTAAAGGATGAGTGATGAAAGAAGAGATTGCTATAAGACGTTGCTTTGTAAATCACCTATAATTTAAACATCACTCGTTTGCAGCATCTATCTTAGATTTAAGCAAAAAAATATTTGATCTGCACATGGTGTGCGGACTGGGTTTCGCAGGTTAGCCGCTGGCGGGTCCTTTTTGTGTGACGCATTTAATTTCGAACAAAAAACTATTGGTGCTACGTCATGCCAAGTTCTAAATGATGTTTTCCTCCACCGTTCAAGAGTACTGGCATAGGGCACATACATCTGCGGACAGAAAACTCATTGATCTATTCAACCCACGACCTTAGGTTCGGAAGGCAGGACCTCTACCACTAGACTATCAGTGCTCAGTAAATTTTAGCAATGTAGAAACTAGCGTACCTAGCTTGCTAGATTTTAGCAAGCTAGTTTCTACAGCTGATCGGCGCAGCTTGGACTTTCTAAGTAAGTAGAGCAACCTGCGTGACGCTCCATCCGTCCCTTTAATGTAAATGATACCTGTGAAGTGATGCAAACACTTGTACTTTCCTATTTTCACTTTTCATATAAATTTCTTACTATACACGAGTAGGTGCTAGATAGTACCTAACTTTGTTTAACTTCATGGTTACTGCATCCAAAGTAAGTTTAAAAGTAAAAAAAACAGACCTTTGTAGATGATTTATAATTAGCGTTAGGGGAAACTGGTGTTTATACTCTCATACTTCTACTGACGGGACTCTATAGTGCTTGGGACGCTGTTTGCGCCGTTTAGTGGGGTTCCTCTCGTGGCGTAGATAATAATGAAGACTTGGATTCTTGATATATAGCGTATAATATTGAAAATAGAAAAGTACAAATTATAGAGTTTGGTGTGCGGTTAGCGTAATAGTGAAGTTGAGGTGAAGTGACAGACTGGGTGCTGTCAAAAATGTTTGAATTTTGGATTTGACGTTCATTGTGTCCGTTCGGAAACAGGACATGCGTATGGCGCCGTAACAGACGCTATAGTGCTCGCATTTTAGGAATAGGCTTGCCCAGCACCTATACTTACCATTCTGACAGCTTAGTCGGCCTAACCCACAGGAAAGACATGGTCAATAGGTACCTACGTGCTAACTAAGCTCCGCTAAGCTGACTAAGCCGCGGGTTTCCTCACGATGTTTTCCTTCACCGTTTGAGAGCATTGCAGCATTGTGTATTATATATTTTACGAAACAGAAAAGTCTATAGGTAGATGCCATATCGTAAGTTTCAAAGTAAAAGGTTCTAAATGTAGTGTTTTCAGAAAAGCACTGAAGATTTCACTAGTCCTACACATTAGCAACAATATCTTCCCCAATACATTTCCCAGATAATAAAAAAAAACATCGTAATAGATTTTTATTATTGGTCAGTTCGTTTTTCTTATTTATTTTCACTTTACAAGTAGAAACGATATTTGAAAGAGATTTTTTCGTTTTCTAACACGGAGTAACGGTCTTTGTTGTAAATCTGCCTTTTATGAGAACAAAAGCATTCATAGAAAGCTGGCTTTGTTGGATGCTTTAAAAGAGCAAAATTTAAAAAAAAATGATTATTGATAACCACTATTGTAAAATAGATTAAGATTAATAAATTGATTACGATAGCGATCAGAACAAGTATAGCATAGCTAGTAATAAAGTTTGTAATTAAATACATAGATACACAATTTCGCAATTATTGATGCTTTTTTGATATGTATTACACAATTTTGTTTATTTGATTGTGCTGTTTCTGATTGGATGTAAGTTCTATTCATTTTGAACTGATGTGAATTCTGACACTCTACATTCATAATAACGAGTTGTGTAATTTTCTCTAAGACGAAAGTTCATCAACACTTTAAACGGAGAGTTAGGTTATCTCTAGTTTAGATTGCTTTAAATATAAACATAATATAGATATGATGTTTTTCTGTCGAAAAATGTATGTGCACTATGCCAGTACTCTCAAAACGGTGAAGAAAAAACATCGTGAGGAAACCGGCGTGTTGTAGAACCTAAAAAAGTTCGAGCAACACGTGTCAGGGGTCACGCAAAAAGGGCCCACCAGCGGCCTACTTGCGGAAAAAACCTGACCGCACATCAAGTGCGCAGAGTGCGCATGATAAAACTTGCCAACTTGCCAATATAAATATGATGGCACACAACACTACCTAGCCCCAAATTAAGTAGGGCCCTGGAAATCAGATAGCTCTGTATATCTACTTCTGCACATATTTTTTTACATAATTTAGAATACAAATAAAATATATCAACCCGACAGGAAAGAAACATCTGTGTTCACAACATAAAAAATTGTTCTCATCGGGGATCGAACCCACGATCTACGACGTAGAAGGCAGAGCTACAACCAACCGGCAGGGCCTTAACCATTGAAGGATATGCCAATACCGTTCAATTTAATAAACTGGCTTCGAAATTATGTCTGTAGCATAAGCGATCTCTATGATGTAGTACCAAAAATTTGCAATATCAAAGTTACAGCTCTAAACGGACGTTGTATTGACAAAAACTTGACCATGTATGTTAAAGTTGGTACAACTCGTCTGATTGTCAAAATTAGTAGAACAATGAGAACAGAGAAATAGTAAAGTTTCTAAATTAGCACAATATTGATGAGAATAGGACCACTATCCACACAAACTGAGACCTCTGTAGTAAAAATCCTTGTGAAAGAGTTCGCACGGGGATTTTTTTTATGTCGTACCTGATGGAACAAGCATTATGACCCATCTGATGTGAAGTAATATTTTACCATTGCCAATAACAAAGCATTACCTCGTAGGTTACTAACGTCAAGAACGTGAACTACGATGCACTGCCCTGATGTGTCTATCAACTTAGGGAATACAGATGTTAAGCCTCACGTGCCAGTAATTTCACCGGCACCCACACCCTTCAAACCGAAACACAGTAATTTTGCTTCACGGCAGAAATAGGCGAATTTCTACGCAGTAGCTTATTCTTGTCACCTATATAGGTAGTGGTGATACTTGTATTGCTGAGTTCCGATTTGTGATATGGGAGCCGGGACAAAGACCTTTACGTATCATAGCATAGGACTAAATCGTTCTAATTATAAGTTACTAACCCACTTTTTCTGTTTTTGTTACTAACACCACGGACTCCATAGTTGTCTAAATAAAAAAAAAAATATTTTATAGCGATAAAGGCACACTGCCAGGTTTTTCTGCTTGTCGTGTCACTAGTTTATGAAGGATTCAAAAAAAAACGCACTCTGAGATTGACTGAGAAACTTGGCCAGTCCTAAAGGCTAGTTCGGACTAGGCTAATAATTTAGTAGAGTACCGAGTAACTTAGTGGCTAAAAGTGTGTGAACCACAAAAATTTAGTCGAGTAGTTTAGTGAACTTAATGAAACGCTGTCAATAGGACAGCGACATTTCACAGCGTTTCACTAATGACCAACGCAGAACGCTTATAGATGTACGCAAGGCTTTATAAGCGAATTTCGGCTGTTCTTTCAACCTGCGCCAGGAAGTATATCATTTACATTACAATAAGCAATCTTCATGTATATTATATAACTTACTATTGTTACCTAGTTCTGACCGACCTGTTTCATGGTTGAGAGGATTTGGGTAATAGTGGCTTGGCAGGTGATGCGTACTGACAAGGAAAGGTGCGATACCTTTTGATAACTCCAACTCTCGAATATTGACCACAGTAGATACCAACCTGTTTCAAGCACAAAACAATCATTCTATCCTAATTGACCCTTATACCTTGCCTTCAGTTCTTGAACGTGTTTTTTACACCTTTTAAGAGCTGTCATATCCGAAAGCTTTTTTTTATTGTCACCGCAGAACGTTTAAATGTGCGTAAAGCTGACAGTAAATGCAAACAGGACTAAAAATAGGGCTTATTTCATTGATGAATATCTTGAAAAATATCTACCCAGTGAGAGAGCAGTGCTAGAAACCCAGGAATACACGTCAATCTATCAAGACTACACAGTAATTTGAAACTAGTCAATGGATAGACAAATTGATCGATAGGATGGTATGGGGCTGCTTAGAATAAATCAGTGCCGCTTTAGAACTATTGTATGTCATGCCTTATGTCACAGTACTTGTTAACTTGAATGCAGCAGTAACAAGGTGTTTAATAACGGTTTTATAAGGGTTTTTATAAAGCTAAGTTAACATGCACACTACCATCAAACAAAAAAAATGGTGAAGGTTAAAGGTTTGAAAGGTGCCGGTGAAATTACTCGCACGTGAGGCTAAACTTATGTATGCCTCAAGTTAATGGACGCAGGGCAGTGCATCACAGGGCACGTTCCTGACGTGCGTGACCTACGAGACAATGATTTGTTATAGGCGATGGTTACTACTTAACATCAGGTGAATTAGCGGTCAAACCCAAGCTTAGTATGGTATAAAAATGTTGTTCATCAGCACATGAAAAAAAAAATCGTTTTTTCAAATTTAAATTCAGTTTATAATAATCAAATCATTAACATGACATTACAGAATCATATCCAATGCGCTATACTACGTACTCTAAAATATAAAAAATAGGAAAACGAAAACAAAAATTACTTTTCATCCCACCAGCTCTGAAAGTGTGTTTTTGCTGTTTAATTTCTGACTGGAAAAGCCGTTTTTATCCGCTAGAGGATAAAGTAAATTTGAATTTAGAATATCGTGTTCAATAAGTTTGTGAATACACAACCTATTTACTTCTACCTCCATGGTGCCGAACTTATCATACAACCTTTTTTATTTTGTTAAAAACTCGCACTCGTAACCTTCTTGGTGTATTTGTGAATTCAAAACACCATTAAACCTATTTACTTCTACCTGCATGGTGCCGAATTTATCATACAACCTTTTTAAATTTGTTAATAACTCATACTCGGAACCTTCTTGGTGTGTTACTTTTAGTCGCGCCATGTTCTTTTTTGCATTTCCTCGCTGAGGTGGGATGAAAAGTTACGTGTTGCACTCGAGTGCAAAGATTTTTCACCTTGTGCTCTTTTGATTCCTTCGCCAACGCTTAGGATTCTAACTTTTAAACCACTCGCTACGCTCGTGGTTAAACTTTAGAATCCTGCGCTTGCTCAGTCATCAAAATTGAGCACGCGGTTAAAAAGCAGCTTTGCACTCTTGTATAACAAATAACTATTCTTTACCTTATTTTGAATGTGACGCATCAGTCAACGGTCGATGGAACTCCACTTTCACAGGAAAAGGGTATATTTCCTGGCAACGGTAATAACACATAATAGAGACTTCGTGTTGCGTCACATTACTTCAACTCTTTCTTTAGTGTATCATTGCACACCTGCCTTCTTTACACAAAGTTAAACGTGGCAATTAATAAAGCTATTGAGGTGGCTACTCGACTCGACGTGGTGTCGCATTAAGAAGAAGAAGCATGCTAATTGGCATAAAACTTGCTGTGTCAGATACTTCTTATTAATTGACTTCCAATAAGAAAGTTTTTTTTTCAATGTTTGTTATCGCATAACTAAGTCATTTATGAGCCACGATTTGAAATAGTACATTGTTACCTGAGTGTTGAAAGTCACGTTTTTTGAGTCCCGAGACGGGTTTGGCGCCAGAGCGTTAGCGAGGGCGCCAATGGAGCTTGAGGGACTTAAAAGACTTTCACCCGAGGTAAACATTGTGCTTTTCATTACGAATACAAGGAAAGTAAAAATAAAAACATGAAAGAAAATTTAGTGAAAATGAAGATTGAATTGCCGCCTTCCCGGTTTTTTTTTTCTTTTTCTCTGGCGGGCCTTCGGCTTCGGCTCGCCAGCATTATTCAGCCATTATTTTCATTCTCATAATTTAAAAAAGCTGCCAAGTGCGAGTCGGACTCGCCCATGAAGGGTTCCGTAGCATCAATTAACATAATATAAAGGTTTTTGTAGTTCGTCGAAAGGTAAATAGCGGTTTACGATTTATGACGAATAAAAAAAAAACTACTGACTAGATGTCGTTCAAACCAAATATCGTTGGAAGTTTGCATAGTAATGTACAACATATATTTTTTTTGGATTTATCATTCTCTTATTCTAGAAGTTAGAGGGGGGGGGACCAACTTTTTTCCACTTTGGAAGTGTCTCTCGCGTAAATTCAGTTTAGAAAAAAACAATATTAGAAACCTCAACATCATTTTTGAAGACCTATCCATAAATACCCCACACGTATGGGTTCGATGAAAAAAAAATTTTTGAGTTTCAGTTTCAAGTATGGGGACCCCCAAAATTTATAGTTTTAGAAAAAAACTATATTAGAAACCTCAACATAATTTTTAAAGACCTATCCATAGATACCCCACATGTATGGGTTCGATGAAAAAAAACATTTTAAGTTTCAGTTTCAAGTATGGGGACCCCCAAAATTTATAGATTTTTTTCTATTTTTGTGTAAAAACCTTAATGCGGTTTACAGAATACATCTACTCACCAAGTTTCATCAGTCTAGCTTTTATGGTTTCAGAGAAAAATGGCTGTGACACGGCCGGACAGACAGACAGACAGACAGACAGACATGACGAATCTATAAGGGTTCCGTTTTTGCCATTTGGCTACGGAACCCTAAAAATGGTAAATTGTTTGCTCAAATCTATGTTATTTTAAATAAATAGTTGAAGCTATATGTATATTAATCAAGTAATTTAGAAGATATATTATTTATTTAATACTATCTTTATGTTATTTAAATTTAAATTTTACATTGCGCTCTAATTAGACTTTTTAAACTTCTTACCGTTGTAATGGGTTTCCAACCTACTTGCTGAATAAAAAGTTGGAATTTGGTTCAACGACCTCCTTGCAGTTAGAAAGACTTTAGAAAGTTGGAACATGGTTGAATAAAATAGAACTTGTTTTTTTTTTATAATTTGACAGCTGTCAGTAGAAAGCGATTCTCCCTAGGGCTGAAAGTTTTACTTTCAATTAGGCCCCTCAGGCAACTTCAGACCTACTTTCAGAGTATGAGTAATGAAAAATACATTTTTATCTGAAAGGTACGATATTCGAGATTTGTCCCATAGAAATTTCAACAAAATCGGTTCAGCAGTTTGGCCAGTCGGTCTGTCTAGTTTTTTATACCTATACGAGTATTATTCTTCTTCTTAAATTTAAGAGATTACTTTTGTCGGGGTTCTGATACAGTTTTCTCCAATTGAATCTTTCGAATGCAGCCTCTTTGACTTTCTTATACGACATAACAGCAATTTTTTCTTATATCTGGCTAACGTAGCTTATTTTTGGCCTTCCTCTTCCCCGTATCCCTTCAACTTTTTGATTCATTTTCTGTCATTTTGTGAAGTAACATAGCTATTTAATTTTAAATGTTTTTCTGGTGTTATTTCGAGTTATGTTGTGTAATTTCGATGGTATTTTAACCAACATTACTTGAGGTCTTAGCTTAAAGTGTGAGCAGTTGGAAGGAAAGTGTATTTTGTGATATCTTGATTTAATCGAAAACGTTTCTGATGGGAAAATCCGGCCTCCATGTTTTTTCAAAGCCAATTTGACTCGACTTGACTAAAAAGTATTTTATCTATGTAATATATTATCCTCACTACTCGACACTGGCAAAATTGATCCAAAATGGACAGATGCCATTCATTAAGAAGAAGAAGAAGAACCTTTCTTTCGATGATGTTGACACAAAATATGAACTCATATTATATTGTGACAAAACAATCTTTAATCGAAGTTTGATAATAGGCCTTGAGTCGATTTTTATTGACTACTCCCACAGTGTCCCGGTGAGAGTTCTTTGTTGCATCTTTTTGCTTGACATTTAGAAATAAACGGTAATTCCCATACCCGAAGCTTTATCTATAATCGATTCGTTATTAGATCTTTAGGTATTTATGAAATTACTAGTGGGTAGACACTTTGACTCACCATAAGACGTTTCAAAGTGATCCTTTTGTTGTGAGTTGTATACTCAATAAACATACATACTTTTTAATTTGTAGAACCCGTGTTTTTTTGCGGAACTTCACTGCTATTGTTATTTTTGTTTTGTAAATGGATCATACAAGAAACGGTAGGAACCAAGCCGTAGTTTGTTACCTGTTCTTCTGGGCTTGGTCGCCTGGAACTGGCACTAAGGCGTGATTTATGGCGTTTCAAAGTGATCATTGAAAAAAGTTTTTTTTATTTTCATCGCTTCGATCACTTGCTGCATTATTGCTAAACATGTTTCAAACATAAACACATTAATATATTCTTTAAACTTTAAGTTAAGTCTATCGTTTTGTGATTGGTCAGTCAGTTGGCTTTGATTGATACAAAATAATTAGAAATGCTAAAATTAAAAGCAAAATTGGAATATATTAATATAAAATAAATACATCCGAAGTTTAGAGATTAAATAATAAATCAAAGATGATCTTTTAAAAGTAATTTATATGCTAATATCATGCTGCAAATCTATTAAAAATGTCTGCAATTTTTATGGGATTTTTATGAGGTTATTCACATGTCTGCATTTGGCAAGTACCTTCCTGTGTATAGTCCAAAAATATTTATTTATTTATTTATATTTAAAATTTGGTCCTAATTAAAAAAAGCAATAGTAGGTAATAGTTTTTAATTTAATTAGTGCATTTAATATTTTACCATTGCCTAACTTATCTAAAGTTGGTAGATTGTAAAACAAAGTTTGTTTGCACGTACCTAATTATAATGCAACCATCACTTTAAACATCAATTTCTGTATGGAACCTCCTTACAGCGTACATAATCTTATATAATTTACGATAGGAAATCAGCTTTTACTAGAAAGTAGAAAAAAGAAAAAAGGAAATTTATTGACCATCTATGTACCTACGTAAACAAGTGAAGTTTAAAAAACTTGAGAAACCGACTTTATAGCCAAACTGCTGAACCAATTTTGATGAAATTTATAAGGGACTAATCCCTAAATTTAAAGTATATAACCTGAAACCGATTTTTCAAATTGGCTCATAAATGTCAAATAATATGTGCTGTCTTCTTCTTATCGTGTCACTGATTCTTTCGAACCAAGTGTGGGGATAGGATTTTAAGTGCACTTGACACATATTTTAGAACTTTTTAGGTTCTACGATATGCCGGTTTCCTTACGATGTTTTCCTTCACCGTTTGAGAGCACTGGCATAGTGTACATGATTTTTTGGGCAGAAAAACTAATTGGTACACGACTGGATTTGAACCCACGACCCTAGGATGCAAGGCAGGGCCGTTACCACTAGGCACCCAGCGCTCTAATAATCTCTAAAGTATCTCTAAATATGTGCTGTAAAAAATACAACCGACTTGAAAACCTCCTCCTTTTTTATTTTTTCCTTTTTAGGGTTCCGTAGCCAAATGGCAAAAACGGAACCCTTATAGATTCGTCATGTCTGTCTGTCTGTCTGTCTGTCTGTCTGTCTGTCTGTCTGTCCGGCCGTGTTACAGCCATTTTTCTCCGAAACCATAAGAGCTAGACTGATGAAACTTGGTGAGTAGATGTATTCTGTGAACCGCATTAAGGTTTTTACTTAAAAATAGAAAAAAACCTATAAATTTTGGGGGTCCCCATACTTGAAACTGAAACTCAAAAATTTTTTTTTCATCGATCCCATACTTGTGGGGTATCTATGGATAGGTCTTCAAATATTATTTTGAGGTTTCTAATATCGTTTTTTTCTAAAATTATAAATTTTGGGGGTCCCCATACTTTTAACTGAAACTCAAAAAATTTTTTTTCATCGAATCCACACGTGTGGGGTATGTATGGATAGGTCTTCAAAAATGATGTTAAGGTTTTTAATATCGTTTTTTTCTAAACTGAATAGTTTGTGCGAGAGACACTTCCAAAGTGAAAAAAAGTTGGTCCCCCCCCCCCCTCTAACTTCTAAAATAAGAGAATGATAAATCCAAAAAAAATATATGTTGTACATTACTATGCAAACTTCCAACGATATTTGGTTTGAACGAGATCTAGTCCGTAGTTTTTTTTTTATACGTCATAAATCGTAAACCGCAATTTACCTTTCGACGAACTACAAAAACCTTTATATTATGTTAATTGATGCTACGGAACCCTTCATGGGCGAGTCCGACTCGCACTTGGCTGCTTTTTTATAATAAATGTACTACTGTCCAACGCTTGTAAAAAATATAGGTATAACCAAAGTTGGTTGGAAAACAAATGATGACGAAAATGTTCCACCACGCAGTATTTTGAAAGAGCAAGACCCCTGCAGCGCTGGTTTTCAGAGTTTATTTTATTATCTCAATTTCATAAGCAACGCCCATCATCCGTGGGAATATAAGTATTTTATCATCGTCTGATAACTTAGTAAACTTGTCGAACCACCTACATTAAAATAATGCGATTAATGATCCAATAACGGCTCTAGGCAGATGCGGCTAATACGCACTAACATTTAGGATTTCATAAAAATTGCATAATGGCCATTTGTCGGTACTGATGTGCCCAAAAACTCGTAAATCTTGCTGCAAAAGTCGTTTAAACCATAAATATGTAAGTATCTACCATAATATAGTTTGATACCAGGAGACAGTGGTTGTTTTTTTACAACATATTGGTAAAACACTTGATATATACATAATAGAGATATCAGACATAATCAGTAGATTCTGAATAAGCTACTGTTCGTGGTTATGTTATTTAAAAAAAAAACCTTTAGAAGCGCCTAAAGACATAAACAACCGTCAAACCAAACTTCTCACTCACACATTTCACTATTTAAAAAAAACCACTGATTGTTAGAATTGAAAAAAATAAGTTTCAGTGTTAAGAACTAAAATAAATGAATGATAAATTTGATTAATAAAAACCTACCTACAAAAATAGAAAGAAATAAAATTGTCGCACCGTGCAGGTCACATGACGAAAATACGTACTTTTACCCTACCGTACGTACCTCCAATATTTTTTTTTTGCTTCAGGCTTAGCCATTTCCAAACACCATATTGCTGCCGGGCTTTTAACGAATTTGCCTAGGAATGGTAATTCCTAGCAAATTCGTTAAAAGCCTGAGAATGAGCATCGCGCGATAATGATGCTTTGGAAGTCCATGCGAGCTCTATATCTATAAAACGTATGGTTTTATAATGAGGTCAAGCGATAAATGGTTATTATTATTACGTGTTATGGTATTACGCATGTTTAATGAGATGAGTCGACCGGTCGGGTAATTGAACAAGTTTATTAGGTACGGGCCACTATTACATTATGTTATATACTACAGGATGTTTCAAACCTAATAGAGTCTGTTCAGAAAGAGACCCGTCGTGGGATTTGAGGGCGCAGCTGTGCTTAATTTCCTTTTTTGTTTAGTGGGCAATACAATAGCGCGTCTGTTGCGTTTTGATCCTATCACAACTAGTGTACTTACTATTCCTTTATTTAATTTGTATGATGCAAAATGCTGACAAAAAGAAAGGGATGAGCTGCCATATAAAAATCGAAACGTTAGTTCACAATTTGGCCACGAACGCTCTTTCTGAACAGACTCTACATGGATTTTTATTATTGTATGCGTTAGCTTTAATAATGGATCCTTGTTGACATCTGAATAAAACAAAATTTAATTTAATTAGAAGATTATTATCTGAGGCCATGTAGAAAATATTGTGTAGTTCTTTGGCACTATGTGCGATGCATCCAGTAACTTATACTAAAAACCTTCAGGTAATTAATATATAAGTAAAAGAAAATAGATTTTCAATTTGAAACATTTAGGCAAACTTGAAAATGCCTAATTTACCTACTCTTTAAAATGTTGACTGTTTTCTGTTATTCAACGAATTGCACAACCCAGTTATAATTTGTGTTTCTGTTTTAATATATCTAGATGTATTCTTTTCTTTTTCGAATTCTCAAGGTGAATAACATTTTTGACCGTGTTAAATTTCGTCATGGCATAAACAAAGCTTTATTTTGTGCAAATTATTTACATACTATTTCTGCTGCCGATGTATTTTGCATGTTTTTATTAGGTTTCTGTATCGATTGGTATATTTAAATATTTATTGCAAAATATTTTAAACGGTTGATTTTGTAATAGTACATCCAAATTACAAAATTAACATTCTTTTAAAGGCCTACGCACATCTAGGCGATGGCGATGGCGGTCAGCTGAAACGCTGTCAAATATTACAGCGATATTTGACAGCGTTTCAGCTGATCGCCATTGCCATCGCCTAGATGCGCAGGTCTTAAACCGAAGATTCTTGTAAATAAGGTTATATTTATCATCATCGTCAGCCTGAATAAGTCAAGGAATGGAAATAATTTCCCATTTTGGGGGGATTTGCCTTCGATATGGTCATCATACTGTCTCACGATGTGATGATGTCATGTACTCAGGAGATGCCGATGTCCGTCTCCTGGTCATTATCTTCCCCAATACAACCTATATGGGAGGTAATAGAGAGGTATTCTATATTTATACATAGCAAAATAATGTTATAGTTCTACATAGTGAAATATGGTAATTTTTTTGGAAATTACAACATTATGTATAGGATGTACTATAGGTAATAGGTGTACTATTTCAGCAATTAAAGAAATTCTTTTCTATTCTATACCAAGATTACCTAGGTTACATAGATTCTCGTGGACACTAAACTAACAGTAGCATCCACAAACTGAAAGTCGCTCAGCGAGTTATGAAGTGCCAAATGTTCCAAATAACTATTATCCAGATAACCAAAGATAACCTTTAGTACTGTCCGTCATACTACCTTCCCACACAGAAGGTCATCAATCCTTTCTATGACAGCTGATCTGCCTATCTGATAAACCTCGGTCGAAATTGATACATACATCACTGGTCGGTTATGTAAATATTGCACTTATTGCGTTTTGTATTTACATTGTTTAACATACAATGAAGGTAGGTAAAATAAATGTAAAAATATGAAAAACAGATTTGATGCAAAGCTCTGATACGAATGTAGACTGCCTAATGATGCTTTGCTACAAAATAAGTTAGTAGTAGGTACTTGAAAATTGTTAAAAATCATGTTTTTTACAACTTTATCTTTTGCACTGGGTTAAACATTCTTTGTCATCGAGTCATAGTGAAAATGTGTTCTTTAACCTGCCTACATTTGTCTTAATTTACATATTGCGTGCATGTTACGTTACTTCAATATATAATTTTGTATAGGTACATTATATTTCAACATATCCTATATGTAGGTAAGTACTTGCATGTAGCAGGTGCGTCCGATTACGTACATCTCAAAACAGTGATACAAATACGAGTGGCCATCAATTATCTCCTCCTTTCACTGGCCCGCCTTAGCAAATCTGATAATATACTACGGCAAGTTTGTAAAAACAACATTACTTACATAATAAGCCAAGATTAGGTACACGCTTTTCTGTTCACACGTCCATCAATCCATTTTATTTATCAAAGCAATTCATAGTGATAAAAGAGCGTTCCACATTTTGAAGCAATGTTTTTTTAACTAATGAGACGGTAAAAGTGAGGTGAAAGGAATTATAAAATCTACATTAAAATTATTGTGCAATATTTTTGTATAACTCTAAAATTAAAAAAGCAAATTTTGTAATTATTTTAATCTTCTATCAAGATCAATTAAAATTTTTCTATTCCTTTTAATTTTAATTTCTCTTAATGACCAATTCTCTAATTAATTATTTTATTGTATACGTCGGGGCTAAATAAAAATCAAAGAGAAAAACTCATGCAACAATTTTAATATAACAATTAACAAGTAACAAAATTATTAACAAACGTTCATAAATTGGCATAATTGCCTACAATAAATATACAATTGGCGTTATAATGGCCTCGAGTACTTAATAACATGGGTAATAATGCTTAGTATCTATATTTGGGATACCGCTAGATTAAAATAACTACATAATTAAAGCTTAGCATATGAGGAACGGCTGGACGCATATGCTGTTTTGTAGCTGGAACTACTTTCTGATGGATCAGAAGTATAATCACTCGAGTGAGTGTTTATATCATTATCCTCTTTAGGCAGACCCTGCGTCAGGGAAACCTGGCCGTCTGAAGATGGAGGGGAAGAATAAGAAGCGGGACTGATTTGACCAAACCTAGTCTGAGAACCTTGAGGCAAGTAATTGTACAGATTTTGCACGGGGTTGAAATATTGGTTTGGATACACAAGATTATTGTAAAGAGATGGGCTTGGTTGAGCCAGCAATAACATTGAAGATTGTCCTTGGTAAGAATTGCCGAGTTGCAGCGGGAGATTATGGCCAACATTATATTGCCCCTGAGGAGGCAGCGTACCGAAAATACCTTGATGCGGTCCGATAGGACTGGTCGGCTGCGGTGCGAACAAAGAGTGAGGGTACTGCACTAGTGACTGACTGGGATACGTCGAAGGTTGCTGCACAAAAGCTAGCTGAACGTTCGCATTCTGTTTCGATGGCACGAGTTGGTATTTAGATTGATACCCTGGATTTGGCACAAAGTTTATCGGTACAAATTGTGACGACGTCTGCGGAGGCAGAAGGCTTATTTGAGGCTGAGCGTATGCCGATTGGTCATTCTGCTGAACCGGTGGTGAGTAGTACTGGCTACTTGCTTGATTTGGGTAGAAGGAGCTGGACACTTGTGGCTGGTAAGGACTTGACGGGCTCTGGGAGCTGGGGTTCTGTGAATAAATACTGTAGGTGTAGTCTTGCTTCTGTGCGCCAGAGGGTATGGTGTTCAAGTTCGTCTTCCCTGCTCCTCGTTTTTTCTGCTCATTGTCATCGACTTCTGTTCCACTAGCTAACGCAGCGAAAGCGATGATAACCTGTGTACGAAAAATAGACAATCATACACCGGTCATCAATCAACATAATAGAATAGGCGTGGAAATACATCTATCAGCGCCCAGTACATTTGCATTGCCCGCTGAGTAAGAAATAACAAATTATTACATTAAAACGTTGGTTATACAATAGAAACACGTAAAATACTCACCAAAAGTTCTACTCTCGCCATTGTATGATTTGCATGCAAAAATCCAATCACATTATTTTCCTTAGGAAAGCGCGTATTGCGAAAGGAAAAGTGTTCTGAACACGGGGGCGCACGGAAAAGTGGAAGGCAATATCAAGTTCATGCATTTATATGAGCGGCCATGGACAACTTTCCTCAGCTCCAGATCTTGCAAGAGGGAATGACCGCTCGATAGGTCTTTGTCCCTTATCGGAACATATCCAGTTTACTAGATTACTTGCTTCCTACCGGCCGTCAAAGGCGGAAATATGTAACATGTGCATTTTCTCATATAACACGTCCTGTGTAATCTATATCTATACTTCTACACTATTAATATTTTAAGAGGAAAGATTTGTATGTTCATATCTAATGAATAACTCAAACTACTGTGCCGATTTCAAAAATTCTTTCACCATTTAAAGCTACATTCACCCTGAGTAACTCGAGTTTGGC
The DNA here is from genome assembly GCA_939531255.2 of Thera britannica. NCBI lineage: Eukaryota > Metazoa > Arthropoda > Insecta > Lepidoptera > Geometridae > Thera > Thera britannica. The sequence goes on from OW618050.2 coordinate 9,283,032, forward strand.
TATACTTCCGTGTTTAAAATAGAATACAATAGTTTTAATAGAGTACTTTTTTGAAAGATTCATATAATAGGTATCATCCCAATATGTCATACATAATTAATCAGCACGATCAAACTAATGACAGAACGGCATTTACTAAAGACGGACGGACAGACAGATACGGTTGTGTAAAAACTTTGAGTTTTTTGTCTGACTTCAAAATACTTCAAATATTTATATTCAAATAGTTTCACTGGATTTATTTTACAAATGTTGCAAGTAATTGGTATATAGTTGAAAAAACGGAAAACTGTTTCCGCTGGTAGGCAACTTGGCTTAGCCCCGAATTCAGCGCCAATTCTTGCTGACATATCTTGCGTACCACGGCCTTAAAAAATAAAAAAACAAGGAATATCCTTTAGAATAGTAACTTTTGCCATGGTTTTCTATAGGTTTTTTTTACGTAAAGTGCTTGAGCATTAGATTTTCCATTTAAAAAAATGGATATAAGTATTTTATCAGCTACGTGTTTCCCAAGTCTAAGCTCTGTTTCAACTTAATTTGGGGCTAGATCCGAGTAATTGGATTGTCCACAATATTGATTTACCTTCAAGTAAGATTGAGTGTGATTTCTCTAATCCATTTCTATTAATAAAACAAAGAGTGCAGGATTGTTTTATGCTGAGAAAGCGTGAGTACCGGTATAAAACTGTAACAGACTAAAAGCTGTAAAGGGCCAGCTTTAATCACAGTGATATCTCACAAAGCTTTCTACTGCGGCGAGGCGGTAATTGTAGGCAGCACAAAATAATGCGGCTTTTAGATAAGTAGCAATTGGCGAGCAATAAAGGCCTGCTATTATGTCTATTCAGAGCACGAATCCGGACTTACCCATTCTACCTGTCTCAAAATGTTTCTTGGTAATTTTCATTTGATGCCCGTCCCTATCTTAGAATAGTTAGGTTGTTATGCAAAGAGTTTTAGGGAAAAATATATCTATAGAGGCAAAATAAAATTCTATTGGAACTTTTCACCATTATTAACGAAGATGTAAGTTTAATTATTAAGAATATAATTTTGTTACCTAGGTTTACCTAATTGTAATTAGCCGTAACGCCATTGAAATGCCCCAGCGGGGCTCATGTTCTAGACGTTATTACCCCCTAAGACCTTTAAAACACATGAATAAATGAATATGAATATGTTGTTGAACCTAGAAAATTCAAAAACACGTGTCTTGCACTTAAAATCCTTTAAAAGATCACACTGGTTTAAAAGAATCAGTGACACAATCAGAAGAAACGAAGATAATAAAAAAAATCTTGTGACCGACGCACGATTTTTCAAACAAGTGGTCTGTTCTTGTGGCTGATAATGGTGCTAGGTGCTCCAAACATGTGAGAATTCATATTTTGTTAAAAATTACTTCTTTATTACTTACCGTTTATAAATTCAATATGATTATTGTTATGTACCTCTGTGTGGGTTGGTACCTATCGTGTAAAATACCGGAGGGTTAACAGTCTATTCAATAGATAAGAGAGAAAGTAAACTAGTGCGGTTTCATTGAAATTGAACCACAGTCTTATTATGCACTTACCACGTCGAATTATGTCTAGATTTGCTTTTCTGGTTCATTTATTTTCTTATCCTATATCATTTGGGGTCATCAGCCAATAGGTTTTCGTTCTCCATTCTCTTCTATGAACCGTCATTTCAGCAGTAACTCCTTTCTTACCCATGTCACCCTTCACACAATCTATCCATCCTTTATTTGGCTGGCCTCTACTTCTATATTCATACACATTCATATCTAGCAGTCTTAACGTTACATGACAGTATTTCCTTCACATTATAAATGAAAAGTATTCTTAATCACTGCCTGATTCATTCATCAAGAAACCTCTGAAAGCACATTGCTGGTTTATTTATATTGTTAAAACAGAAAAGTCAGATGTTTTTTACTGCGCCATCTATATAAAATACCTATGAACTAGATAGGCGCACGAATTATCAACAAAGTGAAAGGTACCTATCAGGGTTTGAATTTCCTAACTCTACTATATTTGTGTATTAGTTCTGTTAAATCACTGTAGATGGAGCTCTTACGTATAGCCAAACTTTTAATTTTCGAAGCTATTTATTTTTGAAGCCGACATTTTCAGCAAGGAACAGTCCACTACCTAATTTGTAAAATTATCATCCTTCTATGCTTTTTCAAGGGCATGAATTTTCATCTAAATAATAAACATTACTGACTGGATTTGCCTGCGTTGGGTTTTAGAAAACAAGCAACGCACCGCACTCTATTTTAGTGCTTAGCTGTCAACTGTCGCTTTCCCTGTCAGCATTTTATTGCTTCTTTAAGCTTCTTTGTGGGACCACATATTTTTCAGCTGTCCAAAACTTTCCCGCTCCCTTTACGATATTCTCCCCCCTATGATTCCCCGTCCTACTTCCTTTAAATGTATTTTATCTTTCATCTTTTCCCCTCCTATTAACTTTATTTTATGTAAATTTATTGCTGTAAATAAAATAAAACTGTAAATATTTATGTACCTATGTATATATGTCAATGTAGTTTTTTTTTCCAGTTAAATGTTCTAATTAGATATTGTGGTTTAGTAAGTTTTTGTTTGGAGAAATCATTTTGGTTTTTATTTTCTAATATGTTCGATTTTCTGTAACATTATTATGTTACAGAATATTCTTATTACTCCATCCGGCCATGTTCTTATTACTCTACTCCATCTTAAGTTTATGACACTAGCATGAAACGGACACTGGCAGAATTGTGGCATATTAGTCGCAGTAGCCAAAAAAGAAGAAGTGAAGTGAAGCTTCTTTGTGATTACATTTTCTGGTCCTGCGGAAATTCACTGTTTTCGTTAGTAAGGGCTATGAAAAAAAAAACCTAGAGTTGTCCAAAAATTGGTCAGCTACGCTAAAAATTATACAAATCTGAACTTTCAAAGCAGTGTCCCAAACAAAATTTACAGGACAAAAATCAAGACATTCGTTTATTGATTTGAAAACTTCTTCAGGCGGCCTTGAGTATTTTTGAGGTGGGAAAAAACATTTAACTCGTCACCGTCACGCGTCACGCAACACCTTCTCGGTAAAGTGCACTATTACCCTGAAAGTTTCTGAATCCTGAACTATATATATTTTAGTACAGCCGACTGTAAAATATGTTTTCCTAGCTGTAGACTGTTGGTCTCAAGAAGTATTTGTGCGCTGAACAAGGGTGTTATTTATGTGGTTGAATTTTAAAATAAAACAAAATCATTTGATTTGGTGAAACGCAAGATGAATGAGTCGCGGGGCGGCAATGGTTTAGACTGGCACAAGATCGAGGTAGATGGCACAAACTAAGGGAGGCCTATACCCAGCAGTGGGTGAAGTCGGGCTGTGGATGATGATGATGATGATGAAGATGAGACGTAGAATGCCGATAGACCGACGACAGTGTAAAGATAGCTAAAAGTCTGTGGACGGAGAGGTCACAAAAAACTTCGTTCTGAAATTCGTAAGAATAGGCCTTCTTATGCATATTAGACTGTGTTTAATTTTATTTTTTTAGCATCATTTTACTTACTAGAAGTAGAGCTCTTTGTGTGTGGCTCGTCCTGGGAAGTACTACCACCTTGCTTATTTCTGCCGTGAAGCAGCATGGCTGTGTTTCGATTTGAATAGGGTGTGCCGGTGAAATTACTGGCACGTGAGGCTGAACATCTGTATGCCTCAAGTTGATGGACGCAGGGCAGTGCATCGCAGGGCACGTTCCTGACGTGCATGACCTACGAGTTCTGCATTGAAAAATTACAAAAACCTATGCTTGAGACTAACTTCACACTCAAGTGCTTTTTTTACATGCATACATACATAAAATCACGCTTCATTCCCGTGGGGGTACGCAGAGATCACGGATTTCCACTTGCTACGATCCTGACACACCCCTTTCGCTTCATTCACTCTCATAACATTCTTCATACATGCTCGTTGGTTTAGGGTACTCCTAACCTAGCCTTTCTCTAAAACGTCTGCGATCTGATCGAGATACATGCGCCTAGGTCTTCCCCTTCCAGCAGTTCCATTCACACTCGCCTGATGCAATTGTTTTGTTAATCTCCTTTCATCCAGTACTTTTTTTGATTACTTAAAATGTAATAAAAAAAAATTGTGACTTGCATGACTCAAGAGCTTTCTAGTCTTTGTCTTTTTTAGACCAATTCAGCTTTATTGCAACATAGAAACCAGAACGTTCAACGTGCACGATCAACGCCTACCAATTTAATAATTACTTATTTCAGTTACATTCTGAAATTACATAATGATAATCTCTGGTTCGGAAGTCGCTCACTTCCACTTGCAGTCCACATGGCCAGCCACCGTGAAGGTATTAAGTAACTGTTTACACAATGACTCACTCTTATGTATTCTTATACACAATCGTTTATTTTGTAATCTAAATAATTATACTGATACAACAGAATCTGCAATTTTAAATGCATTTGGTTTTTTATTGATGATATTAATTATGGAGTAGTGGCGCTGATTATTTTAACGGAAGACCAATTAAGTATATCACTTTTACACACACTTATAACAAACTGACGGAACAGGGAGGTACTACTGGTATAAAGCAATGTATTTTTTATACAACTAATTGATGCAACAAGCATATGGGCCTGCATGATGTTAAGTGGTAACCATCCCATATAACAAAGAATTGCCTCGTAGGTCACGCACGTCAGGAACGTGCCCTACACTGCACTGCCCTGTGTCCAACCCCTTTAGGCTTATAGATGTTTAGCCTCCCGTGCCAGTAATTTCACCAGCACCCCTCAAACCGAAACACAGCAATGCTGCTTTACGGCAGAAATAGGCATAGAAATATCATGATACTTATCCTGATATAATAAAATAGAGGCACAATCACACTATTATACTTCATGCTACGTCGAGACGTATCATAATAAATACAGCAATTAGCAAACGAATTGTTGTATCTTATGAGGTGCATAATGTATATTCTATTATAATGAGCTATAAATGACTTCAGTGGTGGTTACTACTGGTAACACTGATATCGAAATACCTAAAGTTCTGAAATCTTTTGAATGAAGTCGCTTATGTAGTTTAGTTTTTTTCTATATTTTGCATATCATCAACATAATATATTTATTTCCTATCGTTACGTTGTGTTGGTATACTTTCTTAAATCCGGCTTCCTAATTATAATCGTAAAAAAGTAATAATGTTTAAGTAAACCTATTACCTAATCAACAGATGTTTGGCTGCGTTATTTCCTCCTAATAAGACGAGCTAAGAATATCTAGATCTGATCGTGTTTACTATGTTTACATCCAGAAAAGGCAAGACGGGTCTTGTTTAGAACTTGACCGTCGATACATCTCAATTTCCTCGGTATCCACTTTCATACGAGTGAAACTAGCGATGTGCACCTGGTGTTGATTACCCAAGCAGTAGGTATTATGTTTTCTTGCAAACTGTATTTATGCTTTGGTTACGCTCTCTAAATGAATTTTCTATTCAGTTTTCCAAACTCATGTAAGCGTCATAACACTTGTGATACTTGGGTGAGTAGGCTCGCTTCAGTAAAGAAACACAGTTTTTTTCGTAAAGTTTTATAATCAAAAATTATTTGAATCTAGTTACATTACAATTAATAAATAAGCAGTCTTAAACTTAAATATTTACAGAAATTCACGGCGTGATATCACTTGTAACTGCTGGATTTGCGAAACTGGTTCCGGACGATGCGGTCACTACGAGCTGCATAATCGTGCACGTGTCCAAAAGAAAGCACAACGGCAGAATCAAAGCACTCGCCTGCATCTTATTAACAGAACGTTTGCAAATAAATAACAACCTAGGCATTACTTTCGCCGAGACATCCACACTAACTATAGGTACTAGAACAGCTCATACACTCAATTACTCTAATATGTACACAATCGATCTTATCATTTATTGAGCACGAGGCTTGAGCTCTTCACTGTACTTAATGGTGTTGTAAGAGGTCTCGCTGTAGGCACCGTGGGAGTCCTTGGGAGATGAAGCGTAGCGGCTGCTAGAGCCATGACCTCCAAAGCTGAACTTAGGACCGGAAGAGTGAGAGTTCAGAGAGCTGAGAGAAGAACTGGGTGACTTGTATGAGAAGCTGCCCTCGCCGAAACTGGACGAAGATGGGAATTTGGAAGAGCTACCGTAGTATTGGGGACCAGCAGAAGACGCGGCTTGACCGGCACCAGCTGGGTAAGAAGCGGTAGGAAAGCCATAAGTTGTGCCGGGAGGAGAGGCGATGTGGCCAGCCGTTGAGTAAGCAGCAGCAGAATCCGATCCATGACCCTCGGTCTTTGTAAACAGAGGAGAGATTGACTTAGAAGGGCCACTTAAGGAACTGAATCCACCAAAGTTATGTCCATTACTACCTCCAGAAAAACTACCGAAGGATGGGTATGATGAAGAACCATGGGAACTAGACAATCCGGAAAGACCAGAATCACTTGGTATCGAAGCACCTAAGAAGGCCGATGGTTTAAAAGAGGATTTTCCTGGAGCACCGTGACCGTAACCGCCGTTTGAAACCTTGTAGTAACCGCTCAGAGAGTTTGGTGCACTTCCCAGAGAATGTCCCGCACCATGTCCAGATGAACCAAAAGACAGTCCAGAACCTCCTAGAGAATGTCCAGACCCACCGAAAGAATGACCTCCTGAGCCTCCTAAAGAAAGTCCAGCACCTCCAAATGAATGACCAGCACCTCCAAATGAATGCCCACCAGCTCCTCCTAAAGAAAGACCACCTAAAGATTGACCTGAAGCTCCTAAAGAATGTCCTAAGCTACCCAGGGAAAGTCCAGAGCCACCGTACGAAAGTCCAGAAGATTGTCCATGAGCACCCAGTGACAGACCGCCGTAAGATTGTCCGCCACCAAGAGAGTTGGCATCACCAAAAGAATGACCTCCGCTAGAAGCGCCAAATGTCAGCGCAGCTGGGCTACCATGACCTTCAGAGTTAGGGTTGAACAAGACGGGACCAGTTGAGCTGTAAGAACTCAGACCCTTAGTTCCAGCTGAGTATGATGGAGCACTGCCAGAAGAGCCGGCTAGGACGTACTGCTGAAAGTTGGGGGATCCGTAGCTGTATTGGCCTTGAGATAATCCTTGTCCTGCCTGCTGACCTTCGTGTAATTCCGCAACGTTGCTTGATGGCTGTAGGGTCAGAGCTCCTGAATTGAGGCTATGTTGCAATTGACTCATTATCTGCTGCAAGTCAGTGCCCACAAGACCTTGGTTGGGTTGGAGAGTGATTGGAGCAAGTTGAATGCCATGGCCGCCAGATTGCAAGCCTTCTAGTCCTAGTCCTTGCCCACCGAAATTGAAGCTTGGCTTGGCACCACCGATGCTATAACCAGCGCCGACACTGATGGCACTAGCGTCTCCCTGGCTCAGCGATTGCTGGGGCTGGTAACTCGATGCCTGGTATGTAGATGGAGCCTGGTAGCTGGCTGATGATAAGTGACCAAGTGATGGCGACGCATAGCTTGGTGACGAGTAACTAGATGGTGAGTAGCTAGATGGTGAGTAGCTCGATTGGGAGTGACCAGATGAAGAATAGCTTGCTGAAGCTTCCCTCTTGTCCTTTTGTTCGTCCTTGGCCAGCACCGCCCATGATGATGTTATACTCAAAAGAGTGACAAAGGCTACCTGCAAATAAAACAAAATTGGTAAGTACTCTATATTTTTAATTAATGCATTGTCGTAGCGATGGAATCCCAAACCAGTTTCCTAAAAACGGTACTGCGGTCGGACGAGTGCCAAGTTTAATTCCAACCCGCATGCTCCAATCAAGATTACAGCCCACATTAAATTTGATTTCACTTTTTCCACTTTTACTTTGTACAAAATTAGTGTACATATACCTACTCTTATCGCATTAATATGTTCAAGTAATTACGAGATGAAAGATGATTAAAACATATTATAGCGTTCTACGATAACATCTGTTTAACTGAATGATGAAAGGCTACTTCTAGATATAATTTAAACAGTCTGCAGACATTTTGCAGGAATTGTGGCCCAGCCAGCAATGACATCCATTTGTCATCATTTGAAGAATCAATCCAATAACAGCTTCAGGTCACAACACTATTTGCACTTGTTTAATTTCTATATCCACATATCGCGCACTCACCGTGAATTTCATATTGAGATGCTTATTTGGTATGCTCGTCTTGTTGATGAAACTAAATCACTAGAAGATGTTGATACACAACTCGAGTTTTAAATGTGATTCTTTGCGATCGGTCGGCTGACTTGTACAGCCGCCGAATTCGTAATGTGATGTCGTAGAGTTCTCACCAAATTTATAAGAGTGTTTGGATCGCACCCGGCTTGTAGCGGCGCGCGGGCCGCGAGCGAGCTCGGAAGGGTAAAAGTGTATCGGAGGACCCTTTCACTGGCTGAAAGAATGGGAGCGAGCTTCCGAATCCAACAATGAGGTAATGGAGTCGGAAGCATTGCGTCACGGATTGATCACGTTTTGAGGCACCTACTGGCGCAGATGTCTTTCGAACGTTGGGAGTCGCGTGTCGCTTAATGGACTAATAACGAGTACCTTTTTGCAATACGAGCAACATTGCAGGTATGTCTTTTCTATAGTTTTTAAGGAAATTCTATCAATTATCTGACTTATTTACGACGGCAAGGATTAAAATTAATTATGACAGATTAAATGTTTTATATTGTAAAATGCATACCTACATTTAACAATTTATACCGACCACAGAAGAACCTGAAACATTTGAAGAGTTTTCTATTGTTAGGGCAGAGGAACATTTTCAATTATGACGTGATGTTTCCGATAGTTTTGAGTTACCGATAAAGAGACCTGGCTGATCGCCACAACTAAGACATAAACGGCTGGTGTGTGCGGAATCAAACATCACAAGCACTTTCATTGGCTCAAACGTGAGGAATTGTGCATACATTTGAGTCTGATATTGAAAGTGAGACAGTTCTACAAAGTAAGTTTGTATTAGCTTGTAGGTAAAGCTACCCATTTCTCTGTCATGGCTTATTGATTACTTTGGAGTGGCATTCACACTGGAACTTCACTGCTGTTTTTATTTTGTAGCAGGATTACTTATACAAAAAATGATAGAATACAAGCCGTTGTTTGTTGCTTGTTTTTCTAGACTTGGTCACTTGGAACTGGCACCTAGAATTACCTAGCTTTAAAATGTTTCAAAATGGTCCTTGTGATACAACTGAATAATAAATTTTGAATTTGAATTTAAAATCATGACTTGGAGATATAAACAGTGCTTGGAGATCTAAGATGTGCTTCTGTTTATAAAAAGGGAATGCCAGTGAAATTAGACCTAATACCAGCATGTGTCAAGTCGATGGACGTAGGACTGTGCATCGTCAGGTAGGTTCTTTTGCTAAAACATGTTATGGCTAAAGAATGGTTACCATGGTTGAATGACTTGCATGTATCATACGATAGTTCTACCTTAAAGTCGTTTAAAAATAATGCCAAATCACAAACAGAATTTAAGTATTTACCAACATAATCAGAAGTGTTATGTGTGCATCCATTCCGTATTTTTGTTGTAAAATTTTGACAAAGGCACCATTGTTACCTTCGTAAGTGTGCAGAATAATTGACTGCAGTTACATAAAACTTTTGTTACAAGATCGGCATTGATCGCTTCTGTATTTTATTGTTATGTTTTATTGCAAACTTGCATTCGCTTACCTCTACAAAACGTTCGCTCTAGATAGTAAAAACATCATCCGAAACACGTGAAATGGCAATAAATTGATGTTATTTCACTAATCCGATACAAAAGACATAAACGCGGTTGGTCAATTTTAAATAGTGATAGCGAATTCTCATTTTGACAAGTCATATTAGTAAATTTTTACGATTTTGTGTTTTTTATTGCAAAAAAAACTTTTTTCGTAATATTTTATGTATTAGACTATATTTTATTTTTCCTTTCGAACCTTCTCACTAGGTCAGTGTTGCTTTATATCGTAGATAATAATATAACGACTACTCACAAACACACATGTTTTTGTTTATTAAAAACTAATATTTACAACGCTCGATACAAAAGACTTCAACGCGCTCAATCTGTTCTCTCGTAGTTGACTAATTACGATTGGATACTTTGCTTTACCGAGCAAGAATAAAAAAAAAACAATTCAATTCACTTCACTTTTCACTGTTTTGTTTTAAGGGTAAACAAACTAGCGCAATGTTACGGCCTACATTATCGATCCTTCACAAAAACAAAGCCGTCTGTATGGTTACTTAGGTAATAGTTAAAATTCGTAAACAAGCTTGACTTAGACCAACTTTTTTTTAAATACTTTTATATATTTTTTTATAAAATCAAATCAAAAGCTATTTATTTTATGCCAGTTTTAGTCAAAACATAGGTAGTTACTAGGTACATAAGAACATTATATACTATAGGGCGGAAATGTTTTACCTACTAAACGGCAAACAATACAACAACCCAAGACGCCATCTTCCTTCTTCTTCTTCTTTCCCCACTCTAGGGATGCGTCCTGCCGCTTGATCCAATTAGGGATGTTCTATTCCCAAAACCGGTAAACAATACTTGTTACTACATATCGTCTTAAGTCTAACTGTAATCCTATGATAAAGTTACAGCTAAGTTAATGAAACGGCTAGTAGGACTCTTTTATCGATAAGGTTACACAACAATATGAGGACTCGGTAAAAAAACAAAAATTCAAACACTACGAGAATATGATTAATAATAGTGTAAATTCTTGTAGGACTATCTGGCGCGTAGTAAATTTAGAAAGAGGCACAACAGTACACACAAACACAAGCTTCACAGAGGTAACGAAAGACTCTTGCGGCAAAAAATTCGTATCTCGTAAAGCAGCGGCCAACGCCATGAATGCGAAATTTGTAAGCGCGGCCGCTACATGTGGCGCCCCACACGCCTTTCTTGCACAGGTGAAGGTGGCACTCGATGAAGCGCGCCCCTCAGCAGACCGGTCCATGAGGTTAACGAGATTTACTCCAGCGGAAATTTTTAAAATTATAACATCACGCATCCCACGTAAACCCACTAAAGACATTTATAATGTCTCTATGGAGCTCATAACCTACGTTGCGGAACCGATGGCTCCATGCCTGGCAGTTTTATTCAACCGATGTATCGATAGTGGAACTTATCCAGACTCTTTAAAAGTCAGCAAAATATCACCTCTTTTTAAGGGAAAAGGTAAACGGGAGGATATCGATGCTTACCGGCCTGTGTCTATAATCCCAGCACTAGCAAAAATTCTCGAAAATGGTCTCAGCTCCCGCCTCACTGAATTTCTAGCGTCAACAGAAGCACTGTCGGATCGCCAATACGCGTATCGCGCCGGGTGCTCGACTACCTCGCTTACTCGTGAGGTCCTCCGGCAGGTGATGGCAGCTTGTGAGGCGAAACAGCAAGTAGCAGTCCTGTGCTGTGACTTATCGAAAGCTTTCGACGTTGCAGATCACAGTGTTCTCGCCTGCAAGCTCCAGCACTACGGAATAAGAGGAAAAGCACACGCGCTCTTTACGGATCTCCTACGTGGAAGGTCACAGATAGTGGTTGGTGATGGAGGTGAGACCAAGTCTGAGTCCTTACGAACTGTAATGGGTGTGGCACAGGGATCGTCGGTATCCAACCTATTGTTCTCCCTGCTTCTTAACGACTTGCCGGAGCATGTCTCAGCAGGTGAGGTGTATATGTATGCTGATGACGTAGCCGTGGTGGTCCACGCTCCATCACTGGATGAGCTCGAGAAACGGTTGAACGATGCTGCCCGGCAGGTAGCAATGTGGTTCAATTGGAATGGACTCGTACTTAACTTAAAAAAGACCCACTTCATCCATTTTTCCATCTCAGGCCGCTATGCAAGGGACTTATCTGTAACGATCCAAAACACACCCATTGACCAAGTTCCATCAACCACCTTTCTAGGGTTTCAGATCGACCGTGGACTAACGTGGGGATCCCATACCGACAAACTATGCGCGAAGCTGGGAAGTGCATGTTTTGCTCTGTATAGGTTGTCACGTGTCGTATCCCCTGACGTTGTCCGCACTTGCTACTTCGCGACCGTCCACTCGCTTTTGCAGTACGGAGCAGAGCTCTGGGGGCGCGCTGCCGATCGCGAGCGCGTCTTCCGCATGCAAAAACGCGCTATTAGGTCGATCGTGAAGGTGGCGCGAGACACGTCTGTAAAAACGTACTTTACATCACTGGGGATACTAACGCTGCCCTCAATCGTAATTATGCAAGTGGCAGTATTTGTGAGGCAAAATTTAGACAGTTTTAAAACGCGAGAAGACGGGCATGCGCGGGTTTACAACACTCGGGGTGCACGTAAACTCGTGAGAGTAACACACCGGCTCACCAAGTCTAATAGACTTGCACACGTCCTGGGGCCTACTGTGTACAACCACTTGCCGGAGATTGTCGTCAACGCGCCCAGCCATGCAAGTTTTAAAGCTAAACTCAAATTGTGGCTTATTGAGAAGGCGTTCTACAACATAGAAGATATCTTATAAAATATAACAATTAGTGTTGCATTAATTTTATTATAATTTTTAACTAATTTACATTATTTACAAATTATTAACTGACCTGTAAACATGCACTTTACCAATAAATTGATTATTACTGATTATTATTATTACTGTAGTTCTTTAAACGGCAGATTTATCTATTTAACTAGCCCGTAGAGTCCCACTTTTGGACAAAAGCTTCCCCCATTTTTGTTAGTCACTACAATCTATATTTACAAATGCGCTAATTACATTACATAGCAAACACTGTGGATGATTCATTAAAGTTACGAGGCGTTCATTAGTTAAATATCCAAGTCCCTATTTCATAACTAGTTATATCTAGTACGTTACATTTAATCTGATTACGCCTTTAAAAACCACATAAATCAAAAGTAATGCTTTTTCGTTCTTGTGTGGTTTAGATAACGATTCTCGTATTATGTAAATGACTCTTCCTCTTATCGTGTCATTGGTTCTTTACAGCTAGTGTGGTGAAAGGATTTATTTAAAAGACTATTGTATGGCCGTGGTTTTGTTTGCCTGGTTTTTTACGCAAGCTTATACTTCCCGATACACTCTTTGGGATTTTTGTCTTTGTTGAGCATGCGTACACTACGACATCAAATTACTCTTCATATATTTTTAATATTTTGTGAGTGGATTTTGAGCCAGTCAGTAACGTATTTATTCAAACTTACTCGCAATTTGTCTTCCGGTTCTCAAGAAAGCTTCAATTCAAAAATGAGTACATCTCTAAAAAGAAAATGTCTTTGTTGAATAAGATCTTCGAGAAAAAGAACTAGCTAAATCGTAATTATCAGCCTGAAGAAGTCATAAAATCATAAATAAATGTTGTGGATAATCTAGTGTTGAAAGCTTGTAATAGCGGATGAAATGAAATGAAATGAAATTTATTTATTCAGTAAGCCCACTATTCTAATGGATATTATTCTAATATATACAGGGTGTCCCATAAGTCAACGTCCAGCCGAAAACGAGTGATGCGCCAAGTCATGACAGTTATTAGAAAAATATAAAAAAAATATTTGCTAAGTAACTTTCGAGTTATGAGTATTTTAAAAAAACAAGAAAAACTGACACCCTGTGATGATCTTTTAAGTCCTGTGACTACAAATATTAACTTTTCATGAAACTTTTTTCTGCAACGTGAGCATGAATAATCCTTCTGTAAATTACAATTCAAAATTAAGCCATAACTGCCTCAGTTTTCAATGAAATCGTGGAGTTTTGGCCAACGTTTCATTTCAGATAATTACATCACCCAACTTTAACCGTCTGTACCGCAAAAAAAATGTACTACACTATCATGGCATGTAACTTTAAAAATTGGCGCATTTATCCAGAATTCCAAAATAGTATAATACTTGCTAGAGTACTCTTTAGTTTTGGAAATAAAAAATGTTTTTTCAACTAAACCGGATTTCCAATCAATTTTATTTCATGAGATAAAATGTTTGTACCCTTTAAATTATGGACTTAAAATGCCTACGCTGCGTTTTTAAGTCACTCACAATTTACAAGTACAGGTAAATACCATTTTGACAATGCAAGTAAACAGATAGAGCCTCTATCTTGTCGAAATAGTAATAACCATGGGTTTTCAAGTAATTTGTTAGTTTAAGGTGAAAGTTTGAAATAAAATTCAATCATAGGGTTACTTTAATCGTGATTTTAATCTAAAGTTTGCCTTCGCCCGTCGCTGGTCTTATTAAGTACATGGTTATTCACGTGACAACGTCTTATAATTCGATGGAGCCGGCTGCACACACGAAAAAACATGACTCATGTTGCGTTACCTCGCTCTGAGGCGTTCCATTTAATACTTGAAGTGCAGTCCTACATTAATCTAATAATCCTATTGAATTTTATTTCAAACTTTCACCTAAAACTAACAAATTACTTGAACACCCATGGTTATTACTCTTTCGACAAGATGATAGCTCTATCTGTTTACTTGCATTGTCGAAATGGTATTTACTTGTACCTGTAAATTGTGAGTGACTTAAAAACGCAGCGTAGGCATTTTAAGTCCATAATTTAAAGGGTACAAACATTTTATCTCATGAAATAAAATTGATTGGAAATCCGGTTTAGTTGAAAAAACATTTATTATTTCCAAAACTAAGGAGTACTCTAGCAAGTATGATACTATTTTGGAATCCTGGATAAATGCGCCAATTTTTAAAGTTACATGCATGATAGTGTAGTACATTTTTTTTGCGGTACAGACAGTTAAAGTTTGGTGATGTAATTATCTGAAATGAAACGTTGGCCAAAACTCCACGATTTCATTGAAAACTGAGGCAGTTATGGCTTAACTTTGAATTGTAATTTACAGAAGGATTATTCATGCTCACGTTGCAGAAAAAAGTTTCATGAAAAATTAATATTTGTAGTCACAGGACTTAAAAGATCATCACAGGATGTCAGTTTTTCCTGTTTTTTTAAAATACTCATAACTCGAAAGTTACTTAGCAAATATTTTTTTTTATATTTTTCTAATAACTGTCATGACTTGGCGCATCACCCGTTTTCGGCTGGACGTTGACTTATGGGACACCCTGTATATTTTTTTATAAATATACTATAACACTATAATACTACACTACTTACTACTATAATACTTAGAATACAATATAACACCTAGACAGAGAACAAACATCTGTGTTCACCACACAATTATTTGTTCTCGGTGGGGATTGAACCCACGACCTACGGCGCTGAAGGTAGAGCTACTACCAATTGAGCTGTGAAGGCATTAGGCAATGTTCAACTTCTAAAAGAAGATGCGACATTCCAACCAAAATATACATACATATACCTACATATAATATATATATACATACTTTTCAACTAGGTAAGTAAATAATTAAATAAAAACTAGAATTATAAGAGGCATTTGGTTTACAAAACTACAAAGCGCCACACACAAAATAAAGAGGGTATTTTACTTTTGTTGGTTTTCCCCATATAATTTATCAACCAACGCTAGAAAAGTAGAGCGTCCTACTAAACTCTTATGTTTTTTAGCCAGTTGCATAAGATCTCGGAAATGTTTGCTGTTCGTTTTTATTTTATTTTTTACTATGCTAGCGCTTAACTTGAATGATAGAAATCGGAGAGCGCAGATTATTGTGTAAGGGAACTCGCTTTATAACATAACAAAGTAAGGTAAAACTAATACCTACTGCCTGGTTAGTTCATAGTTCATAGTTCATAGTTTATTTATTGATAACAAATTCGTTACAGGTCAAAGGTAAAGTAAAAATAAATAATACATTGTATAATAAGTAAGTACATATCTATAACTATTGAAAACAATAATTATTAACAATTCTAATTATTTAATAAACTCGTCAATCCTATAAAAACACTGCTCAACAAGCCAATTTTTTAGCCTATTTTTGAAGGATTGTGTTGTCGTTGCGGTAGTTATGGAGTCTGGGAGACGGTTGTAGGCCGCTGGTCCCAGTATTTGAACCAGCTTCGATGATTTCGTGAGCCTCCGCCTTATTGACTGCAGTTTGTTCGCGTTACGCGTCGGATATCTGTGACTGTCTCCAAGTTTTGCGTACTCGTCTAGGTGATGGTGGACATAGACGGCTGCGTTAAATATGATGAGTGCGGGAACGGTCAGTATTTTTAATGTTTTAAATATTGGGCGAGCAGAAGTGTCCCATCGAGCGCGTACGATCGCCCGCACTGCTCTCTTCTGCATCCTGAACACCCGCTCCCAGTCGGCAGCTCTGCCCCATAGTTCCACGCCATATTGTAGGAGCGAGTGAACAGATGCGAAGTAGCAACATCTAGTCATGCTTGGCTCCAGGGTGGCTGATAGCCGCCACAGGGCAAAGCATGCCCGACCTATCCTCTCGCAGAGATTATTGATGTGCAAGTCCCACTTAAGTCCATCATCCACCATGAAACCTAAAAAAGTCGCCTGCCTAACTTGAGCAATGGCCTCGTTCCCTAGGGATATTTCCATCTGTCCATAGGCGCGGCCTGCCAGGTTAAAGTGCATGAAGTGGGTTTTATTGACGTTCATCAGGAAGCCATTCTGATGAAACCACTTGTGCAGTTTGCCTGCTACCATGTTCAATCTCTCCTCCAGAAGGTCCAGACTCGGTGCCTGGACTATTGCAGCAACATCATCGGCGTACATTAATGTATGCCCGTTGTCTATACAGTCTGGCAGGTCATTTAGAAGAAGAGAGAACATGATATTAGACAGTGATGATCCTTGGGCAACACCTATGGACGTCGTTAGAGGCGCCGATTTGATCTTCCCACATTCTCCTGTCACAATTTGGGACCGGTCTCTCATAAAGTCTGTCATGAGCGCTAGGGTGGGGCCTTCGATGCCATAGTGTTTCAACTTTGCAGCAAGGACACTGTGATCAGCAACATCGAAGGCCTTCGACAGATCGCATAGTATGACCGCAACATGCTGCCGGTCCTCACGGGCCTGCAGTACACGGCTCACCAGCTCTCGCGCCACGTCAGTCATTGATCGTCCTTTCCGGTAAGCGTATTGTCTTTCGGACAACGATTCAGTGGCTGTCAAGTATTCGGTTATCCTTGCGCTGAGGCCGTACTCAAAAATTTTTGCAATACCAGGTATAATTGATACAGGTCGATAGCTATTAATGGCCTCTTTTTTACCCTTCCCTTTGTACAACGGTGAAACTCTTACATTCTTAAATGCACTAGGATACTGCCCCTTTTTCACGCAGATATTAAACAATATTGAAAGAATGTTAGACAGAGGTCCGGCTGCGGCATGTATTAGTGACACCGAGATCTCGTAAATATCCTTTGTAGTCTTATGCGCTACCCCATTGGATATAATCTTATAGATTTCCAGAGGCGTGAAGGGTCGAAGCCTAAGCGAGCGGTCAGCTGGGGCCCGCGCGTCGGCCAAGGCCTGCAACGCGGCTGCGACGTTGGCAGCGGGAGCGCCACAGGTCGATGCGGCATTTACAAAAAATGAATTGACTGCGTCTACTGTCTCCATTTTACTCGCATACTTTGATCCATCGGGTGTCCGTAGGGATTCAATAAAACCGAGTTTTCGTTGACTCCGTCCGGTCTCAAGTTTTACGATATCCCACATGGATTTAGTCGTGTTCGTGGCGTTCGATATTATATTGCAATAAAATTGTTTCCGTTCTGTTTGAAGGACATTATCAAATTTGTTCTGAAATTCATCAAATTTAGATGATAAAGCTACGTTAAATGGATTTCGAATACTAATGGACTTTATCTCGCTAAGTAGGAAATTTAAGGTCACCATGTCCTGGGTTACCCAAGATTTTTTGTTTTTCTTGGACACCAATCGTTTTAGTGGGAAGCATACATCTTTTTAGTGTTAATGTTAGTACAGTAGGATACAGCTCAAATTACCTAAAAACAAAGAAAAATGACGCTTACTACAAGGAAATAAGAGCTAGCAATGTATGGTCTGATGCGTATCTTTGTGTGTTGCTACGACTGGTCATATCTTTGGGTCACAGAGTAAAGTAATCTGGGGTGCAATTCTAGCAACACAAATCACTCTTATTAAGCGATCGATGAATTCGATGTGAAATGTGAATTGTCAATTTTTGTTTGAAAAGGGTTTCCGCCACGGGCCATAGAAAAAAACCCCAGTCCCGGCGCAAAAGAATTGTATCTCAGATTTTAGATAATTATAAGTAGAAACAATATCAGGTGTCACTATTTCCTGATTTCGTGGCTAACATGGTTATTTTTCCCAGAGAAGTTTCATAGGCGCCACATGTAAACATGACACTTTGTAGGAAAAACTACTTGTTACTGTACTAATTGACATTGAATTGGCAAAAAATGAATAAAACACACACATATACCCTAGTACATAATGTTGTTATTGAGGAACAAGGACGACATAATTAAGTTTATTCATACATGTTTCAAGTGTGCATTAAGAACTCAATACTCAGTCATTTAAAGCGCGCTCAATGCGTTCTTTTACTTAAACAGTAATTATTAGCGTATATCTATGCATATATTCATTGTGTTAAAATAAATACTTTGTTTAAATGGAATAGTTTTTTTAAACATACCTCTTGGGGCGGTTCAATAGCACGTACAATATGTACCACGAATTCTCGACGTGATTGAAGAAAATGTTCAAATAGAACATGTCTTCGAAGTCGCCGAAGTGACCGTGTACACAAAACACAATTGTCTGCCATATCACAAGAAAAATCAAAAGTCCAGGGATTAATGCCAAGTCGCCGTAAAAACAAAATAAATCAGGAGGAACCAACCACGAGTCGTATCAGTGTGTACGTATTATATTCATTTTTTGCAACTACCCGCACGTTTGTGTTGTTAATGAGTGAATTAATACAGTAAAATGAAGTTTTAAAAAAATGACATAGGTCAGGTACATTATACCTATTACATATGTGATAATGTGTTTATATGATGTGTTTTATTAGTTTTTTGCCAATTCAATGTCAATTACACACAGTAACATGAAGTTTTTCCTAAAAAGTGACATTTTTGCATGTAGCGCCTATGAAACTTCTCTGGGTAAAAAAAACATGTTAGCCACGAAATCAGGAAATAGCGACACCTGATATTGTTTCTACTAATAAGTATCTAAAATCTGAGATACAATTCTTTTGCGCCGGGACTGGGGCAATTTTGGCGGAAACCCTTTGAAAATGGAACGCGGATTCCAGCGATCACTAGTAAGGTATTATAACAGGCAGTGAGAACCAATGGTAGGCTATCTGCTGGTCCCATATTTTCAACTTTTTTTATAATATATTTTTTTTCTGCTCTCTTATCAAGCAATACACACTGTTTTTTTGTTCCTAATAAATAATTACTGTATTATTATACATACATACTATAGATACACAACATTTGTTTATTACTATAGCTATAAGATTCAGTTGTTATGTAATTTGTCACCTAATTACTGATTTTTGACAGGCGTCACGGCTAAATTGGAAGTAGCCCTGCCGTCTGCGCCGTTCTCCGTGGGTTTGATCCCCACCGAGAACAAATATTTGTTTGATGAACGCAAATGTTATTTTTCTGTCTGGGTGTTATATTGTATTCTTAGAATGTATTTATAAAAGAAAATCCATCGAAGCTCTGGGCTTGTAGATAGTGTTATGTGGATTGTCCATAATATTTATTATTTGTCAATCGCTCTCATTATGTCAGTCAACGATAAACAACTACAAGAAATTCACACACCCTTTCAGTAACTCACAAACACTATTATTCTGTCGTTTCCGTTGTTTGGTATCTGCTCAACTTGTCTGATCATATGGTAATAGCTGAAAATCAGCGTTTTGCTCTCGAGCAAAGCTTATGCGCTGAGCTATTCCCATTTTGCCTAGCTGTAACACGCACACCATTTCATTTATTTTTTACTTTATATTGTACTTAGTTGTATTTTTAGTTTTAATTATGCTTTTGATTTATTTTCCCTATTATTTCTTTTGTGTGTGTTTACTGTCTTGGCAAATAAATGATTTATCTATCTATCTATCTATCTAAATACGTTGACAATAAAACAATTTATTGCATGAATGAGAATCTAACGATCAATAAGCCACTGGAAGTCTATTGAGCCGGGCTAACGATATTTATTGGGTATATAACTGCTGATTTTATTGACGTATCCAATCACTTAAAGGTACAATTGAATCAGCCAGCAATAAAGTGGATTTACAATTCCCCCCCCACTCAAAATCCCCCCCCCCCCCTTTCAAAATTTTGCTGTGAAATTGTATCTTTTGGCATCCTTCTTCGTCGGTCCCCCACTGCTGAGGATCGGACGTCGCTCGTGCAAGCACTTTTCGTACGGGCTCTACTCAAAACCACACATTTAAAAAAAAAAGTTCTCCTATAATAAACTTTGAAGATGGATAGATGTGAAATTAGAAGTTTCCTCCACTGGCCCCTTTCTTTGCCTTGGTGGAGTGTGACGTTAACAGGCATATCCAGGTTGTCCGACACGTGACCTGATATGGTCACGTGGGTACTTTGGGTTTCGTCTTCTTGCTTTTTTGCCCTCTATCTTGCCCGTTCGATCAACTTTTTTAATTTTTTTGTACCCCTGCGTGCAATGAGCAACCTAAGGCATAAAATTGCAATCTTCGGCCCTTACAAAACAAGCTATTAAAAAAAGACCTATGAATACCTAGCATATAGATCACACGTTGTTTGACACTGTAATTTGACGTGGTCTTTAAGCAGTTTTCAATAGGCTGAAATGTTATGAACGGGCCCTACGATGCGTTGCCCTGCGTCCATGAACTTTTGCTACTAGTACGTATATTGCTACGGTAGTGTTGACCAGCACCAAACCAAAACAGTAATTTGAGTAGGTATGGTAGTAGACGAGCCCTTCTACTTTTTTACTTTTTCTTTTCGATTGCGAAATATCAAGCCTAACAATAGGTAGATAGATTTGTCTATGGAACCGTGGCTATTTTTGCATCGACAATTTGGTTTATTTGGTTCAGTGGCCTACTTTCTTTTTGAATGCACTACAGTAATTAAATTGATGTTCGAAGTCTATTACTTACTTTGATAGAGGTGTCGAGTATTATCTAATAACAAAATATGCGGGCGAGTTGTTTATTCTCTTGTTATAAAATACTAACGAACTAATGTGTCTAGTTTTTTGTTGCGAAAGCTTCATAGGTAGGTATTATATAATGTAGAATTTTATAGATACTTAATATACATAAATGTATATAATATGGTTTTTTAAAGTAATAATTTGATCGATATTTTTTTATGAATCGTTTTTACCCATAAACCTAGTCGTGAGTTTATAATTTTTTAAGGAACTCTATATTTTAGGTAATATAAAATTTACTTATATTCCTTTGGGTCAGCATCATAGTTACAGTAAGCTATTTTGACCTATAGGTACATGTGGGTACCTAACTTGGTTAATAGAGTAGAATCCAATAAAACCTTAAAAATAAAAGAAAATTTATAAACTCACGACTATGTTCATGGGTAAAGGCGATTCATAAAATAATATAGATTAAATTATTACTTTTAAAAAATCACCTACTTATATCGACCCTTCTGACGACATTCTACGACATTTAATCCCAGAAGGGTCGATATACTTAGGTTCTCTTCTTTCGCCATACAGCTACTGATATAATAAATAATATTACATAATATTAGCTATTATCTATCCACTTCCGAGTCAGCCTTTCCAACAGAGCCTTTCTAAGTAGGTTGACTCACCCAAATCCTCTGATCATTGTGTAACTGGAGACGAGAAAAACCACCTTCTAGTCTTGTTCACAAAAGATCCTGTAGAGCCTTATAATTTGCTAAATAAGGGTGATAATTCCATGTGTTTTACTTCAAAAGATGCATTTTATGTTGGCAAAAGCAAGGCCGCTATGTCGGTCGGCGTCGCCAGTTGGCAGACACATTTTTAGTTTTTTTTTTCCTGACTGACCACTTTTACTATCACTTGGAATGGTGCGTGAATGTGATTTACATTGTTTATGTAAAGTTATGTAAACTGATAGTGTGATGATGTCAGCCTAGAAGTATTCTAGTGTTACACATTTGCTCTAAAATCAAAATATCGTTAGGAAATTGTTTACTTTGCGGTATTGGAATCAATGATACCAGTGATAGCGGCTCCGCCTTCCAATCGTGGTCGTGGGTTCAAATCTAGTCGTGTATCAATGAGTTTTCTTGCCCAAAAAATTATGTACACTATGTCAGTGCTCTCAACGGTGAAGGAAAACATCGTGAGGAAACCGGCATATCGTTGAACCTTAACAGTTCGAAAATATGTGTCAAATGCTCGAAAGGAGCCTCTTTGAGGCGCACTTAAAATCCTTTCACCACGCTTGGTTCGAAAGAATCAGTGACACGATTAGAAAAAGAAGACTCGAACACAACCCCCCACTGGAAACGAACCGCAGCTCTTGTATTTCACCCGGAAGGTAAAACAGACTAGTGTTCTATAGGAAGTAGAGCCAAAATAAAAAGAAACAAGCAAGCTCAGCTCACATCATGAGCTGGCCTACTTTATCAGTTCTCAAGCTTAAATGAATCGCGATTTGGTCTGGTTCGTCAAGTCGAGACGTAACATCGAAAGTCGCACGGCTCGGTGTCTCGTTGTCGATATATTTTTATGACTCCCTTTAGTTGATTACGCAAAAAAAAAAACAATTTTAGCACGCCTTCCACCTTCCTCTTTCTTTCATGGAGAATTTAACCCTGCAGTGGATGAGTGTGGTCGCCACAAAATTATGGCAACAAAAAGACCGTAATTTCGTGACTGAAACTAAAAAATAGCGAGATATCCGCTAGCTCGTTATTTTTAGTTTAGTAGTAGAAAAATGGGAATATAATGGAAAACATTTGATTTAAAAAAGTATACGTGACGAAAGTTATGCGCTCAAGTAAAAACTGTATTCCTATCAGACAAGCTACCATAGTTAATTCAATAAAATGGTAAGCATTGCAATCAAACCTGTAACTTTCAAGATCGCTTTTCAAAATATAATTTAAGCTATTATTACAAGGCAGGGTAGGAATTCCGGGCAAGCAACACTATATTGTCTTGAAACGCAATATGATGCCATATGCCAAAACATCCTGTTTGAGAGATGGATGAAAACACGTGGTTTCCGCGGTTTCCGCGAGAAATCTCCACGCTAAGGCCCTTCTTTAATAATTTTTTTTTTATACAACTAGCTGTTGGAGCAAGCATATGGCTCACCTGATATTAAGTGGTAACCATCCCCTATAACAATGCATTGCCTCGTAGGTCACGCAAATCAACGTGCCCTGGGATCAACTTTCATGCGTCCATCAACTTGAGGCATACAGATGTTCAGCCTTACGTGCCAGTAATTTCACTACCTGATGTTAAGTGAAAATGATTTAAATCAGTCATCGGAATTTAGCAATATAAGAACATTACATATTATATCCGCTTGTACCTAAATGCTAAATAGTAGACCGGAATGATGACGTCATAGCGAGATTTTTTCTATAAATTATCACTTTCTCACATGTTTTAGCTCGATTATGTAACATTATGTTTTTATTTGTATCATTATTGAAAGTATTGTCCTACTAGAATTGCCTTTCGCTAAACAAATGTTGTCTAATAATTACATGTAATGAATAGGTAGATATACTACTTTACTTTTGTACTCAGAAAGCTCTTAGAACGTAGTATTATTATCCCCCACTAGCCTGGCTGCACAAGAGTTTAATAGGAAACCAAGTAGGTACTGTACTGTGACAATGAAATAATGTAACTGAAAAAAAAATTATACTGAAATATAAAATAACTTGAGCAACCAAAAAGACTGATGAAATTTCTATTGGACCAATCAGGAAGTATTTTTACCTTACAGATAAAAGAGAATTTTTCAAATCGGTTCATAAATGATACAGATTACAAACAATATAGAAAAAAAAACAAATTGAGAACCCCCTCTTTTATTAAAAGATGGTTATAAGGTAGCCTTTAATAAAAGTAGTCTCCAGAATACAAACTATCTCTTGCCGAATTTCATCTCGTAAAAGTGTAACAGATATACACACTTTCCCGATTACTAGAAATTGGTATGCACGACATAACCACTGTTTGGCTCAAACAGTGTGGCAAACAATTATATTAGAAAAAACAACAAAATTCTGTCTCTCTTCAACTTTCAAAATCTGTTCATTCATTAAGTTTTATCCTATACTGCTAAAAGTATGTAACTTTAATGAATACATAAAAATAAAAATATGTGTAAGTAAGGAGGCCGCATTCAAAAGACTTTAATTGGAGAAAACTAGAAAACTGCATCAAAACCCCGACAAGAGCTAAGCTCTTAAATTTAAGAAGAAGAAGAGGTCAAAACATTTAAAAAATACAACCGAATTGCTTTTTTATTTGAAGTCTGTTGAAAATTGTGATATAACGATCAATAAACTGTTGTTTGACCTTTTAAACACCACAGGGTCTTCTGGGAACCATGTAACAATAGAAAATCTATTTTGTATCTGTAATGTATCATAGAACATGAAACATTTAGTACTTACGATGATCACGGCTTGCAACGAGTACCTTGGTCCATGTGCCATGAATAGAATCCTGCCCATCCAAAGGTTGTCTGGAAGATATCGCTCATAGCGATAAGACCGCCTATTGAACTTCGCTGTAGTTTTATTACTGTGGTATTTGATGTTGTATTCTTGTGGTGTACACTACACTTTTTGTATTTGTGTACGGTTGTAGGCAATAAATACTGCACATCGGAATTCGGCTTTGTAGAGCGCTATCTCTTTCTGACATACACTACGCTCTATGAAGCCCAAAATTAGCCGATGTGCAATATTTTTTGTCTTTTACTGTACCTATTTACCTATTTATTTATGTACTACTATACTGTGACACGAATAAATATTTTTTAATGAAATACCTAAATAAACTAAACTAAAAAACCTACTTGTTCTAAATATTTGCAAGACTGATATGACGCGGGTAGAAAACAAAGCAGCAGACAATAAAACCAGTAAGTTGTATTCAAAAAGAAGCCATCAATTTATTAAAAAGGTTATGTACAAGAGCCAATTGGTAGTGCAGTGCGTGCGAAGTAACAGAGGTTTATGGGGTTCTAATAGTAGCTACCGATGTAGCCAGGGGTGATGAAACGTCCACCGTATCCCAGGGGGTTGTTCACCACCGTGGGGCCTGCCACCAGGGTCTGGAAACCACACACATGGATTACTTACTAAAACTTTACACACACCTAATTTGAAAATACTAGAAAAAATTCAGTGCTGTTTCAGCCGAGGCTACTATGATGGCTGAAGGCTACTATGAGGATACTATGATAGCTATTAGACTACTTAATGAAAGTACCAAAAAAAGTAGTGGCATCTACCACCAAGTTATTAAGAGTTTTTAGCCAAATACGGGTGTTATTTCACAAAAGTTGGTCCCAAAATACATCAGATGAAAAATAAAAAAATAAAAACATTTGCCCGTGCTATAAATATTAAAAGTAAAAGATCCTCTGCTGAAAGCAATATTCATACAAAGAGGAAAAAAAAATTATGCATCTAAAGAGGAAAGAATTGTATGTTTACAACGCATAAATAAACTCAAACTCAACTACTAGACAGGCTCCAAACATTTTTTCACCATTACATTTTAACATTATTTCTGCTATATTTATTACTAGCGACCTGCCCGGCTTCGAACAAGTGTAAACTCAATTAATTAAAAAAGAAGGTCAAAAATGTGCCTTTGAGTTTTTCCACCCGTGCGAAGCCGAGGCAGGCCGCTATTTATGCTATAAAGATAGTAAAAGCTATACGCATAAACTTCGCATAGCACTTAGCAATTGTTATCACACCTCTATCATTTTCTCCGTTTCTTTTCTTGTATATACTATTTTATATAAGATTAGGAACAGTGCTAGAGACATAGCCATATTTAGATAACTTATATAAATAATATAATCAAATGTATGTGCATTTTGAACATGGGTAACTAATTTTTACATTTATCACAAAATTTTATTTTTTCAGGTCGCGATAAAACAACTCGCTGTCGTATCGTATAAGAAAGTCAAGGAGGCCGCATTCGAAAGACTTAATTGGAGAAAACTGCATCAAAACTCTGACAAGAGTTAAGCTCATAAATTAAAGAAGATGAAACAACTAGAACTAATGAAAAACATGAACTGCGGAAGGGCAATAGTTGGATGCAAGATAAAACAAAACACGATGTTACTGGAAAATCCCACCCCTTTTAGCATGCGAATATTATTATTTTTTATTTTTATCAACAATTTATGTTAAGTTTTCTGTTTTTCCTATGTTTATTTTTTAAGGTATATCATTGTGAAGGTTTAATACATGATTTTTCTTTACAATGAACTTCTTGAGACATAAGATAATATTTAACTCAGTGATTACTTACACCAGGAGCGGTTCCGAAGTAGGGAGCCACGCCGCCATAAGCGGTGGGAACCAGCAGCTGAGGAGCAGCGGCGGCCATCGCCACGACGACCAACAGGAGGAATACCTGTAGGAAGGAACACCATCAAGTCTCCATGGAACTCTACATGCTGAGTATCTTCTGCGAGTTTTTGAAAAAAAATCTTTAGGTGGTCTTGAGCATTTTTTCAGGAGGGAAAAAGCAATAAACTCCACAATGTCTTCCCGTGGTCGTGTCCCCGGCCTGGGGACAGCGATTTTTCATTTTGATTAATTCCCGTTGTCCCATGGTGAGCAGATACGGGCAACGGGGATAACGGGAATTCTCTAAAACTTGCTTTACCGTCATCGCGTAACTTTTATGTAGCCGACACCCGCCGACACCTCTTCGGCAAAGATCGACAAACTTCGCCAGAAGTCGGGGTCGTCCGCCCGCGGGTCAAGATATACACACATAATTTGTTCAAATGTTTGCTTCTGTGGCCATTCCCGGAGTCCCATTGTTTTTTTTCTAGCTCTATATAGTTATTTCACTGATGCCTAGGTATCATTTTATTCTGAGTATTTATTAACAAAAAAAGTAGGTACATGAGTATTATATCAGCTATCTGATTCCCATCACGCAAGCTTTGCTTATTTTGTGGATTGTCCAAAGGATTTATTTTATTTATAACTTTTTAATGAATAAAATATTTTCTATAACTTACTGCGTATTTCATTGTGATGAGAGTTTGTACTAGAACTGCTGTCAAGCCTTCAAAGTATGAACTGTACCGTCCTACGGAAGCTCGACGCATATATAGGTCCCTAGAAGGTCGTCAAGGGATACCTACACAGAATAGGTACTAGATACTAACTTAGACTTCCTAAGGTCACTGCCGATCTGAATACATAACGAACTAGCGACCCGCCCCGGCATCGCACGGGTGGAAAAGTTTACAGGCAGTGACTTCACATTTTCACCTCTTTTTTTTTTTAATTAAGCCTGTGCGAAGCCGGGGCGCATCGCTAGTAAAAGATATAACCTATGTTACTTAAATAATGTAGCCTTGTAGGAATAATGTAGCATTCTAATGGTGAAAGAATGATTGGAATCATTACGTACAACAGTTTTTTAGCTGAATTTTTATATTTTTTATTGATTTTATAGTGTTTACTGCTTAATGAAACCACATTTTTTTTATCATGGTACCTAATAGTTATTCGTCGTGTGTGATTAGGATCCGATGGCGCAGCGATCAGCGCAGCCCTGTACCAATTGGAAGAACGCTGATTCAAATCCCGCTCGGCTCTTAACTTTTATAATTTAAAAATATTCGTTAAATACAAAAATACAAATCTTTCTTCTTTATAATATTAGTACGTAATACTAAGTAGTATTATAAAAATAAGCCAGTTCGGTCTAGTTATGGAACTCCGCATATTTATCACACTTAGATACTTTGTAGTGCGATAAGGTACCTACATATTATGCCACACGGATACTATTTTTATTACAATACTAGCGGCCGCCCGTGACTTCACCCGTCCCGATCGTTACCTTTTCCGGCATAAAACTCGTCTCCTGGTCCTAAGCTACCTCCCCACCAATTTTCAGCCAAATCAGTTCAGCCGTTCTTGAGTTATATATAGTGTAAGTACTTTGTAGGTTTTTATTGGCAGTTGGTAATTATGAATGCAAATAACTATAATTGGTGTGACAAGGGGTGATGAATGTTTCATAGGTACCCACATGATCATACAACATACCATACCAGACCATTATTCTCACGAGCCTACGAGATATCGCAGCGACATTGATCCTCCGAATTCAAACAAATTTTCGAGATTTGCTTCGTACTTTATTTTTTATTAATACATAATATCAGTTGTATTTTATTAGGTATTATTATTAAACATCACAAAATAAAAATTCTTGCCATACCTAGATTTCTACAGAAATTATTTTCAGTTTTAAAAAATCAACAAAGTGTTGAATATCCCTAGAGGCCTAGACAATGTTGATGTGTGTATATTAATGTCTACGAAGTGGGCATTGAAAGCTGCGTCACAAATATAACTATTGTGGCTATCATCGTATCCTTCTGTTCATACTCCCCTGTTAATTGTTTCCCAAATAAATATTTTGACTAGATTTTTTAATTTGAAACACCTCTATTGCGACTTGATCTCGGGCTATCGAGAATAGGACCTCTGAAGGATACTATAAACTACATCGAAATGTAGGTGTAGCTAATAATTTAGTCATTCGAGATTATAAAGTGTTTAAATGATTATATTGTAGCGTATAATTGAGTTGAGTAATGTAAATAAACAAGTTTAGTTTCTAAGCACGATCGCTTTTATGTATATATTATACCTACTTGGAGTTAAATCTTACAATAAGCAAAATTATTGTCTAATAAAAATCTGGTGTAATTCTGATCGTCATATCTGACGATCGCTGACGAGGATATGAGATATAACTACAAAAAAACCTATTACGCCAAAAATTAATTAGATTTGATTGAGTTCAATCAAATTCATTTTTCATTAATTTCAAATCAGCTCATATTGGCGAAGTTAAAAAAAAGAGCACGTTATCAACGTGCTCTTTTTTTATTAGGGTTCCGTAGCCAAATGGCAAAAACTGAACCCTTATAGATTCGTCATGTCTGTCTGTCTGTCTGTCCGGCCGTGTCACAGCCATTTTTCTCCAAAACCATAAGAGCTAGACTGATGAAACTTGGTGAGTAGATGTATTCTGTGAACCGCATTAAGGTTTTTACACAAAAATAGAAAAAAAACTATAAATTTTGGGGGTCCCCATACTTGAAACTGAAACTCAAAATTTTTTTTTTCATCGAACCCATACGTGTGGAGTATCTTTGGATAGGTCTTCAAAAATTATATTGAGGTTTCTAATAGCGTTTTTTTCTAAACTGAATAGTTTACGCGAGAGACACTTCCAAAGTGGAAAAAAGTTGGTCCCCCCCCCTTTAACTTCTAAAATAATAGAATGATAAATCCGAAAAAAATATATGTTGTACATTACTATGCAAACTTCCAACGATATTTGGTTTGAACGAGATCTAGTCAGTAGTTTTTTTTTATACGTCATAAATCGTAAACCGCAATTTACCATTCGACGAACTACAAAAACCTTTATATTATGTTAATTGATGCTACGGAACCCTTCATGGGCGAGTCCGACTCGCACTTGGCTGCTTTTTTTTTGAAGTTGGATACAAAATCTTATTACCCCAATGATACCAGGTGATAATTTCTAGGTTAAACATAAAACTAAAACAAAATAATATTAAGTACTTATCCGCTAATCTAATCTATTTAAGGTAACTTTAAGTAGACTTATGTGTGCACCCTACGCAACACCCAAATCCTGCTAAGCTCCCTTAGTTTGTGGCTCCCTTAGTCACTACTCTCTAGCCACAAACTAAGGGAGCACACAAAAATTATCATATACTTTTTTGTACAAATCTTACTTTGACTTACCAACTGGCTCCTATCACATCCTCACTAGCATATGAGTGGTTTCTCAGCATCCAATCTCATGTGTTCGTGGGAGCCGAACTCCGAGGGCTCAATGGCATCAGCTCGGTACACCGCATTCTCGATCCAGACGGCGATACGATCTGATATCGCGACCATGAAGCGAGCGAGCCGGCTTGGATGCATGCGGGAAGGTTTGGGCTCACCTGTGAGATGATCGCTTATCTTTTGTTGCAATCAAAACCAACGCAACTGTCAGTTTAGACATTATTTTGAGCTTTGATTGCAATAAAAACGAATTGAAACAAAACTTTGCTTTGACAAGGAAAGAACAAGGGACGAAAAAATACGGGGGAATTCCCAACATACGAACCAAACGATTTTAAATAGTTTTGGGCCCAAGTTAATTTTTAGCCCCAGGGCCTTTGGCTACGTAGCTACGCCAATGCCGTGGCCTCATAAAGAAAGTAAAAAGATGATTTCCATCACAAAATAATGAATCAATGGTTTCCGTACATAGTATCTCAGCGACTCTCTCCAAGACAACGTCAGCGATGCTTCTCAGCCTGTTGGAGACCAGCATCTCCTTATTACCTTTGGCTATGTAGTCACAAAGGCGGTATGCCACCTGAAAAATGAAGAGAAGGTAGGATACTTTATTGTAACTCTGTTCTTGCTGTGTGTAAGGTGGGTGTGTTGCGTGTCCAAAATAAATTTATTTTCTTTCTTCCATCCTTTCTGTCTGTCTTTCGTTCCTTCTATCTTTCTTTCTTACTTGGGCCGAGAGGATTGGATTAAATTGTTGCTGGGAAAATGTATTTTCTTTCTTTCCTTCAGTCTTTCTTTCTTTTTTCCTTTTTTCTTTCTTTCTTTCTTTCAAAATTTGGCTAAGAGGATTAAATTAGTGCTGAGGATGTCATCTAAAGTCATGCATTATTCCACAAAAGAGCTAGGTTAAAAGTTGATTATAGAACACACAGATTTTACCTTATTAAGTATTATACATTTTAGGGTTCCGTAGCCAAATGGCAAAAACGGAACCCTTATAGATTCGTCATGTCTGTCTGTCTGTCTGTCTGTCTGTCTGTCTGTCTGTCTGTCCGTCCGTATGTCACAGCCATTTTTCTCCGAAACCGTAAGAGCTAGACTGATGAAACTTGGCGAGTAGATGTATTCTGTGAACCGCATTAAGATTTTAACATAAAAATAAAAATAAAACTATAAATTTCGGGGGTCCCCATACTTGAAACTGAAACTCAAAAATTTTTTTTTCATCGAACCCATACATACGTGTGGGGTATCTATGAATAGGTCTTCAAAAATGATGTTGAGGTTTCTAATATAGTTTTTTTCTAAACTGAACAGTTTGCGCGAGAGACACTTCCAAAGTGGAAAAAAGTTGGTCCCCCCCCTCTAACTTCTAAAGTAAGAGAATGATAATACTAAAAAAAATATATGTTGTACATTACTATGTGAACTTCTAACGATTTTTGGTTTGAACGAGATCTAGTCAGTAGTTTTTTTTTTATACGTCATAAACCGTAAGCCGCAATTTACCTTTCGACGAACTACAAGAACCTTATTATGTTACATCAAGTAACATAATATAAAGGTTCTTCTACGGAACCCTTCATGGGCGAGTCCGACTCGCACTTGGCTGTTTTTATATTATAGGTATTGATTGAATGTAGGACCTAGACCTAGTACTAACTCCATAAACGTAGGTATATCATTATCGGAGTCCGAGATATAATTATAGCAAGATACAATTATTATTGATGGAAACAAATCAAGTAGGAAAAAAAATGGATTTTGCTGGGTTTGCATTTATACCTATTATTATATGATTCAAATGATCGCGCACATTTTTGAAACTATCTTGGTTGTTATTTTACACTATTTTAATGAACAACGGAATATTTACCTTGATTTAATGTTGAAGTTTTAACTGCTTTCCGAATTGTTGAAATACCCCATATTTGAGGGGATTTAAGGCCTAATGAAGTTTTTTAAATTTAACTTGTCTTTTTTTTTGTTTTTTGTTTACCTGAGCACTGAAATTGACCAGCCACTTCTGCCTCTGTCGGAGTTCTTTTGACTTATCTCCTTGCTCCTTCCTGCCGACCATGCCGCCGGGGCCCGACCAGCGTTTCGAAGACTCGAAGAGAGCTTGGAAGTATTGCTCGGTTTGTCTATCGAAATAATTCAAGTTACAGTTTTGTCTCACGAGTAGGAGGACTCTTCCTACTCGTGGGATAAAACTAACTTGGACTTTCTGGAGGCGCTCCTCCAAAGTTAGCTTATCACGGTTGGACAAACAAACATTTTATAAAATCTACCTACTTAGTAATCTTTACATCATGTGTGTTAGCGTCCTATCTTCTCACCTGCAAGTTCGTGGTTGTTTTCCGAGAACTCATTTTATTCAGCTGAGAGAGCTACGAGTTTATCTACTGCCAATTGGCTGAAGTGGCAATGGCAAACTTTGAGAGCTATTCTATCGACCCTTGGTTCTTCCACGGATTTCTTGATTTTGGATTCTATCACATATGAAACTTTCAGAGTTCCAGAGGTCTTAGTAGGAAGGTATAGGACTATCTCATTGATGGGCCTAGCAAAATGATCGAACGTTTTAGTAACAGAGGTGTGGTTACACCCAATTTTTATACGAGCAAGAAGTTTTCTTGTGTCATCTTGTAGGGGCATTTCTCTTACAAAACTTTTTATTACAAAAAGTGAGCAGAAGTGGCGATCGGCGTCAGACAAAACTGCTGCTAGGCCCACAGGAGGGAGTAAAAATACTAACTCAGGACTGAGGAAGTAGTCTTCCTCCAGCGCACTTTTGATCTTGTCCCTTCGCTCTGGAGGCAGGATGCCGCATTTCTCGTCCCAGAGCGATCGCAGTCGGCGCGCGTTAGGTCTCGCAAGCATTTCCACCCGTTCCATGTTGCGGCGCACCCGAGCTGATACCTTCTGTCCTCCTGGGACATCATCTGAAGATTTGCGAGAAGGTTATAATAGCCTAATGGCTACCGAGAAAAAAAATGCGGACAATCCAGCACACAACACTATCTAGCTCCAAACTAAGCAGAGCTAGTACTATGGGACATAGAAGGCCTTCTATGTCCCACTGCTGGGCAAAGGCCTCCCCCAATCCCTTCCACTCTGTGCGAACATACATAACTTAGAATACTTACTTACAAAGAAGTTCAGACTTTGTTCAGAGTTCCACGCAGACTATCCTGAATCTAAAGTTAAGTAGAATCTTACCAGAATTTACATTCTTCAATATTTTCACATTTTGTTCAGACTTTGACGACAGATTTCCTTTTGATCCCCCCGACTTATCTATTTTAGAGGAAGAAGACTTATCCACTTTTTTTCCTGGTTTCGGAGGCATATTGAAAACTGGGGAATTTAGGCTAAAACCAAATTTACAATAACATGAATAATTTGTGATGGCCACGAGTAAATAAAAATAAAATGTCTGATTTGACATCATCTAAAAAGGTTTTCTCCTGAAAAGGTTGCGCCAGGTTCGTCCAATAGGTTGATACTTCTTCATATTATACTCTTTGGTACCTATCTATTATTAGCAATTTAAATAAATAAATAAATAAATAAATATTGTGGACAATTCACACAACACTACCCAGCCCCAAACTAAGCAGAGCTTGTAACATGGGAACCGGATAGCTGATATAATACTTGAATACATTTTTTTTTTGTAAATACATACTTAGAATACAATATAACACCCAGACAGAGAACAAACATTTATGTTCACCACACAAATATTTGTTCTCGGTGGGGATCGAACCCACGACCTACGGCGCAGAAGGCAGAGCTACTACCAACTTATTTGGCGGCAACATCCATGTTGCTCTCAAACCAAAGAGTTTAGTTACCAAAGAGTTTAATTATACTACCCAAGGAGTTGGCGTAAGTTCACTTCGATGAGATTAATTACCTGAAGCCTGAAAACTAAAGAAATTTTGTAATGAGGAACTACTCATATCTACCTATCACCCAGAAATAGTTTTAAATAAATAAATAATAAATATTGTGGACAATTCACACAACACTACCCAGCCCCAAACTAAGCAGAGCTTGTAATATGGGAACCGGATAGCTGATATAATACTTGAATACATTTTTTTTTTTTTGTAAATACATACTTAGAATACAATATAACACCCAGACAGAGAACAAACATTTATGTTTGTTCTAGTTATAAGAGATACTCCGACAAAGGCTTGCTTTTTGCCTATAACATTAGTTACCTATATACTAGCAACCGTCCGGGAAGAAGCCAGCATTCAATAACAACACGTTTTGATAATTGATTTTATTTATTAACTTTTTGTCGTATACACAGCCAATGTGACAGGTTTGGAACCCCATCATTCACTTGTCCCAGGGTCCTCGTCGTTTCACTTTGATAAGGAATGTGCAAGGCGCCATTATTTTCATTTTTCTGGGCACATGGTGTAAAAGACATCGGTGGCTGTAGGGAAAAATAATTACTATGAAACAATAACAAAAGAATTAAGGTACCTATTCTATGAGTTAACTGGTTCCCATAGAACATTATTGTATCTACGCTGAATCAATACTTCCTTTAAATTCCTTTACTATATGGAAGGTACTAGCGGTAGCCCGATGCTTCGCCCGCTTGGTTGTGATGATTGCTAACATTAAAATTTAAGGCGATCCCTGTGATTATTTTTTCCGCGTTGGCGTTATCTTTTCGGTAGGTATAGAAACGCATAGCCGTAGATTTTTAGTGACAAGCACTATGACTTGGATTGTAGGCATGTAGCCTGCATGCTATGCTAATCCAGGATACAAACTATATTTATCACAAATTTGATCTAAATTGGTCTAAAAGCCTGAATTTATCGATAATTTTATGCATAACTTGGTTTCTTAATCAGACTGTACGTTTGGAGTGAAATTTTATCAAATCTTCTTACCTGTATTTTAAGCCCCCTGTTTGGTATGGTGAAAACCATCCA
Organism: Thera britannica; assembly: GCA_939531255.2. NCBI lineage: Eukaryota > Metazoa > Arthropoda > Insecta > Lepidoptera > Geometridae > Thera > Thera britannica. The sequence continues at coordinate 9,318,153 of OW618050.2, forward strand.
TTGATGATGCCACTGCCATTTCCTGAACATGTATCTCATGTCTTCATCCTGCAAGTTGAACTGATGACCGCGGAGCAGATCTTTGGAAACTATGTCAGTGTGTGGACCACTCAAGATAGCTGCTGTTATGAAATATGGATCATCTTGAGATCTGAAAAACATTTAAAATAAAATTGACCTAGTTTTATGCTAATCGAAGGAGCTTTTACTATACTAATCTGTATGTTTGTGCTATCATCATCATTTCAGCCCGGTATACCCACTGCTGGGTACAGGCCTCCTTCATTTTTTGCCAGACAGCTAAATGTGACATGGCCATTATTTTAGTAAAACTTTCATCTAAAATTTAGATGGCTGTGACTGAAAATAAAAACAAAATTATACAGATACTATTTAGAACACCCTTCCGCTATTTTTCTACACTTTTGTTTTTAGACTTCTACGAAAATAATGTGATGAAAATAAATAAATAAAAAAAGCACCTCAAGACCTAATAACAATATGAGAAATAATGATATTCCAAACTTACAGGTCATCAGTAAAAAAAGTAGAAGTACTATTCATCAAGTTTTGAATGTGCCCTCTTCCCCATCCACGCATGTGTTTTCTGCCGAGTAGCAGAATTTTTTTATTACTTTTTTTGAAATAATCTACCGTCTCCAAAAGTAACCTTACACGGTCGGCGGGAGTCCCTTTTCCAACTGCATAAGCTACATTTAACGCATCTATAACGATGTCGTAAGGTGCAGTCTTCTCAACAAAGCTTAAGAACTTCTTCAATTCTTCTGGTGATGACTTGAGGAATAAATCAGAGCCGACAATAAGTTTTTCTTTTACATTTTTCTGCAGAGTTGAAAAGTCTTCATTAGACAAATTCAGGCAATCTAATTTCTCTTTGCATTTGATGCATTCACCACTGAAAAGATAAAATTATGGTATTAATTAAAGATAATTTGTGTTCACTATTCAGAAGTATATAGAAGTTTTTCAAAATTGACCATACTTCATTCAATCAATTATTCACTTATTCAATTATTCATTCTTCATTCAATTATTTCATTTCATTTTTCATTTCAGTATAGTTATTGCCATAATATGCAAGTAAATTTTAAAAGTGTCAGATCTTAGGACTAGTTTTTGAATCAATACATAATTTACCCTGTTAGGGTCTTGCAATACTGTAGAAGCGAGAAAAGAAACTCTTATTTCTTGGTCTTATTTTTTAGTTTGTGGGATACTTTTATACTTAGTTTAAAAAAGCTAATAGCCAACTTTAGTTGATAAAGTGTTAAAGCTGCCGTAGGGTATTCATGTCCATATTGGCTTAAAAACTACAGCTAATTTAAAACCAAGCAGTTTTTAAAAGTCATGCAATACCATCGTTTATTACGCCCAGGATGACTGGTAGACGATGCTATTAGCATTAAGTCTTCTTAGCACTATATTGTGTAAAATATTAAATAATATTTGAATTAATTAGAGCTGGAACAGACAGCTTAGGGTCCTCAGAATAAGCCAAGATGCTCTATTTTTAGTTATTAGGGGACATAAGTAATAGATGGCTTTGTTGTTACTCACTTAATTCTCCTTATTTTAGTAAACTCTGCATCCCAGCCTAGATTTAAATATGTTTCTCTTAATTTATCAGCTGTATTTTCATCGACAACTGCATAGTTTCTGGCAATATGATCATAAATTTCTTCTAATTGTTTTAAAATGGCTTTTCTATCCTTGTATTTTATTAATATCGAATTAATCCACTGCTCATATGCTTCATATTGCAGTGGCCTTTTATGTTTTATACTTTCACTTATCATTTCTAATGCTCTTTTCTTTTTATTGTTCTTAAATAGTGTGGCAATTAATAAACTGTAAGCAGTGTGGGAAGGGATGCTTGTAAGATGTATATCTTCTAAAACCCAAATTGCTTTTTCCCAATCATCAATAACACATAACGCCCGAACCAGCTTTTCGCAAGTGGAAAAGTCTAAAACTTTATACTTTTCGTATAAACTTTTGTATGCTTCTGTAATAAATGTCTTCTCCTCTTCAGAAAGCTTTCTTGTTCTACCAATTTCATAATAAAGGCCTAAAAGCCCATTTATTGTGCCAATAGTCATATCTTCACTGTTGCTTCTTAGATGATTCGCAAAGGATATAGCAGCATCAAACTTTTTGTAGTTTATCATAAGTTTTAGTAGAACACCTTCATAGTTTTTCTGGTTGATATTACCTGGCTGAGATAGAACACTAGACTTTATTGAGGGCCAGTTCAAGGTAGTACTATCATCAATAGCAGAGTGTAGGTAATCAACTTGATCCGTTGTGTTCGTGCGAGAAGTAGCGCCCAATTGGTTAAATACTGATGAAAATCTTTTTACTGAAAACAAACAAATAAGATAAGTTCAGGATTTATCTTTCAAAGTTTATTCGAAATTCATATACTTCTCAATCCTTTCATCATGACTCCAAAATATTACTTACAAAGACATTTTGCAAGAGAAGCTCTGTATATCATGGAGAGCATTTTTCATTGATGAACAATATTTTTATAAACTATCTATTCTACACATTCAAGAAACAATTCTACTGCATACTGCATTTCTTTCTAGTTTTTAGGTTAGAAAATTGAATCGAATTCGAAACGAAACGTTATCTTAAAATAGCAACTAGCAACTCTTCTTCTTTTTTTTCCGTCTCCAACTGCTTGTCTGTCACTGTCGTTTCAACGGACACTCTTGCCAATGTCAATTACAATAACCCGGACGAATAGAATGTTTCTATGACGTTGGCCCGCGTTGGCCTTTGTTTTTTCATAAATCAGATTTTGTGTTTGTTTGGGATAAGTGGTAGGTTGTGTTTGTTCAGGGTTTATTTGTTTGTTTATTTTTTCTTTCGTTCTATCAACTCTGTGGTTTGCTCTTGAGTGAGTGTTTGACATTGTATTGAGTCTATTGTTCTATCTGTGATGCACATTATCATCGTAGTCTGTGGGTTGGGTTTGTGCGAGTAGTATTGTTCTGTGGTCACCCCCCTCCATAACTTGTCACCTTCCTTCCTCCTGTTCTCTTCGTCTTTGCTGTTTTTTGCTTTCAAATAGTTTCCAAATATTTTTTCTTGCGAATCTTTACAGATTTGATTTGAGTTTGAGTTCATCCTTAGAACCAGGCTAGTAGCACACAAAAACATGGACGCAAAGCCCACTAAAATGCCCAAAGTGGCTAAGGTAATAGAAGAATCCCCTGTTGTTTACCTCGTATTTACTCACACAAACATGATTTCTTACAAGTTTTTCTGATTTTAGGTAAAAAATAAAGCTCCGGCAGAGATACAAATCACTGCTGAACAGCTTCTCCGGGAAGCAAAAGAAAGGGACTTGGAAATTTTACCTCCACCGCCGAAACAGAAGATTTCTGATCCAGAAGAACTGAGGGAATACCAGCATCGTAAAAGGAAAGCATTTGAAGATAACATCAGGAAGAATCGTATGGTTAGCTATTATTTCTCATGCCTTTCATACAGTTAGTTACTAATTAAAATTTAGTAGGCCTAACCTACAATTTGTAATTCAAGATGTTCATTTTGTAAAATGCTAAATTCCAGGTCATTGGAAATTGGCTCAAATATGCTCAATGGGAAGAATCACAGAAGCAGGTGCAGAGGGCACGCTCAATATATGAACGAGCCTTGGATGTGGATCACAGGAATATCACCCTTTGGTAAATATATTGTTTCACATAGAAATTAAAACTGATTGCATTAGAAGCTCTTTTTAAAAAAATAATTGTCCATTTAGAATAAAATCTGTAGAACTCTTTTACAAGTTACACTACTATACTAAGGTCTATAAATTTTTCAGGTTGAAATACACCGAAATGGAAATGCGTAACAGACAAGTGAATCATGCTCGTAACCTTTGGGATAGAGCAGTCACCATATTGCCAAGAGTGTCGCAGTTCTGGTACAAATACACCTACATGGAAGAAATGCTGGAGAATGTGGCAGGAGCTAGACAGGTACATATGTTATGAAAACTGATATGCACCTTATATCCTTACCCTTAAGGTTATTTATAACCTTTCTTCTCGGTAGGTATTTTATAAAATAGGTTAACAAGTTATTTGACAAAATACTATGTAATGTTATGTTTCAGGTGTTTGAGCGCTGGATGGAATGGCAACCAGATGAACAAGCCTGGCAAACTTACATCAATTTTGAACTACGATACAAAGAACTTGACCGTGGCAGGCAGATCTACGAGAGGTTTGTAATGGTACACCCTGATGTCAAGAATTGGATTAAGTATGCAAAATTCGAAGAAAATCATGGCTTTATCAATGGCTCAAGAAAGGTTTTTGAAAGAGCAGTGGAGTTTTTCGGAGATGAAGATCTAGATGAGAGGTTGTTCATTGCTTTTGCCAGGTTTGAAGAAAATCAGAAAGAACATGATAGGGCCAGGGTCATCTACAAGTATGCTTTAGATCACATCCCTAAAGACAGAAATAAAGAGCTGTACAAAGCTTACACAATACATGAGAAAAAATATGGAGATAGATCTGGCATTGAAGATGTGATAGTCAATAAGAGAAAATACATGTATGAGCAAGAAGTAATAGAGAATCCAACTAACTATGATGCATGGTTTGACTACATCAGACTTGTGGAGAATGAGGGAAATGTAGATGATGTAAGAGACACCTATGAAAGAGCCATAGCAAATGTTCCTCCTTCTAAGGACAAACAGTTTTGGCGTCGGTACATTTACTTGTGGATTAATTATGCCCTGTATGAGGAACTCGAAGCTGAGGATATAGAAAGAACAAGACAAGTTTACAGAACATGCTTGGAACTAATACCACATAAAATATTCACATTCTCAAAGATATGGCTAATGTATGCTCAATTTGAAGTAAGGTGCAAAGACTTGAAGCAAGCAAGAAAAACATTGGGTCTAGCTTTAGGCATGTGTTCTAGAGACAAATTATACAGAGGGTACATAGATCTTGAAATTCAATTGAGAGAGTTTGATAGATGCAGGATACTTTATCAAAAATTCTTAGAGTATGGCCCAGAGAACTGTATCACTTGGATCAAGTTTGCTGAACTGGAAACATTATTGGGTGATACTGACAGGGCCAGAGCTATTTATGAAATTGCTGTGGGGCAGCCAAGATTGGACATGCCGGAACTGCTTTGGAAAAGCTACATTGATTTTGAAGTGACACAAGGAGAGACAGAAAGGGCCAGACAACTCTATGAAAGATTGCTGGAAAGAACAGTTCATGTTAAAGTGTGGCTTTCTTATGCTAAGTTTGAGTTAAATGCAGAGAATGCTGATAACATCAATGTGGAACTGGCACGACGTGTGTATGAAAGAGCCAATGATAGCCTCAGAAGTGCAGGGGAAAAGGAAGCAAGGGTTCTTTTGCTAGAAGCTTGGAAAGACTTTGAAACTGAAATAGGAGAAGATATAAAACTTGAAAAGGTGATGGCTAAAATGCCAAGGAGAGTTAAAAAGAGACAGAAGATCATCAGTGATGCTGGTGTGGAAGAAGGATGGGAAGAGGTGTTTGATTACATCTTCCCTGAAGATGAAATGGTTAGGCCAAATCTGAAGTTGCTTGCCGCAGCTAAAAACTGGCGGAAACAAAAAGAAGGCAGTGAAACAACTGAAGTTACAGACACAAATGAATCAGAAAAGAGCAATGATGATGAAGAACAGGGGTATACCCCACCACAAATCATGAATGAAGATAATGATAGCTAAGTTCTTAATAAATGTTTTAATACACATCATAATTCTTTAATAAAAGCCTATTTAGACAATTTTTATTAATAATTTTATTAAAGGGCTGCTGCAAGTAATTGATTGAATTAAAACTGCTGTATCATAATGTGGGCAAATTCCTTTTATTCAACTTCTTCTGGTCTAACAGGATGTGACAATGGAACCACAGATTTCTTTGTAACGTCTCTTGAGCAAGCTTTTCTCATATCTGAAAAAAATAAAGAAAATTTATTACATATGCAAAAGTGTTGACATTTGGTTATTACTCAATCATGCTACAACAGTTTTTTTTTCTATACAACTAGCTTATAGAACAAGCATATGGCCCACCTGATGTTGAGTGGTAACCATCACCTATAGTCCTTTATCAAAGCATTGCCTTGTAGGTCATGCACATTAGGAACATACCCTATGATGCACTGCTCTGCATCCATCAGTTTGAGGCATACAGAAGTTCAGCCTCACATGCCAGTAATTTCACTGGCACCCACACCCTTCAAACCTGAATGAACTCTGGTTCACTTGAACTAGATTGAGTTGGTTTATGTGACACTTTGAATTATTATTATGTTAGAAAAACAATAAATAATGATAGTTACCAAATGCATCTTCATCAGGGTCTCCTGAGTAATATTCTAGTACTGTTCTATAAACTATGTATCCAAGGTTTTTGTACATTTTGATAGCAACTTTGTTACTGACTCTGACGAACAGATCAACAAAGTAGGCATTCTTTCTGTAAAAAAACACAAAACAAAACTTAAATTTACCATAGACAAATTAATTTACTGAATATCCTACAAGAGTGCTAGGTAGATTCAATTGGTGCATGAAAGAGTGGCATTCTCAAGAGGAGGCCTATACCCAGCAGTGGGTGCATGTGAGCTAGTAAGTAATACAGTTAGCCTACAAGTTTTTACACACTTACTTTTCTGACACATCTTCTAAGATATTCATAAGTATGGCTGCAAGACCTAGTCTTCTGTAGTCAGGACTAACTGTCAAAGCTGTAACATGCCCGTGCCAAGTCTCTCCATGTCCTTCCGCTTTACCCATAACTGCAATTATGAAATCAGATAAGTACAATAATAAATCCAGTCAGAAGTTAGTTTGATTACATAGTTGAAAACGTTAGTTGAAAACAAGCTACGATTGATTACACAGGTAAAGTACATACTGTATCCCATAATTTCTCCATTAGGTGCTTCTAAGACTTGGAAGTACTCTGGCCAATGTGCTAAGTACTGGGTATAGAATGATAAGCCATAGGTCTCAGTCAATGGGTCCAGATTCCTGCAAAGATACTACTTGAATTAGGTAGGCACCAACAGATTTAAATTACAGAGCAGTACAGTCGGCTAACTAGAGTGCTGTGAAACTATTATGAAAGGTATGAATTTAATTTAATACATTATTTCTTTTGCAGCTAGCAGACTTCACTGGATCTTCATGAAGAATTTTGTCATGTTATACCAGCAGAGTTAAAACTTACACATTATTGAATTTCAACATGTCTTCGCATGTAAAAGGTCGTATAGTCGTCATTTTTATATAATAAATTAGCTAATCGGATACTACGGTTAATGTTTTCTGTAATAATTAAATTTAGTGAAATTAAAATTATACACACATGGATTGGATTGGAACTTGGAACCTTGTTTTTTTTTTTTTTCGCTCCTTTCGAAGCAGGCTATAGTACTAAGACCATACCGCCTAGTCTTACGTTTTGTTTTTTCCCTTGAGTTGGGTTTTTTAAAATTTACGTCTTTCGTAATTTTTTTTAAAGTGAAAATTATATCATTGGAACCTTGATTGGAACACCACTTTTTTTCTGTCCATTTTGGATAATTTTTGCCAGTGGTGAGTGAGATTAGAACAAATAAGTAAATAGTTTTTAGTCAAGTCAAGATAATCAATAGACAAGTCGGCCCTGATTGGCTTTGAAAACAAATGGTGGCCGATTTTTCATAACCACTTTTCATTGAGCTAAGACTCTATGTAATATTGGTTAAAATACCACCGAAATTACACAACAGAATTTCACCAGAAAAACAATTCAAATTAAAAAAACTATGTGACTTCATAGAATGACACGAAAACGAATACCGCGGCTAACTTCGGACCTTCGGACCTTTCAGACCTTACGTAGACAGATTGTCTACGTTTCAGACCCTTCGGAGCTTCGGAGTGTTCCAGGAACGTTCAGCGTAGTCTGTTTTACGTTAGTATGTTCTGTCTGTGGTGCAGCTCTCGCTGTAGTAGTAATGGGTAACTCGTCTATTTTAATCGAGGATGAGGGAGGCCCTCGTTTCTCCCCGTGAGGCGCCTCACGAGTACCCCTCAATTGAGGAGAGGAGAATTGAAATAGCGTTCGAGGTTTGGTAGGTTGACATAAAGCTGCGCGCCGCACATCGTTCATTGTATAATAATAAGTACCTACCTACCTATAAAATTAATGTTACCTGTTCTTTATCCACGATATTTATTTATTTTATTTACTAACTCATTATTTACAGTACTAAATAACTTAAAATTACGTTTTAATTTACTACATGCCAATTTAACACGTGTAAAACCTTTATTTATTCACACTTCTATCTTTCAAACACACTCATCACATCAATGAAGATAACACCTCATTATCTCCTTTCGATAAAATTCCTCATTCCTCAAAGCCTCACCTCACCTCACTTCACAGACCTCCCTCAGTATCAGTCCTCACTCGCTCGCCTCACTCATTCAATCCATGACGCACAAAATGGTCACTCACTCTTGACATGTGAGCGAGTGAGCCCAGCCGGCCGCCACCACCAGCCATCCCGCTCGCTCTCATTACACGCGGCGCGCGGCCTGCGTCAGTGAGTGAGGAATTCAATGAGGTGGTTCAAAGTTGAAAAACGAGGACCTCACTCGTTTTGCAATTTGAGGAACTCAAATGAGGTACCTCATGAGTGAGGGACTCATCACTACGCTGTAGGAAGAGCTCGGTACAATAGAATCCTAGATGGCGTTGGCGTTTCGTTTCGTTCTCAGTATTCTTCCTTCGTCCATGGTTCTCAGTTAGATCATCTGTCTACGGTTCTCAGTTTCGTTTGACAACTTCTGTATCATCTGTATCTGTATCTTTGTCTCTCGGAAAACATTGCCATTTCAAAAAATTATGGTTATTGTACTTAGATTTATTAGCTGACTCCCTCTATCACATGTCGAAAGTATATATTTATTACTCTTTTACAAGCTCATGTAGAGCGATCTATGGGCTTCTTGCAGTTTACCAACACGACAATGGCCGAAATGTAGAAATGGATATTTTTTAATGGCCCAATCTGCCATGTCTTTGGTTTTAAAAATGGCGTATACAAGCTTTTTGTTTGCCGGTTTACGCTGTTGAATTGTTTCAAAGACCTTGCGCGCTCTCTCACGAGACGTAAACGTCGTGAATATGAAATTAAAGTACATGTGTAGGTACATAAATCATTATTGTGGACCCCGTGAAACTATTTTGTAGCGTTATGGTGAATTAGAATGGTGCCTGTGTCTTGTCAATCTCGCACGTCGTCAGGTTACCCATTCGTAACGTAAATATCACCCAGCGAGCGTTTTATCTTTCAGATATGACAGTGTTGCAAAACAGTAGATAATGGAGAGTTCCGAAGATGATGCGGGCAACGCGACGAGCGCGTCCTGCCGTGCATCGGCGCGGGAAAAAGACATCGAGCAGGCCGAAGACACGGAACCATCTCTCGACAGTCAACACGAACCCCCTGAAGCCAGTGCATCGTATACAACCCCCACCATGTCCGAGGACAACTTCGACGGCGACAGCGTTCCGTCGCCGTCGCCGCAAGATGTCAACACAAGCACTGAGGCGATATTGGACATGATCGATGAATTCGTCGACGGGCCTGGAGCTCCGAAGCGTTTGCCACTGACGGCTGTCAGTCTTGCTTTTAATGCGACTCCAGAGCCCGTCAACTCTCTGGCAAAAGAGATAAAACAACAAACTGACGACTTAGTAAAACAACCCCGGACCGTATCTCCTGCACCCGTTGATAAAAGTGAAATAGTCAATGAAAGCATACCTGATAAGCTTGTAGAGTGTACACCTCTCATTGAGGACTCATTATGTGCAAGTACAAGCAGTATTGTAACCTCACTACAGCCAAGTTCAGTGAGTGTTGACAAAACAGAAACTTTGTCAGATCAACAAACTGGCTACAGTGCAGTGATAAGTGCAGAGCCAGAGCCATTGGTCATGCCAGTAGACTCTGACTCTCAAAGTAGTAGTCAAGCTGTGCAAAACATTTCAAACATAAGTGTATGTGAACAGTCTGAACAATTGAAAAGGACAATAAAGTGTGTAACATCCAGTGATCATAGAGACAATGTGACTGTTGAAAGAGCAGAATCCACATCTAGTGAGTGTAGTGTTAGTGAAAACAAAGGCTTCCTCCTCGGGCCTTTGAGTAGGTCTCCTCTCAAAAGACGCCTTGTCCGAACAGCGCCCAGTGATAGACGGCCTGATTCAACAGTGTCATCAACTGTAGTCTCATCACTTACTGATATACATTCAACGCAACCAGCCAGTTCTGGTGTTGTCATAAAGGATGTATCTAGCTCATCAGATGCAATATCCCTACAACAGGGCAATGTTAAACCTGAAGAAATTAGCAAAGTAAGTGACATTAGTATCTGCAAAGCAGAAACTTCTACAGCTCCTAAAAGATTTAAGCTTATAAGGCCTAAATTTACCCCTATCCTGAGCAACAGCGTTAAAACTCCTGAAATTGTACCACCAGAGAGAAAACAATGCCAATCTACGTTAACTGATGACAATGTAATTTTGCCAGTAGAACTTACAAACCGGCTTGACTCATCACTTCCAGAAGAATGTAGTCAAAGTTCGGAATCAAAAAAATGTGTTGTGAGCAATGTTTCAATGCAAGTGCCAGTTACCCAAGCAGATAAAACAAGAGTGCAAGAAAATGAAAACAGTAGTATTGAAAGTGCAACACCACCAGGTAGCACATTACAATCAGAACCATCAACAATCCAATCTGAAAAACTTCATATGAGCATTGGAAAAGCATCAGATGCTCAGGGAGCATCAAGTCAAGTTTTATGTACAACTATTGAACCAAGCCCTGTTCAATCATTCATAGATGTTCTCCCAAAAAAAATGATACCAACTAAATCTGAGGTATCAATAGCAAGTAACTCAGAAGAAGTACTGAAACCTACTGAGCCAGCACAGATTGAGTCAATAGCAGAGTTAATGGAGGTAAAAATATCAGAGGAGTCTAGTAAACCTATCAGAAAAAAAGAAATACCCAAACAAATAGAGATTCCTAGTAAAGGTCAGTCTACAGAACCATCTGAAGTTCAATCAAAAATATCAGTTGCTAGCCATGAACAGCCACATGGATATGTAACAAAGAGTTCAACATCAGCACAGGTTGAAACGGAAATACCCAAACAAGCTGAGAGCCAATCAAGATTACAGAAACCAGATGATATACTATTGAAAGTACTGGAGGAAACATCGGAGAGTCAGTCAAAAAATCTGAAACCAATTGAAAGTCAATCAATAGTAATGGAACCAACATTTCTTGAGTCAGAAAATAAAGTACCAACAGAGACATTGAAAGCTCTAGAAACCGAGAATCAATTAAAGAGTTCACCAAAAAAACGGGACTCTAAAAAGAGTCAATTAAAAGTACTAAAATCAGCAGCGACCCAGCCTGTGGAATTGACTCAAGAAGAGAGTCAATTAAAAGAAAAACCAAACTTACTAAAACCTACTAAAAGTGAACTAAAAGCACTAGAGCTTCCTGAAAAACTAGAACCAGCTGAGAGTGAATCAAAAGCACCAGAACCTGTAAAGGAACTGAAACCAGCTCAGAGTGATTTTAAAGTACCAAAAGCAAAAGAACTCGAACCAGCTAAGAAACTAAAAACACTAGAAACTGCAGAAGTAATTAAACCAGCTGAAAGTGAATTAAATATTTTAGATGTTACAAAAGTACTAGAACAAACTGAAAGTGAATTTAAAGTACTAGAAACGGCAGAAGTACTAGAACAAGCTGAAAGTGAATATGAAGTACTAGAAACGGCAGAAGTACTAGAACAAGCTGAAAGTGAATTTAAAGTACTAGAAACGGCAGAAGTACTGAAACAAGTTGAGAGTGAATCAAAAGTACTAGAAACGGCAGAAGTACTGAAACCACTTGAAAGTGAATTAAAATTACTTGGAATTGCAGAAGTACTGAAAACAGTTGAAAGTGAATTAAATATATTAGAGACTGCAAAAGTACTTAAACCAGCTGAAAGTGAATCAAAAACGCTAGAACAATCAAAAGTACTGACACAAGTTGAGAGTGTATCAAAAGTACTAGAAGCAGCAGCAGTACTGAAACAAGTAGAGATAGTATCAAAAGTAATAGAAATGGCAGGTGTCCTGAAACCCCTTGAGAGTAAACCAAAATCTCTAGAAACTGCAGAAGTATTAAAACCAGCTGATAGTGAATCAAAAACACAAAAAAATTCAGAAGTACTGGGACCAGCTGAATTTGAACCAAAAACATTAGATACTGAAAAAATACTGAATCCAACAGAGCACGAATCAATATTTGTAAAGCCTGGAGAAGAAACAATGGCAGTTGAAACAGAGTCAGAAGTTCTTGAACCTACAAATAAACTTGTACAAGCTGACAAGGAGTCAAAGACTCAAAAACCTGCAGAGGAACTAAACCCTGCTGAGAATGAGCCAAAAGCACTAAAACTTGCAGATTTACTGAAACCAGTTGAACAAGAGTTTAAAGGTCCATCACATAGTCAAACAAAGATAATATTGCCAACAGAAATTGAAGTTGAAACCCCTGCAGAGATTCAAAAAGTAGCAGTAACTCTCCCAACTGAGCTGAAAACAACTGAAACTCAGTCTGTATTATTAGACCAGGTACAAAGTCAATCAGAACAGGCATTGACTCAATCAAATGATCTGAAATTAGAAATAGCACAACTGGAACAAACCAAGGAGAAACAGAATCAGTTGAAGAAAACGAAAATAGAACATAATATAGATGTGGATTCTGATAAAAGAGAACTAAAAGAAAATAAATCTGTAGATGTTATTTTAAAAGAGTCAGAATCAGAAGTTTGTTCAAAAGAATCTCTACCAAACGTTGAATCAAAATCACGACATCAGCAACCTATTGAATCAAAAAGCAATGCAGTGGATGGAGTGAAAAAACTTCCACCTATCAAATTAACACTGACTAAAGTATCAAGAGCTGAAAAGAAAACAAATGATCTAGAAACTCAAAGTATGAGCAAAAACACTATGGTCTCTTCTCATCAAGATCAGCATGTTTCAGCTTCAAATACTGACATAACTTTTAATTGTGATAGCTCTTCTGAACCTGAACATAATGATGGCATGTTTATGGATCAAAAGAAAGTTCGTCCTATTAAAATAAATCTCAGCTCTGCTGAACAAAATAGCAGCTTTCAAAGCAGTCCTCAAAAAAGCAATGTGGTTGAAGAAATCCCTGACTCAACTAAGCAAGTTCCAAAACTGACCATAAAATTAGGAACTAAACCCGCCGAAGAAATGAAATCTCCTATACCTAAACTTACTATAAAACCAATCCGACCACCCATAGATCAGAAATCTGAAGAGAGTTTTGAAAATAGTCAACCGATTCCAAATGTAACAAAATTAAACATCAAACCTATTGTAAAACCCCGGGAAGAAAATGATTTTTCAGCTGACACTGCTTTAAATGATCAAGCCAATATAAAAGAAAGAATACAAGGCATAACGAAGTTGAACATAAAACCTATTCCTAAACCAGCAGAGAAGATAAACGACATGCACAGGAAATCCAGCAGCAGTGAAATATCGGAATCGGAATATTCTGAAAATGATGAAACCAGTACATCTGATCAAGCGTCTGCTTCAGATCAAGGACCTTCTGATACTGTACCAAAAGTGACTATCAAATTGGGAAAGCCTGGCACTGAAAGTGAGGGTAAGTTCTATACGGAAAAAAATATTCCTAAGCTCACAATAAGAGGCCTTCAACAAAATGAAAATGATGAAAAAGATGCTAAGCATAAATTAGTGGTAAGTCAATCTGAGGATTCAAAATTGGAGAAAGTACCCAAACTTACTATCAAGACTCTAACAAAATCAGAAGGCCAGCCACTGAGTCCAAAGTTAACAATTAAACAAATAAAGTCACCAGAAAATGACAATGAAATTCCGAAACTTAAAATAACAACAGAAGCATTTGGTTCAAGTTCAGAAATCAAAGAAAATATGCAAGTGCCTAAAATAACTATAAAAGCTGTCACTAAAACTGACTCAGATACTAATACCAAAACTCCTAAAAAGTCAACATTGATGTGTGATAGCCCAGATCACATCCCTGTTGTGACAAAGTTGAACATAAAACCTATTTTAAAACCAATGGAAAGCGCAGAAAGCCCTGAGGAAATTGCAGATAAAGTTCCTGTGGTCTCCAAATTAAACATTAAGCCCATAATAAAACCTAAAGATCATGAATTTAATTCTATTGTAGAAGATGTACCTAAAATAATAAAATTAAACATTAAACCTCTAAAGAACCCCGAAGAAAATTCTTCAGAAGGAAAAGACTGTGATGAAAATGTGGTTGACAAGGTTGATATACCTGTTGTCACTAAACTTAATATTAAGCCTATTTGTAAGCCAGAAGAAGATGAAGGGTTGAAAGATTCTGAGAATCAATCGTCAGAGACTGGCACTTCTAGTGATGACAATTCGGATCACATACCTGTTGTGACTAAAATAAACATAAAACCGATTGTAAAACCAAGTGAAACAGAAGAAGTGACGAAACCCATTCCTAATGACCAAGATATTCCTGTAGTTACTAAACTGAACATAAAACCACTAGTAAAGCCAGAGGACAGTACACTTCCTTCGTCACCTAAACGAGATTCACTGAAAAGTCCCAGTGGTTCAGGAATCCTTAAAACAAAGCTGAACATAAAACCGATAGTCAAACCTGAAGAAACCATCGAAAACAAACATGATGACAATATGGATAAATCAACCAAAAACCCTCCACTTGTTATGAAAATAAACATGAAAAACGTGTGTGACAGTATGCCAGACCAAAAGTTTAATAGTTTTGTTGATGGGACAAGATCGCCGAGACAACCAATGTCTCCTAAAATAAAGAAGTTTACTCTTACACCAGATAGAGAACATCCTAAATCAAATATTGAGCTACGAAAAAATATGTGCTTAAGTCCAGATAGCTCAAACATGACATACAAAATGGTTCATGGCTCAAACGCTCATCCTAATTACCTTCCTGAAATTAATGATTTAACCGCTTCGAAGGATTCCAAATCGCTAACGATAGAAATCAAACAAGTAGCTGATAAAACTTCTAGTAAAAATGCATTACAAACTAGCGAGATGCACGAAAAAAAAACAGACTTGGTTGTGTCGCCATTATCTCCAGGGGCAGCGAAACAGAGGAAATCTCTTCAAAACTGTACATTGTTAAAACAACTTCTGTCAAATACTAAAGATGATTCAGAAAAAAGTCGAGAAATGAGCATGAGTAATTGTCTACAGAAATCTGAAAAAACAGACTCACATCTCACAAATTGCAATACTACGACAAGTGTGAAAACCCTTGTAGACGAAATTAGAAAAACGAATTCAGATTTATCTATTGACCTTGGTAAAAGAAGTCCGACTTCAGATTCGCCGAATGATTTAAGTCATTCATATAAGTCTTTGAAGACCCGAACAATCCAAGAAATTCGAAAAGATGCTAATGAGAGTGTAACAAAACCGCTGGAAATTGTTACAGACAAGCTATCTAATCAAAGTTCAGGACAAGATTCTCCACGAATAATTTTAAAAATAAATAAGACTGATCATGGCCCTTCATCGAAAATAATTACTGAGGAGAGCCATGTACCTAAAGACTCTCCTCCCCCAAATCACATCGAAAATACTCAAGAAATTGTGCCCGTGAAGCAAACACCGAAAAAATATTATGTAAATAGTAAGAAAAAACTAGCTGCTGATGAAGCAGTTAACCTGACAATTGGTAAAAGATTGCGAAGCTCAAGAGTTGTTGAAACTCCAGATAAAACTCCTGTGGGAAATCGACGTAACACAGGCAAGAGAACATCTGTATCTGAAACCAGCCCAAACTCAAAACAAGAATCGGAAATATCAGTTTTCGATTCAAAAAGATTAAAACTAGAACAGCTTTTGTCGGTAAACAAGGGTCTTACGATAACACCTGTTGCACCCAACTTTACCCAAACTTTACCACCTAAACCTCGTATGGAAATAAAACAGGTTGAAAGAAAAACCCATTCACTTCTAAATAATGATAATTCGAAAAATGGTAACTCTAAATTGCACAACATTCTTTCTAATCTACAGGCAAAGCAAATGCAAACTTTACAAATGAACGAAGCTACGATCTTGAGTAAAGATCCAATTATTATACCAGATGCCGAATCGAACACTTCGACAGGAAGCTCTGATGTGGTTGTAGAGATTTCGCGTTTAGAAAACTGTCACCCAGATGTGCAGGAAATGATAATAAATGAAAATGCTGATTTCCGGGATTTGTCTACGCCGGAAGAGATATCACAAGATCCCTTGGAAGTAGACACTCCTAAGATAGTGGAAGAAGAGATTGAGCCTGTCAGTATCAAAGCTGTTGAAGTGACTCCGACGCCTCGCAAACGTGGTCGACCTCGGAAAATCCCACTGTCAACCGTTAAGGTAGACAAGCCTTCCACGCCACCTCTGCCGGTGTCTGCTTTAGAAGAACGTCCTCAGCGGTCGCTCCGATTGATGCGGTGAGTTTTACATTTTTTCAAACTGCACGCACTTCTATCTCTCTCTGTGTTGCCCGTTTCAGCATTATTACTTGAATATAAATAAATAAAATAAATAAATATTGCGAGACATCACTTAAAGTTAGCTCGTCACTGTTTGTTCTTGCCAAGTGGTAAGAGATGGTAGTTGCATATACACTAATTTATGTATCTTTTAATACAAGTTTGTAAGTTAGGGGGTAAAAGTGTTATTTTAATGCCTTGCTTAAAATACCGCATAATGTTTGTTATACCGAAATGAGCACTTTCTCTCAACTTGCAACTTTTTCTGCGTAGTAGAATCCAATAATTGTGGTGTAACCACAAACATCTGAAATCAATTCATACTACGTACATACTTAGGGAGAAGACAATCATCGATGTACTTCTTGCACGTACATTTTTACCCTCGCAGTTTTGTAATTGGTACAGTTAAAAAATATATCAGTCAATAGATAGATAACACTTTTATCACAAGAATTATAACATTATTACATAAATACCTACATGACCTACGTCAATGCTAAGTATTTTATATTTATATTCTTTAAGTATTTACTTGAAAATTATGTTCTAGTCCGCGAATCGACATAAAGATTTTAATATTCCGATTTCAGGGAAAGGCCGACAGTTCAGCCGAAACCTCGTGGTCGCGGACGCGGTCGCGGGCGAGGCGGCTACCGCGCTGCCAGTCCCGTGGTCGCGCCGACGCCTCCCAGCGACGACGATTCCACCGAAACCGTGATCGTCATCGAGACGTTTGACGAAGACGAGCCGCAGCGGCCCGTCACGCCCGCCCGGCCACTGACCCCTGAAGACCCGACCAGCTCGCGGATCAAACTACCCCGGATGACGGAAGCTCTCGACAAATCTTCGGCGAACTTGAGCATGACCCCTTTGTCCAGCCGACGCCGGAGTTCCCCCGATATGAAGCTGTTCGGTGAACCGTCGGTAGTGATCGAGAGTCCGGTTAAGTTAGAGGAGTACATGAAGTGTCCCGAGGTGAAAAAGAGTCGCGGGCGAGGCGGCCGCGGCCGAGGCACGCCGCGGGGCCGCTCGCCGCGAGGCCGGGGACGCGGCCGAGGCGGCGGGAAAGGTGCCACTTACATGAAGGTGAGCAATAACTGTCTGGACATTCCTTTTGACTAATGTATAATGATTTAATGATTGACTTACCCCCGAATACTGAAACGCAACTCAGATCTAAGCACGTCTCAAGCGACAAATATTTGACAGTTTTCAATGAAAATCTGTCAAATATTCGTCGCTTGAGACGTGCTTAAATCTGAGTTGTGTTTCAGTATTCGGGGGTTATCCTATCTATAATTTTGTTAACCGCTAAGCGAGTGGTTTAAAAGTTAGAATCCCTAAGCGTTGGCGAAGGAATCAAAAGAGCACAAGGTGAAAAATCCTTGCACTCGAGTGCAACACGTAACTTTTCATTCCACCTCAGCGAGGAAATGACTAAATGCAAAAAAGAAAATGGCGCGACGCTACTAAAAGTAACACACAAAGAAGGTACCGAGTATGAGTTTTTAACTAATTTAAAAAGGTTGTGTGATGAATTCGGCACCATGCAGGTAGAAGTAAATAGGTTTAATGATGTTTTGAATTCACAAATACACCAAGAAGGTTACGAGTGCGAGTTTTTAACAAATTAAAAAAGGGTGTATAATAAATTCAGCACCATGGAGGTAGAAGTAAATAGGGTGTGTATTCACAAACTTAGTGAACACGATACCTATTCTAATAGAAATATTCACATTAGAAAAGTCTGTTTGAAATTATATCCTCTTTTTCTTACAATTTCGTAGCAACGTCACGTAGCATGACCCAGCAACTCACATAAGGTCCTAATATTTCAGGAAACAATGGGAATATACGGACGCGTCTGTGGCCCCGCCACGACCACCGTCGAATTGTTTGAGGAGGAAACTTGCATGATGGACGACAATGCGACTCCTTCTAAGTGAGTATAGTATGATAGCTTTTAACCCTCTATCATGCATTTTATTTGTAATACCTTTACTGAAATGTGAATATTTTTCAGACCTTCGCACTTACTAGACGAAGACTCTCAAAGCTCCGTCAAGAGTTCGACTAACGACAGCAGCAATAAGATGAAGAAATCGAAGTTTGCCGATTTGTTCGACAGGTATTATTATAATGCGCCTTAACCCTTTCTCGAATCCTCTTCATATTATTTCTCAAATCAATATGTATGAACAGTTTTGTTTTATTTTAATAGCAAAAATATTATTTTCTGTTACAGCAATAAAGTATGGATAGCGTCAGATGTGAAAGAGTATACGTGGCCGCCTCCAGATGTACCAGACGTGGACCATCAGGTTTGTACCAGATTCTTCACATTTCCAGGAAAAACGATTCTGAGCCCTCCACCGATTTCTCGCGTTCTCACTTATGTCCATCATGTATAGAACCATCGGTTGGGGACGTTTCGTCTTCCGGTTCGTGGTCGCCATTCGAAAATCTTAATTCCGCAACAATTGTCAGTACCAGAATAAATATTGTGTGATTATGGTGGGTTCAACCATATCAGTAGCTCAGTAAGAGTTAGATATAAAAATACTTCTTTCTTTGTGTTTGACGAGTCTAAAGTATAGACAAGTATTTTAATTTTCTAAGAAAGGATGTTATGCAACAGCAGGCTAAGAGCTTACATAATAATCAGCAGGCCGATCATGTAACTTTTGTTACAATGGTTTCAATCAAAATCTTATTGGAACTGTCAATTTTTGAACTAATTGTGATTGCAAATTGACAGTTTCAAGATTTTGATTGAAACCATTGCAACAAAAGTTACATGATCGACCTGCTGTACAGGCTGCATATCTCGTTTCATTGGCTTAAGGTCTTGACAGAATACCAGCGCATAGCTTCCTCACAGTAGCTAGGCATTATGCTGAGTCAAGACCCTTTTGTTGATCACACAGAAACACGACACACTTCTCCAGTATTGATGTGCCTATATATTAGTATTTTTCTTATTTTAGTGTCCTTGTGATTTTACTGGTTTATGTGTGCTTATGTAGTAAATAAATAAATGTCTGTGTTTCAGGTAATGATGATCCAGGAACAAGTGGCAATGTTTCTTGGAGTGAAAAGCTTCAAGCGACGATATTCAGAGCTGAAGCGGCGAGCGGTTGTTGGCGAGGAGAAAGACTATTGCCTCAGGAGAGGAATAGTCACAGAAGCTTTATGTGATCTTGGTAAGAAGTCTTTGCAGTAATTTGCAGTAATAGTAGTTCTGCCTTCTGCGCTGGAGGGCGTGGGTTCGATCTCCACCGAGAACAAATATTTGTATGGTAAACAGATGTTAGTTGTCTGTCTCGGTGTTATATTGCAATTGTAATAAGTGTGTCTTTTCTATATTGTTCAATAATAAATATTACATTGGCGGTCTAGAGGTAGCGGCCTCGTCTTCCGATTGTGGTGATATGTTCAAATCCGGTCGTATACCAATTAGGTGAAGGAAAACATCGTGAGAGGAAACCCTAACTTAAAATATTCGAAAACATGTGTCAAGTGCACGAAAAGAGGCCTCTTTGCTTGTTTTTCTAGGTTATTTCTAGGCTTGGTCGCGTGAAACTAGCACCTAGACTCACCTAACTTTGAGACGTTTCAAAGTGATCCTTGTCATGCTACTGAACAAATATATATTTGACTTTGCGCGCACTTAAAATCCTTTAATCTTGTTTTGATAACTGGTTATTTAAATGTATTTATTGTGCAGGTATCACAGCCGTTGACGCCAGCGATGTTCTAGACATCATGCTCTCAGACTACCCTCACAAATACGAAGAGTACCGATCGTACCAGCGCCAGAAGCAACTAACTGAACCCTTGGTAGAAGCTGACGCCAAACTCGACGAGAAGGCGTGCAAGCTGGAGATCAAATCCGAGAAGACATCGGACAAACCTGAACCACCGAAAGTTGACCCGGAGAAAACTAGACAGGTAGGTTTCAATCTATATCTATACTTATAAAGAGGAAAGATTATTTGTATGTTTGTAATGAATAAATTCAAAAACTTCTGCGCCGATTTCAAAAATTCTTTCACCATTGGAAAGCTACATTCACCCTGATTATCATAGGCTATATTTATGTGTTTAAAAAATAAATTTCTACCCGTGCGAAGCTAGGACAAGTCGCTAGTAATACATAATTTGGAGGAGTTATTGGAGTGTGTTGAGCGAATTTCTATAGCCCAGTCAGCTACTATCTCACTCACAGACGTTGTCTATGTGTGAATACCAAATTCGACTTGCAGCTTTTCACGAGATGGGACAGCAGTGCCGTTTACACGTTCGCCTTGGTCGCTAGTAGAAATCATTCACAATCTTCTCGAGTCTATTTATCAACCGTGTGAACGGCGATGAGGGCGAATGCGCACTTTACATCGTAAGCCCACAACCAATAGTTCTTTCAGTGAATTTCATTTACCTATTTTACTTGAATATCATTACGTCCATGGCCTAGTGGCACCCCGCTTTCGATCTTAGGTCGTGGATTAAAATCCATTTGTGTACCAATGACTTTTCTGTCCTTAAATTTATGTGCACTATGAACAAGGACAAGAAAAGGATGATGCCAGTACTCTCATAGCCCATAGGTGAAGGAAAACGGCAACAAAATTCAACAAAATGGGAGTCCCCAAATATTTATTTTATTATGTTTTTATTTGTTGTTACAGCGGCAACATCAATTTATTTTAACCCTAAAGCATGATTGTATGTTTTTTCTTTTCTCAGGACATGGCAGCAGCAGCTATCGCGTCCGCCGCCGAATGGAACGCCATGGCTAACGCATGGCGTCGCGGCGCCTGTGCTGACCTGCAGAGCAACACCATCCACCGACGTCGGCCAGCGCCGGCCGCGCCGCCGCCGACGCACTGCCGGCCGCCGCACGGATTCTACCCGCACGCCGTGCTGCCGGGACAGTACCAGCATACTTACGTGCAGTACACGCCGGAACAGCTGCGGTTAGCATCCTCTAGTCTAGTCCTAATGACTGGCCTCTCAGCTCAGTTGGTAGTACCTCTGCCTTCTGCGCCGTAGGTCGTGGGTTCGAATCGAACCCCACCGAGAACAAACATTTTTTTTTTATGCAAATGATAGACAAACGAGCTTACGGCCCACCTGATGGTAAGTGGTCACCGTCGCCCATAGACACCAACAACACCAGGGGTGCTGCCGTTGCGTTGCCTACCCTGAAGAAACTTGTTTACATTTTTCTTGAACCTATTCATGTTATAGCTGAGGGGAAAGACTTCTGGAGGTAGCTCATTCCACAATTTATGGGTATGGGGGAGAAACGATCTCGAGAAGCGAGCCGTGCGAGAAACCCAGCCTCTCTCTGTGTCTGTTGTGTGGTGAACATCGATGTTTGTTCTCTGTCTGGGTGTTATATTGTATTCTATGTATGTGTTTACAAAAAAAAGTATTCAAGTATTATATCAAGTATCTGGTTCATAGTACAAGCTCTGCTTAGTTTGGGACTAGATAGTGTTGTGTGGATTGTCCAAAATGTTAATTATTTATTATTATTATTAATCATAATCATACTAATATTATATAGCTGAGAGTTTGTGTGGTTGAATGCGCTAATCTCGGGAACTACTGGTCCGAATTGAAAAATTCTGGTTGTGTTGGATAGTCCATTTATCTAGGAAGGCTATCATAATAGGCATCACGCTACGACTAATAGGAACAGGATCAATGCAAAATGTTGCTAAAATCTATGTCTATCCTTTTCTATCACGTAATGATTTTGTCAAAATGTTCTAAAATTATGCTCCTAAACGTTCTAGAATGTTCTTCAACATTCTGGCAACGCCGAGCTAGTCATAATTATAAATATTAGTTAGTTGATTGGTATTTACCGAGAAAGCGTTGGCGTGACGATCTGGATGCTTTCGAAAGAAGGTGGCTCGGGAAGTCTTTAGGGGAGGTCTTTGCCCAGCAGTGGGACAACAAAGGCTAGGGGGAAAAAATATTGGTATTTGAGTTTACTATGCGTTTTCTTGATTAAATATTGTGGACAATCCATTCAGTTCTTGCCTGTTCTTCTGGCTTGGTCACGTGGAACTGGCACCTAAATTCGCCCAGCTTTGACGTTTCAAAGTGACCTCTCCGATTCAACGCCTGTTTACTTACAACATGGTTTCTCTCCAGGTATTTCCCTCTGAACACGGTTATAGCGGCCCCGCCCGCACCGCCTTCGCCGGCGGAGTCCAGCTCGGAGTCTGAAGGCTCGTGGGTAGACTCTTCCACCTCCAGCGACGACTCACACACGCACCATCACTCCGCCAAGGTTTGTGTCATCTGTTCCTATCTCTTGGTAAAGAAAGGAGCGCTATAACTCGGACTCTGTGTAAGTCTGAAGGGCAAGTAGAGCATGTTTCATGAAACCGTCTTATAGTCTCGGAAGTTCGTGTTACGATCTCAACAGACTAGATTACTCTCAGACGTCTCAAAGGTACTGATATTTACTGCATCTTGATTGCCCATAGTCTTCAATTTTGTAAAAGGGAACATTTAATTATTATTCCTATCAAAAACATAACCCTTCCAAGTCCTTCTATCTAACTCAAATTATTTCAGTTTTGTTAATCTCACATAGATTTTTTTTCGGTGGATGTGCCACCGAAAAAAAATCTATGTGGTCAATTAAATGGTCCTCTTTACATTATGATTGAGGATTATGCGTGAAGCTGCCACTGTGCAGAAGGGCAAGTCCTACTTCATTTACAACATTTCGTCTACGAAATATTGTTTTCGTTTTGCCTATTTGTCTCTCTATTTTATGGAGAAAAGATGAGACAGCAAAAATACGTTACGTAGAAACGATGGAAACGAGTTGTTGTCTCATCAATTTTCCATACAAAAGAGAGAGACACGACACGTGCTCACACGAAAACAACATTTGGTAGACGAAATGTTGTAAATGCACTGGGACTTGACCCTTCTGTTCCCTGGATAGAAAGATAAGAGTTAGTATCATGTTTGATTATCTCAGGTTGAAAATTATGAATTTTTGATGATCATGCTACTGTAGAAATAGATTCACAAATTAAACTTAACTACTCCGGCAGTGTTGCCATTGGCATATAGTCAAATATAACATGAGACAACCCAAAAAGTAACATTACCAAAAATGATGTGGAAAACGACACAAACTTTATTACACAACATTTTTGTAATGTGGAAGTACTTATGTTACTTCCTTGAAAGGGTCAAAGAGTAATCTAAAATGTTACAAAAGTATAAATTCTGGCAACGCTGGACCCTGAAGGTTCATAATATTTAGTGTTGAGTAGTAAGAGGTTCAAACCCATTTGCACTAAGCGTTTTGGCTCCACCTTTATGTGAACGTCAAGGGAATGGATCATTGCCGTCGGCACTTTTTCCTGACATCTATCTGGGCCTCTTCAAGGCAAGATTGAATAGGTGTCTTCTAGAGCATCCTGCTTCATCGTCGGCTACATCGTCGCTTACCATCAGGTGAGATTGTAGCCAAAGAATGGTCTATATAATGTAAAAAAAAACCTTTCAAATAAATGCAACATTTTAATCCTCACCCTGTTATTATCTCTACCCCAGCAACCCTCACTATACAAAAAGTTATATACACATCAAGAAACTAAACCTAAAGTGTAGTTTTAATTATTTCAGCGTAAAAAACTAACGAAGATAAAACGCAGCAGTCAACATGACAAGGACGACTCGCGAGGCGTTCCGCCGGTCGAGGAGGTCGTTGACCTCTGTCGCGTCTGCAAACTTCGGCTCGAGGCCAATAGGAAGTACACGCACGAGCGATTCTTAGTCTGCGCGCACTGTAATGCTAAAAGTAAGTTTTTTTTATAAAAACCTTCATGGAATTCAAACTTTATAATAACTACTTCCTAAGTTTCAGATTGGTAGAGTTTGCTACTTCATCTTATGTGTCAGTCACTCAGTAATACAAATACAAAATACAAAATTATTTATTTACCAAAGAACATACAGTCTTATTTAAATTACTGGTGGTCTCCGCACTAGGACAAGCCTGTATCGCGGGAGGCCAAAGTACTAGAATTAAGATTGTTGTTATTATTGTTCGTTTGTTATATCGCGTGCTCACTCATTAGAATTACCGTTGATCTATTTTCGTAGTTTGTGTGTTAGTCAAACTTCAGACAATTTGTTGTCAGGCTGCCTTCTTGCCTCGTACATAATACATGTTCGTTTTACAGTGCACCCGCAATGTCTGGACCTGAGTGCGGATACGATCCGCAAATGCCGCGAGTACGCGTGGCAATGCGGCGAATGCAAGCAATGCGGCGCGTGCCGTCAGCCCGGACAGGACAAGATGATGTACTGCGAGCTGTGCGACCGCGGCTATCACACACACTGCGTGTCTGCACCGCAGCCGACCAATGGTGAGTGTGAGCGGCGCATGCGAGCAATGCGGCGCGTGCCGTCAGCCCGAACAGGACAAGATGATATACTGCGAGCTGTGCGACCGCGGCTATCACACACACTGCGTGTCTGCACCGCAGCCGACCAATGGTGAGTGTGAGCGGCGCATGCGAGCAATGCGGCGCGTGCCGTCAGCCCGAACAGGACAAGATGATATACTGCGAGCTGTGCGACCGCGGCTATCACACACACTGCGTGTCTGCACCGCAGCCGACCAATGGTGAGTGTGAGCGGCGCATGCGAGCAATGCGGCGCGTGCCGTCAGCCCGAACAGGACAAGATGATATACTGCGAGCTGTGCGACCGCGGCTATCACACACACTGCGTGTCTGCACCGCAGCCGACCAATGGTGAGTGTGAGCGGCGCATGCGAGCAATGCGGCGCGTGCCGTCAGCCCGAACAGGACAAGATGATATACTGCGAGCTGTGCGACCGCGGCTATCACACACACTGCGTGTCTGCACCGCAGCCGACCAATGGTGAGTGTGAGCGGCGCATGCGAGCAATGCGGCGCGTGCCGTCAGCCCGAACAGGACAAGATGATATACTGCGAGCTGTGCGACCGCGGCTATCACACACACTGCGTGTCTGCACCGCAGCCGACCAATGGTGAGTGTGAGCGGCGCATGCGAGCAATGCGGCGCGTGCCGTCAGCCCGAACAGGACAAGATGATATACTGCGAGCTGTGCGACCGCGGCTATCACACACACTGCGTGTCTGCACCGCAGCCGACCAATGGTGAGTGTGAGCGGCGCATGCGAGCAATGCGGCGCGTGCCGTCAGCCCGAACAGGACAAGATGATATACTGCGAGCTGTGCGACCGCGGCTATCACACACACTGCGTGTCTGCACCGCAGCCGACCAATGGTGAGTGTGAGCGGCGCATGCGAGCAATGCGGCGCGTGCCGTCAGCCCGAACAGGACAAGATGATATACTGCGAGCTGTGCGACCGCGGCTATCACACACACTGCGTGTCTGCACCGCAGCCAACCAATGGTGAGTGTGAGCGGCGCATGCGAGCAATGCGGCGCGTGCCGTCAGCCCGAACAGGACAAGATGATATACTGCGAGCTGTGCGACCGCGGCTATCACACGCACTGCGTGTCTGCACCGCAGCCGACCAATGGTGAGTGTGAGCGGCGCATGCGAGCAATGCGGCGCGTGCCGTCAGCCCGAACAGGACAAGATGATATACTGCGAGCTGTGCGACCGCGGCTATCACACACACTGCGTGTCTGCACCGCAGCCGACCAATGGTGAGTGTGAGCGGCGCATGCGAGCAATGCGGCGCGTGCCGTCAGCCCGAACAGGACAAGATGATATACTGCGAGCTGTGCGACCGCGGCTATCACACACACTGCGTGTCTGCACCGCAGCCGACCAATGGTGAGTGTGTGCGGCGCATGCGAGTAATGCGGCGCGTGCCATCAGCCCTGCCAGGACAAATGCATATTCGTACTAACTTAAACCGAATTGATGTTTTTTCCAAATAGATAAAAAAGTCCCTGCCTAAAAAAGTTGGGTCGGAAAAGAAATGTCAGTACAAATAAAATGGTACTCCATTACAAAATTGTGATTGATTGAGACTGGTTTCAAACCAAATTTTGCATGGCCTTAAAACGCCGTCGGTAGAAAGGGAAAGTTCGGGCCAGGCAAAGTTTGTGGTTGGTTTTAAACCGTGTAGTCAGAAGCGTTCCACCAAGGTAGAAACGGTGGTTTTAAACATGCTTAACCCTACCGTCAATAATTTCAGGTCGATGGCACTGCGTGGAATGTTCAGTGTGCAAGTCATGCGGCGCCCGCGAGCCCAGCGGCCTGCCCGGGGCCCCGGGGACCCCAGGGCCGTCGGGGACCCCGGGCCCCTCGGGCATGGCGGGGGCCCCGGCCGAGTGGCACCATCAGACGCGGCGAGGCCCCGGCGGGCACAAGGTGTATTCGCACTCGCTTTGCACGCCGTGTGCTAGGTCAGTATCTCATAGATTTAATGTTTTGTTATAGCCGTGACTACACTCTAGTGTGAGAGAGAGAGAAAGAAATGGATGAGAGTAGGAATCGAGACATGAATGGTGGCAGTTTTTGAAAAGCAGCAATGAAAACAATAATGTCTTCTCGTTTCGAACACGAACACAAGCCTTACCACCTTGGCCTACATTGAGTCTGGTAATATCAGAGTGTATGTGTATCAAATATGAAGTGATGTTTGTGCTAATTTCTATCAAATTAGAATGCTGATTCTTCTCAATAAGATTACGGGCTAGTTCGGATTAGGTATACTAAGTTTTGACTTCACAAGTAGATCTTACGGCACTTTTTGTATACTTTTCTTAGAATATACTAAAAAAGAATTTAACTTTTAACCGTACATTTAATCTGGTTTTGGGACAGGTAGACTACATTCTACGAGTTTTTATTTAATAAAATTCATGTCAACTTTTCGTTATCCTTATAGGTAGTTATTTATGGCAAGTCAAGAAATTTCTTAAAGATTATGTTACCGTTATAATGTAGAACCCTATCATTAGAATTTAGATCACCTACACCTGATTAAAATCTAAAAGCGATATCGCAATCGTGCTGAACCTAGAACAAATCGATTTTTCACACCCAGATTAAAAACATTGTAATTCTACTCAAACACGCATAGTAAAAATGCGTGAAAAATCGATTGTCACTATGTCTTGTTAAGTTATTTGCAATTTAAATTCATAACAGCGGAAATTACAGAAACATTCAAACAATTCCGTGTTGTGTTTCAAGTAAAAGCAAGAGGGGCACCAACAAAACGTGAAACAATAGCGTACCATGTAGAAGAAGAGTATTAACGAGGATGCAGATAAAAAGTACACATTTTTCAATAATACAAAATATTTCCATTATGTGTAATTTGTTTTAAGTTAACTGGTCTTGGTAGTTATGTGTTTCTCACTTCATTTTTATGTGAACTAACACGAGCTGGTTCATTTTGTGTCTCGTTTGACGTCTGCCGTGGATATTTGCTTTGTCTTTGGCATTTCGTAGCATTTTGACCCCCGCAGAATGAACTCTTCCCCATCGCAGCGATCTTAACTCAACGCACTTTTCAGTAATATTCGATAAGTTGCATGCCCTTCCATACATTTTGGCCATTTTGACTGCTTGGTTACCGTACCACATCTTAGAAATAAATACTATGAGGAGTTGATATTATGTGTGTAAGCAAGCAGTTTATATCTAAAAGAACAGAAAAGTATACACAAAACAATGGTGTTCGAAATAACATCACAAATCTAAATTTAGTTTCTTCTTAGCTGTAAATACAGTATATATTAGACGACAGACGATTGGCTTGAACGATTATTACTATTGAAACCGACTTTACTGTTCCTTTCCGTTTTAACTTGATAACTTTCATTCCACCATCCATATAGACGTCATTGATGCAATACCTTGTTTGGTTTGTTGTTTTCTGGACTGTTCTATAAACATGCAGTTCCGGAGCGCCTATTACGAACCTCTAGTCACTTTCTATTGCTATTCTGATCATAGTGTCCTTATTTGTCTTAATTTGCACTAACAAATGAAAGTTTCTGAGTTACGTAACTGGCCCGATAAAGTAATGCGTCAATCAAGTCATCGGCGATTGCGCATCTTTGTTTCATCCACGACATAATCGACTAACTCATCACATCAGTCTCATTCTGATATTATGTATTTCAGTAATCACTAACAGTAACAGGGCGTAGCACATTTCATACCCAATTTTCCAAATGCAATCACTAACTTGACCCTGATTTTATTACTTGTCTTCGGGCTTTTGACACACTTGGTACACGAAATCTAATGGTATTTTGGTAAAATATGTACAAAAGTAATTTTTTTACATAAAATTACATCATTGATTGGTTTTGGAACTTTCTTGTATTGTTTACCTTTTCGAAATTTACAGACTTTTTCTCTAGCACATATTTCTTTCTTACATTGACAAAATCTACAAACACATGGGTCTATTCATATGACAAGAGCAACTCCTGAATATTTTTAAAAATAATTCAAAGTATCAAAAATACATATTATGTGTACAGAATTTTTTCAAAAGCGGCGTTTCGATGTCTTGTAAATGTTTCTAAATGTATTCAACCTGAGGCTTTTATGATTTGAATCGACCCAACCCACAAAACATTCACAAAAGCCTCCGAATACGAGTAATAGATACGTTTGAGTACATCGAGCCTTGGAGCGTGTCTCGATGTTAATACTAATGGCGTGTTTCTGTTCCGGTGGTTGCGCGTATGTGTGTGTGCGTACGAATAGGGCGTACCGCATCGGTCGCTACTGCCCTCTATGCGAGCGCTCCTTCATCGGAGCCAAGGGGACCCTGCAGCTCGTCATTTGTAAGCTGTGCGATAGGCAACTGCATCAAGGTATGTCATGCCATGCGTGGTAGATGCTGCCTATACCATCGACACTCACACCATCCCCCTCTTCAGTCTCATCAGTCTCGGGGTCAGTAGACATAGACATAGATAATCATTTATTTATTTGCTGCTTAGCCCACAACATACAATACATGAGTAGATGAAAAAACAATCATAAATAAGTTTACATAAGTAAACAATGATAAAAAGAGAAGGACAAAAATTAGGAAACTAACAGAACATGGATTGTTACGACATGAGTTACATTTAAAAAGAATACACTGGATACTTATGAATTTACAAATACATGTTTGAGCTTTGAGTGGGTTGGGTCAGTCCTCCCAGGTAAACCAGTCTAGCCAAGCTATTTTGGCTGATCATTCAAATGTGACACTAGATGCTAAAGCGTTTCTAGTGATAAACTATTCAAATCAGTACCGTAATGGTCTGTGGGAATATGGAAGCATCACTTTTATTCCATTTGACGCATGTTCGAGCAAAATATATCAACTTCTCTACAAAGCAGTATGTGGGGTAGCTTGTTTGATTCCTAACCGATTGACCATATATTCTAAGAGCTGGGTTATGCTACAGAAGACACGTTAAGATGTCCCGGCTCTAACAGTAGTTAAGCCCTGACGGAAGCTTTAGAGCGGCTTACAAATTCCGCCACTCATGCATACTTGTTCAACAACAAAATGACAAGAGCCATGGGCTTTCTAAGCTAATTGCGATTCTTTGACCATATGATTGGGACATGAATTCCTTCAACAATAAAGATTTATCAGAACAATCGTTACTATTCGATTAAATTTTGTGTCTATAGTAAAAAGATCAATACCCTCTTATCTATTTGGTGTTTCGAGTGTCTATTGTATAAGCAACGTTATCACTACGCGATCACACACAGCGCACGCGTAGCATGAAGCTTATCTCCCCCACCACACTGTCTTGGATACAACGCCACGTTATCATAACTTCTTGAGTACTAAAAGAGACTTGGCGTTTTATTCGAAGACTTGCCTGTTTTTGCATTTAGCCTGCATTGCGTCATGAATGTGAGAAGGCATTTTTGCTTCTAAATGCATCTTAGATTTAAAGGCTTGCGCATGATTGGTAAAACCTTTGCCGGGCAGGAATAAAGCTTAGGAATGCAAACGATCTAAGTATGTACACAAGGATACGCATCAGACTATACACTGCTGGCTTTTATGTCCTTGCAGTAAGCGTCATTTTTCTTTGTTTTTGGGTAACTTGAGGTGTATCCCACTGTACATACAGTAAGAGCCAGAGTGATTGTTCGCCTACGTTTGCATTCGTTCGCTTGGTATGTCATGTGGTAGAAGACAAACATGTTATTCTCACAGCGTCGAAGCATTCCTTCATTATGCTTTATTTATTTATCTCTCATATCATACATAATTTGGAATGGCATGCTTTTTTCCATATACTTCGCTGATCTGTCATCTCTAATTACGCTATAAAAATACCAGATACCGAAAAACTATATACAATTTTAGATAATATTATATTTATTTTAGACAGCTTTAGTTATGAGTGTTAGAGAGTTAGGTACGCATGATGTATAATACACAGTAAGCAAGGAGTTGCTTCGTTAGTCGGTAGTGATATGAACGGGTGTAGGACAGGCCTCGAATGTTCGATTTGTGTGTGCCATGCATTGTCGTGTACTAGGTACTAGCATTAGGGTACTAAAAATAATTTTGTTTCGTCTGAGATGTTGCATTATACCTTTTTATAGTCTCGGAAGTTTGTGTTGCGATCTGAAAAGACTAGATTGCTCTCAGACGTATCAAAGCTACTGATATTTACTGCATCTTGATTGCCCATAGTCTTCAATTTTGTAAAAGGGAACATTTAATTATTATTCCTATCAAAAACATAACCCTTCCAAGTCCTTACTAACTAAAATCATTTCTGTTTTGTTAATCTCGATATGGATATGCCAACGAGAAAAAATGTCTGTGGTCCGTTAAATGGTCCTCTTTACATTATGATTGAGGATTATGCGTGAAGCTGCCACTGTGCAGAAGGGCAAGTCCTACTTCATCGAAATGTTGTTTTCGTTTCGCCTATTTGTCTCTCTCTATTGTATGGAGAAAAGATGAGACAGCAAACGAGTTGTTGTTTCATCAATTTTCAATTTATAATAGAGAGACAAGTGCTCATATAAAAACAACATTTGGTACACGAAATGTGGTAGCAAAACTCCGACTTCGGGTACAGAGTAAAGCAACGTTTCCCCCGTCCCACAGAGTGCGTTAGGGCGACGGTTTCATCGCTGAACGTGCTTGACTACCGATGCGGCGAGTGCCGGCGCGGTGGCATTACGTCACGCGCGGGCGCCGTGCGCGCCGCTCCCCGCACCATCGCCACGCTCTTCATGGCGAAGCGCCGGTTCAACAAGTACGCGCACAAGCAGTACATGCAGAGCCGGCGGCGGCCCCCCTCCGACCCAGAGGCCAGTGACCCCCTCGACCCCGACAACTCCCGAACGGACTTCGGCGACTGAACCCTCTAGTGCCGCGTTTTTATAAACTGTTGCGTGTGTACCGAGGGATCGGCGGACTATGTAATATAATCTAGTGGTAGTTTACGTGTAACACTTATTCGCTTCGGTAATACGGTTGTAAGGTACTGTTGCAAAAATCTGATTAATATAACTGGTAGGCTATGTATGTGTAAGTTATCGGATAGTGGAGATCCTAGCTGTATTCTCTTTGTGTTTATCGTTGCATATTTTTTAGTTTTCTATGCATTGAGATCTGTGTGATTGATAACGGTCCTTCGATGCGGGTGAAGCTAATATTCGAAATACTTATGTATAATATTAATCCCTAGCGGGTAAGAAAATATCTGATTTGATGGACGGTGAACATCGTTATGTGGTTAAATAGATAGATGTAGATTGCAAGACACTAACGTTTATAATGTACAGTAACTTAAATAATATACTAACTCCACTGTATGGGTAGCTGGGCAATCATATTATTTTTAATATCCGTAGATTTGTTTTATTGAAGTATCCAAGCAAGACAATCATGTATTGTGTATTCGTCCAGACTGTATGGTTTATATTTGAGATGCGTATAGGCAATGTGAGAGTGTAAGTGGCCGCAGTATAGATATTTCATATTTTCCCCAGTATGGTAATTTTTGAGTGTGTTGAAATATCATTGTATCTATAAAATAGAAAGAAAAGATTTGTCTTTTGATTTATCTCTATGAATACTTTCAAGAGTAAATAAACGTATATGATTTAAAATTTGCCTTTTTAATGCATTTTACTGTTTTATTTTGTCATTGTTGGTTTCTAAATTGGTGCACAAGAAAATAAAAAAACTGCGCATTTTTTCTGTTTTGTTTAATATAAGATTATAATTAATTTTGCATATTAAGGTATTTATTTTAGTTATACTCTCATACGGATACGACTGTATACAAAAATACCCCTTTTTTTTCTAATCAACAAATTAACGTAGAGATTGCGTAACTTTCTTCAACAAATCAATCACTTATGAAAACTAGTGTTATTATTAAATCCCCTATGCTAAACTTATAAAATTGTTGATATAGTATTTTAGGTTATAATACGTTAAGCATTACTGGGTGATTCAAGCATCATAGATCATGGAATAAGGTTACAGAAAACCTCACCATATATTTTTGTATTAGCTACTGTGTACCTGCGTGAACGATTATTAGATGTGCAAGTACCTACTATATTTTTCACATTATTAATAAACTGTAAATCGAAACAGTACCAATCATCAAGATGCAAGGTATATTTATGGATCAGGGATAAAATAATACAGGTTAATTTTTTTTACGCAAGTAGATTTTTATTTATTTTTCCCAGGCGTACAGTGAGTGAGTACCATATAGTATTTGTTTATACCTTTATGTTTTATGAGGTTATTTAAATGGGCCTCGAGGATTTCTGCCATCTTATTTTGCTTGATCTTTGACGCATGAATCACCTATACTTTATTTCGTTTTGTAGTTTAATTATCTTACGAATAAAATTTAGCAGCTCTTCAACTATGACAAATTATTTCCTTACTTGATTTCAAAGTACAAAACACGTAGAACCTTTATCCTAATATAATATTCCCACTTGGACCATTCTACCCAATGGATAAATAAAATATGAATGATCAAATTATTCAACTGAGAACGATTGTGGTTTTTTTCAGTATGATTAAATTATTTATTCTACGATATTCAGATAGTATTAAGGCTTGATTGGGTGGTATTTGTTATGCATTTTCAGTTGCAGTTAATGTTTCATTGGGAGCTATTGTGTGTAGGAATCGTTACCGATATACGTAACGATATGTAGACTTTGTACATTCATTTGCTGTACTTATGATAAATCTATGCTATCGTTTTTTAACCACTGCTCTGTGCAATTGACCCCATAGTGTTTGTGTACTATAAATTATATTAGAAGTATGTTGTGTAAACGCAGGACGGTCAGTGGAATCGAATACTGATATAATGTATCATGATTTACTATATTAATATACTTTGGTTGTTTAAGAAATAATTTACGTAGTAACAAAAGTTTTTTTAATAAAAAAAATATATCAGTTTCATCAAATCATGGTTTTTATATGAACACAACCGACTCGACTGTTTTCAAACAATTCGCATTGCTTTACTGACAGGTAGACTGTTAAGACTTACTTGTAAGGGAATTATTATAACTTTATGTCTACTTAATGCAAGTGTAAACGTTCTAGAAATCTCGCACTGTTCGGTCAATTTTGTATAAAAATAAAATACATTTAATTTCAATTTTGGTTTTTCTTTTCTTTTCTGAAAGGTGTAGAGACGAGACGTTATAATGGAAACACAAATTGCAATAAAAAATAATGTATATAATTTGACTTATAGTATGGTAAACTCGGTAGCATATTAACAAAATTTTATAATAAACACTGAAAATATTCAGCAAATATATTTTATAAACTGGCAATAAAGCATCTGTATCCAAGGTATTGAGGAAATCTGTGAACAAAGAAAAGAAATACTGTTAATTATGTGTAATTATTTCTAGTACTTATATCGATTTCTAAGGCAACAAACAAAGAGGTTAGAAACCCATTACGATAGAGGGGAAGTTTCGCCTTTCATTTGATTTGCCTTTATTCGTTACAAGATAGAAAATTTGCGTTTTTTTTTTATTTGTGGTAGCCAAATAAAGTAGCTTATGGTATGGCCGTTTACAGATTGGGTGTACAAGCTAACAAGAGTTGCAATCAAATTGCACACTCATCATCGGCTTTTTGCATTTATAAAAGATGACTCCAGCAGCGTCTTTTATTGAGGTGCGGCACTTACGAAAATCGCTGGTAAGGCCGATACGGGTGCGACAGCCACGACCGCAGAATTTGGCAGACGAATTGGTCTGAAGTTTTTGCATCGAATATCATTATAATCTATAAGATTATAAAGCTGAAGAGTTTGATTGTTTGTTTGGTTGAACGCGCTAATCTCGGAAACTGCTGGTCTGAATTGAAAAATTCGTATTCTGTTGGATAGTCCATTTATTTTATCGAGGAAGGCTGTATGCAATAATATCATAACGCTATTTTCTACTAGCGACCGTGCGAATCTGGGGCGAATTGCTAGTATAAGAAAATTGAAGACATTAGATTCAACAGACCAATTGCTCGAGTTGCATGCACCATGATCACGGTTGAACTGAGTCAGTTCAACCGTGATCATGGTGCATGCAACTGTGCCGAAATATCGGAAGTAAACTCAACAAAATTTAATCATGGTAAATATCCCGTTGTTTCATAAAAATAGTGTTAAAAACCATGATAGTTTCAAAAGTTATATCAATTGCTCGAGTTCAACAAAAACATCAATTTGATCCAAATAAGTTAACGAGTTATCTTACTTGTTTCATCACTCGTCGAGCCGCAGGCCGCTGATGGAGAGGAAGGTGAATGCGTTGTGCAGCGCCAGCACGGGCACGGCGGTGGCGGCCGCCAGCACGCCCGTGCGCGCGCTGACGGCCGCCACCGCGCTAGCGATCGCACTCGCCGACGGAGCGCTCCACACCTGGATACAAACAACAGCTATAACCACGCGTCGGGGTCACCAGATCACGGGGCTTAGTAGTAGTAGAGCTCTTTGCGACGGGCTCGTCCGGCGTCCGGGGAAGTACTACCACCGTGCCCATTTCTGCCGTGAAGCAGCATTGCTGTGTTTGGGTTTGAAGGGTGGAGTGCCGGTGCAATTACTGCCACGTGATTCTGAACATCAGTATGCCTCAAGTTGATGAACGCAGGTCACGTTCCTGACCCTGCCTGCGTGACCAATGAGGCACTTTTTTATAGGCGATGGTTACCGCTTAACATCAGGTGGGCCATATGCTTGTTCCATCAGTTAGTAATATAAAAAAAAAAACAGAGTAGGTCAAATATCTATCGATTGAGGGGCAACAGGCTGGCGGGATACGGGCATATTATATAAGGAGGGATGAATGTCATGTAACAAGCAGGGCTACAACCAAGTTTGGTGTGCCCATCTAGCCGCAGGGCGACCGACGATTCTATGTCCAGTTGTCGCATACCTGATAGAATATCCGACACTTGACAGAAGCCCCTTGCTCCTTGCAGTCGTTGACTAGCTTCCTCAGCGCGTATTCCAAGACCTCTTCTAGATCCTCTCGACTCATCTGAGAGGCGAGTGTGCGATGGTTGGAGCACGCCTCTTCGGTGGGGAAGGAAAGTTGGCACGTTGATGGAGATGAACCTAAAACATCATCATCATTTGATTGGTGCACTTATGACGGTATTCAAAAGAAGCAAATAACGACCCTCCACGCAATGAACTGACTATTTTGTATAGAAGTAGGCAACAAATGTTGCACATCGGCTAATTTCGGCTGTCAGAAAGAGATAGCGCTCTACGAAAGCAGAAAAGCCGATGTGCAATATTTATTCCCTATAACCGTAATGTTTAGTTATCTATTTAATAAAAAAAACTGGAAGATCCCAAAGACTTTGTTTGAAGTTGATTAATATTGCTCTGCCTGGAAAAATATGGAGACAGAACTTGTACTTTCCTACTGCCCCATTTATTTGTAGTTTAAAAAGTTTTAGAATTTTACTGGTCCGTATGTTTTAAAACCCCGACTTTGTCCGAATCGTAAACTATACCTGTTGCGACGTAACATACGAAGGCGGCGACTGTATTTTCATAGTTCCACCTTCTCGTGATTGCGACTTTGTATTCACCGACGTTACATCCAGTCTCTTCATCTGAAAATCATTGATGAGTTTATAAAATTCTGACAGGTAAGGTTAATTAGAGCCAATAATATATTACTGCAGTGAGAGGGCTATTTTGAGCAATGATCGTATTGCAATTTTTTTTATACAACTATTTGATGGAACAAGTATATGTGCCACCTGATGTTGAATAGTAACCATCGCCTGTAACAAAGTATTGCCTCGTAGGTCACACACGTGCGCTACGATGCACTGCGCCCATCTACTTGAGGCATACCGATGTTCAGCCTCACATACCATTCATTTCACCGGAACCTTCACCCTTCAAACCGAAACAGCAATGCTGCTTCACGGCAGAAATAGGCATGGTGGTAGTACTTCCCCGGACGAGCCTATACGAAGAGCTCTAGGTACTACTACAAATGCAATACCCACCTCATTCTTAATGCCTAAACTTTACAGTGGCTCAATAAGTTACTGTCAACTCATCAAAATAGAGATGGCGACAGACTTAACTAACGCCCATAGCACACCTTCGCTGCGGAACGGTTACAGCGAAACCGCTAGATGAATTCCGTCGCGATCAAGTGAAAAAGAACGGCGGCCAGAGCGCGAAAGTATGACTGGTGTCTCGGAGCAGATCGCCGAAACCGCGCGAAGAAAGAGATGGAATATAGTCAAATCTATACGTTAGAATAGGCTAGTGTCCCGCATCTTCAACACGGGACAAGACATGACTAAATTACTGCGATTCCGCAGCGGAGGTGTGCTACGGGTATAAATGAGTGTCAGTGTCATGCCGCCACGCTCAGAATGAGTTTCATTCTCCTCCATAATCGGTTTCTCATTGTTGAGGATCGTGACCCTTTCCCATTCTGTGTACAATATCTCTCCATTTGGAGCGGTCGCTGGCCCGATGGAGCACCTGATGCATCGGCATTTCCAGCTGCTCACCTAATCCGACCAACGCTTAGGGCTTCGGCCTCTAGGTCTTTTGCCTTCTTCTTTGCCCGATATAATCAGTCTCTCGATACAATCGGTATTTCTGCGAGCGATATGGCCAAAGTATTTCAGGATTCTGTGCAGGCAAATCAGTTTCATAGAGATTCATAAACCATAGCCCGCATCGCCTGCGGTCGGCCTCGGACTTGTACCGTATTATAATTATAAGTTTAAAAAACTTGAGAAACCGACTTCATTGCCAAACGGCTAAACCGATTTTAATGAAATTTGTTTGGGACAGTCTGGACGTAAAAATAGCCTTCCAAATAAAAAAATAATTTTCTAAATCGGTTCATAAATGACGGAGGCATGCAGTTACAAACATTAAAAAAAATATTTAAAAAAAAATGGCAACACCGATTTTAATAAAATTAAAATGGGACCAATCTGAAAGCAGTACCTTTCAGATAAAAAAATAATTTTTCAAATCGGCTCACAAATGACGAAGTTATGCGGTAACAAACATTAAAAAAAAAAATATAAAAAAAAAAAAAAAAAAAAAAACATACAACCGAATTGAGAACCTCCTCCTTTTTGATTGGAAGTCGGTTAAAAATAGTGACTTACATTCAAACCTAGTGTTGTGCGAGTGCGCCCAGGCGTGCCATTCGACCGCCGCCTGCCGCGGCAGAGCTTGCACGACCGCGTACTGGACTATAGCGCCCGCCGTGCGACGCTCCAGCTGACGCCGAGCCTCGTTCACTGCGCGACCGTTCGTTACGTAGCATACACTCTGGAACAAGAAATAATAAGAAAATATTGTGGACATCTAGCTCCAAATTAAACAGAGCTTGTACTATGGAAACCAGATAACCTAGCTGGTATTAATACTTGCACACACTTTTTTTCGTTTTATGATTTGTTCTTGAAATGATATGAAAAAAAAGTATAGTAAGTTGAGAAATAAAGTTACCAAGTATTATTTATTATTATTTATTTTATTAATTAAAAGTATACTGTTGGTAAATGAAGGTATTCACTGGCGACCACGAACCGGAAGACGAAACGTAGGGCGCCTACCGCCTACCCACCAGATGGACCGACGACATTGTTAAGATCGCAGGAAGTTCGGGGATGGAAAGGACTCAGAATCATTCTTCCTGGAAATGTGTAGGGCAAAAAATCCCTACACTCAGATCAGATATATCCTCAGATATAAAGGCCTGTGTACACACCTGTACGACACTACGGATGTGTGCTCTCGGCTCGACGGCGCGGATGACCCGCGTGAGGTGCCTTAGGGCGAGTGCACACTGTCGCCGCGGCCCGCCGCCAGCTAACACCATACTGCCCGGCACTAGAGCTATTTGACCGCATGTGCCGATCACTTCGCCAACCTACGAATAAACTATACATAATCAAAACATTTAGGCCTATAAAATAAATAAGAATTCAGCTGATAGTGTTTTTTTATGCAAAAATCTGGTATGGTTTGAGAAGTCATGGAACAGGCGGCTGGGCCACCTGATGCTGAGCGGTTACTGCACAGGACGTGACAATCGAGGATATTTTTATGGCTATGCTCTGCGACCATCACTCTGAGACGTTAAAGTGGTCGTGGTCTCTAGGGTCACGGAAGACCAGTGTTTTGGAAAAGTGCGTCGTGTTTTTTGTGTGCTACAGCAGCAAAAGGGTCTATAGACTCACAAAATTTCTAGCTACTGTGTTTATACAAGAGAGAAAAAAAAGTGTAAAAAATTGGCCGCCACTCAGCATAAATGCTACAGTAGCGCTAGGCATTATGCTGAGTCAATAGACCCTTTTGCTGCTGTAGCACA
The DNA here is from genome assembly GCA_939531255.2 of Thera britannica. NCBI lineage: Eukaryota > Metazoa > Arthropoda > Insecta > Lepidoptera > Geometridae > Thera > Thera britannica. The sequence continues at coordinate 9,357,776 of OW618050.2, forward strand.
CAGAAACACGACGCACTTCTCCAGTATCTATTTGTATCTTTTTTCTTTTAGTGTCCTTGATTTTTACTGGTTTATGTAGTAAATAAATAAATATCTCTATCTATGTCCATAAATGATTTCTTTTAAATGTGGCACAAATAAATGTTTTGATTTCAAAGTGTCTGTAATTAATTACACCGCCATCTATAAACATGAACACGTATTCAATCAACCAACCTTGATAGCTTGACTATAAGGTCCAATATTCGCCGGCGCCCAGTGCGATATTCCTTGTACATGCATTGTCAATCGCTCTTTGCTTTCAGTCTCAGAGAGATTAGCATTTGGTTTGTGCGCGACCTGGACAAACAAATTAACAAACTTCAATTGAGTAATGTAGTATAGAATTGAGTTATTTATGGTTAACTAATTATTTAGCGCATTTATTATGCTACATAACAACCAATAATTGGAATCAATGATGTTTATACATGTATTCCTTTTTTTAAAGGTACCTACCGAAGTACCGTATCGTTGATAGGTGATTATGAGCAAATTTTTACATCTACAGAATAAGGCTAATCATTGAATAAAATGTCAGTCCTTGCTTTTGAGAAGCCTCAAAAAGAGATAGATATATTTTTACCTGACGGATAAATTTATCTGTTGATGGAAAAACTAGCGGTAGTTACTTATTTTTATTGGCATTCGCATCAACTTTAGTACCTACATCATTTTTAAACATACTTTTAATAATATTAAGCATAACACTTACAGCATCCAAAATGAGTCCTACATCGGCCGGTAAAGGGCATTGCACACAGACCCTGGTCGGTGGATTGGGGAAGCCAAATGTACTGACGTACACGTTATTCAGTTCTGCGTATTCATTCATATCGCGCATGTATATATTTACTGAGCAAATGTCGGGTAGTTGTAGATTTTGCGAGTTGAGCAAGTCTGAAATATTTGATCAGTGTTATAAGTGTTGTTAGAGTTATAAACTGTTGTGTTGAAAGCGATTAGAAGCCAATATTTTATCGCGCGTACTTCCACGCGCACAATTATTTGCCTGATTTTGAATTTTCAGAATGGAATCTAGTCAAAGCTATAGTTATTTAAAAATAGTACTATTATTATTGTACTTTGTTTCTTATAAAGAAACAAACATTCATGATAGTGAAATAACAATTTTCTAAAAAAACTTTACCAAATTAACAAAAGCGTGCAACTAAACTAACGAAAATAAAGCTCCGAACAAGTTTACCTACTAATAAGTTTCTTCATAGCGTCCTCCGTCGCTATCCTCGTGTCAACACCCTCTCCTACGATGCCGCCGATAAAGTACCATCCCTGTTTGTTCCCGTAGATAGATCTATGGTCCAACACTGGTTGTCTCTCTCCTTCACTATGGTTCTCATAGACAAACCCTTCTACACTCTCTAAGCTATCGAGACTATCTACATTGGCACTGTCGACTTTGTCCCCGGAATATGTGAGCATGGGATTCAGTTCTTTTTGTTTCTTCTTCTCCTCCTTTTCCAATTTCTCTATGGATTCTAGTTCTGTTTCGCTGAGTTCTATATCGCTTATGTCGCTGAATACGTTATCGCTAAGATCGTTGATGTAGTCTAGGGAGGTTTTGACTGGTGGTAGTTCTTTGTCGTTTTCTTTAGTTTCTAGATGTAGTTTTAAGTTGAAGTAGCCTACAGGAGCTACTGGATCGTCTGAGTGCATTACCAACTCTTTACTATCTCTGTAACAAATACCAAAACGTTATTATTTGCCTTAGCATTCATTTAATGGAAAGAGAAACAAATAAATAAATAAATAAGCGTATTATGAAAGAATATTTTATTTTATTGATCGTTCGTTTCTAATTCTAATTGATTTGGGAGAATACGATCTACACTGACGTCCCGCGATGGGGTGTATTGTGCATTGTCCCCCTGTCAAACCTCACCCCAGCCAGCCCAACTCTTTAAAATAACGGAGAAGGACTTTGGGTTCAGGCAGCAGTGTTCTAGTGAACCTGATGGTGACACGGATGATGGATGTGGAGGGACAAGACTCAATAAGATCGTTCGTTTACATTCCTAAATAGCATCTAATCTTTCGCATTATTAGCAATGCATGCTGGTACACTGCAAGGGAATCAATTATTGTGTAACATTTCCGTGCCTACGTCACCACCAATTATTTACAAAACATGATTATGATGACTTTGGATTCAATAAACACTTTCGCGTTATTGATTTCAAGGTTAAATTGATTTAAGTAGATTTTATTTCATCCGTGCGTCATTTATTATTTTCCCTTGAGTTCTTCACTTCTGTTGTATGATAATATTTATCTGTCAGTCAATCTGGAAGAGATTACTGCTAGCTGAACATAGATCTCCCTTTATATTTATCGGTAGAACAACGTATGACATAATGGGAAATAATATATGGAAAGCGTATAATTTTCCTTCCTGCAAATATTTAAGAGAGGTCTTAGGCCTCAAAAAGTCGACTACTGTACCCGAAGTCGGAGTTTTGCTACCACATTTCGTTACCAAATGTTGTTTTCGTTTCGCCTATTTGTCTCTCTCTATTGTATGGAGAAAATATGAGACGGCAAAAATACGTTACGTAGTTAGAGTTGTTGTCTCATCTTTTCTCCATACAATATACAGAGACAAATAGGCAAAACGAAAACAACATTTGGTAACGAAATGTTGTAAATGCACTGGGACTTCGGGCTCTGGACATAATTATTCTGACGGGCCTCTCAGCTCGGTTGGTAGTACCTCTGCCTTCTGCGCCGTAGGTCGTGGGTTCGATCCCCACCGAGAATAAATATTTGCGTGGTGAACACAGATTTTTGTTCTCTGTCTGGGCGTTATATTGTATTCTAAGAATGTATTTACAAAAAAAAATGTGTAAGTATTATTATCAGCTATCTAGATAGTCTTGTGTAAATTGTCTTAAATATTTATTTATTTATTTATTTATAATGTAGGCTAGAAGTTAACTTCTCAGGCTGATAATGATGGTGGGTACGATCATAGTTCGTCTACACTTTTCACTTCTATCATGCGTGTATACGTTTTCGTGTATCACTTATCAGTAAAGATATGAAATTGTGTTTAACACTTATCGATATGTTTGTTTTGACAGTTAGTATCATTCAGAATGCTGAATATCCTATTAGAGGTGATACTACATTCTATCATGTTGCCAAGTGATTGATTGTATCTGTCCCGCTGTTAACGATACTTTTGAAACCTCTTTACGTATCGTACAATAGGTAATCTTGTTCTATATTCAACTTTTTTATGCTTCGATTGAATACTATGATTAAAGATAAGATGAGAATCTATCCTCAGTGATTCTACTGAATAAACACCGTTTTAAAGGAAAAATAACTGAGAGATATATTTCGATACGACGGTACCTTGCTCACCGAGCAAGATTGTTCGTTATTTGAAGACTCCTAACCAAGATTTTTCTTGTAATGCTTTTTTTATACAATTTATTCAAAATCAAAAGTGTAGAATCGCAAGGATCACTTTGATCTTTCCGCAGCCGTCTTCCGCCCACAGAAAGTAGGATCCCCTATGCTTGGTCGCGCGGAACTGGGATCTAAATTCAAAGATGTTTCAAAGTGATCCTTGTGATGCTTATGCTTTATTAAAAATCAAGCAATTCAATAAAAATAGACACACATTATGTTGTTACTAAATAAAAGGGACATGCTGAAGTTCCTACTTATATGCAATTTAAATTTGCTTGTGCAGTTGTTGTTGTAATGCATTATCTACACTAAGTGATAAACTTGCATTGTAGATACAGAAATCCTTGTGATTTGTTTCATTGTAACCTACACCCTCAAAGAGGGTCAAGAACAAACACCTTGGTGATGAGTGTTTGGACTTCTCTTTGACAAGATACCAACATACTCACATAACTAATCTTTTCTTAAACAGCGGACAGTCCAAAGTGAATGTTTCATACTCCCCTCCCTCGCCGCATACGTTGAGGCCGTACTTCTCTTGCATGAGTAGCAGATGGGGCTGGATGTCGCGTATTGTCATACCGAGGTGGGTCCGCGGATCTAGACCTAACGCTGCTACCTAAGGGAATGTTACAACTACTCATTATTATAGTAGCTTATTAGGCATCATAAGCCAGAAGATGAAATGTAGGACGGGGGCGTCCTACATTTCAGCCTCCCTTACGATGTTATTGGTCCATTGAGTGTGGGGACACTCAATGGACCAACAACATTGTAAGGAAGGCTGGAAGTTTACTTGTAGTAGAGCTCTTTGTGAAGGGCTCGTCCGGGAAGTACTACCACCATGTCTATTTCTGCCGTGAAGCAGCATTGCTGTGTTTCGGTTTGAACGTGAGGCTGAACATCTGTATGCCTCAAGTTGATGGACGCAGGGCTGTGCATCGTAGGGCACGTTCCTGACGTGCGTGACCTACGAGGCGATGCTTTGTTATAGGCGATGGTTACCACTTAACATCTGATGGGCCATATGCTTGTACCATTAGCTAGTTGCATAAAAAAAAGTCAGTGGATGGAGAGAGAGCTCACAATCGTTCTTTCTGGAAATGTATCGGGAGCTTATAATAAGAGACTTCTGCAGTAGCTTTATGTTTCTACATCTTACATGACATTTCAGTTTTCATATGCGACGTACTGCTTTTAGGGACAAATAATGGCGGATATGCCACATGGGGGGAAATACCTTGAATATTGTAAATGGAACATTTTACTGAAAGACATTATTTGAGTTTTAAAAACAGTAAAATGTTCCCAATATTTAAGGTAATTTCTCTCCATGCGGCATTTCCGTGGGGACGCCCTGTATATCCAATATTCGCTGGTATTTGACTGGCCAGATAGCACAGTTGTTAGTAGCTTTCCGTATGCGCTGTAGGCTATGGATACGATAACACCCAAGACATTTGTGAGAGCACATAAAAATGTTTAACACATAAGTTCTTTCAGCTTTTTTCTGTTCGAAAGTAGTCATAAGCCCAGGCATATTTACAATGTACAGTTGTGACGCAAAGTGATAAGAATATTAAAGTAAACCACTTGTAGATGCACAGATAAAATCATATCACATCCAGCTGTTTTATGATAATTGCATGTAAGATTGCTTTCTACAATGTAGAGCTATGTACCTACCGCTCAACCTCCCGACTTTTTGCCATTCTAGGCTATGGTGGCGGGGTACTAGTGGTCCTAGGTTCACCTAGTTTAGCTGGTTTTGAGAATAGGACATCCCTACTGACACCGAGCAACGAGGCACGTCACTATTTAGAAGGATATTAAAAGATGGCGTCGGAATGGGTAGATGGTTTTTGCCGTGTTATAAAGTTATGCAAAGTTCCAGAGAGATCCAGTTATGTTCAAATTATATTATTTTATAATTCTAGTTATATTCAATTGAAGTTTTCGCCGTACGGGTACCTAGTTTATAAGATGTTTTAAAGTTACCTATAGGGTGCTAATGTATATTATGTATAGACTTTTCTTGACTAGATTGATTGATTTGTGGTAAAACATTGCAGCAGGATATTTTTTTTCAGTTAAATGGTATGATGCTGTAATCAGTTTTGAATAAAAGAATTACGTTGACACACAATACTTTCTTTTCTTTACTGTTCAACACAGTAAAAAATTGCATAACCCACCACCAATACGAAATTGATGGATGTACCTAAGTAAAATGCCGCCAATTAAGATTTGTCTAGTGTTGGACGCGTTATCTAAGTGATTAAAATATTACTAACCTTAATTATAATAGCCTCAATACCGCTGTCAATCATTTCCTGCAGAAGCTCTTTCTGGTTTCTCCTCCACAGGTATGCAAGGGAAACTAAACCTAAACGATGACACCTAGAAATCAGTTTAAGCTTCAGAAATAAACCCGTGAAATACAAAACATTTCTCAAAATAATTTCAGCATTATAGAGCACTGGTGGTCTAGTAGTAGAAGCCTTCCGATCCTAAGGTCATTTTCTGTAGAAAAATTTGCCAAAGTATGCCAGCACTCTCAAACGGTGAACGAAAAAATCGTGATGAAAGCGGCCTGTCATAGAATAAAATGTGTCGAATGCAGGAAAGGAACCTCTCTAAGGCGCACTTGAAATCCTTTCATCACACTGGTTTGAAAGAATCAGTGACGCAATTTGTTAGCTATCAAGAAGTTTTTTTGGTTTGTTGATTTCTGTTTAAAGTTTACAAAATGTTTGACTGTGTCTTTAATAAAGTTTTTCAATCAATAAGTTTTATCTGGGTAACAGCAAGCAAATACTTGCTCAAAACTGGTTTACTTTATCATGCTATTTACTTACACATTCTCAACTCGAATTCTTTGGTAATCAGATAAAATAGCTCCAACTGCTACTGCCTCTACATCCATTTCAGCCTGAAACATTTAACAGAATTAATAAACAATGTTTCACATAAACATTAGGAAATTTGAAGAACATTTTTTTCTTACATTTTTACCCCCTCCTAAGTCATTTGGCACGCACACCCTTCAAACCGAAACACAGCAATGCTGCTTCAAGGCAGAAATAGGCCTGGTGGCATAGTCTCTTGTCAACCTTTTATGTCAATACAAATAGAGATGGCAATTGACTAATCAGTCTGCTAAGTGAAATTAATGCTAGAATATACCCATATAACTTAAATGAACTCTTTCCATATTCAAACTATACAAATAATATGAAACATGCTAGTTTTTATCAGCATCAGTGGGTACATATTTGAGTATTTATTGAGATAAAATAAAGTGTTTCATTCTTGTGGATCTTGCGCAAAGGCTATTATTTGTTTACAATGTCAATGAAGCTGTTTCAAAGTCACCTTTCATTGGTAGAGGAAGATATGATTCACATCAGATATTGTGATTCTTTTTAGGCTAAAACTAAGATTTGAGTTTATAATAATTGTAATGCCTTTAATAAAAATCTATTAAAATAACAGGCGGCAAGATGCTTTTAGATTTTAGTTCCGGAATAGTGTGTGAATTTCTTATTGTTCTTCTTAGATTATTAATAATTTGTCAAGCAGTCTGCACTTAATCATTTGGACTTGGTAAAGTCACATAAATGATAAAATGAATATCTATATATTGTTATAAACCAAGTAGATAATCACTAACCTTGACTCTAGACAAAAGCCGGTACAAATCTTCAACCTCATCATTGTCAGTAGGGTTGTAGTTCCGTCCTTGGTCAACAGCTGAACCAGATATAGTCTCCCTGTACAGAGGTAGACCCATAGCATCAGCATATAGGTTTATGCCTTGGTGGCCCACAGTTTGGTACATGTAGCTATCTAATTCATCTGTGAAACCAATTTTTATCTATTTGAGAGAAAGTATAATCGCTTGAAGAGTTTATTCAAGGGTAAATGTTTTCATAATCGTTCAGAATTTTTCAGTTTCATTAATTATTTAAAACATTCATATTGCTAAAATCAAAACATTCGAATGGAGCGTGGGACGGGAATATAGGACGTGACGCCTGGGTATATGTGTCTATATCGGTTATCTCTCAGGTGCGTGTACCTCTATTTAGCGGTTGGAGGTTGGCCAGGGCCACGATGGAGTGGCCGGCGCCAACGCACTGCAACATGTTGTAGCAGCTGTCCTTACCGCCACTGATTAGAGCCACCGTCCTCATCTTCACGATTAAAAAATAACACTGAGAACACTACAAGGACCGTTACATAACAATCATAGCAATTGTGCACACTTTTTCGGCAAAACAATTAATACAACATCGCAGGTGTCAGAGCCATTCCGTGACGACTTGTGTGACAATAATCGAGTCGCGGCGCACTGAGAACCCTCGACAGCGCTAGCGCGACATATTTTGTTTATTATCTAGTGACTTCAATCACAAAACAAAGGCTTAAAGAAAGCGACTGTCTGATAAAAAATCACTTCAATTATTGGTTCATTCATCAAAACAACATTGCTACGCATAGATATCGACGTCTCGTCTCGTCGGAAAAAGGAAAATCGAAAATCAAAGAGACAGACACCACCACTTCACGCACTTGACATTGACATTTGACATTATTTGACACACCAACAATCATCATCCGGTCTGTCAGTCATGCAATACTTAGCAGTGTCAGGTTATCCAATTTGGGTTATTCCCAAGCTTTCCATTTCCAAGGGTTTTTACCAATTTCAAGGACACAGGCAAGCAGGATAGTACGCAGCCAGGAATTTCTTATCTAGCCTCAGCACTCAGCACTCAGGCTCAGGCAGGATTGCTTTTTTTTTGCAAAGGGGGATCGTTTCTGGATTTTAAAATAGAAAGATGCTATTTATATAGTTCCACCTATCTTATTGGACGGCCCTACCATTTGGTATCCAAGGTTTATATTGGACACAATAAATTGGGTGATCCATTGGCGTTGGCGAGCCAGGACCGCTGGGACGCCAAGCCTGCACTAAAGCGCGGTTTTGTAGGTGCTCCATTGGCGGTACCTCTAACCTCTAACTCGCAGTCGCAGGCTTGTGTGTGGCGTCCCAGCGGTCTAACTCGCCAATGGATCATTCACAGGGCGGTGGTAGAAAGAAATTACGTCGATAATATTGTCAGACCGAGCTCATTTCATTGGTAGGTGAATGATAAGGTAAGATAAATTCAGATTTAAACAGATAGGTAGGTAAATAATACCCCTATTGAAACCATTGAGGAGAAAGTCAGAACCTGCGTTTCACCAACAATCTATTATGTATATCGAACCCATATCATAATAACGATTCTTGAGGCTCGACTCAGACTCAAGTAATGTTCAGAAATACGGGAAACATGATGTTGACCGTCTGTTTTCCTCACCAGTGGGTTGAAAAACGTCATCTAAACGTAAAACCGTCGTAAACCGTGCATATACGGCGCGCATTGAAGTTTACAACCTCGGATCCCTCATCGCCCTCATCTCATCGCGCATGCTACGGTTCGCATATAATATAATTATACAAACAATAGGTAGGTACAATACATGTTAGAGGATGTACCTACTTGTCACCAAACCAACATGTATGAAATTGAAACCACCCATCCACACCACAGGTAACGTAATCTAGGTTTATTCTGACAGGTACCATAATTTATGGTCAACTATTTAAGTGGTTCGATTTCCATACAAAATAAAAAATATTTTTGTATGGAAATCGAGAGCCACCTTACCATTTTACGTTCCTTTCCTCCGTAACAAACCAAAACCAACCAACGAAAGGAACACTCCACTCCATAGGTCCTTATATCTATACCTAAATTTGTATCGACCAAATTTATTTACCAGTACATTTGAGACTGCTGTGTTCATTGGCTCTAAGAACTTTCGATGCTAATATATTTTGTCATAGTATTTTGGTCCATTTTAGTTTCTCAACTGGTTAGTAAATAAAGTTTTAGCTTTAATAATAGTGTTCTGAGCCGTTCAATATAGTCTGTACTTAGAAAGTTGCCAGTCTCAAGAACAAAAATACTAAGTATCACCTAGAATATAAATATTTTCGAACTAAAAATATATTACAAAATACAGTCAGAATTTTTCATTTGTGTTATTTATTAATTTTTGAATATTCATTATCTTACAACGCAGCTTAGAAAAAGGTGCACCAAGTACAGACGTCATTAAACTAACTACTACCACGTTCGCTGGCTTGTCAAATTATTGATGCGGTGGTTTGAATCACGTTTGAATTTTATTGTAAAAGCTCTACATTATTTTTATTTTCTCTAAATGCTGCCTTATTAGTCGATTAGTGCAACTATTAGATGTAAACAAAGCCAGTGAACAAAGTTTATCAAGTGCAAAATCATGGTATTAGCGGAGAGAAGTAACGATGTTCGAAACGGGAAGCGATCAAGGGGGCCAAGCCCTAATAACCATGGAAGTCCAGACTCCAGTTCCGAGGATGAAAATGGTATGCCTAGTGTTATCATAACTATAAAATATTCCTTCGTTAACTTCGTAATGGTAGTGTACGTTGAATATGTTGAGGAACACCACTCAGTCACGTACGACCTGTGTTGCGTCTCAGAGATTACTCGAGTCAGCGCTAGTCGTAAATTAGACCCGACAAATAGGTAGCTGGTCTCCCGGCTAATAATTATTACTGTAAATAATTCTAACACTTTCATCTGATTCCATGCTTTATTTTTATGCTTACCTATCATCATCGCCATGCTGCCCTCATCTCATCCTCAAATTTAACACCAAACCAAGCAGTGGTACCGTTTGCAGCTGAGAAAATCAGAGTGGGAAGAGATTATCAAGCTATTTGCCCCGAGTTGGAACCGGTAGAAGCTCGAAGACCAGAAACTATAAATGATCGAGCTTTGCTAGTTTGGTCACCTACAGCTGACATAACAGATTTAAAATGTGAGTTCAGTATCAAGCAAAATTGTTAAAATATGGTGTTATAATTCAGGAAGTAATATCATTGCCAAATTTGTTTTAGTGGATGAGTACATAATAACAGCAAAGGAAAAATATGGCTACAATGGTGAACAGGCACTTGGAATGTTGTTTTGGCATAAACACGACCTGAATCGAGCTTCATTGGACCTTGCAAACTTTACACCATTTCCTGATGAATGGACAGTAGAGGATAAGGTCTTATTTGAGCAAGCATTTCAGTTTCATGGCAAAAGCTTTCATAGAATACGGCAAATGGTATGTAACTAAATTATCATTATTTTGGTTTGAATACCTCCGTAAACATGTTCAAATGTAAGTATAATTCTTTATTCACAGTTGCCTGATAAATCAATAGCATCCTTGGTCAAATACTATTACTCATGGAAAAAAACAAGATCCAGAGCTTCTCTAATGGATGTTGTAAGTGAAGGTCGCAATGCTACTAGTTCTGGAACAGGCAAAAGGGAATCAGGGGCTGGTTCTGAACCTGGTGGTTCAGATAAAGAACAATCCGACAATGATGAAAAGGTATGTATAAACTCATGTTTCGTAGACCAGTTCTTATTTGCCATGTCACTTCCACAGTTAACCACTAAAATGTTTGTATGTATCCCTATCACGTAGGAAACCAACAGTATATCTGGATTGTCCAACAAATCTCTAACTTTGGTGACATAACCAAAAATGCAGAGTGGTGAACTGTTTGAAACTCCATATTGCAAAATGATCAGACCAGAGCATTTCAAGTTTTTAAAGACTAATACATATGAGTTTTATTTTTCTATTATTTGCTCTGCATGCTGATAACTAGATTCATTATTTAGTGATTGAGGCTTTGAATTCTCGACCTTGGGCTTATGGGATATCCTGATACATTATGTAGTTATGGGTCTTGTGTTGGATGACAGAAGTGGACATTCCACCGTGGTATTGTTCGTGGCGAAAAGACAGCGAGTGGAACCTCGGTGCTCTCCGACGGTCTGACAACTGACCAGGTGTGTGAACCACTTCGACAACTAGTCACTACCCGACTCAGTGTCTAACTATCACTGCTATTGTTCCCTACATTAGAATTTGATGTCTTTCAAGCTGCTTGTAATCAGTTTCTCAATGATACCCATCAGTCTTGTGATATCTTCTATCATTATAATTTTGTTTTATGGAAACTGTTATTTATGCACCAGCTCAAAACTTTTGTGGTCATATTGCACTTCATGGCTTTCGTCATCACTCCTCATGATTCACTGATCGTTTAGTCAAACATACATCCAAAACATCATTCATTATTTTTGACTGGCCTCTAGCTCAGTTGGTAGTAGCTCTGCCTTCTGCGCCGTAGGTCGTGGGTTCGATCCCCACCGAGAACAAATATTTGTGTGGTGAACATAAATGTTTGTTCTCTGTCTGGGTGTTATATGTATTCTAAGTATGTATTTACAAAAAAAAAATGTATTCAAGTATTATATCAGCTATCCGGTTCCCATATTACAAGCTCTGCTTAGTTTGGGGCTGGGTAGTGTTGTGTGAATTGTCCACAATATTTATTTATTTATTATTTATTATTTTATTATCATCAATATGATTGTACACTAAAATTAAGACACAGTTGATGCTTATTTATAATGCTATATTTTAAAGTTCAGCCACTCTGCATTTGAATAAAATAAAAAGGTAAACAATAAATAGGTATTGCCTATTATTGCTATGTACTGTGTCTTCTAACATTCATGTTAGTGCAATGTTTGGCAAAATGGTTTTTGCTTAACTTGAGTCAATAATGAATGCAAACACTAGGATATTGTCGATTTCCCAATACATTTCTGGGAACTAACATTTTCCTTGTGGAATGTAATAAATGGATTTTCTGCAGTTCAAATGACTAATACCAGTAGTCATCAACAAATGAGCTTAATCAGTCGTTAAATTAATTTGTTTTGTTATGTGTACAATCCTTCATGTGTCCACCCAATCCTTTCCCCATAAATCCTCCAGTGTCCCGCATGCTTCCTTTAACAGCCCCATGCAGTTAATCGTGTAAACTATCAATGTGTGCAGAATATAATTTAAATAATCGAATGGGTTTTTAAAAGAAGTGTGTGAGAGATAATGAAATTGTTTTGGTAATTGTCCATCCTAATAAACAAACAAACTTGTCATTGGTTGTTTTGAGGGTCCTCAGTTCAGTAGCAGCATAGTAAAATATTGATTGGGGTTTAGGGCGAGGGCGGCGGCGATGCTGGGAAGACCTGCACCCTTTGCGGCATTCTGTGCAACCAGATCACGCCACACAACTCGCAAAAGTTGTGTCAGGCATGCCTCGTGCACGCCAGGTCGGTAACGATTCACACTTTATATTGTAATACGTTGCAGTAACTGCATGCGTTGTGATCTTAAAGTAAGATAGAGTGTGAGTAGAGTAGGGTTGTTTGAATGTTGGCGGTGATGTGGCAGACGTACGGGGAGCATGCGCCCGCTGTGCGGCCCGACCGGCCGGCGCGGGCCCGGCGCCAAGCAGCAGCGGTACAAGCACAGGCTACCTCACGGCATTTACATCAACCACGACGATCTCGTGGCCATGGCCACCGGTCCTCAGCCCGGCGACAACACACCCGCGCCAACCGCGCCGCCCGCTCTTATCAATCAGGGAGACGCCATGCTCAAAGCCATGGATCGAGAAATCGTATCTCTCAAGAGACAAGTAAGACCAACCCGCCCATGCCGCTATGTAGTGCTCTTAAAACACACATTATCATTCTTACGTTGGCACTAGTGTGCTCGGCTAGCAGTTGTGTTTCCGGTTGTGTGATTGGGATTTGAGAATGTGAGGAATTATGGATGGTTTATTTTAATGCTATACTTGATACTTCAATAGGATAAAATGTATTCTGCACACATAGATTTTAGTTGTTTTCGGTCCTGATTGCAATATCATTATTTTGTTAGCTTGACTTGAATCATGCTTGATTTGCTGTGCGATCGTTATCCCTCGACTTGAGTAGTATTGGATAATCCAGATATGCACAGATTCTAGATTGAATACCTAATACATGATTTGATTGAAAACCATCCAAGTGGTAAAACTTCACCCATTGAACTTCATGCTATGATTAGGTGCAACAAAACAAACAACAGTTGAGTGCGATGAAGCGGAAAGTAGGCGATAGCGGCGTTGAAGAGCTGAGACCCGGGGAACCGCCTGCCAAGATAAACTCGCGCTGGACCAACGATGAACTACTAATGGCTGTTACTGCTGTCCGGAAATACGGTACGTTCATAAATTCTACTTTAAACAGTTCAGAGATTAAACGATTTGAAGTAGACTGCGGGCGGGTGGTTTCATTCAAAAACACCGCGTATAACTAGCGGCACATAACTTTAGCGCTGGGCGATACGCGGAGGAGATAGCTGCGCATGCGTCGTAGTGTGCGCATGTCGCGCACACTGGATGTGTGGATGTGTGCAGAGTGTACTATTGGTACAGAGAGCGAAGTGCGACTGGAGAGCCAATCAGCGCTACGCACGCCCGCCCTTCATTCCGCTAGCCCCCCTCAGGTACCTTATTTTTGACTTCTGCGCAATAACGGTCAGCGCTAAAAATATGTGCCGCTACCTATATCACGCTCCTCGCCTGAGTTACGTGGTTAAACATTTTATGATGCGTTTCAGGTCGGAACTTCCAAGCGATCGCGGAGACTCTCGGCACAAAGACGGAAGCGCATGTGCGTTCCTTCTTCATATCATACCGCCGCCGCTATAACTTGGATGCAGTTGTCCGCGAACACGAGGCTGAGACCGGTAAAACACATCACATACAGGCAGGTTAGTAATATAATAGCATATCTTATCGATTATTTTCAAATAAATTATCAGATAATTTGAATCAAACTCAATAAAATTTTATTCATTTCAATTCAAGGAATCGCTTTGAAACATCTTAAAGCTAGGTGAGTCTAGGTGCCAGTTCCACGCGATCAAGCCTAGAAGAACATTGGCATTATTGCTCTTAAACCGTTGAGTGTTTTTCTATAGCAGTTTAATCTTATTAGCGGTATAAGTCCGAAAATTATTAAATTATTCATAATTATTCTTTGCTTGTAGGTGCCTCAAGTACAGATGCAAGTGAAGGTGCAGCTGACAACACAGCTGCCAATAATGCATCTGGATCGCCTCAGCCCTCGAGTAAAGATGAAAAGGTGACGTATTTACTTTGTAATATTCTTAAGTTAAAAATGTTACAAAGACCAAAGATTTGACCTTTGACCAAATATTTTTCCTTCGGCTAGCTAACTCTATCATTGCTCATAATTGCCAATTTTCACCATCCCACGTTCCTGTCTTCTACTACAAAGGGCTGATAGCATCAATTTGATGCATACTTTATGCCATAAAGTACCTTGGTGTCATTATTGTTGACCAAGAATTGAGTTTTTATATATACTTCTACATGGGGCTAAAGCTCCATGTAGAAGTATATTAGTCCCCGGATTATTTGTCTATCTTTTACATCAATAATAATAGTAGTAATACCTGCTGTTTGTTTGAGTTATAAATATCTTGTGACTCAAATCAAATGTATATGAGTGATTCAAAATATAGCCAGAACATTACTCTCGCTCAGAACATACTTTCAATTGATACACAATAAGCCGAGATGATTCGATGAGTCTTGAAATAGAATGCTCAATTCAGATATTGTATCTCAAACAGGATGTTCCGTATAAATGACTTCAGTGTTTGTTGTAGATGGAGATCGATAGCGAAGGCGTTGCTATCGGGGCGCCGGCCGAACAAGGTGGGCCCCCGACTACTCCTCCGAAACAGAAGCTGGCGGCTAAGTGAACAGTCCTGACTTGCAGTAAGCTGATATAACTGATCTGAAGTTAGTCCCTCCACGTCGCTATTAGACAAGTTAGTTCCTCAAAATTCCATTGTGACGTCAAATGGCTAACTTCAAGGTGGTCGATACATCAGTGGTACTGTAACAGATATGTTTAACCAGATACCCTCCGATATGAAATCTTATTCAAAGGATAATGAACGCTGATCAGTGTTTCCAAACCATAATAGTGTATACAGTTCAATGTGCTAATAATTTATTGTGATATTAGTATTCTGCAGTTTGTTAGCAAAACAGTTTATATCGTGAGGGTATTGATTATTATGAGATCTTTTATCAATTTTCCTTGACTTAAGAATAAGCATTTTCCGAGATTGTAGACAAATAGATTACAATTGAATGAAATGAATTAATTGTAACCTACAGTTTACTCATTGCATACTCGATTATTAACTAATTATGAAAAGATGGTCTCAAATACATTTATGCAGTATGAAGTATTTTAAGAAAGGTTGAACTTTTAATAGTGGCGCGTGATTGAATGGTTGTTGAAGTGATTATTGTGGTCTAAGAAAGGAATTTCGGTATACGTCTTATGAAAACATTATGTTGTATATAGTAGTTACAAGTTGGAAAGGTATTTGTATGGCATTAGACAAATGTTGGAGGAAGGCAACACGCTAATCGCTCGTAGTGCTTTCTGCAAGAGTCATACATTATTGCATTTGATAATTAAGCAGACTGGTACTATGAGCGCTGTCATGGTGTTTCGCTGTCCGAGCGTACAGTCCTTTGTCCAGAAATAAGAATGACAATGAGCTGTGCTCTTTAGAATTACGATATATACTCGGTTTTGTCTATTTACGCTGATTTGTGTGATAGTGATATTTAACCCAACATACAAATGTATGGTTTTTGCCTTAATAATAGTAATAATTCTTCTAATGTACTCGCATGCTTCTATATCATAGATTACGTATAATGGTTACGCGGAGGTGAAATAAGCTAATCAACAAATTAGTTTTGTATATCAAATAATATTAGTATATTAGTTAGGCCTGATAATGTACCAATAAGCATATTAATACTATCAATCCTTGAATAATGTCCAGTTATTTCTAGATTAAAATAAAGATTAAATTAGATTAATGTATAAGAAATGAGAGATATTGATAACTGTTATTGATCAGCAATACATTAAAATACCTAGTTGGTATGATTTGCCGACATATTATGAACTGAACGCTTTAAATAACGCAGTGACTATTAAATAAAGAAACATTTGATCTTCCACTGTTAGAGAATCACTATGCTGGCACTTCACTTTGCGCATTTGCTAATATTTAGAGTTATTTTAAGTTGAAAGCAAAACTTAGTTATAACTTTGTAGATTTATTTCCCTTTTTTCAAAATAACTTAAACATTCGCACAAATACACTAAGTTGAAGTGTCAGTAATAAATAATATATTGACGATATTTTTATACTAGTAAAAAAACAATTCGATGCGGTATTTCTATGTGAAATAAATAGAATGATACATTTTCTTAGTATACAATAAGTTTTTTTATTTGTAGTTTCTAAGTTTTATTTAATGTAAGGGACTTTTTGTCTTAGAATAATCTTCTACTAGTTTTATGAACATCACTAAAATAATGTATAAAATGAGGTGAGTTAGGTTGCGTTGATCGTTTTTTTACGGGACCGAAAATTAATGTTACCGTGTTTCTACTTAAATATGATGATAATCAATATTATAGTTTGTCACATAATTATAAACTGTGTGTGCTCTATAGTAAAACAGCGCGCTTTTAACTTTATTTAAATTTATCTAATGATTCATTTCAACTTATTTAGTTTTTTGGTATTTATGACAAAAACTTTGTATTTATTTCTATGATTATTGATGTAACGTCCGCCTAACACTGACGTGTTTAGGAATTCTGCATTAGAATTATTTAAGTTCTCGTTTTAAGTAGTATGTAATAAGATTCAATATCATGAATTCTTTAGTTTTTCGGGTATGGGTTTTTTTAAATTAACTGTAAATAATATCATTATTTTACGTTCTAATTTAGTTTAATCATAATATAGCCATAGTAAATTTAACTTTAAAAAAAAACATCAGTGCATGACATATGAAAATAATTACAAAAAGGCAAAATTTAACCGATTCAGTCATTGTAGAGAAAAGCATTTGTCGTAGGTTCGTCGCTTTATTTTGACTCCGATGTGAAAGATTCGTAAAAATATCAATGCTCGCCTACTTGGCGACTGCGACGTTTTGCTATAGCTGCTAAAGCTTTTCAATGTGTTGGTACAGCTATTGTAGAATATCGGTCGGATAGACGACCGAGTACTAACTAGCTTCTAAATTATGTAGAAAAAACAATTTTTTATACATTATTTGCGAATCTTATGCAATAGCAATGACATACTTGAGCAGGGTTTACGATAGTATTCAGCTTGAGTTAAAAAAACTTTTTCTTTCTGCCTATTGCCTTGCATACATTGGTAATACCTGTTTTTGAGCCAATACCACCCCAAAGAAACCTTTGAAACAAAGTCATCTTATTTATTGATGTAAATTAGAACTAGTAGGAATATTGTTACTAAATTATTATTATTTTCTAGTAAATTGTGTTCTGTATATTTAGAATTCAAATCAGTTAATGAAATCTTTACGATAATTTAAGTAAAGCTCAAACTACATTTATTTTCTCGTTTTAGGTAATTTGCCACTACGGTTTCTACTCTCTCAATATTTGGAGCTTTGATTTTAAGTAATAAATAACCGTAAAGTAATACAATTGGAGTTTTTATTTAATTAACTCTCACCCTCTGAACTGTGTACTATGATATACGAAAAATCATAGCGCATCGAAGTAGTAAAAGATTTGCTATTTACGTTCTTATTTTGCCGTCAGAATGTTATCTCTGTGTGTGAAATGAGAGGATTGGACACATTAAAAATTAGGAAAATAATGAATAGGTAGTAAGTACATTCTGAAACAACCAACGACACGTACATGCTATGGTGCCTAGTGCCCTAGTACCTTCGAACCTTAGTGACCAGTGCTGCAAGATGGTAAGTGCATGCACAATTGCACATTGTCGAACAAAAGAAGACTTCGACTTTTGGGCAAGCTTTTTTAAGAGAATATAGCTCTATCATAATACATTAATCTCTGTTTTCCTTGCGCCGCCGTCTCGCGTGAACGGCTGTACTGATTTGGGTGAAAATTGGTGGGGAAGCTTAGAACCAGGATACTTTTTATCACGACAAAGTAACGGGAACGGGGCGAGCGAAGCCGCAGGCGGCCGCTAGCAGAGCTATAATTTTCAATATAAAACTTATTGAATTGTAACTTGTTAAACAGGATTTACCACGTGGTGACATTCAGTCAGATTGACAAGATCAAAATAAACAGCCTAAAAATCTACGCTGGTAGAATTTAAAACCAGAATAATTATTTGCAGACTGTGATAGTGAGATGGTTTCTCGAGTATTTCGTGCACCAGCGCTAGGTCGGCTTCGACTGGCCAGCATCGAAGACAGTTCTATGATCATGGACATAATGAACGAATCTATGGGTAAAAATTTTCGCATCGAAAACCTATCGGACGTTGTGTATTTGATGTAAGTTTTATCTTCAATAATTCGTTCATAGAACATTTTGCAAGCAGCCAAGTTCGCATGAACCTCTGACCAGCGGTGATGAAGTTTCTAGGACGCCATTCCAATGTGGATGACGGTTAAACTGATCCTCTGAACAAGGAATATATTTAAATGTATGTGCCTCCGAAGGATGATTCAGTGTCCGCGCAGAACGCTAATACTTAGCTTATTCGATCGCTTGCTAATAAATATCAAGGCAAGCCACGAGAGCCCAAAAAACCATGTTCACCTCTTAGAACTAAACTGAAGCCTTACTGAAGCGAACATCGATCATATTTGGCGGCGAGGCGCCATCTTTGATTTACTCCTTAATTTATCGGTTTTACAGCTAACCCCTATAATATTGGTTTCAGTGAGAACTCAGTTCTATCGATATGCCAGCTAGATGTTAACGAGATGGTAGTGGGGTTTCTCTCAGCCAGGGAGTATCCGCTGATATCCGCGGTCCATCCACAAGCTTGGGAGGACTATATTTGGAGTAAATACAAGTATGTATATCCAGGTTTTATTGTACCTACTACAAAAAATAAATAGGGTATCTTCGAACTGTAGGACGTCCCACCCACCCGATAGACCGACGACAGACTTCCATCTGGGGGAGAGGGCTCAGATTCGTTCTTCCTGGAATTGTATTGAGGAGGCATGTCCAGCAATGGACTGTTTCAGACTGATGATGATGAAAAACACCGATTGAGTACTTTCTTGTCTTTCAGGACCGTCGAGCTGAATGCCCGCAACACACTATTTCTCCACATGCTCTGTTGGAGTTCTCTATACACGCGTGAGGTGGTAGACAGTCTACTCAAGTCTGTGTTTATGCACGACCCGTATGTCCATTACATCGCTATGGTGAAGTCTCTGGCCTCCTTTCCTTGTTAGTTTACTCTCTGCTTTATACATCTAGCGATAAGACCGCCCATTGTGCTTCGCTATAGTTTAGTTTTTCGCTATGTGTAAAGTCCTATTCTTGTGGTGTAGGTACAATGCTATCTATCTTGACCTGTGCTAGGGTATGCTGTCATAACGCTTATAACATTCAATCGTCACTCTGAACCTTGTTGAATTCTACGATATTATCACTGCCTTTTGGTCTTCTTTTTCTTACCGTCCTTTAGAGGATTTTAAGCCAGTGTGATGAAAGACGTCTAAGTAACAGTCTGTATTAATGCATTCATATGATTATTCAGGGAATAGATGCTAGAATATAAGTTTGATAAACTTAGTTTTAAAAATTTGTTTTTACTTACCAGTGCTAGTGCCTGGTGTGTCTCGTGCAGAGGCGTCGTTTAGAAAAATACAACCTTCGGAAAAAGGCATCCCCGGCGATCAACTACCGTCTTTGTGGATAGCTGATAGAACTGAGATCAGCCCGCGGCTTAAAATACGGAGAGCAGTGTGAGTATTTATATTAATATTCTTATGTTCTTTTAGCAAAGTCAAATGTGTATTTATTCAATGGTGTCACAAGGAGCGCTTTGAAACGTCTTAACATCTCACTATCATCATCATCAGCGTGAAGAAGTCCACTGCTGGACATAGACCTCCCCTGCACATTTCCAGGAAGAACAATTCTGAGCTCTTTCCATCCACCGACTTCCCGCGATTTTAACAATGTCATCGGTCCATCTGATAGGTGGGCGCCCTACTTTTCGTCTTCTGTTTGTTGGTCGTGGTCTTCCATCTAAGCGAGATCAAATCCCTCATTTGAAAGTAATCATTGATGTTAACTTAAATAAATGCCTTGCACTAAAATAGGGCACGCAAGACAAATTACAATTAGAGTACATTGCACTCACGTTAGCCGTCAATACTGGTTCGCAAAGAGGTTTCGTGGTCAATCTATGCCTGTGTTCCAATCACATCTAATTTACATTTATATATTCATTTAGGTCCATATTCAGTAGCAGCCAACATATTCGAGCCTCAACCATAGATTTTTGAAATTTTTCAATGGAGATGCTTGAGAGTACCTGAGGCTCGACTCAGACTTAAGCACTGTTTCTGAATACAGGCCTTATAGAGTGTTTTGTTAATATTTTCGTTTGTATTTCTAGAGAAGAGGACAACGACGATATAGTTCCCATCATAGAACGTCATTCGGCCATGTTGCGGCAGATGTACGGTGAATTCTACGTCAGCGAGCTCATATCGCGACATCCAGAGTCTGCTAGAGTTCTGCTTGTTTGTGAGGTAAGATTCTAAAGCCCTGTGGCATCATTTGGATTGCATTCTAGTAGTAGTAGAGCTCTTTGTGAAGGGCTTGTCCGGGCAAATAGTAGTAGTTACTACCACCATGCCTATTTCTGTGCTGTGTTTCGGTTTGAAGGGTGTGGGTGCCGGTGAAATTACTGGCACGCGAGGCTGAACATCTGAATGCCTCAAGTTGATGGACGCAGGGAAGAGCATCGTAGGGCACGTGATATGCGTGACCTACGAGGCAATGCTTTGTTATAGGCGATGGTTACCACTTAATATCAGGTGGGCCATATGCTTGTTCCATCATCTAGTTGTTTAAAAAAAACTCCCTATTATCATATTTCGTGCGAAGAATATATTTTCCATTATAATTATATTCCTCTAAAAATAATTTTTTTCTTCAATACATTCATACATGCATAAAATCACGCCTTATTCCCATGGGGGTAGACAGAGATCACGGATTTCCAACTTGCTACGATCTTGACATACCTCTTTCGCTTCATACACTCGCATAATTATCATTCTAAAGTTTCTAGATTTATGCAATTTCTGTTCAGAAAAATACATATCTTCCCATAGTTCAAGATCTGCTTAATTTGGGGCTAGGTAATGTTGTGTGGATTGTCCACGGTACTATTATTTATTTATTAAATAAAAAGTATTATTATAACATATTTATTAAGATTATGAATAAATAAATAATTTTAGTAATGTTAAAAATTGCAGTCGAAAGAACTCGCGGTCGGAGTAATGTGTCTCAACACTCAGATAAACTTCGAGTCTCTCGAAGAGAGCTTTGAACTTGCGCCCTTCTCTGGTTTACGCAAGCTCATTCACCCGTTTACGAGGAAGGCTGAGGGGAAGGATATTAGTGCCACTGCTAGGTGAGTCGATTCTCTTAATTTATTTACGACTAGCGGCCTGTCCCGGCTTCGCATGGGTGGACATTTATTTTTTAATCAGATATAGGTATTAGCCTATGCTACTCAGGGTAAATGTAGCTTTCCAATGGTGAAATAATTTTTGAAATCAGCACAATCGTTTTTGAGTTTATTCATTACAAACATACACACAAAATACAAATCCTTCCTCTTTATAAAATTAACTATTAGATTTCCATAGTGTTATTACTATTTTAGCTTTTTGTTATCAAAGCGAAAACTATCCATTGAATATATAGTAAGAACTCTGTTTATCTTTTTAACACGGCAAACAATAATCTACGCATTACGTCGCCATCTTTTTTTTCGTTTCCCGGTCGCAGTAGTGATGTCCTATTCCCAAAACCGGCAACACTGATTAGTTGATCATCATAATCACTCAACTCACTGCTGGACATACCTAAGCATCCCCTATCTATACTAATATTATAAAGAGGAAAGATTTGTACCTATTTTTGTATGTTTGTATGTTTGTAATGAATAGGCTCAAAAAGTACTTGGCCGATTTAAAACATTCTTTCACCAATAGAATGCTACATTCTTCCAATTTGACATAGGCTACATTTCATTTTGAAAAAAATTAGGGATCCTTGGTAAAATTTGAACAATGTAACCGAAGGTGTAGAAAAATGAGTCTTAAAATGTCTTTCGTCGAATGCGCTGCCGAAACTATTAGCGATAGAACAAAATAATGTACAACAATATTGTCTACCCCGTGCGAAGCC
Source organism: Thera britannica (assembly GCA_939531255.2). Classification (NCBI taxonomy): domain Eukaryota; kingdom Metazoa; phylum Arthropoda; class Insecta; order Lepidoptera; family Geometridae; genus Thera; species Thera britannica. The sequence goes on from OW618050.2 coordinate 9,380,593, forward strand.
GGGACGGGCTGCTAGTCCTATATATTTTAATAGTGCTTATTTCAGTTTAACAGGAAGTCAGATAAACGAAATCATTCCGGTTAAACCAGACACTTTGTCGCGGGCACAGCAAATGAAGTCAAGAGTAAGTGAACACTCCTCTCTTATCCATGTCTCATTTTATAGAGAATGGGGGTTCACAATTCGTAAGTGGGGGTCCACGAAATATATCTAGTTTCGATAGTGAAGAACTAAAATGTTGCCTTAATTTCACTTATTAATGTAGGCAGATAATATTTAAGAAGCTTAGCGTCTGTTACTTGGGAATAACTGTTTTCGAAAACTGTTAATTAATTCTTCGCTGAAAATGTCGCAACGCGAATGTTTATAGTTAGATCAATCTCCATATTTTTTTTTCGACTGGGAATGTAGTAAAAATGTGGCTGCAGCGCAGGGACCAACAAAATTTTGAAAGTGGTCTATGAGAAATAAAAGTTTGGGAACCTCTGTTATACTTAGAGGATATTTAGGCCTGAATATCAGTTGTAAAGCTGTTTCTTATTTAACTTGTTGGGCACTTCTTCAGGTGACATGGGTATTCAACGATGACGAATTTAAAGACTTCCGTTCGGACAGCATGGAGCAACCTGTGGCTCATTCCGCAATCTATCAGAACGCACACGACAGTATACTGGAAATGCTTGGAGATGAAGACGAGCTGGAATTCGACATTGTTAACATCGATACCGATCTGATGAGGGTTCCGAAGCTGCTGTCTTACGATAGTCTTGATGGAGGGTTACTATCATTAATTTAGCATTTTTAAAAAACAGTAAAAACAGAATTTCTTCCAATGTTGATGGAAAGTGGCAAACTTCGACTAACAAATCATTGCTTTATTCAGCTTTGTTCCAGATATTTTGGCACGTTTAACGATATTTTGCTTTTCCTCAACTTGTTGTTTTTGTCATCATCATCAGCCTGAAGAAGTCCACTAAAAATCGGTTGTCTGTAAAGTCGGTTTACTGACGATAGTTGAACGTGATAACGTCATAAGAAAATTTTAATTAATATTTGTGACTCGCGGACTCGCGGACTCGGACTCGGACTCGGACTCGGACTCGGACTCGGACTCGGACTCGGACTCGGACTCGGACTCGGACTCGGACTCGGACCCGGAACCCGACCGAACCCTTACCCTTACCCTCATTTACCCTTACCCTCATTTACTCTTACCCTCATTTACCCTTACCCTCATTTACCCTTACCCATTACCCGACCCGGGCTCGGGCTCAGGTAAATGGAACGACGAAACGACGTAACGACGCATGAGTCATGTTTTTTCGTGCGTGCAGCCGGCTCCATCGATTTATAAGACGTTATCACGTCAAAAAAAAGTTAATGCCAAATGTGTATTTATTCAAAGGCATCCCAAGGATCACTTTGAAACGTCTTAAAGCTAGGTGAGTCTAGGTGCCAGTTCCTCGCGAACAAGGCTAGAAGAACAGGCACCAAACTACGGCTTGGTTCCTACCGTTTGCTGGACTGCTGGAAATAGCCTACCCTAAACATTTCAAGGAGGAACGATTCTGAACTCTTTACCGACTTCCCGCGATCTTAAAGATGTCATTGGTCCATGGAGTGGATGGGTGACCTACGTTTATTCCCCAATGGTTGTCGGTTCTTTGAGCTATATGATCTGCCTATTGCCACTTCAATTTACTAATTCTAAGAGCTATGGCGGTTCTTCTACGGATATCCTCATTTCTGATTCTATCAGATAGTGAGGAAGGGAAGACCAAGGATAAGCTACATGAGCCAAATAAAACCGAAGATCGCCGTCATGTCGTATAAAGCCTAAAACATACACAAGCGACGTGGCGTGGAACAGGCGTGGCGCAGGTTTATTATAGAACGTTTTCAACAGCAGGTGACCGCAGACACGCAGTTTCGTTGCCTGCGCCGGCGCCGTGTCGCTTCAGTATAATTCAAAAACGTCGCCTGCATACATTTTGTATGAAATCGTTTTGAAGCGGCGCACGCCTGCACCACGCCTGTTCCACGCCTGCTGCCTTACGTCGCTTGTGTATGTTTTAGGCCTTATGGAATAAATACCTACCCAGAGAAAAAATCAGACATTACGCTGACAAGAGCATTGCTCTTAAATAAGAAGAAGACACGCTGTGGTACTCCCATCATCATGTCACACTTATTGTTTTAGTATCGCGGAAAACATAACCAAAATACTGGATAATAAAAGGTCGATGAGCAATACTGACAGAACGAAAAAAGAAAATTCCAAAAGTAAGTGAGCAGATAGACACACATCACATTAAATAAATAAATATTTGAGAGAATCCACTCAACAATATCTAGCCCTAAACTAAGCAGAGCTTGTACTATGGAAATCATATAGCTGATACTATAATAAGTATTGTAATGTTGACTGGCCTCTCAGCTCAGTTGGTAGTAGTTCTGCCTTCTGCGCCGCAGGTCGTGTGCTCGATCCCTACCGAGAACAAATATTTATAATTATGGTGAACACAGATGTGGGTTCTCTGTCTGGATGTAATATTGTATTCTAAGTATGTATTGTTAACCAGTTTTGGGAATAGGACATCTCTATTCGGATCAAGCAAGAAGTTACATCTCTAGGAGTGAAAAAAAGAGGAAGAAGAAGGGGATTATGGCGTCGTTTAATAGAGTGGTATTATCTGCAGTGTAATAAAGATTAACAGAGTTATAGCTATAATCAATGAAGAGTTTTCGTCTTATTAGTATTTACAAAAAAAGTATTTTGTATTATATCAGCTATCTGGTTCCCATATAGTACCTACACAAGGATACACATCAAACTATACACTGCCCGCTTTATATGTCCTAGTAGTAAGCGTCATTTTTCATTGTTTTTATGTTACTTGAGCTGTATACGTCTGTACAAGCTCTTCTTAGTTTGGGGCTAGATAGTTTTTTTTTAATACAGGTTCAGTGGTTAACAAGACGCCGCTGCCAGAGCCTACGCGATACATCGGTTCATCCAACGCTTTCCTAATGGAGCTCTTTGCCATAGATCAGGATTATGATGAAAGGTTTTTGTTTTATTCATTCATTAACAATTCATTAATCGTATTTAAAATAACCTTAAAACGAACACAAAAGTAATCTTAATCACAAAAGTGTAATCCTTATTAATATTATAAATGCGTTTGTAACTCTGTCTGTCTGTCCGGCTTTCACGCCAAAACTACTGAACCTATTGAAATGAAATTTGGTACACAGATAGTTGAAGGCCTGAGAAAGGACATAGGCTACTTTTTAAAGTGAAAAAGGGTTGTAAAGGGTTGAAAGTAGTCTACCCATTAATATTGGTTTCGTCAAATTACAGATATGGATTCGATATTCTGGAAGCAGCATTCGAATTGTTTCCTGACAGGGACTACTGCATTATTTGTCTCCCTTCAAATCATCCTTCTTTTCCACTTCTTGAGCATTTCACGGTAGGTTACCCTAGAATATTATACAGTGTGAATCAGCTGGGCGATTGTATAATTCTGTTGCAATCAAAAGTTTGATACTAACAAATAAATGATGCTAACAAGGAACAGCGATCATATTATCTGGTTGCAATCATTTTTCGACCACTATTTATCTGTTGCCATAATAATTGGACAAAGCGAATTACGTCAACATAATGTCGCAATATAAGCTCAAAATAATGTCAAATCTGACCGATGCAGCTAGGTTTTAATCCCGCTCGGCTCTTAACTTTTGGGACATTATAAAAATCCTTGCGATTTCCTTGATTACACTTATAAAAAAAAATTGAAAATGTTGCTGCGCGGTTGACCTACTGATATGCTTAAGTACTTTAGTGTTGATTTTAGATACTTTATACTCAATGTATTATTGTTTCAGCTGGTAACACCAATCGGCAGTCGCGTGAAGTTTATAAATGAAACTCTTTACGTCGCTCATGTCAATTCTGTTAGAGGGTGAGGTTTATTTCTTTAAAAAATACAGACAGGCTATAAAACCGAATCACAGGAACTCTGTACCATCAATAAGCGGCCACCAATTCGAATATCTAACACCGAGAGCTTTCTTGTTTCTTGCGAAGCTAGTAACAACAATTAGACTGGCATTTCAGCTCAGTTGGTTAGTTAGCCCTGCCTTCGTGTCAGGTCGTGGGTTCGATCGCCACCAAGAACAAATATTTATGTTCACATTGTGATTTTTTCTCTGTCTGGGTGTTCTATTATATTCTAGGTATATACAGGGTGTAATCGTTAAGTGTGCACAGGCGATTATTCCGTAACTATTGCAGATATCAAAAAACTTTAAACTGATATCGAAAGTACTTTACCTAATGAGTAAAATGACATTAATAACTTTTTAAAAATAAAACGAGAAATATCCAAAAAAATTACATTAATCACTCCCATACATTTTATTATATGGATATGCCATTGGAATATGCCATTTTTCAATCAATAAATGCAACAATCACGATTATTAACGCAAATTGAAAATTTGAGAACCCGCGATAAAGAATTTGAATTTAGAACGAACACCAAAGAGTATCTTTCTTTTTGTTTTTATTTGGTATGTTGCTTTTCAGCTAGTTCAAATCAATACAATATTGAAACAAGGTTTATTATAAATTTGAAGTGGTAAGATAATTAATCTACACGTGTATCTACTTGAAATTCATTAAAACCTTCATATCGTACATACATAATTATAAAATGACAAGGGTAAAATGAGTAGGTACTATTCCACATAAAATAAGGAAACTAAAACCTTTCTACTATCTCATACTAAATGTATGGGAGTGATTAATGTAATTTTTTTGGATATTTCTCGTTTTATTTTTAAAAAGTTATTAATGTCATTTTACTCATTAGGTAAAGTACTTTCGATATCAGTTTAAAGTTTTTTGATATCTGCAATAGTTACGGAATAATCGCCTGTGCACACTTAACGATTACACCCTGTATTTGCAAATAAATGTATATAAGTATATTTTATTTTAATAGCTGTCTAAGTAGGTATATTTGTGTTTGTATATTTGTAAGCTGTGAAAGAATACTTCTGGTTCCCATAGTACAAGCTCTGCTTAATTTAGGTCTAGATAGTGTTAAATAGATTGTCCTCAATATTTTTTTTTCTAGTGAGCTATCAGTCCGTCCAGGTGAAGCCTACGACCTAACCTCAATGACAGACGTGTTGGAACACGCGCCTCGCTGTCTCGACATCACAGAGTTGTTCGAGACCTCTTTAACGTCACACACTTTGAAAGGATACGTGCTGTTGAGCCAGAATCAACCTGTGGGAATGGTTGTGCTGGGGTAATTTATTTTGTATAGTAGTAAGTAATTTATTTTGTATAGTAATAGGCAACAAATATTGCACATCGGCTAATTTCGGCTTCATAGGGCGTAGTGTGCGTCAGAAAGAGATGCAATATTTATTGCCTACAACCGTAGTGACTTTTGCTTGTATTATAGATCTGCTTTTCGATGCTGTGAATGCGTGTTTTGAATTGGCCACTTAACATCAGGTGGGTACATGCTGGTTCAAAATTTCACCAAAATCTGTTAAATAGTTTGGCCATGAAGTCGGATTCTCAAGTTTTTTAAACTTAAATTATGTACATAGTTGCTTTTCGATACTGTGTAGAAATTTATTTAATGAAATTTAAACACGCAGGTTTTTTTGCACAATCATGTTTTTGATACTTATATTATTGAGTACCTATTTGGACTGGAAATGTACATTGTAATGCAGCCAGCACTAATTAGAAACTACTAGTGCACCAGATGGACTGAATATATTATTAAGATCGTGGGAAGTCGATGGATGGAAAGGGCTCAGAATCTTTCTTCCTGGAAATGTGTAGGGGAGGTCTATGTCTTATGTGTGTGTGTGTGTGTGACTTCTTCCGGCTGATAATGATGATGAATGACCCGATGGTACTTATTCTAAAAGCTTGCGTTTGATATATTAAAATATTTTGTCGCAGGCCGTTAGAAGATGGTACAGCTATAAGAACGCAATTCGATTTGGAGCCTGAACCGCGCCGCCCGGGGACCGATGGCGCTGTTAGTAAAACCTTTATTTAAATAAAAATAAATTGATGTGAATAAATATTGTAGACACAACTATATCTAGCCCCAAACTAAGCAGAGCTTGTACTATATATAGAAACCAGATATCGGATATAATACTTACATCTACGTCGCCCGCGGCTTAGCTCGCCACGTTCCCGTTACTTACATCCGTTCTCCGGTACAATATCTTTATAAATTGTAGCCTATGTGTTATTCTGATGTATACGCTATATTATTGTTAAGTTTCACTAAAATCCATTCAGTAGTTTTTACGTGAAAGAGTCACAACAACCATCCATACATACTTACAAACTTTCGCGTTTATAATATTAGTAGGATAGGATTTTACTACACCGCTCCTCATCGCTCGCTCTTAACTTTTGGGACATAAAAACCAGTACCTAAACCAAAAAAAATGTTTCTTTTAAGGTTCTGTCTGGTATAATGTCACCAGCAATGGAACCCCATGGTCGTTGGTTCATGAGGGAACTGCTACGCCAATCTCAGTACTCCACACTCTTTTGGATGTGCAGGCTGTTCGCAAAAGGAGATTCGGTAAGTGATTCTTCTGGAATTATATAGGCATTTATCGGCTGTTCCCATCAATACCTAATCTATCTCTTTCTTTGCCCTCCTGAGTAAATAACTTGAGAATCCGATTTCACGACCAAACTGCTGAATTGATTTAGATGACATTTCTAAGCGAGTAATCTGGAAGTATAAACCTTCTAGATTTCAAATCGGCTCATAAAATACGAAGTCGTGTGATAAAAAAATACAATCGAATTGAGAACCTCCTGTTTTATTCAGTAAAATGTAAACCTGACATTTTTTTACAGCAAAACAAGAGATTGATAGAATATTGGGAACAGCCGTTAATTGACGTAGGGAAGGGCTACGCTATCGCTGTACGTACCTATACCCTACGTAGTAAAGTCTCTACGCCGTAGCGTATAGCGAGTTCCATTCTCTATCAGCCATCATCTCTGTAATCACTTCTTTCTTATCCATGTCATCTTTCACATTCATCTTTTCTTTGGCTTATTATCCGAAATAAGTAAAATAAAACTTATTTGGTTTTAGCATCCAAGTCGTAACCTGATGTCTCTCGCTGGCCATATGACCCCGGTGCATCCCCGTAGCGCCATGCCTAACGTTAGCGGAAACAAAGCCTTGGACAAGATATTCAAGGATATGTAATTTGTTTTTCTTTGTTTTGTTTTGTACTGACAAAATAAATTCACAAGCAAGTACCAATGGAAATATTCAAAGACTTATGGGTAGATTGCCGACATCAGCATCTAAAATCCTGTCCCAGGCATTAAAGATTCCCGTAAGTATGGGTATGAGTAAACAACAGTTGCCCTGATGCTATATAAATCATCTACAATAGATGCAAAGGTCTGAAGGGCAAGTCCCAGTGCATTCACAACATTTCGTCTACCAAATGCTGTTTTCGTGTGAGCACGTGTCTCTCTCTTTTGTATGGAAAATTTATGAGACAACAACTCGTTTCGATCGTTTCTACTTAACGTATTTTTGCTGTCTCATCTTTTTTCCATACAATAGAGAGAGACATATAGGCGAAACAAAAAATGTACTTATTCAAGTATTATATCAGCTACTTAGTTAGCAGTGTTTTTATAGGATTGATGAGTTTATAAAGCAAATGACATAATTTAAACTGTTAAATAATTATGCATTTCAATAGTTATAGATACTTATATACAATGTACTTTTTATTTTTTCTTTATCTTTGACATGACGAATTAATAAACTATGAACTATAACTATATGCTATCTGGTTCCCATCTTACAAGCTCTGCTTAGTTTGGGGCTAGATAGTGTTGTGAGTATTATCCATAGCCGCGTTTGTTTGTAACCAAACAAATGGCAAAAAATATAATGATTTCAGTTGTTCACCCTTCGCGCTCTGGGTCCTTGAGCGCCCTCTAACAGCCCTGAACAAAGTCTATGTGAACAATAGCATTGTTGTGGTCGGATCAAGTCGTACGGGTCTTGCCTTCCTTGAAACTTTACTTCTTGGGTACGTTTTTGATGAGAATTTAGTAGAAAGTGTAGGGCTCTTTGTGAAGGACTCGCCGGGAAGGTACTACCACCATGCCTATTTATAACCGACTTCAAATAAAACAGGAGATTACAATTCGGCTGTATTTTTTTAATTCTTTATTGTACACATAGAAAAATACATTTAGTAACTTAAAATTAAGACGACGAAGAAGTGTTCAAACGCGAGCTTAACCCTAAAAAGAGTTCTCTTACAGCAAACCTTGAGCATAAATCGATTTTTTGTTTAAAAAAATCTTTTTTTATCTGGAATGTTATCCTGATTGGTTCCATAGAAATTTCATCAAAATCGATTGAGCAGTTTGGCTATGAAGTCGGTTTCTCAAGTTTCACTCTCAAGGTTAACTGGAAGAGATTGCTCTTCATTAAGTTTGCCTATATACAATGCAATTTTTGTTTTAGAGCAATAAAGATTTATTTTGCCATTTTTGTTCATATTTTTTTTTTTTTTTTTTTTTTTTTTTTTTTTACAATTTATAGGTTTGCGTTTGACCGCTATCTCACCTGCTGTTAAGTGATGATGCGGTATTTATCTATCTATTTTAAAGTGAAACTTTTATTACATCGTCTCAAACTTTTTCGTCTATACGTTGCATGTCGCGTGACGGTCGGCCGCGGAGTAGGATTAAAGTGAAAGCCAATATTCGCATCAGCTGACCGTCTTGAACGTCTTGACCGATTTGAAAAAAAGTTTCACCATTTTTTTTTGTTTACAGGCCAACATCACAATACCTGACATTCAGTAACGTGACCTTGGTATCTGAGCACGGCTTGCCCACTGTGCCAGAATGTCTCCAAGCGGCCGATACTTGTGTACCTAGAGACGGTCGGTATACAGACAGATATCTCAAGAGTGTGCCGTTTTACTTCTATCTGGATGTTATTTCTTCTGTTATGGTCGGTATTGATAGGTTAGTAACACCTGTTACGGCGCCATACGAGTGTCCCTTTTCCAAACGGACACTAAACGTCAAATCCAATTATCAAATATTTTTGACAGCGACCCCAATCTGTCACTCCGCCTACAACTTTTAACCGCTAAGCTAACCGCACATTAAAATTCTGTAATTTGTACTTTTTTAATCCAATATTAAACGCAATTTATCAAGAATCAAAGTCTACGCCACGAGAGAAACCCCACTAAACGGCGCAAACACACCTTTTAGTAGTAGTAGAGCTCTTTGTGAAGGGCTCGTCCGGGGAAGTACTACCACCATGAATTTCTGCAGTGAATCAGCATTGCTGTGTTCCGGTTTAAAGGGTGTGGGTGCCGGTGAAATTACTGGCACGTGAGGCTGAACATCTGCATGTATGCCTCAAGTTGATGGACGCAGGGCAGTGCATCGTAGGGCACTGCTGAGCTGAGTCTGAGTCGAGCCTCACTCAAGCATAGATTATTGTCATTTTTCAATAGAGAACTGTTCAGAAATCTTTGCTTGAGGCTCGACTCAGACTCAAGTATTGTTTCAGAATACGGGCCTAAGTCTCCGAAGAAAAATACCCTGCATGATTAATATTATTGGTTTTCTAGGAAAAAGAAATGCATTCTTCTAAAATGTGGTAGCTATAAGTTTTACGATGAATTGGTACTAACCTGTGGCCAGCAGTTCCAGCATCCAGATTACTTGCGTGATCCTTTGGAGCTTGTCAAGGAGGTGGAGTTAGTACAACATAACTATTATATATAATACTAGCGGAACCAACAGACGTTGTCCTGCATGATATTTCAAGCAATTAGGATATTATACAAAGTATGAAATGAAAGACAAATAATACAGTTATTTGTGAATCTAAACCATCCAGGGTGCCACCCAAACAAAAAATAATTCAAGTCGGTCCAGCCGTTTAGGAGGAGTTCAGTGACATACACACGTACAGTAGAATTATATATATAACTAGCTGTCACCCGCGACTTCGTCCGCGTGGTTAGTATAAAGTCATAGTTTGAGTTCGTTTAAAAGAAACTATTTTATGGTGGAAAGCGGACAACTATTGATATGTTTTCACTGTTTTTTGCGTATTTTTTTAGAGTTATTTTTTGTGAATTTGCCTTAGTGGCTAAGTTGGGTTATGTATGCGTTGGTTTTACATGACCAAGTGCTGGTTACCTTAGTTTTGAGTTTGCATTCAAAACTATATAAAGTGTGTTCGAAAGATGGTAAATGCTGTTGTAGCCGATTTTTTTCAGCTGTGTTTAGTTTTGGTATGATAGGTGCTTCCCGCAATTTTGTCTTAGTGGTTATCATGGGGTTTTTTGTAAACCTTTGTGTGTATTCAAACCTGGTGACAGATGCTGCGGTAGCAGAATTTTTTAAATGTTTTTTTGCGTATTTTGTAAAGCTCTTTTTCGTGATTTTGTTTTAGTGGCTAATTTGGGCTATCGTATTCGTTGGTGTACAATTGAATCTTGTTTTTTTAGTTTGACATGATCAAATGCAAGTTACCATCGTTTTGAGCTTGTACTTTAGAGTGTATTTGAATTTGAAGGTGAGTGCTGTTGTAGCCGTTTTTTTTCAGCCTAAACACCGCTGTCTCTCTTTAAGTATGATAGATGATTCCCGCGATTTTGTCTTGGTGGTTATCATCGGTTTTTTTGTAAACATTTGTGTGTATTAAAACCTGGTGACAAATGCTGCGGTAGCTGAAATTTTTTAATGTTTTTTTTTGCGTATTTTGTAAAGCTATTTTTTGTGATTTTATGTTATATTAGTGGCTAATTTTGGGTTGCGTATGCGTGTTGGTGTATAATCGAATCAATTTTTTTAATTTGACGTGACCAACTGCTGGTTACCATAGTTTAGAGCATGTACTTTAGAGTTTATTTGAATTTGAAGGCGAGTGCTGTTGTAGCCGATTTCTTTCAGAGGTGTTTAGTTTAGGTATGATAGATAATTCCCGCAATTTTGTCTAAGTCGTTATCTTTGGTTTTATAGTAAACCTTTGTGTGTATTCAAACCTGGTTACAGATGCTGCGGTAGCTGAAATTTTTTTAATGTTTTTTTTGCGTATTTTGTAAAGCTCGTTTTCGTGATTTGTTTTAGTGGCTAATTTGGGCTATCGTATTCGTTGGTGTATGATCGAATCTGGTTATTTTAGTTTGACATGATCAAATGCAAGTTACCATAGTTTTGAGCTTGTACTTAAGAGTGTATTTGAATTTGAAGGCGAGTTCTGTTGTAGCTGTTTTTTTTCAGCGGTGTTTAGTTTAAGTATGATAGATGATTCCCGCAATTTTGTCTTGGTGGTTATCATCGGTTTTTTTGTAAACATTTGTGTGTATTTAAACCTGGTGACAAATGCTGCGGTAGCTGAAAATTTTTAATGTTTTTTTTTGCGTATTTTGTAAAGCTATTTTTTGTGATTTTATGTTATATTAGTGGCTAATTTTGGGTTGCGTATGCGTGTTGGTGTATAATCGAATCAATTTTTTTAATTTGACGTGACCAACTGCTGGTTACCATAGTTTAGAGCATGTACTTTAGAGTTTATTTGAATTTGAAGGCGAGTGCTGTTGTAGCCGATTTTTTTCAGCGGTGTTTAGCTTAAGTATGATAGATGATTCCCGCAATTTTGTCTAAGTGATTATCATTGTTTTTTTTGTAAACCTTTGTGTGTATTCAAACCTGGTGACAGATGCTGCGGTAGCTGAAAATTTTTTAATGGTTTTTTTTGCGTATTTTGTAAAGCAATTTTTTGTGATTTTATGTTGTATTAGTGGCTAATTTAGGGTTTCGTATGCGTGTTGGTGTTTAATCGAATCAGATTTTTTTAATTTGACATGACCAGCTGGTTACCATAGTTTTGAGCATGTTCTTTAGCCATTTTTTGAAGCGGTGCGGTGTTTAGTTTCGGTATTATAGGTGTTTTCCGCGATTTTGTCTTAGTGGTTACGGTGGGGTTTATGTAAACTTTTGTGTGTATTCAAATTTGGTGACAGAAGCTGCGGTAGTAGATTTTTTTTACTGTTTTTTTGCGTATTTTGTAAAGCAATTTTTTGTGATTTTTCTTTAAACTATTTTTCCCTTTTTTCTTCTTTTAGGGAAATATTTTTCCTATTTTCTTTCTTAGTGCACCTTTGCTCTATAAGAGGAACACATCTTCCAAGTTTCATGCTTCTAGGACTAATGGTTTAGGCTGTGTGTTGATTTTTCTTTAAACCTTTTTTCCCCTTTTTCTCCTCTTCGGGAAATAATTTTCCAATTTCCTTTCTTAGTACACCTCTACGCTATAAGAGGAACATACCCTCCAAGTTTCATGCTTCTAGGACTAACGGTTTAGGCTGTGCGTTGATTGTCAGTCAGTCAGTGAGTCAGTCAGTCAGTCAGTAACGAAAGAGTTTTATATATTTAGATTAGTGGCTAATTTTGGGTTGCGTATGCGTGTTGGTGTATAATCGAATCAATTTTTTTAATTTGACGTGACCAACTGCTGGTTACCATAGTTTAGAGCATGTACTTTAGAGTTTATTTGAATTTGAAGGCGAGTGCTGTTGTAGCCGATTTTTTTCAGCGGTGTTTAGCTTAAGTATGATAGATGATTCCCGCAATTTTGTCTAAGTGATTATCATTGTTTTTTTTGTAAACCTTTGTGTGTATTCAAACCTGGTGACAGATGCTGCGGTAGCTGAAAATTTTTTAATGGTTTTTTTTGCGTATTTTGTAAAGCAATTTTTTGTGATTTTATGTTGTATTAGTGGCTAATTTAGGGTTTCGTATGCGTGTTGGTGTTTAATCGAATCAGATTTTTTTAATTTGACATGACCAGCTGGTTACCATAGTTTTGAGCATGTTCTTTAGCCATTTTTTGAAGCGGTGCGGTGTTTAGTTTCGGTATTATAGGTGTTTTCCGCGATTTTGTCTTAGTGGTTACGGTGGGGTTTATGTAAACTTTTGTGTGTATTCAAATTTGGTGACAGAAGCTGCGGTAGTAGATTTTTTTTACTGTTTTTTTGCGTATTTTGTAAAGCAATTTTTTGTGATTTTTCTTTAAACTATTTTTCCCTTTTTTCTTCTTTTAGGGAAATATTTTTCCTATTTTCTTTCTTAGTGCACCTTTGCTCTATAAGAGGAACACATCTTCCAAGTTTCATGCTTCTAGGACTAATGGTTTAGGCTGTGTGTTGATTTTTCTTTAAACCTTTTTTCCCCTTTTTCTCCTCTTCGGGAAATAATTTTCCAATTTCCTTTCTTAGTACACCTCTACGCTATAAGAGGAACATACCCTCCAAGTTTCATGCTTCTAGGACTAACGGTTTAGGCTGTGCGTTGATTGTCAGTCAGTCAGTGAGTCAGTCAGTCAGTCAGTAACGAAAGAGTTTTATATATTTAGATTATCCTAGTATTATACTAAATCGGTCCAGCCGTGTAGGAGTTCAGTGACATACACACGTACAGTAGAATTATATATATATATCCTAGTATTCTACTATGTAAAATAGTAGAATATTAGAGTAGTTCATCATCATCATCAGCCTGAAGAAGTCCACTGCTCGACATATGCCTCTTCTACACATTTCCAGGAAGGGCGATTCTGAGCTTTTTCCATACACCGACTTCCTGCGATCTTAACAATGTCGGTTTATCTGGTGGGTGGGCGACTAACGTTTTGCTTTCCGGTTTAATAATAGTAGTGAAGTTCCAAAATTTCAAAATCTGTGACATATTTGAAAAAAAAAACATACATAAAAATATTTCTATCAGTTTACTGTTTACATGTTATTTTTCCTCCTAGACTTGGCAAAGCATGCGATAGGATACTGATGGACAATCCTAAGTACCTGCCCGACAAAGTGCCTCTGCTACCAGAAATGCCGGAGAATGTTATGATGATCAACTCTCTGTTCGAAGCCAACATCTGTCTCAGGAAACTGTTGCACATCATCAACGAATATAGTAAGTATTTTTAAGAATAATTTAACTTAAATAAATATTTAGTCCTAGTCTGCTAATCTAATTTATGTAAGTCAACTTAATGTAGATTTGTGTGAGCACCCTACACAGCACCCGCAAATCCTGCAAAGTGAAATAAGGTGTATTAGGCACAACAAAAATTAAGCATAGGTATTTTTAATAATTTTAACTGAAATCTGAAATTACTGGCCCGTGAGGCTAAACATCTGTATGCATCAAGTTCATGGACCTGAAGTTCGTGACCAACGCAATGCTTATTATAGGCGATGGTTACCACTTAAAATCAGGTCCATATTATCCTCTATTCCATCAGCTAGTAGTAAAAAAATAAAAAATATTCTAAGGAAGTATAATATATTGGAATATACTGACTTCTTTAGAATATTTTTTATTTTTATTTTTTAGTTTGATATAAACCCGTTCGGTCTTATGGACATGCGTGAGAACAAACAATAAAGATACAAAAAGATTAATGTCATGTCTTTGCACAGAAGAATCACCCTATTGCCTAAGCGCGATGAACCCAGTAGTGGTCTACGGGGATTGCATAGAAGCGTACAGCTGTATAGCCGCTCTCCTAGAGCTGGGATTGTCAGCCGAAATGATTACTTTCGTCGAACCGTTCCCTCCTGAAGATACAACGAAGTTACGGGTTAATTGCTTCAATAATGAGACGGTACTTATAATTACACTCATCTCAGAAAAACTATTGGTTCAAATAAGGAGGAAACTTTCGGAAAAACTGGCTGTGTTTGTGTCTAGATCTAGTCATTGAATCTTTAATTGTTCTTCTTAGACTATTTTAGGAAATTTATCCCATGAATCATCATCATCAGCCTGCCAAAATCTACTCTACCTTCCCTATACGTTTCCAAGAAGATACATTTTTAGCCTTCACCTTCCACCGACTTCTCGTGATCTTATTTTCGTCAGTCAGTCGGGGGACATTTACCGAAATATATCTTTCCAAAGATTTATTTTAATAAATTACTTATCTTTTGGCTATTTTTAACCAAATGAGTGTGCCACACCTATGCGGTACCCTAATAATATTACTATCTAACAAAGTAGGCTATAAACAATTTTGCTTGAACTTAGTTTTATTAAGCCAGTATTTTTTCTACTGTCTCTATTTAAGGTGCCATTTTGTAAAAGTGTTGTGTTCGTAAAAGTAGCACTATCATTGCACAATATAGAATTTATCACTACACACTAAAAAGGTTTGGTCCTTTTGAGTATTCTTACTAGGTCTGTATTGTATCTTTAGGTTGATGAAAGAGTTCAAGCAAACTTAGAAACAGTTGGTATAAAAGTGTACCGTAACTGCTACTTATCGAGCTGGCGTCAGCGTTACAACCATGTGGATGGTTTGAACTTGATGTCGCCCTTACAAGCCACTTGTCTCCCTTGCTTTGCTCTCTTCTACTATGGACTGAAGGCTATCGATATTTACGCCTTTAAAGGTACGTATCACGAGTATTTAGGATATTTTTAATTTTTTAGCTTAAAGCCCATCACACACGTGATATAATAAATATTATGGTATAAGTTTGTGACGTCATAGAAATATATTATTGTAGATGCGTGACTTGAAAACTTGTTGATAGATAAAAATTATACTTTTGATGAACCCTTTGCAACGTTATATGTTTCTTTCGATATTAAAAGAAAACAATTATAAATTGTAAATGAGGAACGAACCTACGCGCTCCAGGGCAAAAGGCAGAGCCAAACTGAGTTGTTAGGGCTGTCCATCTCTTCTTCTTGCCCTTATCCCACTTTATGTGAGGGCTGTCTAATGAAAATATATCACTATCTCTTTCCATCACAGCGATAAATGAATGCGGTCTAGTTTACGACGGCGGACTAGTCGTAGGACCAGCCTTTGACACCAACGACCCTCATGTGTATGGGGCTGGTACTTGCGCTAAGTACTCGCGACGGTTGTACGCTACCAGTCGGGCACATCGGAATTATTGCTCCGAAGATGTCGGTGAGGCGGTACTGTGGAAAAGAATAGTATTATAATTAAATACATTTATTTTGACGTGATAACGTCTTATAAATCGATGGAGCCGGCTGCACGCACGAAAAAACATGACTCATGCGTCGTTACGTCGTTTCGTCGTTCCATTTACCTGAGCCCGAGCCCGGGTCGGGTAATGGGTAAGGGTAAATGAGGGTAAGGGTAAATGAGGGTAAGGGTAAATGAGGGTAAGGGTTCGGTCGGGTTCCGGGTCCGGGTCCGAGAGTTCGAGTCCGAGTCCGAGTCCGAGTACGCGAGTCCGCGAGTATTTTCTTATGACGTTATCACGTTCAACTATCGTCAGTAAACCGACTTTACAGACAACCGATTTTTTTTCTCTTTGTGAAAGGCTTTTCCGGGGAAGTACTACCACCATTCCTGTTTCTGCCGTGAAGCAGCATGAAGGGTTTAAAGGCAGTTTGAAGGGTGTAGGTGCCGGAGAAATTACTGGCACGTGAGGCTAAATATCTGTATGCCTTAAGTTGATAAAGGCAGTGCATCGCAGGGTACGTCCCTGACGTCCGTGACCTACGAGGCAATTCCTGGTTATAGTTGATGGTTATATATCTTGAGAGCTCTGCAAATAGTGATACAAAACACTCTAATACTTAAAAAAGCAGCCAAGTGCGAGTCGGACTCGCCCATGAAGGGTTCCGTAGCACGACGAACTACAAGAACCTTTATATATGTTACTTGATGTAACATAATAAGGTTCCTGTAGTTCGTTGAAAGGTAAATTGCGGTTTACGGTTTATGACGTATAAAAAAAAAACTACTGACTAGATCTCGTTCAAACCAAATATCGTTGAAAGTTTACATAGTAATGTACAACATATATTTTTTTTAGTATTATCATTCTCTTACTTTAGAAGTTAGAGGGGGGGGGACCAACTTTTTTCCACTTTGGAAGTGTCTCTCGCGCAAACTATTCAGTTTAGAAAAAAACTATATTAGAAACCTCAACATCATTTTTGAAGACCTATTTATAGATACCCTACACGTATGGGTTCGATGAAAAAAAAATTTTTGAGTTTCCGTTTATGACGTATAAAAAAAAAACTACTGACTAGATCTCGTTCAAACCAAATATCGTTGAAAGTTTACATAGTAATGTACAACATATATTTTTTTTAGTATTATCATTCTCTTACTTTAGAAGTTAGAGGGGGGGGGACCAACTTTTTTCCACTTTGGAAGTGTCTCTCGTGCAAACTATTCAGTTTAGAAAAAAACTATATTAGAAACCTCAACATCATTTTTGAAGACCTATTCATAGATACCCCACACGTATGGGTTCGATGAAAAAAAATTTTTTGAGTTTCAGTTTTAAGTATGGGGACCCCCAAAATTTATAGTTTTTTTTCTATTTTTGTGTAAAAACCTTAATGCGGTTCACAGATTACATCTACTTACCAACTTTCATCAGTCTAGCTTTTATGGTTTCGGAGAAAAATGGCTGTGACTCGGCCGGACAGACAGACAGACAGACATGACGAATCTATAAGGGTTCCGTTTTTGCCATTTGGCTACGGAACCCTAAAAAACAGCTTGTACCTAAGAACCTGTCAGTCGGGTACATAAGGGCGAGCATAATACAATAAGGCTAGATATAATACGGATAAGATATAAGGCTATATAATATTTTTAAGTATTTTACAGCTGGCAAAGATCTTTCTAAGGAAACTAGATCCATTTGTGATGGGCGAATTCGACATGGAGCCCTGTGAACTCATACCTAGATATAGTTCTAGTTTGATAGCGTAAATAATATTTTTATTTTTTTATAAACTACCATTATTCACTGATAATGTAGAAAATTGAATGCAACTTTCTTTTATGTATTCGAAGAACCGACGACATTGTCAAGATTGCAGTTCGTCGGTGGATAGAGCCCTATTTTTTTTTTTTATTAGAGTCTCCAACATCGTATACACCAGTTCATTCATAAATGATATAAAGAAAACCAAAAAAACATGTCATGTGCTACAACAATTATAGGGACATACTACATGTATGTGATAGGGAAAAGTATTTCTATCCCATTTTACCCATGTTTTCTCGCCATCTGTCACGCGTAGACTAATCTTGCGTGGACTTTAGTAACGGGTTCTTGACTTAGACTGGAGCTTAGTGTCTAGCATTCTAGAAAGTTCTAGCATTTGACAAAATCAATCTAACCTAACCATAGTATATAGCATTCGCTTACTGTTTTCAGTTTTAAAGGGGGATCTCAGCCTAGCCTTTCTAGTGCGACTCGTCTTACACTAGGAATGAGTCGAGCAAGGTAAGGCCACTTCTTCTTGACCCAATTAAAAAAAAAAAGCCAGCCGTGGGATCTAAAATGTCTCCTGCCCACGTACAAAGCCTCGCTTCAGTTTAAAATACATATTAAAAAAATGCCATAAGCAAATCATAGTTTTATTTTGCAGATGGCAACCTGTAATGAAGTTCGAATCGCCTCTAATACAGTCAGCTACATTACCAGGCCCGCTTTACTATATGAAGCTTCGGAAGCCAGGGACCGAGATTCCTATGGAGGTGCAAATGCGCCTACCGCATCAGGTATGATGTATAATAATAAATACTAAGTAAAAGTACTTATTGACTGACCTCTCAGCTCAGTAAATAAATAAATATTTTTGACAATCCACACTTTCACCACACAAATATTTGTTTTCGATAGGGATCGAACCCACGACCTACGGCTCAGAAGGCAAAGCTACAACCAACTGAGCTGAGAGGCCAGTCAACTGCCAGTCAGTTGGTAGTACTTAGTTTTACCTTCTACGCCGTAGGACGTGAGTTTCGATCTCCACCGAGAACAAATATCTGTGTGGTGAACACAGATGTTTGTTCTCTGTCTGGGTGTTATAAATGTATTCTAATTATTCACAAATAAAATGAATATAAGTATTATATCAGTTATTTGGTTCCCAAAGTACAAGCTCTGCTTTATTTGAGGCCTGGTAGTGTTGTGTGGATGTCTACAACACCTATTTATTTATTATTATTTGGGGCTAGATAGTGTTGTGTGGATTGTCTACAATATTTATTTAAAATTATTAAATGCAAGCAAAACTTGTATTTTGTATAGACATATCGCTGGTTAAATGCTAAGGTGCCACATCTCAAAATTTTAGGAAATCGTTTTTATTACAAAAATGGCGTTTAAAATAGCCATTTCATAGTATGAGTAAAAGACACCTTTCATTTTCGCATTAAAAACTACCAAAAAAGCAGATATGACTGTTTAGCATTTATACACTTTGGCGCCAAATTTCAGAGCTAAGCAGCCACTTTGTGAGTTGTGGTTGAGTGGTTGGCAGAATCGCATGCAAGTTATAAGCTAGAGTGCCGTATCTCAAAAAAATAAGCTATGTTAACTAAGATTTATATTCAAAAGTGTCTTATTTCGAAATGTGGTCCTTTTGAATATAAATCAACGTCAAGACATAATAATTATTTTTATGTGCTAAGGTAACACATTCTAAAATGTGGTAGAGACACCTTAGCACGAGAAATCTTATTGTAATTACATCGTTTTTATATTCAACAATGTCATTTTTGAAATGCGATTGTTTTGTACATAACTTTTACGTGAACCTAATTATATTGCTTGGAGCTTAAGTGACATTTTTGAGATGTGTTTGCTTTGCACATAACTTTTACGTGAATTTTATCATATTTCTTGGAGCCTAAGTTTAATTTTTGAGATGTGTTTGCTTTGCACATAAGTTTAAGGTGAACTCAATCATATTTCTTGAAGCCAAAGTTTAGTTTTTAAGATTAACTTTTCTTGATCTTACTTGTTTCAAATTTTGTGTGAAGGCTACCATTATTGTTTAGCACGTTAATGTAATTTTTGAAATGACGTGCTTGTTATAAATATTTTTAAAGGGTTTTAGGTACTGTTTAAACTGTAACATAGGCTATGTTACATGATATAAAATGCGTCTATTTTGCATATAAAACCTACACGAAATTCAATTCATTTTGATGACGCGAGCGTCACTGGGTATAATTATAAAATTAGACAAAGTTGTACAAATTCTCTCTCAAATTCGAAAATTATCCCTATCGGGGTTTTTAGTTTTTAAAAAGGTACTTAAATTTAATTAAATCAAATGAAGAAAGTATTTATTTACAACGTCTATATTTTTTGAGAAAACCAATTGCTTGTACAACTTTGTTTTATTTACTTTATTTGTATTTTCATAGAATGAAAAGCACAGCACAAATAATACTAAGCATGGTTTCAAATCATCAACCAAGGAATTATGATGTTTATGAAGCTTTGGCTCCAGCAGTTCAAAAAATATCAAATTATTTATTCGAGAATTCAGTTTTACGAAAACTAAAATACACAATAGACTAATACGAAGCCTGTATCGCTGGAGACATATAAGAGTTTTCAAAATGCGCTAAGTGGCGAACAAAAAGACGTTATTTGAAATGTAAAGGAACAATAAATAAACCACAGTTGATAGAAAACATCATACGTCAAGAACAGTAGGCCTACCACAAGCTCTGCCTGGCTCCGCCTCCGGCTCCGGTTTTGAGTCTGTGTGAGTGTTAACTAAACAAGCCCTACGTCGATACGACACACATACAGTATAATACACTGGTAAGCACTCACACAGACTCAAAACCAGACAGAGCCTGTGGTAGACCCTAAAGGAATTTAAATTGAAAAGAGATGTGATTAAAACTATGTTAATGGTAGTAGTTGCATTTTATTTTGATAGGAATATTATTTTTCTTTGTGTTTTAATTTGAAAAAATTGGTTTATTAGTATTTTTTTAAAACTTTGTTGTTCGTGTAGCATTTATATTGCATAATATTACTAGTTTGTGATTCAAAACTTTAAAAAAGGTTGATTTAGTGTAATCAACTAATAATAAATCATAACTTTTTAATGAAATGAGGTCCTTTATTGATATTTTTTTGTTTACATGTGCCTTAATTTTTATATGCTAAAGTAACTTATCTAGTTTTTTAAGACTTTGGGTTATAGTTACGGAAAAACTATAAATGCACTTTGATTCCAATTAAAATTACGCGTCGATTGGTAGGTAATAACTTAGGTATTAAAAGAAATAAAGGCTCATTTATTAAAAAAAACAACTTTTGAAACTTTAAAATGGCTCTACTGAAAAAAATCATATTTTGGAATGTGGCAGTTTAGCATTTAACCAGCGATATGCTACGCCGTAGACCTCTACGAAAGAGGAAAATTTGAATATTTTTGGAACATTATATAATTTATTGATTTTATAGTGTTTACTACGCTTAAAAAAATCACAAAGATATAAAAAAAACTTCATTATATTTTATACATCTTTGAACCTCATCTGTGTTGTTTAACAAACCAAAATACAACCGAATTGAAAACCTCTTTTTTTTATTTGAAGTCGGATAAAATTTTACGTTGAAAGTGTATGCGTAATAAACCGGGTATTTTCTATTTTTTTTTAAACCCAGGGTCACATTCTCTTAACTGACAAGAACGGCAACTACTTCCGCCTTCAACTGAATGTGTTACATTGCGTCGTTGCTGTCACCTGCTTGTCCAAGAAGCGCTTCTCTGCAGAAGTTATCTCGCAGTTGTATGGAAAGCATGAGGCGTTCTTCAACAAACTACTTTCTAGGTTCAAGGTAACAGATTTAAACTGACTGCCTTCACAGCTCAGTTGGTAGTAGCTCTGCCTTCTGAGCTGGGGGGCGTGGGTTCGATTCCCACCGAGAACAAATATTTGTGTGGTGAACATAGATGTTTGTTCTCTGTCTGGGTGTTATTATTGTATGCTATGTATGTATTTACAAAAAAAAAAGCATTTAAGTATCATATCAGCCTAGCATCTGGTTCCCATGGTACAAGCTCTGCTTAATTTGGGGCTAAATAGTGTTGTGTGAATTGTCCACAATATTTATTTAATTATAACATGGATTTAAACGCCGTATAGCTCCATGACTTAAATATTATCACCCACTCCAGTTTCAGGGAAACTCCCTTCCGTGCACTATCAAGTAGTGGAATGATCTATTGCCGAGGTGTTTCCTAGTCTCCTAAGAGACTATAGCATGGGTTTATTAAAAAAGGGCGTTTTAAAATGTAGGGTTGGCAACGCGATCTATTGATAACGGCTACAGGTAAACGCTTGAAATAAAACACAGAACACTTAGTTATATGTACCTCTATATTGACTTGAAAGATAAATAATAAGATTAAATTGTAAAAGGGGGCTCCAATACAACAAACATAACTGTTTTGCCGTTTTTATAGATGGTACGGCACCCTTCGTACGCGAGTCCGCTAGCACTTGGCCGGTTTTTTTATTATTTTTGTATGATTCTTATACAAACAAAATCATAATATATAGTAGTATTATTAGGCAACAAATATTGCACATCGGCTAATTTCGGCTTCATAGAGCGTTGTGTGCTTCAGAAAGAGATATCACTCTACGAAAGCAGAAAAGCGTAGGTAGAGTAGACAGGCACAGAAACACATAGGTAGTAAGCATATTGTTCACGTCAGTCTTGAGTATATCAAATTAGTTTATGCATATCATGCACATTCAAAACAGAATCTTAATGCTATGAACGCAGATGTGATTTTGCAAATGCATTATCATGTTAGGATTGAACCACATAACATGATGTACCGAACTTTGAAGGTACTCGTAGAGGGCAATGACCTGAATATACCTCCACACATTTCTGGAGTGCTCTGTTATAAATGTAGCGGTCCACAACGGGCTTTCATAGCTCAGTTGATAGTAGCTCTGCTTACTGTACTGTTGTGGGTTCGATTCCTAGGTCCGATAAACATTAATGCGGAACAAAACAAAACATTTTTATTCAAAAATAAATATTTGACTAAATTTTTAAAGCAGAAAGCTACATTTTTGTTTTATAAGTACCACTCAGTTGTCTTGCTATTTGAATTGCTGTCATTTTCCAAAAACTTTTTCTATTTATACCGACTTTAAGTACTTCTATACCGACGATACAAAAATACTATTTTCAGTCCTCCCGATCTTTGAGTTTCCTCAATTTTAACAGTGTCATCGGTCCATCATCAGATAGTTAATAATAATTGAATTTACAGATGAATCTAATAGAAGACCTGTTTGAGTTCTTCACTCAGCCGTGGATGTCGGCTCTATACCAGGAGACATTTGCAGATTTGCTGAAAGATATCAACGATCAAGATGTGGGCACGGTATGTGTACAATTTTATCTATACATTATAGATGTATAAATAAAATTGGAATGTCTGTTTGTAATATTGAAATAACAGTTTTTTACTACATGAATATATGAACTGGCAACTAGACTCACCTAGCTTTGAGACGTTTCAAAGTGATTCTTGTAATCCTACTGAATAAATACACTTTTGATTTTGATTTTAAATAAACACGGTACCTACATACATACACCATCATAACAATTTTTTCAATTTCTGTCTGTATATTATGTCTGTTTGTTCCGGCTAATCTCTGAAATGGCTGGACCAATTTTGACGAGACTTTTATTGGCAGGTAGCTCATGTAATAAAGAGTAACTAAGGCTACTTTTATTTAGAAAAAAATCTTTCATTTTAGAAGTAAGTAACGGGAACTGGGCGACTGAAGCCGCGGGTGGCTGCTAGTTATTAAGTAAAAACTAACAGACACTAACAGTAGGATCAGTTCACAAACTAAAAGTCGCCCGGAACATGAGTTTCTTTGTTCGTAACTAGTGATGAATGAAGACAGATACGTGATTCTTGTCTTGCTTCGTAACCAGTTACGAAATAAGAACTGTATTTTATTAGAACAGAACTATTTTTTAGGTCATAACCCGGTTATGAAAATATTTAATCCCCATGCACGATAGATATACTTCATCAGATGTCTTAGTAACAAATACCAATATTGACTTTGAAAATTTATAAAATCATATTACGAAGTTGATTTCAGGTGTATGATCTAGTGAAATCAAGATTCACACTACACGAAGAAAGAACAAAATCCACAACGTCGTTCATGTCTGCCTGTAATGTTCCTAGTTGTGGATTTGGTCCAAAGGTATTATTTACTTGTTTTTAATTGACCCTGCTTATAAGATGTTTTACTAATAATTATAAGTTTAAAAAACTTGAGAAACCGACTTCATTGCCAAACGGCTAAATCGATTTTAATGAAATTTGTTTGGGACAATTTGAACGTAAGAATAACCTTCCAAATAAAAAAATAATTTTCTAAATCGGTTTATAAATGACGGAGGCATGCAGTTACAAACATTAAAAAAAAATATTTTTAAAAAAATGGCAACACCGATTTTAATAAAATTAAAATGGGACCAATCTGGAAGCAGTACCTTTCAGATAAAAAAATAATTTTTCAAATCGGCTCAAAAATGACGAAGTTATGCGGTAACAAACATTAAAAATAAAAAAAATAAAAATCCTCCTCCTTTTTGATTGGAAGTCGGTTAAAAATGAATGAAGAAAGCAAATTTTCACTATATTATATTTTTACACAAAAGACTTATTATTATATTTTAACATATTTTATTTTATTGTGTATGCTTCGCCCATACTCGTACTATAATGCTTCTGTCCAGCCAAAGGTTATCTGGAAAAAATCGCTATTAGCGATAAGACCGCCTATTGTACCTCTAGTTTTTAAGTATTCTATTAGTAGATGTTTTACCTTACAATTTTTGGTGTACAATAAAGTAATATTCTAATCTAACAATTCCGTGAAAGTAAAAGATTTTTGAAAAAGATAAATATGCAGTTATTGTTTTCTTATAAATCGAGGGCATGGCTCCTTTCACGACTTTTCCCTAACTCTCGTGGTTTCGGACTTGGCCATCACCGCCCATCTCAAAAAACCACCCTGTATACTATAACTATACTTCCCTGTACTGTTAATGCCAGTTTCCTACTCACATAGGAACTGGGTTATTATTAATGATATTGCAAATTATTAACATAATTGTATTATTGTTTCAGGATGCGCACAATCTTGGCACTTTCCGCTCGGTGATAGATCGATTCGTAGCGAGAACGAGCAGTGTTCAAATTGTTAGTTTGTTTATCCTACTTCCTACAAATCTATATTTATAAAAGAAAGTCGTGTTAGTTACACTATTTATAGCTCAAGAACGGCTGAACCGATTTGGCAGAAAATTAGTGGGGAGGTAGCTTAGAACCGGAAGAAGGACATAGGATACTTTTTATCCCGAAAAAGCAACGGGAACGGGCGAGCGAAGCCGCGGGCGGCCTCTAGTATTATAAACGCGAAAGTTTGTAAATATGGCTGTTTGTTACTCTTTCACGTAACTACTGATTGGATTTTAATGAAACTGTACATTAATATAGGCTTATGCATCAGAATAACACAAAGGCTTCAATGTATAAAGATATTGTAACGGAGAACGGATGTTAGTAACGGGAACGGGGCGAAGCCGCGGGCTGTGTAAAGTTTAACCACTATCTTTTCGAAATGTATTGGTGGATATTCTGTTAGTGTTCAATAAATATAATAAAATTAAAATAAATAAATACAACGGTTTTATTTTCAGGTAAACGCATCGAAAGCTGTTGACATTCCTTCGGTAAGCGTTATTATTAAAATAAATAATTTTATATATACCTTAACATCATTTTCACAAATGACAAGGTGATGTAAAAAGGTTACTTCCATTGGTCAATCCACACAACACTATCTGACCCCAGACTAAGCAGAGTTTGTACTTCTACTGATATACTGCTTATATATTTTTTTTGTAAATACATACTTAGAATACAATAGAACACCCAGACAGAAGAAACATCTACGTTCACCACACAAATATTTCATCTCGGTGGGGATCGAACCCACGACCTACGGCGCAGAAGGCTGAGCTACTACCAACTGAGCTGAGAGGCCAGTTAACGTCAGGCATGCTTTCGAACTTAAAGGTTTTTCGACATTTTATTTTTTATTTATTTATTTTATTTTATTTATTTATTAATTAAAACGGTTACACACCAATTACATTAATTAAAAATATAGAAGAGTATAAGAAAGTCAATAGCAATAACAATACAATTTCCGATTAATAATTAATATAACTTAACAAATTAAATACACATCAACACACATGCCATGCCGGTTTCCTTCACCGTTTCTCCTTCGTAGTTCTCTCCCAAAGACTTATCTCTCTCATTGGTACACGACTGGATTTGAATCCACGACCACCAACTACCATGCAGTAGACCACCAGTGTTCTTATAATAAACTATCCATCTAGGAGTGCGGTCAAAGTGCAGCCATACGCGACGAGGCGGCTGGCTTCTGGGCCACGGTCGGCGGCGAGCGCATTGCCACAGCGCACCTAGCGAACTACATCAGTAGAAACAGTGTTACCAACTCACACTACGCCACGCCCAGCCCTTCTGAGCACACTTAGCTGGTAACATTGTGTTCAGGTGAAAGGTCCATTATATTGAACCATCGAATTAAAAAGTGTGGAACGTAACTCGTTTATTTTATTTTGCGCTAACACAATGCATTTGTGTTAGTGCATCTTATGAACTTTAACAGATACAGTGTTACTAACTCTCACTACGCTACGTCCAGGCCTCCTGAGCACACTTAGCTGGTAACATGTTATCTGCTTTTAATGTCAATAGAAATCATAATTTTTGTATTACCTCCCGTTATACAGGCTTGTCCTTAGTGCGGGGACCTCCCCCAGTAATTTGTGTAAACCTTGATGTTCTTTTGGTAAATAAATTAATTTGTATTTGTAACATTGTGAATGTTCCGGGGAAGGGCTGGTATATTGAACCATCGAATGAATAAATATGTAAACAAATTTATTTTCTCGTGACCAAATAGTTATTAAACTTCTTGTTATAGATTTTTTTTGTAATTTGTTTTTTTCTATGATGTGGGAGCCGAAATGCGCGTATTGAACTCGTATTTCATAATTTTCTCTTCTCTCCGTCTACTACTAACCATTATTGAGACACTATAAAACAAACAAATCTTTGATATTTCATTCAAAATGGTTCACCATGCGTCATGCGCGATGGATGTGCGATACGATATAGGCTGCCCTTAGTGCGGGGTCCATTGTATATTTAGTTTTTTTTGTTTAAACTAAATTCTTAAAAAAAAAACTTTGTATTGTACCTGACCTCTTATTACAAAGGACGCCTCATGTGACATACTAAGGGTTATATAAGTGGTAGCACTAAAAACGTGTGGCTTAAAAGTAGTTTCCATACTTCGTTGTTCGATAAATAAAAATACATTTTACATTTTAGACAATTTATTTCATTTTACACATGTTTAGTTAGACGTGTTGCCTTAAATTATATTTACATGAGATGATCGGAATGACCGTTGACGTAACGGAGAATCAATTATTTGAATTTAGAACAGTCTTAATTGATTTAATTCTGTACAAAATACAACCGAATTCAAAACCACCTGCTTTTTTATTTGAATTCGGTTAATAAGCCAAAATATTTGTTTGAAATTACTTATTACTATGAGATCGGAGTGACTAGTATTCCCATGTATTTGATATGAATGAGGGCTTATTTAAAAATGGACTTAACATTATCAGTTAACATTACAATATCGTTGAGCTGTTAACGCCTTAAATTATCATGCAAACCCAAATATTATTTACACAATTTTTTTAAGTAATGGCTCTTTTATGGTACCTCTATTCTCCTTCTTTGCTTGTTTTTGGCAGTTGTACACAAGGATACACATCAGACTAAACATTGCTCGCTCTTGTTCGTGTGGTAAAGGTGATATCAGACGGTTCACTCGGATGAATGTTCACTCGAGTGAATGGTTAATTTTTCTTTCATGCCATGTTCACTAATATTTCATTCGGTGTTCACACGTTTCATTTCGCGTGAAAAGTGCCGAATGAAAGGCAAAAATGAACAAAAAATGAATCGTCTGATATCGTCATTAGCCTTAAGCGTCATTTTTCTTTGTTTTAATGTAGCTTGAGCTGTATCCTTCTGTACCTTTGAATACTGATTTTTAAAACTATGGGCTTCTTTATTTTATCTATTACGCTTACGGCTTCTCTCGCTACAAATATTCAAAAATCTAGCATCCAAATATTGAAACGGTCGTTAAATTAAAATTTAAATAACAGATGAAAAAAGTAAAGTTTGAGATAGTTAAAAAATACATTAGGGTTGAGAATGAGTCTAAATATCCGATTCGAAGGTCGTGGGTTCAAATCCACTCGTGTACCAATGAGTTTTTCTGTCGAAAAATGTATGTGCACTATGCTAGTACTCTCAAAACGGTGAAGGAAAACATCGTGAGGAAACCGGCGTGTTGTAGAACCTAAAAAAAGTTCGAGCAACACGTGTCAGGGGTCACGCAAAAAGGGCGGCCACCAGCGGCCTACTTGCGGAAAAAACCTGCCCGCACATCAAGTGCGCATGATAAAACTTGCCGAACTTGCCGATGAGTCTAAATAAAAATATGCAGGAAAATTGAAAATAACTTTCTAAACAAAATATAGAATACAATAAACATTTTTTTCTTTATTATACACCTTACAAGCTAACAATAGAGAAACAAGTTCAAATTTTAAAATGAAGTAAATGTACAATGAGTAGTCTTATCCCTGAGAAGTGATAAGACCCCATTGTAGACACAAATGACACATAAAGGGTAAAAAATAAAATAGTCGGGAAGACCTTTCAAATAGAGCTACCATAAAATGTTATTCCAATGCTGAAATAGATTTAGGAACGATATACTTAACATAATTAGCTATGATCAAAATTTGTCGTCAGCATTTACTAATGGTTTGAAAGTTTTAATATAATTGTACTTGCATTTTATACCTATTCAGAAGAGGAATAGAGCCAGTGATAATAGAACTAACAAGAAAATAGTTACTTATTCTCTATTAAATTAAAAATCTGTACAGACTAGCATACACATTTACGCATATCATCGTGAAAACGGCCCTTAAATTAAAACACTATATACGGATATAAACACCAGTATTTTTTAACAAAACGTGTTGCAGTTTCAGATCATTACGAATACAGTTCATAAAAAAGTTTGGAGTTTTCCGAAATGAAATTACATGAGGTACTACATTGCTTTTAAATGTAATATTTTGGAATGCGTCGCGCTACGAATGGTCCGATGTAATTCATGCAAAATCGATCACATTTTGCACAATGAAACGCCATCGGCGAATATGGTAATATCCAACGCAATAAATTAATAAAAAAAAATGCGTAGCACACAACATCACCAGTGGGGGAATTGCATATCTTTTGTTGCAATCAAAACCTAATCGCAACTGCCAGTTTTGACACTTTTTTTAGCTTCAATTGCTATAAAAACGCATTGAAACAAACTTATGTTTGACAAGGAACGATTGCAAAAAGACTGAAAACATGAGATAGCGAATAGTAAAACTAGTACACAAGGATACGCATCCGACTATACACTGCTAGCTCTTATGTCCTTGCAGTAAGCGTCATTTTTCATTGTTTTTAGGTAACTTCAGCTGTATCCAACTGTACAACATATAAGTAGTGGTCGAAAAATGATGGCAACAAGATAATAAAATATGATTGTGATCGATGTCCTTATTTTGTATCAAAATTTTGATTGCAACAGAATTACAAAATCGCCCAGCTGGTCCCAAACTAAGCATGTTTGTAATGGCGACCATATTAAAATTATTGATAATTATACTTAAATATTAGGATTTAAAGTCAAACATCACATTTATAAGAATAAAGAATCATTCTATAGTTATATCGTAGTTGTATGAAAAGTTAGTCTAAGTGGTTTGCAATATTGACTCAGATAAAATACATATTCTTAGATTTATTTGTTAAGTAAAATAATGCCATTTCATATGTTGAGTAAGTATTCATTAATAGTGACACAGTAAAGATAATGAAAAAGTAAAAAAATCTTATCTTATGGTGTATTTCTTACTCGATGGTAAATTATTTGTAATTTGAATTTGTAATTAGCCAATTTTCTTTTATAGTTTTAAGTCCATTGTTGCACTTATACAGATAACACGGAACAAAACATCGACGTTACGAGTCGCGACAAACATTTGTAATCGAGATGCGATACGATAGTAGTTTGATACGACAGTAGTTTGAAATTGCACCTATAATAAAGATTTACGTTTAGCATCTTTGAATTTAATACACGACATTGTCCATTGCGCGTCGAAATTCACACCAAAATGATAACCGTATGTTGTGGTTCGCTGTCCACTGCGCGCTGACTACGGTGATGCGTAGTCATGCGCCGGCGCCGGCGAGTAATCGGCGCCGTGGAGCAGCGATTAGGTCTGGTATTGCAGCATTGGCGCGGCCGCTAGATTAGCGTGGTGGCCGCTGTTCATGCGGAGAGCGGACAACGACTTATTGTACCATTCGTCTTCAGCTGTCATACCTGGGGAAATAATTCAAAGTAAACTTCCACAGCTTTTTTCATACCGCATCGCTATTTTTCTAGGTACACTTGAAATCTAGTTACAGGCAAAAAAGTATTGTTTGTAATTTTAAACCGTATGCGTGTGCTAAATAATGTGACTTAGGAGAGTAATGAGTATGAATGTAGATGGATATTTGGGTAGAAGTAGGCCAAAGGAAAGATGGATGAACACTATGAACAGTGCGAAAGTTGACATGGATAAGAAAGAAGTGAATACAGAGATGACGGCTGATAGAAGAGAATGGAAGATGAGAGCATGTAATGCCGACCCCACTAAAAGTGGGATAGGGGCAGGAAGAAGAAGATGCGTGCCTCTGATCTGAAAATATTTGACGTAAAACATGCGCAAACTTATATTTTTTATGAGAAACATGGACGAAAGAAACCGATGGTCCATTGTTGAGCAAAGGTGTGTACGATTGGTAGAAGCTCGCCTTTGTACGCGTCTTATTTTTGGGTTTCTAAATGTATTTTTGTACAATAAAGTATAAAGAACAAATATTTAATCTCAGTGGGGATCGAAGCCACCTACGGCGCAGAAGGCATAGCTACTAACTGAGCTGAGAGGCCAGTCAATATGTTATAAGCTTGTTTATTATACTGTAGCAGTTGTTCATAATTTTATCTTATAAATCTCAACTAACTCAAAAACCAGAATATTAAAGTAACATCCCACCTTCCCCACAAAATAATAGCAAGGATACGCTACGAAAGCTCTACGAAACTCGTAGCGTGTCCCCTGAAGCGAGCTCAATCCCTACCGCTGCGGCATACATAGCTGTACATAATGTATAGGTGCCGAGGGTAGGGTAGCGAATAGTGACTGGATCTACCCTCGCGTTTTCTCAAGATGCAATCTCGCCGCAGGAAATAAGATATTTGCCAAGACGCCGCGAGGACGCCCGCCAAAGTAAATGTAGTGGAAATTTTCTTATTAGAATATCTACGGTACGATGCCTCGCCTCGATTACTTGCTCGCTTTTTGTTACGCAGGAATCTGGCCCGCGGCATCGTGTTTCATGCCCTATCGCGTACATACTTTTTGTTGTTTTTTTCGCCTAATCCGAGTGAGGGGCGGGGCACGAGCACGACATACTTGTAACATCGAAACATCTTTTTTAACGACTGGAATGTTTTTCTTTTATCTTGCGAAAATAAGACATAATACCCAAGTTATTGATTGTGTTTTAAACAAACGCAAACTATACCAGGAGATTTGATGTGTTTTTAAGCAAAATATTACATAATTTGTGTAATTAAGAATGTAAATCTTCATTAGATTCAAAGATGAGGCTACACTGGCTGCCAGTAAGTAGAACATCTTAATCTTACCGTACGTCTTCAGAGGTAGTTACAAATTAGTCATATCCGGCAACATAATCCAAGACTCGTACTATTTGGTTCTACTGATGTATCGCGCAAAGAAACTGTTTCCAAACTATCAAAAGTTTTCTACAAAGCCGCTCTGAACATTAATTGTTTAAAAGCTTCGAAAAAAAGGACTGGTGGCTATTTTAATAAATTGTAATCAAGTTTTTCTCTTTTTCAAGATCATCTGTTGGAACTTAGCCGCGATGGCGATGCCGGCGGGAACAAGTTTTCTCATTATCGCGAGGGATATTTGTATAAAAAGGAGGCCTCGATAGCCGAGCGCCGCTCCAACTTTATAATTGCCTTGACGGCTCTAATAGAAACTTGATGAAAGCTGCCTCCGCCGTCTACCGCTTTTTGTTCACGCTACAAACTTACATTTTAGTTCTTACTGATATTACGATGAATAATTTGTTTGGGGCGGGCGAAGTTAGATTGGTTACGGGAGATTTCACCGGAAATGTTATTCTGTAGGTTTATCGTTCAAGTAGGATTAACTTTGATATTTGATGCGGTTATCGATTTTAGTGAAAGTTATACCGATCTAAAGGAGTCTGTTTTAGATTACTCGAATTGTAATCGATTTACACAAGATAGTATAACCACAGATAAGATAATACTTTACTAGGTATAACTATTAATTTGGCAAATTTTAAAAATAAAATACTGCTCCCTATTGAATGTATGTCAAAAATGAGAGACCCTGAATACTTACTAAAAGAAGAATTCACATGTTAAACAATTTATAATTAAAATAATTTTGTTTAAAACCTTGAGCATCCGAAATCATGACCAAACTCCTGAGCTGATTTTCATAAAATATCTATGGGACCAATGTACCTATTACCTTTCAGATAATATTTTTTTTTCAAATCGGCTCATAATAGACGAAGTTATCCGATATCAAATACAACTCAATTGAGAACCTCCTCATTTTTTATTTGAAGTTGGTTTAAAATGGTCCTAAATCATCGGGTGGGTGGGTAAGTCGGGTGAGTGCTGATCGATTGAGAGTAAAATAGACACTATGCAAAAAAAACTCCTATAAAGTCAGCGCCATTTTGGATGTGTTTCACACAGGCACGAGCATTCAATTATTACAGTAAAGTAACTCACCCATGGTATCCTGCCTCATGCCCACAGCGCTCATGTTAGCGCCGTGCCCCATGGAGAAGCCTTGAGGCATGGGGTACGAGCCGCCTCCCATCTGGGACAGCGAGAATATGTCCTTCTGCAACTCTTCGTAACTGCCGTGATGCTGTGGGCGAAACGGATTTTGAAGAAATTGAACGAAAGAGGCAGATGCATAATAAAACATATAGAACACACAATATACCTATTTAGATATTTTGCTTTATCATCTACAGTCTCTTATTCTTACTTAAATAACGAAGGGTAAAAAAATTCGATGAAAGAGTTGAATACATGAATCATATAGAACCAAACCCAGCAAAATCCACTTTTTTCCCACCACTTTTTTTGTTCTTTCTTTCCCACCGGTTTTGTTTATAGAATAAACAAAACCAAAAAATCTGTTATGAAAAAAAGTGGATTTTGCTGGGTTTGCATTTTTATGATTCACATGTCACAGAATGCGAACGACGAACAGAGTGAAAAGTCGCATTCACTTCTAAGCGATTAAATACTGTTCGATTGGGCTTCACAGGTAAAGAGAACTCGTTAAGAAATAATCGAATATTACGATATCGCGTTTGTAAAAAGTGCCACTTGGGTTGGCGCTAAGATTTTTTAACAGACCACGTATCATTTCAATTAACAATCCTAAACATGTTTGGAACTTTTGTAATAAGGTCGTAGAATTTAAAATATGAAGTAATGAAGTTTCTATCTCCATTTAATGAAACTAACGTAGCGCTAAATGCTACGGCGTAGCTCTTTCGTAGCAAGTTGAGGTGGGCTCAAGTTTCACAATTTCGCGTTTAATATGACAAAAGTGGAGTATATTATAGCATAGCTTTTGAGGTGTTAATCACTATTAATAAAACCATGGCCACATGAACGGATAAAGCTGAAAAATCATCGTTAACGCTATTAAGATCAATGGTTAAAGTGCGGTTATGACACCGCGAGCTCGGTATAAGCGATTAACGCACTTTATATCGTTTGGAAATGTTCAAAATTTATGACGTTATGGTCTTTATTAGTGTTGACGATTATTAAACCGTTGGATTCATTTAATAAAAAAAATTGGTCTCCGTTCTTTTTTTTTTAATTTATTTTATTTCAACGCCTCATTTTATGTTTTTATTCTGATACACTGCAAAATATAAGATGTATATCAACTAAATTAGAAGGAAAGCTTCCTTCATTATCTTGCCAAATGATAGGAGAGGCCTGTTAAAATTTAGTTCGGAATAACTTATCAAAAAAGTAATAAAATTTGTCAAACAATTCGACGAGTTGAATCACAATAACCGTGGACTTAAACCAAAAAACTATACGCATGCTGTTTCGCAACATGTCACTGAAACAAATCGCACAACTTGGTTTGATGACTGTTACGTTACACTACAGAAACATGACTATAAATTTTCTAAAATACGGTCCGATACATTGGTAAAAAACGTTTTTGAGTAGATATTTCGGCAGTTGGCACTGGCCATAAGATTTCATGGTACGGCCCCTGAACTCGTTACCATAGCTAATCAGTCGGCGTGATTACGCGGCGAAGTGATTAGGTGACGTGCGCGCTCCATCGACCGCCTAAAATACTGCAAACATACCGCACACAACTCAGTACGGCGAATTGTATCAAACGGAATCTATCTCGTGCTTCATAAAAAATTCATATTTATTCGTCATCGTTTTGGCTGCAGTTTCAGTTCAGTTTTGGTTGCACTTTTTTTTTAATAGAACAAGCATATGGCCCATCTGATGTTAAGTGGTTACCATCGCCTATAACAAAGCATTGTCTCGCGTACGGCACGCACGTCAGGAACGTGCCCTATGATGCACTCCCCTGCGTCCATCAACTTGAGGCACATAGATGTACAGCCTCACGAGTCAGTAATTTCACCGGCACCCACACTTCAAACCACAGTAATGCTCCTCTACGGAAGAAATAGGCACTTACAGTTACGATAAGCCTTACTACCCGAAGTCCCAGTGCATTTACAACATTTCGTTACCAAATGTTGTTTTCGTTTCGCCTATTTGTCTCTGTCTATTGTATGAAGAAAAGATGAGACAACAACTCTAACTACGTAACTTATTTTTGCCGTCTCATATTTTCTCCATGCAATAGAGAGAGACAAATAGATGAAAACGAAAACAACATTTGGTAACGAAATGGGGTAGCAAAACTCCGACTTCGGGTACTGAGCACACCGATTGATTGAGTTAAGACCTGGGTAAGACTGCATGGTATTGGTTTAAGAGGGTCTATACCTCACCATGCTGTTGTAGCCTGGTGACACGTCATACATTGTGCAGCTGTTTTTTTCGGATCGCTTGCGGTTCTTAGCTCGACGGTTTTGGTAGCACTTGCAGTTTGGTTTCGGTTGCGTTTAGGTACAGTTACAAATGAACCTTACCTGAGGATACCGGTTGATCGTGTTAGGATGCGGGTAAGGCTGGTACCCTCTATACCCCTGGATGTTCCTCATCATGCCGTTGCAGCCTGATAACACGGCAGGCGCTAATGCCTTTTGCTTCTTTAGCTTGCGGTACTTAGCTCGACGGTTTTGGTTGCACTTACAGTTTGGATTTGGTTGCGTTTAGGTACAGTTACAAATGAACCTTACCTGAGGATACCGGTTGATCGTGTTGGGATGCGGGTAAGGCTGGTACCCCCTGTATCCTTGGATGTTCCTCATCATGCCGTTGCAGCCTGGTAGCACGGCGGGCGCTAATGCCTTCTGCAACTGCTTCTCTTGCTTGCGGTACTTTGCTCGCCGGTTTTGAAACCATACCTGTGTGATATATATGAAAAGTCATACATATGAAAAGTCGTTGAAATTAAATTGATTATTTATTCATGTTCGGATGTCAGATTGCGGATTTTATCAAGAATCCGTCTAAATTTAACTGTAACTCGATTTTTGATACCTACAGTATTTTGTAATAAAAAAATCTAGGTTTAGCCGAAACACACCGAAAAAGTACCCACGTAAAAAATATATGGGTGTAGTAATTGTAAATTTTTATTACAATATTTATAGACTTGTTTATAATAATTCATACGTAAATAAAATGGAGCAAAACAAGCGATGGCCTAATCTGTGTGTTGTCAACGGGAATCAGAGCGTGCGTCGTTTGATATGGTGATTAGAGCTGATTAGAGGGAGAGGGGGAGGTCCACCCTCTCCCTCCCTCGCGGGGCGGGCCTCGCCCTCCGTACGCACTCTCCATATAAATAAACCGATATATACCAACGGTTAGTCAGCTCACCCTATCCAATATACATGTAGGACTGTAGGTACTATTTAGTATTTCCAGCGTTTCCCAATTTTATTTGTCGTTCTAAGCAACGCGCGAAATAAAAGTAAAACAATATTGGAGCACGTACAATGCAAGCACAGACGTGTGTAACGTACATTACATGTACGTGGAAGGACACTAGATTTTCGTAGGTAGTAGCTTTTGAACTTTATTTATTTTACACCAGATGTTTTCATGGAATTATTTTGAAAAGTAAATGTTTGCTGTAATTTCAGCGAATGCAAGCCTAATTCAAAGTGAAATATAAATAAATTCAACACTCAAAAACGTATAAACCAAAATCGCAACTACTGTCGATCTTTATTTGTTTTTAATTAACAACTGTTTGCCAACTAAAAATATTAATTTCTTCCAAGTAAAATACTAGCGCTTTATCTTTACCTCCTCCAGCTTTAATTATTCCAACTTTTAATATTATCCTTGTCCTTATTTTAAGCGTTTCTGATAAATAAAAAAAAATCTGGTATAATGGTCTAACTCCATTTTTTTCATTTAATTGAGTTACTCGTAGGTTGGTCACACAAACACAATGCAAAATAGATTAAAATCTAACCAAACCACAACAAACTATATCCACCTAAACCTGCTAAGTTATATCTAAACCGTACGCTATCGATTTTGTGTTTGCTCCTCATTTTCCCGAAAGATTGAGAAACGCTCCCCATCCATACCCTCATGTATAATAGTGATAGACAGAGGGAGGAAACGTAAATGGGATATTAGTTTTTTCGCAAAGCTACCCGATATCCGCCTTGCTGAGCGTTGTAATGAAAAATGAATCAATTTCCGAGGAGTTTAAAACTACAATATTTTATCTTGTGCTTGTATTTTTCACGTTACCTACAGAGCACGGTGTTGAACGAGATAATCATACCTAGTTCGTCTTAGCTTTAGAACCATTTTTAATTTTCATACTTTGTTTAATGTAGTTCATGATAATATAGAAATGTATAGGTAGTATTATAGGAAAATTTACAATAAGTAAGGTCCTTATTAAACCGGAGCGAAGATCTCCCTTTTTTGATGTCGGAATAATACATGAGTAAAAGTTTCCGTTACAGCCCGTCTTAAATGACTTCAATTATTTTATTTATGTAAATTGATGTTGGCTGCGCATTTAAAAACTCATTAATAATCTATGAGCAGATTTACGTCACAGCGTTATTCGCCCTTCTAAAGCACTTCATCTAATTCAACGCAGCTATAAATACTTATCCATTTTCCGAGAGCGAGTTATCCGAAGAAAACGGTCGCTTTTAAACTGGAAAAGCACGGGATCCAACAAAACATTTTCTTATTTCCAATTGTAGAATTCATTTGAGGGCAGAGACAATGTCGAGAGGCGCGCGGGGAGGATGAGCGGCTAACTTCGTTACGGATCCATTTGATGGGATTGCAATGCCTCGGGGGCCACCTCCCGTCGCCCCCTTCCCCGCTCAACCCGCGCACCCGACAACGCTGTATTTTTATATCGAAATTTCCTCTCGAAGGAGGGAGCTCGACGTTGCTGTCGTCTTTAACGTTTACATTCTTATGTAGCGTCGCCTAAACGCTAATAGCCTCCTATGGAGCGCGCGTGCATGGATACTTACTCGTCTATAGGTATTTGTGTCGTCACTCATTGTATCGACGTTCCACACATACTCGCATGGTGTATGTGTTGCACGCTCGCCTATACGCATTACACGTGCTTTTAGCGACGAGAGGTGAGTACGCTTCGATGTATGTAATATCGTTTGCTAGAACCTTTCATTTTCCAAAAGAGCCATCCGTTGTGCTCGAAAGAAAATAGTAATTGATGCTTGTCTCCTTGATGTCGCGACAATGAATAAAATATATCTTGAAAGCTTGCATGTGGGATGGGTAATGAATTTGAAATCTAAGAGCTCGTAACAAAGTACCCACTCAATTTCGCTAGAGGTCACTACATTATTAAAGGATGGTAAAAGTCAAGTCGTGAATAAAATATCTAAAGCGACAAATTAGGTGCTCCGGGGACAAATCAATATCGAGGGTCCCGGGGGATTGAGCAATTTTAAAACTGAGATAAAGATCTCTCGCGAGTTACTGTAAGCATTTCGTATTCATACGGTCGAGGACGACAGATGGCGCTTTAATTCAATCCGCCTCCGGCCTACGCTCCAAATTGTATTATCTGAGTATTCGCGCATCATTGATATTTCGACAATTCCAGCGGAGAACGATTGGCGCGGCGGTATATTGTGTTCTATATTTCGTTTAATATTTTTGTGTGGTCCACGTTTTCCCGCATTCCTCTACTATCTGCATACATAAACCCATTGCGAGTTGAACGTTGGACATTTTCTGTGATTGTTCTCTGTCTGCGTGTTATTATAGTTATTATTATTATTTGTTATGATAGTTATTACACATTTTTTATTTATTGGTTTCTCCATGCTTAAAATAAGTAACTATAATCTGTCTTTTTTCTGTGTCTTTGTTTTTTTTTGGCCTTTCTCTGGTAAGTAAGATTAAATGAACGGAATTATCATTTGGGTTGCATTGGTCTTTATCATATTTTTACATTGTGAAAATATGTGAATATGAATGTGAAAGTCCTTATGTCATCGCATGACACATGATGGAAAAATCTTCTGTATTAGAAAATTACACTGACCTGTATCCTGGCTTCGTTGAGTTTTGTCGTCCTTGCTAGTTCTTCTCTACAGTAGATATCTGGATAATGTGATTTTGCGAATGCTGCTTCTAATTCTGCTAATTGTTCCTGCGAGAAAAAAATGTATCATTATTATATCAAACCTATTTTTTGTATTGATTTCTTTCGTCTGCATTTTCTTACGTATTATTCATTTGAATTAGGTTAAGGAACTGTTGGTCGGTCTTCTTTCGTGTCGGTGCTACAGTAATAGTACATTGTTACCTGAGTGTTGAAAGTCACGTGCGAGGGCGCCAATGGAGCTTGAGGGACTTAAAAGACTTTCACCCGAGGTAAACACTGTGCTTTTCATTACGAATACAAGGAAAGTAAAAATAAAAACATGAAAGAAAAATTAGTGAAAATGAAGATTGAATTGCCGCCTTCCCAATATTTTTTTTCTTTTTCTCTGGCGGGCCTTCGGCTTCGGCTCGCCAGCATTATTCAGCCATTATTTTCATTTTCATAATTTCTCTGTTATTTTAAAGAAATAGTTAAAGTTATATATTAATAATAAAGTAATTTAGAAGATATATTATTCATCTTTATGTTATTTAAATTTAAATTTAACATTGCGCTCTAATTAGACTTTTTACCGTTGTAATGGGTTTCCAACCTACTTGCTGAATAAAAAGTTGGAATTTGGTTCAACAACCTCCTTGCAGTTAGAAAGACTTTAAAAAGTTGGAACATGGTTGAATAAAATAGAACTTGTTTTTTTTATAATTTGACAGCTTTCAGTAGAAAGCGAT
Organism: Thera britannica; assembly: GCA_939531255.2. Taxonomy (NCBI): domain Eukaryota; kingdom Metazoa; phylum Arthropoda; class Insecta; order Lepidoptera; family Geometridae; genus Thera; species Thera britannica. The sequence continues at coordinate 9,420,474 of OW618050.2, forward strand.
TCTCCCTAGGGCTGAAAGTATTACTTTCAATTAGGCCCCTCAGGCAACTTCAGACCTACTTTCAGAGTATGAGCAATGACAAGTTATTAAAGCCACTTCGACCAGTAGGTGGCTACATCCACCAGTCATCAGATCACCCATCGTGCATTAGGTGGGGCATGGCGGACATGTAAGCACTTTTAGGGCATGGACTACACTTGGGCACCACACTGGCATTGCATGTAGTTTTTAGCAATCATCCCTATCTGCTCAGGTTACTCCTGGAACGTCCGACTTGGGTTGTGATTCTATTGGTAGACTACCTATCTCTCTATTGATTAAAAACTGTAGGAACCGAGCAGTAGTTTGCTGCCTGTTCTTCTAGGCTTGGTCGCGCGGAACTGGCACCTAGACTCACCTAGCTTTAGAACGTTTCAAAGTGATTCTTGCAATTCAACTGAATAAATAATCTTTTGATTTTGATTGGGGGTCTTATTGTTGGCCGGTAACGAGTTGGTAAAGTTTGATACCGACCAATGTCACTTAATTATGACGGTGATATTATGTCAAATCTCATCATCATTTACCTGAACTATTTATAAAATATAATTGTATCAACACGTTCGGGACGAAAAAGTTATAGAACAAAACATGGTTCATAGTGTAGACTGTATTGTTTTTCATAAGGTGAATGAACCCTAGAGACACTTTACACGACATACTGACTATGTTCACTATATACTGACTTCAGTCTATACCTATCTATCTGCTAAGTACCTTTGTTGTATAATATTTATGAAAAGCGTATCGGGAATAATGAGAATAAAAGCGAGAAGCTCTTGATGTTTGAAAGCTTTCAATTAAGTTAAAAGCCGTAAAAGTGATTCTAGGTTACCTGTATATACAAAACCGTTTGTTACCTTTGAAGAGTTTTTAGTTATGGTTACTTTACAGAGGTAGGTATTCAAAATTCATTAGCCAAGGATATAACCCAGACTCACTCTTTTTTAAACGCTTTTAATAAACTTGCAATGTATGTATGTATGTTTGTTCGGGTAGTAACTTTGAACTCTTAATTTTTAAGTAGAAAACTTACACCGATTGAGCTGAAGTTTTGTATTCTTACACGTTTAATTTGTATGCTATAATACAATTAGCTAATGGAACAAGCATAAATGGCTTACCTGATGCCTCGCAGGTCACGCACGATTAGCCTCATTTGCCATTAATTTTACTGGCACAAAATCCCTTCGAACCGAAACACAGCGACGCTGCTTGGCAGCAGAATTAGGCATGGAAGTATTACTTTCCGGGACGATCCCTTCACAAAGAGATCTACTAATACTGCTTCATTTTATCAGTAAAAGTTGGTGCCCTCCCGTTAAAAGTTACCGCTAGTCCCGGTGATGTGCCACTGCTTGTCCATGCCTGCTTCTGGTAAGACTCTAGCCTTGATATAAGAGGTAGCAGATGCAGCTGACTGTGGGTACCTGTGTAAAAGTAGTCCTATGCCTCCTAGCAGAAAAGGGGCACAAGGCTATGGTAAGCATGTGTCCTGCGTGCTGCGGACCTAGAGCTGGTGAAAGGGCTAATGTGCCACTGCTTGTCCTGACTGGTTTTGGCAAGACTAGCTTTGATATAAGAGGTACCAGATGCAGCTGACTGTGGGTACCTGTGTAGAAGTAGTCCTATGCTTCCTTCTAGCAGGGGTAGGGCACAAGGCTGTGGTCGGCGTGTGTCCTGCGTGCTACGGACCCAGGGCTGGTGACAAGGTTGATGTGGCACTGCTTGTCCTGACTGGTTCTGATAAGTCTAACCTTGATATAAGGGGTATCTGTGTAAAAGTGGTCCTATGCCTCCTTCTAGCAGAAAAGAGACACAAGGCTATGGTAAGCGTGTGTCCTGCGTGCTGCGGACCCAGGGCTGGTGACAAGGTTGATGTGGCACTGCTTGTCCTGACTGGTTCTGATAAGTCTAGCCTTGATATAAGGTCCTATGCCTCCTTCTAGCAGGGGTAGGGCACGAGGCTGGGTTGGCGTGTGTCCTGCGTGCTGCGGACCCAGGGCTGGTGACAGGGCTTATGTGCCACTGCTTGTCCTGCTTGGTTTTGGTAAGACTAACTTTGATATAAGAGGTACCAGATGCAGCTGACTGTGGGTACCTGTGTAAAAGTATTCCTATGCCTCCTTCTAGCAGGGTTGGGGCACGTGGCTGTGTTAAGCGTGTGTCCTGCGTGCTGCGGACCCAAGGCTGGTGACTAGTTTGATGTGGCACTGCTTGTCCTGACTGGTTCTGATAAGTCTAACCTTGATATAAGGGGTAGGTACCTGTGTAAAAGTAGTCCTATGCCTCCTTCTAGCAGGGGTAGGGCACGAGGCTGTGGTTGGCGTGTGTCCTGCGTGCTGCGGACCCAGGGCTGGTGACAAGGCTGATGTGGCACTGTTTGTCCCGCCTGGTTCGGGTTTTAGCTTCTTGAATGCGCCTTCCGCTGTAAAAGTACAACAATTTAAATATTCGAAAGAGTTTTTTGCTGTTGGTACGTGTACAAAAGTAGACAGAAAAGAAGAAGACTGATCGAAGTGAGAAAGACACAGTGCCCAACTTCCCCCATTTTATAAAGCGGGCGGAGCGACCCTTATCGTAGGTCAAGTTCGCCGGCGTAATTGTAATTGCGTTTTAACTAACACTGTTAAGAGGTAATGAATTTCTGCAAATTTCTACGAATGGCTGTTGAGTCACGTGCTAGCTCGGTTAGATTTTGATAAAAATTGGAGTGGATGGGATGGGCTCACAGCCTATCCACGTACTAGGCATAAACAGGGGACGCGTTTTTGACAATGCTTGGATTTTAATCAGCAAGAGATCTTAAGTTTACTAATAAGAATAGAGGCAGAAGTCATGAAAAGGTTTAGTATTTTTAACAGGCTTAAAAAAAAGTCCAGGAGGTTCTCAATTCATATGTTTAACCTATTTTACTGATTTTTTATGATTGTTACCGCATCACCCCGTTATTTATAAAACAGATTATTTTTTTATCAGAAAGGTTATACTTTCATATTGGTCCCAGAGACAATTTCACTAAAATCTGTTTAGCAGATTGGCTTTTGAATAAAAATTGGAAAAGTTACCGAGAGCGCATATAAAGCTGGTTTTATCAGTTTTTACTCTCACCAAAGATCACAAAAATCTGGATCCAAATTCTCACACATCATTCATGTAACCACATTAGAAGCCTTCATTCAACCATCTACCGAGCAAATGCTCAAACGTAATCAGCTTTTCTGAAAAATTCGCATATTGGCGACATAATCAGTTTACCTTCGGTTTCTCTCAGCTTGAATTAAGTGGGGGAGATTTTAAAAGCACCGTCGGAGGTCGGTTTGACAAGTATTCATGCATTCCCTTTGACGATGTTGCCAGCTACTTACTAATTAGCATGGAGCTAAGTGTTTGCGTCCGCGGTAAACGGAACCTTTTAACGTTTAAAAGGTTGTATTTTTTTCGCCTCTTCTATGTTTTAGGGGCTTTGATGGCGAATATATTGGTTTCGCTTTTTACCTGACATTTTTCCGAGATGCGATTACGCCATTAGATGAAAGCTTTCAGAATGGCCCGTGTGGCCGTTTGTATTTATAGCCTGAGGGTCAGCGGTGGTTCTTTTGCGTCATAACATAACGATCAAAGAGTTCTATGGCTGGACATAATGTAGGTAAAGGTACTAGCGTAGAAACATTTTTGGTGAGACGTTTTCAAAATTCCCAAGTTTATTTGTCTTCGTTTTCATGACTAAATGACCAAACGATCTATATTTATATTTAAATATCTTATTATTTAGAGTGATTTTTTCGACTTAAGGTGAAACACATGAAATGAATACGAGATGCAATCGAAATTATACCAAGTCACTGAACAGTATTTATTCGGTAACATTTGTTCGGGGGCGTAACAGAGATTCAATGTAACATGTCATTAGGGGGCCCTAATCCCCTAATTATGACGATTGACATAAAAGCACCATCTGCGGCGGTCCTGAGGTGTCGGGTGACGGACCAAAATGTTGACACTCAGAACAAATATAGTGAAAATGGTTTTGACTGACAGACAACATGTTTATTTGCTAGAAATATGTGTTTTAATGAATGGTAGAAATAAACACACCCTGTAAATAGTGAAGAAAGTTCTGAACACCTACGCAGAGAGACGCCATGTTTGCTTGCGTATGTGTGTGTGCGATTAGACTCGTCGATCAAAAAAATCAAGTTTTTTGTAATAATTATATTTATATTCCATCTTAAAAATCGTATGCAAGAAATTCCATTACTTTTATATTTTATCTTATTTTAATCAATTATTATATTATTATTTGCAGATTATTTTATGTAACAAATTTATTTCGAAAATATTTTCATTTTTTAAAACGATGTCAGATAACCAATTCATGTGTCCTAACAGTCCTTCAAATAACCATTTCAATTGAACAAAGTATTTGCAAGGACCTCCTCCAGGGCGCTCCAGGGAGCTTCGCCCCTCGGCGCCGTCCATATGTTGTCTTGCTAATAGATTTGTAATCGGTGCAAATGCCGCAAATCCGACCGATTGTGATCTTTGATTGCGGGTCTATTGTTTGGGAATTATGGGATAAATATGGCGTTAGAGTCAGCGTTTTATGGCAAAAGATGTAGTAACCCTCATACCTTCAGCAATCTGGTAAAAATAAGAAATTTTCGATACATAAAATTAAAGTGTTTCATATTTAATCTAAAAAAGTTCTGATATAATTTTGGATACTTACCATTTTTATTTTGCGTTTGTATTTTATAAAAAAGTCGATATAATTTTGGGTTCCATTTTTATTTTTCTTATAATCACTACCTTACACTAGCTATCATAACAGTAGTTATTATAAAAATAGATTAACATTAGTGTCATGAAGTCAATAAAATAAAATCTAAGACACTTTTCTTTGAATTTTTAAAATAATATGTTTAATAATTATCTTTCAATAGAACTTTCTAGATCTAAAACATAAATAAATAAAAGTCAACAATACTTTTTACACTTCTGAAGTGACAGCTGATCGAAAGGGGCCATCGTGTAATTACAATAGGCTTAGAGAATTTGTAGCGCGTGCGCACAATACACTCCATTATGACGAGTGGTCTCGAGTGGAGATTACTATGCGCATATTAGTTAGCTTTAGGGGATAAAAAGTTGCATTTTGGTATGTTTTAGGGTTTTAAATTGTATTTAATAAATATAAATAATCAAAGAAACTACAGAGAAAACTCCATAATGTAATGTTAGATCACTGACCAATTACTTAAGTCGAAAAATGATTTCTAACCCACTCAGTTTAGTTGGCTTAGTAGTAGCTCTGCCTTCTGCGCCTTATAGGTCGTGGGTTCAATTTCCACAGCGAACAATAGTACATTGTTACCTGAGTGTTGAAAGTCACGTTTTTTGAGTCCCGAAACGGGTTTGGCGCCAGAGCGTTAGCGAGGGCGCCAATGGAGCTTGAGGGACTGAAAAGACTTTCACCCGAGGTAAACACTGTGCTTTTCATTACGAATACAAGGAAAGTAAAAATAAAAACATGAAAGAAAAATTTGTGAAAATGAAGATTGAATTGCCGCCTTCCCGGTTTTTTTTTTCTTTTTCTCTGGCGGGCCTTCGGCTACGGCTCGCCAGCATTATTCAGCCATTATTTTCATTCTCATAATTTAAAAAATGGTAAATTGTTTGCTCAAATCTATGTTATTTTAAATAAATAGTTGAAGCTATATATTAATCAAGTAATTTAGAAGATATATTATTTATTTAATACTATCTTTATGTTATTTAAATTTAAATTTTACATTGCGCTCTAATTTGACTTTTTAAACTTCTTACCGTTGTAATGGGTTTCCAACCTACTTGCTGAATAAAAAGTTGGAATTTGGTTCAACGACCTCCTTGCAGTTAGAAAGACTTTAGAAAGTTGGAACTTGGTTGAATAAAATAGAACTTGTTTTTTTTTATAATTTGACAGCTGTCAGTAGAAAGCGATTCTCCCTAGGGCTGAAAGTTTTACTTTCAATTAGGCCCCTCAGGCAACTTCAGACCTACTTTCAGAGTATGAGTAATGAAAAATATATTTGTGTAGTGATCTCTGATGTTTGTTCTCTGTATGGGTCATATGTTGTATTCTAAGTATGTATTAAGAAAAAAATATATGTAAATATAATATTATATCAGCTATAGTACAAGCTCTGCTTAATTTGGGGCTAGATAGTGTTGTGTGGATTGTCCACAACATTTATATTTATTTGTTTATTAGTTTAATTATGCTTGATTAATGTCTCTGCCTAGATCAGGTATTTTATTTTAACCTGCCTTATCAACGAGCAATTTAATATTTAATCTCTACTGACAAAAGATGTAAACAGTCTGCCTTTTAATGCTACACATTTTAGCAAGAGATGTACTTCAAAGACTATTTAGTTTATAAGCTCTTTCGCTTCATGTCACATGCTCAACAATTGATTGGGGATTGACCACTTCCGGCCTTCATTCATTCAGAAAGTTAAAGGGCTGTTCACACTAGCGACTAGACAGGTGTGATGTGAATCGCACGCGACCGCCACGCGACACGAATTATTCTAACCTATTTATTACGGTTAATGTAAACGTTATTACTATTGTTATAGTGATCGGTTTGCTTTGACGGCTTATGTCTGTGTGTGAAACGTTTAACTGCTGACAAATTATCAGCTGTTGGGTTCCTGCTTTTGTGAATTGAAGGAGTTAGATTTGGTATGGGTGGTTCACAGTTTTTTTTAATAAGTAAGCATTGAAGTTGTAAAAATGGGTTTATATGTATTTCAAATATTTAATATGCTTTCTTAACATAATTGAAGAAATTATAAAAACAGTCTACAAAAATGTAGAAATTCTATTGTGCTTATTTGAGAATTTCATGCATTTATAGTAGGCTTAATAAAAGTGCTGACTAGAAAGCCTATCTAAATGAAGGAAATTATTGGGTGTCGAAAGTCAAAAATTTGTTCGATTGAATGGCAAGCATCACTTTAAAACGTCGTAAAGTTAGGTGAGTGAGGTACCAGTTCCACTCTACCAAGCCTAGAAGAACGGCAACCCCCCCCCCCCATTCCAATCAAGAGAATGATATGGTTTTTAGCATTTTATTCTAAAGTTTACGGCAAGACCGACCCGATTTACAGATTCTAATTTAAAAACTCCTTGAGCTTTTTAATCTAAGCTACGATATAGCATATAGTGTCCTTGATCTAAGTAATTTTATCATTTTCCCTAATCTAAGTGAGAGAAATAAATATACAAAACTAGCTGTGCCCGCGACTTCGACGCGTGGTATAGTGTCTATGGGTAGCATTTTTAATTTGCAGCGGAAGAAAACAGTAATTAAATAACAACGTCATATTCGCGTGCACGTGACACAGTCGTCTGCCCTCTTACTAAACTTAGACATATTATGGCGTCGTACTACGCCACACTTTCATCCCCCCCGCATTCCTCTCCGAACTCCCCCCACACTCCCCCCACTCTCCTCAACACCCCCCCACATTCCCCCCGCACTCCCCCCAGACTCCCCTCCACAATCCCCTTGTACTCCCCCCGCACCTCCCCTCCACACTCCCCCCGCACCTCCCCTTCACACTCCCCCCTGTACTCCCCTCCACACTCACCCGCACCTCCCCTCCACACTTCCCCTGTACTCCCCCCACATCCCCCCTCGCTCCTCCCCTCCACACTCCCCCATGTACTCCCCTCCACACTCCCCCCGCACCTCCCCTTCACACTCCCCCTATAATCCCCTCCACACTCCCCCTGTACTCCCCTCCACACTCCCCCCAAACCTCCCCTCCACACTCCTCTGTACTCCCCTCCACACTCCCCCGCACCTCCCCTCCACACTCCCCCCTGTACTCCCCTCCACACTCCCCCTGTTTTCTCCTCCACACTCCCCCCGCACCTCCCCTCCACACTCCCCCTGTACTCCCCTCCACACTCCCCCCTGTACTCCCCTCCACACTCCCCCCTGTACTCCCCTCCACACTCCCCCTGTTTTCTCCTCCACACTCTCACCGCACCTTCCCTCCATACTCCCCCCGCACCTCCCCTCCACACTCCCCCTGTACTCCCCTCCACACTCCCCCCGCACCTCCCCTCCACACTCCCCCCTGTACTCCCCTCCACACTCCCCCCTGTACTCCCCTCCCTCTACCCCCCCAGCACAAACTTTGAATGTCATATTTTTTTATATCAAATCAACAGACTAAAAAATAAGTTTTAAGTTTCTAGCTCTAAAAATGACGATACTTCCATACAACTTTCAACCCCTATTTTCAACCCCTTACAACCCTTTTTTCGCAATAAAAAGCCTAATATGTTCCCAGCTTAAATATCGATCTTTTCAATCCATCGACGCTTATGACTATCTGCCACTGGCAACACTGGTCGGCAATCAGTCAGTCATAAGGACTTGGCGAAAAGACTTTGCATCCCCGCCAGCACAAAAAAAAAGTCAGTCAGTCACCTACACAAACAGAAATTTCTCGATCGAAAGCCGTCGCAATTGTACAAAAAAGTGTAATTCTCATGAAAAATGGTGTTTTCAATAAGTGTTTTGCAATAATAAGTTGCATAAATGTCCTTTCTAATGATTTAACCTATCTGTGTACCAAATTTCATTGCAATTGGTGATTGGTGATCGTCGGAGTGTTTTGGTGTCAGAGTGAGACAGAAACATCAATGTGATGCTCTTTATAACGTTTTAAAAGGTTTGTAAACCTTTTTTCACAATAAAAAGTAGCCTATGTCCTTCCTTAGGCCCTCAACTATCTGTGTACCAAATTTCATTTTAATCGGTTCAGTAGTTTTGGAGTGAAAGCCACACAGACAGACAGAGTTACAAACGCATTTATAATATTAGTATGGATTATATTTTAGCATTGACAAACAATTAAGTGACTTTATAGGTTTTTAATATCACTGTTAATTAGTGAACCACGTTTTCAATCAGTCGTTAACTCGATGTCAAGTGAGGTAATCGATTCAGTGAAATGGACCTGTTTTCTATATTATTTACCCTAACATTGCTTGGTAATTATATTTTGTTATAAACGATATTTGATTTATATGATTTGTTGGTAGTGTTAGTACGTTGCATAAAATGGGCCTTTGCATCTATTGTAGATAATTTATATAGCGTCAGGGGCAACTGGTGTTTGCTCATGCCCCTACTTGCGGGGGGCCTGGGACAGGGTTTTAGATGGAATAGGCTTACCCAGCCTAACCTATACCTAAACCTATACCATCCTACAACCTAATTAAGAAACGGTTGAAGTAGGTTAAAAATAAATGGGTATAAACCATTAATTTCATGTCTATAATGTCAAAAAATTGTTACTAAAGCCTTAGTTATTTTTTTTAATGATGGTTACTTCTAATAAAAACATGGATGAACTGTGTGAAAGATGACATGGATAGGAGAGGAGTGAATGCAGAGATGACGGCTGACAGAGGGAAATGGAAGAAGAAGATATGTTGTGCCGACCCCACATAAAGTGGGATATGGGCAGGAAGAAAGAAGAAGAAGATTGTTACTTCTAATCACTGTCTTATTTCAGATTCAATATCAAGGATTCAGGCTGGATTTATTGACACAGTTGGCACTTTTTTTAACCCGGAGCAGCTCGAGAAACCAGTTGGTACTTTCCTTAACCCGGAAAAGTTCCAAAAACCATTAGAAGCGTTCAACCCTCTGTCCCAGAAAAACGATGCCAAAGAAGGTTTGGAGACACGCGATGATAATTTACATCAAAGAAACGACAATCATCCTCTTGATTGGCAGAATTCACGAAACCCACGCATTTATGAAAACAGTAAAAATGCCAATCACAACGGTGAAGAGATGAAATTGGATGAAAACGTAGACCAAAACAATCGTGCTAGTGACCAGCGAGACTCACAAAGTCCGAACATACCAGATGATTATGATCCTAGCATGACACGAATAGATGAAGCTGTAGACAAAAAAAATGCGGCTAGTAACAATAATAAAGAAGGTTTAGTTTTACGCTATAACGAGGATGAAGATCAAAGAAATGATCGTGAACGTGGTTTGCGGGTTTCACAAAATAAAGAAAACCGTAACACGCAAGACTCCAAAGACTTTAACACAAGTTCAAAGCGGAACAATGATTTTGAAAATACTGAAGACGCAGCTAAAATCCAAACAAAGTCAAACGTAGGAGACAAGGATCTTGACAGAAAAGAAGAACCAATTGCTAGCACACAAAAGGCTGTTGAAGATAAGGGCTTAAAGCCGTTGTCAAGGAAGAAGTTTTATTATCAAGCTCAACCGGTGGTACCGGAAAATGAGAGGAAAGACATCAAAGAGACAATTTATTATGTTGATTAGGTTATGACATGAGATTTTTAATGGCAAAAGGCATAATAAAGTAGGAAATTGTTGACATAAAACACAAGGCGTAAGAAATGAATGTTGACTTATACAACAATAATTTTACACAATGCAACTCACTCGATAACAACCAAAAAATTATCAATCTGCCTATTATTATGTACATGATATAGCTAAGTTATAAAGGTTATATAGGTTCTGTTTTCCATAGAACGCGTATTGTTATATTGCAATGTGCTATTACTAACTATTTTAATATAATCTCTTTCTAAATTATCTTCTTCAATAATCTTTCTGTTCAGCTTGTTTTTTTTACGCCGTAAACAAACAGTTCCATCAAAATTACAAACCTTTATTTTCATAATAAAACTCAGTGCTTATTACGAGAACAAAAACAAAATGCTTTTCATTTGTGTACGTACATTTCACATTACCTAGGTATAGCACGTACAGGAACCCAACTTGGCAACTGTAGTCGTTTGAAAATTCAGGCTTCGCTCACGGCGGGGGTGAAGCGGGGAGAGAAGAGGGGGGAAACTGGTCGTTAGCAACATTTCGTATTCATGACGTCACGCACGCCCCGATTGTTTGCAATATTACTCTAATTGGGATTGTAATTATACGCACATACCGCGTTCGCTACCTGCGGGCTACGTGATTGTAGTGGCAATAGTTCCGCCTTTGGTTTGACAATCAACCTTAATTTGATATACATACGGTGTTTCACTAGAATAGCGTAAAAGCTAGGCAAGCAAGCCTCGTGGTAAATCTAGCTTGCCTGGACATAATATCGTGGGTTCGACCAAGAACCATAACCATAACAAACACTTGCGTGGTCAACGCAAATGTTTGTGTTGGCTCAGTGTTATATTGTACTAACTGCACCCCGCGGTGATAAAAACGATTAAAAAGTAGGTATGCATAATTATGGAAGAAACGGGTATTTATCGTGATTATCTTTATTCTGCCCGCCTTATGTCTGCCCGCGACCACGGCCGTTGTAACACGGTCGAAACGTCGGGAAATAATAAAGGTAATCGCGAGTACCCGTTTCAACCATATCCATAAGTAACGATCACGTTAATTTAAAAAGTGGTAAAAAAGTATGTACTTTTCCTTTATGCTTATGATAAGTTCATTAGAAACTGGATGGGGACCACAAAGTTATCTGAGTTTATAAATAAGCTATGCGGATGGAGGTAGGTTAGGTATTGTATGTGTTTATTATACTAGTAGTATTTAGGTGTAAATGGTTTTTTTTATTAGTAGCAGGGTTCCTCATGTTTTTATCATTACTTCAAGTATGTACACGTTGCTACCATTTTTTTTCACTGTGACTTGCAATTTCTTGCATTTACATTTTTTGCTAAGGAAAACTTAAAATAATGTAAATCGGAAGAGTCGTCGTCGCTCGACATTTTAGCGGCCTAATTTACTATAATCAGAATATAATAAACATTACCGTCGGTATGGTATGGTATGCTTTGAAGTAATTTTGAAGTAGTGCAAATTTAATTGAATTGTTTTAGGAAACATGGTGACAAAATCGTGCTAGGACATGCTACGCCGTAGCCGTAGTGCCTTTTCACACGTACCGGTTGCCGGGTAGCCGGCGCCGGTTACCCGGTGGTGAAGTGTATGGGCATGGAACCCGGTTGATGCCGACACATGTGAAAGCTATGTACCATGCCCATACACTTCCACCGGGTAACCGGCACCGGCTACCCGGCAACCGGTACGTGTGAAAAGGCACGTAGTCTTTTGTATTCTTCGCCGGAAAAGTTCATTTTACAATTTGAAAATCGATGGAAAACAATGATAAAACAAAATATCAAACTCGGAACTTTTCTTTTCTGTGATTTTATTTTTTATAATAAGCAGGCAATGATTCTTGTGCTGCCTGCAAATACAGGAAAATTCTGAATATAATCTTTTTGCACCTGACTTATTTTCGAAAAAAGAACTGTAAGTTCTGAGTAAAACCTTTTTGCACAGACCTATTTTTGAAATAAAACTCGACAATAAAGGCCTGCGCACACCTAGGTCGCTGGTGTCGGTAATCAGACCTGGGTGTGCGCAGGCCTTAATGGATTTATAAAGTAAATTACTGGTGGCTTAAAATCACCAGCAATTAAATTTCATAGATCTATCGCGGTACCTTTTCGAGAAGCGCTTTTCTAGAATAATGTTGTAAAAGTAATGACCACATTGTAGGTATTATTGGGAAATAGTACTTGCATTATTGCAAAGATCGGGAAATAGGCAATTGCCATTTCCGCCGAGTTATATTATAGTGCTTGTTTCAAAACAATGCAGGGAAATGAAACATACTGACCGCCGTACTGAGCGCGCTGGGTATCTGTAATACTGACGGTGCACAGTGGGTCGTAAGCCCGTTTGCCTATCATTTGCATTTAGAAATAAAACTATATTTTCATGCATTTTTCTTTTGACTTCCCTGAAAACAGGTTTTCCATTGCCAATTTGGCTCTGATCTTAAATCTGGTGGAGTACAATCAATCTCCATTTCACTCTCCGTTTATATTTGTTATGTATGTACCTATAGGTACAACAAATCAAGACGAATTTTCAGCTTTGTCACCAATTTTAAATTTATCATCTGGTCCAAAAGGCAAACGCCTTTATGGCTATACAGCCACGTGAACGCAATTTGTACTCTATGCAAAGCTAGCAAACTTTTGATTCCTCTTCCCTGAAGCAAACAACACCCAAGTATGCCAAGAATGATAAAAGAGATCCAACCAAAGAGTATTTAAAACGCAGCCTGCGTTTCATACAACATCTCTGTAGCGTTGTGATGTTCCAAATTCAAAAAACAGTCCTGCAATGGATTCGATTTCCTTTACCCGTAAATTCGATGCTTCGTGTGTACTTTTTTCGAAAATAATGACAGTATAACCCTGCATGTTTGATAAAAAAAATATAGAATACCTACCAGTGTTGCTTGAGCTGAAATCTATCAAATTATTGAAATTAGTGTGTATGGCACATGGAAGACTTCCAAACTCAGTACGGATAGCGCTCACTATTGCTTATTCTGCACCATCAACACGAACCGTTTAAAATTGGTGGTTTTGATAAATTAACAACGGTTAAAATAAATCAAGTTAAGAGGTCCGTCTTGTGTCCAGTAGCGCCGTCATCTATATTAATGTTTTAAAGGAAAATAGGATAATAATATGATTAAGAATCTATTCAGCGCATATCGAAGTCAATCTCATAGCAATAGCCAAAGTATTTTAGGTTGTTTACTTGTGTACTTACCTACTTCTAGCAAATTGTTTTTTTTAACCCACTGTATTTAGTAGGTAACACCGTTTCTAGGGATCCAATGGTAATCTCAAGGTTATCCAACCAATGCGGTGTATTGTGTGCATCAAATATGCAATTTTTTTTTTCTTTTCGGGATTCTTTAATAGCCTATGATAAAAACGTACCTGAGTGATCTTGTAAGGAGCGGCTGAGCGGCGCCGGCGGCGTCGAGGCGTGCTCTCCACTGTACAAGCCTCCAAACTCCTCCGCTGAAGATGAGGACGCGTTGCTGCACTTGCGGCCTTTGTCCGGTGTGTATTTAGCTTCACCTGACGACGGCAGGAACTTGGCATCGCTCTGGTGCTCATCCAGCAAGCCTGGCACGCCGAGCAAGCCACCGACAAGGTTGGGGCGCAACTCCTCCATGATCTTGGAGCCCTGTCCGCAGCCACCGCCGCCCGTGAAGTTGAGCTGTCGGCTAAAGAAGGCCGGGAAGATGTTGAACTGCTGGGGGTCCGGCAGCGCGGAGAGTGGCGGCGCGGGCGGGTCGGAGCCCCCCGCGCACGCCGAGCTCTTGAAGTCCACCGTGCCGTGGCCGGCGCGCTGGCCCAGCGCCCAGCGCTCTCCCGCGCTCCGCAACTCGTGATCCGTGCCGCCGTCGCCGTCGCCGTCGGCTCGGCCCCGACGCTCACTGACTAACCACATTATAGTGACGTCGCACGTCGCGATCCACCGACCATGCCGCCCCGCGCGTTAATTGTTCGCGACTGCGCGGGATGACTCCTCGTCGCCGCCCACGGACCAGAACGGTGCGACTGCTCCCGGACCCCCATGATCGATGTGGAGCCTTCGCGGGGATGCTGCGTCCCGCTCGCGCGCGCGCGGTGGGCGGGCCGAGGGCGGGCGGAGTGCGCTCATTGGTCGCCGCTACAGCCGCCGCCGTGCGACCGCTCCGGGCGAGATACGCTTTTCTTTGTTTTATTGTCCCCACGGCTCGTCGTCGATCTTGCGTTTAAAGTTTATGCATTGCACCATGTTTTGTTTCACAAAACGCAAAATCATGTATGTTCGTTTTTGAGGTAAACGTGACATAGATTTGGGTGGTCGATTTCATTGGTAAAGGTGTGTTGTGGCTGTGTCAGTGTAGTAACGATGGTACCACAAAGAAAAAAACCGTGAATTTAGGTACCTACCTGCCTAGGTTCTTCCAATCAATCGATGCGCAATTGCATTTGATATTTTTATTACTCCTATATTTTTTTTTGATACGTTAGATATCTTATACACTGACAACTACTACACGATAAGATCACTGAACCCTTTACTACGACCCCATGCCGTAGTTAGTGGTTATGAATATCATTAACCGTATCGAGTTCGAGGCATGCGGCATTCATGTTATGATGCGATCAAAGATACATAATCTTTGATCGCATCGCATCGCATATGATAATATTATACAACTCGTCAATTTAGATTAATTTCATTACTACCTATGCATATGCACATTTGCATTGAAAAGAAAAAAGAAAGAAAGAAAATACATTTTTTCCTTCTAAATAGGTACGTTTATTTCCGTTGCCTTCTTTTCTATGAAAATAAATTTTAATGAATCTGAAAATGTTTTTTTATTACATCAGAAAATAATAACATCGATAAAAAAAATACAGCCGAATTGAGAACCTCTTTCTTTTCATGTCGGTGAAAAATAACAAGGAACTACTCTTTAAACGAATTAAAGCATACCTAGAGATACAGGTACCTCATTAGTTTAGGACCTACGAGATTAGTCTAGGAAAGTAGTACCTTCCGTGTAAATTTCTAATTTAGCTCTCAAAACCTTTTGCACAACAAATTTGGCGGAAGGCAAAGCAAAATAGAATCCATCCCATAAAGTAAAGTTTTTGGGGAGTAAGTAGGGGGGGTGAAGTGAAATGTCTTAGAGATTGGGAGTAAGAATTGAAAAGCTTTATAGCGCCTACGGGTATGAACAGCCGCAGTGCTTCGATGCATATAACTTAAGCATTAAATAACGCATTGGATTGAATAATATATAATGTTATTTTAGATGAATACGTTGAAAAAATGAAATTGAAAAATTGAAAATTGAAATCGCGGGATCGCAACATGACACTTTGTATAAGAAGTATGACTATGAACTAGAATGTCAGAAACATTTAGCATTGTGAAATATAAATAAAAACTTTTAATTGCTCATACTCTGAAAGTATATAGGTCTGAAGTTGCCTGAGGGGCCTAATTGAAAGTAATACTTTCAGCCCTAGGGAGAATCGCTTTCTACTGACAGCTGTCAAATTATAAAAAAAACAAGTTCTATTTTATTCAACCATGTTCCAACTTTCTAAAGTCTTTCTAACTGCAAGGAGGTTGTTGAACCAAATTCCAACTTTTTATTCAGCAAGTAGGTTGGAAACCCATTACAACGGTAAGAAGTTTAAAAAGTCTAATTAGAGCGCAGTGTAAAATTTAAATTTAAATAACATAAAGATAGTATTAAATAAATAATATATCTTCTAAATTACTTGATTAATATATAGCTTCAACTATTTATTTAAAATAACATAGATTTGAGCAAACAATTTACCATTTTTAAATTATGAAAATGAAAATGATATGTTATAGATTTTGATACAACTATGGCCGGCCGCTGCATTTGGCTGCTGGCATGTATTTCGATTCGATTTCGATTTATCTAGAAAAATATTAAAGAATAATATTTAAGAACTAGCATTAAACAATTAGTAGAATAGTTATAAAAATTCTCAAATTACTGAGCATGTTTGAGAAAAAAAATCTTTGTGATATAAAACCTGTGTTTTATTACAATAAAGTAAACGTGCCGTAAATTACCGTGTTATACCGCGTAGGTATAATCTTCGTAGAGTTCATATAGCATGAAAAGCAAATCCCGCATGGTTCTACTGGTATAGTATTTTTACTCTAAGAGTAGAACTTTATTAGTAGTTTTAATTGATTCCCCGCTTCTTGAAGTAAGACGGGAGCTTTGGCTAAGTTTCAAGGTAGGTATATATACGAGTGTGCGTCGTGCGCGTTGTTTTGTCTTACCAAGTAGAATGCGGAACTTGAAAGATTCTCTTTCTAGATCTTTCGGGTGCTTGCTTACATATCTACAGCATTTTGTACAGTCCAGAGTGAGTACTATAATTTATTATGTGATCTAGGTAGGTATTGTAGTGTCTTCTTCTTTTAACTTGCTGATGGAACAAATGTATGGCACACCTGATGTTAAGTGGTGACCATCGCCTATATTAAAACATTGCCTCGCATATCACGTCGTCGGAAATGTGCCCTGCGCATGATAGTGTTTTTCATGGTGTACCTACTTGCTTACAAACCTGCATGTCTAAAAAGTTTCAACGCTACGAACTAAGATTTACCTGTATACCCGAAGTCGGAGTTTTGCTACTACATTTCGTTACCAAATGTTGTTTTCGTTTCGCTTATTTGTCTCACTCTAAGGTATGGAGAAAATATGAGACGGCAAAAATACGTTACGTAGTTGGAGTTGCGGTCTCATCTTTTCTCCATACAGTAGACAGAGACAAATAGACGAAACGAAAACAACATTTGGTAACGAAATGTTGTAAATGCACTGGGACTTCGGGTATTCAGGCTGGCAAAATGAATGATACATTGAAACGTATTTTTATTACCACACGTAATACAAAACACACAGAGTACTTGTCCCCCAAACAATAATATTAATTCAATACAAGTCGTCAGTAACTTGCAATTTTGCGACATTTGTTTTGACCATGTGCGTCACGCCCCGCTCTCGATATAATTTAGACTAATTCAGGCCTTTGGTATAAGTAATAACAGAGTAGATATGTCGACAGCTTCGCTCAAAAGATTGAGTTAAATTATGAGCTTTT
The DNA here is from genome assembly GCA_939531255.2 of Thera britannica. NCBI lineage: Eukaryota > Metazoa > Arthropoda > Insecta > Lepidoptera > Geometridae > Thera > Thera britannica. The sequence goes on from OW618050.2 coordinate 9,438,087, forward strand.
CATGCGATATTGGACCCACGTGGCAGATGATAGGCTCATATAACTTTATTAAATGGAAAAGTCTTCTCAAAACGGTTGCTATTCCTACCATCAAGATAAATAGAATATGGCAACGTGTTTAGTATTTATTACCTTTTAAAGTATTGTAATAAATAGAGTAAGGAATATTTAATAAAGTCGACGAGGAAAGAGCCCTCATAAAAATTGTGTTGAGAACAGAAGAGGAAAAATGATTGGCCATCTTCTACGACATGACAGCTTATCAGAAATATCATTAAAGGAAAAATAAAAAGGAAGAGAAGAAGGGGAAGACCATGAATAAGCTGCATGAGCCAAACAAAAGCGAAGATCGCCATCATGTCGTTTATAGAGGTCAAGGAGGTTGTCCTCAAGAGAAATACCTAGAAAAAATGCATACATTTCAGTCATGCAAATATCAAACTATCGGTCAATATCTAGCAATCGGTGTTGGTCAGATTGATGTTTTGATATTTTCTCCGTCAGCGGCCGGATACGGATGCGGTGCCCACAGGAAGCTACCACGTCGTCGGCGACGACGCGAACTTATCTACTACCCTCCATTCCGATATTTAATATTGTTCCTTCATTTATTGGCGGCAAATTAGATAAAAACGAATGCAATAACTCCAATCTGGAATAAAAATGTTTCAGACTGCGATTTCTAATCCAATCTTCAGCTCTGTTGATTTTACTAGGCCGAGCAGTAGTTCTACTCGTATTATTTATGTCGTATCAAGTACACAAGCAAACAAGCAATCATAACTTTCCAGCGCTTTCTGCCTTGATTGCATAGAACTGGGGCGCCTAGATATAACCTACTTTTTTTTAGTTTAGGAAATTTCGTTGCAAAATAACATTTTTGCTGAACCTTTACGATGCTTAAAAATAAAGCAGTTGCCATAGGTGGTTACCTATCCAAATATAACCATGTGCTGGCGACATAAGTACTAACCTCAAACCTTTTTTAGTCCCTGATATCTTCTAGCAACATCTTTAAGTCACATTCTTCACACGCCAGCAAATCTTGGCTCAAATTGAAAATTTAACAAAATTCGTGCGAAGTCAAATTGAAATTTTCCGCAAATATCAACACCATCATAACTTGACCTGTGCACCGCTCTCAAATTGCTACTGATATTGTAAGATATGAAATAGGGATGGTCCTAAATACTGGAGTAGGTATGTTGGGCAACGGTTTAACGGGGTCCGCCCGTAGCTATTAAAAACTTATTAAACATCAATTACCTCCCCCGAATCGCCTCAAACTTCATCACCCTTCCTGTCGTCCTACTGCTATATAACCAGTAAATAGACTTTTATTTGATTCGTATCTAATAAAAAAAAATCTACGGAATTGAAAACCTCCTTTTTTATTTGAAGTTGGTTAAAAATACCATGAATAGAGATAGCAAGATTGGTAAATAATTTTGGTAGATAAATGTACATATGTATATTCAGTATGACTTACCTAGTAGTAAGTACTTAGTAATAAGTAGTAGTAAGCTTTCCATTTTTTTTATATTACAATTTGATAAAAGAGTAAGTACATACATCAATCACGGAAGACTGCAAGCTCTAGTAGTTAAAACGATTTTGATAAAAATAATACAAAAAGTTGGTGTTACCTATGGTAGTGAGTCTTGCAATAAATATAGTTCTACAAATTTAACTTAACCCTAAGTTTTGAGAGTACTTGGTTTACGTTTACCCTTTTAGTTGTAAAGTACCTACCTATCTATATGTATCAGCATCTGAGCGCAGTCAACCCTTGAAAATGCCGTCTCCAACCTCTAAGGTCGTGGAAACACGACCGTGTGTAAAGCCCTTAAAAGTACCTTCACCCTTTTTGGTTGCCACGAAACGTTTGAGAGGTAATTTTATAATTCATATCCTTTTTGAACCATTTTCCATGATTAAATATTTATTTAACGCTCTGGATTTGAGTGGTTCTGATGAAATAATTATTTTCAATAATAACATTTCTAGCTTAGAGTTCTTTTAAATTAAAAAAAATGTTTTAAAACAAATGCAGTCAATATCATAGTGGGTAACTTGATTGCTGAAACGACTTTAGTCGTGTTAAAAAGCCTATTGTATTGTGTACAATGTGCTCTACAACGAACTATTATGCTAATTGTGGTTTTGTTTTGTTACTCATTGTAAGAACGACAATACCCGTGCATGATTGGTGAATGTCAATTGTTTGTAAAAATATTGTGACAAGAAAATTCTATGTTACCCCGCTGTCAAATTGCCGCCTAATCTAGAACACGCGCCGTTTACGCCCACTAATAATTCAAAATTAGAACTTTTAACTTTTTTATTGTAGGCACGCGGCTAAAGGGTTTGGCATTCTGCCAGTTTGTTTGCTTCTTTACTTACTTACTTATGATTTATATTCTGTTTTACCTATGCTATGAGTAAATGTAGTTTTACGATTATTTTCACTATGTTGCTAACCAGTCCGAAAATCGACATGCAGTATGAGTTTTAAGTTTATATAATGAGTTTTAACATAATATGAGTTTTAAGATTATAGAAGGATAGTTAAATAAATATTATAGACAATTCACACAACACTATCTAGCCTCAAACTAAGCAGAGCTTGTACTATGGGAATCAGATAGCTGATATAATACTTTTTTTGTAAATACATACCTACTTAGAATACAATATGACACCCAGACAGAGAACAAACATTTGCGTACACCACACAAATATTTGTTCTCAGTGGGAATCGAACCCACTACCTACGGCTCAGAAGGCAGAGCTACCAACTGAGCTGAGTTGAGAACAGATTGTGAACGATACATAACACAAGTATCTTTTTGTTTATGAATAAATGCTGGCACAAAATTCTTTAAAGAATAAACAATCTGAACGCGGTAAGGTAAAACCTCTTTCGTTTTGTTTATTTAGCGTTGCGACGAGTTGCGATGTCAAACGAAAACGAAGCAGTCTTAAAAGCTTACCAATTAGGTGGGTACTAAAAGCACCTTCGGGGTTGCTTGCTTGGCGAGTCGCGCGGTTTCGACATCTCATCAATTTTGTACGCAGCTCTTGGTGGAACTTCGCGCTTTTAAAATACAGGGAAGTTTGTGAGAGGTTGTGGCTTTTAATAATTAAGTGAAATGAGAAATCAAAGCTTTCTTACCTTAATTATTATGAAAGACGGTTGCGTGGAAAGAGATTACTCTACAGTAGGTACAAATCAAATCAGATCAAAAGTGCATTTATTCGTATTCGTTTTTTATGTGTACGACTATAGATAGTATTAAAGTGCATGAATGGAGACTTTTTGAGGCGCACTAAAACACACTAGTTCTTTTACACACTAGTTTGAAGGAGAGACAAAAAAAAGAGGAGCATCGTTACGTATGTTTTGCCTTTACTATAAAAGAGCTAAGATGGGCTCTTTTTCTAAGAGCTGCGTAGCTTCTGACACGCCACAAAAATGTTTTCACCACGTTGGATGGTCAGTACCTAGTGCTGTTAATTTTTAGACATTTTTAAGCGTAAAATGTGCAAGGATATTTTCGTTTTTATTTGTACTCTAGCGACCGTTTTGTAGGGTTGAAAAGTTTGTATAGATTAAACGAGCACTGTTTTTATGCTCATATATTATAAAAGACCTTAGTGCGTTTTAAATAATAATATCAATGATGTTAATAGGCATGAAAACAGTAATCAAGTATCGCCAAAATATTTATCTGATCTAATGAAAAAGGATTCAAAGATTTTGAAAAATGTATTTATTCTCTTAATAATGTCAAGATTAATAATTTATTTGTTAAAATAAATCTACAAAATACAACAATCCGCCATGATAGCTTAAACACCGGTCAGAGCGAATTACGTCACGGTTCTGTAAATGTCATTCTGATTTAGTACAAAAGCACCAATGTTTACTGTTGATACTCGTATACTGCACCGTGACGTAATAACAGACGCCATGACACAAGTTAGCGATTTGGAGTGAATTTGAAAATTTAAATGTACTTTTATTACACAAAAACCTTAATTTTCTACAGAAATATGATACATTTTAGACATAATGGATACTTCTGAATATGATAGAAGAGATTTTGAAAAGTAGTCGTCATGCCTATTGTGTTTTGTTTTTATTTGTCTGGTGAACACAAATGTCTATTGTCTGTCTGGGTGTTGAGCTAAGTAATGCTTTTACTAAAAAAAAATGTATACACATAAGTATTATATGGGATTTCGAGTTCCCATAGCACAAGCTGTGCTTAATTTGGGGTTAGATAGTGTAGTGTGGATTATGCCCAATATATCTTTATTATTATATGAAATCTTTGTAAGTAGCCTTGTAGTAGGATGATAAAAGTGAAAGAAAGTCTCATTCTATTTATTTTATGATAACTAAATCTGCGCGTATCTTCAAAAAGTTCTTCGTGTCTCGTTAAAAATTAAAAGCATCCACATCGTGCCGGTTTCCAAGTAAAGAGGCTTAAAACAAAAAGATGGCGAATCTGAGAGCCACAAGCAAACCTTAAAAACTTTCCGACATGAAAGTTTAAAAGTGATCCAAGGGGGGCCGCGCCCGCCCTGCGGTTGCTAGGCAACGCCGCCCAAACCCGCCCAACGCCGCAAATCTCCGTTTGATACAGAAAACCGAAAATGTATTGTTCGTAACGTACGGATTTTTGTTTCATTTATGTGTTATATCGAGTAAGTTCTTGTTAAATATTATGTTCAGAGATGAAAACACGGAGCATAGTAAAGTAAAATTATTAGTTATCACTCTCACATAACGAATACAAGAAATTATGACTTATGAACAAACGTGTATGGCAAAGCTAAATGGTTTTATGATATCAAAGAGATGATGTTCAATAGGGGAATCTATATCATTAAAATATAAATATTAATTTAATATTTAAATAACTGAAGCATAGCGAGTATCAAAACGAAATTTCTTACATCTAATGCTCACGTCTCTTATTAAAATTACCCTTGACACAGCACAAAAAAGGTTATCTCAAGATGTAAATAAATTCTCTAAACTTTCTTCCAGCAAGACAGTAATTCTCAATTTGCATATCACATGAAACAAAAGGAAGGCATCGGCTCAGTCAATTAGAATGCAAATGTAAGAAAACGACTATTAAGGCTCGCTGGAAGCGCTCCACGTATTGATCATACAGTCCCACACACGTTTACATACACCCATCTCTTTTTAACTTCCCCACAACAGATCGCTATAAACATAAACAATTCCATACCGAAAAGCCTTCTCCTAAGCCTCCCACATTGCATTTTCAAACCTATCTCTTACCATTACAGCTTCAAATACAACACATCTTTTCAGGGGAAGTTGTAGCGTTTTTCTCTGAAACAGGGTGCTTGTTGTGCCAGCAAATTCTGCTCCTACGTTTAAAGGAATAAAGATATATTTCAATGACTTGCTAAGAGAAAATAGATTCTATACGGATATTTCAGAGGCTATTATCGAGGGATGAAACAATGTTCGGAGCTTTCAGTTGTTGACAAGTCGAAGCGTAGATGAGTAGGTGTAGTTATATTGTACGAGAGATAGAGGGTTGTAAACATCGTGATGAGTTCGTCTTTTCCATAATGGTTAGGTATATTGGAATCACGGTTTCTATTTGCTTTCTGTGTTTCTTTTGGAAATTGCTTGACTGCGGAACATTCTACACGGAAAAAACGTAACGGTTGGATTTAAATAACTTATTGCTATTTACAACAAAGCAACTCGTTTCGGAGGGAACCTGCAAAGTGTATTGCTAATGCTAGACAAGCCATCTTTGCTACTGTAAGTTAGTAATATTAATCTAGAAAGTTGGTTCAAATTTGATAACCTGGGCTAGGTAGTTTCCAACCTTTTAATTTAATAAAGACAACAAAGCTAATTGTGAACGTGAATCGAGTAATTCTGTTAATTATAACCAAGCATCTTAGCTTAAATCGACGATTTTATCAAATCAACTTTGTAAACACAGCTAATGAACGTTTCTATGTTTAACAAAGTAACTTTGTCAAATTTTGGTATACTTAGCAAAGTTACTCGGCGCTGTCAATCGTGTCCACTGGATAGCCATACCCAATATACTTTGTTACTTCTAACCAATTCAAATAGGTATACTTAGCAAAGTTACTCGCGCTTTCAGCCGTGTTGAGTGGGTTCGCTACAACCAATCTACATATTTACCTCTAGCCTACTTGAATCGGTATATTTAGCAATGTAGTTTGTTGTTCTTCAACGGGTTTATTGGGTTCACTACAACCCATCTAGTTTGTTGTTCCTAAGCGGGTTTATTGGGTTCGCTACAACCCATCTAGTTTGTTGTTCCTAAGCGGGTTTATTGGGTTCGCTACAACCCATCTAGTTTGTTGTTCCTAAGCGGGTTTATTGGGTTCGCTACAACCCATCTAGTTTGTTGTTCCTAAGCGGGTTTATTGGGTTCGCTACAACCCATCTACATTTTTACTTCTAGACTACTTTAATTTGTACCTATTTTAGCAATGTTGTTTTTTGTTCTGCAAGTTTATTGGGTTAATACTGCTAAATACTTAGCTGCAGGTACCTACCATTTCCAAGTGACATGAATATTAATAAGCTTTATTTTAAGTTTGATAGCTGCTTTTAGTACAATGCACGTTCAAACTTAAAATCTGTAGCATAACTAAGTATATTGTTGTCAATCGGAAATGGTACCAGCAGCTAAGTATTTAACAGTATTAATCAACCCAATAAACCAGCAGAACAAAAAACAACATTGCTAAAATTCCAATTAAAGTAGGCTAGAAGTAAAAAAGTTCTTCATTTTGACGCTAGTGAAAAGTTGATATGTAGGGAATTGAAAAAAATCGTTAATCTGGCGAACTCGAAAAAGTTGAATCACCCTTTTAAAAAAAGGACTGAACGATCATATTTCATTTGCCCACAGACCGTACTTCAAAGTTAAAAGAATGTATATGAAATAATAAAGTTTTATTTAAATTCTTCAACAATCGTTAATAAATTCTAAAATTCTAAATTAGAACAACTAAAAATAATATTTTTAAGAGCGTTTACATCTATCAGCTATCTTTATAAAATTTTAATAAAAAAATATATGTAAATTCATATGTTTATGATTTTTTTTGTAACCATCTTTATAAGCTAATTATGATTGATGTCCTATATCTATAAATGCTAATATAACTTTTTTTTAAGTTACTCACATAGAAACATTATTAATTCTAAAAAAAGCTTAAAGGCAATAGAAGGATGTAAGCGCTCTTATTAGCTAGTAGATACACGATACTAAATAACGATGTATGCTTCAGAGAACAATCAAATATGTTATTCGTTAATCAACATAAAAAGTTACATTCGAGAGTAGTTAATCTTACATTGTTAATTTGTACAAAGTCATTTTTACCTCAACTTTTTCAATTATTATATTAGCCAATATTTATCTTAAATATTGTTTGTTAACTTATGAAATAGGTACTTAAAAATATTTTAACAAACATAAGTCTAACGAGTACTTATACATAAGTATTTTGTATGATAACAAAACATTTAATTTTTTTTTAGGTATTTAATTTAAATTTCTCATCATGTTGATGATGATGGCTTTAACTTAAGTGAATGAAGATTCTTTTACCTACATAGTCTTAGCAAAATATACAGTTTCTCATATAAATGCACAATATGCGAGTACAATATCGGTACTTAGATCATAAACATTATAATAATACCCACCCCTATTTTGTAAGCACCATACTGGTAAGTTACAATTATGTTTACCACATTTATATTATAAATACGAAGTTTGTGCTTTTTGCAAATAGCTGGAAGGGTGTTGATGAATTCATCTATCTATAACCACGAAGTTATTTATACTGTCAAGAGATTCGCCTACGATCATGATAAAAGATTGCATTGTAAGTCTTATTCTTGAAACTTTGTTCGCTTACTTGCTATTGCACAGTGAATATCCGAATCGTTTTTCACATGCTGTACAAAACTAGCAGTTGCTTCAGCTTTCGAAGGACACCAAATCTTTTTGCGACTATTCTTCAGCCGAACACTTGTAACAGCCACGAGAGATGGCATAAGCAGCAAACAAGGTATATTTGATGCCTCCTCTGAACCTAAAATTATAAAATATAATTTATAAACGCTAATAGATATAGTACTCGTAGTTACTTACCTAACAGGATGAATTAATAAAATACTATGTTCAAACTTATGAGAGCATTTTTCGTTTGACAGACTGACAGCTCAGTTGGTAGTAGATCTACCATCTACGCTGGAGGTCGTGGGTTCTATCCCCACCGAGAACAAATATTAATAATATAAAAAATAAATTAATAAATTACCATGCTGATAAGTGGTGAGATAATCCAAATTTTTGTCCTTGGTCTTGGTGCGCAGTTTAGCCAGCTCAAAGATGTTGTCCTTCAAAGCAGGATTTTTTTCTGCAAAAGGATAAATAAATAAATCAAAAAAAATCGGCTTGTTCAGCGGCACGCACCACACTTTGTTTGCTATACCTAGTGAGCCAAGCCAACCGCGGGCGCACTGCGGCTTGCCCGGCGCGCGGCGCGTAGGTAAAGATGCTGTGGCAAGCCACGCATAGTGTGCTAGGTACCTTTAAGTTAGGTAGGTATTATGGCACATATAATTACAGAACTACGGCTTTTTTGCAGAAAGTTCTACCAGGTAATTCTTTGTCTTTCACCTAATGTAGGTAGGTAGAAGTAATGGCTTCAAGCACCAATTAGCACACACGATAGCAACGAGTTCTGCCAAATACAATAATCACCGTGGTAATACTTACTTTGAAAAACTTCGATATACTCCTCCAAGCCCCAAGCAGTAAGGAGATTCCTTACGTCTTCATCCATCGGGCGTTTTGTACTTAATGCAGTTTTATCAAAAATGATGAATGACAAACTGGTAAAGCGCTGCAAGTTTTCTATGTTCAGGTGCCAATCTCACTTAACTCACTCAACCTCTGCTCTAACACTGTTTATTATAAAAGTAGATACTCTCGTGTCCGCACCCAAGAACTTGTTGAAAAGAAATGGCCGTTGTCCTTGAATCGCGAGCGTGTCTAAACGCATTATCCGAGTTTACACAATTGACATGTCAACGAATAACCATTTTCTTCGATTGTTCAAATTAAGTTACTTGTTTAAAATATTAAATAGCCAAACACTTATCTATTGATTGCTGTGTTACTTGCTTGTTGATAGCTAATTTACTTGTTTAAAGTTTTAACCCACAGTCGTAAATAACAAATGTAGGGATAAAAAAGCAGCCAAGTGCGAGTCGGACTCGCCCATGAAGGGTTCCGTAGCACCAAGTATCATAATAAAAAGGTTCTTCTTAGTGGAAGTTTGCATAGTAATGTACAACATATATTTTTTTTAGTTTTATCATTCTCTTATTTTAGAAGTTAGAGGGGGGGGGGACCAACTTTTTACCACTTTGGAAGTGTCTCTCGCGCAAACTATTCAGTTTAAAAAAAACCATATTAGAAACCTCAACATCATTTTTGAAGACCTATTCATAGATACCACACGTATGGGTTCGATGAAAAAAAATTATAGTTTTTTTTTTCTATTTTTGTGTAAAGACTTTAATGTGGTTCACAAAATACATCTACTCGCCAAGTTTCATCAGTCTAGCTCTTACGGTTTCAGAGAAAAATGGCTGTGACATACGGACGGACAGACAGACAGACAGACATACATGACGAATTCCGTTGACGGGTTCCGTTTTTGCCATTTGGCTACGGAACCCTAAAAAAGCGGCCAAGTGCGAGTCGGACTCGCCCATGAAGGGTTCCGTAGCAACAAGTAACATAATATATAAGTTCTTGTATGTTCGTCGAGTTTTCTTATGTACGGCATTGCGTTGTCAGTTGTGTAGGTAAAAGTAGGTACATGCACACAGACCTATACCTACACGAATTTTCGAAGGGTTCTTTATTGGTGATAAGTGCCATCGCTAAAGAAGTTATTCCCCGTTTCTGTTATTTTTACGGGATAAAAAGTAGCCTATGTTTCAATACCGGATACAATCTATATTTGCTCAAGATTTCATCCAAATCGGTCCACTGGCTTGAGCGTGAAAGAGCAACAAACATCCGTAATGTACATAAAAACTTTCGCATTTATAGTTGTAGTAGAAGAAGCATAGGTTTTTAAACTTCTGCTACGGTTACTTTAACGAAGATACTCACTGGGAAATAATGATTTACTCGGAAGAATATACAGCAAAACAAGCTTGTTTACTACAAACATACGTCTATTCCCTCTATTGTACGTTTTAAATGAGTCTTGGTTATTTGTAATCATACCAATCTATACAAATTTAACCGAGTAGGAGTAGTCTAAACTTAGATAGGTCAACTTGTCAGTTTATAAATCTGAAAACTTATCTATATTCAAACGGAAACTGAATAGGTTACTATAACTGAGGCACTCACTTTGAAACTATCAAGTACTCTGTTAGAATTACCTAGAATATACAGCAAAACCGGCTTGTTTACTATTAACAGAGCTTTATTGTGCGATTTAGATAAGTCTTAGTTATAAGTAGTAAAAAAAAAAATAACCCAGCCAAATTGGTACTTTGCTAGTGCTCCGTTTTTTCCGTGTAGATCTGCTTCAAAGAATTCGGTTCGATAGTTACATGATGGGATCACTATTTTAATTGTTTTAGCTTATTTGTTATTTATACTTTGTCATAATAAAGTAGTGTTCCCCCAGCTGACTGATTTCGGTGGAACATCATGCATATTTATTTTCTAATCAAAATAAAACTTAACTGTGTTATTTTCGTCGCCAATCGTAGCAGCTTTGTAGATCTCGTTAAGTCTCGTAGAGGTTGTAGAAGCGAGTATTTAATATAAGAAATACCAAAATATAAAGTTGATGCTTCTGTATATAAGATACAGCCCTCACAGCTCGCTAGTAGCCCTGTCGTCTGGGCAGGAGGGCGTGGGTTCGATTGAGAACAAATATTTGTGTGGTATGTTTGTTCTCTGTCTAGGTTTATTATTGTAAATTAGTAAGCATTTACAAAAAAAATATATATATCAGCTATCTGGTTCCCATCGTATAAGTTCTGCTTAGTTTGGGACTAGATAGTCTTTGTGTTGTCTGGTTTGTCACAGTATGGAAAAGAAACGGGCTGTTCAGTTAAAATTGAAATCAGATTTTCAGATATTTTTTACAATTAATGTAATAAAAGTATGCCTCTATCAAACCTACTAACCTACTTCACAGTTTGACAATTCAAAACTGAAACTATAAATCTTTTGTCGCTCTCGAGTAATTTATTTGTAGCACTTTGTAGGGTTCAGCTTTGGTATTGTGAAATATCTTACAAGAAAGCATGACTTTTTTACTACTTACGACATCTATCGGATAATACAGTAAACTCAAGAAATCTTCAGTTGCCATGCGCGAAACAGTCATAAAATTTCAAACGATTATAGTCCCTAACTCACTCAGAATACAGTTTAAATTGGTATTAATAAGTGCGCCTGCGCTAATCAATCGATTTCAGTCTGACTTTGCTTGACAAAACAGAATCTGTAGGTACGTCAAAGTGATAATCGTTCCATTTTTGTAAACAAAACACGAAAATCTGTGGTGAATAAGCATGAGATTAGAAGGTATGTTTTCTTTTGTTTTTATAGTTTCTAGATTGTTCATTGCACGCAGTCGTTTGTTTCATAGTTTTTATACAGCACATAGTAATGCGTCTGTAGAATATTTTATTTATACACTCCATAGGAGAACAGGATCATTGCCAAGAGTCGCTGCATGATCAGGGACAAATCAAAGAAGTATAGACTTTGTCGTCATCTCACGCACGCACTACCACGGCTAACATATATTTTTGTATTTGGTGGCATGGATTTGGATAGTTTTCACTTAGTATGGTCGTTGGTCGTCCAAGGCACAAGGAATCTTAGTGTGGAATCAAAAGGACTAGCCAAGAACCGATTCAATGAAAATGGAATAATTTAATTTATTTTTATAAATGTCAATTTCGACAACCAAAAGAACTGTCAGAAATCCTTCTTGAAATTCTCAAAGTACTCTACAGTTATGTTTTCACGCACAATTATGCCTAGTTTTTTTTTAGATTATAATAGTTGTATTTTTAGTTTTAATTAGGTATGCTTTGATTTTATATTTTCCTAGTTATTTGTTTCGTGTTTATTTTCTAGGCAAATAAATTATTTATCTATAAGTAAAGCCTCACCATCTTAACTTAATTATTTTAAAACCAAAATGTAACCAAGATAAAGGATAAAAGAACCCATGAGCTTACATTCATGGCATTGTAATCACATGAGATTAGGGTGTTATCGGCTGATGCCGTGGACCGGAGTGAATATGGGGTGCATGCAACGCATCTACTTCAATGGGACACACGGTACCAAAATTCCTCGAACAAATCTAACTTAGTTGCAATAATTTGAAACCTCCTTGGCTCACGGCTTAGGCTAAGTTATATGCTATAATGTTCTAGATCTAATTTTATCCTTGTCCTCAGTCTAAGTGAGAGAAATAAATAAATAAAATAAGCCTCGTTGTAAAGAGCTCCTCCAGGAAAAGGGAACTACTTTTACCTATAGGTATCTAAGTCTACCACCAAGCATGTTGCTGTGTTGAAGAGAGAGTATGGGTAAACATTAGACGGGCCATACAATAGTTTGATCAACACGTGTCAAAACAATCTAACCTCAAATCTTATGGTGTTAATATTTCTTGGAAGAGTAATATGATATTTCGTTATTTCAGTATGAATAAAAGAATAATTAACGAAAGAGTTAAAAGTTAAGTATAATATGGTTTGCAAATCAGTTTGCCTTCTTTTTCACTAATAAATCCATTTTTTTATCAAATGTGTTTCAAAATGTAATAGTAGTTTAGTATCACGACATATATTTAGTATCCGCATACAGCTATCTCGATACCCCTAACATACAAACCATTATCAGCACAGTATAAGTCTACTGCTGGACATTATATAGACTTGCCGTAGTCACCACGCTTGGCAGGCGGATTGCCGACGCAGTTTCAATGTAGCATCATACATCATAGCTTTAAGTGACGTATTGGATATCTCTGTAATGTTACTTAAGTTTTTTTGCAATAAACTAAACTGAAAATGTTACGTTCTCAGGCAGATGTTGCCACAACCAAAACTTATCAATGTTCGCGAACGATCGTACCGCGCCAAATGCTCAGCTTGGCAAACTCTTGGCCCGTGTATCCCAACAACACTTTCTACGGACACCTCGACATATGCACTACGCACTTGTCACTATGAGCGCATAATTTGTCCTCCATTACAGCTTTATTTTATACACTGCTCTGTAATAAAGTGGGGTCCGATTAGAGACCAGTCTCGTCTTTCCGTCGGACCAAATGTTCCGAAGAGGGGACAAAAATAAATTATGCATTCGATCTATTGAAAGTCCTTTGTAATAGGTTTTTTGTAAAGGGTGGTTTGGCCACCTGATTCTTTTGTTTTGATGTAACAAATCCTTTGATGTCCTTGTCATGCGGTAGAGTTGCAGTTTCGAATTTATTCAGAGTAAATGCTATTTGAATATTAAAATCTAGTATCTTTCAGCTCTATAAGGTAAGATAGGGACCTAATTGTTCTTAAATTTCTAGCCATTAAGCTTTATGTTAGCAGTTTAAGTACCTATCATTGTAACTTTGCATAACGGCGTCCGAAAAAGTGTGTAGTTCTAACATTATTATTAATAAGAAGATTTTCAATATTGACTATACTTCAAGCGAATAAATTAATACATTTCATTTCATTTTAAGAAAACAATAATTTAAGTACATAATTATTTTCTTCTTTATTATTTTGCCTATGTTGGTATCATTTTTAAATAACCACACTCAAGTCGTAGTAAACCTAAGTTTGATCATTATACCAACTAGTATCGTGTTCAGCGCGTAAATATTTGATGTTACAATATTTTTATTCACGTTTCTTTAAAATAAAATATACTTATAATAATACTTTGGGAAAAGACAATTCAATAAACAATTTCAAATGTTATAGTGAAAACTAATCATTATAAATTCAAAACAGTAAACAATAAAAATCAAGCCAATTCCGATGAGGCAAACCTTTAATTTGGCATGCTTTTTACCGACGACAAATGTAATGGGTGGGCCCTTGTGAAATGAGGTGTGAATATTGTGTCCCTGCGGGATGCCTCATCTCTATGGGGTCTGACCCCATGGGGCTGCCCCAGCTGCCAGACTCTACCCTTTGAATGCAACTTGAGTTGCAGGTATTGAAAATGTTAGTTTTGCATTGTTTTGTTATTTGTCAATCGGCCTAAGTAGGTCGAATCAAATGCAGTCTGGACATCACAGCATTTCTGAATACTGCAATAGATATAGATAGACTTTTTTACAGTTTATAAGCTAAAGCTTGAACGCAATCTCACATGATGTTAAGTGATGATGCGGTCGACGGTGTAACGCGCTCACCTAGAAGATACAATAGGTATCTTCTAGGTGACTGTTTTTTGAAAACGTCTAAATTATATAGGACTTCTGTAATGATTAACATTTTGATTAGTTGATTTGTTACAATTGCAGTTGTTTTTATAATTTATCCTTCTCGTAGCTTTTATTCTGATCATCCCCAGTTTTCTAATGCACGATCAAATCAAAATAACCTAATCATTTTTATTTACCTTCAAAAACACATATTTTCTTGCTAATCACCGTTTGTCATTTTTTTATTGGTATTAGATTCATTTCCATAGTGACATTTTTTTATTATTTAATTAATTAAATAGAACGGTCTTGAGACCAATTACACTAATTAATAGGTAATTTACATTTCCATAATTTAACAGGTAATATACAATTAAAATTACAGACATTGCGGAGTTTATTGCTTGAAGCCCGTTCTTAAGCAATTAATACTTAAGAAACGACCAGACATTCCATTTGTATTCCCAGCGTTCCTAGTGCTCCTGATAAACACACTGGTCCAAGGTATGCGTCGAGGTCCTCATCATCCGCCGGCAAACACTGCTGGCGATCACACCCACTACAAGCCGAGAGGATCGGAGTCACTCATGACGGATAATGATCTATTGCATGATGCTAAGTAAGTAAAACATCGGGGGTCTAGACATGATCAAATTTTTGATGAAACTGACATTAGCTTGACACATGAAGCTATATGTCATTTTCATACAATTTATCATTCTGCAGTCGTGTTCCGCAAACAAAAAGTGGATCCTCAGGTGAGCCATGAGCTTGTTTCGTCAACAAGTCGTGTAAAAAAAGGATTATAGAAATTGCAACGGATTTTTTGGCTCTGAAGATGGCTGATCTGTGTCCGCAACAGTCCAGTGTCACTATTTGTACCAAAAGTAATTATATTTCGTCTTCTATTCCGTCCGCTTTCATTTCTTCGTAGACCGGTCGCAAGTTTCCAGAGTTTTTAGTATTTGGCATCTAACTTATATTTCCGAAGCTTTTCTTGTTAGCACTAAATTTCACTTCAACTACCTACTAAAAGGGAAGGGAGGCCTTTGCCACGCAGTGGGACAAAAACGGCTGAATAATAATAATAATACCTACTAAAAACGAATCATTACCAATAAAAACTCTGTAAAACATTTATGTGGAGGTATACGTCAACAGATTTTTGACTTTTCAGGCACATAGAAGAGGATTCTCAAATTCTATCTGCAGACGAGATATCAAAAATGTCTCCTGAAGAGTTGGAGTTCCACTACTTTTCAGCTCATGATTTTGACAGAAACTCCAAACTTGATGGCTTAGAACTGTTAAAGGTAACAAACTCTTTTAGTCTGTCACTAAAAGGGGGTAAGAGGGCAAGGACAGGTTAGAATAATAATACTATGGGTACCAAATTATTTTAAAACTCAAATGGAATAGAGAGTTTTCTTTAGAACAAAATGGATCTTTGTGAAAATAATTTCATTAAAAAACTAACTAAAAGTAAAAAAGTAATGTGTTTAAGTAGTGTGTTGTGTATTCTAGTTTGGCTACAGTAACTTTGAACCAATTTTACAAATAACAATAAATTTACATTCTTAAATCATATTTTCAGGCAATATACCACACAGTTGAACACGCAGCGTCTCATGAGTCGAAAGAGCAGTCTGAGATAGAACCAGATCCAGATGATTTTGAAGGATATGTTGGTAAGTATACTTACGTATAAAAAATATTGCAGCACAGTAAACTGTAAACTGTTTATTTTATCATCATAGCAGATATAGTGGTAGATGATAAATATAGCAACAAATACTTCCTAAAGATTTTTATAATGTCCCAAAAGTTAAGAGCCGAGCGGGATTTGCGCTATCGGAACCACACTCGACGAATAACCGATCCAATCCGATGGCACAGCGGTCAGCGCAGCCCCGTACCAAGGGGAAGGTCGCGGGTTCAAATCCCGCTCGGCTCTTTACTTTTAGGACATTATATATATATATATATATATATATATAAAATCAATAATACTTCCTATTACAGTATTGGTGGACAAAACTCTTGAAACAGATGACACAGACGGTGATGGGTTCGTTTCATACACCGAATACCGAGCGGCTCGCGAGAGACGACCTGCCGAGCGAACTCCAAGAGTAGTCCACTCACACCTTCCATAGTATTCAGCCAAGCTTGTTGCCAGCCTCTATCCTAAAGCCCAGAACATTCCGTCAAAGATGCCGTTCTCAGAACAGATTCGTAATATAGGCGGCTACTTGGCGGAATTCGGCCTAAATTATATAGAGATCAAAAATAACAGAGGATCGGCCTTTGATGAGTACGACTAAGATTTTAGGGTTCGCTCGCTCATTTCAACAAAATTCCGAAAAAACACCCTGAACTTTTTTTTATAAAAAATATCAATTAACAAAGTTGTGTGCAATAATATTGCACAAGTAACAATATCATTTTGATTGAAGCAAGTTTTTCTACCAAAGTTTTACTTTTTGTGTGTTTTTGTTAGTGATTGAATATAACTTGGCGTTTTTATAGGAAGTTGCCAAATATAATGATGTAAAGACAACTGATTTTTTATACAATGTGGTATTTGAAAATAATAATTCATACATATTTTACGAAAAAAAAAAACATTACAGTTTTGCTCAATTCACAGTCATTTTATTAGAGCAATATAATTCTACTTTCGAAAATAATTTAAAAATAGAATGGCAATAAAAAATGAAAGAAATGTTTTTTTTTGTTTTGATGTAGGTGGTAACAAAAGACTCTAAAGTGTTATAGAGGACAATACTCATGGACTTGAAAAAATGATTAAGTGAAAATAGTTGTTAGTTTAATTGTACATTATAATTATGTTATTCACATTGTAACCTGTATTTTAGGTATTGATGAAGGTATATCTGACTGTATTTACTTATGGTATTTAAAAATACTCTTATCACTAGTTTTTATTATATGTAATAATATTAAGTGAAAAATAAAGACTTATTCTTATTCCACATTTATTACAAGTCATCATTTGAAAAAAATAATTTATACTAGATATACTTACACAATATTTTATTTAGACATAGGCATAGTCAAATTTTTTATTTAAATTTATCAAGTACCTACGTAACTCGTCTGAGAGTAGCATCAGTGATGGACAGGATGAGGAGTTATTGATTGACATGGTATGGGCATGTCATGCGGAGGTATGAGGGTCATATACGAGGAAAGTGTTGGATATGGATGTGAATGGTCGTTATAGAAGAAGAGGTAGACCAAAGAAAATATGGATGGACTGTAAGAATGACATGAGCAGGAAAGAAGTGAGTGAGAATGATAGAGGTGAGTGGAAGAAGATAATCTGTTGTGCCGACCCCACTTAGCGTGGGATAAGGGCAGGAAAATGATGAAGTTTGAAAAAGACGAGTTACGTAAACTCGTCTTCAATTTCATAGATAAGAATTTCATCTCTTTTTATTGGGTATTTGACTTAAATAGATAGCGTACTAATAAAGAAGTATCCTTAGTCACCACATTTGTACCTAGTTTCACAGTTCATGCCCTTCTCTCCCCAGTCAGAAGCTTGCTGGATCCCTTCAGATATGCTCTCGTATTCTTTCAATTCGTTGCTGTTTCTGGAAAAATAAAAAAAAAACCATAAATTTTCCATCATCAGCCGCCTTGCGTACATCTAGTTCGCTTGCAATGGCGATCAGCAGGCAAAAAACGGTAGGAAACAAGCCGTAGTTTGTTGCCTGGTCTTCTAGGCTTGGTCACGTGGAACTGGAACCTAGACTTACCTAGCTCTAAAGGCCTGCGCACACCTAGGTCACTGGCGATAATATTGCTGTCAAATTTGACAGCGTTTCACTGATCGCCATCGCCAGCGATCAAGGTGTGCGCAAGCCTTTAGACGTTTTAAAGTGATGCCTATGATACTATTGAATAAATACTTATTTTACTTTTACTTTGAGTGTATCGCTGTAGAATATCGCAGTGGCAAAGCTGTTCACGGCAGTTTCACCGAAAACCCTATGTTTCAACTGATCGGCATTGCCATATCCATCGCAGATCGCCTAGATGTGCGCAAAGCTTGAAGAAGTCTAATGCTGGCGCAAACACTACAAATGCACAAAAACAACATCAGTTGGGCCATATGCTTGTCCCAAGAGTTGTAAAAAAATATTTAAAAAAATGACCAAAACTTTCAATATTATAAGAGTCGGTTTGAGTCGGTTTCAAATTGAGAAGAGTCTGGTGAGTAATGTAAAATAGTCTTCTAATTTGCATGTGGAAGAGCTCGTTAAGTAAAGTAACTCTGCTGTACCTACTCTATTTTTCAAGAGACATAAAATAAGAGCAAAATCTCTTATTTTGTGTCTTAAAAAAAGCTCTACACTATTTGTAAAAAAATCAGAAGAGTACAAACCCTTGCATCAACTTAGCTCCCTGCAACAACAGCTCAGCCCCAGAAGCGTACAATCCAGACTGCTGCGGCCTCTTGCACGAAAGGAGGTACAGGCAGCTGAAGTTCTTCGTATGCTGGCCGGCTAAGTAGCTCAGGTACATCATGATCTCCTCTTCGGTTATGTAAGAGGCGTTTGTATTATCTGTCAAAAAAGTTTGATATGATTATAAGGTTTAATTTTTTTCCCCATGTACGGTAGACATCTTATTAAAAAATGTATAGTAACAAAATATAATGAGATGAAATAGGTAAATAAAAGTGGCCCTGAAGTCTTGTTTCTACTTTGGGTTTATTTAATAATTTCCATCGGTATAAATAAAGAAAAGTTGTTTAAACTTAGACATGATTTATACATAGACCACATTAAAATACAATACACAAAAAGAAAATCAAAAACAATACACACAATAAAATATCACTAGTAGGTACCTAGTACCTTCTGTCAAAATCTATTACTTTTTATTTGGAGCAATGTGGATGGAATTCCAGTTCTTAAAATTCAATTTCAATTTATTTATTCAAGAACCACTTTGAAATTTAACTAAATCTTAAAAAGTCGTATATGCCGAATAGATAAATCTATGCACAAAACTTCATAGAAATTAGTTCAGGAAAGCATTACAAACGGTAAATGGACATACAGAGAGCCATTTGCATTGATAAAGAGTGGATAAACGATGAAGGAAGCTTGTTTTGTAATGAGCTCTTTACAAAAGACATCAACGCGGGATTATAATTACGGAAGCATTTTATCTCTTTGCATTGTTCATGTTTTCATTAAGAGCGGGTCGTGCGAACGTTTTAGATTAAAAAAAAATAATTCATAACTAAATAACTAAGTGACATTTTAAAAATCGCAAAAGGACTAATTGTAGACTATACATTTGTGATTAATTCGAATTTAAGTGTGTTAAAAAAATATACTATTTAACATGACATTCTATTTAACGCTAATGAAAAGCGTATGTCACTTAGTTATTTAGTTATAATTAAAAAAAAAAAAAAAAAACATAAATCTCAAATTTTCGCACGACTCGCTCTTAAAAATCGTAGTAGGTAACATCAGTCAGTAGGTATGCGTGCATGCTAAACTGTTAAATACTCGTTCATCATCGTTTATCATATCGTGTGATGAGCAGTGATAGCCAAGCGGTAGCAAACCCGTCTTCCGATCCTAAGGACATGGGTTCAAATGCAGTCGTGTACTAATGAGTTTTTCTGCCCAAAAATGTGTGTGTATGATAAACCCTCAAACGGTGTAGAAAAATATCGTGAAGTAACCGGCATATCGTAAAAAGGTCTAAAACATGTGTCAAGTATACGAAAGGAACTTCTTTATGGCGCACTTTAATCCCTTCACCACGCCTGGTTCAAAAGAACCAATGACACGAAAAGAATGCGGTCAGAACGTTTACCTTACAAAAAAGCGGCCAAGTGCGAGTCGGACTCGCCCATGAAGGGTTCCGTAGCATCAAATAACATAATATAAAGGTTTTTGTAGTTCGTCGAAAGGTAAATTGTGGTTTACTATTTATGACGTATAAAAAAAAAAACTACTGACTAGATCTCGTTCAAACCAAATATCGTTGGAAGTTTCCATAGTAATGTACAACATATATTTTTTTTAGTTTTATCATTCTCTTATTTTAGAAGTTAGAGGGGGGGGGACCAACTTTTTTCCACTTTGGAAGTGTCTCTCGCGCAAACTATTCAGTTTAGAAAAAAACAATGTTAGAAACCTCAACATCATTTTTGAAGACCTATCCATAGATACCCCACACGTATGGGTTCGATGAAAAAAAAATTTTTGAGTTTCAGTTTCAAGTATGGGGACCCCCAAAATTTATAGTTTTAGAAAAAAACGATATTAGAAACCTCAACATAATTTTTGAAGACCTATCCATAGATAACCCACACTTACGGGTTCGATGAAAAAAAAATTTTTGAGTTTCAGTTTCAAGTATGGGGACCCCCAAAATGTATAGTTTTTTTTCTATTTTTGTGTAAAAACCTTAATGCGGTTCACAGAATACATCTACTCACCAAGTTTCATCAGTCTAGCTCTTATGGTTTCGGAGAAAAATGGCTGTGACACGGCCGGACAGACAGACAGACAGACAGACATGACGAATCTATAAGGGTTCCGTTTTTGCCATTTGGCTACGGAACCCTAAAAACAGATTTTGGCAAAAAATACTCTCAGCGGTAAATACCGAATACAACACGGCCCATTACGATTTAGATGTCCCTGGTCACCGGTAGATAATCCTTTCCCAACAGGCTTACGGACGGACATGACAAACGCATCTACAATATTGGATTTAGATGACCACGCCACGTTTCGTACAAAAGACGATAATACGCAGATGGCCAGTACATTTCATACTAGCCGCGATAATTTGATGACGCTTCCTGGTCGCGATGGGCTTGAAAATTGTAAAAGGGTTGATAAAACAGGCTTAATTTAATCGAATAGTGATGGACATACGTTAGAAATTGAAAAGGATACAAAGATATCAGCAGTGATGATCTTTATGGGTCAAAATAACAATAATAATAATGTTTTTGCTTCGAGATTTAGTCACATCTTTCACTTACGACACGCACACTTTCAAGTCAACACACAACGCCAAACATCTTTCAAGTACATTTGTTAGTATTAATCGTTTGAAAAAGTCATAAATATCGTTGTGCTAAGAAATAACTTACCGTCTAGACTTCTGCCATAGTGGTGACCTCCTTTCCACGCTCCAGCGCCAAAGAAACCGGCTGCCAATATCAATGCTTTTAGAACTACTAGAATCACTAGATTCGTCAAGTTCAGACTGAGTACCTGCAAAAGTCATAATGATCCATTAGTAGGCTTTACAATCAATACTTGGCTTAAAAAATCTCTTACCTATATTGGAAATGAGTAATGACAAATGATAACAAATAACGATTATAAGAACCTAAAGGGAGCTAATTATTGGAACATCCCTGCAAAGACTCTTTCGCTGACGTCACTTTACCAAATTTTAACCTAGTGACTCAGGGTTGGTTTTTTGTGGACGGGTTTTATCTTTCAAATTCTTAAGCGTTACTCATGCAAGCGTGCAAATTTATCAAAGGTGCGATACGAACCTGTGCAACACAGTCAAAACCAACCTGGCTGCTTCCCGTAGACCTTGCAATGAAATCCTTGGCTAAGCTCGTCACCACCTGACCTCCAGTCCCACTCATGAAGCTGCCAGCTGCTTCCAGCAACGAAGATCTTCCATACTGTGCTGTTTCGTTGTACCCGCTGTCGTGTCTTGCAATAGATTCGTCTCTATTGAAAGGTACCGGCGGTTTTTCGTTCGGGAGTATTGCGTTGGCATCGTAATCATATCCTTTAGGGTACATTCGTTTCGCGTATTGAGGGGAAGAGTAAGCTCCAGAGTGTTCAGCGGTGGTGAGTAAAACACAGGATAGGAACACTAGGGTTGTAACGACCATTTTGTAAGGGTGTTGAAGAACGACTGTCTCTGCTAGGAAGCAGGTAGTGCACAATGGGCACTGATAAGGCGTTTGAGGCGGTTGGAAGCGACTCGGTGGTTTTATCTCTTCCCGGCTGCTTTTGTTCGTCACACGCACGATGACATCTCCTAATAGCGCTATTGTTGTGCAGGTATTTGTTTTTGTAACTTGCTGTGCTGGTGCAGTTTCGTAAGGGATACAATTTTTAAAACATCCCTTTCATTTCATTCCTACAATAACCTTGTCTTTTTTTACAAGTAGGTTGCTTCATGATATTGTTCTCTTTAATTTTTATAATATTATTCTGATTAATTATTTTAAGTAATATGAATAAAGCTACAAGACCCTATGGTCTATGGTGGTAAAGGGTTTTAGATCGAATCTAAAGGGTTTTAGATCTCTGCCTATTTATTTTATTTTGTGCTGATATAGGTTTTACATGTTTTTCTTCTTATCGTGTCACTGATTCTTTTGAACCAAGTGTGGTGAAAGGATTTTAAGTGCGCCTCGAAGAGGCTCCTTTTGTGCACTTTACATGTTAATTTTAGTATTGCTTGTTGTCGTATCACTGGTTATTTCAAACCAATGTGGTGGTAGGGTTCAAGTGCACCTCGAATTAAATCTCCTTCCTCTCGACTAGTGATGTCACTCGTCGCTCGGTCTCAGTAGGGATGTCCTATTCCCAAGAGCGGCTAACAGTATTTAGACCAGTGCATTTGGTACACATACTTACACAGCAAGAACTAAGTATAACCGCGCAAGTGTCGCCATATAACTGGAGCATTGTTTACCTCAGAGGTGTGTCGATAGTTCCGTAACAATTGCGTGGAGCATCTGGGCCAACGTTTTGGTGATTGTGATGTAATCTAATGATAATGACATCATTTTTCAGCGCTGTTATATTTCCCGACATTTCGATCGTGTCGCGTGCATAGAAAAAAGTAGTCGCGATAAATACCTACCCGTTTAATCTATTTAATTATGCATAACGATCGCGTTAATTTCGGTTTAAAGATATTTATTTCTCAAAGAACTTTAAATTCACTTACAGAGAATAATACATTTTTACAGAGAGTGTGTACACAGTGTACTGGTTTGAGTCCAGTGGAGTAACAGTGGTACATATTAAATACTTAAAAAGTGCTATCATTCTTTAACTCTACTTTTAGCGTAGAATCAGACCTTACCTATGTAAAAGAACTCAAATGACTCATCTTTTTGTCCAAAAGTGTAGTCAGATTACTTCTGTAGCAATCCGATTTAAATTATTCTGAATTATAATGTTATAATTCATTAAATGAGGCCTTTAGTTTCGTTAAGGCCTGCGCACACCTAGGTCGCTGACGTCGGCGATCAGTGAAACGCTGTCAGATTTGACAGCGATATTTGACAGCGTTTCATTGATCGCCATCTCCAGCGACCTAGGTGTGCGCAGGCCTTAACGAAACTAAAGGTCTCATTTAATGAATTATTTGTTTAAAAATGGCTTGTTAGCGTATTTGCCGCACCTACTTGTGCAACGAGATCTATGAACCAAAAAGAAAGAAAATGAAGACGCACTCCACCCAGTTTTACTGTATAGTGTGTCCACGCAGTTTTATTGTATAGTGTGGTAAACGTTTGTTTAGTTAGAGTTTTATCAGGACTGGGGATCATAATAATAAGCTTTGCGGAAACAAGACATGCATCGTGTTCAAACCAAACAATGTAAATTCTTAGAAAATGGAAGCACTGTTTTAAGTATTTGTTTTAGAAAAAAGTAATGTGCGAGTGCGTAAAGTAAAATTTAAAATTACATTGGTATACAAATATAAGGCTGTTGATATTTCCATAAACCTCTGTACCATCATCAACCTGCTGGTCCATTGCTGGACACAAACTGTCTTCAGTAGGTAGAGAAACTGTAGGCCTACCACAAGCTCTGTCTGCATGGCTCTGTCTCTGGCTCTGGTTTTGAGTCTGTGTGAGTGCTTACCTGTGTATTATACTGTGTGTATGACGTTTTGACGTAGGATTTATTTAGTCAACATTCACACAGACTCAAAACCAGAGCCAGAGGCAGAGCCAGACAGAGCTTGTGGTAGGCCTACAGTTTCTCTCACCCAGTGCTGCCAGCTACATTACCGGAGCACCACCGGGCTGGAAGGCATCCATTTTTTTGGTATTCATTCATTCATTTTACACCCGTATGTAGAAACAATGCTCTAGTCTAGCCTCAAGTAGAGATTTTTGACACTTTTCAATGGAGATAATATGTGAAATAATCTATGCTTGAGGCCTTAGAATACAATGACCCCTCGCAAATCACGATGGTTTCCTTTACAAAATACAAAGACCATCATACCAACCATCTATAGAGTTGATGCAGTTACCAACGCAAATTGGCCATGAAACTTGATGCATTTTCATTGTTATGGTAAATACACATTTCACTTTTTTTCTAAGTTCAATTACTTTGATTCGATATACCTACACAAACTCGTAATAAAATTGGTGGACTTCCAGGAATATAATAATTATAAATAAAGTTACTCGTAGGTCAGCGACAAAAGAAGAACGGTTTAGATAAAAATAAATGTTGGTTTGTTTTTTTGGTCTTTTGCTTAAAGTTTGAACTTTATTACAAGTAATTCATTACTTAAATCCTAGGAAACATTATTTATTTTTTAATCAATGAGTTTTAATCATTTGCAGGCAATTCAGCAAAGAAATTTCCAATTATTTGCTGAAATATCTGCTGAAATAATTGACGTTGTAAATATACTTTTGTCGTTGAATGTAGAGTTCTCGAAAAAAAAAAAAAAACTTATTGATGGACACAGGCTGGTAAACTTCAACCTATCCAAGAGTTTAAAACTAAAGATCGAATGAAAATTGCTTACTAGTGCCATCTAACGGCGAAAGTATAAATTAAGAGTAAAAGTTCTCGTAACTCACTGTGGTTCAAGTTACATTCTCTCATCGCGAAACATTTCGTGGCGAGCTCGCTTTCACCCTGTATGCTTCGAAAGTTTCTCCATAGATGGCGGTCAGTGGATATGTATTTAATTTTAATGTAGATGGCGGTTTAAACATATCTGGAAAGTAGCGTATTATAATGTAAAAATAATAAAAATTGTATCATTTCACTTAGTTTTTATGTTTTTTTACATAAAAATCTTTTTAAATAGTTATCAATTAACAAGCAGAAAAGCACGGCGTTAATCGGGTAGATGCTTTGAGTTGAATTTGATTATTCTAGATTATTCCAGAATATTCTAGAATGTTTATGAGGATGCTGGATAATGACCGACTATTCTAAATCATGATTTAAATATGACGGCGCAAACGTTTCAGGAGTTTTATCAGTGCACCTTTCTTTTTGTAGAGGCACCCTGCATCGAAATCATCACTGCTTGTCTATAGAAAGAGATCCAGAACTGGAAAAAAAATTGCCTTCTCCCAAAAGCTTACCACACAATCAAATCTGGTTATATATGATCTTAATTTTTAAATTATAGTCATACATGCAACTATATTTCTCAGCACGAAATACATACCACGATATCCCACGTTTTGTTTTATGACCTAACATTATATTACCAAAACAGCCATTCTCTTACTGTAGCATTGCGTAAACATTTTCTCCGTCACAATTACCCGACAATCAGAGTGAAAGTACCGAATAAAGGCTGGGGTTTCTAGGAAACGGTGACCAGTCATATAACAGCCGTAAGGTCAATAAAAAAAAATAATATGTCTTTAGTGAGATGAATACAAGGGTTTTATAATAAATGGAAACTTTGACACTGCAAAAGTTAAAAACTGAGTAGCAGAGTGAAAAGTTAAAAACTGAGTGCCAGCGCCCTCCGTAACAAAACAAGAATATTGTTCCTCAATCTATATGGTTATAATAATATGAAATAAAAAGAAGCAATAAAAACAATGACCGTGCCTATAGGACGGGCAGTGCACAATAGAGCATAGATTCTTAATAAAAGACTTGCAATAAAATGATGGGTCATCTGCTTGTTCTATCAGCCAGGTACGAGTACCTTAATAAACACCATGTAGACAAAGATTAAAACCTATTTTTATTTTTCTATGATTAAGATAAGAAATTTCTCCAGATTAGCGTCTTCATCCATTTTGATTTCAAATTACATAATGCACTGCTCTATCATTGATGCTAAAATCCTTTCACTACTTACACCTTATTCTCATCGTATTCTCTGGTTCTTTTGACGCTGGTTTAGATAAAAGAAGAAGAATAGGTATACTGTTTGTTAACCCCAATAAATAAAATAAAATAAAAAATTGTGCTTATGATCGCAATTTTTTGGTAATTTTACGTTGCTGCTTTTTCAGAAACTACAACTATTCCACGGTCAATGCAGTTGTCATAATGCGCTGTGTACACTAGCGGCTTTATCCTATGGGTTTGTCTGCTTCGTTGTTCTAAAGTAAAATTGAAGTTTCATTTGGAAAATGTCATACTTAGGTTCAATTTCACCGTTGAAATTGAACGCGTTCTACTGACGTTTAAACTCGCTTTTCTCTAAACGCGTTTAAAGACCTGTCAATGTCGTTGCATTTCTTTTGAAAATGGATACGTGTGTACCCGCTTTATGAATGCGTTTACATTATAAACGAGTTTAGTTAAACGCGTTTAACGGTGAAATTGGACCTTAGTGTTATTCCAAACCATTTTTAGGAGAAATAGGCTGGTGGCCGACCTTTGAGAAACTGTATATCCTACCCTTATAATAGTGCTGGTCAAACTTGAGAGCGACGGTGAAATGTTTTGGTTGTTTAGAAGTGAAATGTTACCAGTGCCTTGACCGTCACGTGCCGTCAATATCAAAACTATCGAGCGCAATATCAAAACTATTGTGGTCTCGCTCATTAGGTTGGGTAAGGTTCTTCTTTTTCTTCTTAATTAATGGAATATGTCCAGTTTTTTATATAGATAGCTAAGCATTTGGCTGCCATCACACCTGATGGAAAGTGAGGATGCAGCCTAAGATGGAGCATGCTTAGCCATAATCCACCTGTGCATTAATGTCTTAAAAATTCTTAAATTGTAACGTTCCAGAAATACAAACGGCGGAAGAGAGTTCCACTCCTCCCAACTTTGCCAATGTCAACTGATATTTACATAAAGTCGTTTTTAGTCAAGTCAGTCAATAGACAAGTCGACCAGCCAGTGGACTTTTAAACGCGATTCCGATCCCAATCTTAAGATTTGACGGAATTTTTACAGAAATCCTATTTGTTTTCTGTCAGAATTCCGTCAAAACTTGAAATTGGGATCGGATTCGCGTTCAAGAGTAGACCGGCCGGTTAGTGTGTATGTGCTCGTACATTGAATATTCAACAACAGATGATGTGTTACTGATGACATTGACACTGATGTGCTGCCCGCTATTTGGCACGGTCTTATCGTGTCACTGGTTCTTTGGACCAGTGTACAAAGTGAGTGTGTGGTGAAAGGATTTTAAGTGCACCTCAAAGAGACTCCTTTCGTGCACACGACACATGTTTTTCTAACTTTTTAGAGAGTACCTACTGGCATAGTGCACAATGCACATACATTTTTGTACATAGTAATTCATTGGTACACGTCTGGAAGTCATGTAAATAAAATCTACAACTTGATACGATTTGGCTTGACGGACATTTCATTTTGTGTGATAAACTCTTGTTCATCACACAAAACGTACACACAACAAACACAAAAGATAACATATGCTTATGCATCTGTTTATTTATTTTTCTGTGCTTGTCCTGGGGTGCTATACTTTATTTGCCAGTTTTGCTTAGTTTGGGGCGTTGCGTGCGTCTGCAAATATTATTTTGTTATTATCTCATGGGTTTTCTAATCCCAGCGTGATAAAATAGTTTCGTCTGGAGCTATCGTCACGGTACCGGCTTCCCCATTTAACGCCATCTGCTTCGCAATGCTTTCTAACGAACAAATAGATCTGTTGACAAATTTCTAAATTATTGTATAGCACTTTCTTTCGTAATGCAGCGCGATTGTGCGGTAATATGAAAGAAAGTGTTAAGCAATTTGACTGGCCTCTCAGCTCAGTTGGTAGTAGCTCTGCCTTCTGCGCCGTAGGTCGTGGGTTCGATCCCCACCGAGAACAAATATTTGTGTGGTGAACGAAAATGTTTGTTCTCTGTCTGGGTGTTATATTGTATAATATAACACCCAGACAGAATAAAAAATATATTTATAATTATAATATCAGCTGGTTCCCATAACACAAGCTCAGCTTAATTTGGGGCTAGATAGTATTGTTTTTTTTTTTTTTTACATAGAACATCCTTTGGCTACAATCTCACCTGATGGTAAGCGACGATGTAGCCGACGATGAAGCATTTTGATATTGATGTAG
Organism: Thera britannica; assembly: GCA_939531255.2. Taxonomy (NCBI): domain Eukaryota; kingdom Metazoa; phylum Arthropoda; class Insecta; order Lepidoptera; family Geometridae; genus Thera; species Thera britannica. Next base: position 9,466,980 of record OW618050.2, read on the forward strand.
TAGAATACAGCTCAAGTTATCTTAAAACAATGAAAAATGTCGCTTACAGCAAGGACATAAGAGCTAGCAGTGTATAGTCTGATGGTGTATCTTTGTGTACAATGTCCATGGCTGATAACAGCTACTTAAAGGCTATCCGATAGAAATCGTTCACTTCGGTAAAATACAATTTAATTTGCAGTATTTGTTGTTTTTCGGATGCACAAAAAGATACTTGTCGTCTTGTGGTATACAATTCAGACTTTTCTGTGACATAAAATCTATATATATTCAAATTGCACAAGAGGTTTGCATGATTTGTTCAAAAATCTTGGATAAGTATCTAAATATAATTCTTTAAAAAACTCAATCAATTAATGAAAAGAATTTCTACCGGTCTATCATTTTTCAGATTAAACCAAATCATATTATTTATTTGATGCCACACAAGTATTTACAAAAGGATCATAATTATACAAGAAATAATGACATAAATTGGTCCCTCTTCATCTTTGATCTACATTATACAAGTAACAAATGACATACAAATTGGTCATCACTCAGCATCTGTTAATTAATTACGATTAACAAACTACCTCACACTTACTAACTCATGCCAATTAATAATAAACTACCCAGTTAATTGGTATTTGTACAGCTTCATCTGCAAACAAGCTGCTCCAGTCTCCAATAGACGTTTGCATGTTACACAACTACCGTATGTAACATTATATAAGGATACCCAAATCACACTGCGAAATACAAGCACAGAACTTTCATGAGAAACTTTGTCTACCAAAACAACAAATACGTTATGAACAGGTACTGTCTGTGACGGAATAATCATAATCATTTTGTAAGACCTGAATTACTTAGGCTTGCCAAAGTCCTTTGTCATGGCTAAGCGACTGTTAAAGCCAAGACGGATATAAAATAACATGCCATCCAAAACAAGGTAGAAAAGAAAGTCATAGATAGGCATTTATTTGCTACATCAGAACAAGCAATTGCATAAAAAAAGAAAGATATCATAATATTAACAAAATAATACGAGTGCAAATGAAACAAAAGTGTAACATACATATTATAAAGAAAAAGTATCTTCACATAAAAATGAAATAGGAAGGACACAAGATCAATCTAACAATGCACTTTTGTATAGGATACTTTTAAGTTTCAAAGTGATGGATGCAGTTCATTGCCACAGGACATGATGTCATCAGAAAAATAATTCTGTGAGATAATGAAAGAAAGAAAGCAAGAATAATTAATCAGAGATATTGAGGTAGGTGTAGCCTAGGCACAGGCAGTTCACTATGATAAGAAGAGTGACGCAATGTCACCAACTGTTATAATGAAACAAACATTATCCATGTAGGTATCTTGCAATAATAATAATGGTGTGTAAGTACTATAGTAAATGTCTTCAGTAAGTTCAAAGTGAACCCAGTGTTGTGCCGCTGACTGCTCCTGCTCCACGTGGTCGGATCTCGAGACCAGCCGGTAAAAGTGCACCAGCAATTATAGCAGCCAGATCCAAAAGATAGGGGTAATAAGCATTCGCTATTACGGAGAGAGCTACCCGAACAATATACTAGTGGAGATTGGGTCAGTGGTACGTTTTTTGTCAGACGAAAATCTCAGTCTGTTTAGTGAGATGCAACTGTTTCTTACAAAGCGCTCGACCACTTTATAACAAGCGTAAAAAGAATCTGTAACTGTATATTAACATCATAGTTACAGCTATTATCGTAATAAACGTGATTAATTAGCGATGCTTGAAATTAAAATGATATATAAACGCAAATAAATTACCGCTTGTCACGATTAAGATCTCTTAACTCTCACTCATCGATAAAGTCGCGTATCCACACAGAGAATCAGCCCATTATAGTGATTTAAATAGCAGATCTACAAACTCCTATTTTGTGAGAAGTGCCTGTGAAACTTTCTTACCATTATGCACGGAGAAAACATCCCATAAAATGAAAAACGGTTTCACCCGACTGCGGGTCACGGCCCTGTGAGAGTCGCGATGGTGAATTAAGATAGTCCCCGGTAAACGACAATAGCTGCGTAATTATCTCGCTCATTCGTCGTGACCGAACAGAGAATAACCATTGCATTGGAGCTCAGGGAGGGTTATTGTGCATCCAATGCAAAACTATATCAGAGAGCGGTCACAGCCGCCGGCGCCCAGTCCGCGCGCGTTCGCCTGCGCGCCTTCACGCGAACCGAAAGTGAAATGATTAACACGACAATGACAGTGCGACTTTTAGTTCTCGTAATCATTTTAGTAGTAGCTGATGCAAACAACCCGACGCAACTCGAAAAGTATGATGAAAAATTCAAAACATACAAGTTAGACGTTCCCGGAAAAGCACCCATCACGATTATAGAGAATGAAGAAGATAATCAATGGAAAGATATCTCGATAGATCCGAAGCAAAAGGAAGCAGAATTAAAAAATCTGATGACTCACATAATACACGATTTGGAAGGAGATAGACCAAGGTGCTATGGGCCATCCTGTCAGGATGGGTCCATCCAAGAAGGTGAAGACGGATTTAAGGAAACTGACGAAGGAGTACAGGAAGATTTTGAAGACTACATGCTAGCCGCAGAGAAGTTAAAGGATTTTAAAGACTACTCCAAGGATCGACTGCAAGCTATCACAGCACTGGCAGCAAAATTAAAGAAGGAGAAGCTGAAATTAAATCGTTACCCCCAATTACAGATGCAAGATGATGATGAAGAGGATAACAATGATAATGTGATGACATCGTGGAATCGACTTAAATTCAAAAAGCACAAACACCCATACGACGATAAAGATGGCTGGGTTTCTTTAGAACCGGTGGCGTGGTCAACGAGCAAGATTTCAAAGTGGAAACCAAATGTTAAAAAACAAAAGCCAAACCACTGGCATGAAGATGAGGATAAGTTCCCTAATGATGATAATGATAGGTTCACTTCCAATCAAGGGAACGGAAACTGGTTCAGCTATCCACAGAAAAAACCTATTGTAACCCGTCCAACTTTTATAAATAATAAGTTACACATGCCTCAGGATTTCGAAAGCGAGCTGCCATCACGACCATCTTGGGCTAACTCTCAGCAAATGAATCCTTTAACCTGGTCTCCTGACGAGGGTAGGCGCCCCCACAAACCAAATTGCGATCATGATGATCACTACCCTAATGATGACTCCGTTTATTACGGCATATCAGATTCTGTAGTAACAGATCCCCGTCCATCGAATTTTCCTTATGAATACGAAGCTCTCCATCAGGCTTCCGGTTCGAAGAGACCTTTCAAACGTCCAACCCAAGTGATATACGCTGGTTCAGAGTATGAAGATGATCGCTCATCGAGACCACCTTATGGTGATGGGCAGTGGGTTCTACTTTCAACAACAAAAGGATACCGAAACAAAAAACGTCAGCGATCTCTCAACCCTATTGCCGATGACCGGCAAGATGTTTCAACTATAACATCACATCAAGCTGTAGCGTTGACAGTTCTTCCAGTAGATAATGCTCATACAAACATGACGACATCTCATGGTGGCATGCTGGAGGTGGAGAAGAGTTTCCAAACAGTGGAAGAGTCCAAACGAGATATGGATAAGAGGAATGATTTAGATGTGTCAGCTACGCAAATCAGGCCTGTGAGAAATAGAGTGGTGAGGAGAAAGATTGTATCCAATGTGTCTCCAGATAGTTCGACGCTTTTGGCAGCAGTTGGTGCTGGAATGGTTCCTGCTACAATGGCGATGGTCGTCCCCATGATGTTGGGAAAGAGACGCAGAAGACGAAATCTTCGGGATACGCCTGAAATGCATTCAGATAATGTATTCCGATATTAGTAGATTTATTCGTTTTGTGTGCTTGTGTTGCTGTGATTGTTAATTTATTATAGTGATCTAGAAATGAGTGCTAGGTGTGTGAAAATGTTCTAGTAGGTAAATAGTGTTTGTACCACATCTGTTCTTACAGCTTGCAGTTCTAGTTTTAATTTAAATTTTGCTAGAACTGATACACAAAATCATCAGCTCAAACTGAAAGTATGGTCTAGCTCTGGTCTAACTTAGATCTAAGAATAAGCTGCCATCACTGTCTATCATTTTATAAAGAATATCGAAAGCTTATTTGTACCTACTCACTTATAACTGAGTTTATTCTAAAAAAGGGTCGATGAACGAGTAGGTACATAATTTAGTAAGTGGTTCTCTTAGGTTGTTCTGAGAATGTATTTTATATAATTAATGTTTGTTTGTAGGACTGAATGTTGGATAAACACATTTTATTTAGTTTAGTAATTTATTTATTTTTTATCTCAAAATAAATGCGTCCGGAATAAACAATGCCAGTTTTATTTAAGATATAGTGTTCAATTAAGTAAATTCCACCCTAGACTTTCTTCTATCTGCTTAGTCATTTACAATAAATAAGAAAATATATATTTTGATAGTTCTACACATAAAAATACTCTAGACGTGATAACATTCACTATCACAGAATCACAACACTTATTATTTTTCGAATTATTGGCGTACTTTAGGTATTTTTTTTAATTCACAATTCGGATATACCAGTAGTAAAATTTCTCTTATCTACTTACAATACGTCATTTTTATTCCTATAAGCTAAATTATATAAGTACAAAAATTTACATTTCGTTCGTTTCAAATGTGTCTTCGCTGTATGGTCAATATGTAGAGAATACATGTCCTGGTCGACTGTATATATTTCCGGTCCTAATGGCTTCCATCAGGTATTTGACGCTGAACAGGCAAATGATGAGGAGCACTGTAAAGCAGAACAAAACATAATTTACTTCAAAAAGTGAACACGAACAGCATTTTTCATATTTATACTTTTTTATGATTCGTTATTTCATCATTATCAGTCTGAAAAAGTTGATACTGCTGGTTTGCCTTCTGATAAATTTTCTAAAGTGCCTATTGATTGATTTTCAGTACTCAGTAGATTTTTAAGTCATCGGCACATACGACAGATGACCATTCATTTTACTGTGTCCACGGTCTGTCATGTTGAGGCATGTGCATGTCTCCAGCTTCCTCATATGGAAATTGCGAATTCTGAAAACGCCAACATTTAAAGCATAATTGGAGCAATCATTGATTTGAAGGAAAATTTAGCAGCCAAAAAAACAACGACTCTATGAAACTTTATAGGTGTGTTAGCTGGAGAGCGGCTCCACAGCTTCCTCATTCAGTGTGGGCAAACGGCTAACGATAGAGCTATATAGTAAACGCCAAATTTTAGAGCATAATTAGAGCACCCGGCATAAAAAAAATCAAGTCTCTAGCTCGAAAACTCTTTGAGTTAGAAGACTATAACAACGTGTTTGCTGGGAAGCCATTTCTCCAGCTAACACATGTGGATCTCAGGAATGGCTATAGCTAGAAAGTTGCTTGATATCTCCAAATTTAGAGCAAAAAATATCATGGATGCTCCAAATATTTCAAGTGTCTAGGTTCAAAACTCACCGAGTTAGAAGCTTTGATGACTGTGTTAGCTGGAGACACGTTTGTCTGGCACGCACATGCTACATCTGAGGATCTACAATAGCTACAGATTCGGTTGACGTGTCCAAACCGAGCTATGAATTAGAGCACTCGGCTCCAAAATTTTGGACTCTCTAGGACAAGTAGTTTCCTAGTAATGAACAAAAGAACATTTTGCCGCCAGAATTTTCAAATGTATGTTCGCACCCGTAAAAATGCGGCGTTGCCGCTCTGAAAGTTTGGTATCAGCGTAGGAATTTGAACGTTATTCGGTTTATTTTAGATCGCGATACGAGTCATTTTCGTATGCGCTTGGCGGTTTTGATTTCTGAAACCTCAAACTCATATTTTCTCTTTTTGTTAGGTTGAGAGCTTTCTCTCTATCTATATGAGAATTGTGTGTTGCCCGTTCTTGTTCGTTTTATAGTTTCTTTAGTAATGCGTGTCTTTTAGGTATTCTTAGAAAAAAAACTTTATTTGGTTCTGTAAATAGGTACCTGCTAGGCCAGTGTTGATGATTCTACCTACTCTGCCTGTTGTTAGCCGTCTGTTCTCTGTGTTTTACTGTATTCAGTCAGGTTTTTATGAGCGTATCGAGTAAACCAGGCGGACGGAAAATAGGTATTTACTGCGGCTTGCTAGTTGTGTGCGTACTCACGCACACTTGCCCCCTATCACTTGCCATCTCACCAGATGGCAAGTGATAGGGGGGGCATCTCACCATGTTGTGCCGACCCCACCTGGTGGGTAAGGGCAGGAAGAAGAAAAAGCACTTTTTGGGGTTTTTTGTTTCATTTTCAACTATATTCCTATATTGTGAATTGGACATAAGTTTTTGAATCCAAGATGGCGGCTTCATTTTTTTTCTTAAAAAATGGATATGGGTATCGTTTAATAGGTTTTTGGGGGCTCTGGTTGTGAATTCGACAATAATTTTTGAATCCAAGATGGCGGCTTCATTTTTTTTTCTTAAAAAATGGATATGGGTATCGTTTAATAGGTTTTTGGGGGCTCTAATTGTGAATTCGACATTATTTTTTGAATCCAAGATGGCGGCTTCATTTTTTTTCTCAAAAAATGGATATTAGTATCGTTTAATAGGTTTTTGGGGGCTCTGGTTGTGAATTCGACATTATTTTTTGAATCCAAGATGGCAGCTTCATTTTTTTTCTTAAAAAATGGATATGGGTATCGTTTAATAGGTATTTGGGGGCTCTGATTGTGAATACGCCATTATTTTTTGAATCCAAAATGGCTGCTTCATTTTTTTTCTCAAAAAATTGATTATGGGTATCGTTTAATAAGTTTTTGAGGGCTCTAATAATGAATTCGACATTCTTTTTTGAATCCAAGATGGCGGCTTCATTTTTTTCCTTCAAAATGGATATGGGTATCGTTTAAAAGGTTTTTGGGGGCTCTGATTGTGAATTCGACATTTTTTTTTATCCAAGATGGCGGCTTCATTTTTTTCTCAAAAAAATGGATATGGGTATCGTTTAATAGGTTTTTGTGGGCTCTGGTTGTGAATTCGACAATATTTTTTGAATCCAAGATGGTGGCTTCATTTTTTTCCTTAAAAAATGGATATGGGTATCGTTTAATAGGTTTTTGGGGGCTCTGATTGTGAATACGACATTATTTTTTGAATCCAAAATGGCTGCTTCCTTTTTTTTCTCAAAAAATTGATATGGGTATCGTTTAATAGGTTTTTGGGGGCTACAATTGCGAATTCGACATTATTTTTTGAATCCAAGATGGCAGCTTCATTATTTTTCCCAAAAAATGGATATTAGTATCGTTTAATAGGTTTTTGGGGGCTCTGGTTGTGAATTCGACATTATTTTTTGACTCCAAGATGGCAGCTTCATTTTTTTTCTAAAAAAATGGATATGGGTATCGTTTAATAGGTTTTTGGGGGCTCTGATAATGAATACGACATTATTTTTTGAATCCAAAATGGCTGCTTCATTTTTTTTCTCAAAAAATTGATTATGGGTATCGTTTAATAGGTTTTTGAGGGCTCTAATAATGAATTCGACATTCTTTTTTGAATCCAAGATGGCGGCTTCATTTTTTTCCTTCAAAATGGATATGGGTATCGTTTAAAAGGTTTTTGGGGGCTCTGATTGTGAATTCGACATTATTTTTTGTATCCAAGATGGCGGCTTAATTTTTTTCTCAAAAAATGGATATGGGTATCGTTTAATAGGTTTTTGGGGGCTCTGGTTGTGAATTCGACAATATTTTTTGAATCTAAGATGGTGGCTTAATTTTTTTTCTTAAAAAATGGATATGGGTATCGTTTAATAGGTTTTAAATGGCTCTGATTGTGAATTTGACATTATTTTTTGTATCCAAGATGGCGGCATCATTTTTTTTCTCAAAAAATGGATATGGGTATCGTTCAATATGTTTTTGGGGGCTCTGATTGTGAATTCGACATTAATTTTTTAATCCAACATGGCGGCTACATTTTTTTTCTTAAAAAAACGGTTTTCTGTATAGTTGGTTTACTGACGATGGTTGAACGAGACAACGTCATACAGCTGTCCACGCGAACGCATCGCTCACTCAAAAAGGAGAAACAGATGTCGAACACTGCCGAACGCTGAGGCCGATTGTGCTTCTTTGGCACTCTTTCCACGCTCTCGTTTGCATTGCGTGCATTCGGCTCTATTGAATTATAAGACTATAAGATATAAATGATATCTTTATCCATTTTTTAAGAAAAAAAAAATGAAGCCCACATCTTGGATTCAAAAAATAATGTCGAATTCACAATCAGAGCCCCCAAAAACCTATTAAACGATATCCATAACCATTTTTTAAGAAAAAAAATGAAGCTGCCATCTTTGATTCAAAAACAATGTCGAATTCACAGTCAGAGCCCTCAAAAACCTATTAAACGATACCCATATCCATTTTTTGAGAAAAAAAATGGAGCAGCCATCTTGGATTCAAAAAATAATGTCGAATTCACAATCAGAGCCCTCAAAAACCTATTAAACGATACCCATATCCATTTTTTGAGAAAAAAAATGAAGCAGCCATTTTGGATTCAAAAAATAATGTCGAATTCACAATCAGAGCCCCCAAAAACCTATTAAACGATACCCATACCCATTTTTTAAGAAAAAAAATTAAGCTGCCATCTTGGATTCAAAAAATAATGTCGAATTTATAATTCGAGCCCCCAAAAACCTATTAAATGATGCCCTTAACCATTTTTTAAGAAAAAAAATGAAGCAGCCATCTTGGATTCAAAAAATAATGTCGAATTCACAATCAGAGCCCCCAAAAACCTATTAAACGATATCCATATCAATTTTTTGAGAAAAAAAATGTAGCAGCCATTTTGGATTCAAAAAATAATGTCAAATTTACAATCAGAGCCCCCAAAAATCTATTAAACGATACCCATACCCATTTTTAAGGAAAAAAATGAAGCCGCCATCTTGGATTCAAAAAATAATGTCAAATTTGTAATCCGAGCCCCCAAAAACCTATTAAACGATACCCATATCAATATATTGTGAAAGAAAATTAAGCTGCCATCTTGGATTGAAAAAATATTGTCGAATTCACAATCAGAGCCCCCAAAAACCTATTAAACGATACCCATACCCATTTCTTAAGGAAAAAAATGTAGCAGCCATTTTGGATTCAAAAAATAATGTCAAATTCACAATCAGAGCCCCCAAAAACCTATTAAACAATACCCATACCCATTTTTTAAGGAAAAAAATGAAGCCGCCATCTTGGATTCAAAAAACAATGTCGAATTTATAATCCGAGCCCCCAAAAACCTATTAAACGACACCCATATCAATATATTGTGAAAAAAAATTAAGCCACCATCTTGGATTGAAAAAATATTTTGGAATTCACAATCAGAGCCCCCAAAAACCTATTAAACGATACCCATACCCATTTTTTAAGGAAAAAAATGAAGCTGCCATCTTAAATTCAAAAATTAATGTTGAATTCACAATCAGAGCCCCCAAAAACCTATTAAACGATACCCATATCCATTTTTTGAGAAAAATATGAAGCCACCATCTTGGATTCAAAAATTAATGTTGAATTCACAATCATAGCCCCCAAAAACCTATTAAACGATACCCATATCCATTTTTTGAGAAAAAAAATGGAGCAGCCATCTTGGATTCAAAAAATAATGTCGAATTCACAATCAGAGCCCTCAAAAACCTATTAAACGATACCCATATCCATTTTTTGAGAAAAAAAATGAAGCAGCCATTTTGGATTCAAAAAATAATGTCGAATTCACAATCAGAGCCCCCAAAAACCTATTAAACGATACCCATACCCATTTTTTAAGAAAAAAAATTAAGCTGCCATCTTGGATTCAAAAAATAATGTCGAATTTATAATTCGAGCCCCCAAAAACCTATTAAATGATACCCTTAACCATTTTTTTAGAAAAAAAATGAAGCTGCCATCTTTGATTCAAAAAACAATGTCGAATTCACAATTAGAGCCCTCAAAAACCTATAAAACGATGCCCATATCCATTTTTTAAGAAAAAAAATGAAGCAGCCATCTTGGATTCAAAAAATAATGTCGAATTCACAATCAGAGCCCCCAAAAACCTATTAAACGATACCCATATCCATTTTTTGAGAAAAAAAATGGAGCAGCCATCTTGGATTCAAAAAATAATGTCGAATTCACAATCAGAGCCCTCAAAAACCTATTCAACGATACCCATATCCATTTTTTGAGAAAAAAAATGAAGCAGCCATCTTGGATTCAAAAAATAATGTCGAATTCACAATCAGAGCCCCCAAAAACCTATTAAACGATACCCATACCCATTTTTTAAGAAAAAAAATTAAGCTGCCATCTTGGATTCAAAAAATAATGTCGAATTTATAATTCGAGCCCCCAAAAACCTATTAAATGATACCCTTAACCATTTTTTTAGAAAAAAAATGAAGCTGCCATCTTTGATTCAAAAAACAATGTCGAATTCACAATCAGAGCCCCCAAAAACCTATTAAACGATACCTAAATATCCATTATTTAAGAAAAAAAATGAAGCCACCATCTTGAATTCAAAAATGAATGTCAAATTCACAATTAGAGCCCTAAAAACCTTTAGAACAATAGGTATCTACGTTAACAACTTTTGAAGAAAAAAAATAAAACGTTTTCCGGAATAGAGCCCCCCCACTTTTCTTCATAATTATTATATTTATAATATTTCTTTTCGCTTTCCCGTGAGTATTTACTGCAGCTCGCTAGTTATGTACGTACTCACAGACACAATGATAGTTTCGCACGATGCCATTTACACCTAGTGTGACAAGAGTAGGTAACTCATGATTTGAAAACATTGTTGGTTAGTTGAGAGACTTAGAGATATAATTTCATGATATTTAAAACTAAAAATAAAAAATCTGAAGTCAGGTTTCTTAATAAATACATATTTAAACTTAAACTAACCATTATAAAACTTTTCTTTGGTGTTTTTTTGTTTTATTTTAACCTATATTCCGCTTCTTGAGCTACGTAATGAGTGTTTAAGACATGAATCCTAGGGTAACTATTTACCAGGCACGGGCAACACACAACTCCATCCGACTAACGTTCAAATTCCTACGCTGATACCATACTTTCAGAGCGGCAACGCCGCATTTTTACGGGTGCGAACATAATATTTGAAAATTCTGGCGGCAAAATGTTCTTTTGTTGATTACTAGGAAACTACTTGTCCTAGAGAGTCCAAAATTTTGGAGCCGAGTGCTCTAATTCATAGCTCGGTTTGGACACGTCAACCGAATCTGTAGCTATTGTAGATCCTCAGATGTAGCATGTGCGTGCCAGACAAACGTGTCTCCAGCTAACACAGTCATCAAAGCTTCTAACTCGGTGAGTTTTGAACCTAGACACTTGAAATATTTGGAGCATCCATGATATTTTTTGCTCTAAATTTGGAGATATCAAGCAACTTTCTAGCTATAGCCATTCCTGAGATCCACATGTGTTAGCTGGAGAAATGGCTTCCCAGCAAACACGTTGTTATAGTCTTCTAACTCAAAGAGTTTTCGAGCTAGAGACTTGATTTTTTTTATGCCGGGTGCTCTAATTATGCTCTAAAATTTGGCGTTTACTATATAGCTCTATCGTTAGCCGTTTGCCCACACTGAATGAGGAAGCTGTGGAGCCGCTCTCCAGCTAACACACCTATAAAGTCTCATAGAGTCGTTGTTTTTTTTGCTGCTAAATTTTCCTTCAAATCAATGATTGCTCCAATTATGCTTTAAATGTTGGCGTTTTCAGAATTCGCAATTTCCATATGAGGAAGCTGGAGAAATGCACATGTTGAGGCGTTCTAAAGGCCTGCGCACCCCTAGGTCGCTGGTGATAGCGATCAATAAAACGCTGTCAAATAACGCTTCACTGATCGCCATCGCCAGCGACCTAGGGGTGCGCAGGCCTTCGATTTCCGGTTTGTAGTCGCCACTTGAGAACCTTTATTCTACGACAAAACACAATTTACATGTCCAATATTTTGTAGATAATAGTTTTTTGATCGCCCAAAGAAAGCTTGAACCCTTATCATTTATTCACGTCTACATTACTTTCAGCATTTTCTGGATAAAATGGCCGAGGCTTGCGGTTTTGCAAAATTTCTAGTGTGCCGTGCCTTTTAGCGCCCGCGCACATAACGCTTTGCTATTATATAAAAACTCAATGTTATACAGTAAATAAACAGGCCTTTGTATCTATGGTAGATGATTTATATAGCGTCAGGAGCAACTGATTACACAAGCCCTACTAGCGAGTCTAGGCTTGCTATGGTTTCCTCACTATAAAACATGCATTTTAGTGGCAGGTTAAATACCTACTTTTAGTTTTTTTAAAGGATGGATTCTGCAACCGTTTTAATGCTTGTGGATAATAAGTACAATAGTGTAACGATAATCGTAATATTTTCATCAACATCAGGTTTTATCGAATCACTACAGAACACTGAAATAAAAAAGGTACAGAATCCTGTATTAATAATGATCACGAAGCTTCAGGTACATTTTATACCGTCGATTTGTATAGGTACATTAGAGATTTCATTTCATTCCATTTATTTACAATTAATTAATCGCAAAAAAAGACATAATTAATTAATCTTATTTGAAATATACAAACTTAAACTAACACAGAAAAGAAAGGAAAGAAGATTGGTAGGTACCTTACTCTGTTTAGTTTTTCCAACATTCTTGCCCGACTGCCAAAAGACGGTGATATTTATTCATACCACATGTAGGTACACAAAACTGTGCCAATAGTACGAAATAGGAAATAATAAAAAGATTTCACCTGACGCTTTAGGTGAAGATTCCACTTCAGGAAAATCGGAATTGATTTTTATTCGAGCAAAAACTTCCATTACCGGTTTGGAATTTTATCAACGACTAGCTGACACCCGCGACTTCGTCCGCGTGGTTAGTATAAAGTCATAGTTTGAGTTCGTTTTAAAGAAACTATTTTATGGTGGAAAGCGGACAACTATTGATATGTTTTCACTGTTTTTTGCTTATATTTTGAGAGTTATTTTTCGTGAATTTGCCTTAGTGGCTAAGTTGGGTTATGTATGCGTTGGTTTTACATGACCAAGTTCTGGTTACCTTAGTTTTGAGTTTGCATTCAAAACTATATAAAGTGTGTTCGAAAGATGGTAACTGCTGTTGTAGCCGATTTTTTTCAGCTTTGTTTAGTTTTGGTATGAAAGGTGCTTCCCGCGATTTTGTCTTGGTGGTTATCATCGGTTTTTTTTGTAAACATTTGTGTGTATTAAAACCTGGTGACAAATGCTGCGGTAGCTGAATTTTTTTTAATGTTTTTTTGCGTATTTTGTAAAGCTCTTTTTCGTGATTTTGTTTTAGTGGCTAATTTGGGCTATCGTATTCGTTGGTGTAAAATTGAATCTTGTTTTTTTAGTTTGATATGATCAAATGCAAGTTACCATCGTTTTGAGCTTGTACTTTAGAGTGTATTTGAATTTGAAGGTGAGTGCTGTTGTAGCCGTTTTTTTTCAGCGGTGTTTAGTTTTAGTATGATAGATGATTCCCGCGATTTTGTCTTGGTGGTTATCATCGGTTTTTTTGTAAACATTTGTGTATTAAAACCTGGTGACAAATGCTGCGGTAGCTGAAATTTTTTTAATGTTTTTGTTTGCGTATTTTGTAAAGCTATTTTTTGTGATTTTATGTTATATTAGTGGCTTATTTGGGGTTTCGTATGCATGTTGGTGTATAATCGAATCTGAATTTTTAATTTGACATGACCAACTGCTGGTTACCATAGTTTTGAGCATGTACTTTAGAGTGTCTTTGAATTTGAAGGCGAGTGCTGTTGTAGCCAATTTCTTTCAGAGGTGTTTAGTTTAAGTTTGATAGATAATTCCCGCAATTTTATCTAAGTGATTATCTTTGGTTTTATTGTAAACCTTTGTGTGTATTCAAACCTGGTGACAGATGCTGCGGTAGCTGAAAATTTTTTAATGTTTTTTTTGCGTATTTTGTAAAGCTATTTTTTGTGATTTTTTGTTATATTAGTGAATTATTTGGGGTTTCGTATGCATGTTGGTGTATGATCGAATCTGGTTTTTTTAGTTTGACATGATCAAATGCAAGTTACCATAGTTTTGAGCTTGTACTTTAGAGTGTATTTGAATTTGAAGGCGAGTTCTGTTGTAGCTGTTTTTTTTCAGCGGTGTTTAGTTTAAGTATGATAGATGATTCCCGCAATTTTGTTTTGGTGGTTATCATCGGTTTTTTTGTAAACCTTTGTGTGTATTAAAACCTGGTGATAAATGCTGCGGTAGCAGAAAATTTTTAACGTTTTTTTTTGCGTATTTTGTAAAGCTATTTTTTGTGATTTTATGTTATATTAGTGGCTAATTTTGGGTTTCGTATGCGTGTTGGTGTATAGTCGAATCAATTTTTTTAATTTGACTTGACCAACTGCTGGTTACCATAGTTTTGAGCATGTACTTTAGAGTGTATTTGAATTTGAAGGCGAGTGCTGTTGTAGCCAATTTTTTCAGCGGTGTTTAGTTTAAGTATGATAGATGATTCCCGCGATTTGTCTTGGTGGTTATCATCGGTTTTTTTGTAAACATTTGTGTGTATTAAATACTGGTGACAAATGCTGCGGGAGCTGAAATTTTTTTAATGTTTTTTTTTTTAAGTATTTTGTAAAGCTATTTTTTGTGATTTTATGTTATATTAGTGGCTAATTTGGGGTTTCGTATGCGTGTTGGTGTATAATCAAATCAGATTTTTAATTTGACATGACCAACTGCTGGTTACCATAGTTTTGAGCATGTACTTTAGAGTGTATTTGAATTTGAAGACAGGTGCTGTTGTACCCGATTTTTTTCAGCGGTGTTTAGTTTAAGTATGATAGATGATTCCCGCAATTTTGTCTAAGTGGTTTATCATTGGTTTTTTTGTAAACCTTTGTGTGTATTCAAACCTGGTGACAGATGCTGCGGTAGCTGAAAAATTTTTAATGGTTTTTTTTGCGTATTTTGTAAGGAAATTTCTTGTGATTTTATGTTATATTAGTGGCTAATTTAGGGTTTCGTCTGCGTGTTGGTGTATAATCGAATCAGATTTTTTAATTTGACATGACCAGCTGGTTACCATAGTTTTGAGCATGTACTTTAGCCGTTTTTTGAAGCGGTGCGGTGTTTAGTTTCGGTACGATAGGTGTTTTCCGCGATTTTGTCTTAGTGGTTACGGTGGGGTTAATGTAAACTTTTGTGTGTATTCAAATTTGGTGACAGATGCTGCGGTAGCAGATTTTTTTTTACTGTTTTTTTGCGTATTTTGTAAAGCAATTTTTTGTGAATTTTCATGAAACTTTTTTCCTTTTTTTTCTTCTTTTAGGTAAATAATTTTCCAATTTTCTTTCTTAATGCACCTTTGCTCTATAACAGCAACACATCTTCCAAGTTTCATGCTTCTAGGACTAATGGTTTAGGCTGTGCGTTGATTTTTCTTTAAACCATTTTTCCCCTTTTTCTCCTCTTCGGGAAATAATTTTCCAATTTCCTTTCTTAGTACACCTCTACGTTGTATGAGGAACATACCCTCCAAGTTTCATGCTTCTAGGACTAACGGTTTAGGCTGTGCGTTGATTGTCAGTCAGTCAGTCAGTCAGTCAGTCAGTCAGTCAGTCAGTCAGTAACGAAAGAGTTTTATATATTTAGATTAGTGGCTAATTTTGGGTTTCGTATGCGTGTTGGTGTATAGTCGAATCAATTTTTTTAATTTGACTTGACCAACTGCTGGTTACCATAGTTTTGAGCATGTACTTTAGAGTGTATTTGAATTTGAAGGCGAGTGCTGTTGTAGCCAATTTTTTCAGCGGTGTTTAGTTTAAGTATGATAGATGATTCCCGCGATTTGTCTTGGTGGTTATCATCGGTTTTTTTGTAAACATTTGTGTGTATTAAATACTGGTGACAAATGCTGCGGGAGCTGAAATTTTTTTAATGTTTTTTTTTTTAAGTATTTTGTAAAGCTATTTTTTGTGATTTTATGTTATATTAGTGGCTAATTTGGGGTTTCGTATGCGTGTTGGTGTATAATCAAATCAGATTTTTAATTTGACATGACCAACTGCTGGTTACCATAGTTTTGAGCATGTACTTTAGAGTGTATTTGAATTTGAAGACAGGTGCTGTTGTACCCGATTTTTTTCAGCGGTGTTTAGTTTAAGTATGATAGATGATTCCCGCAATTTTGTCTAAGTGGTTTATCATTGGTTTTTTTGTAAACCTTTGTGTGTATTCAAACCTGGTGACAGATGCTGCGGTAGCTGAAAAATTTTTAATGGTTTTTTTTGCGTATTTTGTAAGGAAATTTCTTGTGATTTTATGTTATATTAGTGGCTAATTTAGGGTTTCGTCTGCGTGTTGGTGTATAATCGAATCAGATTTTTTAATTTGACATGACCAGCTGGTTACCATAGTTTTGAGCATGTACTTTAGCCGTTTTTTGAAGCGGTGCGGTGTTTAGTTTCGGTACGATAGGTGTTTTCCGCGATTTTGTCTTAGTGGTTACGGTGGGGTTAATGTAAACTTTTGTGTGTATTCAAATTTGGTGACAGATGCTGCGGTAGCAGATTTTTTTTTACTGTTTTTTTGCGTATTTTGTAAAGCAATTTTTTGTGAATTTTCATGAAACTTTTTTCCTTTTTTTTCTTCTTTTAGGTAAATAATTTTCCAATTTTCTTTCTTAATGCACCTTTGCTCTATAACAGCAACACATCTTCCAAGTTTCATGCTTCTAGGACTAATGGTTTAGGCTGTGCGTTGATTTTTCTTTAAACCATTTTTCCCCTTTTTCTCCTCTTCGGGAAATAATTTTCCAATTTCCTTTCTTAGTACACCTCTACGTTGTATGAGGAACATACCCTCCAAGTTTCATGCTTCTAGGACTAACGGTTTAGGCTGTGCGTTGATTGTCAGTCAGTCAGTCAGTCAGTCAGTCAGTCAGTCAGTCAGTCAGTAACGAAAGAGTTTTATATATTTAGATGTTCTCGAAGATTTTACAGACGTTTTTATTGAATGAGATTGAAAATTGATCTATTACCTACTTAGAGACAAAATTCACAAATTTTAAGTTGAACCTTAAGAATGAACACATAATATATGTTTGTTATCTGTCTGGGTGTTATATTGTATTCTAAGTATAATATTACTATATCACTTCAATATTTATATTTACAAAAAATAAGTATGCAAGTATTATATCAGCTACCTGGTTTTATAGTACAAGCTCTGCTTAACTTGGGGTTAGACAGTGTTGTGTGGAATGAAAAGCAGCGTTTTGTGGTTGTGGCCTGATGCCCGTGTGCAGTGACAATATTTTTAATTGCAAGCAGTTTTTATAATGATGCGTATTTTATAATACTTGTAGATTTTGCTAAAACATAGCCAGATCGGGTTATTGAACTGGTTATACTTCCAAGCAATTAAGAAACGAAAGCTAACTAAGTTCAGCTTAGACCATTCCTCACAAGTATCAATTTAATATCCATTTATTACCTTACTTGAGGTTACAGACTACAGTTACATAATGTTCTGTAATGAGTGGTTTTATCAACTTCAATTTACATTAACCTCTATTTATTCTGTGACTCATGGCTTTATGTTTACTAGTGGCATGCCTGTGGCTTTGCTTGCGTGTTGTTATTTTATTACATCCTAAATCTCTGCGGAATTGGGTTCGAGAATTCCTTTGGTTCATCGCTGAATTAATTACAAAGTTAATTAATTAGTTACTTTTCCTCTAAAAAGTGGTGTAAGTTGAATGACAGGTACACTCAATCTTTTCTATTGCTTCTTCAAAGTATCTTTAGATCTTTTGCATAAATTATTTAACAAATTGGTTTGGTTGTGTAGTAGAATAGAAATAATACAGCTACAGAAGAAATTAGTAGAAGAAAGACAATAGTAGAACAGAGAATACAGTAGTAGAATAAGTAGTAGATGACTGAAGGCCTGCGCACACCTAGGTCGCTGGCGATAGCGATCAGTGAAACGCTGTCAGATTTGGCAGCATTTCCAGCAACCTAGGTGTGCACAGGCCTTGAGAGAGAGAGAGAGAGAATTTCAATTGATTCCATAATTTTAGCATGGGTGATGGTGATTCACTTTTCAAGTTATTCAAGAAAAAAAAAGATTTACTTACAATCGGACAGTAGTATAAGTCCTAGCTTTATCCAACCAGCTGTAAGAGCTTCAAATATGATCAGCTCTAGTGTGAAGAACAAGTGGAAGAAACTGTATATGAAGAACGTTGTCACCAAACAATGGTTCGCCTGAAAAAAGATAGACGCAAAATAAGAGATTTCAAAGAAAAGCGAAAGGTTGAAGTGCCTGTTAGATTTCTCTTGATAAAACATGTTGGTTTTTTGTTGTGAATTCTCTATGAGCTGAGGGCTTAATAAAAACTAATGATTGGCCTTTCAGCTCAGTTGGTAGTAGCTCTGCCGTCTGCGCCGTAGGTCATGGGTTCGATCCCCACCGACAATAAATACTTCTTTGGTGAATGCAGATGTTTTTTTCTGTCTGGGTGCTATATTGTATTATAAGTATTTATTTAAAAAAAAAGTATTTATGTATTATATCAGCTATTTGATTTCCATAGTACAAGCTCTGCTATGAATATACTTGACCTGTAATAATGCTTACCAAATAATTAATATTGATTATTATTATTATTTCGGGGCTAGATAGTGTCGTTAGAATTGTCCACAATATTTATTTATATTATATTAATTTGCTCGAATAAATTAATCACATTTTATTTTTTAAATATCGTAAAGATAACAAAGTAAGCCGTCTTCATATTTATCCGACGGAGCTTGCACTATTTTGACGTATCATTTTTCCACGTCATCCTCGGATCTGATAATGCGAGGATGTCAACATGGTGTTTGATTATCTCATCATTTTTATTTATGACCTATCTGATTTATTCTTCTTTTTATGACAGAAGCTTTCGCTTCTTATATAATCAAGTCCATTATATTCTATCAAAATAAAGTTCTTTCATTCTACATATATAGTGTAATGGGTTACTATAGAATCCAATGCTGTCAAACGATGAAGAAAAACATCGTGACGAAACCGGCATGTCGTTGAAACTAAAAACAAGTGAGTGACTTTTGAAAAGGGAAGGTTCAAAATACGTCATGGCATTGGCTGGGGCTAAATGTATGAAAATTTTGAATACTTATTTGTATGGACGTGGCATTCGTGGGACTAACCCGTATCACGATAGGAGCCTCCTTAAGGCCTACTTAAAATCATTTTATCACTGGTAAGAATAAGAAGGTAATATAAATAATATGTTGTAGAAGTTGTATAAGAAGATGGTGGATAAGAAGAAGTACGTAAAAACTTACTTTATGTGCTCCACAGGTCATGAAAATGCCAAACAGGAACATGAAGAACCCCACAATCACATAACTCAAGTAGTACGTGATGATCACTATATCCACCATCACTTTCTGGGTGGATCCAAAGATGTCCTCCAGCTTTTGAAAGTTCTTGAACCTTTCGTGGTTTTCATCGTCGTCATCATACGCGACTAAACATAGGCCGAGCTCAAGGAGGTGGTAAGCCACAACTGCTATTGCTAAAAGCTGAAAAATAAAAAAAAAGATCAGTCTTTTTCTCCTGATCTTGTCACTGGGTTTTTCGAACCACTGTGGTGAAAGGATTTTAAGTTCTTGCGAGTGCACGCAAAATATCAGTTAAAATTCGGCCCCAGAGGCTAAGCAAAGCTTGTTTTCTATATACGAGATCATGACTCAAAATCGTGCTTCTTTGAAATTAATACGAGAGACCATAAGGATAGGGTCTAGCCTGATGATGATGATGACCAATATAATACTTATCGCAAGGGGATTGAAGCTACAGCCTACAGAGTTAAAAACAGAGCTACAAATAGAAACAGTTTGAAAAAAAAAACAGCTTTATGCCGTTGATGACATCAGTGGATTCGTCAATTTCAATTTCAATTTATTCACTTATAAAAAATCAAGTCAAGTATCTGTTTATACTTTTCTTTGTTAGTTTTTAGGTTAAAATGTACAAAATGTGCTCCATGACATTCCTCATACACGTCAAACCACATTCTTAGACAATGTCCTCGGACACCCGCCCGGTAAAAAATAATCCCACGCACCTACAAATCTTTTTGAGCACATTTTACAATGAATACTTTATTTGTATCAGGCGTTCACTCAGTTTGTCTACTATTTTTGAATCAGGCACTCACATTTTAAAACTTTACATAGAGACTAGTATGTTTTGGTCTGTTAGTTATACTGTAATTTTAAAGAAGAAAGATTTGTATTTTTGTATGTTTGTAATGAATAAAAACTATTACTATTTACAGAGGAGATAGAGAAAGACTGCTCAGGGAGCGAGTTAGATCTATAAATATGGCTCTGAACTAGTCTGCAACATTTTATGAAGTTGTGGAAGTGTCATGTTGCTGAAAGATAGGAAATTAGATTACATCTCTAGATATTATCCCTATCTTATCGCAGACAGAGTGATGGACTGTGAATACAACTTGCAAGCCAGAGGCCTTATTCTTTAAGTCAACTAATAATCGACAGGCTTCATTTTTTACATTTGAAACCTAGCCTAGACTTTAACTGCCACTTTCGTATTGTATATACGAGCTGGTATAACCGAGCTTCGCTCGGGGTTAAAAAAAATAGTATTATTATTCGCCAATAGATGTCAGGAAGAGTCGTATATTGAGTTTATGTTTGATTATTGCAAAACACCAACTTCTCGTCATTTTATAAAAATGAATCCTATCTAAATCGATTTATCGCCCCCAAAAACCTTTGTATACTAAATTTCGTGAAAATCATTGGCGCCGTTTACGAGATTCTGATTATATATTATATATACAAGATTTTCTCGTTTAAAGGTTTATGATATCTTACATAAAGCAACCACAGCTAAACCGAAATTCAAACCTAGTGAATGAATGAAACTTGATGGAAATTCGTATTTTGGAATTGCGTAACGCGGAAATTAACTTCAGTTGGACCTTAGATAATACCAAAAAAAATCTGCCTGGATCAACCAGTGACAATCGGCTTAAAGTTCACTGATAATGGATTTCAAGTTAGACAATAAGGCTGCAGGTTAATCAGATCAGAGGTTACTTACAATAATAGTGTATCCGAACACAACATTTCCTATCCTCAATGGAAAACAAAACAGGAATTTTCTTTGCATCGTATTTTCATCCAGGAATCTGAAACAAAACATTACATTAAATCATCTTTTTATAGATTACATAATTCTCCGGGAAATAAACAAACAATTGAACAATATGTCAATTAGCTTCTTTTATTTATTTTTTATTTTAATATTTGTTCGTGACTTTCTCACATTTGGATACCAACCAATATAATATACCCGACTAGCGGCTACTCATCTGCTTAGATAAGCTATGAAGGTCAAAATAACTTTTCAAACTAAGTTGCTCTAGGTAAACAGAGAACTATAAATGTTAAATGAGTCTAACGTTTACATTTATAATCATGATCAAACCATTATTATTCAGGGCATTTAAAACAAGCCGTTGTTTTTAATGAAAGAACTTTATACCTATGCTATGCATTAAACTAATAAAAATAATAGTTTATATTTTTTGCTTTTTATTTTTTTAGGGTAAATTAAAATTTTACGCATGCAATACTAAATAATTGTCATACTCACATTATTTTAATAACAAATCAAAGAATGAAATTAACTTTTAAAATTAATTATTATTATGCATATTGTATTGTTACTTGTTTTGTGAATTTAAATAAAAAAATAAATAACAACTAAATATTTTTTTAAAGTTCACTTAGTTACCTATTCACTATCTATTCACATAGCAACAACCCTGAATGCCTTTACACTAAGCACAACTGATACGCACGCGATCAAAACACTGTGTGCTATTTTGGATCCACAACACAGCTTAATTGGCATGGGAACATCCACTTTAATAAGGCCCTCATTGACCTGAGTAAACAGAATCAACAAGGATCATTGTAGAGTGGTACTATAGAAGCGTTCCGTCTTGGTTCGCTAAGCAGCTGTAAAGGTTAAAGAGGGGAGAGGGCTGTGAATGAACGGGCCAAGGCCACTCCTGCCCTGTAGAATACTCGAGGAACCCGAATAGTGTAGTTTCACCTTCCTCAAAGCTACGGAATAAAATAATGTTACCGAACGATAAAAATTCCCTTTGCGTTTCGACACCTGTCCGTTCACATGCCAGTTAGCAGATGTGCTAAGAAATGGAATAATGAAAACAGGTTATATAATTTTGTACTGCCTGTGCTGTGGTGTTGAAAAACGTGATAATTAAAAGTACCTATTGGGAAAAAATAAACTGAAACAGTCTGGCAAACAGGCAACAGTTCAGCAAAATTAGAAACGATTGTTATGAGAGCCTCTTATTGTAAGCGAAGAACGATTTTACAAACTAGAAGATAATAATTTAATTAATTAAGTAATTATTATACATATTTGTATTCCCTCTAATTATATGGGCTAACAAGAAATAATAATGTATACATTTTCGACTAAAAGACATGTAGTCAAATGAGTTAACAAAATTTGGTGAGTTTTTTAACATTTAAACCAATTTGTTTACCGTCGTTGAGGTTGTTCACCTGTAGGCCTACCACAAGCTCGGTCTGGCTCTGGTTTTGAGTCTGTGTGAGTGCTCACCAGTATAATACTGTGCGTGTGATGTTTCGACTTAGGATTTATTTTGACAAAACACAGACTCAAAACTAGAGCTAAAAACAGAGCACAGAGCTTGTGGTAACTACTGTTTGATGAAATATTAATTCACTGCGTGCATTAGACGATGACTTTTTAAATTCGTTTGTGTTTGTTTTCGGTGATTATCCACATTGACTACTGTGCCTCGGGATCAAAGTCGTGATGCTGTTTTGTTTTTTTAATATACATTGTCTGGCTTTCTTCACTCGCTACTCTATTGTCTCTTTTGGTGTTTATCTAAACTGAATAGCCTCGTGTACAATTTAAAGATGGACATTTTTAAATTCATAAGTCATCTTACTCTATGATAAACTTGTGAAACCGACTTCATGGCCAAACCGATTTTGATGTTTGTATGGGACTAATCTGGAATATTATCTTGCAGATAAAAAAATATTTTATTATTATATGGCAAAGTTATGGGGGATAGCAAACATAAAAAATACAACCGAATTGAGAAACTCCCCCTATTTTTGAAGTCATTCTTTCGAACAAAGTGTGGTGAAAGGATTTTTAATAATATTTTTGAACTTTTTAGGTTCGAAAATATGTAGGTATGTGTCTAGTGAGTAAGAATAATAGTTAGAATAAGCCTACTGTATTCCATTGGAGTGTGACGCACTGCGTATGCATAACAAGTGGATAGCATAATGTTTGTGTACGCTGCCAGCGATGCACTTATGTAACTGTCTATTATTGTATACCAATATTTCTATGTTAAAGTGGAGAAGCGTTTTATAATACTCAATCATCTATACCTACCTATATTATGCACATTACATCTATGTTATTTATTATGTCAGGGGTAGTTGTCTTCTTATAACTACCCTTATACAACGTTCAAAAAACTTGAGCTCCTTTGCCTGACTAAATGGTCTGAAGGCCTATAAACGTTCTTCAAGATAAAAGTAGTGTGGCAATTTTTTTCACGATTCCCTTGGCTAGACTAGACTGCGACCATCACCTACTTACATTTGGTTGGACTAACAGTTCCATACTTGGCAAGCTACGCCTCACACGTTGGGAACAAGTTCATCGAGACTATTGGTGACCAACAATATAATAAAACATCCTTGTACAAGTCACATTATTATGTAGGTACATTCAATTGAGTCAATGGAAGAATTTAAATTCATAATATCTGTTCGTTTACGTACCCGATACATAAAGTAGGTATTTGTTTGCCAACATGGTGTATATAATATAAAAACTCCCACTCTTTGAGGCGCACTTAAAATCCTTTCACCACACTTCACACTTGGTTCGAAAGAACCAGTAGTAGAAGCAGCACACGATAGTAGTAGTAGTATAAAAAGTATCTAGGGGTTAGACTTTTAAAGTCAACAGATTTCTTTTTTGTAAATGTTTTTGAGCACAAACTAAACAATAGTATTTTGGGATGTCACTGCATAAAATAACATTTGCACTAAACTACTAATATTTCTAGAAAAAGTTATTCTTTAAATTTTATCAAGTAATTCCGACGAATACAAAAATTTTACAAAAAAAATGTGTGAGTATACCACTTAAAAACACGTGGATTACCTCTCCATAGCTATTAAACTGATCATTAAAATTAATGAGCCGAACAAGTTTGTAAACGAAAATTCTCCGTAGATATCAGAGGTCAACGATCGAGTTGCTCTCAAGAGCATCTAATCTAAGAGAACAGGATCATAGAGATTTGTATAATCCGTGTTTACCTCATACCTATCTATTGAGTTTTAGATTAATTTTGTTAAGTTGGTAGAAGGTAAGGTTAGGCTCATAATAGGCTCACAGTAGCAGCTGATAAGGATGATAAACAAAAGAGTTTTTAAATCAATGCATATTTTTTTATTGTAGTAGTACACTGTTGTGTGTTTTTGATTATTATTCTCAAGTAAACCTACACATTCGACTATTTTAAATTGGAAAATTATAAGCGTAGAGTTTATTTACCTCAGTTTTAGTTCAAATCCTGTTCATAACAGTTTCCCGTAGATCCGGTGCCAATGCAGTTCCATACAAGACTTGTTTACCGTTGCACTAGCCACTTCATTCCATTTCCTCACACAAATTCAAACGACGAATTCCAACAAACCTCTTTTGTTTTTAAAATAATTTTTAAATTGTTCGATTTTTAAAATTTTTGGAATGTCGTAGGATGCGCGGGCACACGTTCGATATCTCGGACAGTTCGGCTTGAACCTCGCTGGAAGGCGTTACGTCATGGCAGCAAGGCCGGCTTGGCCGTGGCAAGCTACCGGTTGTCATCGGCTTTAATCCAAGGTCAATGAAAATGGCATGACATTTTATTCTTTGAGCATTCTGTCATCAAGATGATTCAGATTCAGTCGTCTCAGTCTCCAATGTTTGATTGAAGAAGCGCTAATAGAGTCAAATTGTTTGGTCACTTCTATTCAAACTCATCAATCCAATTGTGTATGGTTGGATGGATATATAACAGAGAGCGGCATTTTTATCGACTGGCCTCTCAGCTCAGTTGCTGGTAGCTCTGCCTTCTGCGCCGTAGGCCGTGGGTTCGATCCCCACTGAGAACAAATATTTGTGTAGTGAACGTAAACGTTTGTTTTTTGTCTAGATGTTATATTGTATAATATGTATGTATTTATATACAAAAAAAAAATTATGTAAGTATTAGCTATCTGGTTCCCATAGTACAAGCTTTGCCTTTTTTGGCGCTAGATAGTGTCGTGTGGATTGTCCAAAATAATTATTTTAATTATTTATTTATCTTCAGTTCTTTGAATTGGTTCCGGCATAAGCCGTCTAACATAAACAAAAGTTGAGAGTGACGTCATAAACAGCCATATTGCTACGAAAACCGTGCCTACAATATTATTAAGCCGTAAAAAGACCGTAAAGATATTCCACTTAATTTATTTAATATTTCAAATTTGCTTGGTTTGGCACATTTACCCTCAAAGTTAGAGGTTTCAAATTCATAATCCATCAGGTGATTTTCGACAATAACTCTAAAAATCTAAACTGTTAGTTGCGAATCAAAGTTCTAGATAATTCATCAAAGTTCTAGATAATTCGATTTAAAATAATTAAATTATTTTTTAGTAGTAAGTATCTAGTATTTAGGAGTTTTTTTAGCAGTTTGTGTCCAGATTTTAGATACATTTACCATTTGTGTTCTATGGTCGGTATCATAGCATGAATAAATCCTACTATGCTTCTTCTTATCATGCCATTGGTTTTCTCAAACCAAGTGTGGTGAAAGGATTTTAAGTGCGCCTCAAAAAGGCTCCTTTTGTGCACTTGACTCATATTATTGAACTTTTTTTTACGTAATCTTACTCTTAAAACAAATCTTACTTTTAAAACGATAAAAAAAGTTGCCATAGTAAACTAGGTGTCATAATCGCGTGATGTGGTACCATTCCACCACTAGTTGGGAGTCTTATGTTGAGCGTTGTTGAACTCGCGAGCACTCTTGCCAAGCACTCTCAGCTCTACTTTGCTATATTGCTTTAAAGTAAACCAAACTTTATCTCTTCAGCTGGGCGAATGGGTAATTCTGTTACAGTCAAAAGTTTGGTACTAACAAATAAATAGTGAACACGGCAGTGATCCACATATCTATCTTGTTACCATATTTTTTAGGACGGCTACCTATCTCTTGCCATACTCGTTTTACAAAGCGAATTTCCTATTATCTCATGTTTATTACGTCAACATTCAGTGTTAGTGCAATCGTTCCAAGTTTTTATTCAATTCGTTTTATAATGCAATCGAATCTAAAAATAATGTCAAAACTGACAGATGCGACTGGTTTTGACAGAAACAAAAGATACGTAATCAACCCACAGATATGTGTTCGCATAGAATTAAATCAGAAAAAGTTGCTACGCAGATTATATGATTCAGACTTTACACACATCAAAATAACGACAGGCTTAAGATGTGATGTGAATACTTTGACAATATTTTAACGCCAGGTTTCGCAGATAATTATTCGACTATTAAAATATTTGACAGATGTTTAACTATCAAATATATTAAACAAAAAAAAAATACAAATACCTACATAAAACATATTTTATACGAAAATTCGGGATAATTTGGGCATTCAAAGCAAATCTCTCGGAGACTAGTTGCGGAGTCTATTAAGCCAGGGATCAAAGCCATGTAACTATCTCTTCATAATTTCTCTTGTAAACGTTGCGAAATGAAAGAGGTACATATGATTGGATTATTATTAATATTACATCGTATAAACCTTGCTCAGTTGAAATCAAGGACGCTTTATGGAATTACTATTAGTACTTTCCAGTACTTACACCAGTTATACCATTAGTACTACCAGGGTAGGCAACGCAACGATACCTCCCGTGGTATTATTGGTGTCATGGGTGATGGTGACCGCTTACCATCAGGTGGGCTGTAAGGTCGTTTGTCTATCTTTTGCATAAAAAAATTACATCGTATAAACCTTGCTCATCAGTTATAATCAAGGAGGCTTTATGAAATTACTATTAAAAGATACCTACTTATTACAATTGGCTAGTGTAAGTTACCTTCAAAAGTTGCTAAATCGAGTAGGCTAGTGACCACAGTAGGCTATTTTTTCCACTATTTTATACATCATTGAACGTAACCTCCAATAACATGCATAAATTCTTTCATAAATTTAACTAATCCGTGCTTATTTCTCCGATAAGCTTCAAAGCAACACGTAGCGGATTCATTCCACAGTTGATTAGGCTCATTCCTCTCGTTGAACTTGCTTTTCGGAATCCTTTATCTTTCCAGATAATTTATCTTGAGCCAAGGAAGCCATCCGTCAGGCCGCATGAGTACCAGCAAGGTCGACTGAATAGGTGTATTTGCCGTGAATAATGTATAACCAACAATGACATCTGTGCAGGGGAGATCACGTATCTTTGTTGCAATCAAATGCTTGTTGCAATCCTCAGTTTTTACATGATTGTGAGCTTCGATTGCAATAAAAACGAATACAAACAAAGCCTTGTGTCTGTCAAGCAAGGATTGACATATTCATATTCGTTTTATAATGCAATCGAAGCTCAAAAACATGTAAAAACTGACGTTGAAATAAGGATTTCATTGCAACAGAAGATACGTGATCACCGCAGGTGTTGGTCATAATTATAAACAGAAACAATTTATCTATTTTTGTTAAATCAGGATCCAATCAGGCAATCGGTAGGCCAACCGCAAGCTCTGTCTGGCTCTGGTGTTGAGGCTGGGTGAGTGCTCACCATTGTATTATACGGTATGTGTGACGTTTCGACGTAGGATTTATTTAGTCAACACTCACGCAGACTCAAATCCAGAGCCAGAGACAGAGCCAGACAGAGCTTGTGGTAGGCCTACAGTTAAATATCGATATCTCAAATGGACCTCATAAGCACTTGCAATTTACTACCCATCTTGAGGGAGTATCCCAATGAAACAATGGCTGAGTGGAGAAATTGTTCATTTTATTTGGAAAATAATTTGGGGCTAGGGGGCCTCCGCTCCTCTGTAGCCCCGAGACCTCGTTGTTTGTTTTTCCGGATACTTATAACTTGGATGTTTTTAAGAGTAGAGTGAACAGGTATCTTCTAGGTAAGCGTGCTACACCGTCGACCGCATCATCACTTAACAGCAGGTGAGATTGCGGTCAAACGCAAGCCTATAATATGTAAAAAAAAAACCTCAAAATCTGGCTCTGGTTAGAATCCTTCACCTACTCGTGATTAATCTTAGCCCCCTGCTTTAAATTGATCTTTTATTCCCGCATAATATACTACTGTTCCATCGCTAAGTTGCATAAAAAAATTATAAAACTTATTTTCTTCTGAGCAATGTGCGGGTTGTACACTTTGCCTTTTACAGCAAGTGACAAAGTAAGAACATCCTACATGAAACATGACATCGTCGTACTTCCATTTATAGTAAGGAAGTAGGAATAGCCTTTCAGAAAAAATTGTGCCACTCAACTGCTAAGGCACGTACCAAGCACAATGGACCTATTTCAGAACTTCCAAATTACTCAAAACAGGTTTCTTATTGCAAGATATTTTTGTTGAATATTATGCTTATATCATAAATTAAATCAAATCAAATCTAAGTTATTTATTTTTATGCCACACAACAATAAAAGTTACCCTAGGATAATTAATAAACGAGTGACAAAGGCATCAAATTGGGCCGTCACTCAGCATAATGTTAAAGTAGCGAGCGCCACTATAACGCTGGTCTTCCGTGACACCAGTAGAGTGCTTTATCAAGTGAGTTATACGTACTTTCTCCTCATCAATAATGCAGAGCAAAGCTGATATTTCAGTACATCAATAGATATAGAATATCTACTTACATTGATACTAAAACAAACATAAAACTAAGTTTCGAGTTACGAAATTGATCTGTTTCAAACTATACATTTCTCTAAGCCCCAAACCACTACGACATGGTACATTTGGATAAGATTGATGAGTCTCATCTGCAGTAACCCAACGCACTATCAGAGGAATCAATTTGTGAGTCCTGACAGCGGTAATCGATCCAGTTGAGTGCCTGATGTGGATTGATCTGGAGTCCCTCGGATCGAGGTATTTAACTAGGGCTGAGCAGTGAGAACATAGTGCCTAAAGTGCTAGACTAATGTAGGTAATAAACTAACAGGTAATAAACAGGGGCCTAATTCTCGGGCTGATTCTATCATTTTGCAAATTTATTTTATTGCTTCTTTTCACAACCCCGCACTTTTTCTACGTTTTCCGTATATCGTAGCTGTCGAGGTTTCTACGATGCGGTCGTTGATGTATTACTCAAGA
Organism: Thera britannica; assembly: GCA_939531255.2. Classification (NCBI taxonomy): domain Eukaryota; kingdom Metazoa; phylum Arthropoda; class Insecta; order Lepidoptera; family Geometridae; genus Thera; species Thera britannica. The sequence goes on from OW618050.2 coordinate 9,496,645, forward strand.
AAATCTACCATTCTCTCTTCGAAAAGAAGCAATAAGATAAAATTGCAAAATGATCGAGATCGGCCCGAGAATTAGGCCCCAGATACACTTATACTATGACTTAGACTGGCACTTAGTTTCGATTTTTTAAAGGAGAAATGGTCTGGGTGAACTTAAGACTCAATCACGCTACTCTCATAGATCTGTTTTGACTTTCAAACGATTCTTTTAAATTATTTTCTGCATAATTAGGTTGACCTGTTTTCAGATGTTGAAATCAAGACAACAGCTTAGCATGAAATTTTCAAGCAACGATTTCGCGAAGGAATACAATTGGGATGTGAAATGTGGTTTTACTATGGTTAATTTATTCTTGTGTAATGTAACCATGTAACTTTATTTTTAGAAGTACAACAAAGTAGACAACCAAGCATGCGGCCCACCTGATGGGAGCCGGTTACCATAGCCTGTGGACGCCTGCAAAACCAAAAGCCAGCCAACCCTTTAAAACTTTTAAAACGTCCTTTTCGAAGAACCTCATGATAAAGCCCTCAGGGAAAACCTCAAACCTTTTTGTGGCATAAATAAATAATGTTGATTTAATTTGATTTCTACAGAGTTACTGCGGTTCTGAAACCTTGATCAAACTTTTGTCAGCTGACAGGTTGTTCAAATTAGCAGAACTGTCAAAATGATTAAGTTGCAGAATGAGCAATCACACCAAAATCCCCAATTGTAATCAATCTAATGCCGGGTTTAATTACAGCAGACTCGCGTATTGCGACGCCAACTGCCTCACTCATTTAGCATGGGGCAGACAGAGATAGAACTACGGTTCCTGTCATTCATTTGTAACAATGTGGCATTCACTCATTCACTCATTTTTATACTACGGGTATTTAGCGCGTATATTACCTTATTTTATTTATTTTCCCGTGTAATAGTATAAATATGTTTTATGATCGCGAAAGTTTAAAAAGTACTATTCACTCATTTTCTTATCAAACGTGTCTTCCTCCAAGCATCAAAACGACGAAATGACATGGAACTATTTCTTGAAATGCCAGCTTATTCAGTTGACTGGCGTTCCTGCAACCCATTTTCCGGTTGACAGGGGATTGGTCACCATGATTAGTTAATTTTGATTTGATTGTGCTTTCAAGCCTTATCACATCTAGGCGATGGCGATCACGTGAAACGCTATCAAATATGACAGTGATATTTGACAGCATTTCACCTGATTGCCATCGCCATCGCCTAGATGAGCGCAGGCCTTCAGAAACTGGCTGTGAGCATTTTATGTTAGCATCAAGAAAGAAAGAAAGGAAATACATTTAAATGCAATAGCAACATCAGCAAAATAAATTCTGTGTAAACATTTTACATCAGATATCTATTAGGGTAAAAGTTATTCTAAAGCAAACCCAGTCCAAGGTCTCTGAAAAATGTAAAATAAATTGATATTGCGCCAAGATTAAACAACTAAATGTTTAAAATGCTGCATAGCATGAGTTGACCTTGGCTCTGCCATATTTGGCAGCCCCAACCCTTAGTCGATACTGCGCCGATGACTCATGCTATTTTATTTTTCGTGGCGCAAAATGAGGTGAATTAATGTACCCTTTGAAGAAATGGTATTTGACGAGAGGGTGGAATGTCAGATGAACAATATTGAACAAGTGAGAATAGAACTTTGAAAAAATGCGTTTTTAGCTGTGCCGCGTTTAACTTACTATTGTTAATCTGTGACTCTATAAGCGCAGTTACTGCTACATAAAGGTATTTTTTCTTCAATCAACGCCTTCTTAATAAGAGTATTGACTTCAAAATCCTTTCAACCCTTCATAATAGTGTCTCAAGGGTAGTCTTGTCATATTTCTAAGTAATAAGTAGAATGTCTGCAAGATGAGTCACAAAATACGTATGATCATCCTTTGTGCAAAACTCTCTAGGTAGGTCTTATAGAGAGACGCCATAGTGGCGCGACTGAATGGCGTCGCCTCTCCTCCCATGTCTTTGGTCGGATTACAGCAGAGGCTCCCAATCTTTTTTTCTCATAGACCACTTTCAAAATTTTGCAGGTTTCGGTGGACCTACCTACGGAGATTAGACCTAACTATGGACATTTGCATTGCGGCTGATTTTCTACCACAAATCAACAGTTTTTGAATAAAGTTTTTACAAGTAACAGCCGCTAAGCTTCTTAAAATATTATCTGCCTACATTGATAGGTGAAGTCAAGCCACTATTTTAGTTCTTCACTATCGAAACCTAGATACATTTTCGTGGACCCCCGCTTACGAATTGTGAACCCTCATTTTGTTGTTATGTCACCGTAGACCCCTGTCGAGCGTCCCGTGAACCCGTGGGGGTCCACCTGGACCACGTTGGGAATCAATGGATTACAGTAACAAAGCACGTTGATTGGATACAATTATCTTAATTTTATAGTAAGGGCTTGAGATTTTGCCGATACGTAGTGCTTTTTTACTTTACCTTCAAGGTATGATCAATTATGATAAAAAATCGGCCCCTGCGGTTTCGCTTGCGTGGTGGTGGTGATTGATAACATCAATATTTAAGGCGTTTTCCCTTTTATGGTCCGTTCATTTTTATACCCCGCTCCTTTAAAGGTTTCGGGATAAAAATAAGCCTATGTACCAACACAGGTTATGAGCTATATTTTAGGTAGGTTTTATTCAGTTCAATATAATATAGTCACGGTACATACATTCCAAAACAAAAAACCCTAAAAATCTATATAAAAAAAATTCGAGCAATAATACCTATAAGCTACTTTATTGCTACTTCCCAATTCCGTTCCATTATTTTTTACATAGTCTAGGTTTTACCTCCTCGCCTTCGTAACAAGAAATACCCCCCTGTAAGTTTTTACTTGGCAAAAAATATTTCGTAGAAAACTAGAACTGATATTTTTCCATTACCTCCCCAAAATCTTATAAAAACAGCAGAATAAGTAAGGTAAAAAATAGGACTAGGCCGTAACTGAGTAATGTAATGATCCTGTCAGCACAATTTGGCATAGAACGGATTTCCTCGAGCCCGTTTCCTCGCCTGTTTTCCTCTGTTTAGATTCCTAAAAATACAGTTCGTTTCAGCAAATCCCTTCCGATATTTTTGTAAGAAAATGGTTTCCTGTTGAAAAACTCAGGTAAAGGGTGCTACTTCCCATGCCTGTAGGTGTATTACAGGTTATTTATTTATCTTTTAGAAAAGGATATTCAAATTAGAAATATTATTATGTAATAAGACATTCAATAAGACATTCTTTTGTCTCAAACCTCTCACCCTGTACCTACACCTTGTTTGTATTTAAGGTTCTTGTTTGTTTTTTTTTCTGTATTTGTGTTCATTCAATAAACTTTTTTCATTTCAATTTCAATAATTTATGCATGTTTACTATTAAAAAAAGGAATGTAAAAGAAAGCTATTTTAAATCTCAAACAAATTTTGCATGTTATTTTTACAACATTTATTATTTAATTCTCCTTTGTTTTTTAAGCAATCTGCCCGAGCTTGAGTTTTGTCAGCTATCCACTTCTTCATTGACATGTATGGAGAACGCCCAGTGGTGTTTCCATTTAGTCTGGCCTTTACGAGCCTCATACAACATTGAGGCATCAATAAAAATACCTGCTTTACACAAACGTTAGGCTATAAATTGTGTAACACCCTGCATACAAACCTGTAGGTCCATTAGCACTGAAAGCCTCGAGCTAGAGTCGCCGTTTATTTGTCATCCATTCACGGTACTTCTCTCATTATCTTTTTATTTTAATGGATTCCGATTCGCTGCCGGAAATGTTACATCATTACGACTAAGGCATTTTATTCCTTTTTGTATAAGAGTACTTTTGTAATACTTATTGGTGTGTTGCTATAGCTTGTTCGGTTAATGTATCGACCATAGTTGCTATACCTATCTCCTCAAGCCCGCGGAAGATAGAACTGCGCGTGACAGATGGCAGAAAACTTATTATTTAATGTTTAATAGACTACCCTTTGATATTAGACTACACATTCTCACCTGATGGTAAGTGACGATGTAGCAGGACAGTCTAGAAGACACTTATTCAATCTACCCTTAAAGAGTCCCCGATTGTATTGGTCAGGAAAAATAGACAACGGCAGTGAGTTCCATAAAAAAACTGACTTAAAATTATCGGTCCTGCTACCCAGACAGAGAACAAACATCTGTGATCACCATACAAATATTTGTTCTCTATTTGGATCGAATCCACGCTCTCCAGCGCAGAAGCCAGAGCTACTAGCAACTGAGCTATGAGGGCAGTCATGAGCTATGAGGGCAGTCAGTTTTTTTTCATCAGAATGTCCGCCTCAATTGCAAGTTTTAATGGAACTGATACTCATCTGGCGTACCAATGAGGGGTGAAGGACGTACCAACGGTTTAATTAAATTCATGGAGCTACGAAGTTGTTTTAATATCCAAAAGTGGTTGAACTTTTGGATATTACAAAATTAATGGGCATCATCTTTTGCAGATGGTATAAGCAACACCAACCAGATGATTGTGTAATTATATTGCTATCAAATGTTAACAAATAAATGATACTAACAAGTAGTAATCATGTAATTTGTTGCCATAATTTTTCGACCCCTATCTGTTGTCATGCTAGTTTTACAAAGTAAAGTGCCTATTCACTATCATGTAATTATTACATCAGCATTAACTCTTGTTGCAATCGTTCCTTGTCAAAAATTTTTTTTTTTCTATTCGTTTTTTATTGCAATCGAAGCTCAAAATGATGTCAAAAATGACTGTCAACCACAATCAACCCACTGAAGTATTTTTTTCACTCATGCTCATAGTAAAGGACGGTGTAGTGCCTGCACGAGCTGGAATAAGCTTGCGTAGATACCATTATTTCAAACTTCCACAGGAAGCATGTCAAGCATATAAATTTTCAATGTCTGTACCTACTATTTCGTATCTTATTTTTATATCTGTGTAGATACTTTATTATAACTTTAAAGCGTAGCGTGTGCTGCCTTTGAAACTTTTGCTTTTGTATTATTGCATTGCATAGTATACGTCTGACTAAGTGAAGTGGCACCACACTGGAACTTCACTGCTATTATTTTAGACTATATTTGATTTGTAAAAGGATCATATAAAAAAACGGTAGGAACCGAGCCGTAGTTTGTTGCCTGTTCTTCTAGGCTTGGTCGCGTGGAACTGGCACCTAGACTCACCTAGGAGGTTTAAGACGTTTCAAAGTGATTCTTGTATCGTATTGAATAAACGCTTATTGAATCTTGAATCTTGAAGACATGATCATAACGTGCAAAGCAGAGTAATTTGTGCTACAGCACACCCATACAAAATATTTGTTATTTGGCTATGTGAAACCTCAGAGTAATCAAACTTGCAATTGAATCATGTTTTAAAAGCAATCAATTTGCGTTCACCCTCGGAATTAATCAAATGTACGGGTTCATATTGTAAGCACACGGTTTGTTTAAATTGCGCGAGCTATATTCTCGTCAAGTCATCAAGTGTGCTCTGAGGCACACTTAAAATCCTTTCACCACACTGGCACTGGTTTGAAAGAACCATTGACACGTATATACTAATAACGTAATAACTTCCACACCTCGAAACTATTATAAATATCCATTACATGTTTTATCAAAGTCTGTTCTGCAGGGCTACCACGAGCTCCATATGGTTATGGTTATGGCTGTCAAAATTGTGTCAACAGTGTCAACACATTCAAACCCAAGAAGAAAATGAATGTGTGGGTCAGCCTATCTACATCAATTTGACAGCCATAGCCATAACCATATGGAGCTCGTGGTAGCCCTGCAGTTGCCACACTAGCTTCAATATTGACTTAATTGAAGGATAGGACTATTTGACTAGGTAGTTAAATTGAACACTACCTACCCAAAAAAATGCAACCATGTGAAATTTTCTATGTTTCGTACCTCCTAGCTGACCTAACTAGTATTCCAATCATCTGTCGAAGGTAATATGAACCAATATACGCCATCTGCAATACCTATGAATTATGATTGAGTATCTACCTACCTATATTATATATGTACACATCGCATGTGATAGAGTGCTTTACTATGCAAGCTTAGACAAAGTATGCAAGTCATAATTAAAATTTGCGCAGCGCAGAGAATTTGATTTATTTTGTACACAATTTAACTTTATTATTAATGGTGTTTTTAGGCCTCGATCATGTCTTTGATTAAATACTCAGAATAGAGGCTATATAAACCGTTTGTCTTGGGATAAATGGGAGAGACTTTAAGTTGTAATATATTGTTAACAAACAACAATTGTACAATCTGGATCTAAAAGTTCTCTCGTAGGTTTTCTATAAAATAACTTAAATAGAAGGTATGACGCCTCAACCCTACTTCTATTGTGCAAAACATGACAACATAATTATTACTTATAATAAGTATGACTATTATTCTTCTTTTTTGTTTTTAGAAGGCCAATGGGTCTCGGAAGGCCTAATTCAAGTGAAATTCTTGCGTTCTTAAAAAAAAAAAAACTTTGCCCACCAATATTACCAAATACATATCACGATTGCCATTGCAAAAAAATATTGATTTATTGATCTCTGTATAGTGTACTTTTGAATAATCGCTTTGCAGATTCGCAGCATGCCATTTTCATCACGTGGCACTACAGAAAATGCAGCCAGCTACCCCCGCAGCAAGTGACGCGAAGAGCCACGCGTTGCTATAGCTACGAGACGCAGCGGTACTATCTTGCCCGCCCCACCGCAGTACTCGTCCAAGCCTCGCGACGCCCGCCCGATAGCTTCCCGAGCTAGAAAGCTTCATTCGCGTTTTGTTTTCCGAACACGATTTTTGAATTACGAAGCTATTATTATTTATTTTATTGATGGCCAGTGTTTATGTGCAATCATGAAGGTTGGATATCGGTTTGAAAAACGACTTTGGATGCAGTTGGTGGTGGTGTTTTGAGTGGTTGATAATGTGTTGTGTTTGTGAGCCATGGATGAATGTTTGGCTAATCGGATGATCAATTTAGTGAAATGGCGGCACAAGACCGAGCTAACATCTTCTCCGATGATGATGAGGACCTGGTAAGGCTTTGGTTATATAACAGGATATTTTAAAGTAGGTACCTACCTACTTGGACCCGTGCCAAAATAAAGTTCGGATGTTACATAAAGTTTCCTGAGGGAATCGTTTGCAAAGGAGAGGAAAAACTGCATTGCTTAGTTTTATTCGTTTAGTTCAAATATAGGTATAGGTACCTAGTAGTAAAACATGCCTAGGATTATTAGGGGGGGGGGGATTATCTTAGAGATCTTCTAACAAAACATTGTATTCAAAGTAATATCCACTTAGGTTCATAAAAAGCTTATCAAAGCGATATTAGGTAGACCTACCTACTTCGTTATCCTTGTTGTAAGAAAAGCTTTTAACTAGGTACTACACTACAGAAACCAACCCAAAAATATTAAATTTTGCCCGCAGGTTACATTACCCTGTTTAACATACGAATTCACAAAATGCTTTGTGATACCAAAATTTATGTATTTGGGCTATGAATAAAAATCTTCCAACACCTGGTTGACCCTTTCTGGGCACCCAGAGTAGAGAAAAATAAGAAAGAGGTGGTGATTGGGGAGATATAAAAAAACTAGTGCGAGTATGAACGAATTTCTGTTAATGTCTCTGATTCTACGCTATATAGTATTATTGCCTCCCGAGGGGTACCTATATATACCATTGTAAAACGATCGCGATTATACATTGTACTCAAATAATTTATGTTAGGCCCTTTAGTAATTTGTTCCATCTTTGCGTGCGATCTAAAGTGGTTAAATACAAAATACTGAACCGTATTTTAAAAAAAAGTAACAAAAAATTTCAAAACTCACACCTATTTTCTGAAATGGCAATTAATTATCAAGAAAAAAAACCGTGGACAGCAGTTCAGAGTTTGAAAACCAAATTTAGATAAGAAGGTTTCATGGAAAAAGTTTGTATAACCCAAAGACCAAAGAGTTTTCATTCACTTCGTTCATAATATTTGGTCGCAAAAAGTTCAAAATGCACGTTCCAATTTCAAAGTTCGTACGTCTTCCAGCCAGACATTACGTCAGCATAAACGAAACGGCGGAATGACGAGCCCTCGTAGCTTGCATTGTTCGCCCCTTGCCAGTCAAGGATTACCTGCGCCACCGGGGGCTTTTTGCCACGAATGAAAAAAAATGCACAGTCGGCGACAAAACACTTACATACTGTATGACGATACGCTACTTTTTATAATTAGAATATCGTGTGTTTTTTTGTGAATTTGATGGAACTGGTTCGTGAGATAAAGTAACGTTATGACTTTTGATAAAATTGTCTACATAAACGCCAAAACCCGTTTGAATGCTACGACAAAAACTAAGTGATCTTGAGCGTTTCTCATCCACTAATTCTAAATCTAAGTCTTGCTGCGAAAATTTTGACAGTCTTTTCCCATAGGTACAAACGAGACCAGTTTTTCCAATAATACTATGAATAATCAAATGATAAATCATCATTATCACTATCATCGTCCACTAGAGATGAAAGCCAAACAAACATTTCCTGGAAAGACTGTAAGTTATAATGTTAGGTGCAACATAAATAGCTTTTTTTTTCTAGTACAAATACGTGTCTATCTCAGTAAAAATAGTTAGCCAAGCTCATATATTTTTTTTAAACTGGTCTAGTTTCCATAATTTAAATTCTAATACATTGCTTTTCATTTAACTTTTACGATAGCTCTCATTGTAAGGGTAAGTGGGGATGAAAAGTTTATCCGATATCCAAAACGACCAAATGCGGATTCCAACTGAAAGTGCCTTTAAACATGCATCATGTGTCTTCTATAGTTATTTACAGAAATGTATTTATTACGATGAATCTAGTATGTTTAACTCACAAAAATATTCGATCGAATAAATTAAAAAAATATAGATCAAACCCACAGCCTACGGCGCAAAAGGCAGAGCTACTGTCACTTGAGCTGAGACGCCAGCCCAATAAGAAAATTAAATAACTCCGTTGTTTATTACAAGCCTAAAAGCAGAGACAAAACTAACGAAATAAAATAAAACTGTAGCTAAATAGATTTCATAATCGTTCATGAGTTTTCCAAAAAATCTTTGATTTTCTCACCGTATATTTTGTTTTCAAATTTCCCTCATAATATTTATTTCCGATGATAATATGATTTTTGAACACGTGGCAATAAACACGCAAATGAAGAAAACGTAGGTATATTTCGCTTTTCCGTTTGCATGTGAAAATATCGTTCATGTTTTGAACCAAAGGGTGTCTAATCGAAGCACTTCAATGTGGGGATAAGTTTAAATAGGTACTTTGTAAACCTTTGTAAGAGACGTGGCTGAAACAATTTGAATATTTTGTTGAGTGTTGTTCGAGTTTGTTCCCATTACATTGTTGAGAAGTTTTGTGTACCTACGTGAAATTAAAAATGTTTATTTGCTTGAAATATGGTTAGGCGTTAGTTAATATTATAATGATGTTATGTATAAGTTTCACAGATTTTAACAAAGTATGATGTATGCAAATTTTGAGTTTTTTTACAATTAAAATATCATCATAATCATCATCAGCCTGAAGTCCACTGCTGGACATATGGCTCCCCTACACATTTCCAGGAAGAACGATTCTGCGCCCTTTCCATCCACCAACTTCCTGCGATCTTACCAATGTCGTCGGTCCATCTGGGTGGGTGGGCAATTAAAATATATCATCATTAAATTTCTATCTATTAATATAATTCCTTCTATCAGTAGAATATCAGCTATCTGGCTTAGCTTAATTTGGGACTAAATAGTGTTGTGTAGATTGTCCACAATATAAAAAATACAACTTTTATTTTACGCAGTTTGTAGAAATGGGTTCAAATTTTTTATTATTGCAAGGTACTAACATCAAATATTTATGAAATTGGCACCTTCTGAAAAGTAATTCAGATCACGTGACAAGGTCCTTGCCAAATATGATCAATCCAGGACGTGTCGGTGCAAAAACAAACTTTTATTGGGCACTTCGCGTTATTGCTTTCTCAAGTCTCGTAAATAAAATAAAACGAGTTCTGAAGATTCCAAACTAGATTTTCGTTTTTATTAGAACTATAAAAAACGAAGGTTTTTTTACCTGAAACTGAATAAATATGGGGTTGCTGTTCTTTGTTAGATTAATTAATTTCACCCTGCTTGTCAAATATGGCTTTCATTTCTATCTATTTTCTATTGCAATCGAAGTTCAAAATGTCGAAATTGACGGATGCTACTTAGATTTTTTTTTCGTCGCATGTCAAAAAGTTGCGACTTAGTTGTGATTGCAACAAAAGATACGCATTCACCACACACACACACACACATCACAGGTGGGCAAAATAGCCTAGTTCTATCAGCAAAAAAGATAAAAAAATAATACGTATGTACCTCTTTGTAGTGTTATCTGATTCAGTACCTAAGTGATAGCGTGTATTTCCCTCGAGTGTAGGAAGTGAGTTGGCGCAGCACTTTATAGTGCCATGCATTCTCGTTTCAATAAAGTTTTATTTTTATTCATGAGTTCTAAAAGTTTAGAGTAGCTGTGCTTTTATTATTTTCAGTATGCATGTGTTTTATTAAAGATAGCTTTTATTCCATCCAGTCTTACTAGTCGTTCAATTATCTACCTGTTTGGACTGAAATATTCGAAATTCGAACACACTGTTGTAGTTTTTTTTCAAATAGAGATAATAAATAATAAGAATTTGTAGTTTGAGGTTATAAAGAAAAGTGATCGAACTTCCAGATAATGCACTTGACTGTGAGTGGTTGATACCTTTATTTCACAGATCACAGATACCTTTATTTTTAAAACCGCACAACCTTCTTATTGGTATTAAAATTTAAATAATACAAGCAACTACCTAACATTTTTAATCTAAACCATTTTCTGATTGAAAACAGAAATACATTTTTCATTGCAGTCGCAACTCTTACTGTACACAAGGTCACGTCTAAAGAAAATACAACCTTGCATGATAAATGTATAGCCGGGGTACGAATAAATAAGGACAATACCATGAAGTATTTTCTTACGTTAGATTGTCTAAGCCAGAGTATGATGTTTGTATGTTTGAGTACAAGCTAGCCACAGATAAAATAATACTAGCAAAGCTAGGAACTGTGGCGTGCATATTCTTATTTTGAAAGTTTACAGTTCTCATTTTTATTGTTTTGTTTGTTCTATATTTAAACGAGAGGTCTACTAACTCATGTGCGCACACCTAGTTCGCTGGCGGTAGCGAACAGTGAAACGCTGTCAAATATCACTGTCAAATCTCAAATCTGACAGCGATATTTGACAGCGTTTCACTGATCGCTACCGCCAGCGAACTAGGTGTGTTCGAGCCTTCAGTGTAGGCAAACACTAAAAAATAATCTTGAAAATTTGCATTCTTTGGGATGGATAAGACCGACAATGTTTTTAAATAATTATTAGTAGCTTTTTACAAATAAATGTGTGTAATTAATGTAGTATTTCATAAAAATTAAAAAAAAACATATGCCTAAATCATAAAAAAAAATTTAAATACCTACATATTTGAAATGTGTTAAATCATAACTAACAATATGTCATTAAAAAAGACACACCCCTGCTTAATCAACATTTTCTTCAACCTAAAGCTAAAATGAGGAATTCTTTTGATTTTATTTCCAATGACATTATACTTTGAAATTATTTATAGACATAAACATAGGTGTGTTTGTATTCTTATTTTTCCAAGGAGAGGGATACTCGGAAATGTTTTGTCCGTGCGATACCGGCAGCAAAACGGGCCTTGAAGAATATACAGTAGCATTGATAAACTGTGTATTTATTTGTGGAGTTTATTTTTGGAAAGCATCGTGCTTAGATTGTCCGTGGCATTACTGCGCGGCCCTGATGGAAGACTAGTGCTACTAACTAATCAACTTACTTCACGCTGAGTCAGGGCGCTTGTACACGCTAAGAAAAAACGCCGGGTCTACCCAAGAATTCGTGTCGTAACTAGAAAATAACTGTGTACACTGCTCGCAGCGGTGCACGAAAAAAAATCTTATCTGCGCAAGACACGACGCGGCGAACGTTGTTGCGTTTTCGTGTGTGGAAAAGACAAAATTCTTGTAGTCTACACGAATAATTTGTCTTGTCTGCCGCAGGAACGGCAAATTTTCTTAGCGTGTACAAGCGCCCTAAGGGACCGTTTTGCCCCTCTTGTTTTTTTTGTGCTCACGAAATGGCATGGTGGTAGTACTTGTCTTATCCTGGACAAGCCCTTCACAGAGATCTTACTAGTTATTACTACTGTCACCATAAGGGAATCAAAGGCACACCCCCGATGCAGTCAACCAGTGGTTGTCAACTGAAATGGGAAAATAATATACGCTACGGGGGTTTGAAGTCTGGCTCTTTGTTTAAAAATATTTCATTTTATCCTGTATTTTATGACGCTCATGCTTCCTTTTCATTTTCGAAGCGAAAAATGTATAATACTTTTTTATCTTCAAAAAGAACATCAGAAGCCATGTTGGGCTATGGTTGTCAAATTGTGTACAGATCGGCAGACCCACATTTCTTTTTTTAGGTTTTAATGTTGTGTTTCGGTTTTGACAGTCATAACCATAGCCATATGGAGCTTTCGGTAGACCAGCTGGACTAGCCTATGCCTTTAAAAAAAAAACACTTGCATACCGATTGTATAGAAAGTATTGCAAACTAACTGTATATACTTTCTATACACTTATTGTTTTCAAACACTATTAATGTAGTAACATGTGTGTGTGTACATGTGATGTGTGGCAAAGCCTCAACATTTCAGAGGTTAGCTCAAAGAGGGTATTACACCTGCCTTACATACTCCGAGCTGTCCTATATTTAGATAATTATATCATGTATACCCGGCTACGCTCAAAGGCAGAACTTGCTCAACTCAAAGACATGTTTATTCCAATCCAGTAACTCTATTAATACTCGACGCGAACGTAAAACAAGAATTCTGAGCACATTTGTAGTATAAACCAAGATGTACATACAAAAAAACTTATTCTGCCCGTCTGTCCGTTCTTCTTTATATTCTTTTAGACTTTGTTGGTTAACGTTAGGAGTGGTTTTGACTGGGCTGATTTGTGCTCACCAAAAATAAACACATTAGCATCATCAACTTATCAGTCCACTGCTGGACGTAGGTTTCTTCCAAGGCGTGCCACTGAGCCCGGTCTTCGGCTCTTCTCTTCCAGTGCTTGTCAGCTACATTTCGCAGATCTTCGCCTTACCTTGCTGGAGGGCGTCCTTCACTACGCATACCTAAAAATACATAAATACATCAGCATCATTTTCCACTGCTGATTGCATGCTTCTCTTCATCCGTGTCATCCTCTTTATTCTCTAAAGTGGTGTGCCTCATCCAGCTAACAAAATGATATCCTATTTCTGATATCCTTTTAGACTTAGGTAGTTATCGTTAGGAGTGGTTTTGACTGGACTAATTTGTGCTCACCAAAAATATACACTTCAGCCTCATTTTCCACTGGTGAGTGTATGCTTCTCTTCATCCGTGCCATCCTCAATCTTATCAAGTGGCCTCTAGTAAGCCTTGCCTGCAAAGTCTGACACATCTTCATAATAACAAAATCAGCGTAAACGCAAACGAAGTCATGTACGCCAGCTAGCAAGTTCAATTTATTTTATAAAGCGTGCATTAACGTACAAAGGAATGAAGTCTTTTGATTCTAGGGTAAATTATTTCGTGCATGCATGAAATGTTTTGCAACCAATTAATGAGTTGTGGAAAATGGTGAGAGTCTTTTGAATTCTCAGACTATTAAAAATAATATAAATATTGTGGACAATTCACACAACACTATCCAGCCCCAAACTAAGCAGAGCTTGTAATATGGGAACCGGATAGCTGATATAATACTTGAATACATTTATTTTTTTTGTAAATACATACTTAGAATACAATATAACACCCAGACAGAGAACAAACATTTACGTTCACCACACAAATATTTGTTCTCAGTGGGGATCGAACCCACGACCTACGGCGCAGAAGGCAGAGCCGCAATAACTCGTGGAGGAAATACAGCAGCTCGATTTCATCCCAGAGCGAAACGGCCCGTCTAAGCAAAATACTGTCGAGTGATACCAAGATAAAACTGGGCACTCTCAAGAAGCCAGACGGTTCTTACACGACAACAGATAAAGAACAATTCGAGCTTCTGCGGCAAACACACTTTCCGGATTGCAACCTAAACGGGAACGCAAGCTGGGCAGCAGATCATGAGGGCCACAACCCCAAAAAAGCATTGCCTGGAAATACATCCCTCACGCATGGAGGGAAGTCAGAGTAGTCTTTCTACCCAAGCCAGGGAAGTCTGACTACACCCAGCCCAAATCGTTCCGGCCCATAAGTCTAAGCTCTTTTCTACTAAAGACCTTGGAAAGGCTCTGCGACAGACACATACGCAGCGGACCGCTACTCAAGAACCCGATAAACAAAAATCAACATGCCTATCAGTCGGGCAAATCGACGGAAACAGCCCTTCACAAGGTAGTGCACAAAATCGAAAGCGCGCTAGACTGCAAGCAATCGTGTCTGATAGCATTCATTGACATCGAAGGCGCCTTTGACAAAACAACATTCCCGAGCATCGAAAGAGGCCTGAGGAATCAAGGTGTGGAAGAAAATCTAAACGAGTGGATCAACAAGATGCTTTCAAACAGAGCAGCCCTCATAGAACACTCAGAGGTCACAAGATGCCTAGTCACTAAAGGCTGCCCGCAAGGAGGAGTACTGTCCCCTCTGCTGTGGGTACTTGTAGCCAACGAGCTACTAGACTCCCTTAACAAGGACGGGCTACAAACCATTGGCTATGCTGATGATCTTGCAATCATGATTTCGGGACTCTTCGAATCGACCCTATGCGAGAAAATGCAGAAAGCACTCCGGATTGTGGAGTCGTGGTGCCACACTCACAGCTTAACTGTAAATCCCAGCAAAACAGAACTTGTACTCTTCACTCGCAAGCTGAAGCTGCCAAATCTGAATCTACCTAACCTTTTTGGAACCAAACTGGCTCTCAGCAAGGAGGTCAAATATCTCGGAATATGGCTAGATAGTAAGCTCCTATGGGGCAAACAACTAGAACACGTTACGACAAAAGCCACAAACGTGCTATGGCAGTGCAGACGCGCCGTTGGCAAGGACTGGGGGCTAAAACCGAAGCTTTGTCTCTGGATGTACACGGTAATGGTACGGCCGGTACTAACCTACGGTGCCGTGGTATGGTGGCCCAGAACAAACTTAGTCACCACAATCAGTAAGCTGCAGCAGGTACAAAGGCTCGCGTGCTCCCTGATTAGTGGTTGCGCAAAATCCACACCGTCTGCAGGGCTGGATATAATACTAGGACTAACGCCACTGCATCTCCACATACAACAGGAAGCGATGGCGGCGGCGTTAAGGATAAGATCCACGAACCAGTGGATAAGTAGTGGCAAACCAACAAACCACTCAAGAATTCTGGACAAGGCCATACAAGCCATCCCGGAAGCCATGAAGGGCACCGACAGAATAGCCACGACATACCTAACTGACAAAAAGTACCAGATAGACAGTCAAGGAGGAACGGAAGATCCTATCTCGGCCTCCGACATCCTTCACGTCTACACTGATGGTTCTAAACAAAAAGTAGGAGCAGGCTGTGGTTTCTACTGCCCCGAAACAGGGCTATCACGCGTGCAACCCCTTAGCAAGGCAACAACTGCGTTCCAGGCAGAAACCCTCGGGCTCTTCCTGGCCGCTGCAGAGATGCTCTCATACTTAGAGTTTTTTTTTTTTTTTTTTTTTTTTTTTTTTTTTTTTTTTTTTTTTTTTGCCATCTCGAAATGGCACTAACTTAAAATAACCTGTTGCTATTATAATGCAACAACATTTGATCTAAATCTATTATTATCTAAATAATAGGTAAATCTATAATCATTAAAAATATTATATGTGATAATTAAATTCAATTTCATTAATTCAATTTCATTACTTCAATTTCGCCCCATCACTAGCTCTTTAGTTATTTTTTTTAAAGGTAGGGTAGGGTAGGTACCTAATAAAAACAACATAAAACTACTTTATTACTAAAATTAATGCCTATCTATCAATTTTATCATTCAGCTTAAATCAGCATTGCGCTATTAATAAATACGTCATAAATAAGTTACAAATAAAAATTAACATAACATTACAAATAAAAATAAAATAAAAATAAAAACATAAGTATTAACAATAATTACAATTCATTACGTTCATAATTTCAAATAAATGAATTACAGGCATCTTAGTATAAATCCAGTGACAAAATAAATTCATGCATAATTACAAATAATAACAATAATCATAATTAAAATAAAATAAGGACGCTCCATGAAAGAGACAAATTAAAAACAATGCTCGTTTGACAAAGGTAGAATAGGTTACTATAATGTGCCTGTCATAACCGTCAACGTCAGATTCGTCAGAGTCACTGTCAAGTGTCAAAAGCGGAAGAAGAAATGTTATTCTGGCAAGTATTATCTTTTGTTATTGTTGTGATTACGTATTATTTACCAAAAATAAAAACAACATCTCCCCGTTCGCCTCCCCACAATAACAAACACCCACAGGAAACGTCTCTCAATCAATAAGACCAAGGCATCACTTCTCAACAATTGACCCATTCTCCTTCCCAATTATGCGGAGAACGGTCCTCGCAAAATTGAGAAACAACGGTCTGCAATCATCATCGGTAAGAATTACATGTAAACTATCTAATCTAATGTCAGTCTCCATTGCACTCTCACAGTCATACCTCAACCTTTGAAACTTTATGCACTCTACTAGTACATGCTGCACAGTTTGAGAGACATCCTCCCCACAAGAGCACAATGGAGAATCCTTGAGCTTAAACTTGTCATACTTAGAGTCTAAAACGAGCGCGGATACAGCGATCGCAAGGACACTACTAATCTTCACAACAGACAGCGCAGCACTCATTAACGCACTGGGCAGATCTGACACAAGGTCAGAATCAGTCGCACAATGCCACACTGCGCTTCAAGAACTAGCAAAAATACATACAGTCAAAATAAAATGGACAAAGAGTCACGGCTCGTGCTCAGGAAACAATGAAGCCGACTCCCTAGCAAGAGCGGGTGCGAAACAGACACCTACCACGAACGACCTAGGTCTCTGCAAGCCCCCATCGGCAGAAATAAGAAATAGACTGAAGATACACTCCCAGAAGGAGCACCAAAAGCAATGGGAACGCAGATCAGACTGCAAACACACAAAAACGATGCTTCCAGTGATGGACAAGCACATCACAACTAACCTACTTAGGATGAAAAGGGAAGATCTAAAATTGATGGTAGGAATCATCACGGGCCATTGTGACCTAAACTACCACTTACTGAAGACTGGAGCAACGACTTATGTCGCGGCTGCCTGCAGGAAAAAGAAACTGTGGAGCATGTAGTACTGCACTGCCCCGCAACGGAAGAAGCGAGGTGCAAGACAGGGCTCAGGGAACTGATTGAGTCTTGTCCTTCCACATCCACATCTGAGTCACCATTGAGTCATCTAGAACATTGCTGCCACCAACCCAAAGTCCTTCTCCGCTATTTTAAGGAGTTGGGCTGGCTGGGGTAAGGGTTAGCAGGGGGACAATGCACAATACACCCCATCGCGGGACGTCAGTGCAGATCCTGTTCCCCCAACACAATTAGAATTAGAAGGCAGAGCTACTGCCAACTGAGCTAGAGGCCAGTCAGTCAGTATTCAACAATGTTCAAAAGCAAATTCCTGTGAGTACCTTATGTCATTTAGCTATGTTAATTACACAGTTTCATATTAGAAGCATCGAAAATTTCCACTACTTATGCGAGTTTACAAGACTTTCGAAAATAAAGATGATTAACAATTATACCCTTTTTGCACACAGTGATGATGAGATCGAATCTTCTGAAATCAATGCTATTAAGACGGAAACCAGTAAAGAACTGGTGGAATACATGTGGAGAAAGCACAGATAAACATAAAAAAAAGTTTTGCGTAACTTCCAATCCCCAAATTCACCAATCCAATAAACATCAAATTCAATAACAAAATGTTTATTGAATTTGACATTGTTCGGCAAAAAGGCGGAAAAAATATACATCTACCAAAAAAACGACAATCTTTTTGCCCCAACTTTTATTTCGTGAAAAAGTAGGTCATGAAAATTTGAAATCTGGTCAATATTGTCAAAAGAATTTTAATTTGATGGAGTATTATAATCGGCGAAGGTCACTGGCTTAAAACACACTGGTGCTCAATTCACACCAGCTCTGGCACCTATAGCACTGGCTAGGCGCAAAAAACTGTTCAGGAAAGGTGAAACCAAGCCGCCAGTGAGACTGGCAGCCAACGCTGGCTTCATATACGTAGATAAAGCTGAATTTTCATGTTTAACGACCCGTGTGTTGCAGCGCGTTAGAAAGCATACATTAGTCCCATACATTTTGTATGGTGATCACAGTTGCAGACCACACGGGTCTCCTCGTCTCTGTTTGCCCCATACTAAATGAGGGAGACAGTCGGCGTCGCAATACCAGCATAAGCTATGCTTGTTACTCCCTCATGGCACTGGCCGCTTAAAATGACAAGACGATCCTTCTTTTATTGCTTTGCGGAGTAGACCTTTGGCACTGTGACGATAAATCTATTTTTGGAATTTCCTTAGAAATATTTGATTTCAATATTTTATTACAGGGTATCCGCCTTACTTTGGGTCTTGAAGGGTAAATCACGTAGGTATATTGGCCTTATATTATATGAAAAAACTGTGAGTATTAGATGAGATTGCGACCAATATACCTAAATCAATAAAAACTTGATATTTACTTGAATAAAATTTACTTCATTCCAACCGTTATGAAATTGATAATATTATGTCGATCGATACCAAGGAATAGGCAAAACACTGCGTGATCTATTTTTAAAACCATAGAATCATAATTTATTGATTTTGTGAAGTGAATGAATGACAGTAAAGCTTTCAAGCTATACTGTCATTCACACTTATGAAATATGTTTTGTGGAATGATATTATTTTACAGTTATTCCGAGAATTTAATAGTGTTAAGCTTACGGAAACAGTTTTATACATCTTACCTACTTTGCTGAGAATAAGAAAAATACGCGGTGGCTTGTATAACAAAATATTCTCTAAAAAAATCTAAGCATGTACCTACTTCTTGATTTCTTATGGTTCATACGCCCCATAAAATTGCTGCTCTGTTTATTGATCTACTAATGCACGTGACCTGACTGGCAATTAGCCCCTAGAATATACATTTATTACTACAAATAAGTCCCTCGGAAGTACTATTTATCTTCCTTCAGAGCCCACTTTGAATAACTAATAGGACATTAAGTTAGAAAAGTCTGAGAAAAAAATATGCGTGAAGAACTTGTTTGACATTTCAAACTGTGAAGCTGGGGTCCATTCTTTGGCCAAGGAAATATAAATCTTGGTTCGGGTTACGCTAAAACGAATTTCAATCTAATTTTATATTCATTATTATCTTTTCTGTTTTAGATATACTCCAATACGATGAAGAAATCCATTGATAGATTTATGTTTATCTGATACCTACTTCTGATCAATGAATATGATTAGTAACTTAACTTACCTACTTAATTTTTCAGACTTGACTTATTTTTTTAAGATTCAATTGAAAACTTTAAAAAAATTGTGTGCTAGGTACTATTCATTCTACGAGTATACGCGCTGTATCGCAAGATAAGTCTGTGCGGTACATCTTCCAATTTCAAATAAGAATGTAAAAACATATTTGTTATTGGGAGATCGATGATGCAGTTTTTTAAATTTTCCGCTGCCTGTGGCGCGCTAAGTTAGCTTGCGCAGAGTCTAGTAACGATTCGGTCCACGAGATTTCAAGATGTCATCTACGTTGGTTGCAATTAAATAGAGCATGGTATTAGGTTGCGGACCCAAATGAACCTACTTTAGCTTGCCTTGCGCACATCTCAGCGTTCTAAGGTAGCAATCAATAAAACGCAGCAAAAATCATTGTCATATTTGTGTAGCGTTTCACTGGTCGCCACCACAAAGTGTTGAGATGTGCGCAAGGCTTTAAATCGAAGTGCTTCCATGGTTTTATGGGATTAAATTATAATTCAAAATGAGTTTCCATCGCTAGTTTTCCCAAGAGCAAAGCAAACTTTGAAGTGCTCCAAGAAAATTGCTAAAATGGCGGTAATTGCTTTGAAACTCGAAGGAAATAAAACTGGATTTACCTCATCGAATACTTTCAATCGCTGTTTTAGCTCGCATTTTATAAAATATTACCTCATTGATTCAAGTTCTTCTTATCGTATCACTGGTTTTTTCGAACCAAGTAATCAATAATCGAAATTCGAACCAAGTAATCAATAATAACCAAGTGTGGTGAAAGGATTTAAAGTGCATCTCAAAGTGGCTCTTTTCGTGCACTTGACACATATTTTAGATTTTTTTAGGTTTTAAAACATGCCGGTTTCCTTACAACGTTTTCCTTCACCGTTTAAGGGCACTGGCATAGTGTACATACATTTCGGGCAGAAAAACTCATTACTGGCCAGTGGCCTGTGTGTGTGGCCAGTATCTCATTGTTATGGAAATGTCCATTTCACAGGGCAAAACTCGAAGACCATGTAATCAATTAATAAGTTCACTTGTTATTTGTTTATTTGCCTTGCGTGTCTTACAATATTGTAGCACCAACTTGAAATTTACAAATTGTATAACTAGTGCAGCTGATATACAATAAATTGAAATTCAAGCATGAAACGAGGCTTACCGACCAGTTGTCACGAACTTGGTCGCCATTAACATAAGCCAACAAGTACAGATGCCTGAACGAGGCAGCTAATTAAAGTTTGCGAGCTCCAGCAAGCCGATGAGCGCTGATAATGATTTCTTGCATCCTATTCTAGCGTTTCACTGCGAGTTTAAAGGCTCAAACACACCTAGTTCGCTGGCGGTAGCGATCAGTGAAACGCTGTCAAATATCGCTGTCAGATTTGAGATTTGACAGCGTTTCACTGTTCGCTACCGCCAGGTCCGCCAGTGAACTAGGTGTGTTCGAGCCTTCACCCTGTCACTGTTTGACATTGGTACCCCGGTATTATTGGTACACTGTTTGAGATGGCGCTGTTTATATTTTGATGTTTTTTTAAGTGAGGTAGGTAATAATTATGTTTAAAGTGTTAGACATGGTTTAGACTACACAATATTTTTTTTTTATTAATAATTTAAGTTTAAAAAACTTGAGAAACCGACTTCATTGTCAAACGGCTAAACCGATTTTAATCAAATTTGTTTGGGACAATCTGGACGTAAGAATAACCTTCCAAATAAAAAAATAATTTTCTAAATCGGTTCATAAATGACGGAGGCATGCAGTTACAAAAATTAAAAAAATTATTAAAAAAAAAATGGCAACACCGATTTTAATAAAATTAAAATGGGACCAATCTGGAAGCAGTACCTTTCAGATAAAAAAATAATTTTTCAAATCGGCTCACAAATGACGAAGTTATGTGGTAACAAACATTAAAAAAAAAAAAAAAAAAAAAAAAAAAAAAAAAAAAAAAAACATTCAACCGAATTGAGAACCTCCTCCTTTTTGATTGGAAGTCGGTTAAAAAGTACTGCCAAATTGAGCAGCTTTCCTTTTTTATCGGTAAAACCTCTAATGTGGTCTTGATTCTCTGAGACAGTTGATATCCCATCAACAGTTGCTTCATAAATTTATGAAAACTACGGTAGTCAATTTTCTTTTGCTAGTTTATCGAAACATTTTAGTTGTATTTTGATTGTGGCCATTATTTTCTCTGTGTCAGTGCGTAGGCGAAGCGGGTACACACCAACTTAATCCTATTTTCAAAACCTATTCAGTTTTTATTTGTTTGTTACCAACCTCATGATTTTTCGCTTATTATTTTCTCCAAACAATTTTCGCGAACTTGAACAATTGAGTTGGTACAAAGATATTGTTTAGGTTGCGGTCTTTGTTCCATTGTTCGATCCAACCCATTTTGTTGTCTCGCCAATTTGAGAAACAATGAATGGCGCTTCAAAGCTGCTTAGCGAAGTCCTGGGGTTCATTATTTACTGCAAGCCATTCACTTGAAAGTTGGAAAAATAATTACAAGGAAAAAGTTAAAATAAAACTACGGAACAGATTGAAATGGATTTCAACCGTTCTTAATTTTTGAAAATTAGTGCAGTGCATCGAGAAAACTACGGCTAGAAAACCGGCTTATACAACCTAAAAAAAACTAAAACATTGTGGCAAAAGAGTTTTTTTAAGGCGCACTAAAAATCCTTTCACCATATTGGTTTGAAAGAACTAGTGACTTAGAAAGAAAGAAAATTTATTTATTTGACAAAATACAAGTACACAGAACGGAACATTACTTAGGTACTAAAATAAGTACAAAAAAATAAAATAAAATAGAGACTTGACTTGACATAGAGAAGACTATTAAATTCTTTCACACAAAAAATTAAACCTATCATCATCATTATAAGCCTGAAGAAGCCCACTGTTGGACATAGGCCTCCCCTACACATTTCCAGGAAGAACGATTCTGAGCCCTTTCCATCCACAGACTTCCCGCAATCTTAACAATGTCGACGGTCCATCTAAATACCTATATGAATAAATTATACCTAAATGTCTGATATACTTGTGCATGTAGCAGAAAACATAAATTTACTTATGAATAGTCAGAAGGGTCGGAGTTCTCCGCAAATTATGTAGTGGAAACTCTTTGTGGTCTTTCAAAGGACAAATTGTCAGACTTCCCTAACGAAATGGTCTTGTGAAATTCAAAAGGCTGTAATTCTGAGCACTTTACAAATGTTTTGGATAATGAGATGGAGATAGAATGAAGTAGCAAAGCAACGAAAGTGATCTAATCTGAGCCGAATTATCTTTAATGTGATGATCCGAACCATAATAATCTCGATGATCTAAGCTCTATAGATATTTTATCTGGTACTTTTTATTGACTGGCAGGCCGATTAATGCACCATTTATTTGTATTTATTCTTTGTTCTTTCTGTTTATTATTTTATGTTTTCTTACCAACCTTCAATTTTTTATTTTATTTTAAAATTTTATTGTTACTCTGTTTGTGATGTGTTGATGTGTGTTGTGTCCAAAATAAAAGTTTTTTTTTTCTTTCTTATAATTTTCAGTTTTTTAGCAATTTTGATGTACTGTCCAGTTCACACACTATACAGTCAGTAGTATTGAAGGCACCATAGCGGCTCGTGAGAAAAAAAAACAGATGCTCCTTACGCTATATAAATCTTCTACATTAGATGCAAAGATATATTTTTTTGTTAAGTGATGTTCAAAAAATGTAAGGCAAAATAATAATAAAAGCTTCATTTCAGACATCGTAGGTTACACAATATTACACATTACAAGAGAAAATACAAAATTTAACACAAAACTTAAACGTAAAAATATTTAAAATACACAAACAAAACAATCACTATTCAGAAACAGTGCTTGAGTCTGAGTCGAGTCTCAAGCATAGATTTTGACATTTTTCAATGTAGAATCACTGAAAGAATATCACTATTTCCGAATACGGGCCTTAAAAACCTATATTATGCTAAATTATTGGACGCTCTAGTAAGTAACTAGTAACAAATGAATAAATTTTATTTGGAAACAATAAACCTCTGCTAAAATTCTAACCGAATAGGCACACGAAAATCGGGACAGCAATAAACATAGGTTTACAGCTTATAGCTATTTATAAACAGGGCTTATAAGATACCTTGTGTGGCCCTCACTGGAGTGACAAATGCGATGTTTATCCGGAGGGACTGTTTGCACTGCACGACCCATCACGGTCGGCCTAACAACGAATAGGCTTCGTACAGGCTTGTGTGGAGTGATGACAAATAATGATATATGTCGTTGAGTGAAATATGGCAAAACATTACTAAAAAGACACCACATAAACAGGGTTTTTTTGTGATAAATTAATAAGTACGTAATTAATAGCTAGAACAATGCGAACAGTATTTATTTTTGACTTATATAAAATATAGCTAATCTAGGTGATTTAAAAAATCACAGACTACAGATCTGAAATGAAAATAGTTTAGAAACTTAATCAAAAACAATGAATAAGAGCCATTAAAAATAAGGGAAGTAATATGCCACGAAGGATTAATAGTACATTATTGCAAAGGCAGCGAAATAGGCAATTGCAGGTCGAGTATGAGTTTGAAGGCCGAGCCGCAGGCGAGGACTTCAATGATACGAGACAGGCAATTGCCATTTCGGCCGAGGCATATATAGTGCTTTTCTTAAAAAAATGCAAGGAAATAAAAAAAAATAATACACAATAAATTTAATTTTTATAAACCAAATAACAACGAACTCCGCTTTACCGCCAATTTTTTATTTATTTTACAGTTTGTGCCGAAAGGTAAACGCATCTGTGGCTATACAGCCACGAGAACGCAATGTGTACGATAGATGAAAGAGTTCTAAATTCAAACAGCACACCGTTTCATACAACATTGCCGGAGCGAGAACGCGCCGGGAAGTGATTTTGGTTTTTCAGTCTACGTAAATATGATACTTCGCGTGTTCTATATTCAAAAGTAATGACAATATTTCCGCGCATGTTTAAGAAAAAACTTTTGAAAAAACACCCGTTGTTGCAGCAAAGTACTCGGATTATTCCGTGTTTAGTATAGAATTCATGACTCGTTAGAAGCCTATCTATTTCAGACAGGCGCGCTGCCATTTCAATACCAAATTTTAAATTTATCATGAAGATATTTTTTCTGTGGTAGGTTGCGAGTGGATGAAGTGTTTACTAATATTATTTATGTGTGCGTTTCAATATTAAACAAATCCATTTACGCTCATTTTTTCCCTCTATTGGACCTTTGAAAGAACAAGCAATACGGCTAAGTAGGTCAAGGCCAGGGCAGGTTTGCTCCACTCTCTCTGGTTTCTTCAAACAGCTTTTGATCCTCAAACTCGAGTCTGTTACAAAGCAGTTAGCAAACTCATGAATTAAATCATGAGTGTTCGATTGATTGCCGATAGCAAACTGTACGTCTACTTGTTAAACATTAACTATACTGTGCATTGTAGTCTCAACTCAAAAATGTATTATTTTATTCAGTTGTATCACAAGGATCACTTTAATAAATTATAGGTTTTTTTATTCAACTAGCACTTAGAACAAGCACATGGCCCACCTGAAGTGGTAACCATCACCTATAAAGGGCGCTCCACATTCTCGCGAGAATCTCGCGCGGTTTTCTCGCGTTCTCGCGAGATTCTTGCAAATATATTGTTCTCGGTGGGGATCGAACCCACGACCTGCGGCGCAGAAGGCAGAGCTACTACCGACTGAGCTAGAGGCCAGTCCAATTTCTCATTATTGCTTTCCTTCACCGTTTGAGAGTACTGGCATGGTGCACATAATTTTAGACAGAAAAAATCGAGCTCAAAGGGCCGACCCCTTTACATACAAATTTACAAACATACAGGTGAAGCTAATAAAAGCGTTATAAAAACGAATTTGTACGCGACTGGGTTTGAGACCACACATAATTTGATTTGATTTTTTAGAGAGGCTGTGTATTTTGTACCTTAGCTTTTAAAAACCTAAAAACACAATTACTGGGAATTTCATCAACAAATTGGTATCTAGTAAATGTAACTTAAATTGGAGACGAAAGTTTTAAAACTCAATTAAAAAGTTTATTTTTGGATCTTACTGAATTTCTTCAATCGATACTTGAAGTCAGAATAGGTCAAACTGTGGAACAATTAATTATAGGATTAAAACCTCCCAAATCTCTTTGTAGAAATAAACTTCAGTTTTCTTTTTAACTTCGGTAACGAACGAACAAAACAAGTAACAATTAATTACTGAGAAAGTAAAAAATCCACCTGCGACTAGGTTTTTAAGTAAGGTTCATTCTGGATTATCATCATCATCATCAGCATCTACTCGCTCTACGTGGGTAGCAGATTTTATTAGTTTTTAACCGGCTTCAAATAAAAAAGGATGAGAAAGATGAAAAATTGAACTATAAACATTACTTTACTTCAAAAAAAAAAAAATATATAAAAAAATAAAGCCTTGCGGACATCTAAGCGTTCTGCGGTGGCGATCAGAGAAACCCAGTTCAATATGATCATAATCTCTGATCGCCAGCGCAGAACGCTTTGATATGCGCAGGCATAACATAGAATAGAATAATACAGACATGTTCTAAATCCTGAAACTGTTGACATAATATATATTTCGTAAGAAGTTTAAGCAATATAACATCTCAGTCGAAATTGATATCAGATTCGCCTTTGTGCCTCGGGCATTATCGTGATATCCCTTTGGGAGTATGCCCCTGAGTTTACCACTGTGCTTGGATGCGTCTACATTCTGCCAACAGTTTAGTCGCTCCGAGTATTGATTAGCATGACCCAGCTCTACAGGGGAAATTTTGACAGGTTTTGTCCCTCTTTTAAAATTAAATAAAATAAAATCTGGCGATGGTTTTACCAGTCTCCAAATATCAATACTAACCTTCGTCTATTGATTAACGGACTTGATATCCTGACTATAATGTCGGACCACTTGCCTGATAAATAATACTGAGCCCGCGACCACGGCTGTTGTAACACGGTCGAAACATCGGGAAATATAATAAAGGTAATCGCAATAAATACCCGTTTCGGTTTATAGAACTTTATTTATGACTCATACAGACTTCACAGTCCACTTATAATGAGCTTAGATACTAAGTAGATAAAAGCTTAGGTTTATTTTGTTAGTAGGTAAGTATATACTAAATATTAGTATGTTTCTTCCATATAATTAGTTAAAAACGTGATATTTTGAAATTCAGCAAACCCGATGGTTTTTATGGTGTATTTTCAATATAAGGGACACCGGCATCAATGGTGAAGTAAATCTATTCAGGACAAAACCAAATTTCCTCAAAATAAATATTTGATTAGGCCCCCAATGATTTCCTGGGCAAACTTATTAGGTCAGTGTAAATAGAGAGGGTAGATTCTTTGCGTATTGGCTTGTAGGGTTGTCTTGACACATTCATCGAACACTTGACCCTATTGTTTGAAAACCCTCATGACCTAAAACTTTTTATTTGTGATTACTTAGTTAGAAAAATGGATTAATTATGAACTACAAAGAATTCTCTTCATCATCATCCTGCCCTTATCCCACACTAAGTGGGGTCGGCACAACAGGTTTTCTTCTTCCACTCACCTCTATCATTCGTCATCTCAGTGCTCACTCCTTTCCTGCTCATGTCATCTTTGAAGCAGTCCATCCATCTTTTCTTTGGTCTACCTTTTCTTCTTTAACCACCATCCACATTCATATCCAACACTTTCCTCGTAATATGACCCTCATCTCTGATCTCTCTACAAATAATTCTCTTGTATACGAAAATTAGGCATGATTATGTTCATTTAGATATTAGTAAATACACTTGTGTGATAATGTTTAAAATCATTGGATTTTAATGAAGTGTAGGTACATTGCACAATATATGTTGAACACGTTACAAATATCTAGAAACTAAACTATGTTGTGAGTCCTAGAAACTTTAAAATACGTAGCGTACCTTTTCATAGGAAACCAGTGGCATATTTGATTTAAAAACGTATGTGATGTAGAACTGTAGGCCTACCACGAGCTCGGTCTGGCTCGGTCTCTGGCTCTGGTTTTGAGTCTGTGTGAGTGCTCACCAGTGTATTATACTGTGTGTGTGACGTTGCGATTTGTTTTGACAGCACTCACACAGGCTCAAAACCAGAGCCAGATACTGAGCCAGACAGAGTTTGTGGTAGGGCTACTGATAGCATATTCAAACGAAACAAAAGGCATTTGTCCGTTGGACGACTGCGGCATTGTGTATAGTACCACGATTGCACGCTTTATGTCCACACAAACATAACAGAATGCAAAATACGAGCGATATACGAGCGTATATGGATTGGCCGTCATTCGCTCTGTGCTCAAATATTCCACGTCTTATTCACAGCTTCCACCCGTGGCTCCACTTGTATACCTAATATCCGGATAAAGCTTATCTTTCAGATCTATACAAACTTATGGGATCACTTTACGACTAACTATAATTATTATTGTCTTTCGGCTCTTATTTAAAAAAAAATACCATTATAATATAAACAATTTATTTTTTTAAGATTTTTTTGCTTAGGGATAAAAACCTGAGTTGAAATAATATTTGTATACATTTCTTTGTAAATATATGTATACTTAGAATAAAATGCCAAACAGAGAAAAAACTAAAAAAATATCTTGTTAGTCATTCAATATAAGCACAAGAATAGCAAATAAAAAAAGTTTCAAAATTTAGACTTGAGCATAAACTACCTAGCGATATCAACTAATGCAGTCTTTATAAAAGCTTTCTCATAAAGTGATATCTAATAAAATCGAATTCTTCTACAGCGTCCACGTCAGCAGAGCTTCGGCGGCGTGCTACGAAGGGAAGGCAACTGGAAGTGCTTCACACTGACGTTGATGATCACCGGTTGCCTCGGCTCCGTCGCCTGGTGCAACACCGCAGAGATTGACCGCGACCTTATTGACTTTAGCAAGTGAGTATACAAATATTGCCTAAGAGCCTAGCGACCTCATGTCCATATCGTAAGTATTGTAAGTACTTGTGGGCGCTAGTTTTTAAACTACATCCTGTCTGGATAACTTCACTACTGAGCATAGACCTTTTTATTTCCAGGAAGTATGATTTGAAGTCCATATTGCAATCATTATTCTTAGTGAGAGTTTATTTTTGAAATTTAGCACTTATAATTTTCTTTCAAGGATGCGGAAAAGTAATATAAAAGTAACTTTCATTTTATTTAACTAATGAAAGAACGTGGGATGTTCTCAAACTTTTCACGAAGCTTCGAGAACTTTTTCCCAGTATGAGATCAAAAGACATGTTTGCGCTACACAAATCGTTGAACTTGCTAAGTGGCGACAAATTTAGAGTTAGACTTTGAATTTTGAAACTCCTTTGAAGAATCTTTAGGAAACTTATTAAGTAGAAGATTACATCTTGAGAATTTTTTAAACTCAAAGGTCAAAATGATAAGACTTTTTAGGGTCTTTCGTAAGGTTATTTGTGATCTTAGTTCCGAATGTTTTCAACAAAATGAATATACAATACTAAACTTATTTAGCTGCCTAAATGATAAATTAAAATAGTATGAGCTTCCCTATAGGCGCATAATAAACTTATTAAATGAACATTAACTCGCGGGGTAGCATTGTATACATGATAGGTACTACGTAGGTAGGCACATATTATACCTAAGCCACATTAATTATGGTTTTACTCAATACAATTTTTTTTTTATTGCATATGATATAGAAAAAAGTAAACAAGCCTTTGCATCTATTGTAGATGATTTATATAACGTCAGGGACAAGGTGTTTAATCATACCCCTACTTGCGGGATGCTACAGGACCTGGATTTTAGATGAAATAGGCTTGCCTAGCATCTATACCATCCTGACGGCTGAGTCGACACAGGAAAGACAAGTCAACATTATTTTGTGTAGTTGTACGTGTATATTGCTTTGCACATTGGTATGCCAATGTACAAAGCAATATACATAAATAGGATATATCTTATACCTTTAAACGAGAAAATCTTGTATATATATATATATATTTAGGATCTCGGAAACTGAGCCAACGATTTTCATGAAATTAAGTATACAGGGGTTTTCGGGGACGCTAGAATGATCTAGCTAGGATTCATTTTTAGAAAATGTCCCCCTAATCGAAAAGTAAATAATCAACTTTATCATAAAATCATAACTCCTAGCGCCATCTGTTGATTAAGCCATGAGTTAGTGGGACAGAGAACGCCATCTATTGACGAGTAGTGGAGTTTATTATTATGCCGGTAAGATCGAAAAATATTAATATTTATTAAGTATGTAAGTAATTCGTATTTAAATATAATTCACAACAACAGTTTACCAAAAAAAAAAATACCGAGCTAAGCTCGGGCACCAACTGCTAGTATCATAAATAGGAGAACACTATGGTGTTCTCCTATTTATGATATAGATTAATCCCCTAACTAATCTAAATTGTTTTGAATTGCTCCCAAAATTACTACCAAACTGCTAACAATTAAAATAGTTTCTACTCCCTTAGGCATCCCATAAAAAGGACAGTACGCGAGTCTCCTTGTGACGTCGGCTATGCGTACATTCCCATCGCGTTTGTACTACTGCTGTACTTGGTGTACCTGGTGGAATGCTACCACAGCACTGCAAGGATCCAGCTGGCTAGGAGGGTGGATGTCGCAGCTGTCAACGCCAGGGTCAATGCCATGAGAACCGCATCGCCCAGAGTCTGGTAAGTAAACTAGACGCCATTTTGTACAAAAAACTAAACCACGTTTTCATGCCTGTTCTTTTAGGCTTGACTCCATGTATCTTACCAAAGCTGTTTCATCATAATTCTCATCATTATTTGTAGGCCTACCATAAGATCTGTCTGACTTTGTCTCTGGCTCCGGTTTTGAGTCTATGTGAGTGCCGACTAAATAAATCCTACGTCGAAACGTCACACACATGGTATAATACACTGGTGAGCACTCACACAGACTTAAAACCAGAGCCAGAGGCAGAGCCAGACTGAGCTTGTGGTACTGGACTTTTTCCATTTCATTTCAGGGAAAAAAATCTATAACAGCTTTTTCCGACCACCGTTTAAAAGTCTTTTCAGACCAGCCTTTGCCTCGATCTTTGCACAACTTTGTGTATGAATTGAGTTCAAAAATATATTAGCGTAAAAGCTGTTGGAAACGTTCACACGGGCAAGGATATAGCGAACAAGCGTTCAACCCATAGAATTGCGTCATGCATGATAAATATGACCATGGCTGCAATTATTTATAACCTGTATATCATATCGAACGGTTACAAAGTTTTAATAAAAAATACAAGTGAAGTTTAAAAAAACTTGAGAAACCAATTTCATGGCCAAACTAATGAACCAATTTTGATAAAGTTTCTATGGGACCAACCATGAAGTATAAATTTCAGATGAAAAAAAAACAATTCGGTTCATAAATTTATGAGACGTTATGCGATAAAAAACATAAAAAAAGCAGCCAAGTGCGAGTCGGACTCGCCCATGAAGGGTTCCGTAGCATCAAGTAACATAATATAAAGGTTTTTGTAGTTCGTCGAAAGGTAAATTGCGGTTTACGATTTATGACGTATAAAAAAAACACCACTTACTAGATCTCGTTCAAACCAAATATCGTTGAAAGTTTGCATAGTAATGTAAAACATATATTTTTTTTAGTTTTATTTTTCTCTTATTTTAGAAGTTAGAGGGGGGGGGGGGACCAACTTTTTTCCACTTTGGAAGTGTCTCTCGCGCAAACTATTCAGTTTAGAAAAAAACGATATTAGAAACCTCAACATAATTTTTGAAGACCTATTCATAGATACCCCACACGTATGGGTTCGATGAAAAAAATTTTTTTGAGTTTCAGTTTCAAGTATGGGGACCCCCAAAATTAATAGTTTTTTTTCTATTTTTGTGTAAAAATCTTAATGCGGTTCACAGAATACATCTACTCGCCAAGTTTCATCAGTCAAGCTTTTACGGTTTCGAAGAAAAATGGCTGTGGCATACGGACAGTCAGACAGACAGACATGACGAATCTATAAGGGTTCCGTTTTTGCCATTTGGCTACAGAACCCTAAAAAACCACCAAATTGAGAATATCTTCCTTTTTTATTAGAAGTTGGTTATAAAAATGGCCCACATAAATCTAGTGTTGATTCATTTGCAAAAACATGAATTTAAGATTTCTTCTCTTTAAATTCATGAAAACAAAGTTCTATAGACTCAACAAAGTCTTACTGTTATAGAATCTACGTCATCAGAGCTACTAGTCTAAATATTCTCGCGTACAAAGCAAATGACTATCAAGTTTCTAGACTCTGTGAAATGAACTTCTAGGCGAAGGTATTCTAGAAGCCGAGAACATCAAATTCTCGTTAGGAACGCGTATCACTTACAAAAGCTTCTAATGTAAGCGTAACTTCGTATCTTTGGAAGTAGAAGTACAGACAGGTGTAAGTAGTTGAATTATAAGGTAATTTACATGTAATTAATATTTTAGACTGTCATGCATACCATCATAGACTGGCCTCTAGCTCAGTTGGTAGTAGCTCTGCCTTCTGCGCTGTAGGTCGTGGGTTCGATCCCCACCGAGAACAAATATTTGTGTGGTTAACATAAATGTTTGTTCTCTGTCTGGGTGTTATTTTGTATTCTGAGTATGTATTTACAAAAAAGAAATGTATTCAAGTATTATATCAGCTATCCGGTTCCCATATTACAAGCTTTGCTTAGTTTGGGGCTGGGTAATGTTGTGTGAATTGTCCACAATATTTATTTTATTTATATTTATAGCTCTCAAAATTACCTTCTATACTGATTTGTAGATTGTGGTTGTAACTTTATCTATCCCTAAATATTTGATTTCAATTGAAGCCTTATAAATTATGTAGTTTAATAATAAGCCTTTGAGTTGATATTATATACAAATAGCGGCTGCCCACGGATTCGCTCGCCCCGTTCCCGTTTATTGTAAATAATCCCGAAGTATTATGACTATGTTCGTCTCATGTTTCTAAGCTATCTCCCCCCCCTCGTATTTTCAGCCAAATCGGTTCGGCCGTTCTTGAGTTTTAAATAATGTAATAAAATAATATCAAAGAAAGTAGTTTCTTTTATATTAAATAGATATTGTAATTACTGGTTCAATATTGTATGACCTGGAAAATGTAAAGGGAGTATTATTGGAAACCCGATAATTTCCTTGCTAATCTGACACTTACCGTCAAATCCATAACATTCTAGCCTAGATCTGTAATTTTCTGACAATCTGGCATTTTCTGTCATGTGTCAAATTTTAAATATTCTGTCCAATTTGTATTTTTTTTACTTGTTCACAATTTTAAGAACTCGTGGGTGGTCAAAATCTGATATAAATTCGCATAACTAGTGTGAGAAAACATATCAGAGTGGTTTGGTCTACAGACTGGGAACTTTTGGCATGTAAAAACAAAAAAAAATGGCTCAAGAAAATTTACCACTAATTATTCACAACATAAGTTTTCTTGTTCGTAACTATGAAGTCGTGAAGAACAAAACTTCTTTATTAGTTTCCAGCTATAAACAAGAAAGAATATAAAAAAACTAATAATTCACAATCAAAATATCGTTATGTAAGTAATTTTTCCACGAAAATGTTCACGAAAGTCGGCGCCTGCAATGGAAGATTTTCCATAAAAAGTGATGGCCCACTAAATACAACTTTTAGTAGGCCTACCACAAGCTCTGCCTGCTTCTGTCTCTGGCTCTGGTTTTAGGCGAGTGCTCACCAGTGTATTATACTTTGTATGTGACGTTTTTGACGTAGGATTTATTTAGTCAACACTCGCACAGACTCCAAACCAGAGCCAGAGACAGAGGTAGATAGAGCTTGTGGTACTGTTCGTTACATGAGTTTGGCCGCTGGGCGCCGGCGCTGACCCGATTACGTTATAAAATCGCATCGTTAATCTTTATGACTGCTATTAGGTGGTCAGTCGTCGCGACCCAAAGACCTTTTTATTTTTTAGTAGTAGGGCTGGAGAATTTTTTGAATTCAGTAGGTAGAAAGGGCTCGAAATGATTGTTTCTGAATACTTATAAGGAAGGTAGGGTAGGGCTTTTAGAATTAGTTAGTTGTAGTGGCAATGTGCAAGTCATATAGCTCGAAGAACCGACAGCCGTTGGGGAATAAAGGTTCTCGAATGGCGACTACGAACTGGAAGACAAAAAGTAAGGCGCTCATCCACCAGATGGATGGAAAGAACTCAGAATTGTTCTTGCTGGAAATGTGTAGGAGAGGCCTATGTCCAGCAGTGGATTTCTTCAGGCTGATGATGATGATGACTTATAAGGGAAAATCGGTGTATAGCAGAGGACTGCGTCAGTTAATACTACGTGCTACGAATGTGCATGTAACCAATTTTCAACTCATTTATTGAAAAAATCCATTGAACAGGTATTGGTTTCATAATTAGACTTACATGTTTGCACTTGCCTATGACTACCCGTACTAACTTGGTAGGGTAATAAAGTTTCAACTTAATTGACCTATTTACTGAAGAGTTTCGTTGAACTGACTTAATGATGTAAGATGTGGAGTCAATCAATTTTTATGGGTACCTATAAAACCTTTATTTATACAAAGAAACTTAAAATATACAAAATACACAAGAAACATTTGAGCTATCTGCAGACCATTACAAACAATCTAGAGATAGCTCAACTGACACAAATCAGTGCCAGACGGAAACTATTTTGTAATCTATGAAGTTTCGTAAAATGTTGTTGCTACGAATATGCTACGTATGTGCTACGAAAGTGCTATGCCGATGCTACGCCGCTATAATAATATTGTTAGGCATCAAATCGACCACAACACAAGCCAACCACACTCTGCATTGCAAATGAAATTCTAGCGAACTATCTACACTGACCTAGCCGAGGTGTACAATGGAATATCATCATCATCATCAGCCACGATTTTCACAGCCATTGCATTTGACATATGACTGCCTTCACAGCTCAGTTGGTAGTAGCTCTGCCTTTTGCATTGGTGGGCGTGGGTTCGATCCCCACCGAGAACAAATATTTATGTGGTGAACGCAGATTTATGTTCTCTGTCTGGGTGTTATATCGTATTCTATGTATGTATTTACGAAAAAAAAAGGTATTTAAGTAATATATCAGCTATCTGGTTCCCATAATACAAGCTCTGCTTAGTTTGGGGCTAGATAGTGTTGTGTTGATTATCCGCATTATTTTATTTATTTATTCATTATTTATTTCCTGAAAGAACTGTTTTAAACTTTCTACATCTCCCGACTGTTTGAACAGTACATCATCATAGGGCACGTTCCTGATGTGCGTGAGAGCGGGGGCACACGATGCGTTGCGGCGGCGGTGCGGCGCCGGAGCGGTGTCGCTGCGTCGTCTTACATAGAAATATCTGTGGCATGTCACACGATGCGCTCCGGCGCCGCACCGGACTTGCAACCACCAAGACGAGGCGGGGAGGGGTGAATGCGTTGCGACGTCTGAGCGGCACCGCTCAGTTGTTTCCAACAATAGACGTCTTTTACGATCCATTTTCATTAACAGACTGTCCAACGGTGCTACGGCGCCGCTGCGACATAACAACGTTACGGCACCGCACCGCTCGTGTGCCCACTGACACGGTGAAATCTTTACGGTGCGGCGCCGCAACGCATCGTGTGCCCCCGCTCTGACCTACGAAGCAAAGCATTGTTATAGGCGATGGTAACCACTTAACATCAGGTGGGCCAAATGCTTGTTCCATCAGCTAGTTGTATAAAAAAAAGTCTAGCAGATGGAACTAGCGTATGACCCGCCTGATTTTAAATTGTAACTATAGCCTTTGGTTTTATAACAAGGCATTGCGTCATAGGTCACGCACGCCAGGAACGTGCCCTACGATGCACCATCCTACGTCCATCAACTTGAGGCATACATATATTCAGCCTCGCGTGCCAGTAATTTCATCGGCACCTACACCCTTCAAACCGAAACACAGCAATGACTTTCTGTAATACTAATAGTATATCATTACCTCATAGGTCACGCACTTGCACGTGCTCTACGATACTCTCCCCTGTGTTCACAGTCTCAACACTGTAGGCCTACCATGAACTCTGTCTGGCTCTGTCTCTGGTTCTAGTTTTGAGTCTGTATGAGTGTTGACTAAATACATCCTACCTAAAAACCTCACACACACAGTATAATGCACTGGTGAGCACTCACACAGACTCAAAACCGCATCAACACTTAACAGCAGGTGAGATAGCGGTCAAACGCAAACCTATATACTCACCTCTCTGCCTCTACCTCTCCTCAGTTCCCTCTCAGTGGCCTCAGTGGCCTCTAGCTCAGTTGGTAGTAGCTCTGCCTTCTGCGCCGTAGGTCGTGGGTTCGATCCCCACCGAGAATAAATATTTGTGTGGTGAACATAAATGTTTGTTCTCTGTCTGGGTGTTATATTGTATTCTAAGTATGTATTTACAAAAAAAAAAATTATTCAAGTATTATATCAGCTATCTGGTTCCCATAGTACAAGCTCTGCTTAGTTTGGGGCTGGGTAGTATTGTGTGAATTGTCTACAATATTTATTTATTTATTTATATTGTTAAAAAAAAACAGAACCATAGACAGAGCCAAATAGAGCTCATGGTAGGCCTACTGGCTTGTAAAGTTAATCGCATTGGAACCTATATTATGACTAGGCTTGTAAAAGCCATGCTTGACTGAATTTCAGTAAGTAATACAATATTCTGTTTCAGGTGGAAAGCAATTTGCTATCATTACGTGCGACGCAAGCGGCAGGTCACGCGATACAGGAATGGTGACGCCTACACCACCACACAGGTACCTATTGCTTAGTTTTAAGTGAATGAGCCGTAAGTTTATTACGTAATAAGTAAAGTGTGAAATCACAAAAGTTTTTATAATTTCCCAAAAGTTAGTGCCGAACAGACCCTAAGAGTTATTCGTCGAGTGTGATTAGGATCCGATGGCGCAGCGGTCAGCGCAGCCCCGTACCAAGGGGAAGGTCGCCGGTTCAAATCCGCTCGGCTCTTAACTTTTGGTTTTTGAAAACTTGAGAAACCGATTTTGATAAAATTTCTATTTGACCAATCTGAAAGTATTAACTTTCAAATCATCATTTTCTCGTCTTTATCCTACTTCATGTGGAACAGCACTACAGGTTTTCGTTCTCAACTCTCATCTATTAGCCGTAATTTCAGCAATCACTCCCTTCTTACCCATATCATCCTTCACACAAGCCAAACCATCTTTCCTTTGGTCTACCTACTTCTATATTTATACCCATCCATTTTCATATCTAGCTTCTAGTTACACGACATTCTTCCCTTCGCATGACATGCCTGTACCACGCTAACCTTTCCTAACCACTTTCAAACTGCCCCTAAAGTACTCATTCCTTATCTTAATCCATTCTCGTCACTCCACACATCCATCTCAACGTTCGCATCTCCGCTGCATGCGCTCTTCTTGTATCGTAAAAAAATTCAAATCGGTTCTTATATGACGAAGCTAAGCAAGAACAAACATTAAATTATTTAAACTTGAGTAAATACTTCGACTTTGAGCATATTGTAAGTTATTAACAGGCAATTTTTATCCCAGTTTCTTTTTCTGCTGATAAAATGATATAATAATAAAAGAAAATAGTTTATTTAAATTTATTTACACAAAGAAACTCACAATTAAACAAATATTTACAAAATGTACAAAATACACAAGAAACAGTTGAGCTATCTGCAGATCGTTACAAACGATCTAGAGATAGCTCAACTGATCCAAATCAGTGCCAGACGGAAGCGTCCCCAAGACGCTGGCGGCATTGCCACGCTGAATAGCAATGCTTATGCGCTGCGCCAGATACCCACCAGCTCTTGGGTCACGCACGCGTCGCTTCGATAAAAAAAAATTTTAATAAGAAAATTAATTTTCTTCCTCAACAATTTTATTTATAATTTTTTTATAGATCTTGCTTCACAAAAATCTATTACTGTCCAAAAAGGAGCTAAAACGGTCTCTTAACTAAAAACAACATCTTAGAATTGATTTTTAAAAGGCATATCCTTTGTATCTTTTATCGTGCCTGATTTACCTATAGTGACCCAGTTGAAAAACATGCTGTGTGCAATAAATCACCCTCCTGTATGTCTAGTACGCCCTACCACTAATGCCTTTTAACTCGGCTCAGCCTAAACAAAGCAATCAGCTTAATGTAATCAATTTAATAAAGCACCCACGTTGGTAGCTACATGATTAGCTATAGCTGTACCTATATAGCTAACCATGAAGCTACTACCCATTTAGGCCTTGCGCACATCTAAGCGTTCTGCGGTGGCGATCGATGAAACGCTGTGAAATATCGCTGTCAGGTTTGACAGCGTTTCACTGATCACCACCGCAGAACGATTAGATATGCGCGTTTTGTGCTGAAATAGATTGACATCGATACAAACATTCAACTACAACAGTTTGGATTTCAAATAAAAAAGGAGGTTCTCAATTTGGCAGTATTTTTTAAATGCTTTGTTTTCGCCATGAAGTCGGTTTCTCAAGTTTTTTAAACATATGTTTTTATATTATTTTAACATTTTTCCTACCTTATCCTGTGTGTTTTATTAAATTTATTGAAATTATAGTGTTAACTACACTTTCTGTTCGAAATGTTAAGAGCCGACCCGACCCTGACCTTTCACCCCCTTTTTTGAGCTCGGCATTTATTTTTTGGGACATTATAATAGTTAGGGAGGCGAGGTAGCTAAATGGCGTAATTCAACGGCGCCGTCGAGACCTATCAAAATCGAAAGATAAAGTAATTTCGAAAAGAAAAGCTCCTAAGGCAAAAACCATTTTAGCGGTGGGTTTGGCGTGTACGGTTTTTCAAAAATGTTAAAAAAAAACAGTTACTTGGGCATTCTCGAGCGCGTCAGATATTCATTCTACGTATACCCCGAGTACCTCTGATAACAATGGTATACTAATCTGCCGGTTTGCGTGGTGGGTGTAGGCATATAAAGTAGTCAAAAATGCAAAAAAAAAAAATTTACTCGAGCGCGTCAGATTTTCGGAAGGGATGTTAAGAAGGCCCCAAGGAAGCTCCCTTTAAAAAAACTGACGATTTCGGCGTGACGATAAGTTACGATTAGAGATGGGCGGGTGGGTAAAAACTGGAAGGGTAAAAAAGGAAAGGGAAGGGTGGAAATGTTAAAAATTAAAAATACCTTTTTATACCGGGTATATTTTATTAATACCGGGTAAAAATTCGGCCTGCATTTTTATAATCCTAGAAAATCTAAATACTTAAAAAAGTACTGACTATGTATTTTAATGGTAAATATCATCTTATAAAACCTTTATGATATATGCTTTGACAAATAAAACCAATGAAAAAAGATTTTGAAAACATATATTGGCTCATAATTTGGTGTGCTATTTGATCCAATATAAATAAATAGCACACTAATTATCGTTTCAGTTCAGTAGTCAATCCTACTCTAAACTTTAGAATCAACATCAATATTGCACAGCATAATAAAACTGGCTAAAACCTAACATAATACATAGAATATAAATATTTGGCACAATCATACTTAAAACTAAAATCAACAACAATATTGCACAGCATAATCAAACTGGCTAAAACCTAACCTAATACATAGAATATAAATATTTGGCACAATCATACTTAAAACTAAAATCAACAACAATATTGCACAGCATAATCAAACTGGCTAAAACCTAACATAATACATAGAATATAAATATTTGGCACAATCATACTTAAAACTAAAATCAACAACAATATTGCACAGCATAATCAAACTGGCTAAAACCTAACATGTCAATGTTTGGGACTGTCGTACTCATAATAGACTTTATCTACACCTATATCTTAAAACCTCTATAATGGCACTTTTTAAATTAACGCGATCGTTATGCATTATTATAATGGAAGAAACAGGTATGAAAGAAACACGACAATAATGAAAATTGTGGCACGGATTTGCCGTTGCCGCCATTTCCCACTATCCTTGTTACCTACGGTTCCTGAAAACATCTTAGAGGATTTATAATATATGTGTGGATAAAATTATGCAAAAACTAGTATTTTTGATTTATTTCAGTCTTCATCACTAGTACTATGACTGCCACAGTTGAAGAATTCAATATCAAACTCATGAGATCTGGTGTCTAATGTTTCTTCTTCTGAGATGAGATTGTTCTGAATATCATCTTGTACCTCATCACCACTTAATACTTTATCCTCTGATTCTTCGTTTTCATTATTGTCGTATTTGTGCAGCAAATTCCAGTTATAAGACACGTATGTAAGTTTAGCTGATCTTTCTGGTGTTAAACGGTTTCTTTTCCGTGAGTGAATGTGGCCGTGCTTGCTGAATGACCGTTCTGTGGCAGCAGACGTACATGGAGCAGTCAAAATACGAACTGCTACTTTACTAAGGTTCTTTTTTGGACAAAGTCCCTTCCACCAAGTAACAGGATTTATATTCTCCACTTTTTCCCAGATAAAGCGTTTACTCCAAAATCCGTCTCTGGCTTTGTAGTTTGCTAAATCTTCAATTGCAACTGTATTAATATTTTGGGCCATTTGTTCAATGAAGTTCATTGCCTCAAGATCTTCGTCTTCATTTAATGTCAACCCTTGCGTTCTTGGGTCCAATAGATAGGCTGCCAAATGAATCGGTTTAACACAGTTTTTTGTTCTTTTTTCAACAGCATTTAAGATCGATTGTTTGTGATCATCACCTAATATGGTGATATTGGGCAAAATGAACTCAATCTTTGATTTGATATCTTTAAATGTGGTGAAGACGTTATGGATATTACATTCATTTGATTCAAGTTTGAAAATAGGTCCTGTAACTGGTTCCAAAATTGCAATGCAATCTTCTATCATACTCCAAAAATCTTCATCCAGAAGTGTAGACTTTGTTTCTGAAGGCAATAGTACCGTGGTTTCGTGTATAGCTAGGGCCATTAAGGCTGTTTTTGTATTTTTTAGACTTTTTAGTGCGGTTACATGACTACCCCACCGTGTCTTTACCGGCAACTTTAACGTTTCGCCACTTTTCTTTTCTTTTACAATTTTGTTCAGTAACGAACTCAAAACCTGACTTTTTTTTATTGTTTTTATCACATCTGTTGCTAAATCAGTAACTCCTTTAACATTTTCACATTTTATGATGTCCTGCGTTAGCAAGTGCAGTGTGTGAGCTGCACAGTTCAATGGGACAATTTGTTGGTTGTGGTTTTTTACCAACTCGAAAGCTTTTTGAAGGTTTCTGGCGTTGTCTCCTATTATAACACAAAATTTTGACTCGCCGTAAGTGCGCATAATTTTTCTTATTTCGTTACTCAGGTATGAGCTTGTGTGTCTGTTCTCTTCAGTGCATAAACTTTCCACGAAATATGGCTCCGGATTTGATATAACAAAGTTTATAACTCCTTCATTGTTGACATTTGTCCACCCGTCACATTGAAGATGCAAATAACTAGTTTTTAAACATTCAGTTACTTCTTTTTTTATTTCAGTATGTACTTTATCAAGAAGAGTGGTTGACATTTTCTTCCGCGAAGGTAATTCAAATAACGGCTGTAGATCTTTAAAGAAATCAATCCATAAAGGATGTTCAACCAGACTCAAAGGTGATCCAGATGTGTATACTGCTTTTGCAAATTTCACAGTAAGGCTTTTATGTTTTTCTTCTTCGGGTTGTGTAGCTGCGGTTGACGGCTCACTGAAACTTTCGTTAGATTGTGCAGCTGTAGTCAATAGCGGAACCAGACTTTGGTGAGATTGTCTAGATGAGGTTGATGGCTGAATCAGATGTTCGTTAGATTGTGCTTCAGCGGTTGGAGCCTGAATCAGACTTTGAATACTATTTCCTGTATTTAGCGTACCAATAGGAGGTCTTGGTGATGCTGTGACTAGGGCATTAGTGGTTCTGGCAATATTTTCTTCGTTTTGTTTCTTTAACCCATCTTTTATGATAACAGGACACTTATCACATTTTATTAAATGACATGACATCTTGTTAACGTTTGCCAATTTATATTTGTGGTCACAATGCCTGCAAATTACTGATTTATCAGGCCCCGCACGATAGTTTATCCAAACGTCTTCACGTTTCTTTCTCCCTTTTTTCATCATCTAAAAAAAAAAATAGATTACAAAAATTTTTTTGAGAGGCAAGACAAGAGAGATTCGGACTTTTTTCGTTTAAATTTAAACATATTTAGGCCACCACCAGTTGCCGTATCTTGCTCTTGTGCTGTGCTGTGCCTTTGTAAGTGCTGACTATAGCTGCATATTCTAACCCTGAATACGCTGACATAATGTAGGTACTGTTAAGGACTTAGTGACGGTAACGCTGCTGAGGCGTGGAGAGAATATCAACTTCGCTTTCCCAAGGCAGCGGCAGCTGGCAGCGTCCAAAAAAGCAGGCAAATTGACACTGGTCGTTCTCGGAGCAGCGTTACCGTCACTTAGTCCGTAACAGTACATTATGTCAGCGTATTCAGGGTTAGAATATGCAGCCATAGCCAGCACTTACGAAGGCACAGCACAGCACAAGAGCAAGATACGCGGCAACAGTTAAGGAAATAACTAGATTACTGAACACGAGCTTGCGCGACGTAGAGTTGAAATGAAAATAACTACCTTTGACGACCAGATTTTGTAAAGTCGCACCCCGTGTCATGCCGAGAGAACAATAGTGACCAATCACAAACAAAACAAAAGCATTGACAAGCATTTTTAAATAGCCGATAAGACAAGGATAGGATAGGACTAGTAATTTGTACATAAGGCGTGGTATTTTTTTTTCACTAGACAAAATTTTGTATGAAGTAACAGCAAAAATCACAAAAAAATAAATGTTTGTTTAGTGCAAGGAATACATCGAGTTAAAAAAATTAATGAGACCAATGGAAAACCACAAAAAAATCATCATTGGAATCGCATCTCATACGGCGGAGCTATACAGTAGCCGTCCTTTTTGAAGGAACTGCTTAGTAAAAAAAACACTCACCTTATGTTATAATTATCCACACATTCAAATTCCACCAAAATAACCTGATTGTTGCACTATTTTTACTAAACAACACCGTAACACAAGTAATGCGTGCGCGCACGAACGTGAACTAACTCAGACTCAACAAAATCAAGTACAAGCTATCGCAGTGTTGCCAGTGGCAGATAGTCAAATATAACATGAGACAGCTCAAAAAGTATCATTGTTACGAGAAAGTAGCATTACCATAAATTATATATGGAAAACAACACAATACTTTATTAAGGCACTTAATAACACAAAAACAAAAATAATGTTCAAAAATATATGTTTTTAATAGTTACCTACACTGGTGAAACGTATTTTTTTGGTTTATTTTACCTTTAATACTAAATCATTGTAGATCAGAATGAATACTA
This sequence comes from Thera britannica, assembly GCA_939531255.2. Lineage (NCBI taxonomy): Eukaryota > Metazoa > Arthropoda > Insecta > Lepidoptera > Geometridae > Thera > Thera britannica. Next base: position 9,539,990 of record OW618050.2, read on the forward strand.
ACCAATAAAAACTTACTAAAACTAAACTTCACTACTACAAAAGTTGTTTTGAATTTTTACCCGGTATTAATTCAAAATGGGTAGGTAAAATTGGGTATAAATGGGTAAATACCCAAAGTTCGGGTTTTTACCGGGTAAGCGCCCATCTCTAGTTACGATGAATTTTTGAAAATGCAAAAAAAAAAAGTTTTTTTGAAATACTCGAGCGCGTCAGATTTTCATAGGGGAGGTTTATCTCGGTATCCTGAAAGCATATTTTTTTAATCTGACAAAAATGTGGGTGGGTTCTCTTAATCTGACCGAAAAAGGTTTTTTGGTTTCTTTTTTTTCCTTTCTTTCTCCTTGATAAAATGGGGAATTTAAGAATGGCAATAAAGCGATAAATACAACCAACGTTTAAACTTTTTTTTTGTAAAATGTATCGTTCGCGACTTATATGCCGTAACGCGTTCCTAGGAAGACGAAATGGCTCCTCCACACTTCCGGTCATGCGGAAAACGGCAGATTTTGTATTTTTAGTAAGTTTTAGATTATATTCTTCAAAATAAAAAAAAATAAAAATCGCGCTCGAGAATGCCGGATTAACGTTTTTTTTTACAAGTTCGCGACCCTATAACTCGGCGGCGTCAAGGACTTATCGTCAGATTAGTTAAATTTAGTCTTTAAACACTAAAATCGACCCCCAATATCTAAATCTGACGCGCTCGAGTATTTCAGACTATCCATTTTTTTTTACTAATCTGATCGTCTATCCTAGGCGCGCGTCACTACATATAGAGCTAAATACTTTACAAGGTTTTTCTATTAGGTCTAAGGTATCTCTCATATCTTAAACTGCCACGCTCGAGTATTTCCGAAAATTCCCCTATTCGCCTCCCTAACTATAATAGTACATTATTGCAAAGGCAGCGAAATAGGCAATTGCAGGTCGAGTATGTGTTTGAAGGCCGAGCCGCAGGCGAGGACTTTAATGATACGAGACAGGCAATTGCCATTTCGGCCGAGGCATATATAGTGCTTTTCTTAAAAAAATGCAAGGAAATAAAAAAGGGACTTTTACATAATAAATTTAATTTTAAGTAACCAAATAACAACGAACTCCGCTTTACCGCCAATTTTTTTTTTATTTTACAGTTTGTGCCGAAAGGTAAACGTTTCTGTGGCTATACAGCCACGAGAACGCAATGTGTACGATAGACGAAAGAGTTCTAAATTCAAACAGCACACCGTTTCATACAACATTGCCGGAGCGAGAACGCGCCGGGAAGTGATTTTGGTTTTTCAGTCTGCGTAAATATGATACTTCGCGTGTTCTATATTCGAAAGTAATGACAATATTTCCGCGCATGTTTAAGAAAAAATCTTTATCTCGTGTGGTGATCAATAAAGAGTTACCTAGGTTTCCAACCTCTTTGGTGAAAATTAATAAAAAAAAACAATAAGCTCTATGTGCACTATCGCTCCTGGCCCAACAGGTGTACTACGAAAGAGTGAACACACACAGTGCTAGCACGTCGTTCGCGCACGCGTGCTGCGGCCAGCGAGACGCGTCCAGAAACCTGGTGCTGGACTCCAAGACTCCCATCACGAAGGTCCGCTTCAGCAAGGGGTTTGCCTTCGCCAATATTGAGGCTGCTAGTGGTAAGTACATGAGAGCACGTCTAGAAACCTGGTGCTGGACTCCAAGACTCCCATCACGAAGGTCCGTTTCAGCAAGGGATTTGCCTTCGCCAATATTGAGGCTGCTAGTGGTAAGTACATGAGAGCACGTCTAGAAACCTGGTGCTGGACTCCAAGACTCCCATCACGAAGGTCCGTTTCAGCAAGGGATTTGCTTTCGCTAATATTGAGGCTACTAGTGGTAAGTACATGAGAGCACGTCTAGAAACCTGGTGCTGGACTCCAAGACTCCCATCACGAAGGTCTGCTTCAGCAAGGGATTTGCCTTCGCCAATATTGAGGCTGCTAGTGGTAAGTACAGAGAACACTGGTGGTCTAGTGGTAGCGGCCCCGCCTTCCGATCCTAAGGTCATTGGTTCAAATCCAGTCGTGTACCAATGAGTTTTCTTGTCGAAAAATGTGTGTGTACTATGCCAGTACTCTCAGAAAACGGTAAAGAAAAACATCGTGAGGAAACCGGCATGGCGTACCTGAAAAAGTTCGAGCAACACGTGTCAAGCGACACGCAAATTAGCCATAACCTCTTTTTGCATGAATCCATGAGTGTACAATCAAATTCAAACTATATAATTACTTAAAGCACAAATTAGCCGTAGTATGTAGTTAGAACGTGAGCTTGATATCGCGTTGCTCACGTAAACAAGTCATTAATAAGCTTAATAGTCGACTAATTTAAATTATTACCACACTGGAACATTAAAGCTACGGGTTATATTCCTATGATCGCCACCCGCGGTTACGCCCCACTCCCGTTACTTTTTCGGGATAAAAAGTGTCCCATATCCATCTCCTGGATACTAAGCTAAAATTTCAGCCAAAGCCAGTTCAGTTATAAACAGTATAACATGGCTTTCTTTAATATATATAGATTACAATTACTAAGCAAACCTCATATTATTTTTGTCTGTATTTGTTACTTTTGTGTGTATTGTACAACTTCATTTTCATTTCAAAAGTAATCCTGCCCTGTGAAACATGTCACAGGATTGAAATCTTGGTGATTCTCGTTCTAAGCTCACTCTATTTTTATTTCTTTCATTACAGGACTTAAAACCACACGAGTAGGTAAAAATTTTTGATAAAAACAAAAAATTTGCAGAATTCGAAGACCAAAGATCGCGGTTCTTCGCAGAGCACGAAAGGTTTGATGACTTCATGGAAATGAGGGAAGGTCTAGATCTGATTGGAGTCAGTTCTTTCAAGGAGTACATGGTTGCTTACAGGTAAAAGTATAAACACCTGTTTAGTTCAGTTTTGTAACATTCCTAAAACTGAATTTTGCGAGTTTCACAGCAGTTAGTACAACACATTACAGTGAAATTCCTTACAGGGATGCTGATAGATGTCCATGGTACTCATCACAAGTTCTTTTCTGGACGTTATCTTGTCTGCTCCTGTCATGGCCTCTTCGGATACTCATCGAGTGCAACACTGCTTATGTTCACTATACTGTAAGTTATTTAAATAATCATAATTATAAGTTATTTATCTCTGTGTGTTGAACTACTGATGATTGATTTGAGTTTTTGTTATAGATTACAAAAATCTTCGGCACAAACTACGAGCTCGATCCAAGTCGGCAGCTAGATCTTGACACCCATCTGTCTGACACGCTCCCTCCTGTCACCGCCACCAACTATGCGTGGGCGCTTCCTGAGGAACCACCTGCTGTCGTCACATCCAACACCCGCCCCACTAGAACCCTCCCTCTGTCTCACGCCTCAACGGTAGACAGTCTAGAGCTCTTTGCGGCTATTCGAGGCAACTGCGCCTTAGTCCCATCTTACTCAGAAGCCATGCGCATTGACGCAGCACTCAGAGAAGAGCGGACCGAAAACAGAGAAGAACACGTGGTTGAAATGGAGCCTGAGAGTAGACCCAGATCAGCAATCAAGGCAGCGTCGTTTGACGAGCCAAACAGAAGGCCAAAGGTAACCATAGCTAGCACTCACTCAAGCTATAATATAGGCGCAACTCCAAAGCCAGACGAACCAAAGCAGCAGAACCGACGTTCATGGGCAGGCGTTTTGACCACAGCCCGTAGTGCGAGACAAATTCTAGAAGACTTTAGATCATCGAACTCTACTTACGTATCAGTGCCTGAACCTCAGACGAGTCGAAGCAGCGATACCACTTTGTTCTACTCTCGAGAGCTAGAGGCTACTTGTTCTAGGGATCCATTCCAGGGTAGAGAAGTAACCACTCCGACTGATGAACCACCTTCGTACGAAGAAGCGTTGAAACTGCCAGCACTACGAAAGTTGACGAGGTCTATTACAGGCACAGACCTAGCGAACCCTAGAAGAGCTTTTCTTAGAGATGTGCTCACCAACAGAAGATCATGTTTAGAAGGAGTTGGAGTACTATCGGGTGCAAAAGTAGTAAGGCTGCCGTGTAGTGAATCTGGCGAAGAAACGCCTCTATAGCGCTTCGCTTAGTGTTCAACTCTATATGGTGCAATAAATTTTGTTAGTGGTAGTGTTTATACGTAGGTATATGAACGCTTGGAATTGAAAAACAGATGGAGCTTGCGCGTGCTATTTGTGAGTGAAATGGAAATGGAAATTGAATGATGTGAGACGTACGTAACTGAAATGTTATTGTAGGATGTATTATTTTTGTGTGATTGATGTGGAAACTTCTAACCCATGAAACAAATACAGGCTTTCAAAGTTTCGACTGAAAGATGTGTTATAAATATTAGTCATTTAGGGATCAAACGTCGAGATAAAAGATGTAGGGAGTAACATAATAATTTAATCCCAATTAAAAATCAACTCATTTCTTAAATTATGGTGACATAACTGTGTTTTTTTTGCTGGAAATATTTTTATAACTATTTTTTTAATGTGTTTGTGCAGTTTATCTATTTTTTTTTTTACTTATTATTTCCTGATTTTGGCTTGAAAATTTTGATAAAAACACTAGCTGAAATCTTAGTACTACTTTGCTATGCTGCTAGTAGAATAGATAGTCAGACAATCTCAGTATGAAAATAATCCTCAAAAATACTAGTACATGTTGTCAGCAATTTAAGGCCTGCGCACACCGAGGCCGCTAGCGACCGCGATCACTGAAACGCTGTCAAATTTCACACACACTCGTTTCACAGATCGCGTTCGCCTGCGGCCTAGGTGTGGGCAGGCCTTTAAAGCTCTCACTCTTATTATAAGCATCGTTAGTTTTATGACGTAAGGCTATGGGTCTATCTATACAGTCAATGGGCAAATAAGTATTCCTTTTGATAATTTAAGGAGCTTTTACTGGTTGTAAATAGAGCTAAAAGTAAAATATGTTAAATATACAACGTGTATCATAATATGTGTACTATCCTGAAGGGGGATGAATTTCCACCCCCCGGGGAACAACTTTTGTTCAACGACTTTTCGAACTTCGATTGGTATCTCTGAAAAAAACTGCAACGAAGTTTCAACATGAACAGCTGACTTTATACAAAGTGACAACCCTAAACTCAGCTACAGAGGTAGTAGGTAGTAGTAGTAGACCTACAGAGGTAGTAGGTCAAGGGGTCAAGGGGTTACAAGGATAGGGTTGTCAATTTATTAAGGCATTATGAAATTAAATATTTTTGTATGGGAAACTGAAAATAGGAATTTTTAATTATCTCCCCCCCACAACTGATCACCATTGTGGTCTGAAACCCCCCACCTTCGCATAGTACACATATTTAGATACACCTTGTATTAGGTATAAGGCAGTGCCTTGTATCGTTGAATATTAGAGGGAAAGAGCATTATTTTGATTGTATAAATTATGTTGTGTTGTTTAATAAAAACAAGTATTATTTTATTATGACAGCCAATTTGATTTGCTATAGTTTTAAGATGTATTTCAATTGATTATTATTAATATTACTATTGGAGCAGCTTGGTTAATAGGTACCTAAGTAATTTTAGTCAAAAGCTATTTTTGTGTTAAAAAAAAGAAACGAAATAAGTGAAGAATGAGTAAGTATTTCTCCAAAAGTGATACTATTGTAAGCTATCGAGTTTCAATTGACATGGCTGTTTAAAGGAACCAATTAAGATAATGAAAATGAAAAAGAAAAACATGTTATTATTGCAAAATTAGGTACTTCGAACTCATGTAATATTATTGGCATACGATACTATAATAAATACCATTATATTTCAAGACTTACTAGAGAGTTGAAAAAGTATATAAGTATAATAATTCAAATTTGAAAATATTATAACATTGTTGGGTAAATTGTTTTTATTAAATTCGGAAAAAGTGAATAGCTACAATAACATCTTACTTATGATGGACTAGCTGAGGCCCGCGGTGTTACCTGCGATTAAAAATCATGTACTTTTCCTCTATGTCTCTGATAATTTACCGTGGTACATTCGTAGTTACATTGTCTTTAAAAAAAAAAATCCAACCCGTCCAAAGTTGAAGAGCGTTGTCATGTGCCTCAAATTACATTTAAATCCTAATTATTCACATTGTATTTGATTGAATTATAAATAGTTACGTCTAAGAGCTTAAAATATGTACATAAAAAATGAAAATGCATTGTGGTGTAGTTTAAAATAATGGTTAAATTTCATGAAGTGCCAAGAAATGTTTAAAATAAATGAATAACAAGATAGAAGTTTCAAACAAATGATAGGATAGTCACAGTGCTTGCTCATAGCCATAGTCACAGTATAAAAGTCACAAAAACTTAGTATTTTCTAGTCAAAAAGCACAGAGCTTGTAGAACGGCTTACTTAGTAATTCCTAAAAAAATGGCTATGTCTAGGACCCTATATATTTACTGGATACGTAGATGTTACTGTATTTTCGATATTCGTTACTGTATTTTATTCTTTGTTTAGCTGTGGTCAGATTACAAGGAATTATTGCAACAAGACTGAATGTTGACGAAATAAACATGAGATAGCGAATAGGAACTTCGTTTTGATAAATTAGAATGGCAATAGATAGAAAGTGGTCGAAAAATGATAGCAACAATATGATGATAGCATGTGTGATCGCTGTTCCTTGTCAATATCATTAACATAATATTATGTTAGTAACAAACTTTTGATTCCATCACAATTACACAATTGCCCAATTGCTAGCAAGTTATTTCTAGTCCTGAAACGCTGTCACCAGACTTATAGATAGTGCAATCCACGAAGACGCGCCACACTATTCCTCTTAACCGTTCATAGTATATGTGTGCAAGCTTCCGTCAATTTTTGAGTGTTATCGGTACACACTAATTACCTATGAGTGCACACACACACTACAATGAATAGACTACGGTTCGCGACTGCCGCTCGGAGCAAACTCCCCGCACCCCGCGAGGGGCGCGTCTTCGTGAATTGCACTATCTATATTTACTTAACATACTAATTTTTTAGCTTAGTGCAAGCCACTGTATGTATATAGCATTTATAGGTAGGTATATATTTAAGGTGTCTTATGAGACTTGGCGTTGCTATGAAATTGTGGAAATTCAGTAGGTAATGCAATGGCACAAAAAGCTTTCTATGTAAAAAATATTATAAGAATAATATAATGTAAAGATCTGTAAAAATAAGTAACTGCTATTTTAATAAGGAGCTGATTTGAGAAGTTTTATTGAAATTAAAATGTGTTATAAATTATGCAGCTGTTTTACTTAAAATTGTACCTATTTGTAGTAGAGGTTTTTCCACAGAGCATATTATAATTTATAGTACAGCGGCGATGTGGCCGGAAATGCATGTGTGGTCCTTTCTCCATTAGAATATGGGAGTCGTAACATGAAAAAAAAAATTTGCTTTTTCCAAACAAAAAGTCAAGCGACAAGGTAAAACAAAGAAACACTTTCTTAACATCCTCCTTCCTTCTTTTTTCATGGAACCCTCATTTTAGTGATAGGTATTCTAAAAAAACATAATGAAAATATAAAACTGGCGACAGCGGCTCCCATACAAACAGCGAATGATCGCCTTTCTCTGTATTTAGTATGCAGTGGGTTTTTTATAAGCATGTCACTGCTGTCTGGATCTAGAATTTATAATAATAAATAATGTGGGGCAAACTAGCCACAAAATAGCCAGGTTTGTACCTTGGGAACCAGGTAGCTGATAATTCTTATTGTACATTTATTTTGTAAATTCATTATTTTATTATAATAAAACATCCAGACAGAGAAATAAAAAATGTGATGGTAAGTTTTTTTTTTTCGGTGAAATGTTTCTCTTTAAATCAGGAAGGTAGGACATCTGCTTATTCTATTACTTTTACATTAAAAATACATCAAAATTCAACTCAAAGTTTACAAAAGGTTTTTATCACAAGCCTCAAGTTTAAATTCAAGTGGAAAGTGATTTCCCTAGCGAGTCCAATTCTGATTACTTAAAAAGTAGGTGCCTAAAATCACTGGGCTTGTCTATCAAAAGAAAACGCTTAAATTGTGTTTTACGCAAGTGTTTTATCTTTGCCAGAACGAGGTGTTTTTTTTTTATTGAAAAAAGTGTGGTGTAACGAATGCTGATGATGATGAATGATGAAAGTTTTGATTCCTGCTTATGTAGAAACAAAAAATAGGTTGTAAGTTTAGTGAATAAGTTTTTTCTTCTCTCCGAAACGGCTGAAACCGCGGGACGCAGCTAGCTCTGCAAATAATTCAATACCTAGTATATTTTCTGCCGAGTTCTATCTACGTCATTGAGCAAATTTGGTTTTGATCCGCCCTCCGCAGAAAAAATGATCATTGGAGGCGTAGAGCAGCGGAGTTATTTCATAAAAAACATGATTTGAAAGTAAGATTCTCATAAACATTGCTTTTTTAAATTCGAAAGGGTTTATTTTTACAGACTCGATTGTTTTTTGTAAAAAAAATCCGTTTGCTGGGAGAAACTTAGAAAACCTTGCCTTTCTAACCTGAAAAAAGGATTATTTTTTATTTTGTAACTCATAAGAAAAGAAAAAAAATAAAAGAAAATACATTCATTTTGGACACACAACACACATAAACACAGCACAAACAGAGTACATAACACAACAAGAAAGAAAACAGAATACTAAACAGAACAAAGAGTAAATAACAAATAACAAAACAAACAATACCAAATAACAATAACAAATATGTAAGTGGAGCACAAATCCGAAGAAGATACTTAAGAGTAGGTACTTACCTATAGCGGTTCCTCTGAACCAAACATCACCGCTAGATTGAGTTTGTTGTTCAAAACAGAATATTCCTAAGAGCTGTACCCGATAAGTTAGTTACAGATAAATTCACAGTTCGACGCTCGTCACTGTAATCCAATTTACCTGTTTGGCGCCATTCCTGCCAGTAATCTGATTTGCTAACGTTCGTGTTATAAGCTGGAAAAGGCTTATAAGCTCAGTAAATCCTGATTGAGTTTACTTTTTAAGGAATGGAATAAAACGTTGGGCGCTTAATAAAGAAGAGACAGGACTACTTGAACTAACTTGTTAGCTCTTCGCGCTGTAAGAAGCAGAGTTTTCTAATGGCATGGTATTGCTGGGAGGCGATAATAATAATAATAATAATTTTATTTCAGAAAAAATCCAATTTGTTAGTAGCACACAAAACTAGAACTAATGTTAGTAAATGGCAATGACAAATTTTACATAATACAAAATATAATTATAATTACTGATATGTTACTGTGTGTGTGTGTGTGTGTGTGTGTGTGTGTGTGTGTATGTGTGTGCTGTGATGTACATCATGATAATGTACCTACATCCCGTTATTACGATGACAGCTATGCCACATGTACACGGTAGCAATTCAAACATGGACGTATGCATTTTTGTTCTGGCACTAGTTAGATTGGTTAGGTTATGTTAGAATATAAAAACTACGCACAAAGCGAGCGAGCAGAGCGAGCGTGCCGTGGCAGCGGCCACCACATTGCCTGAAAATGTGTATGTGCAATAAAACCAAAGGCATTATCCTCTTCAGAGCAATTATCCATTGCTAGATAAAAAAAGTAATAATCGAAATATTTATCTGCTACAGTGTATATGGGCCTTATAATTCCCCAACGCAAAAAAATGGATTCGTTTTAACTGGATGTGCGGTAAGTGGCCGTACAATAACCAGATCCGTATTGCTTATGCGTTTGCCATAAACCAGCAGAGTTTATTGCAATTCGTTTGGAGGAAAGTGTTTTAAAGATTTTTTTTTGACTAAGTATCTGTCTATCTTTCTAAAAATAAGAATGGAAGAAAGAGAATCTTTCTGCCATTTAAAGCGCCAGTTTGATGACGAAAATATTTAAATACCCTTCCTACCGAAACACAGCAATACTGCTGCTAATATTTTATTGTTTTAATAAAAAATCTATTTAAAAGTTCATGAACAATCCACCACACATAAAACAACCGACTTTACAAGATTTTCTAAATGTAATTGAAGATAACAAAGTAAATTCCTCTAAAGAGGGAAACGTCTTCCTTTCGGCTCTAATTTGAGTGAGATCAAATGAATCAGATATTCCTTTGTTTATCTTTTAACGATTCAAATTGTATCTTGAAATTGAACTGTTTTAGATGAAATTATTATATTTGTTGTATCTAATTTATTCATATTAATTTAAACAAAGAAACTTACAATTAAACAAATATTTACTAATTATACAAATATTTACTAATTAACAACAATTGAGCTATCTGCAGTTACAAACGATCTAGAGATAGCTAAACTGATCCAAATTATTGCCAGACTGAAATGTCCCCAAGACACTGGCGGCATTGCCACGCTGAATAGCAATGCTAATTCGCTGGGTCAGATGCTCACCAACCCTTGAGTCACACGTCGCTTAGATAAAATTTCAAGTCTCAACCGCAAGAGGGGCAAATAAGTAGGCTCGGTCAAAACCTGCATATTTGCGCCTCTTGATATCCTCGGCCAGTAGGCATACCATGAGCTCTGATTGGCTCTGTTTCTGGTTCTGGTTTTGAGTCTGTGTGAGTGTTGACTGCCAATGAATAAATGTGTGGCAATGGGCAGGCCATATAGCTCTAAGAACCGACAACCGTTGGGGAATAAAGGTTCTCAAATGGCGACCACGAACTGGAAGACAAAGCGTAGGGCGCCCACCCACCAGATGGACCGATGACATTGTTAAGATCGCGGGAAGTCGATGGATGGAAAGGGCTCAGAATCGTTCTTCCTGGAAATGTGTAGGGGAGGCCTATGTCCAGCAGTGGACTCCTTCAGGCTGAGGATGGATGGATGGAGTGTTGACTAAATAAACCCTACGTCAAAACGTCACACACACAGTATAATGCACTGGTGGGCACTCACACAGTCTTAAAACCAGAGTCAGACAGAGCTCATGGTCTACAGATCTGCCACCACGCCAGCCACAACGGATATATGATATTATGATCAGCGCAAAACAGGACCCGCCTCCAGCCTACTTGCGGAACACCAATTAAGTAATTATTAAGGCGAAAACTATCCATTTTTTTTTTTTATTGAAATAGTTACAAAGTACACACACATTAAACACAGCTAGAACTGTATTTATAACACGGAAAACAATAACCTACGCATTACGACGCCATTTTTCTGTCTCCTGACTAGTGATGTGTCTCGTTGGCCGGTCGCAGTGGTGATGTCCTATTCCCGAAACCGGCTAACAGTAAGTATAGTGATTTTACATGAAACGGTGCTAAATGCCAAAACAAAACCCCCATTCTTTCATATCAAATCATTGATCTACTCTTCAAGCTCGCTAAAAATAATACCCATGTAAAAAAAACATTACCTATGGCACAACAATCGAAAAAAACAAGGGTCACAACAAAAAACCCAAAAAAAGTTTTGTATGGAAACGTTTTGTAAAATAAATTCGTTTCAACCAACAAAACAAAGTTATCCAATTCACAAAGCCAACAGGTATTACAAAGTTATATGGTGAACTTAATTACTTTCCTGTGCCGACGAATAGTGCTGACACGGTCTATCAGCCCGAATTATTTTCGGCTTTAAATGAACCGGAACCGCTCGCGTACATACACATAGGTACATATACATATACTAAGTTACATCCAAACCCGTGATTGTTTACTGTAATTCTAACGTCATCAGTAACGTAGAAAAATTGCACCATTTACAAAAAGAGCATTAGTCAATTCTGCCAAAGATAAACTTGACTAGCAGCACTTGACTAATAACCGTGAATTTTTATGAAACAACAGTTTCTTGTCTTATAGTTTTTATTTAAGACAACACACAATTTCACTCACATATTACAAAAAATTTTAGGTACTAAGTAGTTCTTATTAGAGTGTAATCAGTCCCGTTATCCGCAAATAAGACATTTGAAATATCGGGCAGTATGAATGCATGCATAAATGATATAAAGAAAATAAGTAAACATTGCTAGCCTCTCAGCTCAATTGGTAGTAGCTCTGCCTTCTGCGCCGTAGGTCGTGGGTTCAATCCCCACCGAGAACAGATATTTATTTGGTAAACGCAAATATTCGTTCTATGTCTGAGTGTTATATTGTATTCTAAGTATGTATGGCAAAAAAAAACATGTATATAAGTATCATATCAGCTATCTGGTTCCCATAGTACAAGCTCTGCTTAGTTAGGGGCTAGACAGTGTTGTGTGAATTGTCTAAAATATTTATTTATTTATTGCTTCATATGCATACCAAAATCACTTTTGGTTCCAATTCCCATACTTTTAGCTGAAACTAAAACTATTATTCGGCTTCGACATTTCGGCATAGTTTATGTACGGTTCAATCTCTAAGACAAACTTTGGGTCACTGGATTGTGTCGGGACAATGCTGACCGAGCTTTTGATATATGATCAGCTAATGATACCTTTTCGCCTTTACCCTAACTACGGGGTATTAGACCAAATGAAAGAGAAAATTGGGGTTTTATTATACAAATTTCAAAGATGAATTCTATGAAATTTATGTAAGAGAATAAGGGCTATGCTACACGGGCGGTTCTCCCGCCGAGGGAATCCGCTTCTGAACCGCACTAGACTCAATTCTTATGGACATTGTATGCTACAAACTACACGGCGCGGTTTTGACCGCCGTATGCAGCGTCAAACCGCCGCTGTTTACCGCCGTTCTAAACTACACGGGTGGTTATCTGCTATTGCGCGGGACCTTCTCGCTCGCTCGTCGTTCGTGCACTTGCGTTCCATGTTGCGGGTCCATGTTGAAATGAACAAAAGACGGCGAAAAGCCGCGTTCCGTATAGTTTAATGGTCTGCGGAAGCTTTGTCGAGCGGATTCCCGCGGCGGGAGAACCGCCCGTGTAGCATGACCCTAATTCAGTATTTTTTTTCTTATAAATTCCTTCTAATTTTTAATTCATTATTAAACTTTAGGATGATGAAAGAAGAAATATTTTAGTGACCTAGTTACATTTAGAATTGGAAAATATTTAAGTTTTGAAAATTCTAATTTCATAGAGAAATGTGATACTCCAGGTTTTTTTATTTATACAACTAATTGATTGAACAAGCATATGGCCCACCTGGTGTTAAAGTGTAACAGTCGCCTACAAAGCATTGCCTTGTAGGTCACGCACTTCAGGAACGTGCCCTACGATGCACTGCCCTGCGTCCATCAACTTGAGGCATACAGATATTCAGCCTCTCGTGCCAGTAATTTTCAAACCGAAACACACGGCAGAAATAGGCATGTTGATTATACTGCCCTGGATGAGCCCTTCACAAAGAGCTGGTAAAGGCACTCAGAGGCACGTCCACTCGTTTCATAGAATGGAGTAGTTAAGTAATTAACATTTGACGTTACCTGCAAGTTTCTGTTTAACTTCCAAATCCCGGGCGGAGCTGAACGGCTTGGAGCGTGGGTAATGACGTCACGTCCGTAGCAGCCACAGAATATTTACATTTATGCTTAACTAGGAGCGACTGGCATCTCAGCTCAGTTGGTAGAAGCTCTGTCTTCTGCGCCGTAGGTCGTGGGTTCGATCCCCACCAAGAACAAATATCTGTGTGGTGAACACAGGGTGTTTGTTCTCTGTTTAGGTGTTATAGTATTGTATCAGCTATCTGGTTCCCAAAATACAAGCTCTGCTTAGTTTGGGGCTAGTGTTGTGTGAATTGTCCACATTATTTATTTATTTATTTACAAATTCAAATTACGTAGCATAATAGTTTTTGACGTGATAACGTCTTATAAATCGATGGAGCCGGCTGCACGCACGAAAAAACATGACTCATGCGTCGTTACGTCGTTTCGTCGTTCCATTTACCTGAGCCCGAGCCCGGGTCGGGTAATGGGTAAGGGTAAATGAGGGTAAGGGTAAATGAGGGTAAGGGTAAATGACGGTAAGGGTAAATGAGGGTAAGGGTAAGGGTTCGGTCGGGTTCCGGGTCCGGGTCCGAGAGTTCGAGTCCGAGTCCGAGTCCGAGTCCGAGTCCGAGTCCGAGTCCGAGTCCGAGTCCGAGTCCGAGTCCGAGTCCGAGTCCGAGTCCGCGACCGCGAGTATTTTCTTATGACGTTATCACGTTCAACTATCGTCAGTAAACCGACTTTACAGACAACCGATTTTTTTTATGCAAAAGTACAAAATTGCTTTTAAACCGCGTGCTCAACTTTGATGACCGAGCAAGCAAAGGATTCTCAAATTGAATTACGAGTGCAGCGAGTGGTTCAAAAATTAGAATCTCGAGCGTATCCTACTTCTGTATAGGTCTTATAGAATCAATAAGCCATTCAGTTCAGAATGGAGTGCTATTCTGTTACTTTGTTTTGAACTCAAGCCGGACTTCATCCACCTAAATTGCAGTATTTAGACATTGACATTGCAGTAGGCAGAGGCTGTTATTATTTGTGGTTTACAGACTAGTAAGTCTGTAGTAAGAAAGCGTAGGCTATAGCGCTACACCGTAGCACTACGCTACGATACCGTAGCGGCTACAGCATCGTAGCAAGTATAAGCTACGCGATTTCGAACTACAAACTGTTTTAGGCCCGACCACACAAGGATAACAGAGCGACCTGCGAAAACCACGAAAATATTTGTTCTCGACGGGGATTGAGCCCACGACTTACGGCGCAGAAGGCAGAGCTACGAGTACTATAAACTGAGCTGACAGGCCAGTCAGCTCATTGGTAGTAGCTCTGCCTATACAGAATATCTATATCTAGTTTCTTTTATAAGCTCTGTAGGCAATTCCATCATGTGTACCTTAACCAAACACTGTCTACAATTGCAGAGGCTTCGCAAACCAATCGATAGTAGAGTACCAGGTGGACACAATACAAGCGCGGTGAACCGAAGCGGCAAGATCAAACGGATCCTTTGATGTGCCGTCGAGCGCGATCTGACCGCACGGTTGACGACGAACTTGGGTGAAGTATCTTATTTATTAAATATCTGGGGTTCGATTCTTGTGGCTCAAGGTCTCTATTAGATATTTCTAGCGTGCCTGTAGGCCTACCATGAGCTCTGTCTGGCTCTGTCTCTGGCTCTGGTTTTGAGTCTGTGTGGGTGCTCACCAGTACATTAAACAGTTTAATGTACTGGTGAGCACCCACACAGACTCAAAACCAGAGCCAGAGACAGAGCCAGATAGAGCTCATGGTAGGGTCTATGGAAGTAGCAAAAGGCAAGCCGTGGCTTCGAGTTATTGAGCACCATAGTAAAGCAGTACATACAGTACTGTGGTAGATACAGTAATAGTAGTAGTAGAGCTCTTTGTGTGTGGCTCGTCCGGGGAAGTACTACCACTACCACCATGCCTATTTCTGCCGTGAAGCAGCATTGCTGTTTCGGTTTGAAGGGTGTGGGTTCCGGCGAAATTACTGACACGTGAGGCTGAACATCTGTAGGTGTCAAGTTGATGGTAGCCGGGCATCGTAGGGTACGTTCCTGACGTGCTTGACCTACGAGGCTATGCTTTGTTATGGGCAATGGTTACCACCTAACATACTCCATTAGCTAGTCGCATAAAAAGTTTGTATCAGAAATGCTGCTTCACGGCAGATATAGGCATGGTGATAGTACTTCCCCGGACGAGCCACAGACAAAAAGCTCTACTACTAACAAGCTTTACTTAGTCTTATAAATTAAACAAGACTAATTTGTCGAGGAAAGAGTAAGGCAAGTGATTGCGACAAAAAAACTCGTTATAACAAGAAAACCTGATAGAAGCGAATTGAACATTCCGGGAGATTCCTCTTCAGTAAAGAAGCCTACGAGTTAGAACCATGAGACTATGGAACTCTTAACCTACGCAGACGGGACGGCATGGCAAGTAATTTTGCCGTCAGTCAGCGCACATAAAGCCGCTTAGATACCGCGGCATTCCAGCGCCTTGCCACGGCATGACACGTCACCTTACTCCGCGGTATGTCAAACCGAGCGCAGGAGCCTGCGCCGTAGGCCGTGGGTTTGATCCTCACCAAGAACAAATATTTGTGTGGTGAACGCAGGTGTTTGTTCTCTGTCTGGGTGTTGTATTGTATTTTAAGTATATGTATTTACAAAAGAAAATATGTATGTTAGTATTATATCAGTTATATGGTTCCCATAGTACAAGCTCTACTTAGTTTGGAGCTAAAATAGTGTCGTGTGGATTGTCTACAATATTTTATTTTTAAAGTTGGCCTTTACGTCATCCTTCCACCAAATGAATCTCTCATTTATCATCCGAAAGCAATCTTGTCACAATCGTTCATACCAGCCAACAAAAGGTACACAGTTCATACCTGCATGTTTACATCTAAGCTTATAAAACTCTGAAAAGGAAACCTTCCTGAACTTTTCAATTAAAGTCTTCGTGCAGAAATGGATTATAATGCTGTAATATAAGTAACTTTATGAACGCTTTTATACATACGGCATACGGTTTTTTGGCAGCACCCATAAATACCGTTTTTATTATATTTGCGATAGAATCAGCAGTTGACCCACCTGACATTAAGTGTAATGTAATGAACTTTTTTTTTTTAAATAACTGATAGCTAAGCATTTGGCTGCCATCACACCTGATGGAAAGTGAGGATGCAGCCTAAGATGGAGCATGCTTAGCCATAATCCACCTGTTCACTCTTGTCTTGAAAATTCCCAAATTATAGCGTTCCGGAAATACTGACGCCGGTAGAGAGTTCCACTCTTTGGCAGTTCGTACTATAAAAGTGGAATCAAAACGCTTTGTAGGCGAGTGTGGGATATCCACCATAAAGGAGTGGCACTTATCCGTGCGTCTAGAAGTCCGGAGGTAAAAGGGTGATGGGGGTATAAGGTCGTACAGTTCTTGTGAGCACTCCCCGAAATGTATGCGGTAGAATACCGATAGACAAGCCACTCGACGACGGTGTTCCAGGCTGTAAAACTTGGAGTCAAACAGCTCGTCGTTGCAGATGAGCCTCCTGGCGCGCCGCTCGATAGAATCCAAGGCCTCGAGCTGATACTTGGCAGAACCGGCCCTTAAGTGACAACAGTATTCCATGCACGATCGGGCTTGAGCTTGATACAACTGCCTAGCTGTTACTGCCTGAATTATATCCACCAGTGTTAAAAAATATCTAGTACCGCAACCATTTATTTCTGATTCCACGCCATTTTAGAGCTAGTATTTGTCTGGGTTTTTTTGTTATCGACTTGACTAGGCAGGTGGTTAAACATTCAGGCACAATTAACGAAATGGCAGCGTTTACTATTTGAACGAAAAAATCCCCTAAGATTTGTTAAGTCTTTTTATTTTATTTTATGCATGTTAGTCTCTAAGGTATTTATTACTATGGACCCAAAGTGTTTCATTTTTGCAATGTGTGCATTTTATGTTGTCTGCAATAAACGATATATTAATATAATTATTATTTGGCTGCGACTAAATTTTTATTAAAGAAAGTCCTGCAACCTTAGGGTGTTATTAATAATCCTGGCGTAGCGTTGGACTAGTTAATCCGTGTTTTGTCACATTTGCTCGAGTTGACAATTACATGTCAATGCAAGAGACAAAACACGGATTAACTAGTCCAACGCTACGCCAGGATTATTAATAACACCCTTATTGTTTAACTCGAAATCCATTATCAGTTAATTATAAGCCGATTGTCACTGGTTGACCCAGTCAGAACTTTTTTGGTATTGTCTAAGGCTGAGATTCATAGACCGCACTTTTCTTTACAGCAAAGCAAAGTCTTCGCAAAGTAAGCTTTGTTTATCGAAGTTTATATAAAAAGTAAGTTAATTAATTCTGGCACACACATTAACGTAATTTCATTCAATAGCTTTTTATCTGCAAGAAATCACTAAGTGACTTTAGTGAGCAGTGCAACCCCAAGACTTGAAGAATATTATAAGTAAAGTGATTGAATTAAAGTACTTAAGAACCCTTAGTTGATTTTTGTAGACAGATTTTTGCCTCTACGGGGATAGTGCAATTTACGAAGACGCGCCCCTCGCGGGGTGCGGGGAGTTTGCTCCGAGCGGCAGTCGCGAACCGTAGTCTATTCATTGTAGTGTGCGTGTGCACTCATAGGTAATTAGTGTGTACCGATAACACTCAAACATTGACGGAAGCTTGCACACATACAGTGGTGGTCATATAATTAGAAACACAGAGTCACTTGTTAGTGTTAATGACTTTTTATGTTATTATTGCAATTAATTGGAAAGTAAAAGATTCATTTACCACATTAAAATGTACACTCGTAACACTAGTTTCAAAAACCGATCATTAACATTCTGATATTTGATTAAAATATATAAAAAAATGCAACTTGGAAAAAAACATGAATATATTTATTACTGGTAGTCGGACAACTAATTAGAAACACAAGAAATAAACACTTAAAACTTAAACAAAACTCCAATAATTTGGTTTAATCGTGAAATGAATACCTTCGAATATTTATTCATAACCGATTAGTACTTGGTTGGGTAGCCTCTGTTGTCTATTACAGCTTTACATCGACGTGGTATTGATACTATCAGTTTTTCACTCGTTTCCAATGGAATAGCTATCCAAACTTCAACAAATGCGTCGTAAAGTTGGTCGACGTTAGTGATATGTTTATCCGATAGTGCTTTCTTCACAATGTGCCACAAATTCTCTATCGGATTTAAGTCCGGACTATTGGCAGGCCACTCCAACATTGTCATCGATTGTTCTCTGAGAAACACTTTAACGCTATTTGCTGTGTGCTTTGGGTCATTATCGTGTTCAAATATCCAACTCACTGGCAAATTTTCATCAGAATATGGAATCATTGTTTCCTCTAGGATACCTCTGTACTGATACTGATCCATTAGTCCTTCAATCTTTCTCGCGGGACCAACCCCGTATACAGAAAAACATCCCCACACCTTAACATTGCCACCGCTGTGCTTAACTGTCTTTTTCGAGTACTCATTATTCAAAGCCTCGTTAATTGGTCGTCGTACGTATCGCTTTCCGTCGGAATTTACCAAATTTATTTTAGTTTACTCTGAAAATAAAACTTTTTTCCATTGATGAACTGTCCAACTGCCATATTTTCTCGCGAAGGCTAAGGTGGTAAGATGTGGCACTTTCCTAACAAGTCTCCCAAACAATTTCCCTTCTACCAACCGCCTACGGACTAGTCTTGCGGATACGTTTCGAGTATCGTCCTGTGAAAATACTTCTTTTCGAATATCATTAGAACCTTTGAAGGGGTCCGTCTTAGCGAAACGAATCATAAGCCTGTTTTCTTGAATTGTGGTCTTCCTTGGCCGAACTTTTCTTGGCACATTTTCCTGTGTTCCATGCTGTTTGTAATGTGCTATGGCGTTAAATACTATCCTTAGGGAACACTCTAAGTGAGCGGCTATTTTTCTGTAAGCCCATTTTCGCTTGAAATGAAAATTCACTATAATTTTTCTTATTGCTGCATCACAGCGCTTGTTTTTACCCATTTTCAATAATAAAAACTTTCAGAATGTAACCAAAAGAAATGAATAAGAAAAGGCCGGAAACTGCCTATTATGATGACATTATGCAAGAAGTATTGTAGTTTTAAAATAAAACTTTAGAACTTAAGTTACATTTTGTTTCTAATTTGCTGTCCGACTGCCAGTACCGAAGATATTGATAGTATATTTTCCAAGTTATATCTTTTTATATTTTTCTATTAATTAACAGAAAGTTAATGATCGTATAGACACTAGTGTTACGAGTGTACATTTTAATGTTGTAAATGAATCTTTTACCTTCCAAGTAATTGCAATATTATCATAAAAAGTTATTAACACTACCAAGTGACTCTGTGTTTCTAATTATATGACCACCACTGTATACTATAAACGGTTAGGAGGAATAGTGGGGCGCGCCTTCGTGGATTGCACTATCTATAGTTATACACTTCTGACATTCTTGTATCATCTAAAATTTAAGTAAAATCTACTCTTTTACATTCTGAGAAGGTACATAATGGGTTTCAAAACACTTTGGCATCAATAACTCATTTTGGCAAAAAATGTCACTTAGTGACTTCTCGCACCACAACGACGATATGAAATGTACAATGTATTCTGCTTATGTCTAGGCATTGGCATTTTCAGGACATTACCTTGTAAATCTCAATATTGCATTATTGAGATTTACAAGGTAATGTCTGTTATAATATAGTATAGTTTAATTTAATAAATTATTAAATAAAATTAAAAATAAAAATAAAACCGTTTATAACAAAAAAAAAACTAAGATGGTTATACAATACGAAAGTGACAGTCTTCTGCTTCTTAATTAAGGCATCTGTTCATTTGGGATCAATTTTGCCGGTGTTACTTATATAAAGTAGTTTTTATTCAAGACAAGTCAATCAATATACAAGTCGGCCCTAATTGGCTTTGATAACAAATGGCAGTCGTTTTTAATTTCAAAACCATCAGAAAAATTTCGATTAAATCACAATATCACATAATACACTTTAATTCCAACTGCTAACACTTTGAGCTAAGACCTAAAGTAATGTTGGTTAAAATACCACCGAAATTACACGACAGAACTCAAAATAACACCGATTAATTAAATAATTAAAAAGAAAGAGCTGTGTGACTTCCCAAAATGACAGAAAACGAATCGACAGTTAATGTCAAAAAGGTTTCAAATGTCAAAAATGAATACGATGTCGATTACGAGTTGACCTATAAATTAGACAATAAGGCTGCTGTTAACGTTCGAATAAAACTCATCGTTGCAGAAAGCATTGTTTTATTGTGTATTCACACAGTCACTAGTATTCATTTCTCATCAAATATCTAGTTAGCCATTCCTGCTTCAATAGTATGGATTTTGGGTGATTGAAATCGTACTTCCCCTGCCTTTTTTTAATTCGATTTTGTAGTAAGGTGCGTTTGGTAACCGATAGTATGTTTTTCCAACCCAGATGCCAAGAGTAACAGGCAAAAATTTGACATCCTCCAGAGGTATAGCAGCAATTGAGGGAACATTATTCTCTACATTGCGATCTTTTGCTTTTGATGACGACTGACAAGCAGAAACCAGTCCATTGGTTCTGCCTTCTGGTACCCCTGCGGAAGTTAAAGTAGAAAAATAATTATCAAAATCGCTTTCAATATCGATAACAGCCCCGGCGGCGCTATTCTTGCAACACAAGTCTTTCCGACGATCGCTTTCAATTTGACATTAGCCATTTTGAAATAGTTTCTTAAAATGACTTAAAAAATTAATAAAATAAATACTGTGGACAATCCACACACCATCTAGCCCTAAATTTAGCAGACCTTGTATGACACCAGATATCTGTTATAATACTTTTTTTTTTGGAAATACATATTTTATGTAGGTACTTAGAATACAATACAGGGTTATTCATTATTAGCTGCAAATACTCAGGAATTAGGTTCAACAAATAAAATAAAAAATATATTTATGATTTTTTTTTTATTTATTTTGATTTAAGTTCTTGTATCAAAATTTTATTTTTATTAATTTCTTTACGGCTATTGCATAATGATTGCCATGGAGAACAGGACGATGACCCACCCAGGCGGTGACTGAACGCAGAGTGTCGCTCACGGCGCGCGGGCGCGGATCAAAGGTCAAAATAGGTCAGGCGCCAATGATTCCTTTATCGATTTTCTCGGGATTTTCATAACAAAACTTAAAAAAAATCATTTCATAAATATTTTTTATTTTATTTGTTGAACCTAATTCCTGAGTATTTGCAGTTAATAATGAATAACCCTGTATACCTAACACTCAGACAGAGAATAAACATCTGCGTTCACCATACAAATATGTATTTGTTCTCGGTGGAGATCGAACTCACGACCTACGGCGCAGAAGGCAGAGGTACTACCAACTGAGCTGAAAACCCAGTCTTACGACTTACGACTGAGGTAAGCATTCTACTTTAGATAATTCATGCGATAGTATAGAAAAACAATTATTAATTAAAATAAATAGTAATAGTTATTTGTTATACAAGAGTGCAAAGCTGCTTTTTAACTGGGTGCTCAATTTTGATGACCGAGCAAGCGAAGGATTCTAAAATTTAACCACGAGCGGAGCGAGTGGTTTAAAAGTTAGAATCCTAAGCGTTGGCGAGGAATCAAAAGAGCACAAGGTGAAAAACCTTTGCACTCGAGTAACTTTTCATCTCACCTCAGCGAGGAAATTATTAAATGCAATAAATTATAGTTTAAAAAACTAAAAAAAAAACGCTTTTATAACTAATTGAACTAAAAAGTTAAAAATAAAACTGTAATAATCAATTGAAAAATTTATATTATTGTACAAAAAAGCGTGGGGTGCTTTTTATAATAACTTCAGATATAATAAACTATTGATAAAATATTTACAACAATCTAAATCAAGCACCCCACGCTTTTTTTGTACAATAATATAAAATTTTCAATTGATTATTACAGTTTTATTTTTAACTTTTTAGTTCAATTAGTTATAAAAGCGTTTTTTTTTTAGTTTTTTAAACTATAATTTATTTTTTACTTTTTAGTTTTTTTTTCATTTTTTTCTCATTTTTTTTTAATTTTTTTTTCATATTATTGCAATGTCATCGACCTTTGACAGGTGTGCAAAGTTTGAATCAAATCTGATCGTTCAAAGTAGGACAAAATCGAGCTCAAAGAGGTCGGTTACATACATACATACATACATACATACAGGTGAAGCTAATAAAAGCGTTATAAAAAAGAATATGGCGCGACTAAAAGTAACACACCAAGAAGGTTCCGAGTATGAGTTTTTAACAAATTTAAAAAGGTTGTATGATAAATTCGACACCATGCAGGTGGAAGAAAATAGGTTTAATGATGTTTTGAATTCACAAATACACCAAGAAGGTTACGAGTGCGAGTTTTTAACAAATTAAAAAAGGTGTATGATAAATTCGGCACCATGGAGGTAGAAGTAAATAGGTTGTGTATTCAAAAACTTAGTGAACAAGATATCTATTCTAAATTCAAATTTACTTTATCCTCTGGCGGATAAAAACGGGTTTTTGCAGTCAGATATTGAACAGCAAAAACACACTTTCCGAGCTGGTGGGATGTAAAATACTCGTATTTTTATCTAATTATACTATTATTTTTTTAGTAAAAAGTTTTCATATCTTTTTGAAAGAATCGAGATTGTTTCACCAAGGAGTTTTGCATTGTACTGTAATGAACTAAAACCTTAGACAATCTAGGTTAGATTGTCTAAAAACATAATAATATCAAGCATAGTGTGACGGTAAAGTGATTTGAAAATGGAACAAACGCCTACTTACACAGCCTCTTTGCACTAAAGTAAATCCTACTTACTGAACATGAATGATGTAAATTCTTTTAAGTTCTAAAAAACTTACATGTGGTACCCAGGATGACCATCAACAGAACGACCGGGGCTTTACTGAACAACATTACGCCGTCAAGGTTAGATAATAACTGTAATATCTGGATTGAAAACGATATATTTATAGAAACACGCAGGCTAAATGGCCCAATAATCTAAAATAACTACAAAATTCCCTATCCAGTAAAACCCAAAAAAGTTCACAAGAATTTGACCATTTCAGAGGAAATACCCACCGAAACTACTCCTTCGGGAAAACACATCACATACAACTCACGTCACCTGGTCAAGGTATAGGAGTAATTATCTATTCCGGTCAGACATTCAAACACAAAGTGATTATTTTGCAAACATTTTGTTAATATATTAATATATTAACAAAGTCTTAGGTGATGTGATTAAATAATAATATATAAATAAATATTATAGACAATCCACACAACACTATCTAGCCCCAAACTAAGCAGAGCTTGTACTATGGGAACCAGATAGCTGATATAATACTTATATAGTTTTTTTTTTGTAAATACATACTAAGAATGCAATATAACACCCAGACAGAGAAAAAACATCTGTGTTCACCACACAAATATTTGTTTTCGGTGGAGATCGAACCCACGACCTACGGGGCTACGGCTCAGAAGGCAGAGTTACGACCAACTTAGCTGAGGCGCCACTCTTAGTCAGATTATTGTACATATATATTTTTAATTAGTTCCAAAATAACAGAAAATTTATTAATAGGTATTACGTCAGACTCACGTGATCTGGCCACGTGCTAAGAGTAGCGAACTATTCCAGTCAGTTTTCCTCAAAAACGTTCTTATTTACTTATATCAAAAACAAAGCAATAGTAGACATTATCAGATTTGACGTTTACTCCGGAACTGACGTTACTTGACGTTACTATCGAATTATGACGGCTAAATACGTAACGGGGCAAGCAGATAGCCCTGATGTTACTACTATAAAGTCCATTTCACGAAAGAAGTCCCGCGGACAATTGTGGAACTAAATATGACAGATGGGGAGATCGGCCATGTTGTCGTTTGTCGATGTTATCAGGGTGCGTTTGTTGTGGTAGATATTTTGTGAGTTTATTAATGGATTAGTGCGATAGAAGGTTTATTTACGATGCCAAAAGTTGTAAAAAGAGCAGGTCGAGAAATAATATTAGAGGTGAAGGAGTTCTGAGAAGCGGAACACAAGAATCGCGGAGTTTTAATACCACTAGGCAATGTTCGCAAAAGAGTCGCCGCCATGACAGGTAAATTTTGGGGCTGCCATAAACAGATTTTTTCCCGATTTATTTACAGATTGGAATTAAGTTTTTTGTTTTTTAATGCACGATTTTTATTAAAGAAAATTTGAAAAGGAATTAACACAACACAACAAAAATTTGTAAAGTCATATTCAACAATAATGTTATTAGATACGGAAATAATCTTTGTTTGATTTTTTTTTATTGTTCATTTTATTGCAGGTGTTTCAGAGAAAACTGTAATGAGAGTTACAAAAGAAGGCGCAACAGCGGCGAGTACTTCTAAAGTTATCGTCACCCCAGGGAAGAGTCGCCCGCATCCTAAAAAGTTCGACTTGGATGGATTTGATTAAATAAATAAATTACGTGCAGCTTTGAAAGAAGATATAAATTATCAAGGAAGCATCACAACATTGCACCGTATATTGCATAGCATCGGTTTCAAGTATAAGCGATGCCAATCGAAACGAAAATTACTAATGGAACGTTATGATATTACTGCATGGCGTTCAAGATATTTGGAGAGAATCCGAAGAAATCGCAATGTGGAGAAAAAACCTGTAGTATATTTAGACGAGACGTCTGACAGTGATCATAATAATGACTGATCATAATTATTCAATAAAAAATTGAATAAAAGTTTTAAATGTTATTTTATTTTTCTAATTTAAAGTTGGTCGAACATCTCCATTTTATATTTTAGAAATTACAGGAAGATTTATTTTTCACTAATCTGACCTTACCAGTATGGACATCAAATGGTATCTATTATATTAAAAATACATTACAATATTAAAAACATTTTTTTTTCATATTTAACTATTCGAGTAGGTACCTACCTTGTTAATAAAATGAAAGTAAATGAACAATAAATTATTTCCCTGATTTCCCCATATTTAACCGTGGCAACATTATGTCGCGCAAATACAGCGCTGCGTCTGCGGGACTTCTTTCGTGAAATGGACAATATCTATACATATGAATGAATGAATAAAGAAATGGCAAGATTCTCAGCATCAGTAATTGAATGATAATTACCATTAAATAAAACAAGAATAAAATAAAAAGTAGTTTTATTAAGCATGACTTAAAAATAACTTAGCCTACTTAAATCCAAAAAATAAATGAAGTTAGTACAAAAAAGCATGCAGAATATTAATTTAAAAATAATAAAAATATGTTGATAGATACATTGCTACGATTTACTAACTATTGTCATACCTTACAGACACACTGGGTTAATTTAAATTAAAATTGCGTTTCTAAGAAGTAAGTAGTAGTAAGGCTGTTACAATACAAATAAGTACCGGACGTATCGATGAAAGCGAAATGCTTCCAATCTGTTCTCTCCTTTGTCTTCCATTGCAAAATTTCACGGGCTCTAGTAATTGGCATGGGACCATAATCTGTTTAGATTTTTCTCACCTGCCAATTTGTATTTCAGGCCCAGAAACCATCGGTTTTTCTTTTCATCTTTCTCCGGGTGCTGGCACTGCACAAATGCGATCATAAAGCCTAGTGCCATATCGCTTCACTGCCTTGCTTTTTGGTACCTTTTCTAGGTGTTTCTTTGTAAGAGGCCAAGTCTAACAAGCATACCTAGCTAAGACATGGAGCTTCCATTATAATTAATATTTAACCATTACCCCATATTTAAATCTAATCATTTGAATTTTCCTGTGTAAATTACCGAGGATAAGTTGTGGATCAAATTCCCAACCATGCTGGACTCCAAACTCGAAAACAAAACGTAACAGGGCCGCACTTGCATGCTTATCTAATTCTGGCCTTCCATTAGATCCATCTTTATAAGAATCCTGTGCTGATTCACTCATTGATAAACAAACACTCAGCGCTTCTTTGTTGAAAACTTCTGGTAGCAATAGTAGTGCTAATGATTTACAATCTTTTGATGCATGCTTACAGTACTGAAGGTCACCGTAGCTGACATATATACCACTTTGAGGCATAAGTTCTACAAGTCCTGGTAAATTGGTTTTATACTTCAAAGTCCATCTAGTATCATGAGGATCATATTGCGGTGGAAGAACGAAACGCCATAAGTTGTTCTGTTTTTTGGGTGTATTGTTAGCAACGTAAACAATATGTTGGTCTTCATTGTTAGCATTTGTCCTCACTTTTACTTCAATGTGTCTTTCTTCAGTAATCTGTGGGATTTCTGGTGTCAGGTTACTCGAAAGAGATAAATTGCTAGCTGCAAAGTGATTCAACATTTGCTGCCCGAAAACAACTTTAGGATGCGTCTGCTGGTTAGATGTCATTAAGTTTTGAGCAGCCATTCGTCTATCGGCAGAATGACTCCTAGATGTATTTCCAGCGCAGAATACGTTGTTTGTTGTCTCAACAGGTGCTTCACCAGGAGTCATCTCCTGGCCTGCGTTCGTAACAGCATCGGAGTTTGAAGTAACCGCATAATGCTTTTGACGCTTATTGTCAATTGCATTTCGATGACTTTCATTAACAAGTGCACTTTCACTCACTTGCAATGGTGGCGTTCTCTTTGTTACTCCTTGAAGATTGAGTTTTTGCCTGTTTTGTTTCGGTTTGATTGAGATGCAGATACGTAGTTTTGGCTTCTTCGTTTTCCGTTGTGTGTCTTGCTGATTTAGCTGAGCCTGCCTCTGGTCCAGAACCTCAGAAGTTTGATGCAATGGATTGGATGAGTCTGATAAAGTTTGCCTAATAGACGGAATCCTCATCCCGATACTATGAGAGTTCGGTCGATGACCGTAGTTGTTGGTTTCTGTAGATCTTCTGTATAGCTCATGTTCAAAGCTATTTTGATTGGTCGGTAGATATTGATTTTGATGAGAGTGCGTGATATATTGTTCTTGAGTTGGCGAGCTTTGCTGTCCATCTAATCGTTTGTTGAAATTAAGGCGCTGATGAGATGCCCTTAAAAGGTTTTGTGATGCTGATAAAATATTGTTGACAATAACATCCCATGCACTGACAACAGCACCGTCATGGGATTTTCTTATATTTGCTTTAGGTATATGCTGAATTCTTTTAGAGCTGTTTGCGATGCTATCAAGTGAAGATGTTTGGCCTCTGCGATTTCCACAGCGCATTCCTTGTGCTCGTTGGTCATTTTCTGATTGATCCTGAGTAACAACTGGTAATTTTTTTTGCTCTTGCTTTGGAACAGATTTTTGTAAGTTCTCATCTGTGTTCTGAGTAGAGCTGGATCGATAGTAGGAAGAAGCACCAGAATTTTCTCTTGTCTGAACAAATTCCATTGATTGGTTCTCTTGAATTATAATCGACTGCTCGCTTTTCGAACATCCAGCCTCGTTGACAACAGTGCTGAATAATGACGGAGTAGCTACATCCAGTTTCAACCGCTTTCCACCAAGTTTTTTCTTCGGTTCTGACAATGCTGGTCGCTTCATTGATATATTCAGCAGTGGTTCCGGGGGATTATCATTTAAATTCGACGAAAGACTTTGATTGGCGGTGCGTAATCTCCTGTTCAACGTAAACCTTGGTTGCGTACCTGAAAAATATTTTCTTTATAACTATTATGAAAGCTTGCAGTATATGGTAATGAAAATGGTACTGAATTACAATGTTTATTAAATCGCAAAGACTAAACAAAGTACCCATTATTATATTATTCTTACGTGTTTGATTTGATTCAACTTCAACCAAAGGTCCATGGTTATTTCTCGTCGCTATCCAAAGTTCTGCATCACTGTAACTATCTGAAAAATAAATAAATATTATTTCTTAATAGTTTCTGATCCTGAATTCTGCATTCTGAATTTAAGCATACTCCAAACTTAACTTAAATAGACTAACTCATACATTGTTTTAGACTTACCTGTTTGATATTTGACGACGGCCATATAGCATCTCCATTCATCATCATATCTTTCCTTTCTCTTGGCGCGATCTCTGGTATCAAAAGGATCTTCGCCTTTAGGGTACGCAACAGAGGCTTTCTGATCTGACGCTCTATGCGCTTTGAGCCAAGAGCTCGGAACGCATACGTAGTCATCAATACTTTCAAAAGGCAATTCTAAGAACTGAACAACATAGAATGCTGGTGTACTGCGTTCCATCTGAAACGGTTAAAAATATATTCGTAAACATTAAAGCTAGTCCTTATCATATATTTTTTTTTAACAATAGTAGCTGTACCCTGATAACATTAACATTTAGCCAAGTAGGCTAATGAGCAATATTGCGTTGACTTAGTTTTATAGAATAAGTATTTATTACATAAACGTTAAAATATTGGTAGGTAGTTACTCAAACTCTCAAACTCAATAAACTTTTATTCAATACGATACAAGAATCACTTTGAAACGTCTTAAGTAGGCATGCCTAATAATGATTCACTTATTCTATCGTCTCAACATTGCCCGACTATTTTGTTTACTGATATTGGGCATTGGTGGCCTTCTACGTGGGCTCTAATCCAGTTGTTTACCAATATTTTATTTTGTCCAAAAATGTATGTATCGATACTCTTAGACCGTGTTGGAAAACATTGTAAGGAAATTGGTGGTTCATAGGAGAATAAGTTTGAAAACATTATGTCAGGTGCACGAAGAGACCCATTTTGAGACACATTTGTAATAAATTCACCACACTAAGTACTGAGAAAGAACTGGCGTATTTTTAACAAAAAACGAATGATCTTACCTTTCTGGTGCTTCTATGTTTTTTTTACGTATGAATTTAAAATATTTTCATCAGAATCTTCTTGTAAGTCACTCAATTTTTTTACTTAGTATTCGAATGTTTGATTTAAAAAATTTGAATGTGAAGTGCGACTACGCAGACTGGCATGCCGCCCAATACTACTCAATCACTGTATAAGCAAGCCGCGCGCGTGACGCGTGTTTTGACGACGGATTGTGGCGTAGATGTAGGTGGAAGGGGTAGGAGGACCTTGGAGTTCAATACCAAACGGCTGGAGTCATCTGGCTACGTGTAGGAGTTTTATTTTTAAAAAATATGGTGATAAGAGATAATTAGGATCCAGAACTGTCGTCACTCTACGCTTATTAGATCTTCGAAGAGTGGTTTTAAAATACGTAATCAAGCAAGTATCCCACCTGATGTTTAGCGGTCACCTTTGCTTTCAACAGTTGCATTACTTATCACCTCTTTTGTTTGGTTTGTGACCGAGGCCTAAGGCGGCCTCACAAGTTCTATTAGTAGATTTGACCACTATCTAATGACAACTTACGTACTTATCTACTTACAGCCCTTAAATTATGATGGAGGCCTTAGGTCAGCCTTTAAGAACTTGATTTGACGACTAGTTAATAATAACTTATAACCCGCCGTTAAGTGATGACAGAGGCCTAAAGGAGGCCTTAAGAATTTGTTAACTATTAGAGTTGGCACTAGCTTATAGGAACTCATTTTACCTACTTGCAATCGTTAGGTGATAGCGGAGGCCTTAAGGCGGCCGTAAAGATTTGCTAACTATGTACCTGAGTTTGTTCTAACTCATATGAACACTTTACCTACTTGCAATCGCTAGACGATTGCGAGCACTATTTAAGGCCGCCTTAAGGCCTCCGCTATCTCCTTGCGAATATAAGTAGGTAAAGTAAAACACGTGACCTAGTGCCAACTCTGGTAGTAATCAAATCTTTAAGGCCGCCTTAAGGCCGCCATCATCAACTAACAGATGTAAGTAGGCTTAGCTAAAGTAAGTTATTGTTAGACAAATGACAAATCTACTGCTTAACAAAGCTTTAAGGCCGCCCTAAGGCCTCCATCATCACTTTACGACTGAAAATAGCCAAGTCATTTCGTACGAGTTAGTGTCCAACTCTTGTACTCGATGAAATAATAGTAAGGCCGCCTTAAGGCCTCTGCTAACGCCTAGCAATTGCAAGAAGGTAAAGTGGGTTCCAATGAGCTTAGTGCCAACTCTGATACTAAACGAAACTGTTAGGCCGCCTTAAGGCCTCCGCTAACGACTGTAAGTGGAAAAATATGTTCTTGTGAGCTAGTACCAACTCTGGTACTTAACAAATATGTAAGGCCGCCTTTAGGCCTCTGCCAACATAACGACCGACTGTAAGTACCTGTTTAGGCCGCCCCTAGGGTCTGGGTCACGAACGTGTGATGAAAGAAGTAATGCAATTATTCAAGGCAAAGCTGACCGCTCAACATCAGGTGGGCTATCTGCTTGCTCCGTTTCGTATCTAGATTAACTAAATTCGATAACCTATTAGCGTCGAGTGACGTTGATTCCGGAGTAAACGTCAAATGCTGATAATGTCTAGAAAGAAAGAAAGAAAATACATTTATTTGACATAGGTTTTAAGTACATAGGTGTAGACATACATAAGTGTTCACAACATTTAGCAATAATAAACTATGCCAAATAGTTCCCGACTCAGCTTTTTGCTGCCTGACAAGGTCTACTCTGTCTACTGTGTACGGTCTACTGTGTCTTTGTTTTTGAAATGAATAATTATAAATCTGATGTAATACCTATTACCTATTACATTTACTTTAATTTCGGAATAAATAAGTCGTTGGATGAAAAACAAAATTATGTTATCACGTTGTTTTTCAATGACTCACCGGAATAGATAATTACTCATAATATCTCTTGACCAGGCCTCGGGATAATACGCGATGTGTTTTCCCGGAGGAATATTTTCGATTGGGTATTTCCCCGAAATTATCAAATTTCTTCAAACTTTTTTGGGTTTTACCGAATAGAGAATTTTGTAGTCTTCTTCTTCTCAACGTGTCACTGATTCTTTCGAACCAAGTGTGGTGAAAGGTGTAGATAGATAGATAGATAGATAACACTTTATTGTACACCACAAGAATAAAACATTACACATAACGAAAAACTAAAACTATAGCGAAGCACAATGGGCGGTCTTATCGCTATGAGCGATCTCTTCCAGACAACCACACACAGGACAGGTGTATTTTGTAGTTATTTTGGATTATTGCTTGATTCAGCTTGCGTGTTTCACTTATTATATCGTTGAAGTAGAGCTTCAGTAGAGCTTTGTGTGTGCTTATTTCTGCCGGCAAGTAGCGTTTCTGCTGTTCGATTTGAAGGGTGTGGGTGAAATTACAGACACGTGAGGCTATCTGTATGCCTCAAGTTAATGGACACAGAGCAGTAGATAATAGGGCACGTTCCTGACGTGCGTGACCTACGAGGCAATGCTTTGCTAAAGGTGATGGTTACAACTTAACTTCAGGTGGGCCTATCTATCAAAAAATACAAAACGGGGCGACTGGTCTACGGGTTCTAGGTAAGTAAGTTATTGTTAGCACGTCGACAAATCTGGTACTTTTAAGGCCGCCCTAAGGCCTCCGTTATCACTTAACGAATGAAAGTAGGCTAGTTATTGCTACGAGCTATTGCTCATCAGCTCTTGTACTCGATGCAATAATTGTTAGGCCGCCTTAAGGCCTCCGCTATCGCCTAGCGATTGCAAGTAGGTAAAGTGAGTTCATGTGACCTAGTGCCAACTCCGTTAGTAAAGGAATCTTTAAGGCCGCCTTAAGGCCTCCGCTAAAGCCAAGCTATTGCAAGAAGCTAAAGTGAGTTCCAATGAGCTTGTACCAACTCTGATACTTAACGAAACTGTTAGGCCCCCCTAAGGCCTCTGTTAACGACTGAAACCGAGAAAGTATGTTCCTGTGAGCTAGTACCAACTCTGGTACTTAACATATATGTAAGGCCGCCTTAAGGCCTCCGTTACATAGATATGTACGTTAATTTTTATTATGAGCCAACTCCAACTCTGTTACGTTATAAAGTTTTAAGGGCGCCTTAAGACCTCCGTCACCACTTTATGACTGGACACTTCCAGTCATAAAGTGGTGAGGTCTTAAGGCGCCCACTGGTAAGTATAAGTTTCTATTCTACGAGATCGTGGCCAACTCTGTTCTTTAACGAAGTTTTCAGGCCGCCCTTAGGCCTCGGTCACAAATGTATTAGATAAAATAGGTAATGCAACTTTTTTGGGCAAAAATTACCGTTCAACATCAGGTGGGTCATCCGCTGAATAACAACTTTATATGATTATCTATAATTGCATCGAGTGACGTCAGTTCCGGAGTAAAAATCAAATTCTGACGACGTCTCTTATCACTTTTTGAATTAAATAAGATAGTTATTGAGGACAAGTGACCGGAATAGTTAACTACTCCTACCACGTGACCAGGCCACGTGAGTTGAATGCGACGTATTTTCCCAAATGAGTGATGTCCGTAGGTACTTACGCATTAAAGTACCTAAAAAATGGTCGAGCTTTGGCAGATTTTATTGGATTTTACGAATACGTAATACCTAATAATAGACAATGAGTCATCTTGTTTGCTCCAACTTAATATAGGATAATAACAATTGAGAGCACTGGTGGCCTAGTGGTAGTGACTTCTAATGATCCTTAGGTTGTGGGTTCAAGTTCGTGTTGAAGTTTTCTGTGTAAAATTTGTATGTGCGTACTACACTATGTATTATAATAATATACTCCGAAAAGGTGAAAGAAAAGCTTCCACTTTCGCTTAATATAAAGAGGCAAGTTAGAATTAGTTAGTATCCAACTCTAGCAACTCAACAAATTTGTTAGGCCGCATTAGGGCCTCCGCTATCGCCTAGCGATTCCAAGTAGGTAAAGTGAGTTAATGTGACCTAGTTGCCAACTCTGGTAGTTTACAAATTTTCTAGGCCGCCTTAAGGCCTCCCCTATCGCCTAGCGATTCCAAGTAGGTAAAGTGAGTTAATGTGACCTAGTTGCCAACTCTGGTAGGTTACAAATATTTTAGGCCGCCTTAAGGCCTCCACTATCGTCTAGCGATTGCAAGTACGTAAAGTGAGTTCATGTGACCTAGTGGCAACTCTGATAGTTAGCAAATATTTTAGGCCGCCTTAAGGCCTCCACTATCACCTAGCGATTGCAAGTAGGTAAAGGTTGTCATGTGAGTTAGTACCAACTCTGCTAGTTAACAAATTCTTAAGGCCGCCCTAAGGCCTCCGTCATAATTCTACGGCGGTAAACACATAGGTATACGTACTCGTAAGTTTTTATTAGATAGTGGCCAAATCTACTAATGGAAGTTGAAAGGCCGCAGTAGGCCTCGGTCACATACACAACAAGAGAGGAGATAAG
This sequence comes from Thera britannica, assembly GCA_939531255.2. Classification (NCBI taxonomy): domain Eukaryota; kingdom Metazoa; phylum Arthropoda; class Insecta; order Lepidoptera; family Geometridae; genus Thera; species Thera britannica. The sequence continues at coordinate 9,573,847 of OW618050.2, forward strand.
CAATGCAACTGTGTAAGGCACAGGTGACCGCTCACCATCAGGTGGACTACTTGCTTGTTTACGTGTTTTGAAACCACTCTCTAAAAATCTTTTAACGTAGAGCGACAACAGAAGTTCCGGAGTAAACATCAAATCCTCATTATCCCTTATCACTATATTTTTTTATAATATAAGGACGTTATTGAGTTTGCATCCACTCATTCAAGAAAACCAGTGACATCATGGCCCGGTAATAGGAGTATTTTTATATTCTGGTCAGCTATTCAAAAACAAAGTGATAGGTAATTAGGCTTTCCATCCGACGATTTGTTTGTGCAAACCCATTATCGTAACGCGCGGCGCGGGCCGAATGGATGCCGACCCCGCGGTCACGACACGTGGGGGAAACCGGCGATAAGCCAAAACATTGACCAGCGAATCAGCTCTTTACGCACACTTCACCGGCGGCGCCCGCGCAGTTCACAGTGCCAGATCACTCCTCACTCGATCTCTCAACGCAACTGTGGTGTCTGCGAAAATCTTATAAAATAAAATAACCTATTCTCATTTTTGTAAAGTAAATCAAAGTGATCGGTAACGTTAAGCTTCTAAATAAATTGTAGAGTAACTAAGCACTTCAGAATAAAATAATCTTGTGGAAAAAGTGCCGAATACTATCTTTAAAATCCAGGTAAGTCAGTCTCGAAATTTATAACGCCATTTCTAAAATGAAGAGGCCTCTCCTGGGCCTGGAAATAAAAATAAAATGTATACAACGTATGCATAACATACCCTGTATATAATATTTATATGCTAGTATTTTTTGAATTCATAATATCTTTTGAATAGGATGTCTGGTTTCAATAATTCAAAAAGAAATCGACTAATATTGAAACATTCCTGAATACGAAATTATTTATTTCGTATTCAGGAATGTTTCAATATTAGTCCAGATGTATACCTGTTAGGTATACATCTGGACACACATCTAAATTGGAAAAAACATGTTGACACTCTAAAAGTAAAACTTTCCAGATTTACATACGCGCTAAGTATTTTAAAACGCAATACTGATTACCAAACCGCATTGTCAGCATATTACGCAAACGCCTTTTCTTGGTTCAATTATTCGATTATATTATGGGGAGACAGTGTGGACTTTAAAGATGTATTCATCAAACAAAAAAAGCTTGTGCGAATACTTGCGAACATCAAGCAGAGACAAAGCTGTAGGCCTCACTTCAAAATAATGCGTATATTGACATTACCGTGTATCTATATCATGCAAATGACCCTATTCGTAAGAGAACACAGAACTTTTTTTAAATCAAAGTCAGAAAGTAATAGCAACTATAATAGACGTAACAAAGATATGCTTATTAAGCCTCCGACCACCTTAAAAACATTTGACAGCAGCCCATACATTCGACTTATAACTATCTATAACAAAATTCCTAGTTATATCAAGGATCAAACAAAGGATTCCTCTTTTCGCAGCCAACTTAAAAAATTTCTTATCGATAAATGTTATTACACCGTAGAAGATTTTTTATCTGACAAATTTTATTTATTTATTTATTTATTTATTTATTTATTTGTAAACAAATTACATACAAATAAAATTAAGACTAAATACATAATACTTGTAACATAAACTAAGGTACATTGAAGGCAGAGACTAGAATACATTGGACACAAAATCTGATAACAAATAATAACTGGCACCCATATACATAGTCTTGACCCCACACTAGGATTCCCTGTGTCGTGGGTATCAAAACTACATAGTACAGGTACCAGTCACATTTGTATGCACTACAGACTATTGAATACAATAAGTATACATACTAATAACTACACTTCAGAATAAACAAGTCTTAATTTAGAAAAAGGTACACTATACTCCACGCTAGGTTTACCTGTGTCGTGGAGTTTAGATGCCTATATTTACAGCTAGGAATGTTTTGCATAAGGCCAACTAGGAAGGTAAAAGTACATGTTATTATCCAGTAGTAAAAAACTACTGAGTACGTACTTAATGTATAAATACTAACTACCTACAAGCGAAAAACTGATCGGAAAATGATCAGGTGTATGGAAATATACATGGATGAATAACTTTATTAGTACACTTGTCTTATCTTTTATAAATACATGTTTTAATTATTGTAAGTTTATCTGTGTAAATGAAGTACATACTACTAAGGGATAAGTTATGTAGTTAAATGGAAATGTTAGTTGATTTATTAAAAATACATGGGTGGGTGGAACTAGAATGAGATGATGGTCACAGTAACAATGTAGGTAGTTCGAAGATGAGGAGATCAACATTATAATAGATCCTCTGTTTCATCGTATGTTAAGTTAAGAAGCCAATCCTTAACTGTGCGTTTGCATTGCATTTTCAAAAGAGGATAGATCTCAATCTTCCGGCTAATTTTATTATATAATAATTTACCTAAAATGTATAGATGTCTACCAGCAAAAGATGTTCTATGCCTTTCAATTACGAAAATTCGATCTGTTCTTCTTTTAAGAGCCAAATTATTATTGCATTCCAAGGCTACATAAGAATGTGTTCTTAGAATAGCTCGAAGCACGAAGAGCCGCCGGACCGAGAGAACTTTGCACTCAGCATACAGGGAAGTTGTTGGATATGTGAAGCATTTGCCTGTCATCACCTTCAAGATGGCTCTTTGCGCCCTCTCCAGTTGCAAAAGGGTTGTCTTATGAGTCGAACCCCAAGCAGCAATGCAGTAAGATAGTAATGATTGGGCAATAGAGAAGTAGACGGTCCTAAGAACTGGAGGGGGAGCTATATTTAAAAATATACAACAGTTTTCTAACATTTGAGCACACTCTCTTTACGTGCTCATGCCATGAAAAGGTGCTATCCAGAACCACACCTAGATACTTTATACTTGAAGCTCTATCAAGATGGGGGCACCTACAGTTTCTAGTAGCCGGGAGGCAGGTGTGAGCCATAATAGAGAAAGAAGCAGGAGGCAGGGAGTTTGATACCATAGCAAAAGGCAGATAAAGCGTTTTCCCAAAGTTAAGTGTTAGGTGGTTAGCTGTTAACCAGAGAAGAACCATGTTTAATGCCTTCTCAGCATTTGCCTGGACCTCAGTCCAAGTGTGACCCCTGACAATAAGAGCTGTATCATCAGCATATGAAACGATGCTGCAGGAGTCCAAACGTAGTTGGCACAGTTGATTTATGTATACCAAGAACAGAGTTGGTCCCAGAATACTACCTTGGGGGACTCCAATGGTAAGTGGTAATTCGGAACTAATATTGCCATCGATCTTGACGCATTGGCAGCGGTGGGCGAGATAGTCCTCGAAAATGCGGAGGGCATGTCCACGAATACCAATTCCCTCAAGCTTATTTAATAAAATGGGGATTGACACGGTGTCAAAGGCCTTTGTTAGGTCGAGGAACACACCTACGCACTTTTCCTTACTGTCAAGTATCCTAGTTACGACCTCAGTAAGTAAAACAACCGCATCTTCAGTGGATTTCTCTGGACAGAAGCCGTACTGATTTTCAGATATAATATTATTGAGCTGCATGTATTTAATTAATCGAGTGTTCAGGATTTTTTCGAGAATTTTAGAGAAGGCTGTCAGTATCGAAATAGGGCGATAGTTATTGACGCTAGTACGATCCCCATTTTTAAACACAGGGTGAACCAGTGCTTTTTTGAAGGCTTTCGGAAACACACCAGTAGATAAGCAAAGATTGCTAATGTGCGTGAAAAGAGGGACCAGTTTTATTCGGGAAGCTTTGATGACGTCAGAAGAAATGCCGTCACATCCAACGGCACACTTACTTCTGAGATTAATTATAATCCGATTCACCTCGTCACAGTCAGTGTCAACAAGTCCAAAGGAATTAGAAAGTGTAGAATCAGGGAGGATATGCGTTGGAAGCTCAACATTTGGAGAGATGTCAGAGTTGAAATTAGAGGCTAAAGATTGGCCAATGCCAGCAAAGAAATGGTTAACTTTATTTACTGCGTGAGTAGGATCAGTGCCAATCTGTAAGAGTTCTTTTAAGGGAGATTTCGTTGTAGAATAAACAGTGCGTTTGATCACATTCCAAGTAGCTTTAGGGCTATTTTTAGCCTTTTCAAACTCTGATAGATCATAGGCTCTTTTAATCTTTTTTAATAAATCATTGCAAAAGTTTCTATAACGTGAGTAAGTTATTTTGCAAATTTCATTCCCAGGGTTCCTTCTCAGCTTCCTATGTAGATTATCACGATTTCTTATGCATTTCATCAAGCCTGGAGTGATCCAGGGCTTTATATTTTGTTTACTTCTGGGTAATCTTACCAACGTCGTATGCTTCTTGATTATGCTAGAGATTGTGTCTACTAAGTGATTGGTGGATATATTTGCATCGTCAGACGAGTAAACAAGCCCAAAATCAAAGCTATCAATATCTATTTTCACTTTATTATAGTCAGTTTTGGTCCGGTGGGTCTGGGCTCTAGCTTTTGGTGGTACGAGTTCGATGGAAACTAAAACTGGTGAATGGTCAGTAATGCAAGGATTCATAATAAGAGTGGTAGAATTAAGTCGTGATTTCAAGATGACATGGTCAAGACACGAGTTGTTACGTGTGCAAAGATAATGGGTAGGAAGATATGCATGAGACGCTAGGAGATTTAAATAATCATCCGCACATTTTGGTTTATTAACAGGATCAATGTTAATGTTGATGTCTCCTACAATAGCAACTGTTTTAAACGAAACCAATTTCTCAACAATATCATTTAGGCTAGTGAGGAAATTATCAATAACTTTGTAAGAAGGGGATCTATAAACAGCCACAATAGCGAGATTCTTACCGAGTTTACACACCATAGCAGTACCATCAACCATGTTAGGCAATTCGATTGTATAGTTCAGATCATTATTAACATAAAGTACGATGCCATCATTCTGGTTTTTCGGGTCTTCAGAAGAGTAGGTTGAGAACCCATCCATGGAAGGAAAGTGAGTTACCTTACTTAGCCAAGCTTCTGTAAGGATGACGATGTCTAGTTTTATATCGATAGACGCAAGCAGAGTGAGCAGGGAATTATAATTTTTATTTAAGCTTCTAATATTCATGTGAAATATTCCAAGCTTCTTATCCTTACTAGGAATGTAAGATTTGCATTCATGAGGAAGGCATTCGTGAACAACTGAAGTGCTCAGGATTTCAAGGTCTCTACTTACATCGACCAAACTATCCATTTTTTTTTTTTTTTTTTTTTTCTTAAACTAACTATATACTTATCTACGAATATGTAGGTTTCTTATAGCTTAGAATAAAAGTAGGCAAGCTGCTATGTAGTTAGAAGAACAGTGTGGAAGGCTGCCAATAAGGTTACTATAGTAATAACTATCTTTGTATACAGATTAAAGTTATCTGTGTCTAGTTTAGACTAAATACTCAACCCCAAAGATCCCTTAATTTAAGAAATAAAAACTTAAATAAAAATAAAAGCAGGTTCCCAAACTTGGATCCTCAGACATCTATTCACTTTAGGATTTCAATTAGCGGCGGTTAGTCAGAGGAACGTCCAAATATTACAATGGCACATAGCCTGTACAAATAGGTGAGTAAAATAATATTTGGTCAATACAAATTCCAAAAGGTGATTATAAGGTTATGTATACCTAACAGCTCCAGTGTATATTCCTACAAGCAGCTATTATGTTTGTTATGTGAGTGGGTAAGTTATAATGTTATCTCTTATATAAGAGTGGGTAATTAGACAGTTACACTAAGACCAGGATAGGAAAGAAACACCGGGATAGTTGTTATGTTTGTAATTAAAAGGTTTAGTTTTAGTTATTATGTTTAAATAGATACACAATTAAAAATACAAACTCGCACCAAAGGCGCCTGATTAAGTTTTTTTTTTTTTGTTTTAAAACTTAGGTATGTACGAATATGATTATTTTCAGGTAGTTATATAAAAAAGTTTACAGACAGAGAACAGTTAACAGGATTGGAATGGAGTAATTAACTTCTACTTACACTTTAATCAGTAGGTTAGATGTACCTAACTATAGTAAGAGTTTGTAGCAATTATTACTTATTATAGGAGAAACTCAGCGGCAGCGGGTGAGTTTGATTACATTAACATTTAGTACCAGATTATAGGCACATTTAGGTGACGCCTAGGTACTCTGATAAATAAATGTAGATAAGTATAGAATAGGTATAATGTTCTAAGTAGGGCTCACACTTTATTACAGTTATTCACTTGGAAAGCTTATTTTTGATGTCCGATAGCTGCGCTTCCGACCTTATGAGGATATGAGGTCCACTCTCTTCCTTGCGGAGAAATACTTGGCCGTTTGCAGTCCAACAAAAAGCGTACTGATAGGTCTTCGCTACGTCGCGTGCCAGGTAATACAGGTGGCGAGCTTTGGCAGTCAGGTGTTCCGAGACAAAGATGAGGCCTTGATCGTCTTTAAAGCCTAGGTCCTTATAAGACAGGTGGGCAGACTGATTCTTACTTTTAGCACAGAGGAGGAAGTCTATCTTGGTGAAGGTATTGATGAACTCCACCACTAGTGTAGATTTAGTATCAGTGGACTTGCTTGGGAGGCGAAAAATGTCTCTGACTACTGTTTTGTCTAGTGGAAGACCAATTGAGCTCGATAGAGACTTCAGGGCTGCGTATAAATTATCTTTGCTCTCTTTGGGTTTTTTAGGAACTTGCCTTATTTCGACGGAAGTTTTTACAGCCAAGCGCTCAAAACGTTCCACTTTATCCTCAAGTTTAACCAAATGTAAGGACATATCCTGCCTTTTGGCTTCAAGCAAATCAATTTTACCCTGCATCAACGATATCTGTTCGGTGAAATTATCAATTGACTTTACTATTTCCGTGTTTGTTGACTGTATGGAAGTGCTCTGGGATTTTAGGTCTCTTATGTGGCCTTCAAGAGTGCCCAGCCTTGAGTCCTGTCTAGTGATGAGCGCCAATATTTGGTCCAACTTAGAGTCATTACAGGGGTCAACAGGTCGACGACGTTTCGTTCTCGGAGCCACGGAAAGTCCCGGCTCTGTTTCACTCTCCAGTAGATGGGGGATGTCTGACTCCGATGAGCATTTTTCCTGCGCAAGCGGGCTCCGAATCATTAGATATGGTATGATCCACCTGGTGCTCGAATAATATCAAGTTCACTTAAAGCTGTTTGCAGTGATAATATTGGTAGGGGCTACTTAGTGCGGGTGGAATAAAATTAATTATTTTTCGCAGTAAAGTAGGTGCCCGGTATAGTGATCACTGTATTTGCACTGATATTCACTTGTATTTCGCGTAAAAACTTCTAGACCACGTAACAATTCCACAGAAAAGACATGAAAAATACTTCAGAACTTCGAAAAAGGTACTTGGTAAGTTAAATTACAGTAAAACTAATTAAAACAATAGGAGCTATTTCACTGTACGTCAACTCAGTATGACGGCGCGGGGAGGGGAAATTGTAAGTAGGTAGGCACTCGTATTAGGTAGGTAGATTATATAAAAAATATTGTAATTGTTTTTTACATTTATTTAAAATTGTAAGTAGGTAGGCAGCCACTCGTATTAGGTAGGTACAATAGGTGAAGATTGTTACTATTTTTGACATTTGTATTACTGAATTGTCATACATTATAAATAAGAAGTTTGTTACTTACTTACTTAGATTTACCTATTTTAATTTAATTTGCCGTAAGGCCATTGTAATGCCCCAGCGGGGCTCATGTTCTGGACGTTATTACCCCCTAAGACCTATAATACACATGAAACAATGAATAAATGAATATTTTCATGGTTCATAAACAAAGAAAGATTTATAAAAAAAAAACAGAACATAGTCTGAATTTAGTCGGCATTTTTATTGGACACTTGGTCTCGCTGATTTTTTTTAGATATTGACATGTTCTTCTCTAGATTCTAAAACATTTTTTTGTTTTATGTTGAATAATTTCCGTACCCTTCGCGATGAAACATTTTATGACAATTTTTTTTACATTTTGGGTTACAATGATCAAGTTTTAGTAGATAATATCACTATTTTTTTTTTAAATAATAAACATACCCTGTGTCTTGCAAAAGTAATGCAGCATTGTGATGGTGAAATGGTTTTTGAAATCAGTACAGGCAGGCAGTGGTTTAGTTTATTTGTTACATACAAGAATACCAAAATACTTTCCCCTTAATAATATTAGTGTAGATTGAGGTAGACCTGTTACGGCGCTAAGTTTTTTAAATGCCTATGTGTTTCATGTAAACCATTAATCAATATAAATAGAAGGCAGTTAATTTATAACAAGCTTTCATCATCATCATTATCAGCCTGAAGAAGTCCACTGCTGGACATAGGCCTCCCTACACATTTCCAGGAAAAACGATTCTGAGCTCTTTCCATCCATCGACTTCCCGCGATCTTAACAATGTCGTCGGTCCATCTGGTGGATGGGGGCCCTAAGTTTTGTCTTGCGGTTCGTGGTTGCCATTCGAGAAACCTTTATTTCCCAACGGTTGTCGGTTCTTCGAGCTATATGACCTGCCCATTGCCACTCCAACTTAAACGCTATGTCGGTGACCTTGGTTCTTCTATGAATGTCCTCATTTTTAATTCTATCACGTACCTAGACGTTGTAACAAACCTTAATGTTTTAATCGGTGTATTCAGCGATACTTTTGTTAAGATTTAAACATCACAAAGAATGATAAAACTTTATTAACACAAAGAAACTTACAATTAAGCAAATATTTACAAAATGTACAAAGAATTAGGTAGGTATTCGTTTAAATACGCTGCAGCTTTGAAGAACATAATTATTTATTAAACTACTGGCCTCTTAGCTCAGTTGGCAATAGCTCTGCCTTCTGCGCCGTAGGTCGTGGGTTCAATCCCCACTGCAAACAAATATTTGTGGGGTGAATACAGATGTTTGTTATCTGTCTTGGTGTTATATTGTATTCTATGCATGCATTTACAAAAAAAGTATTTAAGATTTATATCAGCTATCTGGTTCACATAGTACAAGCTCTGCTTAGTTTGGGGCTAGAAAGTGTTATGTAGATCATCCGCATTATTTATTTAAATATATTAATTTGAGATTTATTTATTTCTTTTTATTATAGTTTCACTTTTATATTTTGTATTTGTATATGGTTAGATCTATCTATCTAATATTCCTTTTCCTTTTTTTCAGATGGCTGAAATAAGGATGTATGAGTACTATGTGATAAAGTTTTTGAACAAAACCCCTAATGGGATTTTGCATACGTGTGTGCCTCGCTCGTGGATAATTTATTGTAAAGAAACTACCATATGGGTTGCATTTCCTGAAGAAGTCCCCCAATTAACACTGAGACGTATAGAAAATGGAGAAAGCAAGGGTTTGGATTGGAGAACTTTCAAGGCAGTTGTGTTATACGGAGCAGGTTTGTAAATCCACTTTTCATTACTCATACTCGGAGAGTAGGTCAAAGTTGCCGGAGAAGTGGGTTGAAAGTAGTATGTTTCAGGCCTAGGAAAATCGTTTTCAACTGACAGCTGTTAATCATAAAAAAAAGGTATTTTTCATTTTTCAACTTTTTAAACAGCCACTCAATCATAACACGATGTTAAACTGAAATAACAAAGATTTCAGTGTTTTTTTTTAAATTTAGTTTCAACTAGGTACTTTTTAAAATAACATAAATTTGGGCAATATATTTTGTCTTTTTTTAAAGTCAAAAATAAAGGCTGAATAGCTGGCCGGCCACTTAAAAAAATAATTTATACAAAATAGGCGGGAAAGCGGCAATCCAATCTTCATTTTGTTTTAGTTGTTGATTTTTGTAAAACTAGTAGTTCCCCCGAACTGAGATCTCGTGATGCGATCTAAATGCTCCGAAAAGTACATAGGTAGATGGTTTTTGAGAGAATTATACTTTTTTCCCCTCATGAAGCTCCATAAATCTCAATATAGTAGGCTACAGAATAGTTGAATAATTGAACCGTATTTTTTTCCACAGATAATTATAGGAAGGGGCTATTTTGGATGGCACATACTTTAGCTAAGAATAGCACTGGTGAGTATATTTTTCAACGTCATTATTGATTCGATAAGCGCGGATTTTTCTAGGAAGAGGGATTTTCAGATTGTTCCCATTGCACGACCTTAGAAGATTTATACCTTTCTCATACTTTCTTATCACGATAAGCATAGGTGCGAATGAATCAAGTCATTATCAATCAGCAACAATTTGAGCTTTTTTTGCAAAGCTAATTGACGGAATTCTTGAGTACAACTTTGTAGTGATATCCAGAAAAAATACATTTATTTATATAAATAAACTTACAACAAATGATCTAGAGAAAGCTCAACTGATACAAATATACCTACTTGAAATAATATAATAACTGTATGTGTAATATAAACAAATAGCAAACATACATTAATTTAAATATGATCATGATAAGGACGTTAAGTCTTGGGGGGATGAACCCACAATCGACAGCGCACAAGCCAGAACTGCTACTTATTAAACAATTGGGCATAATATCATGTCATGATACACATGTCGTGATAAGATATGTCTTCGGCTGATTTTTTTAATCAATTTTGTATATTTTTGTTCAAGGTCCAAAGCTCTATCCTCAGCCTACCGAAAAACCTTTGAATGAGCAAAGTAGGACACCAATTATATCATTAGTTGACTCAGATGAAGATGAAGAAGAGAGGCCTCAAAAAAAAATGCCCATCGGAAGATCCAATGATCCAACGCTAGTCGTGAACGTTAATCTTGGAAATGATACAAGTAATTTATCAGTAGCTCATCCCAATTCAGAATCTCACGTTCCTGTTCATGAAAATACTGAGAAAAACTCAGTAACTATCTTTGAAAGAAAAGAAAGTGTTACGGAAACTTTGGCAATCTTAAGCGACGCTATAAATCATTTGAAAGATGAGTTTCCAAACATGTTAAAAGGAATTGAATTATGTAAATCAAAACTCGATGAAATAATAGAGCTCACTGCGTCTGATTCAAATAAAGTGACAGAAACAACTAATGGCGATAAAATTATAAAAGAAACAGTGAAAGATAAATCAGATGCTGATAAATCTGTTAGTAAAAGGAAAAAAGATGAACACTTAAAAGAAAACGATGAAGTTCCTAATAAGAAACGAAAGGGAAACCTGTTTGATAGACTCTTCGAACGCAATCGAAATTTATCATTGTTGACTGTAAAGCACACGGAACCTTCACCGGAAATCGTGGAAATTATACCGAACAGCCAAGTGTACATAGATAAAGTAAACTTTGGATATTATACACAAACTTCAAGTGATCATAAAACGTTGGCACGAAACCTAATGAATGAAATATTTACCGAGCAGGCATTGAAACTATGCAACCTATTACCTAGCAAATTGAATACTAGACCTGCGTTAGATGAACATGCCGTTGAGGTAATTTTAGAATTTGTTGAGCTTCACGGACGCTCTAAAAATTGGAGTAAATATGATCGGACGTCTGTGATTAATAGTTTGAAAATCAGACTTAACAATTTGCGGCAAAAAAAAGGTCTAAAGTTAATTCCTGCTAAGGTTGTTTAAAGGAAACTGAAAAAAAAAAATGTTCTGTTTTTTTTTATACAAACAGTTGAAAGAACAAGCACATGCATGGCCCACCTGATGTTAAGCTACATTTTGGATCAAAGCAACATAGCTTATACCTAAGGATAGTTACATAATATAAGTTTAATTATGTTGATTTTTATCATGATTGTCATTCTTTTAATTTTAATTTTGGGCTAGTAATAAAATACTTTTAATATTTTTATAAGTAATCTGGAGCTTAATTTTCGGACCGACCGTGATTTTCAATGTCCCTTAAATACACATTGGCATTGCACAACCCCACACTTTTTCTACGTTTTTCGTATATCGTAGCGTCGAGGCTTCTACAATGAAGTCGTTGATGAATTACTCAAGGAAATCATCCATTCTCTCTTTGAAAAGAAGCAATAAAATAAAATTGCAAAATGATCTCGGTCGGCCTGAGAATTATGCTCCTGAACGATTGCGTTAACATTTATTTGGCTAATTAGTTTATAGGAGAAATAAAGCTCTTTTTATTTTAATTATGTTTAATTTATTTCTTGCAATGACATGATTCGTCGTTATCATCATCATCATCAACCTTTTGCAGTCACTGCTGGACATAGGTCTCTCCCATGGCGCGCCACTCAGCCCGGTTTTTGGCTCTTCCCATCCAGTTACATGAGCTGCGGTCTACCATTTTGAAAGAGAGACAAGGAAATTACTCTTTTCCTTACCTTTTTTTGTATATCAATAAATACAATTATTAGACAATCCACACAATACTATCTAGCCCTAAATAAAGCCGAGCTTGGGAACCTAGCTAGGAATCTAGCTTGGGTACTAAGACTTGCCATAAAACAGTACCTATGAGTTATTCGTCGAGTATGATAGGGAAGGTTTCGGGCTCAAATCCCACAAAGCTTTTAACTTTTGACATAATAAATCTTTATATTTTTTTTTAAAACAGGGTTGTTTGACATCCATCTTCCAAATATAAAAAGTGCGAAAGTCACGATGGATGTTTAGATGTTTACGGCTCAATCACGCCATAACGCCGGTTTCCTCACGATGTTTTCCTTCACCAATTTGAGAGTACCTACTGGCATAGTGCACATTATATTTTTCTATAGAAAAAACTCATTGGTACACGACTGGATTTGAACCCACGTTGAACCCACGACCTTCGGATCGGAAGGCGGGGCCGCTACCACTAGACCACCAATGCTCTCTTAAGAGTGGTTTTAAAATACGTCAACAAGCAAGTATCCCACCTGATGTTGAGCGGTCACCTTTGCTTTCAACAGTTGCATTACTTATCTCCTCTTTTGTTTGGTTTGTGACCGAGGCCTTAGGCGGCCTCACAAGTTATATTAGTAGATTTTGACCCACTATCTAATGATAACTTACGTACTTATGTACTTACAGCCGTTCAATTATGATGGAGGCCTTAGGTCAGCCTTTAAGAACTTGATTTGTCGACTAGTTAATAATAACTTATAACCCGTCGTTAAGAGATGACGGAGGCCTAAAGGCGGCCTTAAGGATTTGTTAACTATTAGAGTTGGCACTAGCTTATAGGAACTTCGCGTGCAATCCTACTCAGGTACTTACTGAAGCACCCATGCCCGATGAACACTATTTAAGGCCGCCTTAAGGCCTCCATTATCTCCTTGCGAATGTGAGTAGGTAAAGTATAACATGTGACCTAGTGCCAACTCTGGTAGTAATCAAATCTTTAAGGCCGCCTTAAGGCCGCCATCATCAACTAACAGATGTAAGTAGGCTTAGCTAAAGTAAGTTATTGTTAGACAAATGACAAATCTAGTACTTGATAAAGCTTTAAGGCCGCCTTAAGGCCTCCATCATCACTTTACGACTGAAAGTAGCCTAGTAATTTCGTACGAGTTAGTGTCCCACTCTTGTACTCGATGAAATAATTGTAAGGCCGCCTTGAGGCCTCTGCTAACGCCTAGCAATTGCAAGAAAGTAAAGTGGGTTCCAATGAGCTTGTGCCAACTCTGATACTTAACGAAACTGTTAGGCCGCCTTAAGGCCTCCGCTAACGACTATAAGTGGAAAAATATGTTCTTGTGAGCTAGTACCAACTCCGGTACTTAACAAATATGTAAGGCCGCCTTTAGGCCTCTGCCAACATAACGACCGACTGTAAGTACCTGTTTAGGCCGCCCCTAGGGTCTGGGTCACGAACGTGTGATGAAAGAATTAATGCAATTATCCAAGCCAAAGGTGACCACCCAACATCAGGTGGGCTATCTGCTTGCAAATTCGATAACCTATTAGCGTCGAGTGACGTTAATTCCGGAGTAAACTACTGTCTACTGTCTCTTTGTTTTTGAAATGAATAATTATACATCTGATGTACCTATTACCTATTACATTTACTTTAATTTCGGAATAAATAAATGAAAAACAAAATTATGTTATCACGTTGTTTTTCAATGACTTACCGGAATAGATAATTACTCATAATATCTCTTGACCAGGCCTCGGGATAATACGCGATGTGTTTTCCCGGAGGAATATTTTCGATTGGGTATTTCCCCGAAATTATCAAATTTCTTCAAACTTATTTGGGTTTTACCGGATAGAGAATTTTGTAGTCTTCTTCTTCTTATCGTGTCACTGATTCTTTCGAACCAAGTGTGGTGAAAGGTGTAGATAGATAGATAACACTTTATTGTACACCACAAGAATAGGACATTACACATAACGAAAAACTAAAACTATAGCGAAGCACAATGAGCGGTCTTATCGCTATGAGCGATCTCTTCCAGACAACAGGACACACAGGACAGGTGTATTTTGTAGTTATTTTGGATTATTGCTTGATTCAGCTTGCGTGTTTCTCTTATAATATCGTTGAAGTAGAGCTTCAGTAGAGCTTTGTGTGTGCTTATTTCTACCGGCAAGTAGCGTTTCTGCTGTTCGATTTGAAGGGTGTGGGTGAAATTACAGGCACGTGAGGCTACGTGCGTGACCTACGAGGCAATGCTTTGCTAAAGGTGATGGTTACAACTTAACTTCAGGTGGGCCTATCTATCAAAAAATACAAAACGGCGGCTGGTCTGTGGATCCTAGGTAAGTAAGTTTTTGTTAGCACGTCGAGAAATCGAATACTTTTAAGGCCGCCCTAAGGCCTCCGTTATCACTTAACGAATGAAAGTAGGCTAGTTATTGCTACGAGCTAGTGCTCATCAGCTCTTGTACTTGATGTAATAATTGTAAGGCCGCCTTAAGGCTTCCGCTATCGCCTAGCGATTGCAAGTAGGTAAAGTGATATCATGTGACCTAGTGCCAACTCCGTTAGTAAAGGAATCTTTAAGGCCGCCTTAAGGCCTCCGCTAAAGCCAAGCGATTGCAAGAAGCTAAAGTGAGTTCCAATGAGCTTGTACCAACTCTGATACTTAACGAAACTGTTAGGCCCCCTAAAGGCCTCTGTTAACGACTGAAACTGAGAAAGTATGTTCCTGTGAGCTAGTACCAACTCTGGTACTTAACATATATGTAAGGCCGCCTTAAGGCCTCCGTTACATAGATATGTACGTTATAAAGTTTTTAGGGCGCCTTAAGACCTCCGTCACCACTTTATGACTGGACACTTCCAGTCATAAAGTAGTGACGGAGGTCTTAAGGCGCCCACTGGTAAGTATAAGTTTCTATTCTACGAGATCGTGGCCAACTCTGTTCTTTAACGAAGTTTTCAGGCCGCCCTTAGGCCTCGGTTACAAAATGTATTAGATAAAATAGGTAATGCAACTTTTTTGGGGAAAAATTACCGTTCAACATCAGGTGGGTCATCCGCTGAATAACAACTTTATATGATTATCTATAATTGCATCGAGTGACGTCAGTTCCGGAGTAAAAATCAAATTCTGACGACGTCTCTTATCACTTTTTGAATTAAATAAGATAGTTATTGAGGACAAGTGACCGGAATAGTTAACTACTCCTACCACGTGACCAGGCCACGTGAGTTGCAAGTGACGTATTTTCCCAAATGAGTGATGTCCGTAGGTACTTACGCATTAAAGTACCTTAAAAATGGTCGAGCTTTGGCAGATTTTACTGGATTTTACGAATACGTAATACCTAATATTAGACAATGAGTCATCTTGTTTGCTCCAACTTAATATATAGGATAATAACAATTGAGAGCACTGGTGGCCTAGTGGTAGCGACTTCTAATGATCCTTAGGTTGTGGGTTCAAGTTCGTGTTGAAGTTTTCTGTGTAAAATTTGTATGTGCGTACTACACTATGCCAGTACTCACGAAAAGGTGAAAGAAAAGCTTCCATTTTCGCTTAATATAAATAGGCAAGTTAGAATTAGTTAGTATCCAACTCTAGCAACTCAACAAATTTGTTAGGCCGCATTAGGGCCTCCGCTATCACCTAGCGATTCCAAGTAGGAAAAGTGAGTTCATGTGACCTAGTGGCAACTCTGATAGTTAGCAAATATTTTAGGCCGCCTTAAGGCCTCCACTATCGTCTAGCGATTGCAAGGAGGTAAAGTGAGTTAATGTGACCTAGTTGCCAACTCTGGTAGTTTACAAATTTTCTAGGCCGCCTTAAGGCCTCCACTATTGCCTAGCGATTGCAAGTAGGTAAAGGTTGTCATATGAGTTAGTACCAACTCTGCTAGTTAACAAATTCTTAAGGCCGCCCTAAGGCCTCCGTCATAATTCTACGGCAGTAACACATAGGTATACGTACTCGTAAGTTTTTATTAGATAGTGGCCAAATCTACTAATGGAAGTTGTAAGGCCGCAGTAGGCCTCGGTCACATACACAACAAGAGAGGAGATAAGTAATGCAACTGTGTAAGGCATAGGTGACCGCTCACCATCAGGTGGACTACTTGCTTGTTGACGTGTTTTGAAACCACTCTCTAAAAATCTTTTAACGTAGAGCGACAACAGAAGTTCCGGAGTAAACATCAAATCCTCATTATCTATTATCACTATATTTTTTTATAATATAAGGACGTTATTGAGTTTGCATCCACTCATTCAAGAAAACCAGTGACATCATGGCCTGGTAATAGGAGTATTTTTATATTCTGGTCAGCTATTCAAAAACAAAGTGATAGGTAATTAGGCTTTCCATCCGACGATTTGTTTGTGCAAACCCATTATCGTAACGCGCGGCGCGGGCCGAATGGATGCCGACCCCGCGGTCACGACACGTGGGGGAAACCGGCGATAAGCCAAAACATTGACCAGCGAATCAGCTCTTTACGCACACTTCACCGGCGGCGCCCGCGCAGTTCACAGTGCCAGTGATCACTCCTCACTCGATCTCTCAACGCATATGTGGTGTCTGCGAAAATCTTATAAAATAAAATAACCTATTCTCATTTTTGTTAAGTAAATCAAAGTGTTCGGTTACCTATAGCTTGTAAATAAATTGTAGTGTAACTAAGCACTTCAGAATAAAATAATCTTGTGGAAAAAGCGCCGAATACTATCTTTAAAATCCAGGTAAGTCAGTCTCGAAATTTATAACGCCATTTCTAAAATGGGGAGGCCTCTCCTGGGCCTGGAAATAAATATAAAATGTATACAACGTATGCATAACATACCCTGTATATAATATTTATATGCTAGTATTTTTTGAATTCATAATATCTTTTGAATAGGATGTCTGGTTTCAATAATTCAAAAAGAAATCGACTAATATTGAAACATTCCTGAATACGAAATAATTTATTTTCATGGTTCATAAACAAAGAAAGATTTATAAAAAAAAAAACAGAACATAGTCTGAATTTAGTCGGCATTTTTATTGGACACTTGGTCTCGCTGATTTTTTTTAGATATTGACATGTTCTTCTCTAGATTCTAAAACATTTTTTTGTTTTATATTGAATAATTTCCGCAGCGCACGCGATTAAACATTTTTATGTCATTTTTTAACATTTTGGGTTACAATGATCAAGTTTTAGTAGATAATAGCACTATTTTTTTTGTATAAATAATCAACATACCTTTTGTCTTGCAAAAGTAATGCAGCATTATGATGATGAAATGGGTTTTGAAATCAGTCCAGGCAGGCAGTGGTTTAGTTTATTTATTACATACAAGAATACTTTCCCCTTAATAATATAAGTGTAGATTGAGGTAGACCTGTTACGGCGCTAAGTTTTTTAAATGCCTATGTGTTTCATGTAAACCATTAATCAATATAAATAGAAGGCAGTTTATTTATAACAAGCTTTCATCATCATCATTATCAGCCTGAAGGAGTCCACTGCTGGACATAGGCCTCCCCTACACATTTCCAGGAAGAACGATTCAGAGCTCTTTCCATCCATCGACTTCTCGCGATCTTAACAATGTCGTCGGTCCATCTGGTAGGTGGGTGCCCTAAGTTTGTCTTGGTGTTATATTGTATTCTATGCATGCATTTACAAAAAAAAGTATTTAAGTATAGTGTCAGCTATTTGGTTCACATAGTACAAGCTCTGCTTAGTTTGGGGCTAAAAAGTGTTATGTGGATTATCCGCATTATTTATTTAAATATATTAATTTAGGATTTATTTTTTTCTTTTTCATTGTAATTTCACTTTTATATTTTGTATTTGTTTATGGTTAGATCTATCTATCTAATATTCCTTTTCCTTTTTTTCAGATGGCTGAAATAAGGATGTATGAGTACTATGTGATAAAGTTTTTGAACAAAACCCCTAATGGGATTTTGCATACGTGTGTGCCTCGCTCGTGGATAATTTATTGTGAAGAAACTACCATATTGGTTGCATTTCCTGAAGAAGACCCCCAATTAACACTGAGACGTATAGTAAATGGAGAAAGCAAGGGTATGGATTGGAGAACTTTCAAGGCAGTTGTGTTATACGGAGCAGGTTTGTAAATCCACTTTTCATTACTCATACTCGGAGAGTAGGTCGGAAGTTGCCGGAGAAGTGGGTTGAAAGTAGTATGTTTCAAGCCTAGGAAAATCGTTTTGAACTGACAGCTGTTAATCATAAAAAAAAGGTATTTTTCATTTTCCAACTTTTTAAACAGCCACTCAATCATAACACGATGTTAAATTGAAATAAGAAAGATTATTAGTGATTTTATTTTAATTTAGTTTCAACTAGGTAGGTATTTTTCAAAATAACATAAATTTGGGCAAAATATATTTATTTTTAATGATGAAAGTAAAAAATAAAGGCTGAATAGCTGGCCGGCCACATATTTTTTTTTTTTATACGAAATAGGCATGAAAGCGGCAATCCAATCTTCATTTTCCTCTCATAAAGCTCCATAAATTTCAATATAGTAGGCTACAGAATAGTTGAATAATTGGCCGTATTTTTTTCCACAGATAATTATGTGAAGGGGCTATTTTGGATGACATATGTTGACATGACAAGATATCAGCCTATGTCGGGAAATACTTCAGCTAAGAAGAACACTGGTGTGTATATTTTTCAACGTCATTATTGATTCGATAAGCGCGGATTTTCCTAGGAAGAGGGATACAATTTTAGGAATTTAAGGTTGTTCCCATTGCACGACCTTAAAAGATTTATACCTTTCTCATACTTTCTTATCACGTTATGCATAGGTGCGAATGAATAATAACAAATAATTATCAATCAGCTACAACTTGAGCTGTAATTTTTTTGCAAAGCTAATTGACGGAGTTCTTGAGTACAACTTTGTAGTGATATACAGAAAAAATACATTTATTTATATAAATAAACTTAATAATTGTATAAACAAATAGCAAACATACATTTATTAAAATATGGTCATGATATGGATGTTAAGACTTGGAGGAGTTTGAACCCACAATCGACAGAGCACAAGCCAGAACTGCTACTTATTAAACAATTGGGCATAATATCATGTCATGATACACATGTCGTGATAAGATGTCTTCGGCTGATTTTTTTAAATCAATTTTGTATATTTTTGTTCAAGGTTCAAAGCCCTCTCGTCAGCCTACCGGAAAACCTTTGAATGAGCAAAGTAGGACACCAATTATATCATTAGTTGACTCAGATGAAGATGAAGAAGAGAGGCCTCAAAAAAAAGTGCCCACCAGAAGATCCAATTATCCAACGCTAGTCGTGAACGTTAATCTTGGAAATGATACAACTAAATTATCAGTAGCTCATCCCAATTCAGAATCTCACGTTCTTGTTCATGAAAATACTGAGAAAAACTCTGTTACTATCTTTGAAAAAAAAGAAAGTGTTACGGAAACTTTGGCAATCTTAAGTGACGCTATAAATCATTTGAAAGAAATTCCTAACATGATAAAAGAAATTGAATTATGTAAATCAAAACTCGATGAAATAATAGAGTTCACTGCGTCTGATTCAAATAAAGTGACAGAAGAAACAAATGGCGATAAAATTATAAATAAAACAGTAAAAGATAAATCGGATGCTGATAAATATGTTAGTAAAAGGAAAAAAGATAAACATTTAAAAGAAAACGATGAAGTTCCTACGAAGAAACGAAAAGAAAACCTGTTTGGACTTCTCAAACGCAATCGAAATTTATCATTGTTGACTGTAAAGCACACGGAACCTTCACCGGAACTCGAGGAAATTATCCTGAACAGCCAAGTGTACATAGATAAAGTAAACTTTGAATATTATACACAAACTGCAAGTGATCATAAAACGCTGGCACGAAACTTAATGAATGAAATATTTACCGAGCAGGCATTGAAACTATGCACCCTATTTTCTAGCAAATTGAACACTAGACCTGCGTTAGATAAACATGCCGTTAAGGTAATTTTAAAATTTGTTAAGCTGCATGGACGCTGTAAAAATTGGAGTAAATACGATTCGACGTCTGTGATTAATAGTTTGAATATCAGACTTAACAATTTGCGTCAAAAAAAAAGACTGAAGCAAATTCCTGCTAAAATTGTTTAAAGAAAACTGAAAATCATTTTTTTCCGTCTTTATTTTGTATACAAGGAGTTGATGAAACAAGCACATGCATGGCCCACCTGATGTTAAGCACATTTTGGATCAAAGCAACATAGCTTATACCTGAGGATGGTTACATAATATAAGTTTAATTATGTTGATTTCTGTCATGATTGTCATTCTTTTCATTTTCATCTTGGGCTAGTAATCTCATACTTTTAATATTTTTACAAGTAATCTGAATGATTGCGTTAACATTTATTTTGTCTAATTAGTTTATAGAAGAAATAAAGCTCTTTTTATTTTAATTCTGTTTAATATATTTCTTGCAATGACATGATTCGTCGTTATCATCATCATCATCAACCTTTTGCAGTCACTGCTGGACATAGGTCTCTCCCATGGCGCGCCACTCAGCCCGGTTTTTGGCTCTTCCCATCCAGTTACATGAGCTGTGGTCTACCATTCTGAAAGAGAGACAAGGATTTTTTTTCTATTCCTTGTGTTTTTGTGTATCAATAAATACAATTATTAGACAATCCACATAATACTATCTATCCCTAAAAAAAGCCGACCTTGAGAACCTATAGCTAGGAATCTAGCTTGGGTACTAAGACTTGTCATAAAACAGTATCTATGAGTTATTCGTAGAGTATGATAGGGAAGGTGTCGGGCTCAAATCCCACAAAGCTTTTAACTTTTGACATTATGAATCTTAATTATTATTAAAAAAACTGGGTTTTTGACATCCATCTTCCAAATATAAAAAGTGCGAAAGTCATAAAACACAATGCGTGATATATATAATTTACTAAACTTTTCGGAGCATTAGGAATAGAACTACTAGTTACAATGTAACTAGTAGTGGTTCATGTGGTTTACTCTGCTAGTCTGTAGTAAGAAAGCGTAGGCCGTAGCGCTACATCGTAGCACTACGCTACGATGCTGTAGCGGCTACAACATCGTAGCAAGTATAAGCTACGCGATTTCGAACTACAAACTGTTTGAGGCCCGGCCACACAAGGCAATAACACAGCTGTCTGCGAAAACACCACGCAAATATTTGTTCTCGGTGGGGATCGAACCCACGACTTACGGTGCAGAAGGCAGAGCTAAGAGTACTACCAACTGAGCTGACAGGTCAGTCAGCTCATTGGTAATAGCTCTGCCTGTACCTAGTTTCTTATACATAAGCTCAATAGTCAATTCCGTCATGATTGTGTGCCTCAAACAAACACGGTCTAGAATCGCAGAGGCTTCGCAAACCAATCGATAGCAGAGTACCAGATGGACACAATACAAGCGCGGTGAACCGAAGCGGCAAGATCAAACGGATCCTTTGATGTGCCGTCGAGCGCAATCTGACCACACGGTTGACGATGAAATTGGGTGAAGTATCATAATTATTATTAAATACCTCGGGTTCGATTCTTGTGGCTCAACGTCTCTATCAGATATTTCTAGCGTGCCTGGTCTATAGAAGAAGCAAAACACAAGCCGTGGTTTCGAGTTATTGAGCACAATTTTTTTTATAAATTGCGGACAATACACTCAACACTATCTATAGCCCCAAATTATGCAGAGCTTGTACTATCGGAACCAGATAGCTGATATAATACTTAAACATTTTTTTAATACTTGCTAAGACAGAACTGAGTAACTCCGAAACTGTCGTCACTCTACGCTGATAGATCTTCAAAGAGTGATTTAGAAAGACGTAATGAAACCAGCAAGTAGCCCACCTGATATTGAGCGGTCACCTTTGCCTTAGAGAGTTGCATTATTTATCTTACTTAACACACAAGATTTGGCCACTAGCTAATAATAACTTACGTACCTAAGTACATCCAGCCGTTAAATTATGACCGAGGCCTTAGGGCGGCCTAACAGATTTTTTAACTACTTAATTTGTTGACTAGCTAATAATAACTTATAACCAGCCGTCAGTGATGACGGAGGCCTTAAGGCGACCTTAAGGGTTTTTTAACTAGCAGAGTTGGCACTAGCTCATAATCATGAATTTACTTTACCTACTTACGATCGCTGGACAATAGCGGAGGCCTTAAGGCGGCCTTAAATATTTGTTTTCTACCAGAGTTATCACAAGGTCACATGAACTCACTTTACCTACTTACAATCGGTAGACAATAGCGGAGGCCTTAAGGCGGCCATAAATATTTGTTTACTACCAGAGTTATCACAAGGACACATGAACTCACTTTACCTACTTACAATCGCTGGACAATAGCGGAAGCCTTAAGGCGGCCTTAAATACTTGTTTACTACCAGAGTTATCACAAGGTCACATGAACTCACTTTACCTACTTACAATCGGTAGACAATAGCGGAGGCCTTAAGGCGGCCTTAAATATTTGTTTACTACCAGAGTTATCACAAGGACACATGAACTCACTTTACCTACTTACAATCGGTGGACAATAGCGGAGGCCTTAAGGCGGCCTTAAATATTTGTTTACTATCAGAGTTATCACAAGGACACATGAACTCACTTTACCTACTTACAATCGGTGGACAATAGCGGAGGCCTTATGGCGGCCTTCAATATTTGTTTACTAACAGAGTTAGCATAAGGTCACATAAACTCACTTTACCTGCTTTCAATCGCTAGGTGAAAGTGGAGGACTTAAAGAATTGATTACTACCAGTGATGGCACAGCTCATAGGAACTCATTTTACCTTTAGGGAGGCATTAGTTTCCTACTTATAAGCCTAACATTTTCAAGAGTTCGTTACTAAATGATAATAATTTACCTAATATATTTACAGAGGCCTACCTTGAGTGAAAACGGATTTTTTTTCACCTTTTCAGAGTACTGGCATAGTGTACAATGCACATAAAATGTTTACACAGAAAAACTTATGCAATGCAAAAACGAATTTGAACCAACTACTTAAGAATCAGTAGGCGGAGTCGCTACCACTAGGCCACCAGTGCTCTCAATTGTTATTATCCTATATAGTTAGTTGGAGCAAAAAAGATGACTCATTGTCTATTAATAGGTATTACGTATTCGTAAAATGCGTACGTGACGGCATAATACAATCGCTAAACGTTAACGGAGTCCAAAAGGTGGCCTGATAGTTTTGTTATAGACCTACCATATTAAGCCACCAGCTCATTAAGAATTTATTTACATATTTATTACAGTTTTAAACCTTCCTAAAGGCCTCTGACATCACTGATGATGGAGGCTTTAAGGCGAAGACAACCATCGATGCACTTCTCTCTCGCACAATGATTATTGAACCCTTTCAAAAATATAAAACCATGCATTAAACTTATTTATACTGTCTTGTATGCAATCCGATTGTACGTACACAGTTGTGCCTTGCGTTCTGCGGTGGTGATCAGAGAAACGCTGCCGAGTATGTCAGTGATATTTGACAGCGTTTTGCTGATCGCCATTGCCATCACCTGGATGTGCGCGGGCCTTGAAGCAAAAAAATATTGAGTTGAAGTGTGTCTCAAAGAGTCTCCTTTCATGCACCGTGTTTCCATATTTTTAGGACATTTTTGTTTCATGCCGATGTTTTCTTTCACCTATTAAGAGCCATTAGAGCACTATGCCATTACTCTAGAACTATGACGCCTATTGTTTTTACAAATAGTTGTTAGGTTTTTATGTACCATTGTCTTTGTTCTTATGTATTTGTGAGCAATAAAGTATTTTCTATCTATCTATCTATGACTACTAACTACTCTAACTATACAAATGAGTGAAAGAATAAATAAATTGCAAGGTTCTCTGCCTCACTAACCGAATGATAGTTTTCCTGTAAACATTAAATAAAACAAGAATAAATTATAAAAGCTGTTTTATTTTGCTTGACTTAAAAATAACTTAGCCTGCTGTTCACAGTATTGAAACTAAATTAAAAATAATTGAAGTTAGTACAAAAAAGCATGCAAAATAGTAGTTTTAAAATAGAGGGTTTACATGGAGGCAGGGAGACATTCATTTCTAATTAACATTGAACCATAACGCCATATTTAAATCGAATCATTTTCATTTTCCTGTGTAAAGTACCGAAGATAAGATGAGGGTCAACTTCCCAACCACGCTGGAGTCCAAACTCGAAAATGAAACATAACAGGGCCGTACATGCACGCTTATCTAATTCTGGCCTTACATTATAGCCATCTTTAATAGAATCCTGGGCTGTTTCACTCATTGTTAAACAAACACTCAGTGCTTGTCTGTTGAAGACTCCTGGTAGAAGTCGTCGTGCTAATGATTTACAATCTTTTGATGCATACTTAGAGTACTGAAGGTCGCCGTAGCTGACATATATACCACTTAGAGGCATAAGTTCTACAAGTCCTGGTAAATTGGTTTTATACTTCAAAGTCCATTTTATTTTATTTTATTTTATTTATTAAGTTGCACCAACAAAATGAACACCAACAGTATCTTAAGGTCTAAATACAATATCTAGTATGCTAAATGTCACCTCAATTATAGGAGCAAACGACATTTTAATTATCAACGACAATAACATTATAGTATTTAAAACAAGATAATCAAAGTTTAGAATAAAAGATGCTAACATTAAGAATATAAATTAAAGGTCAAAAAATTAATTAAGTAGGTACACTAAATTCAAATCTGGTTAAAAAAAAAAACAATTAATTTTATAAAAAAATACAAGTTAAAAACAAAATACATAGGTACAAAAGTTACAGAGTGTCAGTAGAATTAAAAATTAAGATTAATTTTTGCTTAAAAGTAAACATGCTATCCGAAAAAATATCTATTTCTTTAATTTGGTCAGTTGTAAGAATATCAGTGTTGTGACTAGCATTATATTTTTTTTGTATTCTATTTAATGGGGCAAAGTGACCTAGGTTTGAACGAGCGGGTTTTCCGACAAATGGGGTATATTTTTTTAATCTAGGCATGAACTTTGGAATATTTATTTGAATCTGAGATAAAAGACAGGCAGTATCAGTAATGCAGTTAACCAATTTATAAAGAAACATGCCATCATGCACCAGCCTGCGGGTGCGAAGGGATTGTAAATTGAAATAACGTAGTCGATCCTCATAACTCGGTAATTTCTTTGCCAAATTACAGCTGTATGACAAGTGCCACAGAAACCTTTTCTGAACACTCTCTAGTCGCTTGATATAGATATCGTAATGGGGGTTCCAGACCACACTGCAGTATTCCAGGGAGCTACGCACTAAAGCATTGTAAACTGTGATCTTAGTGAAAGGTTTTTTGAACTCCTTACAATTTCGCAAAACAAATCCCAAAGTCCTGAAGGCTTTCTTAGCAATATTGTCAATATGAATATTGAATCGAAGCTTATTGTCGATAGTGACTCCCAGATCTCGAACACGATTTACCTCTAATAATGGTTCGCCATTTATATAGTAAAGCCTTGGAGGCACAATATTTTTCCTAGTAAATCGAACCACATAGCACTTGTCACAGTTCAAAGCCATGCCATTTAAGCCACACCATGAAGTCAAACTATCCAAGTCATTTTGTAATAGACTTGCTTCATCAGTGGAATTAACTCTTTTAAAGAACTTTAAATCATCCGCAAACATATAAAACTTAGAGTTTGAAAAACATTTACCAATGTCATTAATAAATATATTAAAAAGTAAAGGACCCAAATGGGAGCCCTGAGGGACCCCTGAAAGAGCAGCAAAAGGCTGCGAAGAGTGACCACCCACTACAACCACAGACCTCCTATCTGTCAAGTAAGACCTGCACCAGTTTAGAAAAATACCAGCTATTCCAGACATTGAAAGTTTTTGCAACAATAAATCGTGATTTACCTTGTCGAAGGCCTTGCTAAAGTCAGTGTAAATTGCGTCTACTATTTGACCATGATCTATTTCTTCAGCAAGATCCTCGACAAAGGATGTCAAGTTAGTCGTTGTAGATCTCGCTTTAATAAAGCCATGCTGTTCCGGTACAATAATTCGTTTAGTATGCCAGGATATTACGGGATACACCAACATCTCAAAAACTTTTGCAAAGACTGTAATTAACGATATCGGCCTGTAGTTTTTGACCTTGCTAGTGTCACCACTCTTAAATAATGGTAAGATAAGGGCTTCCTTCCAAGCCCTTGGGAAAACTCCAGAGCGCAGAGATTCATTAAATATAATAAATAGTGGGTCTACCAATGCACTGGCACACTTCACGACAAATAAAGACGGTATCCCATCAGAGCCGGCTCCTTTCCTAGAATCAAGTCTTTTTAAAACCCTATAGATCTGGTCCTTGGTTACAGAGATAGAAGTCAGGTAATTGGTAATAGTAGGTTCTTGTGATTCGAGGGCAGTAGCGATATAGTCGGAGTTGTAAACTGAAGAAAATTGAGTTGCGAAAAGGTCACAGATATCTGAGCCGCTGCTAGCATTAACATCATTGAAAGACATCTGGGCAGGAAAAGTACTACTACCGCCTCTCTTATGCTTAACAAAAGACCATATCAATTTAGGATTGGATGCCAGTGATGACTCTAAGTGCCCGAGATACCTTACATAATTAGCTTCGTGTAGTTTTGCAAATCGTTCTCTCAATAGCTCAAATGTCATCTCGTCTCGTGGGTTGCCATATTTACGAAATTTTAATCTGAATTTAAGTTTTTCTTTAAGCAATCTAATCAATGCTGTGGAGAACCAAGCAGGATACTTATTATTATTACGGGGTCTCGATTTGGGTACATGTTTTTTTATAATTGATCGAAGTTTGTCATAGAAAACAGTGACCATATCGTCCACAGTATATGTATTTAATTCGTCTGTCCAATTAACACTGTTTAGATCACCTATGATTTTCTCATAGTCAGCCTTATAAAAATGATATTTGAAATCGCATTTTGTCAGTAAACATTTCGGGCACTCAAGAGCAACACTAAACTGCAGCGGAGGGTGAAGAAGGTCGACAATAGAAAGAGGATTGGCAATAACCTTCAGTTGGGAAATAGCTAGAGAACTCAGAATTAGATCCAAAATTTTATTCTGGTTGTTTGAAACGAAATTGTATTGAGCGAGGCTATTAAGTGACATAAAGTCAATCAGCATGCCATGTAACACACTATTCGATTGTTCACCCAATAGCTCAAGAGTTTCCGTTTTCTTCCAAGTTATACTGCTCATATTAAAATCTCCAATGATAATAGTATCACCATTATGATTTTCCAGAGTGCGGTTTGCGTTATTAAAAAATCTTTCAAGTATGTGCAGTTTAACAGGGGGCGGTAAGTAAACACCACAAATGTATAAATCCTTAATTATTTTTTCAGTATTTTGTACTTCTAACTTGACCCAGAGATCCTCACAATCCGTCTCGCTGTCGAACAAACGATATGACTTAAAACGCTTCGAGACTGCTATCAGTACACCTCCTCCTTCTCTTTTACAGTGGAACCCACGACTCTCTCGATCACGCCTGTATAGAACGTACCGGTCGTCAAATAATTCATTGTCGGAAATACCGCTGTTCAACCAAGTTTCTGTAAAAACAATAACATCAAAGTCACAACAGACAACGTTATTAAAAAGATTAACAGTTTTAGTCCTCAGGCCCCTAACATTTTGATAGCAGATGTTAAGATTAAATAGCGTGCCCTTAAGTAAAAAATGGCAAACTTAGCTATTTTATGACAAATGATTTAACGTATCTATACTCCTCACGTGTACATAGCTACTTTCTTCGTTTTTACGCATGTAGATACGCCCGTCGCGCACCCAGACGAATCTGTAGTTTAGTTCCTTCGCTTTGGAGCGGGCAGCGGCGTGGAGAGTCTTGTTCTCCGAAGTGAGGTGTTCCACAATGTAGATTGGGGTCCTCTTAGCGACGGCAATTCCCAGATGGCTAGAGTTCAGCTTGTCATTCTGGTTGTTTCTGTTAAACTTACTGGTCGCTGCCATAAACTCGTCACGAAGGCGCGGGCTACTAAATTTCACCAGAACTGAGCGCGGGCGAGGACTATCACTATTCATTTTAGCCAACCTCGTGCAGTAATGAATATTACTCTCACTTACGGGACATTTAATCAATTTACCCAGCTGCTGAACGGTGTTAACCAAGTTTTCCTGTTTATGCTCCGGGACGCATTGAATTTCAATGTTGGAGGAGCGTGACAGCTGATCCAACTGAGCTACTCGCGATGCCAGAGACGCGTTGCACGCCCGAAGAACTTCATTCTCCCTTCGAATGAGTTCAAGCGCTGAGGACTGTGCAGCTTGTTCAACCCTTACTTTTTCCAGTTCCTCATTAAAGTAAGACATCGATGTCTCCAGTCCAGAAACGGCTCCCCTCATCTCTTGCAGCTGCGGCATGAATTGGATTTTAAAAGAATTTTGTAGCTCTTCACGAATAATATCTCGGATGCTGCTAGCCGACAGGCATAAGCAACTAGCAGTGCTGCGTGGCTTGTTGCGTTGAGTAACGAACTCCGGCTGTGAAGAAGGTTCGGCACGTATCGGAGTGTTAGAGTTATCGCCCCCTTTTCTTTGTTTACTGCGACATAATACGCAGACCCAGTCCGCTTTGAATTCATTGGTCAATGCATCAAACTCTTTTTGGGAGAAATTCATACATAGGTGGT
Source organism: Thera britannica (assembly GCA_939531255.2). NCBI lineage: Eukaryota > Metazoa > Arthropoda > Insecta > Lepidoptera > Geometridae > Thera > Thera britannica. The sequence goes on from OW618050.2 coordinate 9,602,948, forward strand.
GGTAAATCGCTGGACAACGTGAGCAATGCAAAGACGATATGTTATTGAGTTTTTCCAAGCATCCAGCACACTCATCATAGGAAGCCATTATGTTGTATCACAGTTTTCGTAAATCCGTTTCGACAAGAACAAAATAGTCGTATAGTCTTGTAGGTAGCTTTGTGCTTCGTGTAGTGACAGCCGTACGAAAAGGTCGTAAGCGCCGCAGGTAGCGCGTCGCTTACGCGTTTGGGCCAACAGCGTTGGATGATGCGAACGGCAGATTTGTTTTTCGTGTTTAGGCACACAAAAACACGAATAATTGGTAAATTCACTTATTTCACACAATTATGATTAGCTCACTATATTCCTTAGCTTACTTTTAAGCTATAAACACCGATTGGCACTGTAAGAATTGAGATAATACTAGAATTTTTTAATTTAATATGGGAGCAACAAACTTTGTTATTGTGTCGGTTGTCGCGCGGACCAGATACTTCTGTTAAGTCCATCTAGTATCATGAGGATCATATTGCGTTGGTAGAACGAAACGCCATAAATTGTGTTTTTTTGGTGTATTGTTAGCAACGTCGACAGTATGTTGGTCTTCTTTGTTAGTATTTGTTCTCAATTTTACTTCAATGTGTCGTTCTTCAGTAATCTGTGCTGGGACTTCTGGTGTCAGGTTGCTCGAAAGAGATGGATTGGCTGCCAAGTGATTCAACATTTGCTGCTGAAAAATAACTCTAGGTTGCGTCTGCTGGTTTGATGACATTAAGTTTTGGGCAGCCATTGGTCTATCGGTAGACCCACTCCCAGATACATTTCCAGCGCAGTAAACGTTGTACATTGTCTGAACACAGATCCCCAGACGCGGATTTCACCTTGTATGAATCCACTATGGAAGATGTACTGCGTAAAATCTTTAACTGTAATAAAACCGTAATAATCTGTGGAGATTTTAATGTAGATATCCCGGTTCACCCTCTTTCTGAGAGGCTGTTAAATTTGTTTAAATGTTTTGACCTACACTGCTTGTTTCAAGATCCAACAAGGGTGACACTAACAACAGCCACCTGTCTTGACAATATTTTTAGCAGTCATGAGCCAGTTAGTAAATCGGTAGTTAGGCATTTTAGTTCAGATCACTACGGTCATAGCGCTAGATTTGCTTATAAAATTATAGATAAACACGAGATTTTCACCCACCGGCCTATCACAGAGAGCCGTATTAAAAAGTTTCAAACCAATATTGAACTGAAAGTGTCCCTCATGCCTTGTCTGACTGACCCGAATGACCTTTTCACCAACTTGTCAAATTTAATCAATGAAGAACATAAGGATACCTTTAAACTTAAAACATGTAAAGCTAGTATTAGTGTCGCGTTCGCTGACTGGGCCACCCCAGGTATTTACAAAAGTAGGAATACATTATATGAGCTATATGCTGCTAGGGAATCAATGCTTAATGACCCAGCATTTATTTTACATATTAAAAACTACTCTAAAGCATTTAAAAGAGCTTGTCACGCAGCAAAATCATTGCATATCAAAAGAAAAATTGAAAAATCCACAAATAAAATTAAAGCTACCTGGAAAATAGTCAATAATGAGACTGGCAAATCAAAACTCCGTAATAAAAAAATTCATTTGAAAGTAAACAATAATCTTTTGACAAATAATTTTGAAGTAGCCAACGCGTTTGATAGTTTCTTTTCCAGTATCCCTAAAGTAGTGACATCATCTTTAAATTCCTCGGCATCTGGTGCGATGGCATTGTTAGAGTCTAGTGTTAAAAAATGTAATAATATCTTTAGTTTTAAATACATTAATGCTGACAAAATCGTGAAGACATTTAAATCATTAAACATTAAAAATACTGAAGATTTATGGGGAATGTCTACAAAATTACTCAGCGCTATTATAACTGATATTGCACCATGCCTAGCGTATATTTTTAATAGGTGTGTTGATGAGGGTGTTTTTCCTGATTTAATGAAACCTAGTAAGCTCATTCCCCTGTTCAAATCTGGAAATGCAAGTGACCCTGCTAACTATAGACCTATCTCAGTATTGCCCACGCTAAGTAAAATCTTTGAGAAAGTTATTCTTACTCAGTTGTTATCACATTTTAACCTAAATGGGATACTTCATAGCCACCAGTTTGGATTTACGAAAGGTCGATCAACGACTGATGCCGGTATTCTACTCTTAAAGCACATATATGATGCCTGGGAAAACTCGCAAGACGCGATTGGGGTATTCTGCGATCTTTCCAAAGCTTTTGACTGTGTAAATCATGCTACATTAATATCTAAACTTAAACATTACGGCATTCTAAATCGCTCTATTGACCTAATACAATCATACTTGACTGATAGAGTCCTTAAAGTTGATGTGGGCGGTGAGAGATCTTCTGGGTCTATTATTGACATGGGGGTGCCACAAGGTTCGATATTAGGTCCTTTCTTGTTTCTAGTGTACGTAAATGACCTCCCTTTTTTGGTTAAAAAACTATGTGAAATAGTACTATTTGCTGACGATACCTCATTAATTTTTAAAGTCGATAGATTGAAGACTAATTACGATGACGTTAACGCATCTCTGTCGCAAATACTTAACTGGTTTAACGTTAATAATCTTTTACTGAATGCCAAGAAGACCAAGTGTATTAAATTTATCTTACCAAATGTGACTCTCCGGCCAACTAATATTATACTTAATGGAGAGTCACTTAACCTTGTAGATTCTACTATTTTCTTAGGACTTAATATTGACAAAAAATTGCAGTGGGGGCCACAAATCAAAGCACTTGCAGCTAGACTAAGTTCGGCTGCATATGCAGTTCGGACTATAAGATGGCTTACTGATGAAGCTACAGCTAGGCTAGTTTATTTCAGCTACTTCCATAGTGTTATGTCTTACGGTATCCTTCTCTGGGGGAAAGCAGCTGATATTCAAACTATATTTGTTTTACAAAAAAGGGCCATACGTGCCATATATAAAATGAAATCTCGAGACTCATTGAGAGAGCGATTTAAGGAAATTAATATCCTCACAGTAATTTCACAATATATATATGAAAACTTATTGTACACTCACAAACACATCTGTAGCTTTCAGAAAAATTGTGATTCACATAATATTAACACTAGAAATAAAAATAAACTTTATATTCCCAAATTTCGCCTGCAGAAGGTAAATGGGTCTTTTATGGGGAACACTGTACGCTTTTATAATAAACTTCCGGAAAATGCAACTAAGCTTCCTATTCGGAAGTTTAAAGCCTATGTTAAGAATAATTTAATAAAGAAAGCGTACTATACTCTAGATAGCTATATGAATGATAAAACTGCGTGGCCCAATGTCCCGGTCACTCTACCCATAGGAAGCTAACATGTCGATTTGCAATGTCTGTACCTACTATTTCGTATCTTATTTTTATATAAGCTGTGTAGATACTATAGTATAACTTTGAAGCGTAGCGTGTGCTGTCTTTGAAACTTTTGCTTTTGTATTATTGCATTGCATACGTCTGACTAAGTGAAGTGGCACCACACTGGAACTTCACTGCTATTATTTTAGACTATTTTTGATTTGTAAAAGGATCATATAAAAAAACAGTAGGAACCAAGACGTAGTTTGTTGCCTGTTCTTCTACGCTTGGTCGCGTGGAACTGGCACCTAGACTCACCTAGCTATAAGACGTTTCAAAGTGATTCTTGCATCGTAATGAATAAAAAATTATTGAGTTTGAGTTTGAGTTTGACACGTGCTTCACCAGAACTCATCTTCTGGCCTGAGTTCGTAACAGCATCGGAATTTGAAATAACCACATTATGCGTTTTACGCGTATTGTTGATTGCATTTTGATGATTTTCATTTATAAGTGTACTTTCACTCACTAGCAATGGCGGCGTTTTCTTTGTTACTCCTTGAAGGTTGAGTCTTTGCCTGTTGTGTTTCGGTTTAGTTGAGATGCAGATACGTAGTTTTGGTCTCTTCATTTTCCGTTGTGAGTCTTGCTGATTTGGTTGAGACTGCCTCTGGTGCGGAACCTCAGAAGTTTGATGCATTGAATTGGATGAGTCTGATAAAGTTTGTCTAATAGACGGAATCCTAATCCTGATACTACGAGAGTTCGGTCGGTGACCGTAGTTGTTGGTCTCTGTCGATCTTCTGTGTAGCTCATGTTCAAAGCTATTTTGATTGGTCGGTAGATATTGGTTTTGATGAGCGCGCGTGATATATTGTTCTATAGTTTGCAAGCTTTGCTGTCCATCTAATCGTTTGGTGAAACTAAGGTGCTGATTAGTTGCGTCTAAAAGATTTTGTGAAGCAGATAAAATATTGTCGGCAACAACTTTCCATGCATTGACATCAGAAACATCTAGAGTTTTTCTTATATTTTCTTTAGATGCATGCTGAATTTTCGGAAAGCTATTTACGATGCTATAAAACAAAGAGTGCATTTCTTGTGCTTGTTGGTCATTTTCTGATTGATTCTGAGTAACTACTAATGATTTTTCTTCCACTGAGCGCATTGATAAAGCTCCGGTCGGTGGGTTGTGCGCGGCGATGGTCGAAACTCTTTCAAAACTCATGGGGCGTATCATTTTTTCAATTGGTTCTTGAATTGGTACTAAACGCCGTGCCCCTTCCATGTGTCTGTATAGATTAGCAGACATTTTTAATGAGTTAAGCTTAGTATCAACGTCCATAGATGGTATATTCATATTCAGCTCTTGCTTTGGTACAGATTTTTGTAAGTTTTCATCTGTGTGCTGAGAGGAACTGGATTGATAGTAGGATGAAGCACCAGAAGTTTCTCTTGTCTGAACACATTTCATTGATTGTTTGTCTTGGATGATATGCTCCCTTTTTGAACATCCAGCCTCGTTGACAACAGTGCTAGACAACGACGGAGCAGCTTCATCCAGTTTCAACCGCTTTCCACCAAGTCGTTTCTTCGGTTCTGACAATGCTGGTCGCTTCATTGATATATTCAGCAGTGGTTCCCGAGGATTATCATTTAAATTCGAGGAATGACTTTGATTGGCGATGCGCAATCTCCTGTTCAACGTTAACCTTGGTTGCGTACCTGAAAAATATTTTCTTTTTTACTATTATGAAAGTTTGCAGTATGTGGTAATCAAAAGGTACTGAATTACAATGTTTATTAAATCGCAAAGACTAAACAAAGTACCCATATTATTTTAATCTTACGTGTTTTATTTGATTCAACTTCAACCAAAGGTCCATAGTCATTTCTTGCCACTATCCAAAACTCTGCATCACGGTAACTATCTGAAAAAAAAGAAAAAATCCTAATAGTTTCTGATCCTGAATTCTGCATTCTGAATCTAAGCATACTCCAAGCTTAACTTAAATAGACTTACTCATACATTGTTTTAGACTAACCTGTTTCATATGTGACGACGGCCATATAGCATCTCCATTCATCATCACATCTTTCCTTTCTCTTGACGCGATCTCTGGTATCATAAGGATCTTCGCCTTTAGGGTACGCAACAGAGGCTTTCTGATCTGACGCTCTGCGTGATTTAAGCCAAGAGCTCGGAACGCATACGTAGTTATAAATACCTTTAAAAGGTAATTCTATGAATTGGACAACATAGAATGCTCGTCTACTGCGTTCCATCTGAAACGGTTAAAAAAGTTTCGTAAACGTTAAGCTAGTCCTTATCATATTTTTTTTTAACAATAGTAGTTGTACCCTGATAACATTAACATTTAGCCAAGTAGGCTAATGATAAATTTTTCGTTGACTTAGTTTTATAGAATTAGTATAATAAATACTAATTCAAACATAAACGTTAAAATATTGGTAGGTAGTATAGTAGCCATGCCTAATAATGTTTCACTTATTCTATCGTCTCAACATTCCCCGAATATTTTGTTTACTGATATTGAGCATTGGTGGCCTTTTACGTGGGCTCTAATCCTAAGTTGTTTACCAATATTTTATTCTGTCCAAAAATGTATGCATCGATACTCATGGAAAACATTGTAAGGAAATTGGTGGTTCATTAGAGAATTAGTTCGAAAACATTATGTCAGGTGCACGAAGAGACCCACTTTGAGACACATTTGTAATAAATTCACCACACTAAGTACTTAAAAAGAACTGGCGTATTTTTAACAAAAAACGAATGATCTTACCTTTCTGGTGCTTGTATGCATTTTTTACGTATGAATTTAAATTATTTTCACCACAATCTTGTAAGTCACGCAATTTCTTTACTTAGTATTCGAATGTTTGATTTAAAAAATTTGAATGCGAAGTGCGACTACGCAGACTGGCATGCCGCCCAATACTACACAATCACTGTATAGGCAAGCCGCGCGCGTGCCGCTTTTGACGACGGATTGTGTGTGACGTAGACGCAAGGTAGAGTTCAATACCTACCTCATTTGAGATGACCCGTCACGAATCACTCACGTGGTCTGGCCACGTGTAGGAGTAGTTAACTATTCCGGTCTCTTGTCCTCAATAATGTTCTTTTTATATTTTAAAAATATAGTGATAACAGATAATCATGATTTAATGTTAACTGCGGAACTGTCGTAATTAGATCTTCGAAGAGTGGTCGGCAAATTTCGGCAATTTTTTTATCATCCGCACTTGATGTGCGGGCTGGTTTTTCCGCAAGTAGGCCGCTGGCGGGCCCTTTTTGCCTGACCCTTGACACGTATGTTGCTCGAATTTTTTTTAGGTTCTACGACACGCTGGTTTCCTCACGATGTTTTCCTTCACCAATTTGAGAGTACCTACTGGCATAGTGCACATATATTTTTCGATAGAAAAAACTCATTGGTACACGACTGGATTTGAACCCACGTTGAACCCACGACCTTCGGATCGGAAGGCGGGGCCGCTACCACTAGACCACCAATGCTCTCTTATGAGTGGTTTTAAAATACGTAAACAAGCAAGTATCCCACCTGATGTTGAGCGGTCACCTTTGATTTCAACAGTTACATTACTTATCTCCTCTTTTGTTTGTTTTTTGACCGAGGCCTAAGGCGGCCTCACAAGTTCTATTAGTGGATTTGACCCACTATTTAATGATAACTTACGTACTTATGTACTTACAGCCGTTCAATTATGATGGAGGCCTTAGGCCAGCCTTTAAGAACTTGATTTGTCGACTAGTTAATAATAACTTATAACCCGCCGTTAAGAGATGACGGAGGCCTAAAGGCGGCCTTAAGGATTTGTTAACTATTAGAGTTGGCACTAGCTTATAGGAACTCATTTTACCTACTTGCAATCGCTAGACGATTACGGAGGCCTTAAGGCGGCCTTAAATAGTGCTCACCGTGCATTAGGTGAGTACATGGCATTGTTGAGTCAGTTCGCGTGCAATCCTACTCAGGTACTTACTGAAGCACCCATGCCCGATGAGCACTATTTAAGGCCGCCTTAAGGCCTCCTTGCGAATATAAGTAGATATAGTAAAACACGTGAACTAGTGCCAACTCTGGTGGTTATCAAATCTTTAAGGCCGCCTTAAGGCCGCCATCACGGATGTAAGATGGCTTAAGTAAGTAAATTATTGTTAGACAAATGACAAATCTACTGCTTAACAAAGCTTTAAGGCCGCCCTAAGGCCTCCATCATCACTTTACGACTGAAAATAGCCAAGTCATTTCGTACGAGTTAGTGTCCAACTCTTGTACTCGATGAAATAATAGTAAGGCCGCCTTAAGGCCTCTGCTAACGCCTAGCAATTACAAGAAGGTAAAGTGAGTTCCTGTGAGCTTGTACCAACGCAGAAACATGACAAAACTGTTAGGCCGCCTTAAGGCCTCCGCCAACGATTCTAAGTGGGAAAGTCAGTTTCTATAAGCCACTAGCCAACTCTGGTACTTATCAAAGTTGTAAGGCCGCCTTAAGGTCTCTGTCATCAGCATCACATAACGAGCGACTATAAGTAGGTAAGTTATTATAAGTAGAGGCAAACTCTGGTACTAAACAAAGTTTTAAGGACACTAAGGCCGCCTTTAGGTCATGGAAGTGTGATGGAAGAAGTAATGCAAGTACATAAGGCAAAGGTGACCGCTCAACATCAGGTGGACAGCTCCGGAGTAAACATCAAATCCTGATAATGTCTACTATTTCTTTGTTTTTGTAATGAATAATTAAGAACGTTACTGAGGAAAAGTGAGCGGGATAGTTCGCTACTCCTATCACGTGGCCGATCACGTAAATCTGATGTAATATCTATTTTCTATTACATTTACTAAATAAATAAATAAATCGTTGGATGAAAAACAAAAATATGTTATCACGTTGTTTTTGAATGACCGTAATAGATATAACTCATATCTCTTGTCCAGGCCTCGGGATAATACGCGATGTGTTTTCCCGGAGGAATATTTTCGATTGGGTATTTCCCCGAAATTATCAAATTTCTTCAAACTTTTTTGGGTTTTACCGGATAGAGAATTTTGTAGTCTTCTTCTTCTTCTTATCGTGTCACTGATTCTTTCGAACCAAGTGTGGTGAAAGGTGTAGATAGATAGATAACACTTTATTGTACACCACAAGAATAGGCCATTACACATAACGAAAAACTAAAACTATAGCGAAGCACAATGGGCGGTCTTATCGCTATGAGCGATCTCTTCCAGACAACCACACACAGGACAGGTGTATTTTGTAGTTATTTTGGATTATTGCATGATTCAGCTTGCGTGTTTCTCTTATTATATCGTTGAAGTAGAGCTTCAGTAGAGCTTTGTGTGTGCTTATTTCTACCGGCAAGTAGCGTTTCTGCTGTTCGATTTGAAGGGTGTGGGTGAAATTACAGATACGTGAGGCTACGAGGCAATGCTTTGCTAAAGGTGATGGTTACAACTTAACTTCAGGTGGGCCTATCTATCAAAAAATACAAAACGGCGGCTGGTCTGCAGATCCTAGGTAAGTAAGTTATTGTTAGCACGTCTAGAAATCTAATACTTTTAAGGCCACCCTAAGGCCTCCGTTATCACTTAACGAATGAAAGTGGGCTAGTTATTGCTACGAGCTAGTGCTCATCAGCTCTTGTACTTGATGTAATAATTATAAGGCCACCTTAAGGCCTCCGCTATCGCCTAGCGATTGCAAGTAGTTAAAGTGAGTTCATGTGACCTAGTGCCAACTCCGTTAGTAAAGGAATCTTTAAGGCCGCCTTAAGGCCTCCGCTAAAGCCAAGCGATTGCAAGAAGCTAAAGTGAGTTCCAATGAGCTTGTACCAACTCTGATACTTAACGAAACTGTTAGGCCCCCTTAAGGCTTCTGTTAACGACTGAAACTGAGAAAGTATGTTCCTGTGAGCTAGTACCAACTCTGGTACTTAACATATATGTAAGGCCGCCTTAAGGCCTCCGTTACATAGATATGTACGTTAATTCTTATTATGAGCCAACTCCAACTCTGTTACGTTATAAAGTTTTTAGGGCGCCTTAAGACCTCCGTCACCACTTTATGACTGGACACTTCCAGTCATAAAGTGGTGACGGAGGTCTTAAGGCGCTCACTGGTAAGTATAAGTTTCTATTCTACGAGATCGTGGCCAACTCTGTTCTTTAACGAAGTTTTCAGGCCGCCCTTAGGCCTCGGTCACAAGTGTATTAGATAAAATAGGTAATGCAACTTTTTTAGGCAAAAATTACCGTTCAACATCAGGTGGGTCATCCGCTGAATAACAACTTTAAACGATTATCTATAATTGCATCGAGTGACGTCAGTTCCGGAGTAAAAATTAAATTCTGACGACGTCTATTATCACTTTTTGAATTAAATAAGATAGTTATTGAGGACAAGTGACCGGAATAGTTAACTACTCCTACCACGTGACCAGGCCACGTGAGTTGAAAGTGACGTATTTTCCCAAATGAGTGATGTCCGTAGGTACTTACGCATTAAAGTACCTTAAAAATGGTCGAGCTTTGGCAGATTTTACTGGATTTTACGAATACGTAATACCTAATAATAGACAATGAGTCATCTTGTTTGCTCCAACTTAATATAGGATAATAACAATTGAGAGCACTGGTGGCCTAGTGGTAGCGACTTCTAATGATCCTTAGGTTGTGGGTTCAAGTTCGTGTTGAAGTTTTCTGTGTAAAATTTGTATGTGCGTACTACACTATGCTAGTACTCCGAAAAGGTGAAAGAAAAGCTTCCATTTTCGCTTAATATAAATAGGCAAGTTAGAATTAGTTAGTATCCAACTCTAGCAACTCAACAAATTTGTTAGGCCGCCTTAAGGCCTCCACTATCGCCTAGCAATTGCAAGTAGGAAAAGTGAGTTCATGTGACCTAGTGGCAATTCTGATAGTTAGCAAATATTTTAGGCCGCCTTAAGGCCTCCACTATCGTCTAGCGATTGCAAGTAGGAAAAGTGAGTTCATGTGACCTAGTGGCAATTCTGATAGTTAGCAAATATTTTAGGCCGCCTTAAGGCCTCCACTATTGCCTAGCGATTGCAAGTAGGTAAAGGTTGTCATATGAGTTAGTACCAACTCTGCTAGTTAACAAATTCTTAAGGCCGCCCTAAGGCCTCCGTCATAATTTTACGGCAGTAAGCACATAGGTTTATGTAAGTTTTTATTAGATAGTGGCCAAATCTACTAATGGAAGTTGTAAGGCCGCAGTTGGCCTAGGTCACATTATACACAACAAGAGAGGTGATTAGTAATGCAAATGTGTAAGGCATAGGTGACCGCTCACCATTAGGTGGACTACTTGCTTGTTTACGTGTTTTGAAACCACTCTCTAAAAATCTTTTAACGTAGAGCGACAACAGAAGTTCCGGAGTAAACATCAAATCCTCATTATCTATTATCACTATATTTTTTTATAATGTAAGGACGTTATTGAGTTTGCATCCACTCATTCAAGAAAACCAGTGACATCATGGCCCGGTAATAGGAGTATTTTTATATTCGGGTCAGCTATTCAAAAACAAAGTGATAGGTAATTAGGCTTTCCATCCGACGATTTGTTTGTGCAAACCCATTATCGTAACGCGCGGCGCGGGCCGAATGGATGCCGACCCCGCGGTCACGACACGTGGGGGAAACCGGCGATAAGCCAAAACATTGACCAGCGAATCAGCTCTTTACGCACACTTCACCGGCGGCGCCCGCGCAGTTCACAGTGCCAGTGATCCTCACTCGATCTCTCAACGCAACTGTGGTGTCTGCGAAAATCTTATAAAATAAAATAACCTATTCTCATTTTTGTAAAGTAAATCAAAGTGATCGGTAACGTTAAGCTTCTAAATAAATTGTAGAGTAACTAAGCACTTCAGAATAAAATAATCTTGTGGAAAAAGCGCCGAATACTATCTTTAAAATCCAGGTAAGTCAGTCTCGAAATTTATAACGCCATTTCTAAAATGAAGAGGCCTCTCCTGGGCCTGGAAATAAAAATAAAATGTATACAACGTATGCATAACATACCCTGTATATAATATTTATATGCTAGTATTTTTTGAATTCATAATATCTTTTGAATAGGATGTCTGGTTTCAATAATTCAAAAAGAAATCGACTAATATTGAAACATTCCTGAATACGAAATAATTTATTTTCATGGTTCATAAACAAAGAAAGATTTATAAAAAAAAAACAGAACATAGTCTGAATTTGGTCGGCATTTTTATTGGACACTTGGTCTCGCTGATTTTTTTTAGATATTGACTTGTTCTTCTCTAGATTCTAAAACATTTTTTGTTTTATATTGAATAATTTCCACAGCGCACGCGATTAAACATTTTTATGTCATTTTTTTACATTTTGGGTTACAATGATCAAGTTTTAGTAGATAATATCACTATTTTTTTGTAGAAATAATAAACATACCCTATGTCTTGCAAAAGTAATGCAGCATTGTGATGGTGAAATAGTTTTTGAAATCAGTCCAGGCAGGCAGTGGTTTAGTTTATTTGTTACATACAAGAATACCAAAATACTTTCCCCTTAATAATATTAGTGTAGATTGAGGTAGACCTGTTACGGCGCTAAGTTTTTTAAATGCTTATGTGTTTCATGTAAACCATTAATCAATATAAATAGAAGGCAGTTAATTTATAACAAGCTTTCATCATCATCATTATCAGCCTGAAGAAGTCCACTGCTGGACATAGGCCTCCCTACACATTTCCAGGAAGAACGATTCTGAGCTCTTTCCATCCATCGACTTCTCGCGATCTTAACAATGTCGTCGGTCCATCTGGTAGGTGGGTGCCCTAAGTTTGCCTTGGTGTTATATTGTATTCTATGCATGCATTTACAAAAAAAAGTATTTAAGTATAGTGTCAGCTATTTGGTTCACATAGTACAAGCTCTGCTTAGTTTGGGGCTAGAAAGTGTTATGTGGATTATCCGCATTATTTATTTAAATATATTAATTTAGGATTTATTTTTTTCTTTTTCATTGTAGTTTCACTTTTATATTTTGTATTTGTTTATGGTTAGATCTATCTATCTAATATTCCTTTTCCTTTTTTTCAGATGGCTGAAATAAGGATGTATGAGTACTATGTGATAAAGTTTTTGAACAAAACCCCTAATGGGATTTTGCATACGTGTGTGCCTCGCTCGTGGATAATTTATTGTGAAGAAACTACTACATTGGTTGCATTTCCTGAAGAAGTCCCCCAATTAACACTGAGACGTATAGAAAATGGAGAAAGCAAGGGTTTGGATTGGAGAACTTTCGAGGCAGTTGTGTTATACGGAGCAGGTTTGTAAATCCACTTTTCATTACTCATACTCGGAGAGTAGGTCAAAGTTGCCGGAGAAGTGGGTTGAAAGTAGTATGTTTCAGGCCTAAGAAAATCATTTTCAACTGACAGCTGTTAATCATAAAAAATAGGTATTTTTAATTATCCAACTTTTTAAACAGCCACTCAATCATAACACGATGTTAAATTGAAATAAGAAAGATTTTTAGTGATTTTCTTTTAATTTAGTTTCAACTATGTACTTTTTAAAATAACATAAATTTGGGCAATATATATATTTTTTTTAATGACGAAAGTCAAAAATAAAGGCTGAATAGCTGGCCGGCCACATAAAAAAATAATTTATACAAAATAGGCGGAAAAGCGGCAATCCAATCTTCATTTGTTTTAGTTGTTGATTTTTGTAAAACTAGTAGTTCCCCCGAACTGAGATCTCGTGATGCGATCCAAATGCTCCGAAAAGTACATAGGTAGATGGTTTTTGAGAGAATTATACCTTTTTCCCCTCACGAAGCTCCATAAATCTCAATATAGTAGGCTACAGAATAGTTGAATAATTGAACCGTATTTTTTTCCACAGATAATTATAGGAAGGGGCTATTTTGGATGGCACATACTTTAGCTAAGAATAGCACTGGTGAGTATATTTTTCAACGTCATTATTGATTCGATAAGCGCGGATTTTTCTAGGAACAGGGATTTTCAGATTGTTCCCATTGCACGACCTTAGAAGATTTATACCTTTCTCATACTTTCTTATCACGATAAGCATAGGTGCGAATGAATCAAGTCATTATCAATCAGCAACAATTTGAGCTTTTTTTGCAAAGCTAATTGACGGAATTCTTGAGTACAACTTTGTAGTCATATCCAGAAAAAATACATTTATTCATATAAATAAACTTACAACAAATGATCTAGAGAGAGCTCAACTGATACAAATATACCTACCTGAAATAATATAATCACTGTATGTGTAATATAAACAAATAGCAAACATACATTAATTTAAATATGGTCATGATAAGGACGTTAAGTCTTGGGGGGATGAACCCACAATCGACAGCGCACAAGCCAGAACTGCTACTTATTAAACAATTGGGCATAATATCATGTCATGATACACATGTCGTGATAAGATATGTCTTCGGCTGATTTTTTTTAATCAATTTTGTATATTTTTGTTCAAGGTCCAAAGCTCTATCCTCAGCCTACCGAAAAACCTTTGAATGAGCAAAGTAGGACACCAATTATATCATTAGTTGACTCAGATGAAGATGAAGAAGAGAGGCCTCAAAAAAAAATGCCCACCGGAAGATCCAATGATCCAACGCTAGTCGTGAACGTTAATCTTGGAAATGATACAAGTAATTTATCAGTAGCTCATCCCAATTCAGAATCTCACGTTCCAGTTCATGAAAATACTGAGAAAAACTCAGTGACTATCTTTGAAAGAAAAGAAAGTGTTACGGAAACTTTGGCAATCCTAAGCGACGCTATAAATCATTTGAAAGATGAGTTTCCTAACATGTTAAAAGGAATTGAATTATGTAAATCAAAACTCGATGAAATAATAGAGCTCACTGCCTCTGATTCAAATAAAGTGACAGAAACAACTAATGGCGATAAAATTATAAAAGAAACAGAGAAAGATAAATCAGATGCTGATAAATCTGTTAGTAAAAGGAAAAAAGATGAACACTAAAAAGAAAACGATGAGGTTCCTAATAAGAAACGAAAAGGAAGCCTGTTTGATGGACTCTTCGAACGCAATCGAAACTTATCATTGTTGACTGTAAAGCACACGGAACCTTCACCGGAACTCGTGGAAATTATACCGAACAGCCAAGTGTACATAGATAAAGTAAACTTTGGATATTATACACAAACTGCAAGTGATCATAAAACGTTGGCACGAAACCTAATGAATGAAATATTTACCGAGCAGGCATTGAAACTATGCAACCTATTACCTAGCAAATTGAATACTAGACCTGCGTTAGATAAACATGCCGTTGAGGTAATTTTAGAATTTGTTGAGCTTCACGGACGCTGTAAAAATTGGAGTGAATATGATCGGACGTCTGTGATTAATAGTTTGAAAATCAGACTTAACAATTTACGGCAAAAAAAAAGTCTGAAGCAAATTCCTGCTAAGGTTGTTTAAAGAAAACTGAAAATCATTTTTTTCTGTCTTTTTTTATGCAAACAGTTGATGGAACAAGCACATGCATGGCCCACCTGATGTTAAGCTACATTTTGGATCAAAGCAACATAGCTTATACCTAAGGATAGTTACATAATATAAGTTTAATTATGTTGATTTTTATCATGATTGTCATTCTTTTAATTTTAATCTTGGGCTAATAATTTCATACTTGTAATATTTTTACAAGTAATCTGAATGATTGCGTTAACATTTATTTTGTCTAATTAGTTTAAAGAAGAAATAAAGCTCTTTCTATTTTAATTCTGTTTAATATATTTCTTGCAATGACATGATTTGTCGTTATCATCATCATCATCAACCTTTTGCAGTCACTGCTGGACATAGGTCTCTCCCATGGCGCGCCACTCTGCGCGGTTTTTGGCTCTTCCCCTCCAGTTACATGAGTTGTGGTCTACCATTTTGAAAGAGAGACAAGGAAAATACTCTATCCCTTGCCTTTTTTGTATATCAATAAATACAGTTATTATAAAATCCACGCAATATTATCTAGCCTTAAATAAAGCCGAGCTTGGGAACCTAGCTAGGAATCTAGCTTGGGTACTAAGACTTGTCATAAAACAGTATCTATGAGTTATTCGTTGAGTATGATAGGGAAGGTCTCGGGCTCAAATCCCACAAAGCTTTTAACTTTTGACATTATAAATCTTTATTATTTTTTAAAAAACAGGGTTGTTCGACATCCATTTTCCAAATATTAAAAGTGCAAAAGTCATGATGAATGTTTAGATGTTTATGGCTCAATCATGCCATAAACAGTGGCCCAATTTGGAACAAATATAGACTGTGAACTGGATTGAGCTATAATTGGCTACTTTTTATCTTCTCTTCTAGATCAAAAGTAACAGGAACTGATAAAATGAAACTCACGCGTATCGTGACTTCTCGCTCATACACTTCTGTTGATATATTGCGGTGCGAGCGAGAAATACAGATTAATGCTGGCACCGCATGTTTAACATTTTACAAGATCATTTCAAAAATAAATCAAATAATTTTTATTTCACAAAAATAGAGATTAAATACAAACGAGCTACAAAAACAATATCATAATATATCTATTCTATTCTAGGGAAATTTTTAACTCGTACGTACTCAAACATAAAAGTAGGTAGGGTGTGTTGGGGGTCGGTTATTTATATTCCATAACAATATTTTCTAGTATAAGATTCACTAGCTCCAGAATATATTTTATTTACACCGTAAGTTTCTTTTCTTTTCAATCTTTGTCACTTGACGTCGTCATAAAGTCATAAAGAGAAATAACAATACAAGTCATAAAGAGCGCAGGTGGCCTAGTTGTAGTGGCCCCGCCTTCCGATCCTAAGGTCGTGGGTTCAAATCCAGTCGTGCACCAATAAGTTTTTCTGCTCAAAAAATTCTGTACACTTTGCCAGCGCTCTCAAACGGTGAAGGGAAACATCGTGAGGAAACCGGCATGTCGTAGAACCTAAAAAGTTCGAAAATGTGTGTCAAGTGCACGAAAGAAGCCTCGTTGAGGCGCACTTAAAATCCTTTCACCACGCTTGGTTCAATCAGTGACACGATAAGAAGAAGAATATCGTCACATAGACGCGACCACATGGCGCCAACCACTTCCAGTATTAGCAATGCTAGCACCGAGATCTCTACGGCAGCGCCTCCAATTCAAAGCTATACTGCTCTGCCTTCTGCGCCGTAGGTCGTGGCTTCGATCTCCGCCGAGAATAAATATTTGTGTGTATTTGTTCGCCGTCTGGGTGATTGTATTCAAAGTATGTATTTACAAAAACAGAATTTAAGTATTACATCAGTTATCTGGTTCCCATAGTACAAGCTCTGCCTAACTTGGGGCTGGATAGTGTTGTGATTGTCCGCAATATTTATTAATACGAATATTTATTTATTATTAATGCTGAGACACTACCTTGCAAATAGCGAATTATATACATTCTCGTATAGCCGACATACATAACAATAACAATTTATATTTAAATTTGCTAAATGAAATGGTCCATTGATACACAGCTCAAACGGTTGGATCCATAGAATACAGAATACAGTAGAAAGGCGATCATGCGCCGTTTGTATGGGAGCCGATGTCGTAAGTTTTACATTTCCATGCACTATTATATTTAAAATATCACTAAACATGATAATTCTTATAACTCTAAATGAAGGAAGATGTTATCAAAGAATTTCTACGTTTTATATTGTTGCTTAACTTGTTCGGAAAGCAATTCTTGCGCTGCTGCAAGACATTTTTCACTTTACGACTCCCGAAAAAACTGTTGAATTTGTATGGAGAAAGAAGCATATTCTCAGGTATTTTGGCGACACTTTTCTAGCCACATGGCCGTTCTACTTTGTTCTGTGGTCGGATCAAACAAAATGAAGCACTTCAGATAATTGGTTCATTTAATTTGCGTTTTGGTTCGATACGTTTGCCACTTGTTAACGATGTTATTGAAATCATTATTGGATTGGTTAGCATTCGGTTACAAATGCAGCTATAAAAGTAATGTAAACAGGTCTTTCCATCTTTTTAATGGACTTCAAAAAAAAAAGGAGAAGGTTCGCAATTCGGTTGTATTTTTTTGTGTGTTTTAATGTTTGTTATAGCATTATTACGTCATGTATTTGTGATACAATTTGATAAATTCTTTTTTTATCTTAAAATTTATATTTTCAGATTGACTAGGTATTATATAGGCATGGTGGTAGTACTTCCCCGGGCGAGCCCTTAACAAAGCTACTAAAAGTAGTAACTGATTTAAAATATTATTTTTATCATTTATTTTGAACATCAACATGTTATTTTAAACCGTATTTAGAACAAAAATATACAACAAAAAAATTCAAATAATTGGAATATTATTAACTTGATTGCGTCAAAGTCAAAGTCTTGCGCACTCTAAAATATTGCTGTCAAAGACAGCGTTTCACTGATCGCCATCGCAGATCGCTTAGATGTACGCAAGGCTTTCAACATGCTAGCCAAATCATAAAAAAAAGAATTCCCGTTTTATAACAAGAGAAGACTTTACGACTTCCATAATTAAAGTCGGGGAAAGAAAATGTGAGTTTAACTTTTCCGAATTTTTCAGAACTTATTTAAACATTTCTTTCATTTCCCCGCCTAGGTTTTTGGAGATAGATAGCTTTCGTAAGTAATGAAAATATATTTACTACTTTATGCGTTTATTTAAACCAGAGCTTATTAACTTTTAGGTAACCCTACTATTATTATAAACGCGAAAGTTTGTAAGTATGGATGTTGCTTACTCAATAACGCTAAAACGACTGAACGAATTTTAATTAAATTGGGCACAGGTATAGATTATAGTCTGGAAAAGCACACTACTTTTTATCCCGGTACAAGGTATGGTTCATATGTTTAAGAGAAAATCAAAATCAAAATAGTCTTTATTCAGTTGAATTACAAGTATCAATTCGAAGCTCGTGTTTATATTATAACTCAAATACGGCTGAACAGATTGGGCTGAAAATTGGTGGAGAAGTAGCCTAAAACCAGGAGATGGACATAGGATACTTTTTATCCCGAAAAATTAACGGGAACGGGGCAAACGAAGCAGTGGGCGACCGCTTGTAGAATATATTTATGTTCTTAAAATAAATTAAATTTCATTGCTTATAAGTCATGCGGTGACGATCAGTCAAACTCTTTTGATTTCACTGATTGCCACCGCAGAACGCTTAGATGTGCGCAAAGTTTATGAGAAACTTTGCGTTCCTATCTATACTAATATTATGAAGAGGAAAGATTTGTATTGTGTGTATGTTTGTAATGAATAAACTCAAAAACTATACTGTGCCGATTTCAAAAACTTTTTCACCATTGGAAAGCTATATTTCACCTTGAATAATATAAACTATACTTATGTGTTTGTTTCAAAAATAATTGTCCACCCGTGCGAAGCTGGGACAGGCCGCTAGTGTTTAAATAATTTCAATAAGCTAAACTAGTTCTGGTTACAAATAATTATTTCAAATGCAATAATTCGCAAGTACCCAAGCAAGACAAATAAACTTATATTTTTCTACTTACTTACGTTGATGGATATAGTGTAGGTACATCTTCAATCTATTCTGAGTAGATAGGGAATAAACAAACAGAAGACTGCATTTTAAATTTCCATTAGTAAATGTACGAGCCACAATGCATTGCAGATGTACAGTCAGCTGCAGTAGAATAATATATTATATACATACCTCTATCTGTAGGCCTCAAGCTCTGCCTGGCTCTGTCTCTGGCTCTGGTTTTGAGTCTGGGTGAGTGCTCACCAGTGTATTACAATATACAATACATATACTGTGTGTGTGACGTTTCTACTTAGGATTTATTTAGTCAACACTCACACAGACTCAAAACCAGAGCCAAAGACAGAGCCAGACAGAGCATGTGGTAGGCCTAGTGTATACCATGTACAATTTGCAATGCCTGTATCTATTATTTTCGTATTTTATTTTTATATAGGTACTGTGTGGGAGCATTATTATAACTTTGAAGCGTAGCGTGTGCTGTCTTTAAAAGTTTTGCTTTTATTGCCTACGTCTCACTAAGTTAGAGTGGCACCACTGAAACTACACTGCAATTTTGTTTTGTTAAAGGATCAAACTGTAAGAACCAAGCCGTAATTTGTTGCTTGTTTTTCTAGGCTTGGTCACGTGGAACTATCATCTAGACCAGGGATCCCCAAACTATTTTGGACAAGTGACCCCTTTTCCAAAATTAACAGTTACCTCCGACCCCCATGGCCAAATTACCTACTTTTAAGATCAACCCCCTTATTCGCAATGGTCCGCTAACTTAAAACAGCTGCACAGAGTGCACAGAGTGTTATTTTTCATAGATCTATGAAAAATAACAATAATAATAATACTAACAATGATAATATAATGCTAATTCTCACTCTGTCTTCTTCTATTGAGAAGAAGACAGAGTGAGTATCAGCAATGCTTTAAGTTAGCAGACTACTCATTATAAATAAGGGAGCTTATCTTTAGCTTTTTCCTATTGATACAAAATACCTAGGTACTAAGGTACCAATTGGAAAACTTTGCACTTGGTTAGGTGATAAAAGTTGACTTCATTTTCTCATCAAAATTAACAAAAATAAATGTACGTTGTACGCACTTGAGACTATACATTACTACAACAATGCTATTTCCTACAAAAATACTAATTATTTACACAGCACAACATAAACAATACAGTAGGTACCTAGTACCTACCTACCTACCTAACTTGAAAGTTTGAAATAAGAACTTGTGTTAATTTAATAGGGGTCGATTTTTAGACCTCATCGACCCCCAAAATTAGTTTTCGTTTATGTCGACCCCTAGAAAACCAATATCGACCCCAAGGGGTTGATATCGACCACTTTGGGAATCCCTGATCTAGACTCATTCACCTACCTCACTCATCTAGCTTTAAGGCGTTTCAAAGTGATCTCTATGTGATTCAACTGAATAAATAAATAAATAAAATAAATAAATAAAAAAGCCTTTATTTCTAATAAGCTAAACACAATTTAAAACGAACTTCTCCACTTTCTTAATAACTAATCTTAAACTATCAATTAACTTCTTACTAACTAATTTATGTTTAACATTATAAGTCGCCTTAGCGGCGTAGGCCTCCCCTAAATCCCTCCATGTAGCTAACTATACTCCTTTTTTGATACCCTGTTAATTTTGTGACGTTTTATGTTCAATCTTGTTCATCTTTTCTTTTTTGGTTGACGTTGAATTTATTATTTTATTTTATTTTCCTCTATCTTGTTTTCTTTTACTTATGTAAAGTGTGTACTGTGTAAGTACTTATTCCCTTTCTTTTCTCTTATTTGTTTTGGTTTTCTTTTTCGGTTATTTTTTCTTATTCTTCTTTTTTGTTTCCTTTCCTTATGGATTAGGGGGTTTTGGTCAGACTCTTCCACGGTGACCGGCCGGCTTGGAAGAGGAGGAGGAGAGGCGCGATTTAGTTTTTTGGATTTTCCTGGACATGTTGACTTGTCGAAGGCCGAGCGATGGGATGTAATAGCGATGGACGCAAGTAGCTGGTTATTTTTCCTGTTTTTTTTCTCTTATGTATCTGTTTTGTTATTTCTTTGCTCCTGCGGGCTGTTGGGACACGTTCTATGTCGGGTGACTCAGACATACATTTTTTGTTAGGGTATATCCCTCCAGATGTTTGAGATACCGATTTTTGTGGATGTAATGTGACAATTTTATCATAGTGTAGCGCTACTTTCTTTCCTGATTCACGCTCTCGTTTTAGCTCTTCTTGAAGCTCCTTCCGTTTTTGTAGTACAACAGGAGAGTAATCTTCTTTAATGTAAATATTTGTATCCTCTAGTGATTTCTTACTGCGGAGGAGCTCTAATTTTCTGCTTGTCGTAGTAATAGTTACCACTACCGGTCTGGTTCTACCGTCTTTTTTCCCAATTCTGGTAACAGTCTCAATTTCCCATTTCTGACACAACACTCCCATTTTTGTGTTTATAATAATAATATAGCCTCTTTTATTTCCTCAATTACATACATACATTTTCTTGAAGGTTAATTAATTTATGAATATAATTTATACAAAATAATGATTAACAATAATATTATGCAATTAAATTCAAATAAAATTATATAGTATTGAGGACCTCTCAACGAGTAAAGGCCTCCTCCCATTGGTTCCAATCATCTCTTTCTTTCGCTTTGATCATCCAGTCTTCACCTGCTAATTTCTTTATTTCGTCTATCCATCTCTCTTTCGGTCTTCCTCTGTTCCTTTTGTATGGTGGTCCTGGCCATGCTGTTACTTTTTTTGCCCATTTATCGTTGTTCATACGTGCGACGTGACCAGCCCATTTCCATTTGAGTTTCTTACAATGTTTTAAAGCATCAATAACCTTTGTAGTTTCTCTTATATCAGTGTTTCTTATTTTGTCTATTCTTTTTAAATGAAGTATACTTCGCTCCATTGCTCTTTGGCAAACTTGTATTTTATTTTGTGTGTATTTATTGAATATCCAGGTTTGGCAGCCATAGGACAGACATGGTAGTATACATGAATCCAGAACTTTTTTCTTAAGTTTTACAGGTAGTTTTGATTTGAGCAGTTCCTTGTTGTTCCAGAATTTATTCCAGGTTAAGTTAACCCGCCTGTTTATTTCATCGATGTGACGTGACTTATTAAATGATATTTTCTTTCCTAAATATATATATTCTTGAACATATTCTAATGCTGTATTGTTTACTGTTATAGGTATTTTTTCGTTATTTGTCATGACTTTTGTCTTTGTGGTATTCAGTTCCAAGCCGATTTCACGACTTACAGTGTCTAGTTCGTTGATCATTTTCTTCAGTTGCGCTGGTGTTTCCGAGAAAAGTATAATATCGTCGGCAAACCTGAGATTGCTTAGAAATTCACCATTTATGTTAATACCTTTGTTTTTCCAATTCAGGTTTTTCATTATGTTTTCAAGGACAGTTATAAAAATTCTTGGCGAAAGCGGGTCTCCCTGTCTGGCACCTCGGCAAATACTGATCGCGGGGCCTTTTGTCTCCATTTTCACATGGCTAATGCTCTTACTGTAAATGTCTTTTATTAATTCTATTATTTCCATTGGTATGTCGCAGTCTTGTAGAGCCTTCCACATGCTGTTGTGAGATATTGAGTCAAAGGCTTTTGCATAGTCGATAAAAGCCAGGTAGAGTGGTCTTTTTCGTTCTTCATATTTCTCTATAATCAAGTCCAATGCCTGAATGTGGTCTGTGGTAGAGAAGTTTCTCCTAAAGCCAGCTTGCTCCGGTGGTTGATACTTTTCAGTGTAGGTTTTCAGTCGTTCCTCAAGGCATGAAGCGAACAGTTTATACATATTTGGTTGTAGGCTAATCGGTCTGTAGTTCGCTATATCGGCTGGGTCTCCTTTTTTATATAGCAAAATTATGTCCGATTTTGCCCATTCCTTAGGTATTTCCCTGCTGTCTAGTATCATGTTAAATAAGGTGGTTATAGATAGTGCCAGTAGAAACCTGCCTGTTTTTATAAAATCACTGGAGATTCCGTCCGGTCCGTTGCTTTTATCGGTATTCAAGCCTTCCATTTTCTTCAATATTTCGTGTGCGGAAAAGCGTTCAATGGTGGTCCAGTTCGGCTCTGCTGAAGTAGAGCTTCCTTCGTATGGTTGTCGAGCAGAATACAGGTTTCTATAAAATAGTGTTGCGGTCTCCATTATCTTTGATCTAGAGAAGGTCTTGTTTTTGGTAGAGTTTTCTGTTAGACAGGGGATCCATTGTTTGGTGGTGTTCAGCGCTTGAAAACCTTTTTTCAAACTTCCTGAAAGCGTAAGATGTTTTTCTATTGTTTTTATTCTATGTTTTTCGTGCTCCTTTTTGATAAGTTTGTGAATATTTTTATACAAGTAGCAGCGTTCTTCTTTTTCATTCGTTGATAGGTTCTTTTTGTTAAGTAATTCTTTTCTTCTTGCTATCAAGCATTTTATATGTTCTGTAATAATATTCTGTTTGGTTTTTGTTGCATCTTTCGTGATGGAGTCAATGCTTTCAGATATTGTTTCCTTGATTTTTTTGTAGAGAGACTCTACATTTTCGTTTTCTTCAAAATTCAAAAAGTTGATATGTGTGCTTAGAGCGGCGACAAACTGTTCCTTTTGTTCTAATGTGTTTAGTTTGGTTGTATGTTTTTTGTAGTTTGCTCTACTTTTCTTGGTTCTCGATAAATAAAAGGTGCTTCTAACCAAACGGTGATCGCTGGGAAAAGATAGATTGCTTATTATCTCGATGTTTGTGGCTTTTTCTTTATTGTTGGTCAAGATGTAATCTATTTGACTTCTAGTATTTTTTGGTGAAAGCCAAGTCCACATATTTTTTCTATTTTTTTTAAACATACTGTTTATTATGAACAGGTTATTTTCCCAACAATATTCCAGTAAAGTTTCACCCCTTTTGTCTCGTTTTCCATAACAATATTTACCCAGTATTTTTTCTTCCCCAGCTTGCTGATGTCCAACACGAGCATTAAAGTCTCCTAATATTATTAGGTATTTATAACATTGGCGTTGTGCTTGTTGTATTTGTTGGTAGAAGTTTTTAATATCATTATCGTTTGCATCGATAGTGGGGGCGTGAACTTGGATAATTGACATTGTACTGTTGTCAAATTTAAGGTTTAATATGCATACTCGGTCAGATATTCCAATAAAGCTATCAATGTTTAGTTTGTATTTCTTCTTTATAATAAAGCCGACTCCGTATTGACCTTTGGTAACGCCAAAATGGCAGAATACATGCTCTTCATCTTCTGTTATATTATATCCAGTTCTTCTAATTTCAGAGAGCCCGATGATGTCGTACTTTATTTTTGATATTGCTAGCTTAAAATCGAGTAATCTTTCATTTGATAATAGAGATCTTGCGTTGTAAGTGCAGATGTAGAGTGATTGGAGTGGAGGGTTTTGGTCTTTGACCCCCGCGGTGACCGGCCGTGGTGGGGGAAATGTTCGTGGAGAGGTCGCTTGTTGTCAATATTTGTTTCTATTCATGTTTTGTAGAGGCGTCGTACTATTCATAGCGACGGCGGCAGAAGTGGAAGGTGAGGGGTCCGAATGTGAATCTCGGTTTTGGTTCCTTATCATATACTGATGGATGTTAGACGTAGAGTTCAATTTTTTTAATGGTTTCTTTGTACTGTTTCTCCCCGAGCTAGGGTTCTCATCTACATATTCAGGAGATTTTGATAAGTTCCTTTTATTGGGATTGCGGCTGGGCGCGGTGTAGTATTGACTTTGACTTCGTTTGTCCTCTGGGATCACTACAAGTTTATTATATTTCAAAAATGCTTTTTTACCCTTATTTCTTTCTTCTAGCAGCTGTGTGGTTAGTTTTTTACGTTCTTCTAATATTTCAGGTGGGAAATCTTCTTTGATGTAGTATGGTGTATCATTTAATTTTTTTTTGTTTTTCAAAAGGTCGATTTTGAATCCCATGGTGTTTAAGGTCACAACTGTAGGTCTTATTTTTCCGTCATCCTGCTTCTTGCCTAACCGCCTCACTTCTTCTATATTGTCTTTATTACATTTTATTTTCATTTTTTCGTTTATAATATCAAGTATAATTTCTTGTAGATCATAGTAGCTTCTTTCATTTTCTTCTATTCCGAAGAAAATTAGATTCTTTTTTCTAGTTATTCTCTCTAGTTGCTGTATGCGCCGGCCCTGCTCTTCTACAGTTTTTTCAAGAGAGTTATATTTCAGTTCTAAGTTTGCAAACTTTGTGTCTATGTTGTTGTTTATAATTTGTGGTATGCTTTGTTTCATGTCTCTTATCTCTTTTGTCTGTTCATCAAATTTGCTTTGCAGATTTTTAATCATTGCTGTAAGTTCGTCCATTTTGATAAAAAATATTTTTATTTTTATCAGTGCCTTAGAGATTTAGTATCAGCGCCCTCTTGTGGTAAGAAGCGGAAGTAAATCGATAGTCTGGCGAGCTATATCTGATTTGGTTCTTCTTCCTTTTATCTTTTTATGAAGTTCAGCTTACTTCTCTTAGATGGCGTTGTTCTCAATTGGTGTCTTGAATGACTCGTATTATTTGTGATCCTTTGGAGGTTATTCACAATGAACAATTTAAAAAAAATACTAAACAGACCTGGTTGGGTGTATAAACAGGTTGTTTTATGTTCACTTCAAAGTTTTCTTATGGTTCCAGTGGTCAACACGAACTTAAAAACAGATTTTTATGCAAGTTTATGTCACTTTTTGTTTTGTTTGTTTTTAGCACTATTAGGTCTTTCAACACTGAGTTTATTCACTTTTTAGGTACATTAAGGCCTTATGCAACTATTTATACGTTTTTTAGCACTTGGTTGGAAGTATTTTTGTTTTATTGATTTAAAATAACACAGAGCCGACGTCAACAGTGGCACAGTAGCGCCCTCTCTCTGTGTTTATAATATCTAGTATTAACATTAGCAAATCTTCATAGTTTTCCTCTGTTTCTTCCACTCCGAAAAATACCAGATTTTTTTTCCTCATTTGCTTGTCCAAAAAATCTATTGTTCTTTGTTGCTGTTCTATTTTCTGCTCCAACTGATTAGTTCTCGTTTCAATGTGACAAAATTTATCATCAATATTTTTATTTATGGCATCTTTTATATTCTCTTCCATATTTTTCATATCTTGCTTCTGTTGCACCAACTCACATTGTATGCTTTGAAGTACTTTTAGTATTTCTTCCATATTTGGTATAAACGCCCTCTTACGGATGTTCTGTATCGCTTAGGGTTTCGATTTTGATTAATTCGCTACTCCTCGGTAGGTGGCGCTATTCCAATTTAAGTATCGGTAAGTGACTGTTCGTTTCGAACGTTCAAGGTTATATTTTACAAATTATGTCAATATTTCATTTATATCACTTGTTGGACCTTCGTATGAATTGACTGACCTTATTAATTCTATTTCTCTGTGTTCTTGTTTCGTAGTTTACACGTAATTTGGTTTTCTGTCGGAAACTGTTACGAACTGTGTTTTGAAATGTTTCTTCCAAATCTGAAGTTTAAAGGCTGATAACAATTTTACACGTTATTTACAACTTGTTTCACTGAATGAACACCTTTTTTGTTCAGATTACGAGGTTATACTATTTTTATTAGCAAAAAGATCACCGAGTCGATGTAAACACTTGCACAGTAGCGCCCTCTACCTGACTACCTCCAACTGAATAAATACATGTTTATTTATTTATTATTTATTAAGATACACCCATATTTTAATACTACCATAAAATAATAAAGTCCATTGCAGCAGGAGCTACTCATGATAATAGAAAAGTCAATTTTTTAAATTATTGCCATGACTTGCTCTGTATTGGAACCCACCTGTTTCACTAAAACAGGTTGTTTCTATAATAAAAACATCACAAACCCTGTTCCACCGTTATTCCACAAGCTCAAAAGAGAATTTATACCAACCTGATTTAAGCAATTATGCTGTGGAATTAAATTTGGTGCCGTAAATAACCGCCCTTTGGCACCGCGAAATGATTTACATTTCAACCCTATTGTTTATTTTAGTACCTTTCAGTACTGACCCGAATCATTACTTTTTTGACGTGACAACGCAAGGATGTTTTATTTACTAGGGATGGATAAATAAATTTCAAAGCGTGTCCGTTTTTTGTTAGTGTTCAGTTGTAGATATGTATTAGTGTGCGTGACTAGAGAAGTAACGACATTAACTAACTTATCGATGAATTACGACGATTTGACGACGGGTTCGATTCCCGCCTTAGAACAAATATTTGTACGATCTGCAGGTATTTATTCCGGGTGTTCTGGTCTTTTCTATATAAAAATAAAAAAATATCTATACATGTAATGTATTGTATTATGTAGGTATATCAGTTATCTAGCACCCATAACACAAGTTCTGCTTATTTTAGGGCTAGATAATGTTGTGTGAATTGTCCAGCATTATTTATTGAATACCGAAATCAATGAAAAAGGCGTCATAATTGGATATAAACTCTTTGATTTGTTCAACTAAATTACAATAATATAATTCAATACACAATGAGGGATTTTCACGGTATGAAAATTTATGAAACGGTTTAAACTTTTAAAATTCTCACTGCTCGCTTGGGTGTTGTAGAAAGGTCTTGTGTTTCCACACCACTTTCTTGCATCTTTTTCCGTTCTGGGGCATTTTGGGAATCTAAAAAAAATTATAAATGAGATAAATAAACGAGGCCGTTAATTACTATTTCAGCCGAGCATTGTATACTTAGTACTATTCTCTAATTTGCTTGAAAACAAAAAACAAATTAATTCTATAATCAGAAGTTTACTTCTTCAGCTGTGTCTCTCAATCGAGTTTTAAATCTTATTCAGCACCCAACGACTAAGTACCTACTTAGTATTTATTAAACAAAATAAAATTGTGATAAACCTAGAAGAACATAACATTCACAGCGCAGAGTAGGTAGGTAGGTATCAGATTTTCATTCCCGCCAATTTGACTATGCGCGGTTTTTTTTAGCATTTAAAAAAAAAATATTGTGTACAAAAAAAACGAAACGAAAGATGTTTCACATTATTATGATTCCACAACATTACAACAGTCACTTCATAATCCTAATATCAAGATATCAAGGTAGCTTACCTTAAAACCTCGGCCTGCCTCCATGTTTTCTATACCCATGCAGAGTCCATGTGATACCTAATTACACCTAAAAACGATGTAGAAACTAAACCATGTGTAAAGCAATAAATGTATTGAGTACTTAGTAGTCATGATCCCCCAGTAGGATTACACTAGGATACCCGTATCGTGGGTATCAGGAACTACGAGTGACCCGCTACAAATATTTGCAGATCTTACAAACATTTATCCCGCAGTAAACTCATTCAAAGCATTGAGTTATATGCATAAAAAACGGAAACTAAAATATTATCGATATAGCCAAATTGGCTGGTGTAGTACATCACTAGCACAGATGCCTAAATCAATACATTTTATTTTACAATAATTAATGGTTTTACACTTAGTTTTCATCAATAACACTTATGAAAATATGACTAACATGAAATAAAATTTAATTATTACTGTTTTTCTGGTAAAAAATCTCGCTCTTTTAGCATGTAAAAAGATGAAATATGTTGACTAAGACTTACGTATTAAATGACTATTCCGGGTCTTTCACACCTCCTTTTGTTGTTCTGGAAGAACAATACACAGCAGAACAACACATTTTTTCACTAGGTGAATTGATTTTGTAGAAACGCTTTATTTTTAACACAATTTATTGAGTTTTCTCAGCACAACAAGACAATGTTTTGTCCAACATGTCGGAAATCAACAGACACGATTTACACAGGAGTAAGGTGTTGCCAAACTTACTTCTACTCGTAGCTACGTTCCGTGGGATAGACAAAGATAAGATCACTGGTGTAATACACAGCTAAGTAAGAGCGGCAACGCCTTATCGCGGCTTCCATTGTGATTACTCTTCCCTGTGACAACGTCTTATAATTCGATGGAGCCGGCTGCACGCACTAAAAAATGACTCATGCGGCGTTACCTCGCTCTGAGGCACATTTAAGGCTTGAAGCGCAAGCGAGAGCGTGGAACGAGCGACAAAGAGGCACAATCGGCCTCCGCGTTCGGCAGCGTTCGACATCTGTCTCTCTCCTACTTGAGTGAGCGATGCGTCCGCGTGGACAGCTGTATGACGTTGTCACATTGAACTATCGTCAGTAAACCGACTTTACAGACAACCGATTTTTTCTAATTCCATGAGCCTGCCCTATATAGGATCTTTAGTGTAAATCTTTGGCTGTAGAAAATCACAACAAATAAAAAAAAATGTATACATTGTGGACAATCCACACAACCGTATCTAGCCCCAAAATAAGCAGAGTTAGATACACTTTTTTTTATAAATACAGAATAAGAATACAATATTACACCCAGACAGAGAACAAACATCTGCGTTCACCACACAAATATTTGTTCTCAGTGAGGATCGAACCCACGAACTACGGCGCAGAAGGTAGAACTACTACCAACTAAGCTACTACTAAATAAGTATAAAATAAAACCGCTTCTCGCTCATACACTTAAACGTCTCAGAAAATATAAAATTACAATTTTTTTTAATGAAAAATAGCGAGCAACTATCTTGTTTGCAATCCCATTTCAAAAATTGTTTCAAAAGTTTTCTTCTCTTTCAAAAAGTCAAAGTAAGTGAGTTATAAGGTCATCAACAGCCTGGTCACTCATCTAAAATTAATGATGGGTCCAGTTAATGTACACCCAGTTCAAACAAATCCATTTTTGTCCACTGTCAAATTGTTGCTTACACTATAGCAGTTCAAATTGCTATGCTTTAGCATAATTAAATTATTCCTTTTTTATGAAGTTTTCGATAATTTGTCGTATAGAGGATAATTGATAAAGGAGGATTCGGAAAAAAAAAACATTTTCTGTCACTACGCTGGTGGCTGCCGCAGAATGCTCTCTTTGTTCGCTCGCTTTGTGCGTATTTTATAATTGTTCTACCATGACATAACCTATCCAAGTCAGATTCACCCTCAAAAACAAGTGCAAGTGCCAAACCAAAAAAGCAAAAATCAATAATTGGTTCGCATGAGATTCAGCTGGCATCGTAATAACGGGGTGTACAATAATAACTGGGTGTACATTATCGCCTCCCCAAATGATGATTGTGCAGAAATTCGCTTGGCTAAAGAATGACCAAGCAAATTACGCCAAGACCTACAATAATAAGGGGTAGTATAACCGTCATGTTACGGACAACGTATTACAGGAAACAAAGGAGCTAGTGCCCTCAAGTACTTAA
Source organism: Thera britannica (assembly GCA_939531255.2). Lineage (NCBI taxonomy): Eukaryota > Metazoa > Arthropoda > Insecta > Lepidoptera > Geometridae > Thera > Thera britannica. Next base: position 9,633,287 of record OW618050.2, read on the forward strand.
CCATACAGGACTTGAAACTAAAGGGCTCATGAGTTGCGAAGTTTTAACGATGTGTGTGTCACTAAAGGGCTTAAAGCTAACTTTAGGGTTAAGGACATAGTTGATGATCATAAACTATGACGGATATAACAATAAAAATACTTAAATTGAATTTTCACGGATCACGGATTTCCACTTACTACGATCAACACACCTCTTTCGCTTCATTCGCTCTCATAACATTCTTCATACATTACTAATAGAGGTAATACCTATAAACAAACATGATTTACATTATTAAGCTGCACACATCTAAGCGATCTGAGCCCCCAATTAAACAGAGCTTGCACTATGAGAACCAGATAGCTGATTATAATACTTACTTTTGTATGTTTTTTTTTGCAAAAACATTTTTGTAACCAGTATAAGGCCCAACTGATGTTAAGTGTTAACCATAACCTATAACAAAGCATCGCCACGTAGGTCACGCACATACTTAGAATACAAAATAACACCCAGACAGAGAACAAACATCAATTATAAGGAGGCAGCGCAATTTCCAACTGATCACCGCTAACTTGTTATACGGAGGAACAAAATTAGATTCCAAGCAGTAACGTTGGTATTTACAAGCAGCTTCGAGACTAAATTGATGTAAAAAGGTTGTTTTAACTTTCATTAGCCGGTTTATGACGCGTAAATTCCTTGTTACCAAGTTGTAAAAACAATGGTTAACGTTAACGCGATGGATAAAATGTTTTTTGTGTTGAATTTTAACTGCTGTTTGAGAGCGCTGGTGGCCTAGTGGTAGCAGCCTCGTCTTCCAATTCTAAGGTTCAAATACAATCGTGTACCAATGAGTTTTATGTCCAATAAATTATAGTTTAAAAAACTAAAAAAAATACGCTTTTATAACTAATTGAACTAAAAAGTTAAAAATAAAACTGTAATAATCAATTGAAAAATTTATATTATTGTACAAAAAAGCGTGGGGTGCTTATATAATAACTTCAGATATAATAAACTATTGAAAAAATATTTACAACAATCAAATTCAAGCCCCCCACGCTTTTTGTGCAATAATATAAATTTTTCAATTGATTATTACAGTTTTATTTTTAACCTTTTAGTTCAATTAGTTATAAAAGCGTTTTTCTTCATATTATTGCATTGTCATTGACCTTTGACAGTTGTGCAATGTTTGAATCAAATCTGATCGTTCAAAATAGGTTTTTTTTTCATATATTTTTTTTCATATTATTGCATTGTCATCGACCTTTGACAGGTGTGCAAAGTTTGAATCAAATCTGATCGTTCAAAGTAGGACAAAATCGAGCTCAAAGGGGTCGGTTACATACATACCTACAGGTGAAGCTAATAATAAAAGCGTTATAAAAATTTATCTGCACTAAAGTCGTCTCAATTGGTGAAGAAAACCGGCATATCATAGAACCAAAAAGTTCGAAAACATGTGTCAAGTGCATGAAAGGAGCCTCTTTGAGGTGCACTTAAACTCCTTTCACCACTCATGGTTTGAAAGGTTTCTGCTTGTTGAAAAGTTCTTTGATTTTGTTACTTGGGAGTTGGGATTAGTTTTCTGTCATTTTGGGAAGTCATTTTAACTGATTTTCTGGTGTCATTCTGATATCTGTTCTGTTATTTCCGTGGTATTTTAACCAACATCATGATCCCATAGAAATGTTATCAAAATCGGCTTAGCAGTTTGGTTATGAAGTCGGTTTCTTTAGTTTTCTAAACATCACTAGTAGGTAGTATTTATTTGACTTATCGTTAGTACAAGAGTAATTAATTTATGTAATTGAGTCAACCCAAAACACCACTTAACAATACCATACGCAACACAAACACAAAATACTTATACTACCACGAACCTTGTAAATTCTAGAACAATGTTCCAATCAGACACAAACTAATGCGAAATAGTAACATCTAATGTACTAATGGCCTGCGCACACCTAGTTCGCTGGCGGCAGCGAACAGTGAAACGCTGTCAAATATCGCTGTCAAATCTCAAATCTGATAGCGATATTTGACAGCGTTTCACTGATCGCTACCGCCAGCGAACTAGGTGTGTTCGAGCCTTTAAGCGGAAGAATCAAAGTTACTGACACAGATTTTTATAAATGTCCCAAAAGTAAAGAACCGTGGCTCCATCTACAGGTTTGACATTAAAGTCAACTACTTACCTGCTCGATAACCGAAGTTGCATTCAGTTGAATCAACGAGAGATGTCACCTTGCTGTTTAAAGTTTTCAAAAAAACCATTGTGATTTCCTTAGGTGTAGTAAAAACACTATAAAATAAATAATTAAAAAAGTTATTGTCATAGCTCTCAAAACTAACATAATGACTCGATTCGACCACCACAGGCAAATAAATATAATTTCTCGAACATTCGATACACTCTGCGTAAATAGCATGAGAAGCCTATATGTATCAAAGGGTTTTTTCTTTTGTTGATATAAAGGTGGGAGCTCCTAAAGAATAAAGGATTTTCTGAAATCAAACTTGGATGTTCAATCCAACCTCTACAGGTTTTTTATACTTGTATGTTTTCTGCTTTAGAGTAGGCGTTTGAAATTTTAAGAATAGAATATAATATAACTTTATTGTACACCAGAGTGAAAGATTACAAAAGATAAAACAAGAATATAAAAACAAAATGACGGATAGGTATGTAATAAATGGCTAAGGGTATGTATGTGTATTCCACGCGAGCCTAGAAGAACAAGCAATAAACTACGGCTTGGTTTCCACCATTTTTTGTACTAAAGTATTCCTTGAGATTCGATGGAATAAAGACCATTACATTACATTTGAAATGACTCATGAAATTCAGAGGACTCCCGTGGTTACGTAGTCCTTGGGCTCAACTCATGATGTTTATTCATGGGGTTTTGAATCAGATTACTGGCATCAAAGCGCGGGCAACGTGCCGCGTATGAATATTACACTAAAATGATATGACGACGTTCTTTCAGCGAGCTTTATCGTGGAGGCCTTGTAATGCAAACAGTTTTGTTTTCAAATTTGTCAAGCTATGTAGCTAAATCATCGTAAACTCAACAAATTGACTAATATTGATTGGTTATCCGTAAACAGCTATTCGTACCTAAACAGTTTCTAAAAACAATCTAACTAAAAATCTTTAAATGACAACTATATGTAACAATACAATTAACATAACAAATGAGATTGGGATCTCTTTAGTTTAGTTATAATAACCTGTGTTTGAAGAGTCCTCGCCTTTTATTCCATCCCGTCTATAAACACTATAGACTAAGAAAACTTCTTGCCAACCTCCTTTATAAAAACTTTTAGCAGAAATTAAATAAGCGGCAAAGTAAACAGCACTAGTGCGTGAAGGTAAAGTAAAAAGCACGCGTGTGGTATGATTTTATCGAAACACAGCGACGCATCAAAGCACAGCGCTTCTTCCCCGGACGAGCCTTTCACAAAAACTCTACTCAATTCTATGGTCACGATAGTTTATTGTGCATATCTGCAAAATGTTTATAGGTGAAGTGATACAAGCATACCAACAGTATCGATTAAAACACGACCACCAACGCAAATGACTTCATTCCACAGCACGACATCCTGTCGCCTTGCTGGCGCCACAACGTCTACAAACAGATCTAACCAACTTATATCCCAACTATACAACAACCTTAACACAATGCCGTAAAGACTAGTTTCACTTGAGCGAGCAACATAGTCTTATCTTTGCGGCTGTCATGGGACCCACTGGATTGCGTCATATCGCATCTTGCCAAGTCTCTATTATCCAACCATTTTACCCTGGCCTCCATAACAGTACCCTGAATTAAGGACAAGGTGTCTTTGGGAATAGTTTCACGCTAATGCCATTTATTGGAAAAACAGGCCCAAGGTTGGGTTCTGTACAAATAAAGTTGTTTGAAGGTTGTTTTGACCAACGAGAAGATTGGCAGGTAGGAAAAACTTGGATATTCATTATGTCATATTGGTTACGAAGAGTCTACGCCATACGGCTTGTAGATTGCAGTGATAAGTTCACATTATGAACTTATTATGGTATGATTTCGTTTGGTTACAGTTTTATTGTAGAGGCTCTACGTCGTCGTAGCAAGTGCTACGAGTAATGCTACGACATTGCTTTCACTCCATGAATGAAAAATATGCTATGTTGCTACACCAAATCTATCAGAATATAAATACAGCGTGGATACGATAATGTCCACTGTGAAGTCTATATTCAAAAACACAAAAAGAGAAGTGAATAAAGCGTAAAGGAAGACAATTGTCAATTAAAAATTTTAGATTTACCGTAGAATTCAATGACACGTTAAGCCTTTTGCACATATGAGCGTTTTGCGGTGGCAGCAGCGATATTTGACAGCATTTCACTGATCGCCACCACAGAACGCTTCAATAACAATATTAAAGCCTTATGTAAAATGTATATTATTTTATCCTCCCATTTGTTCTAGGTTTGAAATAGTTAAAAACCAAAGAAACTAACCATTTGTTGTTTAATTCAGCTTAAAAACAATATTCGTACAAAATTATCTCTAATGTATAGTCAACACCAGTATTTACCTGATTATGTTAACAGTTAACCGAAGCTTGAGACTTAACAAGCATATTTCACGCTATATTTCCTCTTAATACTAAGTACAGTCGACTATAAAAGCAAATAAACAAAATAAATTCGCAGAATGTACCCTCCAACTTTTTTATTTAAATGGTAAAAAGGTTAGGAGCTTTTTTATTAAGGTTTGGTGTATTTTTGTGAGTCGGTCATGCTGTTAATTTAAGTAATTCTTATGAGTTTGAAGTGAGGACCGAGAAAGCTCTGAGTCATCCTTCTTGGAATAAAAGATATTATAAGAGAAGCCTTTTTCCAGCAGTGAACTACTTCAGGCTTATGATGGTTATGAAAACGCGTATACTAATTTTACGTAGGTCTGGAAATGGTGCATTTGAAAAAAAAATTGTGTGTGTCAGCTCCGACGCATGACTGGAGTTTCTCCTTAAAGGCAAAGTAAGGGTACACACTACCCACGATCTAGCTGCACTGCTCACACCAAATTAGAAAGTTGCGCAAGATAGGTTGCGCACCAAAAACCTAACGAGGTCATTCGTTCAGTAGATTTTACTCTCCACATTTTTCTCATACCGGGCGCCTTATATCAAAAAACCGATTCTTCAGGAGTAAATTCCAATAAAACAAAATTCATTTAATTACACTTCCTGGATATCTGTATGTGAAAATCTCTTCTTCCTGCCCTTATCCCACTTTATGTAGGGACCACACGTCTTCCTCTTCAATTCTCTTCTGTAAGCCATTTTCTTTGCATGCACTCCTCAAGAGAGGAGAGAGGAAGATAAGAATCTTATGTGACTTGGAATATTCTTCTTCTTTATAACATATCACTGATTTTTCAAACCAGTTTTTGAGAGGCTCCTTTTGTGCACTCGACATTTGTTTTGGAATATTTAGTTTTGTTTTAACAAAAAAATATTTATTATATTAACGCATTGTTTTTCTGCTAGTGTACGCAGGCCTTTAAGTGTACAACCATCGAGGGAAATTACATCGCAAACAAGGGTGAATAAACCGCCGGAGATTGCTCTCATCCACAACTCATATTAAGGGCCCCTTATGTCGAAGATTTAGGTATTTAACTCACCCAGTCGACTTGCATCCGCGTTACGCGGGAGCCGACTTGATATGAACTCCAGTGACCCTTTGACGGCGGGCGAGAACGCCACAGTATAACATAATGCAGTAGGCAAAGTAAGTTTAATATTATTGACTATATTCTTTTAGTATATTGAAATGAAAGTTTATTAGATTTAAATAGGTATTAACTGTTAATATATACTCTAAAAGTCTAAACTATTTGAATTAGTGAGGTGATAATGATATGATGATTATAGGAGAGTACCTAACCTAAAAATACAAACAACAAATGAAAACAAACATAATTGTTATGTACAATATTTATTCTCATTTATTATACTTACAGGTTGATTTAATATGATGTACAGAATGCTTATTTTGAATTAAAATTCATTATAATTTGTTGTTGTGACGTGCTTTTTCCTGTAATTGACTAAACAAGTAGTTGATGTCAATGATGCGTCTCCCTGAAGCTGGTTGAAACTCGTATTCTTGATTTTCAGACTCTACGAGAAAAGGGTCATCTTGACTAGATTTTCTGCAACAATAAGTGATTTTTGATATTTAGTAAAAATTTTTAAAATTCTTAATATGGAAAATAGCAATGGTTTTAAGCTATAAATTATATTTTATTTCCATAAACTAACAAAATTATAAAATGATGAAGAATTATTAGTAGAAAATATTTTTCCAAACTGGTATCATCGCAGTAAAAGGTAAAAAAAAATTTATCTACTCCTGGTTTGTCCTGGTACTCCTGGTTTGTTATCCCTTAATTTGGTAATGTGTTCTCTCAGATACAATATTTTTAAAAAATCATATGGCTCTATAAATCAAATTTATTCAAAATCGATCGATTCTATCCTTGAGGTGTGTTATTCATATCACTATAACAAAATAAATCGACTGCATTTTCGATTGTTTCCCATCCCTTTCGACGTCAAGCAGCTGAGATGTCGCACCACGAGAGCATCAGATCCGTCAGTTTTATTTATTTTGCCTAATTCTAATTCTAATTTGATTTGGGGGAATACGATCTGCACTGACGTCCCGCGATGGGGTGTATTGTGCATTATCCCCCTGCCAAACCTCACCCCAGCCAGCCCAACTCCTTAAAATAACGGAGAAGGACTTTGGGTTGGTGGCAGCAGTGCTCCAGTAAACCTGATGGTGACACGGATGTGGATGTGGAGGGACACGACTCAATGAGTTCCCTGAGCCCTGTCTTGGACCTCGCCTCTTCTGTTGCGGAGCAGTGCAGTACCACATGCTCCACAGTTTCCTTGTCCTGCAGGCAGCCCCGACACAGGTCGCTGTCTGTAGCTCCAGTTTTCATAAGGTGGTAGTTTAGGTCGCAATGGCCCGTGATGATTCCTACCATTAGTTTTAAGTCCTCTCTTTTTATTTTGCCTATATTTTATTCCTTTTTGTGCTGGATTTTTGTTGAATTCCAATGTTATTGAAACTTACTATCGATATGGATAAAAATTTTACTTATGAATGCAATTACGAACCCGTAATAAGTTTTCTAACCTAGTTGTATCCACAAAGATACGTTGCCAAAAGCCCATTGAAATACTGCATAACTCAGCCGTATCCAGAGAGATACAATGCCAAATGCTTAACAAAATGTTTTATGGTATCGATACTCAATAACTTGGCCAAGTGCGAGTCGAACCACGTATAATTTAGGATGCCTAACTAGGTATGATACCTAATTTTATAAAATTTATAATACCTAATTTTAATAAAATTAGGTATGATACCTAATTTTATTTATTGACTTGTTTATGGCTTTGTTTTTTTTTAAATATTGAAATCATAAAAACAGCTCCTGTTTTTCTTCAGGCACATTTCATTGAAGCTTACATGTCACGCAAGAAATACCAGCCTACCCAGTTTTGCACAAAACAACATCAACTTTTTTCTTCAAAAATTGTTAGGTGGGCTATTCCGTCATACCTTATAAAATTATATTGATAAGACTATCAACAGACCGAGGTACAACTGGTCTATGTATTTTCTGGTACATCATTTCTGTGCACTAATTCTTTAGAAGTCACTGACAAACAAATTTGGCATAGGAATTTTTTCAGAGCCTATGTTTTCTTCAAGCCTTTTTGCACACAATACCTTCAGTATCTAAGTATCCAAGCATTATTTATACTGATATCTAGAATCTGGGCAAAAATCTCCATGTCCCACTTTCAAGTCCTAAAGAAGTAGTGCACAGAAATGATGTGCCAGGTTAAGGCAGAAAATACATAGACCAGTTATGCCTAGGCCTACTGATGGTCTCATCAATATAATTTAATAAGGTACTACGGCATAGGCTACCTGCCAATTTTTGAAGAAAAAGGTTGATGTTGTTTGTGCAAAACTGGGCAGGCCAATATTTCTTGCGTCAAATGTAAGATTCGTTTGTGCTTAACGAAAAAACAGGAACTGTTTTTATGAATACCATATTAAAAAATGAAGATTTAAAGACTAAACCCATATTTTACCAATTGTTTTACTATTATTTTCAATTACCTAATTTGGCAATGTGTCCGTACGGATACAGTGTCAAAAGACCATACTTCTACTAGTATTTGGCTATGTGCATTGTAGGATACATAGGATTTTCACAAAGTTACAGCATTTATATATTTTTTTATATTTTTTCAGGCTTCTATAAGTGTTATTAAATAGGTATAGTGAGTTTTTTTTACTGAAATCGAAAAAAAGTAATCTTGCCAAATTAAGGGTTATACTGTCATAACAGTGACATACAGTACAGGGGGAGTGTGGAGGGGAGGTGCGAGGGGAGTGTGGAGGGGAGTACAGGGGGGAGTGTGGAGGGGAGGTGCGAGGGATGCGGGGGGAGTGTGGAGGGAGTACAGGGTGGAGTGTGGAGGGAGTACAGGGGGGAGTGTGGAGGGGAGGTGCGAGGGGTGATGCGGGGGGGGTGTGGAGGGGAGTACAGGGGGGAGTGTGGAGGGGAGGTGCGGGGGGGCGTGTGGAGGGGAGTGTGGAGAGGAGTGCGGGAGGAGTTTAGTGGGGAGTGCAAAGGGGGAGTACAGGGGGATTGTGGAGGGGAGTCTGGGGGGAGTGCGGGGGGAATGTGGGGGGGTGTTGAGGAGAGTGGGGGGAGTGTGGGGGGAGTTCGGAGAGGAATGCGGGGGGGATGAAAGTGTGGCGTAGTACGACGCCATATGTCTATGTTTAATAAGAGGGCAGACCACTGTGTCACGTGCACGCGAATATGACGTTGTTATTTAATTACTGTTTTCTTCCGCTGCAAATTAAAAATGCTACCCATAGACACTATACCACGCGGACGAAGTCGCGGGCACAGCTAATAGTTAATATTTCATATTTCTTTCCGTACTTATACTGCTTTAACTATACTGTGGCAAGGAGTTGGTACCTACATACTAAGTATATTCTCAGCTATTTATGGAACAAAGTAGGTAAGTAACGTAAGGAGTAAAGTAGGTAATATTTAAATAGAACATTAGAGGTTCCTACATAATAAATAAACACGTACGTGCAAGTAATGTACTTACTTAACATTTCTTTGTAATGCATTCGTCCTGTTGCGTTTGTTAGCCATGGTGACGACTTAGCGAGATCAATTTTAGTTTATTTTCGTAAAATCATTGCACGTCACAAGTCGCGCGTCGGGCGGGAAGAGCACTGGCACAGGTCCGTCGTCGGTAAGCGCTACCGCGCGACTGACTTAGCCCACGGCGTCGCGCCGCTCGTGTGTTTGTAGGTAAATAATTCATTATAAATAGGAAAATAACATTACAACATCCAACTCAGCGATTTGTACTAGAAAAGTGATTTATCTAAAGATTGGTGTAAAAATAAAGTCAATATTTTTTTTATTTTAGGCACAGTATTGAATTTGTTTTTTAAAAATAGGCAACTTTGGTATTTTTTTCTATCGAACGAAATTCATCTGATTGTGTAACTGTAAGCGAATTGTACTCTGTAAGATCCTCAACTACAACATATATTTTTTTCAGAATTTTACGTTAATTTTTGACTGATTCATATTGATTTTATGGCATAAGGAGCTCTTAAAGAAGGGAGCCTTAATGGGCTTACGACAAATTTCACGGTTTAGAAATATTGGCTTTGATATAATAATTATTATATCGAAGAAACGGGTATTTATCGCGATTACCTTTATTATTATACATAACCAAAAAATATTAAATAAATAAAAAATAATGTGGACAATCCACGCAGCACCATCTAGCCCCAAACTAAGCAGAGCTTGTACTATGGGAACCAGATAGCTGAAAAAAAATAGGTAATATTTAGTTTTTCATCTAGCTGATGATACAGTCTTATAGCCCACCTGATACTAAGTGGTAACCATCGCCTATACCAGAACATTTCCACGTAGGTCATGCACGTCAAGAACATGCCCTACGATGTCCCTCAACTTGAGGCTTACAGATTTTCAACTGTAACTGAAAAAAACTGAAACATTAATAATTTATTATTTTTCAAACTACAATTAATAATTTACATGAAACAATTGAGTAATATCCAGAAGGAGGGTTATTGTTTTTTATTATGTTTTTATGTTTATTATTCATACTGCGTCTTTAATAAAGTTAATTTATATTTACGGGTTTTGTATGACCAAAGTAAATTGGAATAATAATTCAAATAGAAGGCCAAACATTCGTTTATCCCAACCGATTTGGATGAAAGGGGTGAAAGGGGGTGAAACGTGATAAAAAGGTTGCCGCACTGAAACGTGCCTCAACGGGTCACGTACCTTATTTGCATACGCATACGAATATGCAGTGTTTGGTTTATGGGAAATGTACGATAAAAGGAAGATTTAGTTTGAAAAAAGAATCTTAATTCAAATTGAATTTTTATGATAAACGGAATTGAAGGTTAAGTTGTCGTAGAACGTCGTATTTTATTTTATTACATAATATCTTTTGATTTGATACCTATTTAAAAATAATCAGACACTTTTTTAATGTGAATATTGATTTTTAATGGCAATTTTTTTGGGTAAAAGTATTGTAAAAATTGGTATCTGTGGTGTTGACTAAATAAATCCTACGTCGAAACGTCTCACACATAGATAATACACTGGTGAGCACTCACACAGACTCAAAACCATGAGCCGGAGACAGAGCCTACCTACTTGTTTAGGTAATTTGTTCTTTGTTGCTTCAGCCAAGCATATAATTTATAGTTACTTATAGGTAGTATTCCTGTTCATTCCGATTTGGCCAGACTTTTAGCCGCCATAGTGTCCTTGAGTTCCACTGGCGACGCCCAGTCGCGGCTTCCAACAGTTCAGGGACGACATCTGAAAGATCTAGACTGTTTTAGGTATTACGAGTGTAAAACAAAGTGGACGAGTTTTTATTCTGGATTATTTTTACTGTACCCCCTTTTTAACCAACTTCAAATAAAGAGGAGGTTCTCAATTCAGTTGTCAGTTTTACGATTAGTTACTAACATTACTTTGAATTGTGCCAAATTTTATATTAAGACGTTCCTCTGACTACCACTTCTTAATCAAAATTACTTACCAAACGAAACCAGTATAAGCCTACCACAAGCTCGGTCTGATTTTGTTTCTAGCTTTGGTTTTGAGTCTGTGTTTTACTGTAGAACGCTTAAAACCTTAACTCCATGACACACAGAAAAGAAAAACGATAGCATTTCTGAACATCAAGAAGTTCAATATCACCAAAAGATTTTTAGAAAACCTCAAGTGGCTTCGTTATTATTCATACCATGCAAGATCGTGTATATGGGCTTTCGCAGAATTTTTCTCTTGTGAAACACAAAACAAACTCACTCAGCTGTTGTGTTTTACACTTTATTAGAGCAGTTTAACCATTTAGCACGGTAGAGTAAACCATTGGTTAATGAACCAGGTACCCTTCTGTCCTAATTTGTTAAACTGTACCCAAAGTCGGAGTTTTGTTACCACATTTCGTCTACAAAATGTTGTTTTCGTGCGAGCACGTGTCTTTCTCTCTTGCATGGAAAATTGGTGCAACAAAAATTCGTTTCGATCGTTTCTACGTAACGTAGTTTTGCTGTCTCATCTTTTTTCCATACAATAGAGAGAGACAAATAGGCGTTCTTTCACATCCTCTCCCATCACAAACCCTTATGAGGCCAGTAAAAATTGTGGCTAAAGAAAAACCCCCCAAATCTTTCCTGCCGAAGAGCTTCATGCAGGGCATGGACTTCCATGGCTCACCTGGAAGTCTCTTAACAGTCTACGGACCCAAATGGGTCGTTGAGGCTTAACCTGAGCAATCGGGGTTACTCTGAAGTCACGGTGTGAACGCGGTACCGATCCCCAATCAATGTCTCACCTTATGTCCTGCTCAATGTGCCCTTATTACTGCACTTTGAGCCTCTTTGAGGCGCACTTAAAATCATTTCACCACACTTGGTTCGAAAGAAACACTGAAATGATAAGAAGAAGACTGCAACTTGAGCGACGAAGAAGAGACTAGTTCTTTCGAATTAATGTGGTGAAAGTAGCCACGCCGTCCGCTTATACAATGGATTGGAGACTGCAGTGTTGATGATATGCAGGAAAGAGATGCTGCTTTCTATACCCTAGTGTATATAAAAGACCTATGTCCAGCAGTGGATTCTTCAGACTGGTGATATGATCCTCTGGTGTACTTCCTTACTCACTCTGTCAAGGTAGCACATTCATCCCGATCTACCCTCTAAGATAATAAATATTTCATCGTGTGTGACGCCCTTATCTACGTCAAATAAACGTGAAATGGGTCATTAATTTATGCCAATTCCTATCTATTTCCTTTTCATTTCCCGATTTGGTGCGAGCGCTGCCAATAAAACCAATAAAAATCATCAAAACAGCTAATGTTCGTAAAAACCTCGTATCTTGCGTGTAGCACGTCATAAATTGTGGGAATCGGGAATAATAACGCAAAATGGGAATAACACGGTATCACTCTCGATAATGCAATATAACAGAACGTAATACGCTCGTATATTACATGACGTTCGATATAATATAACCGGTAAGAGTGAGTTGGAAACGACGGTAGAGTTCTGTAATTCTTCACGGAACGTGACGTGTGTTCTACGTTCGTGAACTCCGAGGCAGTGCTTTGTTTTGTTATAGGCAATCGTCATCAGGGGGGTCAATTACGCTAGTTCCATTTGCTAGTTGTGTATATTTTTTTTTTTAGATTTTTAGATGAACCATAGAGATTACCATAGTCGGGAAATAAATATAATAAAGTAATATACGCCATAAACACCCGTGTAATACCTAGTTTAAATATGTTTTCCTTAAAATTAGTGCTGAGCTTACTCCTATATTGTCAAACTGTAAAATTTATAGAATGTGTTTTCTTTTTATGTGCTATGTCTTATTTGGCAATAAACTTATTTGTATTTGTATTTGAAAACATATTTAAACTATTACACCAAAAGAAAAAAAAAACGAAAGAGAGAGTTTGCAAGAGTTTTTCGCGAAAGTTTAAAAAAAAGTACTAGATTACCATAGATTAGAGAGTTGGTAGACCACGACGAAAAAAGAAGTAGGTATTAGGTTCGTTGAACATGTCAAAGCATCACTAAAATAAAAACTCTATGACGCTGAAGCTTGTTTCAATATGCATAATTTAATATTTTAAGTAGAAACTAATAAAAGAGGTTACATCAATCTGTTAGTTGTTTTTCTGTTCTATTGGCCGCGTGAAAACGTTTTTTTATGCCCCTTCAGATGCTATTGAGCAAAATTGATATTGCCTTTGACGTAGAAATTCATGAACTGCTAATTATTATACATAGCACGACGCTCGCGGGAATTCAGAGAATGAAGGCTCAAACGAATCTTCCTGGAAATTCATGGGAGAGGCACAAGGTCTCGTTCATATAATCGTACCTACATACACACACGTAACTGGTCATACTTAGTTCATATACTCGTACCTACATACACACAAATAGCTGGTCATACTTATAGGTCTATAGGTGGAATTCTTTCTTCTTATTGTGATGACAATATCCTTGTAAGATAAAAATATGAAAGGTAATATTTAGGTGAAGGCAACCAATATTTTCATACTCATATTTCCTTCTACTTTACAGTTGCTATGCAGGAGTTCTCTAATATGTGTATTAGTGTGATAATAATTGTCACTAAAACTGTGTGCTTATTTTTGTTTAGTATCTGCTTATGGCCTCATCTTAAATGTGTACCACCCACCCATCTCCTTATTATCCAAAGGTAAGCTGGTAGATAATGCTATCTAGCATTAAGCTCGCTTTTATACAGTACTTTTAATTTGTGCAATAAAGATTTTTCTATCTATATAACTAAGTTTTAGACTCTTTGAACACGTTAACCGTAAATTTTATTAAAAAAATTGTCTAACTATATTCGGCCGTTCAGAGAACGCGTTACTGACACGTCGCGATTGATCTGACGACGTAACTTTGTAATGGCGTTGCAGTTACGATAAAAATATTTTTGCTGGTTGTTTACCGTTTTAACAATTGATGAGCATTAAAACAACATTATTATATCAATAATCAATGAATTTTACAATTTTGTGCCAAACTGAGTGTCAAATAACTTGTTATACCTACAATATTTTTCTAAATCTATACTGCGCTATTACAAGGTTATATCAGCGCTTTAAATTTGTAGTGCTGTACTAACTATGTGACTAACTGTGAATAACTGATCAAACTGTCAAACGCATTCTCTGAACGGCCGAACTATAGTTTTCGTACTTGAGTAAACTTTTAAGTAAGAATACGTGTTCGGATCGCAGTTATTTTTTTGCTGAAGTAGGTATGTATGTGCAATTGGATTGCACTTAAGATATTTTTTCCAATGTACGATATATAGTAAAATTATGTTTATGCTATTTACAAAGGCCAAAAGTGTGGTAGCTAGTTACTAGTTAACGTGTTTTTAGTTTAACTATCAAATACAGAACCCTGTTTGCTACCGGATACACAATATGTAAGATACGAGCTCAAGGCTAGGAGTTCTGTCTATTTTGTTTTATCGCCTCCTTCTTGAGGTCTCACTAGCTTTTGTCGTAAATCTTTTACTGAACCAAAGCTACCTTCTTACCTGTCACCTGTCCTAGTACCAGATAAGCATAGGTTGTACGCGGTCTATGCCCTCCAAGTTTGAACACTGTCCATACAAAATTCAGAGTTAGCTGGAAACCCAAATAAAAAAGTTTAGCGTTTTTGAATGACGCGTAGCTATCAGCGCGCACGCTTCCTAGAAGTTCATTAATCTCGGCCATCAGCGTTGATGGTGCGCGTGCCGTCGGCGTGAGACTAAAACCAGCCTTAGTTAGAATTAGGTAGGTATATACTTATGTAAGCATAGAAGATTACGACCTACATAAATTTGTCCGAGAAATATCCTCCTAAAAACAAATATCTTTTGAATACGCCTTTTCAAAGTTCAAATGATAAATTAATTTTTAGGGTAGTAGTATAGGATCCCGCTATAGAAGGACCTTCACCGAGCTGGTTATTTAATGAAACGTATTTTATATTTAATTAAACATGCCAATAAATATATTCTATATGGGTTGCCTATCAAATTTCAGTCCAGGATATGATTAATTAATTCATAATTAAAAAACTAAATTGTTTTTTTAACTTTCCACCGGTTCGTTTATTAGACAAATTGTATACCAATCGAAAGTATACACCCCATAGAATATGCAAACGTTAGGTTGCCTATTTTTTTCCGGTCACAACTCTCGGATAGCCAGGTATAAACAGGTAAATCGATACTAGCATTTTGCACCAGTATGTTTATTGAATAAAAATACTGGGGTCTATACTTTCGATTGGTATAGAATTTGTTTAATAAACAAACCAGTCGAAAGTTTTTTTTTTTTTTTTTTTAATTTTACATAATTACCCTGGACTGAAATTTGATAGGCAACCCATATAGAATATATTTATTGGCATGTTTAATTATATATAAAATACGTTTCATTAAATAACCAGCTCGGTGAAGGTCCTTCTATAGCGGGATCTTAGACCTATAGGTAAAATGGCGGAAAACTTGCAAGGTGACTGATGACAACCATTTTTCCGAATGCGGTTGGCTGCCTCCGGAAGTTATTCTAAATTAAAATATTGACGATTAAATTAGAATAAGGCGCTCTAGAGTAATGTTGCTCCTAGAATTTTTATTTTTAGTAAAGAAAGAAAGAAAATACATTTATTTGACATTAGCGGCGCTCGCGGTGTTACCTGCGATAAGTAATCATCATCCATCCATCCATACAAACTTTCACATTTATAATATTAAGTGGGATAGTGGGTTACACGAAAAGGCCTGCGCACATGGCGATGGCGAACGGCGATAAAATATGACAGCGTTTTAGCTGATCGCCATCGCCATTGCCTAGATTAGCATACAGACCTAGCGTTTTTTTTGTTCTGTGGTACAGGCCTCTGAACAAAATAAAACTTAGTAGCTAGTATGTTCTTTCCTACCTATTTCATAGTTTTTCATGATTCTAAATACTTCTATCGAACCAAGTATTTCCTCAAAGTGACAGGTAAGTGGTCAAACCTTTTGAATAATCTGCAAGAACCAGATAAACTTCGAGTTGAAAGAGCAATCGAACCAATGATATCCCAACCTTCATGAATTATGTATCTCCCTCGGGCGCCTAACGTCTTAATGTTTTTATGCAATAAGCTATAGGCATAAGGAAGGGGATAAAGGCAGGAAGAAGATACAACTTAACTGATGGAATAAGCACATGGTTCTCCTGATGGAACAGATACATAGACTCACCTAGCTATACCACTATTTTGTAATTATAAAAAAAAAATGCCGATATTGGCTGCTGATCCACGAAAAAACAAAAAAAATGAAGTCATAAAAAAATATCTTTAAATAATCACAATTTTTATTCAAATATTGAGAAATGATTCAACAAGCAAAAATCATTTCATTCATAAACGCTAAATACCAAGCGGAACCGAACAGCGTAATTTTTTTCTCTCTAATACTAAAGTAAAAAAAAAGTAAACAGGCCTTTGCATCTATTGTAGATGATTTCTAATACTACGTAACTAATAATTATGTTCATAATTTTATGCAGGATTTCTGAAATTTTTACTTTGTCATTTTATCGAAACTAAAATTTCTGATTGCACATTCATAATGTTCTACCCCTACTTCATTACCCTATTTTTTTTTGGTAGTTACAAAATATGGGTGTATAAGACGTTTCAAAGTGATACCATTGAATTAAGAAACATTTGATTTGATGATAAGTGGTAACCATTGCCCACAAAGCACTGCCCTGCGACCATCAACTTCAAGCACATATAAATAGGCCTGACGACTAATTTTCAAAATCTCTTCTATCATATTCAGAAGTATCTATTATGTCTAAAATATGTCGTATTCGGGCTGACAACACTGTCAGTCATCCATCATCAAACCATTCGTACGGGACGCCAGTGCCATCAGTTGGCGCTTGACGGAGTCTACGAGGACAAGCGACCGTGGCGAGCACGACATTCACATTCTGGATTCTGGCTTCGGCGGTCGCACACCTAGTCTTGTAGAAACCGTCCGCGTTCCGTATACTTACCTACCTAGCTATACGTTTAATCGCTATGCTATCCTGTTTGCTAAGATGTGTGATATAAAGTTGATTCGGTTTGGAACATTTTCTTCTCATTGTTTTACAACCGACCCCTACCCTCAATACGCCCACTGAGTAGCTTTATAATGTCAGGCTACGGCGATGAAAATAGGATACCGACGACATCAGAAATGTGGGATCAAGGTCGGATAAAACGAGAAGAGAAAGTGGAGAAAGTGACCTTTGAAGTAAAATCTTTGAGATGCAAAACTTAACCATGTGAGCCCTGTTTGAAGCCCTGCAAACATCCAAGACGAGTCATCCAGTGAACCTACCGGCATTCAACCCCGAAAAGACGGATGCGGACGCAAGATCGTGGTGTGCGACTGTGGATCTGTTTCGCCGATAAACCCCTTAGCGGCGGTCAACTGATTGCTATCAGCAACGCAATAAAGGGAGCTCTGCATTCACGCGGCTGTCCCAAAGCACCTATCGTGGGACCATGTGGACCAAATTCAAGAATGCAAGAAATCCAAGCTCAAAGATCATAAGGGACAACACGTGGCGTATCCAGCGTCAACGCAAGCACCCGTGAAGCCTAGAGCGAGCAAGAGAGGTCGAGACTAGGAAAGCGGCAGCGAGCAAGGAAGGTCGGACTTTAGGAACGGCAAACCAGGCCACAACGCAATTCGGCGCACGAGCGGCAGCAGCCATGCAGCTGGCAGCGGCAACAGCGGCGGCAGCGCGGCAGCGCTTTGGGTCCAGCGCACAGCGAGCGAAGCGCGTGGACGTTTGCGTCTTGCAATGACCTTCGAGGACGATTGACAAAGGTTAGCTGTATTGTTTTTTATTTGATTCTGATGCTGAGTGTTAGCTAACCGGTAGAAGCCTAAAGATTTAAAGATTCGGTTAGGTTTCTTGTGAACATGACTCGGACTGCTTTCTCACTCAGTAAAGTTATTTTCGGTAACCTTTGTTACAAGATGAGACATGAGTCCGAAGATATTTTTTAAAGGTTATCTTTTTTAGTGAGGGTACTTAGCAAAAAAAAAAATTGTCGTTTATAAATTGTAAAATGGTGAGCATTCGTATGATTTCTTGATGGTTATGATGTTGGCGATGAGCCTATGGACTGTTTTCTGACTTCTGCTTCCGAATTTTGTCGTATTAGCCGAACAGAATACTGTGTTTAGACTTTCTTTACAGAATATGCACACGAGGAAAGCGATTCGATAGCAACGTGACAGCAATGCGACAGCGACACGACAGCGATGCAACAGCGACACGACAGCGACGCGACAGCGACACGACAGCGACACGACAGCAACGTGACCACGATAGCACTACTGGTGGTGCCATCGCGTCTAGCACATGTGGCGTGCTAGTGGCGGTAGTGGCGGCACAGCTACCGAGTGGCGGGTCAACTTCTGCTAAAAATGACGGCGTTTTGCAAGGATCAGGTCAGTCGCACCCATTTTTGATCTGATAGTGGTACCGAATGTTCTCTTTTTGCAAAGTGTAGCTAACTAGTTTTCGGTAAATAGAGCTTATGCCCTATGACGTAACGATTGGAGATGGAAAATGTTTTTTTGAAGCGAGAGAACAAGCGATCTACATCAGTATTGAGAAAAATTCTAAGCACGAAAGCAAAACTTTCTTCTTTCTTGGTTGGTGACTTCGTTACTATAAGCGTCCTCACAAATACGCTCACTCTAAGTTTAAGACCTATGCCAGTGGGTTATGTACCAGTCGAAGTATACAGTAATGATGATCATGAGGAGGAAGTTTTTGTGGATGGTAAAAGCGTAGCGTAGTACTCTATCGGCCGTAGTTTGGTCAACTATACCAGCAGCTACTACGTAGCCGTAGCCCGGTAGAAATCGGTGTCTCTTGAGGCAACTCAAGTAGTCCGTGGGTGCGCGGTGCGCGTTTAGCTCTGGCGGAGGTCGGGAGCACTGAGAGAGTGGCTGTGTGAGTCAGAGGGCTGATCACACGGGAGCACTGAGAGAGTGGCTGGTCGGCTGGTGATGGCCGTGGCGATAGAGGGCGGACGCGATGCTTTTGGTGAAAACTTGTTGTTTTAACGAAGATGCGATGGTACATGACTCAGGCAAACTGTTTGTTGTGATTGTTGGTTTTTGTTTTAAATTAAGCTAAAAACATGTTGCGATTGGTGAATTTCTTACTTGTCTTTTTTGAATTTGCTAACGTAAAATTAGAAGTAATTGACAATAACTACCTTGACTGATCAGAAGGATTGAGATTTTTGAAGTAATAAAAATAGCGTAGAGTTTTGGAAGTTTCCTTTAGATTGCTTAAAGAGTAGAGCCTAGTTTCAAAGTCAGGAACGGCCGAGAGTGAAAATAAGAGGTACTCTGAGTGGATTCAATTGTTTCAGATTAACACACTGGGACGTGTGCCAGCAGGATGGCCGTGTCGTACTCGGGCTGACAACACTGTCAGTCATCCATCATCAAACCATTCGTACGGGACGCCAGTGCCATCAGTTGGCGCTTGACGGAGTCTACGAGGACAAGCGACCGTGGCGAGCACGACATTCACATTCTGGATTCTGGCTTCGGCGGTCGCACACCTAGTCTTGTAGAAACCGTCCGCGTTCCGTATACTTACCTACCTAGCTATACGTTTAATCGCTATGCTATCCTGTTTGCTAAGATGTGTGATATAAAGTTGATTCGGTTTGGAACATTTTCTTCTCATTGTTTTACAACCGACCCCTACCCTCAATACGCCCACTGAGTAGCTTTATAATGTCAGGCTACGGCGATGAAAATAGGATACCGACGACAAATATATCATATTTCTGTAGAAAATTAAGGTTTTTGTGCAATAAAAGTACATTTAAATTTAAATTTTCAAATTCTCGCCAAAACGCTCGCTGGTGTCATGGCGTCTGTTATTACGTCACGGTTATAGTATTCAACAGTAAACATTGGTGCTTTTGTACTAAATCAGAATGACATTTATATAGCCGTGACGTAATTCGCTCTGACCGGTGTTTGAGCCATCATGGCGGATTGTTGTATTTTGTAGATTTATATTATCAAATAAATTGACAATCTCGACATTAATAAGAGTATAAATACATTTTTTAAAATCTTTGAATCCTTTTTCATTAGATCAGATAAATATTTTGGCGATACTTGATTACTGTCTTCATGCCTATTATGATAAATACGTTTTCATGAAAATTAAGCATTAAATTATGCCATAAAACGAATCTGCCTCATCTGAAATCTATACTAAACATAGTTACTACTACTATATCGTATATAGGTAGGCCATAAAGATTACAGGCTGTGTTTTCCCGATTTGAAAGGTATTTATAAACCACTCCACATTAGGTAGGCCAGTTCTTTGTTTCATGGCTTCTTATAAACATAGGTTAGAATATAACTCTGATGAACACCAAAGTAAAAAAATATAAAAATCAAAACAAGAATACTTTAAACCGAGAGGTGTAATAGGCGGTCGTAACGAGCGATCTCTTCGAGACAGCCTTAAGAACAAATTGCAAAACCTCTGTACAGTAGATACAGCTTAGCTTACAAATAACTCAATTTCCAAAACAAAATGGGAAAACAGAAGTAAAACTGTCCTGTAGGTAGATACAATTGGATTAGCTACCCCGCAGGGATTTCTGTTTTCTCTACATGATTATGTTTTCCTCGCTACAACCGGGAAACGAACAACCTTATCCTGTAGAAAGGACCCACCTTCTACTTACAAAAACAAATGTGTATACCTACATTTGTTTCGTAACATGTACCTTAGGTACTAAAGGTTTCTTGTTCTTGAACAAAAATGTTTCTTTTTAATTATGATAGCTAAACGTTTGACTGCCATCACACCTGTAGGCCTACCACAAGCTCTATCTGGCTCTGTCTCTGGCTCTGGTTTTGTATTATAAGTATGTATTTATAAAAAAAATATTATATAAGTATTAGTCTGGCCCCCGAATACTGAAACGCAACTCAGATTTAAGCACGTCTCAAGCGACGAATATTTGACAGATTTTCATTGAAAACTGATCTGAATCTGAGTTGCGTTTCAGTATTCGGGGGTTAGTCCCATAGTACAAGCTCTGCTTAGTTTTGAGGCCACAGATAGATAAGTGTGGATTGTGCAGAATAATTATTTATTTATTTTACGCTATTCAGCGTGGCAATGCCGCCAGCGTCTTGGGGACGCTTCCGTCTGGCACTGATTTGGATCATTTAAGCTATCTCTAGATCGTTTGTAACGATCTGCAGATAGCTCAACTGTTTCTTGTGTATTTTATACATTTTGTAAATATTATTTTGTTTAACTGTAAGTTTCTTTGTTTAAATAAATAAGTAATATCTTTTATTTTTAATACCGCCCTAATTTTAAGAAAAGTTCATGAAACATTAATTTCGTATTTGCCTCAAAAGAAACTAATAATAACATTGTATTTTGACGTCGCAAAAGGTCTTCAGAAGTAGGTAATTTAAGAAGGTATTGAAAGATAATAACAAGCCCGACCCTTATCACAAGGATCGTGCTATTGACAAAAACTTGACGAGTTACACAATAAATAAATACTTAATGTGGACAATCCACACAACACTATCCAGATCCAAATTAAGCAGAGCTTATACTATGGGGACCACGTAGCTGATATGATACATGATCAGCTTTTCCTGAGGTACTTCTAATACAATTAACAGTTAGACAGACAGAGAACAAACAATAATTAAGTATGTGTTCATCCTTCAAATAATTGTTCTCAGTGGGGATCGAACCCACGACCTATATACGGCGCAGAAGGCAGAGCTACTACCGACTGAGCTGAGAGGCCAATCAATGTAATTTTGTCAAACAACGCGTCATTTCCTGACGTGAATAGGTGTCTTCTAGACTATCCTTCTACATCGTCGGCTACATCGTCGCTTATCATAAAATGAGATCGTGGCCAAAGAAAAGTCTTTAATATTCTAAAAAATAACGTCCAAAAAAACAAAAGCTGCATCTATTTATTCCATGTAATGTCCATGCCTTTGTTTTGTTGGTTGTACCTGCAAAGCCAGCTGATATTTTGCAAACAGCCGGAGTGTCGGAGAAAATTGTTTTTTCCTGCAGAGATGATTAAATTAATTGGACGAACGAGTATAGGAACGTTGCAAAATATGTAAGTAAAAGCTTCTAAAAATGCCTTGGTCAATATTTTTACATACCTACTTGGCGAACAAAAAACCCAAACGAAAAGTAGCAACAAAGAAATACTTTCTTGCTTGATGTCAGAAGAATCACTTTCTTTGTCGTTGATTCCGTTGATTTATTTGTAACATAATTTATTTAGATTTGCATTATGTACAGTCGGTTTTGAGATCATTGAATTGGATAGGGTACACAGAGTAGGTAGGTACCTACTTTGATAGAGTACCTACCTCAACTCAAGGAATATCCTCTCTACGAGAGGAGTACCTACCTACCGCCTCTAGGATAAAATTGCGCATGATTCAGGGTTGCCTGAATAATGATGGATTAATGATTATTTTGAATAAGTTATCTTTGAAATAAATAAATGGATCCTGACTAAAGTAAAATCTATAGGTTACTTGATGAGCGAATTGGTTTCTGCAGTAGGCCACTGACCCCTGAGGTAACCTGTGAAGGGATGCCTACCGTGCCTATGGATGATAACCATGATAACAGTTTCACTTTTGTTAGTATGGCTGTTGCTAATGTCATCTAGCGTTGGATTTCTTTACTAAACAAAATAATGAAGAAATCGCGCTATAAAGAAATAGATGGCGCTGTAAACAGAAAAATATTGTGTAAAAATTCAAGTCATAGACAAACGGCCATTATTTTAGAAGTTTTGCAGTTATTTATATTTTACATAAAATAACTGCAAAATAATTTAACTAATAACTTGCAATAATATAATAGACATTATTATTTTATCATTTTATTATAAGTATACTCTAAATAAAACTCTAAATAATAGACCAGTGATGCGACTTGCAAGCATGACATCATGAAAAAGTGGTAGTTTGCTGCGATGGCAGTGGAAGAAAGGAAAGTCACGGTTATTGTAAGGTTTGATCTTCTTTCATACCAAAGACTACACTTAAAAATAAGTGATTACAGCTTGGCAAAAAACTATGTTGCCAGCGCTTATATAAAAACTAAGAAAAAAGAGCACTGAACAATTTGTTTGTCTATGGCCTCGTCACATGACCTCACTGTTTGTCCCCGTGATCACTATTGTGAAAATTTAAAAAATATTTACGCGTAATGGCTCTAGTAAAAGCAGACATAGATGATCTGCATGAAAGTTCTCTAGATAGCAGGTAAATAGAATTTTATGTGCGAAATACTGAGGTGAGTTACATAATACCATTTAGGTAATTATGCTATGAAGGCCATCGTTTTCGCGAGTAGAAGTTGGCAAGGAATGCGTAAGATCGCTCCGAAATTATGTGGAATGATACGTGTGTGATGTTTCATTGTTTTTATCCACAGTGCCGGCGGCAATCAATTCATGAACTTGATGAAAGACCCCCTCGACGACCCCTTCCGTAAGTTCTATAGTCAATCAATTTAGTTATTGCCGCTTTTTTATAATCCGATCTCCTACAAAGTCTGTCGTAGAATGAATCAGTTTTGTTAGCCCAATAAAATCTAATTACCGCGGTACCTAAACACAAACAGAGTTATTGAATTAGGTAAGGTTAAATTTAATTATAATTACATTTTAGCTGATGAGAAGTCCCTTTTGGCTCCGCAATGGTCCGGATCACATGAAGCTTCATCGGAAAGTTTTAAAGAAATAAGTAAGTGTTTTAAACGTAGCTATGAAATAATTCTGTAAACTCTGCCCAGTTCACCATATAAATCATATCATTAAAATTTAATTTCATTAGTTTCATAGATATCTATGCACACTCATTTCTTAATTGTAATTTATAAAGTAAACCTGTCTTTGCATCTATTGAAGATGATTTAATAACGTCAGGGGCAACGGGTGTTTTACTTATACCCCGACATACTGAACATTTTAGTGCCTGGGACAGGATTTTAGATGAAATAAACTTGCCCAGCACCTATACCATCCTGACAGCTTAGTCGGCCCAATCCACAGAAAGACATGGTCAATACATGTGGTATCTTAATACCTATCTGTTGATATAGTTACCACATCTTGCCCGCATGCCACCACTGCTTGACTAACTGGAAACTAGGTATCACTGGTGTATGTAACCGAAGTATAGATAATGAAATGAAAATGTTGTTACTTATCCTAAATTTACAAGGAGCTACACAGTTGAGTCCTTCAGAGCAGGTGCCTTAATCTCTAAAAATCCAATGACAATATCGAGCCATAGAAAATTACTGAAGAACATGGCCTCTCCTATACATATCCAGGAAGAACTGCTTTGAGCGCTCTACATCCACTGACATGTGACCTCTGTGTGGACTTCCGATTTTCCGTCTTCCGGCTTGTGTTTGCCATTCCGTGGTGCCAAGCCCTAGTTTCTTCTAGGCTTGGTTGCGTGGTACTGTAAGTTTACCATGAGCTCTGTCTGGCTCTTGTCTTGAGTCTGTGTGAGTGCTCACGAGTGTATGTGTGTGTGACGTTTTGACATAGGATTTATTTAATCAACACTCACACAGACTCAAAACCAGAACCAGAGACAGAGCTCATGGTAAGCCTACTGGTACCTAGACTCTCCTAGCTTTAAAAAGTTTAAAAGTGATCCTTGTTTAATATTTATCCATTGAATAAATACATATTTGATTTCATTCAACATATTTGATTTTTAATGTTTCTTCCCCAACTGTTGTAAGTATAACATGGATTATATGAGCCTCTTCGAGGCGCACTTAAAATCCTTTCACCACACTTGGTTCGAAAGAATCAGTGACACGATAAGAAGAAGATAACATGGATGTTTTGAGTAACTTCATAGAATGCTATGTTTTTATGTTTCAGGAAGTTCAGTCACTTACAAGTTGATATCCATGCCTGGTGATGAACCTATTACTAAGATGGAACATTCTCCGGCACATGGTAAGTGGTCAATCCTACTCATAAATTATGCGAAAACTATGAAGAGCACTGGTGGTGTAGTGGTAGCGGCCCCGCCTTCCGATGAGTTTTTCTGTCGAAAAATGTATGTGCACTATGCCAGTACTCTCAAAACGGTGGAGGAAAATATCGTGAGGAAACCGGCGCGGCGTGTCGTAGAACCTAAAAAAGTTCGAGCAGCAAGTGTCAAACGTAACGCAAAAAGGGTTCGCCAGCAGCCTCATTGCGGAAACCAGTCCTTACACTAAATGCGAATGATGAATTTGCCAGTATGCTAAAATTATGATGTTCAGATATTTGTGGCACGATCACCTGAACCACACTGGATCGACTATGATGAAATTTGGCACAAATACCTATACAATACATTGTTGCTTACTGTTACTAAGACAGAATAGCCTAAATTCTCAGCCACATAGAAATATAGGTAACTTTTTAATCTATCATGGTATTTAACACAATTTTTATGATCAACGAGATATTTAAAATGAATTAATTTTGTTATTTCAACGTGTGATCATAGTGAATGCAACTGCGCCAAAATATTGGAAGTCAAAACTCGCATAATTAAACTATGGTTAATATCCCGTTGTTCATAAAAATAGTAATTTCCAGATTACTATCTGGCAGCGAATGGTTTTAATCCACAAGAACTAATATAAAGAGAATCAACAGTTTAAAACAACTTGAGTTATTAAAGTTAACAATAATTATATTCCAGATACCACATTCTATGTGATCAGTAACCCGGGAGAAATTTTCGGAACACACAGCAAAGTAGGCCCAATTATTAAGAAAAATTCAAGGCAGTCGAAAGCAGCGCAGACAGCACAATCAAAAGCCATGAATACTGCAAAAAAGGTACTATTTCACAGATAAGTACTTCTATTATAAGACAAAAGGCAGGACATATTCATCAATTAAGAAAATATCACTACATTGACTATGTTGGTAACTTGTCTGCCACATTACAGGTAAGTTTTACATCGTCATCCTGAAGAATTCCAATGCTGGACATAGGCCTCCCCAATAAATTTCCAGAAAGAACGATTCTGGAGCCCTATGAGCCGCTGACTTCCCGCGGTCAATGACATCTGTCCTTCGTATGGTAGTATCAAGTACCTACTTAAGATTCTTACATAAGTGATAATCATGAGAATATCCCAATATTACTTTTAGCACAGCTAAGTTTTACATGTGATAACTTTCCAGCGTTCGGCAGAAAGGAGGGCTACCCACAATGAAGTAGAAAGACGACGGCGGGACAAAATAAACAACTGGATTATGAAGCTGGCTGCTTTAGTGCCTAACTCTGGCATGCCCGACTCAGCTAGCAAAGGGGGCATACTGGCGAAGGCGTGCGATCATATCACAGATCTAACTGAGAAACAGAAAAGGTAATCTTTCATAAACTTACCTCCATTTGTGTAAGTACACAAGAAGGGCTATTTGTGGGCGTGTTGAGAAGTCTTGTGACTCCTTACAAAAACAGCTAGGCCTAGACAGTTACTAGATTAGACTAGCATTAGATTGGTCAGTTATAAATTTCTCTTTTTATCTGGATTTGTCAAAGGTTTGCAAATAGTTTTGGCTCAAAATACTTAGAATACAATATAACACCTAGACAGAGTACAAACATTTGCGTTCAAAACTTGCATCAGTTTGTAATTAAATTGTTGAGCCATGATTAAAAACATCTATTCTGTCCGTATTTTAACGAAATTGATAATTATTTTTCGGTTTCAGGTTAGAAAAACTAAAATTAGATAATGATAAGCTAGTACTAGAAGTGCTAAGGCTAAACGAAGAATTATCTGAAGTAAGAAAAGAGAACTCCTCCATGCGTAACCAAATGGCGGACAACTGTATAGTTTACCCTAGAAACAAGGGACAAAACTCCTAGCTCTTGTCACAACCTAGTAAGGTTTAAAATGGAACAATACAGAACTGAGAAGGTGCTTTTACTTATAACTACAAGGCGGATTATAATACTAGAAACGTCAATACAGATGAAATTACATCACACCCATATTCATTGAATAAACTAAAATACCACTCACGCTCGCAACAAAATGGCGCCGGAAACCTGTAGCTGTATTCAGTATTCTTCAATACCCTAAAAGTTATTGATCAAGTGGGATTTGAACCAAATTATAGGTATGATGATAACGTAGCTCCAAGCACTAGAAAAATAGTAGAATAGTATACAAAACTAGGACACAGAAGGGAATTCCAGTCTGAATATGGGTAAATAGATACTATGTAGTCAAAAGCTAGACTTTCAGCAATAAAATGGTCTAAAGGACATAACTACTCGACCCCAGATATTTTATAACCTATGTATTTTAAATGTACCAACTAAAGCACCATTGCATACTGTTATGGTTAAGTAGTTTTTAAGAATTTTTAGTTAAATTTAATTACATATTTAATTTTGTATTTTTATCGTTTAGCTGAGACTTTAGAAACAAACAAGTTTTCCAAAAAGTATACAAAAAGTTCGAGTTTTGTACAATTTGTCCATAACGTCATGGACTTTCGTCATGATCGGTACAAAATATTAATACTAGTAAAACAATTTTGTTGGTAGAAAAACTTGCTAAGGTATGCGATTTTTCATAACACATCCAGTGATTTTTAATAAAATAAAACGAATTTGCTAGAGCTCAATGGTTGTCAGGTTCAAAGCAAAAAGTACCTTTATTAGCTGCTACACCTATATTTGGCAACTACCTAAAGTATCAGATGTCATCATCATCAGCCTGAAGAAGTCCAC
The DNA here is from genome assembly GCA_939531255.2 of Thera britannica. Lineage (NCBI taxonomy): Eukaryota > Metazoa > Arthropoda > Insecta > Lepidoptera > Geometridae > Thera > Thera britannica. Next base: position 9,661,438 of record OW618050.2, read on the forward strand.
TGCTGGACATAGGCCTCCCATCTCTAGGAACGATTCTGAGACCTTTCCATTAGCCGACTTCCTGCGATCTTAACAATGTCGTCGGTCCATCTGGTGGATGTGTGCCCTATACGTTTCGTCTTCCGGCTCGTAGTCTTTATTCGAGGACCTTCCTTCTCTATCTGAATCAGATGTGATCAGAACTTATTTTTCAAAGGATGTTTTAAAAGCTTACAATAGATTATTTTTGTTCTTATAATTAGATAATATTACAGTTGGTCTAAAACGGTATGCCAAAATGTTCTTCCTGCGTCATAGTTTTAATATAATTATTATATTATGTAGATAAAACAGTTTCGTTTGGTAAAGAACTTCATTTAGTTTTTGACAATATAGAATAGACTATTCTGTGATGCATGTTTAAGTTTAATAATATAAGCTAAATACCTAACGGTATCTTATTATTTACTTTATATTTTTTCAGAATCATATTTAAAAATAGATTTTGTATTATTTAATTAGGTAAATGTTTCTGAAAGCACAGAATTTGCAAATACCATCATCATTATAATAAGCAGCTTGAAGTCCACTGCAAATCGCTTTCTAGGGAAAATTCTACTCTGATATTTTTTTCCTAAGAATATTGAAACCTTCTCAAAAAACCCCCATGCTTGCAGCACAAAAGAGTTATCACATTTATTAGTTTTTCAGTGAACTAAAACATAGTCCTACATTATTCAATGAAGAGCTATATGGGGTCCAAATTCTATGATTATGTAAGATGGAAGTCGAGTAGGCCATACTTGCATCATTAAACCCATGATAAAATAATATAAATAGCTTTAGATTGGTAACTGATATTTATTTTTCCTGAAGGGCAAGTCCCACTTTACTAAATGTTGTTTTGTTTCGCCTATTTGTCTCTATATTTTATGGAGAAAAGATGAGAAAGCAAAAATATGTTACGTAGAAACGATCGAAACGAGTTGTTGTCTTTTAAATTATCCATACAAAAGAGAGAGACACTGAGACACTTGCTCACGCGAAAACAACATTTGGTAGACGAAATGTGGTATAGCAAAACTCCGACTTGGGGTACAGATGTCACTTTACCCGTAACCACATAGCAAAAAATTATATAACTTTTATTTTTAACCTAATAAGTAAACCTGTACCTGAAAAGCTTGAATATGACTAGGTTTCAATACAAATTACAATAACAGTTTTCTTTGTATCATTCAAAAAAAAAATTGTATCATTCAATAAATACGAAGTATGGCCTATATCCTTGACTGGAAGGTTTTGTAAAATAATGTAGAATAAGTTTAGAATACACGTTTCTGTTTGGTTTGAATTGTTAGTTTTTTCACTGCGTAGTTGCGGCTAACAAAATGCATTTAAAATAATGTAAAATCCATTGAAACCATGTTGTTTTTGTTATATAAAAAATAGTCTAGAATTATTTTTCAGTTTAGTGGAACATACTTTTGTATTTTTTTATTAGTTTGTTCTTATTTCAATAATTATAATCGTGTTGTTAAAATATTTTGTTTTGTGTTCGATTATCCCCTATCCCTAACCCCACAGGCTTTAGTTAGCCACACGGTCACACATCTAACAATTTCGATCAAATCAAAATATCATTTTAAAACACTTTCATTCCAACGCTAATACTTTGACCTCTAATGTTGGTTAAAATACCACTGGAATTACACAACAGAACTCAAAATAACACTAGAAAAACAATTAAAATGAAAAAGCTGTTAGCGACTTCCCGAAATGACAGAATACGAATCCGTTCACACATCTAGACGATATGCTGGCGATAATTGCAATACTTTAATGCCTTACACGATAGTATGCGCACCAGTTTATGCGATACATGTATCGCTGTCAAATATTGCAGCTTATCGCCTAGATGTGGCCGTACCTTTAAGACACCTTAGTGGCGAGAGAGCGAATTCGCTTACGCCATTTTTTCCAGGTACCTTTGGATTAAGACATTTTAACTATGAATACAAGATGTCTATCTTAACCTAACTTTTGCCGCTGACTGTACGTAAGCGAAGTTAGGGGCAGGAGCTAGTTAAAATCAGTGAAACAACTGCAAATCCTAAAGCGAATCAATTTAATAATAAATATCACAGCCAAAACAATTTCTTTGGCTTAGGCATAATCTTAAACGAATACTATTTATGATAAACAATGTTACACAATAATTCGGGAAATATTATAAGATTGATTAAATAAAAAAATATATGGTCACAAGTTTACGTAATGGGGCAATGGTGCATCCCAGGGTAGTGTACTTTTTTATTTTTTTATAGTCTTGAATTGATAGTTAGCGAAATTTAAATACTGGAGAGTTGCATACATACATCAACCATTGTCTAGTGATATTCCATTTCGAATAAATTTTCAGATTTTTCGAGATTTCGTTCCTACTTTAATTTTGATTATTAAATAATATCAAGAGTGATCGTTCAATTTTCGCTGAGAACAGTTGTGTCGCTCGCGACCGCGCGTACCAACAGTGCAAAGTGCTAACGCATCATAACATAGCCAGCCGCGGCTCGGCCTGACCTCGACGATGACCTAGTTCTTCGTTGCGTAAGGCATGCTTACGGACGGCTAAACATATTGTTAAGGCGCATTTAATACCAGCCTCAACAATGGATACTCCGACAAAAAGCAGGGTTGCTCTGCAGACAGAAACTGAGCACCTATTATATAAAACTTATGAAGAAGAACGTGCCCGCTTCAATGAAGAAAGGCGAGAGCGTATTAAGCTCGAAAGCCTTGTCAACGACCTAAAAAATCAGATAGACATTCTCAAGCAACAGCTGCAATGTGTAATGGAGGTTGAATCTGCACCACCATCTACCTCAAACATAAAAGGTTCCTCTCAGCAAGTGGAATACAAAACTGATGAGGAAGAACTCGCTAAAGAAACAGAGTGGATTAGAACAAAAACGAGGAAAAAAAGAAAGTTGAACACCTCGCCCTCACTCTCACCACCACAAAATCCAAATGCTGCATTTGAAAAAACTAAAAAAGTCCCACAGCCACCTCCTGTTATAGTTGATGGCGTTAAAGACTACCAATCCTTCTATGACTTTTTGTCTAGAAACACGAGCGCAGACACATTCAAAATAAAAATGCTAAGCGGTGACAGTGTCAAAATAAACGCTTACAACGATGAAGCTTACAGAGCCATTACCAAGTCATTGACTGACGAACACTGTTTCTGGCATTCTTACGAGAACAAGCAAGATAGGCCGATCAGAGTGATGGTGAAAAAGCTGCCTTTTACCTGCAAGCCTGAGAGAATAATTAGTGACCTTCAATCAAAAGGGTACCAGATCGAAGATGCAGTGAACAAGTTAAGCTGGAAAACAAAGGAGCCACTTAATATGTTCATGCTTACCTTCAATAACAAAGAAGAGATAAACAAAATCTACGAGATAAGGATCATACTGGGATGTACGGTTGATATACAACCGCTTAGATCTCCAAAGCTGATACCCCAGTGTAAAAGATGCCAGGTGTATGGCCACACGCATAAATACTGTGGCAAAGAACCTAGGTGTGTTAAATGCACTGGAAAACATCTGACCAAAGACTGCAGAAAGCCAGCTGATGAGAAGCCGAAATGCGTACACTGCGGTGAAGCACATCCGGCTAATTACAGAGGATGCATCATTGCTAAAGAAATGCAAAAGATCAAAAATAAGACACTCAAAAAAAAAAATGGTGAGCCAGCAACAGCAAGCTACCAGCAAAATAGCACCTGCCATCAACCAGCCCGAACCGGGCAACTCCAGTTCGAAAAGCTCTAACAAAAACGTATCTTACGCTCAAGCCGCTGCTAAGAACACTGCAGCCACTCAGCGCAAAGAGCACACAGATTCAAATGACTGTAAGTTGAACGAAATTCTTAAGTTCATGGCATCGTTTGATGAGAGACTAAAGAAAATAGAAAGTAGCACCAAAACTGCTGCTTTTAAGGCTCAAAAATGATTAACACACTAAAAATTATGGCCTGGAATTGTAATGGGCTACAAAAACATCAGAACGAACTTCAAGTAGTCCTAGACATAGAAAATGTAGATGTATGTCTAATATCAGAGACTCATTTTACAAAACAGTCACACACTCGTTTCAAAGGCTATAACATCTATCATGCACTACACCCGGCAAATAAAGGAAGAGGCGGCAGTGCTATAATTATCAAAGAAAGTATAAAACATCACGAGCAATATATACACGAAGAGCCAGAAATTCAATCTGTTGCAATCTGTATCAAAACCAAGCTGTATCCTCTAACGATAGCAGCTATCTATTGTCCACCGCGACACTCCATCAAGAAAGACCAGTACCTGAGTCTTCTACAACAACTCGGCGAAAGATTTATATTAGGAGGCGACTTCAATGCAAAACATACGCATTGGGGCTCCCGACTGACTAATACAAAAGGAAGAGAACTTATGAGCGCTATAAGAGAGCAGAAATGTGACGTGGCAACAACAAGATCTCCCACCTACTGGCCAACTGATCCACTAAAAATTCCCGACCTAATAGACTTTTTTATACACAAAAGCCTGTCGACAAGCTACATAAGAACTGAACAGAGCTACGATATGAACTCTGATCATTCTGCTATATATCTAGAAATAAGTGAAAATATATTATTTAAAGAAAATACTCTGACCCTAAGTAATAAGTACACGGATTGGGAGAGTTTTAAAATAGAATTAGATCAAAGCATAGACTTAAAAGTTCCACTAAAAACAGCAGAGCAGCTGGACATAGATTTAGAAAGATTTATCACAAATATACAGCAGACCTGCTGGAAAAATACACCACAACCTAAAAAAAGAAGCACTAAAAATAGCTATCCTAGAGAGATCAAGGAGCTCATATGTGAAAAGAGAAGACAGAGAAACCAATGGCACCAGTCAAGGTCTCCACAGGATAAAACAAAGTTGAACAATCTTACGAAAAAACTGAGAAGACAAATCCAAACACACAATGATAACGTAACTAATATATTTCTTCAGAAATTAACCAGTGATCGTAGTACAGATTATTCACTTTGGAAAGCAACCAAGAACATAAAACGGCCCAGTGCCCAAATCCCTCCTATAGAAGACGGATGTGGGAAATGGGCCGTGAGCAACGAACAAAAAGCCAAACGGTTTGCTGAACATTTAGAAAATATATTTAAACCAAATGACGGTCCAACATATCTCGAATCTAGTATAACACATGACGAACTTGACGATCAACATAACATCCAGCACGTTTCACCAAGAGAAGTACAACGTGAAATCAAGCTAAACATAAACCCTAAAAAATCTCCTGGATTCGATCTTATCTCAGGAGAAATACTCCATAACCTTCCGAAAAAGGCTTTAGTTAAGCTAACAAACATTATCAATGCCACACTGAGACTGCAGTATGTACCAGATCTTTGGAAAGTTGCCGAAGTAATCATGATAGCTAAGCCAGGAAAACCACCACATGACGCAACATCATACAGACCGATTTCCTTGCTACCCATTATGTCTAAACTATTTGAAAAACTTATTCTAAAGCGACTTAAACCAATAATAGAAACCAGAGATCTTATTCCAGAGCATCAGTTTGGCTTCCGGGAAAAGCACTCAACTATAGACCAAGTTCACCGAATTACAAATGTAATAGAGAATACCCTTGAAAGCAAAAAAGTCTGTTCTACTATATTCCTAGATGTAGCACAGGCTTTTGATAAGGTGTGGCACGAAGGACTTATGGTTAAACTGAGAAAAATGCTACCCAAACAATACGCAGATATATTGCAATCATACATAACGAACCGGTTCTTTAGAATAAGACAAGAAGACGCCTACTCAGAACTAAAAGAAATTAAAGCTGGAGTGCCACAGGGAAGCGTATTGGGTCCAGTTCTGTATCTACTGTACACCTGTGATATTCCTAAGTTAGAAAATAACACAATTGCAACCTTCGCTGATGACACTGCTATAATGGCTATAGGAAGTACGCACGCAGAAGCAGCAGAAAAGGTTCAATTGGCTATTAACAAAATCCAAGACTGGACAAAGAAATGGCGAATAAGATTAAATGAATCAAAATCAGTTCACATAAATTTCACAAATAAGAAGGATCAGTACTGCCCAGTTTATATAAATGATAAGATAATACCCTACGAAAACACAGCCAAATACCTAGGTATGACGCTTGACGCGAAGCTACGCTGGAAAGCTCACGTCAAAAAGAAAAGAGATGAACTGAATCTAAGGTTCAAAAAAATGAACTGGCTCCTTGGAAGGCGTTCCACCCTATCAGTTCCAAATAAAATACTTTTATATAAACAGGTCCTAATGCCAGTATGGACTTATGGTATACAGCTGTGGGGCTGTACCAAAAAGACAAATATCCTTAGCATACAAGGGTTCCAGAACAAAGTACTAAGAGAAATCGTAAATGCGCCCTGGTACGTAAGAAACGACGACCTTCACCGGGACCTAAATATTGAGTTCGTCGAAACAGTGATCAAAAAATGTGCAGAAGCCCACGAGAAAAGGCTTCACCATCATGTGAACGTCGAGGCCATCCAGCTCCTCGACAACACGGACATAGTGAGAAGACTTAAAAGAACGAAACCGTTTGAACTAGTGTAGTATTAAGTAATTATTCATATTTACTCATTGTAAAAGTGCAAAGTGTGTGGTATTACGAACACAATAACAAAGTGTCGTCATCATAAATAGAGACAGTAAGAAAAGTGTTAGTGGACACATTCTTAGTTGTAGATTACTTTAGAAATTTAGGTCAAAGACAAATTACTTATTAGCCGGAATTTTGGCTAGATTGTAATATTATTAGAGTAGGTTATGAAACATAGCGTACACTATTTCTAAAAAAAAAAAAAAAAAATAATAATAATAATATCATACAGTTGTATTATTAGATTATTACTATTAAACAACACAAAATAAAGATTCTTGCCATCTTGCCATAATCTAGTTTCTAAAGTACTTATTTTGAGTTTTTGTAAAAAACAACAAAATGTTGAATATCCCTAGATAATGTTGATGAGTGTACTCGAAGACATATAAAAATGACATTTCTTTTTTCAGGTTTCTGGGGCTCAATTATAGACCAGTGACTTTTTTGTCACGGAAGATATATATCACAAGAACTGTCAGTTTCTTTAGTGAATTTGACAGTTCTTGTGATATAATCTACTGTGACAAAAAAGTCACTGGTCTAGAATTGAGCCCCTGGGTTGTGATTTCTCTACAATTCCTTAAATTGATGAGTCTTTATAGAATAGCTTTTCTTATATCGAGGTTTCCGCATCCTTTTCGGTTTCAGTTCAGAAGAATCTACCATACTTTCATCAATGTTTTTAATATTAGGAGATTTTTTCATACTTTTAGAAGAATTTATTATATTTTCATCATCCTTTTCAGTTTCAGGGGAATTGATTAGAGATTTTTTTTCAGTTTTAGGCGAATGTATCACAGTTTTGGGAGAATTTGTCAGACTCTCAACATCTTTTTCAGTCTCGGGAGAATTTATCATACTTTTAGCATCCTGCTCAGATTCAGGAGAATTTATCATACTTTCCGGTATGTTTTTAGTTATAGGAGAATTTATCATAATTTGAGCATCATTTTCAAGAGAAGAGATCACACTTTCTTCAACTTCTTTGGCGTTTCCTAATTCAATATCTTTTTCTGCAGAAAGCATCTTTGCTTTAATGTTTTTTAGGGATCCTTTACCGTATTTTATTGTTACTTTTCCTTTTGATTTTCGGGCTGCCATCTTTTTTCTGTTATTTAGACATTTTAATGTGCTGAAGTGTTGCCCCAAACTTCGTTTACTAACAAAGTCTACGTTGCAAACTTCGCATTTGAAGTTTTTATCACCTGAAATCAATCGAATTTATTATACGAGCGCTGGTGGCCTAGTCGTAGCGGCCCCGCCTTTAGATTCCAAGGTCGTGGGTTCAAATTTCAAATCCAGTCGTATATCAATGAGTTTTTCTACCCAAAAATGTATGTACACTATGCCAGTGCTCTCAAACGGTGAAGGAAGACATTGTGAGGAAACCAGCATGTCGTAGTACCTAAAAAATAAATAATAAATATGTGCATAAATATGTGCAAGTGCACGAAATAAGCCTTTTAGGCGCACTAAAAATCCTTTCACCACACTTTGTTCGAAAGAATTAGTAAGAATCGAATATAAGTACATATATAATAATCAATATAATTATTATAACCCTTTCATATTAAAAAACGTAGGTACGCAGTGGGAATGAAACCCTCAACCTGAAGCGCAGAAGGTAATCTACTGAAATACTTTTTTTTTGTAAATACATAACTTTTCACATGCTAAGATTTTTTTAATCCCAAAAAAAATCAGGAACTGCAAAAAAGCTACCATGCGAGCGAAGCCGCGGGTAGCTGCTAGTATATAAAGCAGAATGATAATACTAACCAAAATGTCGCTTCATGTGTAGGTTTAAGGTGTCTCGCCGTCTGTATCTCTTGGGGCAGTATGTACACTCGTATGGGATCTCTCCATTGTGTTTTATTCTGGAACAAATCAATGTATCTTTTTTGTTTCCTCCCTCGTAAACAGTACGATAGCTATCATATTTTTTTTAAATCTTTCTTTGCTAATTGACTGTGAAGGAAATCCGTGTATTCCCGATGTCCCCGTCGATCATATCCCCGCGGTAACGGGGACAATGGGATTTTAATAAAATAATTAAAAACCATTCCCGTTGTCCCCGTTATGAAATATCAGCCAACGGGGACATCGAGACATGATTAAAATAATTAAAACCATTCCCGTTGTCCCCGTTAACAAATCCCCGTTAGCTAAATAATGTAATGACTGGCACTTCGGTATGTCGTAGAAGCAAAAAAGTTCGTAAATTTGCCCGAAAGTGCACCTCAATTTCACCATACTTGGTTCGGAAGATCCAGGACACTATGAATGGCAAAAAAGCAGCCAAGTGCGAGTCGGACTCGCCCATGAAGGGTTCCGTAGCACGACGAACTACAAGAACCTGTATATTATGTTACTTGATGTAACATAATAAGGTTCTTGTAGTTCGTCGAAAGGTAAATTGCGGTTTACGGTTTATGACGTATAAAAAAAAAACTACTGACTAGATCTCGTTCAAACCAAAAATCGTTGGAAGTTTACATAGTAATGTACAACATATATTTTTTTTAGTATTATCATTCTCTTACTTTAGAAGTTAGAGGGGGGGGGACCAACTTTTTTCCACTTTGGAAGTGTCTCTCGCGCAAACTATTCAGTTTAGAAAACAACAATATTAGAAACCTCAACATCATTTTTGAAGACCTATCCATAGATACCCCACACGTATGGGTTTGATGAAAAAAAAATTTTTGAGTTTCAGTTTCAAGTATGGGGACCCCCGAAATTTATTGTTTTTTTTTTATTTTTATGTAAAAATCTTAATGCGGTTCACAGAATACATCTACTCGCCAAGTTTCATCAGTCTAGCTCTTACGGTTTCAGAGAAAAATGGCTGTGACATACGGACGGACGGACAGACAGACAGACAGACAGACAGACAGACAGACAGACATGACGAATCTATAAGGGTTCCGTTTTTGCCATTTGGCTACGGAACCCTAAAAAAAGATATTCTAGATGAGTATTGGAAACTGGCCTAAATAACGAATATTTACCTTATGTGTACTTTCAATAAATAACGTGTGAAAAACTCTTTGCTGCAAATATCACAGGTTGCAACCGGCTTGTTGAGATGCCTTTTTAGGTGTAAATCGAGGTTGTAACTATCACGATTTCTTATGCCGCAAATATTGCATAGAAATTGCTGAAAACAAAAAAAAGTGTAAGGTACGCAATCATCATCATCATCATCAGCCTGAAGAAGTCCACTGCTGGACATAGGCCTCCCCTACACATTTCCAGGAAGAACGATTCTGAGCCCTTTCCATCCATCGACTTCCCGCGATCTTAACAATGTCGTCGGTCCATCTGGTGGGTGGGCGCCCTACGCTTCGTCTTCCGGTTCGTGGTCGCCATTCGAGAACCTTTATTCCCCAACGGTTGTCGGTCCTTCGAGCTATATGGCCTGCCCATTGCCACTTCAACTTACTAACTCTACGAGCTATGTCGGTGACCTTGGTTCTTCTACGGATATCCTCATTCCTGATTCTATCACGTAGTGAAACTCCCAGCATAGCTCTCTCCATAGCTCGTTGCGCGACTTTGAGCTTGTGCACGAGGCCAATAGTTAGCGACCACCCTTACGCAATACCCGCAGTAAATTACATAATGCCTCTGTAAGCTCTCTGTCGTTAAGACTGGCCTCTCAGCTCAGTTGGTAGTAGCTCTGCCTTCTGTGCCGTAGGTCGTGTGTTCGATCCCCACCGAGATCAAATATTAGTGTGGTGAACGCAGATGTTTGTTCTCTGTCTGGGTGTTATATTGTATACTAAGTATGTAATGGCAAAAAAAATATAATATATCAGCTATCTGGTTCCCATAGTACAAGCTCTGCTTAATTTGGGGCTAGATAGTGTCGTGTGGATTGTCCAAAATATTTATTATTATTTATTAATAAGTGAGAAATTTACTGCATTTTGAGGAGCTATTCGGCTCATCATGCCGAAGATCCTAATCAGATATTCGCCAATATTTGATATGACTAACTAATAAAAAAGAACCATTACGACGGAGACGAACTTAGTAGTAGTAGAACTCTTTGCGAAGAGCTCGCCCGGGGAAGTACTAGTAGTAATTATTATGCTTTTTTACTATTACATGTTTGCTGATCTTGCAAAGAAAAAAAATTATGTGTTACGTTCGTTTAAGTACCTAATATATTACTAAATTGTAGGTACTAAAACGATATTAAAACAATTTAATTTCATTTCTATTCCTACAACGTGTGAAACGCAGCATTGCTGTGTTTCGGTTTGAAGGGTGTGGGTGCCGATGACATTACTGGCACGTGAGGCAAGTATGTTTAATAGTTTTATTCTTTTTAAAAAATAGTTTTAATAAACCTACATTGTTTCCCTCCACAGGCCCTGTATTGTTGTGCACTCTCATAATATGCTTCTGCAATCTGCTTCTTTCTCTATAAAACAGCGGACAATCGTTGCACCGGAAAAATTCGATATCCTTTTTCTGAAATGAGATAAGTGATTAATTCTAAATTTAGTCTTATTAAATAAGAAATTAAAAAGTGTTAAAAAACTTATAGTCATCTTGCAAAGAAAAATTACTAGCAAATAGCAAGTTTTTACCCATGTCTTGATTTAAACTAATAACTGATAAACTATTCAAAAATAACGTGCAACTTCTATACTTAGAAGTTTGTATTTTTTTTTGTGTATCTCTAGAATAATGTGTGTTTGTGATTTGACAGCCCTCACAGCATAGCTGATAGTAGCTCTGCCTTCTGTGCGTTGTGTGGTGAAATAGATATTTGGTCTCTATCCGGATGGTATATTGTATTATATTTACAAAAAAAAACATCTTATATTAATATATCAGCTATCTGGTTCCCATAGTACAAGCTCGACTTTAAAGTGTAGTTTCCCAAGGCAGCCTATTTGATTTTTTTATAGAGCGCTCATTAGAGTATTATATACATTTGAATTAGAGTTTAAACTTAAAAACTTACATGATGCTGTCGCAAATGTCTATGATAGTTCGCAGTGCCTTTGATAGTTTTCCCGCAAACTTCACAAAAGCGTACTGAACATAAACTCGATTTATTCCTATGTTTATCATCGCTGGGAATTTGGTAATTGTGTGACCTAGCAAAGTGAATTTTTAGTGATCTAGATGAAACGAATGTTCGGTCGCATACTCGGCAAATGCAGTTTTCAAGATCATATTTATCACTTGGTGGAGTAAAGGGTCTTTTAAATATATCTTGATCTGATAACTCTTTGCTTAGCACTTCAGGATCGATTAATTCAGCAATCATTTCTTTATTTAGTTCTTCTCCAAATTCTGCGTCACGTAAAAACTCATCTAAAACTTCATTAGGATCGCTTTCTATCTTTATATCGGTAATTTCTTGTTGAGGTAACTTAATAGCTTCAAATTCAGCATCTAGCTTTAATTTATCGTCTGTCTTGTAACATTTACCATTGAGATAATCTTCCAATTCCATATCGTTTTTATCATCATCGAATTCTTCAATGTTTTGTCCTACTTGTGGGAAATATTTAGGAACTTTTTCTATGTCATGTCCAAACATAGTATTATTGATAGGCGTTGAAGTGATGGGTTTTATCTCTGTATCTTTAGCACCAAACAGTATATTGTTTATGGTAGGTGTGGACACAGCTGAGCGTATACTTACTGAAATGTACAAGTTAGTTATCAATTAGTATGTACTAAGTATGATACTATATTCTGTAGTATCATAGCTAGATATTCTTCTAGAAATAGCGATTTTGAGAAGAATAATATAAGCACCATGGAAAAGACGATGTTACCTGCTGGTGTTACTATAAGCTGGTCAAGCGCAAACTCTTTGCTTTCTTCATTTTTTAAGGCAATCTCCAAGTTTCTGTCAATAATGCAATGGTATTCCTTTTTATCATTCACTGAAGTTATTTGCTTCTTCAATTCAGCTTTATTCACATAGTATTCTAGTTCATTCGTCAATGGAACATCTACTTTCTTTTCTGTCGAACCCTGGCTAAGAATAACACATATATCACTATCTGAGGCAGTTGTATTGTCAAAAGCTACTTTCGCAGAAGCTTTAGTATCGTCATAAGTAGCGAAATTTGGTTTATCGTTTTCTAAGATATCCATTTGTTTTTTCACAGCTAAGTCTTTTAGTAAATCTATTTTGAAGCATTGAGGTGTAGTAGATATGCTATTCTCTGTCACCATATCTTCAACTTCACTTGGGATCGAATTGTCAAATTCATGCAAATTTGGTGCATCTAATTTAATTGAGACGTCGTCTTTGTTAAATTCATGAATTTCAGTTCTGTCCACAGGTACATTTTTTTCAATATCAAGATCCATACTTTCTAATAGAGGCATGTCGAATTTCTGAGAAATTCGTGGTGTGTCTATTTTTTCAATGATTTCTTTGGAGGTCAAATAATTAATTTGACGTTGTTTTGCTTCGGCGATGCTTCTTGGGGTGTAGCATTCATTGTTTCGTGCTGATCGTGGTGTACCGAATGGAGTGATGCTGAAAATATACATAGTAGAATTAACAAACTGTTATCTTAACAGTCTAGTCAAAGGAGTAGATACAGTGCTATGAAGCTGACATAAGAGACCTTCCTTTCAACTGGCGCGAAACAGCACGGACCAGGAAGGCGTGTCAAGACCAAAACTCCCTTTGAGTCACTGCACCAGAAAAAGTGGATTTCTTCAGGTCAATGATAATGATAAGATCGTTAGTTTTTAGATCTGGTTTTCATTTATTAGGTGTAGGTACAAGTTTTGTTTAATTTGGGGCTAGATAGACACAAGTTTCCGAAACACAGTATCTTAGTGCAAGCATAGAACATAACTAAATACTACATAAAGAACAGACACTGTGCCCCCTCCCACCAATTCAGGCTTCCGCTTTTAGCCACGTGCACAAACGCTCGTATACAAAACGACATTTGTGTAGTGTCTGCGTAAGAAACTCACACAGACGCGCGTGTGCAGAACGACATTTGTGTATGTTGTGTAATAGGTAGTTAGATCACGGCTTTTGTATGGGATTGGTTGTGTCTGGTGTGTGCTGTAGGTATTTAAAAGCGTTATGCCACTTACCCAAATACCCCCTCAAAATCGCTACCAATAGATGGGTCATCCTCTAGCCAATGTGAGTCAAGAGAATCATCCAAAACGTCTGCTTCTTCTTCTATAACCTCTCGAATAATGCGGGCTTCTGTAGGAGGCAGTTCCTCGCCTTCCAGGATATCCGTCATGAAGTTGCGAATGCTGGTGCAAGTCGACTCTGGAGTTACATAAGGGAAATTAATTATTATTACTGATATTCATGTGGTGAAATCAGAAATCAGGAAAGTAGAACCTATAAAAGTTCGAACAACACGTGTCAAGCGACACGCAAAAAGGGCCTACTAGCGGAAACCAGTCCGCACACCAAACTGGATCAAAGAATTTGCAGATAAAAGTGACATACAACAAACAGCCCAAACCATTAGTCCTAACGACTTGAAATTTGGAAGGTGTTATGAAAAGGCTTTATGAAAAGTGTAGGTACACTAAGAAAGGATTTTTGTAAATTAAATCCCTAAAAGGGTGCAGCGGGGATTGAATTTTGTATGGAATAAGCTTATCGCGAACAAAGTCATATGGGATTGCACTCATGTTTCATAAAAACATACTAGATATTTGTAGTGTACAATGTCAACCGTAATAAATGCCAGACCAGCCCTCATGGAGAGGCTTCTGTATCAACATTATTAGAAATTAATATTATTAATAAATTTATACCATTATCATCATCCTTGTTTGTTTTATGTGCTGGTGTGCTGTATGCTGAAGTAAACGGTAGCCTAGAACAATAAGAAAAAACTTTTGGGCTTAAAAATAATGTACATAATAATGTCAAAAGATAAACAGTGCTTCAACTATTGCTATCTCTTACCACTGAGTAATGACAAAGAGTGACAGGGCTAACTTTAAGCCATGATTTAATTTAAATTGCCTTTATGAGTATGGCTGTGAACGCTTGGTTAATGAACATCCTCTCAAATTCTAGTCTTTTCAATTAGATCACCTCATCTTGAATGGGATCACCTCAACCACACAAAAACATAAAAATAAACAGTAGCATACCTATATGAAACATTTCCATTGTTATTTTTGAGATAACTTTCAAAATCGCCAGCATCTTCTTTGATCAAATAGTTTTTGAAAGTATTTTCTGAGGTGCGACATTGCTTCTTAAATTTGCATGACTGCTTCATATTGAAGTAGCATTCTTTACACAATTGAAATGTGAAGGTGTCATTGCGTTTTACCTGAAAGAAAGGTATGAAATTGTATATTTAGAGAGAAGATAAAAAAGTATAGAAGTGTTCACTAAAAGTTAAAATCACCATCACCATCAGTTAAATAAATAAACAATTATTGTGGACAATCCACACAACACTATCTAGCCCCAAATTAAGCAGACCTTGTACGGTGGGAACTAAATAGCTACTTAATATTAATATATAATACTCATAGTTTTTTTTCTTTAGATGGACATAAAATACAATTTAACACCCAGGCAGAGAACAACAATCTATGTTTACCACACAAATACTTATTTTCAGTGGCGATCGAACCCACACTCTTCCGTGAGCTGTGAGGGCTGACAAGATAGTCATGATACTCTCATGCGGACTGTATTTCTGATGCAAATTGAAATCCTGTCAATTTTTGTGGTACTCTCGATATGCTCAAACGACAATCAGAGTCATGTCCTAATTTTAAACTTACACAGGTCAGCATTTTTCATTAGTGGTGGTATTCCAAAGTGACAGGTCCCAAGCCCCTCATTTTAATAACACTAACTGGTTTACTGACAGTTTTAAGGTCACCGTTTGAGACCAAAATCTTTATACCTACAGAAAGACTGAGCTCTCGACCTTATCATCATAATTTAAGTACACATCAGAATAATTTAATAAATTTAATTCATAGGTACCTGTATTCCGGTGGAATACACAAACAACCTTCTATTTTTCTCTGTGTATTGTATGAGGTCGGGAGGTTCAAGAAATTGAAGCAAACATCCTCTGCAGAATCCTTCCATGTTTCACACAGTCTCTTCAATTTATTTAGTCATAGCACGGATAGCAAGCACTGCCGTACACTACACTGCAGGTACGTTCGTACGTAGGTAAGTTATTTCTGTGCTTTCTTTCTGAAAGAAGGAATGAAAATACATAGAAATCCTACCGGCTTACGACTTAATTTGTTTAAAGTGCAGTGCAATCTAATAATATCTATTCGCACATTTGCGCGCGCTTCTGTCATTTCATTTAGAGTGCTGCCAGCTTGTTAGTGCTAATTCATACTACATAGCTCATAAAATTTATCGTTGCCTATATAAATATGCTTCAAGCAAGACACCACATAGAAGATATCGTACATTAGCGCACGGTTTACCTAATGGTGACATGCAAGAAAAAGCAAATCCACTCCAAATGATTGAAGTAATGATTATAAAGGTAAGATTTCTCTTCTCGTATTTACCACACAAAATTAGATGACGTGTGCTGTGAGTGAACTAAAAAGAAACGTGTTTATTTCACTGGTTAAGTGGTGGAAATTGTTACAAAATAATATGCATAATATAGATTTTGCTTAATTTCGAGCTAAGCACATAGCATATCGTACATTCACCGACTTAATTTATCGTACTCTTATCGTAATCATCAGCATCACTGTATGAGTTGGCAATCTCGTCTTCCGACGTTTCAAGTTTCAATAATCTGCCAAAGTCAACTGCAATGTGAGCTATCATTTAGTACGTCAATGTCATGTCAATCAACATGAAACGGACACTGCATAGACGAAGGAAGAACTTTATCTTTGGGACACTGGCAGAATTGTGACAATCAGTATCTCCTAAGTCTGTCTGTGCAATCAATCAGTCGCAGTGTAGCCAAAAGTGAAGCAAAAAAAGTAAACACAACTTTCTTCTTCAATTTTCATTTCACGATCGTATTTTTCTTAGCGTGCGTGATTTATTATTAAGAGTATTGCAACATAAGTACGCCGCGCTTGCCTGAATCTGAAGCGTATACGCACAAGTGGAGGTTTGGTACCTACGAGCTTCATACCTTTGTGTTAACACTGTTCAAACAATAATAAGTAGGTATCTTTGAGAAGGAAAGAAAATTGGATTAAAAAATGGAAAGCCAAGATTCAGTAAACGTAACTATCAAGCAACCCGTGAATGTGCTTTACTTTAGCGATGGAGTAGAGGAAGTCATGGAAGAAGAAAACGTTGAACAACAAGAGAGTGTCCCAGATTCATCACAAGACGTTGATCCCGTAAGTATTTTTTTTTTGACCCATAATCATAAATAAATAAAAATAAATATTGTGGACAATTCACACAACACTACCGGGTCAGGCCGCAGATTTTTCCACTTGTAACATAATAGTAACATAGCAACTTTTATGTTACGGTAACGTAAAAGTAACGTAAAACTGTCCTAAAGCTAATGACATACTGGTGAATATCTGTACTTATTTGATTTATGTTTAACTCGTCATCATACTAGCTGGTATATATCTACTGCCAGGCTAGGCTTTCTCCTAAGAACACAATAGGTTGCTTTCTTGCTACTTTGTTTTCCTACCAACAAAAATCATAAATTAAAGTATATGCGTTTTTAACATATTTATTTATAAAAAAGTAATCATAATACAAAAAAAAGTCTCTTAAAAGTTCTAAAAAGTATCTATCTGTTCCAAATTTCATCCAAATGTGTCAAGTAGTTTTTGGGTGAAAGAGTAACAAACATCCATCCATCCATACATCCTTACAAACTTTCGCGTTTATAATAGTAGTAAGATCTAGTAGAAAACATTCACAATTATTTTCTGACTTTTCATCATCAGCCACTAACCGTACCAAGCTAATATGCACCAATCCTTACAATAGCTTATACGTTACTTTTACGTCTTCGTTCACATAAAAGTAACGTAAAAACGCAAAAATGCACAGAATCTGTATAAACAAACTAGGTTATCTCTCCAAATGATCACTAATTTGAACCCAAATTGATGTTCATATCTATTTAAAACGTAAACACAGAGTATCGTGCTATAAATTCGTATTAGAAACACGTATTTACCTTAAAAAACACCCAAAATCCAATTTTAATTCGCACTACCAAACTCTTGCCAGAACTTTTTTGTCAAGCTAAAATAACAAAATGGCCGCTTGTTTGCTTTTTAGATCTACTCGTTCATTCGTTGTGTTGCCATCATAATCAGATTTTTTTTACCATGAAATACTACCAAACGCATTGATCTCTAAACAGTAACGTAAGTTAAAGTTACGTAAAAGTCAAAAAATGGAGACAAAGTTTTAAAATTACGATTTATATTAGAAAATCTGTGCTTTACTCTATTTATTTAAAAATATAGGCAGTACAACAATACTTTAATTACCAGAATTAAAAAAATATTCTGGTAGCCACCCAAAATGTAATACAAGATGAATTCGAATTCATGTTTTCGGGATGCGGACACGCTATTTTTGGCCGATTTCATACATTTTTTGACACAAAAATAATAATATTCAGGCTGTTTTTGTTTACTTGGATAAAATGATAAAAATAATAGCAAGTTAAATCATTGCTTTATAATTATAGTTAACTGTGGGGTGCTTTTTATGCTTTATTTTTTTTTAAGCCTGCCGGGACAAAACTGAAAAAAAAGTGTGGCAAAATCTACGGCCTGACCCTACCCAGCCCCAAAGTAAGCAGAGCTTGTACTATGGGATCCAGATAGCTGATATAATAATTCAATACATTTTTTTTGTAAATACATACTTCGAATACGATATAACACCCAGACAGAGAACAGATAGCTGTGTTCACCACACAAATATTTGTTCTCGGTGGGAATCGAACCCACGACCTATGGCGCAGAAGGCAGAGCTACTACCAACTGAGCTGAGAGGCCAGTCAAATGTCAATGTCATGTGTCCTAATCTCATCGTAACTAGAATTTTACCAAGAACCGTGCTCATACTCCTGCAAAACTTATAACTTGAGCCAATTCCTCATAGAATGTTCTAGGTCAGCGGGCCACTGCTCTGTGTTTTCCTTATTCACGCTTAAATTTAAAATAATTGTTTAGCCAAGCTGATATTATTATATTAACTGGATCATGGCTTGTTATTGGCCAAATATAATCTACTCTGACTCATCCGACCATGACATCATGTTTGTATTGAGTTTGAATATAGCAAATATCAATATCAATTATCAATATCAATCAATGTATTATCATAATATGTTGTAAAGAATATATTGTAAAGGTACATAATTTATTGTAAAGAAGAAAAAAAACAGTATGTGCGTACATGATCTTCTCTATCACCACTGACTAGGATCCACTCCACACTGACCCCCTCTAAATTTTAAGTTGCTAGGGCAAATAGTTAAGGCTGTGCATTGTATATCAGTTGCTCACCATGTTCTTTTAATATTGTGATGTGGTGATGTGATTATGCCATTAAATGCCTTTCTTTTTCAGAAAACAATGACCTGGCGGCCATGGTTTTCACACTATGCATGGAAATCAGGCTTCACAGTACTTAATGCTGTTGATTACGCAGGGGAGTCGTTGGCCGGCTTCTTTGGTATTACCACTCCCAAATACCAATTGGAGATTAGTGAATATGAGCGATTGCAAGAGGAGAAGAGAAAAATTGATGAGGATTCCACTGGTTGGGTGCCAAGGAACAGTGGGGGAGATGTCCCTTTAGTTTTGAATGAGCCTGTGTCGGTTGAACCTAACAGCGACCCCTAGCTGAGTTAATAGCTGGATGTACCCGATCTTAAACACTTCAGTATTAATGTAATATGTTCTTAAAGTGCAGGCCAAGTAGATACTAGATTATAATCTTTAAAAATGAAAGTAAGTGTTTTTATAAACAGCAATCAAATCCAATGAACCGAGTTTATTTTTAAAATAATGTGATTCTGAGGTGCTAAAGAAAAATAATCAAATATATATTTTACTAAAAAAAATCTAATTTCATGAATTTACTTAGTGAATATTTAATTATTTTGTTTTAGCCTATCTTGTCCCAGTGCAGGGCTAAGGCCTTATTAATTATTATGTATTCACTATTTTTAACTTTAAGACCTCACCATGTAACATAATAATTGCAATAAATAATATGAGTGTGAGTATAAATTACATTAATTTATTATTATGCACACAATAATTTATTTTAGAGTTAGGCGAGTTGTTTTGTAATATATGTTTCAACTGCACTTTTCCAAAATATAAACCTAGCTAGGTTTATATTTTGGAAACTAGCTAGTAAACACCAAAAATATGGATTCACAAAAATACTAATTATAATCTCCAAATATTGTAATAACTTCAATTCTAATAAAAGTATTTTTACAATTTTAATTAAAGAGTCTCTAACTATTTATTTTGTTTTGTTTAACTTGGCCTTGATTGTACTGGCCGTAAATATATAAGTTACAGGTAAATAAAACACATTGCCATTTACTGAAACCGTAATTCAAAATAATGTTCAATGAATACGATAGGATTCTAATAGGTTTTCTGCCAGCGCCATCTGTTGTTGAGTAGCTTTTAATAAGTTTCAGCCACTCCAAAGAAAACTGCTTGCTGATGCTGGGCAATCAACCTCCTTGAGTTTAGCTACATTTAGTTTTTATCTCCAAGACTAGATGGCGCTGCTAGTTCAAAACAGAACAAAGCCTTTTTCATACGTTTGAACTTGGTTTTCTTTACAAATCTTGATCGCTGTTTCATAAAATTTATTGGTATCTATCTAGTAGGTATATTTATTTAAATCTTGATATATAAAGGAAGGTAGGTAGCCAGTATACCACAATATAGCTAGCGTAATACGATTACGCTAGCTATATTGTGGTATACTGGCTAATATATGCCTGATCTGCACAAAAGTATTTGAAGATGATCCCAAAAATTACACCTTTTTTTTTCAAAGCAAGAGCTTTGGTCACCTTCAGTCTACATCAATGGGTTGAGGTTACTACTCCAGATAAAATTGAAACGCACGCAAAATAAAACCTTATCTTCTTGGTTTACAGTGCAAATTAGTTCACTGAAAATAGCATTATAAATTAGATCGGAGTTTTATCACCGCAACCGACCTTGGCCTGCGCCACTTACTTTAAGCTTTAAGGGCTACAAAATAAAGTTGAAATTTGAATGTAAAAGCAGCATAATGTTATTGTTTGTCGGTGTTTAGCATGTGATATGTCGAAATGTAAACGGTTCGAGCGTTGTCCGCAGATCAATATGCGTGTTGCGCGTTGTTTAAGCCTTCTGATTGGCCGACATATGAGGGGCGGGGCCGCGTGTGTGAGGCGGCGCGTCACACGTCATCTTTTGGCGCGAAATTGGGCAATATTCCTTATTCAAATTAAGTGGACTAACCTCTATAGTCCACTTAATTTGAATAAAGAATATTGGCCAATTTTTATTTTTATTTTCCTCTTAGAACATGAAAAAACCTCTTGCATCTCGGAAATTATAGACTGTGGGTGGTGTGTCCTTTTTTTATTCTATTTCATAAAAAAATAGGCTGTAGTCGCCTGGACATTCCACTCTGGCAGGAATGAACTGGCAGGAAGCCAAAATCGAGCTTGGCCAAGAAGTTAAAACTTTTAACAAACTTTCACCACTTCCAGCTGTCTAGTGGTAGTTAGGAAGGTAGTAACCAAACTTTAATTTAAATTATGCAAATAACTAGCTACCCACATAAACTTACAATCGTTGACCAATACAAGGGCCTACGCATGGTCTACGCCTCGTAGCCGCGTGTAGGCGTACCGTAGAACCATGTCACCAAAATAACAAATTATTTATTATGTTAGTATAGATAGGTATTTAGTATAGCTCTTTGTGAGCGGCTCGTCTGGCGATGTACTACCATCATGTCCCATTTCTGCCGTAAAGCAGCATTGCTGTGTTTCGGTTTGAAAGGTGTGCGTGCCGGTGTAATATACCTAAGCATGTAAGGCTAAACATCTGTATCTCTCAAGTTGATGGACGCAGGGCAGTGCATTGTAGGGCACGCTATAGGCGATAGGTCAAAAATCTATGCTCTAGTTATGCTTGACTCAGTTTAAAGCATTTTTCTTTCAAACGGCTCGATGAGCTAAATTTTGACAGAGCCGAAAAAGTTTAGATCTTATGGGGTCAAAACTTGAGGTCAACATTTGAAATATGACCTACCTAATACAATACCATATTAAGTAAATTAATTGTTTAGGTAAGTCTCTGTGTAAAAGCGAAGGAAGTCACGAGTAACGGCTAGTTTTAGATAATCAAAAGAGCTTGTGTCATGGTCGTCAATGACGTCATCCATAGTAATGATTTACGACAAACGCGCATAATTATTACCTAATTCAATAATTCGTTAACATCGCAGGTCATTCCGGACAATGTAACCCGTTACAATATAACCAGTAACCAGTGTTGCCAACATTCCCCTATAATTTACCATATTTTACCCCATTCAATAAATTTGCAAATTAGAAAGAGGCGCGTGTAAAACCGGTTTTTGGTAAATCAACTGGAATTTCTGGTTTGGTCCGGTTTTGCAATTCTGCGGGGATTTGCCAAACACGATGATTTTGTATGGAGTGCATTGTTTGAACTAGTTTTCGCTAGTTCACGGTGTTTGGAGGTAAATAAAGCAAATTATTTATTTTCGCGTTTGCGGGGAAATTTATTGCACGTGACATTTAATTTTATTGTAAGTTGTTACTATAATTTCAATAAGAGAGCACTGGTGGTCTAGTGGTAGCAAACCCGCCTTCCGACCCTAAGGTAGTGGGTTCAAATCTAGTCGTGCACCACTGAGTTTTTCTGTGACAAGCTACCGCGAACTTTAACAGTGGCGATATATAACAGCGATACGCTGATCGCCAGCGTAGGCGATCTATATGTTCGCAAGTTTTTGGGTATATAATAATATAGGTACCTTACGAACATGCACCAAATAATATGAAAAATAATATAGTAGGTAGGTATTATTAGGCAATCATAATTTTCTGGCATTTATCTCATTTCATTCTTGTATCCATATTGATTTTTGTATCCATGAAAACTTGTAACTGGCTGCGTGTTGGTTTTGCAATAAATTAATGTCATGTTAGGTCAGCACAATAGAGGTTTTTGATCTTGTAAACTTACTAAAAGTTTTTAATTTACCTACTTATAATTATTTAAATAGGTAGGTAAAAGTAATTAAAATTTTTTTTGATTTAGTGTCAGTTAGAAAACAATAAGGTTCAAGTATCTACATAATTGACACCGAAAAATTTGGCAAAAAAAATAAAAAAATGTGGCACAACTTTCTAGTTATTCGTTGAGACAGAGTAGTAAGGTACTATAGAGTGTATAGAGTTGGTAATCTATATACTGTAATAGTACCTCATTTACTAGTAGGTACTAGTAAATAGAGAAATGCAAATTCTAAGCCGCTACAAAAAATCTATTCAATAAAATACAAGCTGTCAGTCAAAACTGCATACAAACGGATCAAAAGGTGTGTTCTTTATGCAAATTTTATTCCTAATCAAAGTATTCCGTTGCAATGCAATTTCAATTTTATAGCCCGCGAAATACAGTCTCTAATATATTTTAGAGGTTGTAATAAAAATAAAATTTGCATGAGAAATAGTTGCCATTGTAAAATACATTTTATGCACGACAGTATAAAGTTGAAAAAGTGCATTTAATTTCTAAATGTTGAGACGTTTATATAGTGTTTTGCTTTCTAATTTGCATGGTGCATTGTCGAACAAAGTTTTATTTTTTAAATAGCCACAAAAGGTTTTTTTGCGAATGCATGCCGATTTGAAAATAGAACATCTGCTCTAAAAGTTTATTGACCGTAGCTATGAAAAATAAGCTTTTCTAAAAAAAAAACTATTCGTAAACTCAATATTACGTAACGCAAGTATTTATAACGGAATAGCAAATATAATATAATGTATATAGCAATGTTACGGCAAAAAATAAGTATTTATAATAAATTTTAAGCAAGCTTTTTTTAATATGTTGCTTATTTTCAAATCCAGTAGGGTTTTGGAATAAGTAGGTATCGGTACCCGAAATAAAAATAATAAATGTGTTAGACAACAAAATCTGTTTCAGAAGGTACGTATACAAGAACCGTAGTTTCACTGGTTCATTCTTTGTTACTGTTGCTATGCCTATTTCCATATGTGTGCATGTTGGTTGCATCTGCTCACGGCTGCTATTTCCGGTGCGTATCTGCAAATAACAATAAATTCCAAAGGGGTGTGTTGTATGCAAAATAGTTTAGAAAACGCAACAACAAAATTAAAGTTGCTATATTAAAATGCAAAAACGACATGCATAGTTCCATAAACGAGAGGTTGTTATAACCATTGCTCATATTAGACCGATTGACCCTTATATTTTCACGCAAAGATTCATATAAAAATTATACCTACCAGTTTTTTTGCAAAGCAGTACCTAGTAGGTAATTATAAATTATCGTCGATATAAAAGTGCGCAAAATGGCATGGTCGAAAGTTCTAGTAAGTACTATAAAATAATATTTTTTGGTTATATGTAGAGCTATGCTCCATCTTAGGCTGCATCCTCACTTTCCATCAGGTGTGATGGCAGCCAAATGCATAGATATCTACAATAAAAAAAAGCTCAAAAATAGGGCGGCAAGCCCGATCTTCTGATGAGTTTATATGAAAAAGTTCTTATGTCTGTCTAACTATTCACACCGCAAGTGTGAGCTGGCCACATATTATACAAAAACAATCAAATATTTTTCATTCCAAATTCAAATAAACTTAGGTCTTTGAACTTTCTCCAAACCCAAGCAAAACAACAGCTGGAGCATTGCAAATCCAAAACTAGTTCCGACCAAAATTTGCAAACCAGTTTTAACCCCTCTGCCGCGCACTTAAAGTTCTAATACGAACACAATAACTCTGGCCGGTAACTGGACAGCGGTCGACAATAGCGAACTAGCCGATTAATGGGACACAATGAATGGGAAGGTCCGAAAGGTCATATTTAGGTATACGGGTGAGGGGTCAGTGAAGGGTCAGTAAATAGGGGGTAGGTGCAGAGGAGTGACGCGGTCTGCTGTCGGGCAACATGTCGGAAGTGACGGGCTGGCTGGAATTTATGGGATTTTTGGATTGGGGAGTTCTGTTTTGGGATTTTTGTTTATATACTAAATTTTAAGTATTGGTTTTGCCAAAAGCGTTTTCTATTTTTGATTTTGGATTCAGAGTTTTCGATGCATTATTTGCCACATATCTATATACCTATCAATCCGAAATTGATACCTATCAATTTCAATTATTTCATTAAAACTAACTGCTAACGAAAAAAAAGGTCGTGTTGATTTCTTTTTTTTTTAAATATTGTACTGATTACCTGAATATTTGTTATAAAGGCTGAAAATCTTGATTTGTTTCAAAATTAAAGCAACAATGAAATCATATTCTGGTATTTCACTTAAACCCAGTTTTTATTAGACATTATAATTATATCAGAAAAAAGTCAACTGGATGGAGTGTCCTCGATTATAATGATATCAGATCCGGCACGATACTTATCAGGTCAAATAAAGCACTCTTCTGTCAAATTGAAAGCTACGCACAAGCGCCAAGTGTGAAATTGTTGATCCTATCGGTTCCTACTTTTGTCTGATAGTTTTGTGTTTTGAGGACAATAGTCGCTAAGGGTTATAATGGCTTTGTAGGTAAGTTAAAGCTTGGCAGTAACGATTTTTTTAAATAATAAGCAGTTGTTACTGTATGTTCCTTGTGGGAGATCCATTGGTTATTTTGATGCTGGTAAAACTAAATTCTCTGCATCATTTTGCATGCATTTTTCTATGTTTGACTGTAATTATTATTTGGAGATTTATACGATTATTAGTATACTAATTCTGCTGTCTGTAAATAAATGAAATGAATGAAATTCATGATACGTTAGTAAATTTTTCACGTTAAAACAGTACCTACCTATAATAATTTATTGGATTAAATTCTTTAGTAGAAAATGAAACATTTCACTTACGCTGTATTTTATTGTTTTTCTGTAAAATACGTATTGTGATGTTTAACATTAAGTACCTACTCTTAATATTTTTTTATGAAACTAGCTGATGGTACAAGCATATGGCCCACCTGATGTTAAGAGGTAACCATCACCGATGACAAAGCATTAATATTTTAGTACATTGAAGCTACTATAAGAAAATAAATCTCCAAACGCAAATTCGACTAACACTGTTATAACGACTGTCCCGAACCACAGTAGCGTAGGGTTAAATCCCATAAAAAATGAATTCACAACGTGTCTAACCCTTTCACTGCACACAAAAAGACCAATTTTGAATGCAGCACTGGGTGTCTCATTTCATAAAAAACTTTTTACCCACAACCTTTTGGGGTCACGTTTTTTTTACCCTGAATCCTTAATTTGCAACAAGGTGCATACGCAAAATAGGGGATGCGTTTTACTTTCTGATTTAAATGAGTTCTATAGATAAAAAAGGTGAAGGGTTGGGTAGAAGCACGTTATTTTTTCCCATGCTTTCAAAAGATGTCAGTGATGTTTGACATTGATGTGTCGATCGTAATAATATTGACCTTATTGGTACCTGCTTGTTTTATGATCGATTTGTAATGGTTCAGACTTTGTGTTCATTTGAAATGGTGCCAGGTGAGAGCTTTTTAAAGTTATATCTCTTTCTTCTTTGTTTTATTGCTAAATATTTCTCACGAGATACCAAGAGTCACTTTAGATTGGTGCAGAGCACTGGTGACCCCACCTTGCGATCTGAAGGTCGTGGGTTCAAATCAATTCGTGCACTACTGAGTTTTTTGTCCAAAAATGTATACTATGCCAGTAGGTACTCTCAAACGGTGAAGGAAAACATCGTGAGGAAACCAGAATGTCGTAGAATCTAAAGAAAATCAAAAACATTTCTGGGGGTTAATTCTCGGGCCGATCTCGATCATTTTGAATTTTTATTTTATTGCTTCTTTTCGAAGGGGGAATGGATAATTTCCTTGAGTAATTCATAAACGACCTCTTCGTAAAAGCCTCGACAGCTACGATATACGGAAATCGTACAAAAAGTGCTGAAGAATTAACCCCCAGGGGGCTAATTCTCGGGCCGATCTCGATCATTTTGAAATTTTATTTTATTGCTTCTTTTCACAACCCCGTACTTTTTCTACGTTTTCCGTATATCGTAGCTGTTGAGGCTTTTATGATGAGGTTGTTGATGAATTACTCAAGGAAATCTGGCATTCTCTCTTCGAAAAGAAGCAATCAAATAAAATTGGAAAATGATCGAGATCGGCCCGAGAATAAGGCCCCTGGTCTATTGTTCTTCTAAAATGTTATCTCGTATGTACAAATTGTACAAGTACCTACCTTGAACACTGGTTGGTATTAGTACCTACTCATTAATGATGAAGCAGTATTGGTAGGTACATACATTACCTATGTAACGGTGAATTGTTGCTTAATTATTTATCGCCATTACGTGTGTAAGATTATTAGCTATTCAGACTGAATTATTAAAGGGGCCCATTAGAGAGCGTATATCCTCAAACAGTACCTGCTCACATACATTACTTAATTTATAAGCATGTATTAGATCAGGGTAACTTTATATTAAAAAGAAAATATAGAATAGGAAGTAAATGGTTTAATTACATCAATGTCTTTACAATTTACACTTTATTTAACTAAATTATAGCTTTAGACACGTTATTCAACACAAAACTACCTTACAGTAAAAGTATATCAACTACAAAGAGAACTAGGTACTTATCTTAACAATCAAGGGGTGTACTCAGAGCCGAATTACATCGACAGTACACAGAACGAAACAATAACCTCCTCAGTCGAGTCTCAAGCCCAGAATAATCCACTGCCCCGCCTCGCCTCAGTCAGGCGACCCACATGACAGTTGATAGACAGCGCCCCCTATCGACAATATCGTCATCCGTTCTGCGTAGCTTCTGACTACCAATAACAATTTATTGATATAATAAATTGTTATTAATTTCGAACAAATAATCATAAAATATAATATTATTTATCAAATGGTTTTAAAGCAACTACAATGTTCTTAAATTAAATAAAGTAAAATAGCTTTTTATTTTAAACATTAAAGACTATCCTTCTTTCTTACTTCAATAATCATTATTATTTTAATACAGATTTCTAAAAGCATTTAAATATCAAATTAAACTATTTATAAAAACCAATTTCTTATCAATCATTTCAAAACTTATAAAGCTTATTACTCATTTCTAAAAATATACTAATAAAATAAAATAAATCTATTATTTTGAATAAATTTTAGCCCTTATTATCTACTAGATACGACACGGCCATTCTGCAAAATACTTCGTCCCCGAAGTATCTCTAAGTATTTTCCATACTCACTGGCTCTCCTGCGAGTCAGGGTGCCAGTGTGTCTGAAATCCTGGTATCACATAGGCCAATAAAGTACTAAATAACCTGATATGAAATCTGAAAGCACAAGAATAATGTTAACATAATAATTATTAAACAATCCTTAGCCAATAAAGTACCATAGGTTGGGCTGTCATGCTAAGTTCCATTGCGAGTTGGCATCGCGATGTCCAAACAAAGGATCAGGCCAACTAGGTCTACCAACATTTATACAAATTTTATCATCAAGCTTTGGCTGTCGACTGTCGTGCTCCGTTCCATCGCATAATCGCAACTACTACAATGTCCAAACGTCACACCAGTCCAACCGTACATTTAGAAGAATCCCCCAATATTTTAACGTTTGTCTGTCGTGTTCAGTTCCATCACGTAATCGCAACTATCGCGATGTCCAAACTTTACACCAGCCCAACCGTCAAATTTAACAACCCAGTTAGAAGAATTCCCCAACAATTTAACGTTTGTCTGTAGTGTAGTAAAGAACAATTAGCTTGGCCATTCTGCCTCTCTACGACTTACAAAATTGTATTGAAAAAAATATGGCACGTACAATAAAAATGCGGGTACTCTCACAAAAGAAAATAAAAGTATTTCTTGGCAAAAATAAAACTGTTCGGATAGGATACCGTTAGACACTATTTGGCTATCAAGATTCAAACCAAATCAAAGCAGAGCCTACCAAGGCCTTACCTTACTTTTACATCACTTGAAGTCCACTCCGTTTTATTCCAGATACATAAACGGCTTTGTATATCATACTTCGGATAACGTAGGAACTGCCACTTCATTTGTCAGTCGATAATGCCTCCAGTTTACGATATGGCACTTCACATTCTGGAATAAGAATAAATGTTAGTTTTCTGTGGGCAAAAGTTCTATCCCACGATCTGATATTAGATCAGGGTAACTTTATATTAAAAAGAAAATATAGAATAGGAAGTAAATGGTTTAATTACATCAATGTCTTTACAATTTACACTTTATTTAACTAAATTATAGCTTTAGACACGTTATTCAACACAAAACTACCTTACAGTAAAAGTATATCAACTACAAAGAGAACTAGGTACTTATCTTAACAATCAAGGGGTGTACTCAGAGCCGAATTACATCGACAGTACACAGAACGAAACAATAACCTCCTCAGTCGAGTCTCAAGCCCAGAATAATCCACTGCCCCGCCTCGCCTCAGTCAGGCGACCCACATGACAGTTGATAGACAGCGCCCCCTATCGACAATATCGTCATCCGTTCTGCGTAGCTTCTGACTACCAATAACAATTTATTGATATAATAAATTGTTATTAATTTCGAACAAATAATCATAAAATATAATATTATTTATCAAATGGTTTTAAAGCAACTACAATGTTCTTAAATTAAATAAAGTAAAATAGCTTTTTATTTTAAACATTAAAGACTATCCTTCTTTCTTACTTCAATAATCATTATTATTTTAATACAGATTTCTAAAAGCATTTAAATATCAAATTAAACTATTTATAAAAACCAATTTCTTATCAATCATTTCAAAACTTATAAAGCTTATTACTCATTTCTAAAAATATACTAATAAAATAAAATAAATCTATTATTTTGAATAAATTTTAGCCCTTATTATCTACTAGATACGACACATGCAATAACTTCAAAAACACCATCGGCCCTATTAATAAAAATATGTCAAAAGATAATCTGTACTTAAACTATTGCCATCTCTTACCACTGGGTAATGACAAAAAGTGACAGGGCTAACTTTAAACAATGACTAATTTAAATTGCGTTTATTAATATGGCTGTTTGAGATTCACAAATTATGATGAGAATTATTGTCTAAAAAAATCATAATTTGTGAGTACACTGACAAAACATACAATTGGGTATTATAAAGCAAAAACTATCCATTAAATGTATAGCTCGAACTCTGTTTATCTTTAAAACAAAAATCTCCGCATTGTGACGCCATTTTTCTATATCCCCACTAGTGATGTGTCTCGTCGCCCGGTCTCAGTAGAGATGTCCTATTCCCAAAACCGGCTAACAAAAAATACTATTATTGTTAAAAATAATAGCATCCTTATCCAGCACCCCATGTTTATCTTCATATTTTCCTTACTTTTATAAAAGAGGTTTAGAAAACTTCTAAAAGCGACTTCTTGTTCAAACTGCTAAACCGATGTTGATGAAATTTAATATCTTAAAAAAACAAATCGGCTTATAAATGATGAAATTACTTATGCAATTGTTTTAAAAAAATACTTACAGCTGAATTGAAAATTTCCCCCATTTTTATTTGAAGTCGGTTAAAAAAGGTTGCATAATTTCTGCATGCTTGATATATCCAAATATCATATCCATATATCCTATCTATATGTATGTATATCACCTATCAAACAGCATTTGAAACCAAGTCGGGGTAGTTATTTGCACAGTGAGATTAGAAGGAGCTACGCTAAGTAAAGACAAATAAGGCGGAGATGGGTTCGTGAACCAGGATTGTGATCAGGCGGGTGAAGCTGGGTTACGTTGTGTGGCCATGACGTTAGAGATTTTAAGTCCACCAAATTCTAATTCAAGTTTGAGTAGGGGGAATAAGGTCCGCACTGACGTCCCGCGGTGGAGTATATTGCATATTCCTCCTAACCTCACCCTAGCCAGCCCAACTCTTTAAAATAGCGGAGTGGGACCTTAGGTTGATGGCATCAATGTTCCAGTGGACCGGATGGTGACATAGATGTGGATGTGAAGGGACAAGACTCGATCAGTTCCTTGAGTCCTGTCTTGGACCTCGCTTCTTTGCTCTCCTCCTCTCCTCCTCGCTTTGTTGCGCAGCAGTGCTAGAAGTTCATTTTAGTAAATACCTCATGGTCACTGCAATGATAATAACATTAGCCCCAAACTTTCCGAATGTTGCTTGAGTGTTACCATGTTGCTATTTGTCGATATGAAAGTTACAAAAACCCAAGGACAAAGCATAGGACGCAAGGATGGACCAACGACATTATGAAGATCGTGAGTTAGTGGAATGAAAAGCCCCCAATCATTCTTCCTGGAAATGTTGAGGCCTATGTCCAGGCTGATGATGATGATGATGTAAGAGGTGATATCAAATGCTACGGTGTACATTTAATATGCCATCCTTTAAGCAGAAACCAAGTTTTGAAGTTCTACGTTTTCTAAGTGCTACGGCGTAGACCCAAATTAAAGAAATACAAAAGTAGGGAACAGAAACAAAACTTTAAATCTATTAAAAAACTTGCATGGGACAAAAGACAAACACCTACGAAACAATAAAAAAAACCAAAAATAAATTCATTCACAAAAATCTACTGCGCCAATAATCGAGATATCTAATGTTCACATTATAAGTTAATCATAAGTAAAAAATAAATGAAAATTCATTCTTAATCTAAATAAAATATACAATTTACTATTACAAATTTATGGCTACTAATTTAATCTAACATGCTCTACCTATATCAAACGGGCAATTTTACAGACCTGTCCTGTACAGGATTTCCCTTTGCGACGTGTGCCTTCAAACAGGAAAATGTAACCCCCTATTCCGGTTGAAACCCCCACCCCCTGCTTAGTTGACGAACAAGTGTGTGTGGGGTGGTTGATGAACTTAGAGCGGGTGTAACGTTCATCTTTAAAACTGTCAAATAGTACATTGTTCTCCAAGGGGTGAAAGTAACTTATTTAGTCCCGAGACGGGGCGCCTAGTTCGAGGGACTAACTAAGTATTTCACCAAAGGTAAACACTTGCTTTTCATTACGAATGCAAGGAAATTTAAAATAAAAACAATGATCTATACGGAAATATAAACAAAACACTACAACTCCAAAGAGATCGGATTGCCGCCGACCTTCATGCTTTCCCGCCTATTTTGTTTTTTTTTCTGTGCCTGCTAGATATTTAGCCATCATTTTTCATTTTGAAAATCAGTAAATGGTAAATTTTTGTCTAAATCTACCTATGTTATTTTAAAGAAATGGTGGAGTTTAAATTATAATTCATTAAAAATATTATATTCTTAACTTTATGTTAAGAACTTCAATTTAAATCGTGCTAATAATCGAGTTTCAATCTAATTAAGTGGCTTTATAGTACCTCTAGACTTTTTAAACTCCTTAGTGCCGCATACAAACACACAGAGAGGTTGGTAAATGATAATAGCAGCATGATACTTATATACCTAATGCCTTGCATTAGCTTCTGTAACCTCACAGTTGTCGTAAGGCTATGATGGACATAGCCTTACGACGTAAAGTTTCCATCTTAACCCACAAACATGCGTCGTGCCTCCCTGCTTAGAGGACCAAACAGCGGGGTGGGCTATGTACCATCACATGATATACAGTGCCCCTTAAACTTAAACGGATTACCTTTGATATATTACGTGGATACGCAATTCAATCTCGGATAGTCGATCCTTGAGAGCTTATTTGTGATTGCTTTTTGAGGTTCAGCTAGTAATTACGTGGGTGGAATAGTCTTCGAGCTATATCTTGGATAGTGGGCACTGATGCGTGGTTGATATAGATGAGCTTTTGCGTAAAAATATACTTCAAACTACAAGTTTGGTATATCTTGACTGGTCTCTCAGATCAGCAGCTCTGACTTCGGCACCGAAGGTTACAGGTTCGAGCGAGAACAAATATTGGTGGTGGTGAACACAGATGTTTGTCTGGGTGATAAATTGTATTCTGAGCATGTATTTACAAAAAATATATACCTACGTACATAGGTGTAATATTAAACATCTGCGGTTGCCATAGTGCAAGCTTTGCTCAATTCGGAGCTAGAAAGTATTCTTTGGAGTGTCACCAATATTTATGATTGTTAATATTTTGTCCAATTTATAGTATGAGCGCTAATTAAATGCTTGGTAATCAATATGTTTTTTGAGGTGGCAGTCCGATGAAATGGAAAAGAGATTACGTCATGGCCAGGTATAGGGAGTGATTCCTGTATAATTTCTGGGAAGAACGATTTTGAACCTTCTGCTGCTGCTGATGTCTCGCGATTTTTAATTTAATTTTTAAAGTCATTGATCCATCGGTCCGTGGTCACCTCCAAACCTCACCACCAAAAACCTTTACGTGATTCTTGGGAAAGATGGAATCACATGTTTTTATCTTTCAACTTTGTATACAAGCCCCAAACGATATTCCCGCTCGAAAGTTCTGTGATCAAAGTGAATGCTAGTCTAGAATGTACTATTTCCATTTGTGCACCATTTCACCTACACAGGTGATATTCTCTAATGGCGGACTGGGACCACAATAGGTGTAGCTACGCATCACACGTGCTTTCATCACTGGCGAGGGGCATTCTGGTAAGATGTGCGATCGAATACTGGCGACGATGTGGCATTTTAAAATAGGTAGATCTCTAGGCCGCAAGTGTTGTGGATTTTCCTTTCTGAAAACCATATTGGTAACTTTTTATAATGTCATGCTTACCAATGAAATAAGCAGCCAATGAAATAAACATAATTATAATTATGTTATCGTTCATTGGTAAGCATGACATTATTTGAGCGGGCTAACGTACCCATACTTATACGTTTTTCCATAAGCCCGCTCAAACACCTTAGATATGGTAGGTATCAAGGTTATCAGTCGATAGTTTTCGGGGTATAGTAGATAGTAGTAGTACCTTCTTACTTAAAGTTCTTCTACTTCTACTTCTTACTTAAGCTAGATGACGCTTGCATGGTGAAATCAGCTACAAATTCCACCAAGCACTAAAACAGATGAAATAATGTAGGTAGGTAAGTTATTTAATCAGGTAGCAGTTCTTCGGTCATGATTTAGAGAGTCTTCTCCAGCATTTAGACCAGCTGTAAGTAGGTATTCAATACAGCCATATCTACATTTTACCAGTTCAGAGAAACATCGAGGGTACACACGAGGGGAGAAGCGGGCGGCGCGTGGACAGGCATTCGAAATGAAGAGTGCTCCACAACTACGTCTGTCTGCCCTCTGTTGTGTTCTAATATGGAGAATGACTTTTCAATATGTATTTTTTATCTCTTTTTCTATCAACTTCTAGAACGCTTTTTGATTCCTAGCCCATTGTCCCACTGTTAGGCAAAGGCCTCTCCCAATTACAAATTGATTTATTTACCAAAAATAACATAAAAGATTTACACAAGTTACTGGGGGTCCCCCCCGCACTAGGACAAGTCTGTATTTTGGTAGGCGAAAGTACAAAGATTATGATTTTCATTCAAATACCATTCCAGTTTCTCTATTCTGATCTTCCTCTCATCATGTCCTTTCTAAGAATGTAGAGTCAGAGGGATCTCATGGTGAGCAGTTTCTTCCAAATATAGCCAGTATAAGACTTTGAGGATATCTAAGAGGGGTTTTCAACGACACCCCAAAAATATTATTTGACGAACCCCCACTATAAACAAAATACACTTCAGTCACACAGGTGGTCATTATATTTCATTGTCGTTTGTGTGCTTGTTACTGTCTCCATTAGAAATTATTCAGGATCTTACATATGTCCGAGGGAATATCATGCCTACCCAGGCATAAAATGAAAATAGACGAGGCACATGGTTGTTGATACCTATACCCATCAACAACCATGTGCCTCGTCTATTTTCATTTTTCCATCTCCACACTAACCTAGCCGCACGTGAGGGTACTGCTACACGTCACTAATGGCGAACTCCCATTTATATTGAAATACTCCGTCCTGATGTGGGAATCCATAGACTGGGTATCCGGGTGTGATGCACTGAAGGTCTTTATACCCACAACACTATTTATGGCCTTTAATATGCTGCACTTGTTTATGAATTGTCTTTGAAGAATTTTAAGTGCTTGGTAAATTGTCAGTCAATTTATTTTTATGAGTCTTTTGCATAATTGTCTTTTCAGTTACTTGAAATATTTAAATAGAGTCAGCTACACTTTAGATACCTACTACTTTTAGATATGAGTATAAGCGGATCTATTGCCATTAGAATTAGACAAAAACTCAGTTGATACTGTAGAGGCCTCTATGCCATCCAGGCGATGGCGATGGCGATCAGCCAAAACGTTGTCAATTATGACAGCGATATTGGACAGCGTTTCAGCTGATCGCTTCCACCATCGCCTAGATGTGCGTAGGCCTTGGGTTCTGGAAGTAGAAACTTTTTAGCTAATCTGAAACAGAGGTCCGTAAATACAGGCAGGCACCTAAAAAAATCAAAGTGGACTAATAAATTGTGGCCTAAATAGCCTCATAACGGGCAATGACTAAGTAACCGTGCAGTAATAAGCCCTAGATAGATACTTCTAAAGATAAATTACCTAAAATTGTTGTTTTATACAACACTTAAATTATGTAAAAGTATAAGTTATGCCTGTATTGCAGTTTTCTTATATTACATAGTAAAGCTTTTTGCACAAGTAGTGAAAGGGTTTACGGGAAATTGTTCCTAATTTAACCATTTTTGGGTTACAAAAGTAGGTTGACACAACAACGAAAGATGTTGTGTCAACCTACTATAAATCATAGTGAATCTAGCCGTAAACAACAGCACGAAGATATTTACATTTCAGGTAGCGAGTAGACAATTCGTGGCCGTCGCCATAGCAACGGCAAGATGGCGGGCGTCTGTGGTTTCCAACTTCGTCTCTAGTTCCAAATTGTTCGTCGAGTATTTTAGACCGGGCTCGTATACGTACGTGCATAATTACATTATATACGCTGGCTATGTACCTACGTCTCACTAATTACTGGTAGCGCCAGCAGAAAACTATATGTGCTCCCAAATATTGTAAAATAAGCAAGAAAGAGGTGTTTACGTGAATGATAGTAAACAT
Source organism: Thera britannica (assembly GCA_939531255.2). Taxonomy (NCBI): domain Eukaryota; kingdom Metazoa; phylum Arthropoda; class Insecta; order Lepidoptera; family Geometridae; genus Thera; species Thera britannica. Next base: position 9,697,537 of record OW618050.2, read on the forward strand.
AGCGTGTTCTTTTTACGAAAGAGATACTTTTCATGTAAAAATAAAGAATCAAAAACAATCAGTTCAGTTTATTTATTAGTAATAAATATAATTATGTATAGGTCAAACGACATTAATTACATACGTAAATATTGGCTATAGAATATCTTACACAAACTTATGGTAACATAAGGTACTTGTGGTATGGATCATAGGATGAGAACATCCAACTTGTACAGGGATAGTAGAAAAAGTTGTGAGTGTTTGTTTCTTTACAAAAAAATATCATTCTTTCGTTTCGCCATCACAATGTAATTTTATCTTTGGTTTTTCCTTTTTTCTGTTGCTCCATCTGGCTATATGTGCCTGTAACAGAGAAATAAACATTCATTTAAATCTATCACTGCCCTGCTTAAAGCTCAAGAATTTTAATTAAAAGAAAATTGGACTTATTTGATCCAGGCCAATTAACAAAACAAATAAGATGCAAATAGATAGATATACCTTATAGTGGGCACTTTTGATTGAAAAATTGCGCCCACAAGTAATATTTGAAGGTGTATAGAGATTTTAAGCACAATAGTAAAATATAAAGTATTGATGATGCTTCTATAGCATAATTATATTCTGAGTAGTAGCTAATTTAAGTGTAATTAATTGTTCCTTTTTATTGACACAATCATGTTTATGCCATTCTTATGTGACGTTTAATAAATGGCTTTTGATTTGATTTAATTTCGATTCGATCAGTGAAACGCTGTCAAATATCGCTGTCATATTTGACAGCGAGAACGCATAGATGCGTGCGCGAAGCTTCACTCATCGCTTGAGTTTTTTCTGCGATCGGTACTGTAGCGCTGAAGGATTAGTTGAGGAGGATTTAATAAGAGCTTCTTAGATAAGTGTTGCGAACAGCTAGTCCTCTATCTAATAGGTACTCATAAGAACTACGTGGTTTCATGCATCTAGGCATTTACCCATACTTAAAGTTAGGCACTTTTATGAATCATCTGTTTTTAAACCTTGACCGAAAAAATATGCTAAGTATAAGTTTTTTTTTTGTATACCTAGTAATTGTAAGAAACTTTTTTAATGTTTATCCAACTTGAAATATAAATAAAGGAAGTTGTTAATACGGCTGTATTTTTTTAAATATTTGTTATCGCATTACTTCGTCAATTGAGCCGATTTGAAAAAATATATATCTGAAAGGTCTTCTAGACTGGTCCCATAAAAATTTCAAATTAAAAAATCGGTATAGAAGTTTGGCCATGAAGTCAGTTTCTCAAGTTTTTTAAACTTCACTTGCCTATAAACAAAAAGTTCCATTCTGGATGCATGAAAACGAAAATACTCGTCTATGTATAGGTGTGGATATTTGAAAAGGTGTGTTCTGATTTCAAGGGTTATGCAATTCAAGTATGTTGGACGCATTGTAAAAATGTAACTTTTATCTCGTCCACCTGATGTTAGGTGGTAACCATCCAACCTCACGTCCAAAATATCCCTGGCCGCTGCCGTTGGCTAACCAATATAAATCTACATTAATATGCGAGCAACATGATATAAGGTAGGTAGCATAGTAGATAAAAAAATAATAGGCAGGTACAAAAATCTTCAGTCTAATGTAGGACATTTTCAATCTAACAGATAAAACGAACGATATATCCGAATAGAGTATATAATCAAGGCCCGGATATTACTAACACGGTTATCCGGCAATCGCCCGGGGAAAATACTTATAGTATATAAAGATGTCGTACAGTATGACATGTCATAACAGTAGAAGGGACATGGAGCGGATATTGTAAGGCCTTTGGCGTTCTCCAAGGATATTAACATGTATATTATATTAGGGCTGCTGCTTGGATTTATGAGGCGTTTATTTTGGTGACAGCAATGGATATGACAGCGTTTTTTGTATTTTTTGACGTTTGATGTAAGAACTTCGTTCTGTAATTAAACTATCTTGCTATGATAGAAATTCTTCAAGAATCGAATTATAAGCTGAGAATTGCAAATGTCATTGCTGATTTTACTGTAGTTTTTCAGTTCAAAAAGTTCAAGAGAGAGAAAGATAAGAGTAAAAGATAAGTAGTAGTAGAGCTCTTTGTGAAGGGCTCGTCCGAAGAAGTACTACCACCATGCCTTTTTCTGCCGTGAAGCTTTGTTGTATTTCGGTTTGAAGGGAGTGGGTACCGGTGAAATTACTGGTACGTGAGGCTAAACGTCTGTTGCCATAAGTTAATGAACGCAGGACAGTGCATCGTAGAGCAAGTTCTTTACGTACGTGACCTACGAGGAAATGCTTTGTTATAGGCGGTGGTTACCACTTAGCATCAGGTGGGACATATGCTTGCTCCATCAGCTAGTTTTATAAAAAAAGAGATAACTTTTTTTTTCACAATATTTTTTTTAAAACTTGCATTAGTTACAAAATGTTTTGTGAGACAGAATAGTTTTGGGTAACCCTAGCTATGTTAACAGTCATCTAGGTATGAAAACGTACTCCTATAATATTACATTTTGATTTTGTGTTAGAAAAGTATTAGTTTAATCTATTTCATTTGCGAAAAAATCCTACCTTGGAAATTATAAGCACAACATACCTACCCCTTATTTAATTTCTATAGACCATGATATATGATGTAGGTATCTAATGAAAAATATAAAAAAACTGACAACTTAGCAGCGAAGTGTTTTTATTTATATTATAAACGAGTTGTTTTTTGTGTCAAACTTATTCATTTTTGTTTCCTTTCTTGGAAAACTCTTCACTCTCTTTTTTATTTCAACTCTAATCTCGCCCTTCTTCAACTTTTTTGATCTGCCCATAGGCGGCGAAATAACCCTAACCAACCACAGTAAACCCCAGCCCTTGCGTAACCGAATACATGAAACTATCACCTAATTAGCCCTTTATTTTCCAGAGTTTCAACAACAAACATTAATTACAAACGCCTACAAAATGAAAGCCATACAGAGGGTACACAATTACTGCTAAGCACAACCGGTCTCGCCACAAAGGTTCTAAACGCCGAATTCTACCGACATACGACCACCCCCTCCCACGGGGGGGTTGGGGAGCTTTAGTACCCCCCCTGCCGGCTCACACGTCTATCCATTTGCCAGCTAGTTCCGAGCTAAATTAATTTCAAAGCTCCTTATGTTACGTGCCTTGCGGCTTTGCTTTCGATGTGTGCGAGGAACGTGGAGCTACTTCCAAAAGGCTTAACTTATATATACGAGAGCGTGTGTGGGTGTTGACTGTACTACATAAGTTTACGGATCTTGTTAAGGTTTGAATTAGAAGATATAAATTAGACGGAGATGTTTCTTGCTTATTTGATACCTGGCTTGCGGCTCTCACTATATCTTAAGCGACTTAGAGCAACGGCACTGTCAAACCTAGCTCAGTAATGTTTCATAACCAAACTTCTCCTAACCTAACAAACCTTGCTGGAAACTCGCAATCTCGCTTCAATAACCCTAGCATATTTTGACCCAGAATAAAGCCAATCGTCCACAACCTCATTTCATTTCGCCTCCCGAAATCTCACATGTTCGTACACAAACTGACATGACACGGAAATACAGATATTGCTAGCACGTAATTTATTCTCTGTGGAAACGAGGATGGAAGTTTGGAGGACAAAGGAATAAGGCAAACGGGGCGCAAAATACTTCGAGTATGTGTCTTAACCGTAACTTTTTATGGAAAACGTAGAAATTATGATATAGTAGTGTAAAACATGTTGCTTAAAATAATGAATACGTATAGTCCTAATTTTATCAAATTTGATATAGGTACCCCACAGATTATATCCTGTAAACCTTTACCCAATCAATGTCAAGTGGTTACATTTTCGAATGGGTTGGTACTGTTTTTACTTCCTCGTACGAAATGATTAAAAAAAATGTGAGCTAAAGATCCTATGGCATTACACCCGATTAATATTTTCAGTTGTTTTTTTTCTTTAACTGACGATTCCGATTAGGAAAGTGTAGTAGCATTCAATTGGTTAAATAACCCCCTACAGTGTCATTACTTTTTATTCATATTTGTCAAAAACAAATCCTATTCCAACGGTCAAAACACTGAACAATCAAAATCTGTCACGCATTTACATGTCAAAATACGACCTGTCAGTTAACCTCCTTTATCCTGCGCATGACGATCAAAGAAATATACTGAGATTAATTTGGGCCCCTAAAACAATGAAGGGGTTAACACAAAAGGCGACAGAGTTTTGTCTCACTCTGCATGTGACTCAAACTTATTGTTTTAACTCGATTGTAAGGGACAATAGAATAAATTAATTCTGTGTGTGGAATTCGTTTGATCGTATTGTAGTTTTAGTAGTTCTATGCAAGTTATGTTATGGTCTTAGGTTGTCGTTTAGATATGAATGGCATTGACTGGCCTCTCAGCTCAGTTGTTAGTAGCTCTGCCTTCTGTGCAGTAGATCGTGGGTTCGCTTCCCACCGAGAACCAACATTTGTGTAGTGAACATAGAGTTTGTTCTATGTCTGGGAGTTATATGTATTCTATAGGTAAATATTTACGGAAAGTAACAAAAATGTACCTATAAAAGTATTATAATATCGGATATCTGGTTCCCATAGTACAAGCTATGCTTAGCTTGGGGATAGATAGTGCTGTTTAGATTTTTTTGAATCTTTATTTATTTAATAAAATAGAAAAAGTAGGTAGGCACCTACCTGAAAACCTCCTTCTTTTTGAAAATCATAAGGTGTCAACTGATGATGATGTTACCTATTGATTTCTTAAACCAGTATCATCTTGAGATATACTCATTATGGCACATTTTTATTATTATTTAGAGTGGTAGTCAGAGGTATTACACTCAACTCAATCAAAAATGTTCAGTAAAGCAGGAATTTTATGAGCGTAAGGCTAGTAGGGCATGCAGTTTATTGAAAAAGCTTTTCTTTTTAAAGACACAATGGTAGATTATCATTAAGTACCTACTTATTTTTTACGCGAGATTTTGTCGCAATTATCGAATTTAAGATAGCGGTTGCCACTTTCTAGAAAAACAATACTACTGGTTTTCATCTGTAGGTACGCGTAATATTAAAACGACCCAATCTGTCCAATCCATTTTCCTTTACGCAGCTATCACCAAAATATTCATAAAATATTAAAAATATATTATCTATCAGATCATCAATCAGGATCCCAATAACCACAGAGCAAAAAATGAAGCTAGGTTTAAAAAATACCGCAATCTTTTTTTTTGTGGTTGAATTGCAGGCTACGGCTCGCTGGCAGTATGGCTTCAAAAAGTCTAGCAGAGCGGAATACTCAGTTCGTCAAATGGTAATCAGAAGGGAGGCATTATACGTCATGGTTCAAATATCAAAAGCCTCCGTTGGTATGAGATTTTTACTCGCTGAATGAGAAACATCGTGCGTAGGTAAGATTGATTGAAAAGTGTTCGGTTCTGAGCACGGAATAGGAAAAATAATTTCTTTTTTCTGGAGTACCTACCAACTTATTCCTTTTTATATTATTAGAACTAAGAAGTTATAGACCTCGCTGCCATAAGAAATACAAAATTGAGCAAAAACATTGGTCAAAACTATTTTCGAGAATCCCAAAAAAGTTCGTTTATAAAAAGAAAAAGATTCTATTAAAACGGAAAAAAAGTAAACACAATTTTTTCCAACTATCTGATTTGTTGGCAAACCTTATCTTGGTGGGTATATACATAGTTACAATATATCCAAAGTGGCATTATTAGACCTATGTCACAAAACCCACATTTTCTCATCAGCAGAATACTCCCAGCTCCCAAGCACGTTACCTCACTCGAAATTATTTTATTCACGTCACCAATAAGAGTCTTATTTCTTGGGAATAAGTATTAAAATAAAATAGCATTCGATAAAGAGTTGTTACACTTGATGCGAAGCCAGTTGTTACGCGCTGGTAACAAGCGGTGTTACCAACTGATGTCATTATTTATTTTGTTAAATTTATTCAGGAAAACAGTTGCTTAGTCAAATAATAATACTAATAAATAATTCAGTTTAAATTAGCTAATGACATAATAATACTACTGCACACACACACAACACACTACTATACATAATTATAATACTTTACTTTGGCGTTCATCAGTTTGCAGCCATGTTATATTATATTTTATGTACATATAATTATGACCTATGTGCTCACAACCAGTACAATTTATCGTTATTCGTTTTATTGACCTATTACGATTTAACAAAACATCTGATAACCTATGCTTTAAATCAATAAACGCACGAAGAAACTTAATAAAAAAAAGTGTTGTAGAAAGAGCCTTTTACTTTTGAAAAGTGGCTAGATCTGTCCAAAACGCTATAAGTTGGTAACAGTAGTAACAAGGAGAGCGCATCAAAGGAGGTTTTTCAAAGCGATCGTGATTCTCGACCGATGCTCTAACAAGTTCGCCCCAGGGTGAGTCGGGGAAATTTGACTATATTTTAAAAATTTGCAGTCAGGATTAGGGAGGGTTATGTGCTGTCAAATAACGAGTAGGAAAATAGCTAGCGGGGAGAGTAGGCAATGTGAAAAATTACAGTTTGTTACTATGTTACGTTCGTTGAATTTTTTTTACTGATTTTATTTTAATATTTAGCGAATTTGCATGCAAAATCTGTAAGATTTTTTATACAACTAGCTAACGGAACAGGCATAAGACACCCAATGTTAAGTGGTAACCATCGCCCATAACAAAGCATTGCCTCGTAGGACACCCACACCCTTCAAACCGAAACACAGCAATGCTCTTTCACGGCAGAAATAGGCATTGTGTTAGTACCTACTTCCTGAACTAGCCCTGCACAAAGAGCTGACTGCTGATAGACTGCTGAACAAAATAAGAAAAGATAAAAATCGGGCCAGGTTGCTTTGTTGGCTCCTGTTAGGTATCTTAATATTTTAAAGAGAAGGCACATTGTGGAATATTTTTTTTATACAAATAAGTGATGAAACAAGTATAGTATAGCCCATCTGATGCTAAGTGGTAACCATCACCTATAACAAAGCATATTCGGTCAGGATGGTCCCACCCTTAAAACAGAAAGATAATAGTCTCTCTGACAATGTTATTCCTAGTATTCCGTGATCACTGCTGCACCACTTTGAAGTTACTTTCTTTTAATCTTTTTGTACTAAATTCTTGTTATTAATCCTTGTCAATAAGTTTCATTTTACTTAAACTCCTTCTCCTTCTGCTAGAGTTGTTGCGACGCCCCAACCCATAGATACGTACAATAGCTCACCGGGATTAAAGCCAGGAACGGATAGCGTGGCCCATATGTCTACGTCGATACCTCACGTGTCGCACAAAGGTATGGCTGATTGGAAACGCGAGCACGTAGCACATGAGAAATTACTTTGAGCAATAGGCTGGCTGGAGCAATTCGTTGCTGAACAATTTTGGTTGTTAGGCTGGGGCAAAGACCTTTTTCATTACCTGACTTTTAACCTGACTGCCCAGAAAAAGGGTGTTTTCAAAAATGGTTGCGTGAAATCAGTCAATTTTATTATTATCAAATTGGTAGGAAGAACATAAAAAAATTGTAAGTATTATGGAAAATCCACACCAAACTATTTAGCCCCAAATTAGCATAGCTTTTACTATGGGAACCAAATAACTGAAATTTTAAATACATACTTTGAATACAATACAACACCCAGACAGAGAACAAACATCTGCGTTCACTGCACAAATATTTTTTCTCGGTGGGGATCGAACCCACAACCTACGGCGCAGAAGGCAGAGCTACTACCAACTGATCTGAGAGGCCAGTCATTACATGTAGATTGAGTTTTGAAATGCTATTTCGATACATACGGTGTATTTTCTCCATCGATGTAATTTTCTCTAAAATTTATAAACGCAAAAGTGTGTGCTATCCCAGCGAAATAGCTTATTTTTGTTTCAACCAAGGTGCGCCCGGTATTTGTATCATTCTCTTTGTGACAGAGATTTATAGTGGTGGTCCCACCCCCCTCCTCGCCAAACTCCTACCCCTCCAGGGTGCGATATCATACGTCACTCCACTAATTATATTATTTAGGTGTTACCTACAGACACTGCCTGAATTTGCTCTTCTAGGCTTGGTCACGTGAAACTAGGTCCTAGAACCTAGAGTGACCTTATTGAATAAAATCCCTTTTGGCTTTGTAACTATTGGTACCAACGCTCTGGTTTCTAAACGTTTGCTGCGTTATATTTCTGGATTTCTGGTGATATTTTCTGCCCAATAAAAAATTGCTCCGAGACGCAAAGAGAAGTGGATAATTTTTTTACAAAAAGCTCTTTTACTCCTATTCATTATCATCAACCTATATCAGTCAACTACTAGACGTAGGTCTCTCCCAAGACCCACCGCTGAGCCCGGTCTTCGGTTCTTTTCCTCCAGTGCTTGCCAGCTATACGTTTCGCAGATCGTCGCCCCACCTTGCCGGACGGCGTCCTACACTACGCTTACGTAAACGCGGTCTTCACTCTAGTATTCGTTTGCTCCAACGATTGTCTGTTCTACGGCAAACATGATCGGCCCACTGCCACTTCAGCTTACTAATCCATAGCTATGAGACTACTTTGGTTCTATGTCAGGTAACCTCGTTTCGGATTTTATCCTTCAGAGAGACTCCGAGCATAGCCCTCTCCATACCGATCCTGCTGTTAGTATACACGTTTCGGCAGCATAGGTCATTACAGGTATTACTCCTACTACCCTTTTCTAAGCTTCATAAAGTATCCTTCCTTCCTTTAGTTAGTATATTATGTTTACGTTCCTAGAGAATTTCGTTTGATGAAGACATTTATCTTAGCAAACAACATAGGCCTTTACCATTTGTCTTGCAAATGTTGTATGTTAATCTTACTACTTCGAAATACGACCAGCAAATGAACTAAGCTTTATAGATATATACGAGTACAAGAGAATTTACAGCTCCATAGGCAAATCTATACTTAATATTATAAAGCTCAAGAGTTTGTTTGGTTGAAAGCGCTAATCTCGGGAACTACTGGTCTGAATTTAAAACATCTTTTTGTGTTGGATAGTCCATTTATTGAGAAAGGCTATATTATATCATCACGCCGCGACTAATAAGAAACAGCATTCAAGCAAAATTTTGCAAAAATCTATGTCTCCTTTTCTATCACGTAAGGACTTTTCTATGAATTCTAGATTTTGTCAAAATGTTCTAGAATGTTCTTCATAGTCATAGTCATATTATTTATTCACCATTTGGAACACAAGGAACACTTGGTTTTGTTTGGTTTCAACATTTTGGATGCCAGGCAACGCCGGGCGTCGCTGCTAGTCTTATATATTTACTGAGTGGTTCGGCTGTAACACACGCTCCAAGATTAATGACCTGTTTGTATTGTGAGGGTATTCAGGGGGAGTTAGTTTGGATAAGCCTTCGCGTTATTTACTCATGTCGTGTGTTGTCTCATGGTAACATACTAGTGGATTCACCCGGTTGTGCACGGGTTTAGCATAGTTAAAACAAAAATCATCCCAAAATACTTTGCCAAACTTACCAAATCCCAAGATTAGCATGCTACTTTGTTATGGATAGGTCTATCTCCAAAATGTAAGCTTTTTTTGTGTAAAGTCTAATATAAAAAAAAATCTGCATTTTAACCTGAAAACATAGCAACTGACCCTAACCTTTGGTTCGATTGGTACGAATTTTGGTTTTAGTAGTTCAAAGAACAACGCAATTATGCTTGTCTTTGTATTGCAGAAAGTTCTTTCAACTGTAACTTTGATCGAATACCCAATACTTTTTACCTTTGCAATGATTTCACTTCAACAATATGTAATTACAATTTATACAAAATTACCCCTATTACCCCTGCACTACGTGGTTTGCGTTTTACATCAAACAGTTTTTTTGTCAGTATTATGAAAGGTTAAAATTTGCGAATTAATTAAATAAAATTTAAATAGAGTTGAGAAATTCTTTTGACACAAACTCATGTGTTCATTTTATTTAAAGAGACCCAATTTGGAGGCTTTGAAGCTCAGGGAGGCCTCTATATCACACACAGGATAAAACGCCCACTTCACACATACATGTGTATATGTGGAGAATATAGCCTTGGGGCCCGTCAAACGCCTTGAAAGTCACGTATGCCTGGCCTCACAATGTTATTATACAACACTTACGCACGTGCGTACAGGCCTTAGATATGCGTGTCTGTGTGAGTGGAGGTACCGCCGAAGCCCGGGCACCGCGGCCCACACGACCCCGGCGAAGGGACAAAGCGAAACGGGTTTGTCCCAAGGGAAATTCAATATTCGGGACTAAACCTTAACTCCCCCTTAAGACACCCGTCTACCTCCCCCGGAATGCTTATATGGCCACGACGTGTATCGATTTTCTTGCCAAATGGAAGATTGGTGTCGAACCGTTCTCTGCGGACGAATGAATGATGTATCGGAGTGGCGACTGAATATTTCACGTGTGCATGTGTGTGTGGGATTGTGTTTAGCCACCGTATCGGCACTGATGGAAATCTCTTACGGAAATTGAGGTGAATTTTTTATTTCGGTAATGCATTGCGGGGACGTCGCTGTTAGTACGATGGGCGCAAATTATCTATGCGTTGCTTTATGGTGGTTCATGATTGGATAAAGATTCAAGACGATTGCTTTTAGCAATTTTGTTATGTTGTTTGGGCTTTCAGGATCGATAAAGCTACTGAACTATGAGGTTAAAACGGGTGAATTGCTAAGTTAAAATTTGTTCATGTTTGTCTTTAGGCAAACAAATAGTAGACCACCTGTCTTGCATTTTCATTGAATTTCTTTAGCATAACACACAGAACAAAAAAAAATACTTACTTACGTACTCTCTGCTCAATTTAAGTTTTATTACAAGTAACGCAGTTTTATTTACCAAGACTAAAAAAAATATGTATTATGGTTTCATTCTATGTCACGACTCTTAAGTTATTCAAAACTCAAGCTTTTAAAAGGAAATCTCGACTTTTATGTTCGTAACATGTCATAAAGCCAAGTCATAAACCTTCCTCGTAAAAGCTACGGCTAAATTATAAATATTTACCTACGCTTATGCTATGTACTAAATAAATATAAAATGCAAAGAACAGACGAATTAGATTAACATTTTATTTTTCCATTTTATACTTTTCCCATCATATATGATCACTCATATATGAGTGATACTGAATCTATCTTCTAAATATTATAATTATGTTACCTTTTCACGGTTAAACCAAAGTCAAAGTATTTATTGCATAAAATACATGTTGAAAAGGTGTCAAATTTATTAATGTCCAATGTATTCTACTTAAATTTAGGCGTGCAATATTAAATTTACCTAGGTACTTATAAAAAGCTGAAGTTATGTCAAAAGTTAAAAACAAACTTATTTGTATGAGGCAAAATTCAGCACATAAGAAGAGAAACGATAAAGTTAGTAACAATGACTGAATAAATTTAAATATGTACATAAAAAAAACAGTTTTTCTAGTTCAAAACCAACCTCAACCTTTTACTCATAAAAAACATCCATCCCCATACCTATCTCATCTCCATATTACCCAAAGGTAAGTTATTAGGTAATGCTATCCAGCATTAAGCTCACCTTTGTACATTTCATTTGTGTAATATAGAATTTTCTATCTATTCATTTAAAGACGAATATCCATTTGCCCTTTTCTTTCATCCAAAACTCCCAACTCAGACTAATGATATCAAACTCCCAAAAACAAATGAAAGTCGAACAGTTCAACCCGTGTAACACACACACGCTCATACGTAGAGGACATTAGTATTAGTAGGTTTCGGCCTTTGAAGGCCCCTTAGATCGCGGGGGTACGTTTGGGGTAAGATTGAGCGTGGGTGGGGAGGGAGAAATTCCAAGATGGCTGCGGACTATGCCGGCCATAAGGGTAAAATAGGAGATATATTTATGTGTATGTTTGTATCGGTCAGAGGACTATTGATCTCGGGCGTGGAAATGCGGAGGCTTGAGTGGTGTACTGTTATAAACTGAGTTTAGTTGAGAAGTTGGAATGAAACTTGTTTGTCTAACTATGTTCTGAAATTGTATTGTTTTCATGTTATACCTTACGTAACTAAGTGTTTTTAAGTCCCTATGATTTTAATAAATTAATTGAATTGAATTGATGGATAGGTGTTCTTGTAACTTTTCTTAATCTGGGTTTATCGAGACATTTTAGCTTGTGTGTTATATGTATACTGCATATGTTTTCATCTGATTATCATATAAAAAATAAAGTTAATAATAACTACAAAATTACTAGTGTTTTTTTATCTTTTCTTCATATAGTAAAGCGATGTGCACATTGCCCAAGAAAACGAATTGTTTACATTTTTAAAACTTTATGAAAGTAGTTAAAGAATTCTTTGAACAATTGAAGCATTTATACAACTTCTTATTGAACTCTCTATGCAGCAAAATCTTTTCTTTTTTTCTATAAGTCCACAAAGAACAAAGATAAAGCCATAAACACACCGAGTCAGAAGAGCACTGAATGAATCCTATATGATGTCGCAAAACGGACTCTGCCTCAGCATTATGTTAGTTGGCTAGCAACCAACGCTGGTCTTTTGACAGAGCCGGTTCGGCGATGTTACGGACTCTGGCACTAGACAAAATGCAAACTAACAAAGATGTACAGTGTAGTAATAGTGATAGTCAGTTGGTAGTAGCTCTGCCTTCTGCACCGTATGCCGTGGGTTCGATCCCCACCGAGAACAAATATTTGTGTGGTGAACGCAGATGATTTTTCTCTGTCTGGGTGGTTATATTGTATTTAAGTATGAATTTACAAAAAAAAAAATATAATTATTATATCAGCCATCTGGTTCCCATAGTACAAGCTCTGCTTAGTTTGGGGTTAGATAGTATTGTGTGAATAGTCTACAATATTTGTTTATTTCTGAGTGATGTGTTAGTTGTTCAGTATGTATAGGTTCTAAAAACAAAGACTAGCGTCAAATTATATTCGCCTCTTTGAGGCGCACTTTAAATCCTTTCACCACACTTGGTTTGAAAGAATCAGTGACACGATAAGAAGAAGAAGCGTAAAATTTGGTCAAAACTTAAATTACGGTTTAACTTAAAAGTTTTTGTAGCAACGATAGCGTCGGTTTCAACGTAGCTTAATCTCCATAAAGCTACGCCGAATCCTCCTCGGGTCCGTTCGGAAGGGTTCCGCACCGCCATAAATTACAAGTCTGTTTATCGGAGGGTTCTCCCTCCGTGGTTTCTCAGTTTATCGTCCCCCGTATGAGCCCTCCGGAGGGTCTGAATTACTGGGCCGTTATTCAGCGGAATACGGATGAAACGGGTCATAGTGGAAATGGAGAATCTTTGGGAAATTCGCTACTGTTTGGGAGAGTCCCAAATTCGCATAAATGAATGAAACCAATGTTTATGCGTTTTCCGGTGACAGATCATAATAAAGCCCGTCACACACGTAGTTGTGTCACGTGCTTCTATGACGTCACCAACTTATACCTTAATTTATATTATAGCACGGCTTATAATATATTAAAGCTACGTGAGTGACAAACTTAAGACCATTAAATAAAAAAAATAACCACTACATGGATTTATTGTAATGTCTACATGTTTATTTTTCTTAAAATTATCAGTAGGCCTTGACGAGTTTTCCTTAAAATACTCTGATTTCGCCGAATGGCTTTTCAATCAATCATAAGGTCATCGACCTCCGTGAACGAACAAACGTGACCCTAAAGAACCTAAAAGTATCTTAATAAACAAAGAAATTACAAATATGGAACTACTTTTAATTTTTTTGTTGACTAACGAATAACTTTACTAAGTTAGTGTGAGTCAATAACGCAATAACTTTACTAAGTTAGTGTGAGGTCAGGCAATACTGAAAGTAGACGAAACTGGGGTTTTGGCACTACGCCATGAACGCTCTTAATACTGTAAAGAGGTATTATTTTGAAATGAAATGAATGAATCTTCTCTCATTCATAACTCTACAAACTTTTTTTTCTAGTATTAGGTACTCTAAATGTAGGTACCCCGTCTCAGGTGTGCGACGAATAAACGTATTTCTTTCTTTCTTATTTCTTTATTCTTTCTTCTTTATTTATTTCTTTCTTTATTATATCTTTCTTTCTTTCTTGCTTTCTTTCTTCTTAAAAACCAGTAATATTTTTTTTATTTTCAGCATTACCTTCATCTAGTCTAGATCGCCTACGATGCCGATCAGTGTATTGCTGTTACATTTCGCATTGTCCAAGTTCACAGCAATATGTGCAGCAAATACTTATCCTGAAACTGATCGCCTTTGCCATCGCAGATCGCCTAAATCGCAAGGCTCTATTAACATAACACACTACTAATTATGATAAATAAGAAATATAGGTACGTTTTGTTTATCACACGCATCACGTGGGCCATCTATTTGTTCATAGGCCTTTTCCATAGAAAAAATCGACTGAAACGACAGCTAATAGTATATGGATCTTATTATTAGAGAGATTTACCAATTCCACGAATATCAATAGTGAGCATAACTTTGTAGGCCAATATAAAAATGAACGTTGTTGCTCAAAATTGGGTAAATGATGTAAAAATACTCATTTTGATGCAAACCCTAATCTCATAGAGTCAAACAACAAAAAGATACAAAAGTTCTATAAAAAACTTTACAAACTTATACGCAAATTATGTTACTAAAATCTCAAACTTCTTGATACTTGTTACAAGTTCGCAAAGTATCAAGTTTTCGCAGTCAGACTTGCGCCGCGCCTTCCATACGCGCGGTCAAGCGGATTCTGCTTCGTAGAGTTTCGAACTGTTTAGAAGTGACATGAAAAATCGATAAAAAATCCGTAACTTTTTGTGTAAACTTTATAAACATAATAAACCTTTTAACGATCGTATGATGATGAGAACCAAGCAACAAATAAGGTAAATTGAGACATGCTAAGTACTTGCAAAAATAACCTGAGGAAAAGTTACCAGTAACGGCGAGAGCAAGGGTTTTAAGGGAAAAGTAGGTAGGTATACATTCTACAAAGAATAGTAGAATCTATACCTATACCTTTAAATATCGTATCACTACTGAGATGAAGCCTTTAGTTACCTTTAGTTACATAGAAGCTGTAATCAATAGCCAGTTCAAACATAAAATACGAATGTACGATGAATTGAATCCCGTACATTCCCATTCCAAAATCAATTACTAACCCAGTCTATCCCGTAAACTCAATACCAGCTCGACATTCGCAGAGATTCAAATACTGCACTAAAGCAATTTCGGGACTTCTAAACAACTCTGTGGCGGTTGACAGAGGGGGCGTGCGGTCGAGGGGAGGCAGGGGGTGACACAGGCTACCGGTCACCACCGCTCGTATTGATTTGTTGTATCGCTCGTCCTGCAGTCGCCGTCTCCCTCCCACACAAAACTCAAACTATCTCCCGTCTCGCTCCCTCGTCCCACCCGCACTCACGTGGGCATATACGCCGTATGTGAGTATGGATGTGTGCGTGGATTACTATGTGCCTCTGCTAGTGTAGGTGGGGGTCCGAATATTATGTACTACGTGTGTTTTTGGTTATGTTATGGAGGATACTTTGTTAGCAAGGAGATTTTACAGGTTACCGCTGTTCGGAATAATAAGCGCTGTAAATAATTGGACGAAGACGAAGCCTCAAAGAAAAGTGTACATGGAATAGATTTCTCAATTCCCGTGGAGTCATGAAAAAGTCTCATATTATTTATTCCCTTTGACTGCTAAGATTAAATTCGAAATAATTTATTTTTTATTTAGTATTGTTACTTTTTTTGAAGTCGTTACTTGATGGAGATGGATTTCTAAGGGGTCCCAATAGACCAGCACGATAAATGATGATGAGTTATGATGATAAAAACAATAGATGCTTTATTATGGTAAGCAAAAGTTCTAGCAATAATCAAATTAAAATACTCTTGCTGAAATTCAAATATGGAATAGATTTTTCAATTTCCGTTGAGCCATAAAAAGTCTCATATTATTATTCCCTTTGACTGCTAAGATTAACTTCAAAATAATTCCTACACTATAAAAAACTGTGTCACTTTGAGCTCAATAAAGTGTGGAACTTTTCATTAACAAAAAAGAGTCTTCAAACGAATGAAAAAAAAAGAAAGAAAATACATTTATTTTGGACACACAACGCACATAGACGCAGCTCAAACAGAGTTACAATAAGATACACAATAAGAAACAAGATACTTACCGAAATTAATATTTTAAGATATCTATTTTTGAAATTCAGTATTTTGGCAATAATATTTGTTGGTCTGTTGGTCTGTTGGTGCTAAAGAGTGGTATATCAATTTCTCTATAAATCATTTTTATTAATTAAATATATCTAATGAACTAATTTTACAATAATCCTTTTCAGTTCTACAAAATTCAGTTTTTATAGCTCTAAAGCGTTAGGAATGCTTACGTAATATTTTTGGCTAATTTGGATTTTCTAGGATTGGCTGCGTGGAACTGACACCTAAATTATCCCTTTTCAGGTTTTCGGACGAATTAGATGATTCTCATTTGACTAAATAAATTCATTTTGACTTGGTTTGTCAAAACTAGTGACATGATACGAAGCTCTTGATGTAATAATGTTGACTCTTATTTTTCTTCTTAATGAGATGGCATCTGTCCATTCGGTCAATTTTGCCAATGTCAAGTGAGGATTTAATCCTACTTATACAGGGTTATTCATTATTAGCTGCAAATACTCAGGAATTAGGTTCAACAAATAAAATAAAAAATATTTATAAAATGATTTTTTTAAAGTTTTGTTATGAAAATCCCGAGAAAATCGATAAAGGAATCATTGGCGCCTGACCTATTTTGACCTTTGATCCGCGCCCGCGCGCCGTGAGTGACACTCTGCGTTCAGTACCGCCTGGGTGGGTCATCGTCCTGTTCTCCGTGGCAATCATTATGCAATAGCCGTAAAGAAATTAATAAAAATAAAATTTTGATACAAAAACTTGAAAAAATTTTTGATCAAATTAAAAAAAAATAATTTCATAATTATTTTTTATTCTATTTGTTGAACCTAATTCCTGAGTATTTGCAGTTAATAATGAATAACCCTGTATATGAATAAATAAAAACTACTTTTTAGCTGAGTCCGTCAATAGACAAGTCGGCCGTCATTGGCTTTGAAGAAAATGGTGGTGTTTTTCATTAAACCATTGGAAACATTTTTGTTCAAATCACATACTACGCTTTCATTCCAACTGCTCACACTTTGAGCATGTCTCTGAAGACCTCAAGTGCTGTTGGTTAAAAACCACCGAAATTACACAACAGAACTTAAAATAACATCAGAAAAACAATTATAAAGAATAAAAAGCGACCAAGTGTGAGTCGGACTTGCCCATGCAGGGTTCCGTAGCAACAAGTAACATAATATAAAAGTTCTTGTAGTTCGTCGAAAGGTAAATTGCGGTTTACGATTTATGACGTATAAAAAAAAAACTACTCACTAGATCTCGTTCAAACCAAATACCATCCTTTCGTTGGTTCTGTTTTTGCCATTTGGCTACGGAACCCTAAAAAGCCATGTGACTTCCCAAAATGACAGAAAACTAATCAGGATCAAGAGACTTGCGACTCATTTCCATACTGTCAGACTGTCAAGCATGTGTGCTAATTACGGGTTAGTCCCACGACATGGAGTCTCTACCCGCATACTAACTAGCCAAGACCAAGCATGCTACCATAGAATACTAATGCCATGGCAATTAGTTGCCGGAGATTGATTGTGGAATTCAATTTGTGAGGCATGTCTGTACAGATGGGACCTAGATGTAACCCGAGTGTGCAGTGGAGCTTGTATGTAATCATTGAAATGTATGGAAAAATTGATGAAGAGAACCTTGTCTTGATTCTTTTGAATCAAGTGTGGTGAAAGGTTTTTAAGTGCGCCTCAAAGAGGCTCCTTTCGTGCACTCGACACACCTTTTTAAATAAATACATTTTCTTTCTTCCTATTTTCAGGCTCTACGATATGCTGGTTTCCTCACGATGTTTTCTTTCACCGTTTGAGAGAACCTTGAGGGAATAGGACATTTGAGTTGGACAATGGGGCTGGGTAGTGTTGTGTGAATTGTCCACAATATTTATTATTATTATTATTAATGATCACTGTCCTTGAATTTTATGTAAGTACATTTTAAGGACAGAGGAAATATTAAAAACGATAAACGAATGCCATATCATATCGCAAGACAAAGCCATTAATCGTTTCAAAGTTTTAATAATTTGTTAAAAGATAAACAAAGCATATTAGGCAAACGTATGCCATCTCTTATATACCAAGCAATGGCAAAAAATACAGTAACATACAATTCAACATTCAAAAACTTATTAATGCAGTTGTATCATAAGGATCACTTTAAAACGTCATAAAACTAGGTAAGTCTAGGTGCCAGTTCCACGTGACCAAGTCCAGAAGAACAGGCAACGAACTACGGCTTGGTTCCTACCGTTTTTTTGTATGAACCTTTTGCAAAACAAAAAGTATACATTTAAGCAATAGTTGGAACAGCGTAGGTTAGTAACAAAAAATCCCGTAAATTGAAAGTGCGTTCAAAGGTAGGTACGAATAGTTCCCACTTCACCCCAACCGCAAACAAAACATGGAAAATACAAAAATAACCACAACATTAGAGTTCCTTCCACGTCACGCCTAAGAAATTGTTTCGAACCCCCGCATTTTTGCATAAATAGTGCAAAAGTAAACAAAGTGATGTCGAGAGGGAAAGTTTTCTCGTTTTTCATCCCCTGAGACCCTCATGGGGGGTCGAATTTCCAACGTGTAATGACTTTCGAATGTAATTCTAATCCTATCCATCTCTTATGGGTTGGAAATAACACTCGGGACCCTGTATTTTGAATAACGATAAGATTCAGAAAATGTAGTTACCTATAAAAAATCCTGGAAAAATTTCATCACGACAAAACGGAATAAGCAATCAAATCGTAAAGTAGAACAGGTTTGTGACTCGCCAAGAAAACAGGTTATGTCCCGACTCAATACAACTTAATTTCTTGATTGGTTAAGCAAAGAATCTTGAACCCGTAACCCCAGTGACCTTTTAACAGAACACACGTGCTTTACAAAATTACAAATTAAACGTAAAATTTCCAATAACCAAACCCTAAGCACCAAACTGGTTTTGGAGACCCAAGCTGCGAAAATATTACAGACCTTTGTACATAATGTAGCGAACACGAAGGGTCAGCTTGGCCAATCGCTCCCCTTCGAATGACCGACGCCAACGGTGACCCGAGCGCGCGTCGGTCAACTTCGAATAATGAAATTCAAAAAAGGAACGAACAGGCCTGCCAATAAACAAACCGTATATCATTCGTTATTCAAATATTTTTTAGTGAATGGTTGACCCGTGAGCCTACGCGACCATTTGCTGGTTAAATATTTTCAGTGGGCAACACCAACCGCCGGACGTTATTTATGGCTTGTAAATTGGAAGGAAAATGTTTCGTTTTATGCTTTGATTTATTCGCTGATATTTTTGTAGAGCTGTTAAAATATCTCGACAGTATTGCCAGTATCGCCCTAATTGTAACGATCTACTTTATTAATAAAATGAGTAGTAATTAGGTGGGGGTGAAAAAGGCGAGAAAATTGTGTTATTTTTCTTTTTAACGGGAGTTTAAGGCAGTGTTTCCTCCCTGACAATCATAATTGTATTAATTGTTGAATCTGATGTGTTTTTAATTTGATTTTATGTTTGTGGGGTGATAATAAGCTCACTTTTGTAACCGGGGTGAGTTGATTGTTTAAGCACCTATCCAAAATTTTTATATTTAGTGGTTTGAGTTTAAATATTACAAAATAAAAATAAACTGACGCACGGCCTATTTTGATCTTGTCAAATAGAAAAACAAAACTTAAATTTATTACAAGTTCTACATAGTATGCGGGATACTTTTATTTATGGTTCAGGACATTCGAATTTCAAACACGGAGCATAAATTCCTAATATTACCTATTGAAGCGGCTGCGATTCTAAATTTAATTTCGAATGCAGAATGTCGCAGGCAGGGGTCGTTTTATTTGGTAGGCGTATATAATTTTATGACGGGGACCAATGGTTTGCGAAACACGTTGGGCATTGCTTATTTTTATATTAAAAGAGATAGATTTTATCAACTAGGTTACTCTTTTTCTGTGTTTCTGTATATTTTTATTTTTACTATTAAAGTTTATTTATGGTTTCTTAGCCTTTCAAATCACGTCTTTTTCTTCTCCACTTGTAAACTTTCTTAGGTCTCCCGCAATACAGGCTAGTCTTAGTGCGGGGTCCATTGTGTATCTTGTTTTTTTTTTAAACTGAATTCTCGAATAAATAATTTTGTATTTGTAATTTTCGTTTAATGTTTTTTCTCGCAGCACACACGCGCACCATGGATAAAAATTTCGTATGGAGTATGGAGTTATGCTTATATTTAGGTCTCCGTCATGGCATAACAACTGTTGTAACCGGGACTAATAGGCCAATTGGCCCATTTTTTAGTGTCAAACGAAAACTACGACCAAAACATTACTTCAGCTCACTAATAACATGAAAGAGATCAGCCATTGGGTCAGCCATTTGGTATAACGTCAACCAAAACTATGACAAAAAAATAATAAAAAACGTACGCACGTCACAATCTTTGCATAACAGCGCGATTGGACTCAAATCTCAGATGAATCTTTTTAAACATTTGAAACTGAATAAAGTACATAATCCACCTCTTTAGTAACGAACAATGAAACCATCATCGTCGTCTAAAACAAAGAAAATCGAAAGCAAACATCACGTCTTAAAAATAACATATTACGTCCCTTCAAAGTGCTCGAGTGCTTGAAACGTTTCACCTCCATTACGCCCCCGGCCCTCTCCCCAGTCCTCACCCTCACATGGTCATAACGACTCCCGATAAGGGTCTCAAAGACCCTCAGTAAATCACCCTGTATCTGCAGGGGTGTCGCCTGCTATGTACTATATACTTGGACATAGGATTTTTGGGTTTATTTCGGAGAGTTTCCAAATGGACTTTCTAAATGGTTCAGGCGAGGGATTGGGATTGGAGGCTTACAGCCACACTCGACGTTTAACGGCTGCGTAAGTTTAAGGGGCTCAAGGAACTGTTAAACATCTCTGAGTAAGGCTGTTAGTAGGTAAAGATAACTTAAAAAAAGTTTAATATGTCGTAAGCAACTACAAATTATTCTGTTGCTATTTGTGTTAACATTTCTTTAAGAAAATCTGCTCAATAACTATAAATAAATGATGTGGACATCACTTTATTTAGCCGCAAACTAAGCAATTTTTACTATGGGAACCAGATAGCTGATTTAATACTTTTTACATATTTTTTTGTAAATACATTACATAGAATACAATTTAACACCCAGACAGAGAACAGGCATTTATGTTCACCACACAAATATTTGTTCTCGGTGGGGATCGAACCCACGCCCTCCAGCGCAGAAAGCAGAGCAACTACCAACTGAGCTGGGAAGTCAAAGAACTAGAGTTACTAACCATCGCGTTAAAGACAAAAATTAGTACTAGAGTTTCACTTTACATGCAAAAGCAAATACAATTCTTTTCCTCAGGGCCCTTCTAAATTGTCAAAAAAAGAATAAACCTTCAAAAACAATTTCCTACCACACACAACATACATTAAAGATTAACGTCCAAACAAAAATCAGTCCTGACGTGCCCCACGAAAAATATCTTAAAGGCTTTCCCCTGAGAGCCGGTGGTTCTAATGTTTTCTTTTTATTCCATCACGAGGGGGGTAATCCATCAGAAAGGGAGGGGGTTGGGGCAATCGATTTTCCATACGACAGGTCCCCTTCGAAACTATGGTTATTGGTTATTTTGGACATAACGTCATCTTGGGACGGCGAGGGCTTGCGACTAAGAACAAGAATGGAATAGAATATTTTGTCACTAAGTTGTTTAAAATAATTGTACACTTCGTATTTTTAAATCAACTTACGAATTTGATGGGTCAAAGAGTAGCAAAGCGGTCAAAATGTCTCTGTTACTGACTAGGCGATAAGAGAAACGCTGTCAAATATGACAGCGTTTTACTGTTGCCATCGCTTAGATGAGCGCAAGCCTTTATGCTTAAAGAAAAAAATTCGGAAAACGTTCGTTTTTAAAACATTTTCTCAAACGATCTTTCTCAGCAATACAAAATGCACGTTCTTATTTAGTAATATAATTTTTCTAGGTGAAGGTTAAATACCAGGTACATCAACCATTTTCATAATAAATAATAGTTTGAATCAAGCATTTATTGTGTACGTTAGGTTTTTTGTATTAGTTATTCATATCAAAACACAAACACAAGCCTTTTGCATGTTTCAGTTTATAAATCCTAAAGTATAAAAACTTGTAAAGCAAACAATAACTGCCAGAAAAATTGGAAAATCATCTTCACATCTTTCAGTTTTCCGAGCTCACCCTCAAATGGGGTGGATTTATGTTAACAGGAAGTGCCCCGGCGAAATAGCATTCTAAGCCCGCTGATACGGCTTATATAACACTGCTTATGTGCGTGTATGTACCACATATGGCTTGATCGAATATTAATTCCTGGCCTGAATTGAATTTGCTGTTGTGGTATGACGTGGCATATCACGCATATGAAACTGCTTCGGCATTACGTAGCCATTTTGAGTGGAGCCTGTATGACCCGTCACTTTTCCCTTTTATCTGTATTTTTTGCAAATAAGCGATTTTGAAGCCGGCTTTTTAAAATCATCACATTGACCAATTTTTCGTTTTGAGTCAAATCTAATTTCCAAATCTTAATACCTATCAACATTGATAAAGTAGAATAAAAAAAAATAGAATTTCAGGTCTAAACCCTGTATACCTAAATATTATGTTTGTAGTAATTTGGTATTAATGTAAAATTTTTTTTAACAGTGGTCTATAAAAAGCCTAACCAATATCTTCAATATCACTGAAACCACTCTCAGCCTATAAAAGCTACAGTTTCTTAGGCAGTTTCAACCGTCACAACGACCGTGGTATAGCGGAGAAAATCAATAGAAAACTGTTAAAAAACAGAAGTCATATACGACCCATGACGTAAAAATACAATAGGTAAGGTGTCTGTCTACTTTGCAAAGGATTAACAAAGTTTCGTATTGAAATTTCGAGTTACACTGCGTGGCAACGTCTTACTGGGTCCGGAAAATTGTAGGCGTTTCCGCACACATCAAGCAGTGTATCTCATAATGTCAATAAGAAATCTGATAGGCAATTTGGGTCTTTTCAAGACAAGAGTGAATATAGGTGTCTTCTAGACCATCCTGCTCCATCGTCAGCTACATCGTCACTTACCAACATGTGAGATTGTAGCCAAAGGCTGGTCTATATCATGTAAAAAAAAACGAAACTTTATCTATAGTTTTACTTAACGCTTATATGACCACAATTACGTCAATGAAACATGCATGTCATCAGCATCAGATACTTGAGAATCTCCTTGCTGGTAATGGGTTTAAAACCTCCTTGCATGCCATGCTAATGAGACGCTAAGTACGCTTTGAGTAACCACCAAATAAGTAAGGCACTGCGCTCAAAGAGGTTGGAAACCAAGGAGTTCGATAAGTCTATGACTGTGCAGCAAGGAGCTTAAAAGGCTATGAAAACCATGAATGACAAGCGTTATACCGGCTTCCGTTTTCTTAAAACCAGATTTCACACTATCTCCGGAAGGCTCTATCCTCATGGCCTGAGGCATCAGTTTTTAGAACCTTCAAACGACCGATCCCCAAATAGCCTTCAGCTAAACCACTTCAGGGTTATAAAACTCGTACTTTCGACGTAAAATCATTTTTATGGCGTGAAGGATAAGTGTGTGATTAAAAAATATAGCCAAAGTTATGGTTATGACCCTTTATATGAGTAGTGTGTTCTTATGATCGTGGGTTGCCATAATTATATGGGAATAATTAGCTAAGTAGGCTTTGAGAAAACATATTTTAAATATTGTTAATATTTAAATCAGAAGAAGGGGTGGTTGACGTAAATTCTAAAAGTATAATATATTATACTTAGGTAAATAATAAAAAAATAGAGTTTGAGTTCGAAAATAAAGGAATAGTTTGTTTAGAAAAAAAGTTGTAAGTATACTTACGGCCTGTGTGTCAAAATTAACAATTAATAAAAAAAAATGGACAATAAAGCCCGTATGCAGAACCAATGCTTGAGTCTGAGTCAAACCTTAAGCTAGATTTTTTGAGCGTTCTCTATTAAAAACATCAAAAAAACTATGCTTGAGGCTCGACTCAGACTCAAGCATTGTTTGTGCATGTGGCCCTTAGTCGCTGAGTTAGAATCACGTGCGCATTATGTAAAGTGCATGTCTACAAGTTTACGCTGCGCGTTCGATTTTTTGTATTGTTTTAGCTTCTAGATTTTAATAGGATCGAAGACGTCGATTCCAGAAGCTGTGAGTTGTCAATTTTTGTTTGAAAAATTTGTAAGTGGAAAGTGGATTCAGTTTTCACTCAATTGAGCCGTGTTGCTGGAATCGACGCACTGGCTTTTGTAAAATAATAGATGTGATTGAAATGGTATTCTCGTGAGAGGTGTTAGGAAGCATCACCTAACAATCTTTTTTTTGCTTGCAAATATAAAGTTCGTTAAAAATTACCGATTTCTTCAAGTCAAAGATACTTCTTTCTTCCAAATCCTCCTCTTCACGTTTTCCATTTTCGAATCACTCATCACTTCACCACAACCTTTCGTATCAAAAATCAGTACCGCACTAATCTTTGTTCAAGTCTCGAAGTTAATAAATGCAAGCCCATTGATACTGTGAATGGTTAACCCTTCGCTACCTCGGCGCGCACGCATGGAAATTAGATCAGTAGGTAGCGCGCGCGCAGCGGATGTCAAACTTTTGACATTTGCATTAATTAAAAAGATTTTGTTTTATTTTTATCTATGTATAAAAACTACTACTACGTGTAAATTACTATCAAATATTGACCAAGGATTTTGGGATATTTTTTATAAACAACTAGCTGAAGAAACAAGCATTAGTTTGATTGTGATAAATAGGTAAGGTAAAAGGTAAGCCTAAGGAACTAACTTTTTTTTAGCCCAGCTGATTTTTTGTGGTAACCATCGCCATTAGCAAAGCATTGCTCGTAGGTCACGCACGTCAGTAATGTGCCCTATGATTCACTGCTCTGCGTCCTTCAACTTGAGTTTAGACTGGAATTTCAAAAACTGGATTTTTCTACCGAAGTTATTATATATTAGTAATTTTTTTGAATGTTGATTGTGTACCTACTTAATATTAACTTTAACCTTTTTAGATTTATAGTTGTGAATATACGTCATGAAATTCAACTAGGTAGCTTCTTTCTCACCTACCCCAGTTTGGGAACCGACAAAAGAGATCAAATGACGCGATTGTGCAACACTTTTTGCATTTGCTCATTAATTTAGAGTTGTACAGACAAAGGTAACCCTCCGGCGCGGCCTTTACTACCACTGTTGCATTTGGGTTCCGGGTCTTCTTTTTATTATGTAGATAAGGGGATTTATCTACCCCTGATTTAGATAAACACATTGTGTTTCTAGTTGCAAGTATTTTAAACCGACTTCAGAAAAAGGAGGTTCTAAATTTGGTAATATATTTTTTTTATCAAGAAGATGCGGGTGCTAAATATTTTTGAAAAATTATGCACAGTTCACCCTCATGAACTGACAAATATCAAATAATAGATTCTAACTACCAATCGACATGACCAATCATGCGTAAAACGAATCAATGGAAAAACAGCAGTCAAATAAATCTAACGAGCTCTCACATCTGCATGTCATTGGAATAAATCAAATCACTATTGAATGCATCCGTAAAATATTTTTGAACTATTTTGAATGCACTATGCCATAAAAAAGCATCCCTCGTAAGTCAACCCGTTCACTGACACGTATTCAGTAGACATAAAAAAGTTACACCCATATTTTGCACTTCCGATATCGAATAATAGGGTCTATTTATGCATTCTCGATAAATGAAGAGTATTTTTTTACTTCTATTATAAATCAAAATGCATTATTTATCTTTAGACAATCTGAATCTGCATCCTATTGTTATTCGGGATATGCGGTGTGTCAAGGGTGTAAAGTTATTATGCATAGAATATTCAAAAAAAGTATAATGTTACAATTCTTACATGAACGACTTACTATTGGAAATGGCGGTTATAATTAGCAAAATTTACTTAACAGTTTTCTTCATTTGTGTTGTCAAACTTTCAATAACCAGTTTTAATTCCAAAACCTGGTTGTCACATCAGTTACACTAACCCATTTCGCTTTACCGTGTGCAGATCTTATCGAATGCATAAATTAAATATAGAACGCAAGTCGGCCATTTTGAATATATCAAGTACCGGGGGTGTATTCGACCGTGGGGCAGTAATTATTTGATTGAAGTCAAGAGGTTGCATGCCGAGATACCAGCCGGGTTCTATTGTTGGGAGCAGGCATCAAGTGTGAGATTTGAGTGTTTTATCGAAAGTACGGTATGTTGGATTTACACCTACGGCGTTCGAGGGTTAACCGTCAATAAATTAGAATTCAAATATTCAAAAAAATCCGTGTTAAAAAATTGCTATATGGTTTAATAATAATAGTACAATTTAACAGATTTGTATGCAAGTCGGTATTGATCGACTGTACAATTTTACATAATTTCTGCATGACAATAGATTTTTTCAATAAAAATATATCCTGTCGAAGTCACAATGAATCGAACCGAGATTATCAATTAGTAAAAGTATCGACAACGTTCAGCTTGCGTACAGTTGCATATTATTATACATTCAATAGGTAAAAAATTCAAAAACATCTGAGCGAAAGGTGACAGGGTTAAAAAACGTCACACAGAATACTCCCTAATCCGCTCCATAATGCATATAATTATTATTTCCGATACTTTATCAAAGAAAATAACAATCCTTTTTGCATATGCGTTTTTGACGGAAGTGTGAATAAAAAATGTCACCCTCAGGTAGAAAAGGGTCACCCCAAGGGTGTAAGGGTAATACGAGATGATTTTATTAGAATTTTTAAGATGTTTATTATGCATGCATTCTCAGGAGGATTTGGCAGACCTATCGCCTCGGGCAAGATGAATGAGCTGTTTTATAGGGTTAAATTTGGTTGTTTAGACCGAAGCCGTTATTTAACGGAAAAAGCCCAGTCAAGATATGAGCCAAAAATATTTTTAAACATAAAAAAACAGTAATTAGAATACCAAATGCTAATTCTACAAATATTTCGTACTGCACATAATTTTTTGTTTTGGTACATACTGAATTTAATTTATTATTGCCATTTTTTTATGTAATATTTTGTTTGATGTTCCATTTTTGAAATCTTACCCAACCTGCCAGTGCTCACAAAACAAAAAGTACTCAAATTTAAAAATAGAATTAGCTTCAAACCTGACATCACAAAACTTCATTCATAGTTTTTTTTTCATAAAAAATACGCATTCTACCGTGGGGTGACTGTGGTTGTTTGTATAGTTTTTTATGGCTTTTAAAGGGTTAAGTCCAGGTAATCCTGTGTCCTCTCACAGTTGGGAATGGGTTTTGACGTATAAAAGGATTATATTCTAATAGATAATTAATGATGTTGCTGTCATAGTTTGGTTGGCCTGTTGATATTTGATTTCGTCAGTGTGATTTGAAGAGATTCGTCTATTTGCGCTGTAGTGTAAAGAACAGAAGGAATGACTCTATACAAACGTAAACATCATTTATTTATGTCGTATTTATAAGCATGCTTTTCATGGGACTTAATAGTCAACAGTTTTTTTATAGTTGTTCTAGGTTACTTAAACGATTTTTCTGAAAATCGATTTTTATTAAAATTGAATTTTAGTAATCCACATTTACATCAATCTGTTGCTTCTCAAAAATAATTAGAAATGACTTCGTTATTCTTAGCGCTCAACCATTTATCACAATTTAACACCAAACAAAGACTCATAAACAAAATACGGAACAGAATAAGTTGATAGGAAGACAAAAACAAAAGACAGCTGATGAAGTTCATCGACCTACGCCAACGTGGCGTAACTTTCATTCTTAAAACGTACCAAGTTAGTAACCTACTTTTCATTAATAAGGCGAGCTAAAAAAATGCACGAAGAAAGTATCAAAGATTGAGCGAGCGCGAACTTCGCGAACAGCTGGCAAAAGAATCTTATGGATGTGACTTTCATGTTAGCTCTTTTATAGATTGGAGATTGCCAGATTGTTTTATAAAGGGAAGATTTTTCAAGATGCTTCATCATATTTCTGACTTAACTTCATATAGCGCTGATGCCAGCGCCAAAAATATATTAACAAGAATGAATATAAAATAAGAGAAGTGATAAAAACCGGCATGTTAAAAACAGCATCAATGCTTATAATAGCAAACGCTACTATAACGCAGGTCTTCCGTGCCACCTAGTGACCCTACCAATTTCACTGAATACCTACTCCAAAGAGCCAAAAATCTGCCAAAAATAAGAAGTAAAGAAAGATCTGAGTGTGTTTAGTCAGGATTTTGTCAAAACTCAAGTTTGAGTCTGTCTTAGAGGTTACCACTGTCTAAGACTTAAGAGGTTACACTTTATTTCAATGCCAATCCGATTTGGTTGAAAATTTGTCAGAAATGCTATAAATTCGCTTATAACTCGTCCTAATTCCGTAAAAACTTAAGATTGGGATTGAATTTGAGTTCTGCAGCAACCCTGCTGCTGATCATGAATATAAAAAAGCTGAATTTGAACTGCCTCAAGGCGTTTATTATCCGGTTGCGCTGTAAGAATAGTCAGACGATCACCGGCATTTAGACCATTCGAAAAAACAGCCTCAAGGCGTATCCACCTTATCCTTCCGTTAATTTTTCCCGGAGTTTCCCGGCAGACGTCGAGACGCTCGGCAAAAAATAATTAAAACGACCGCCGACGACGAAAGCGAAAGCGCGCCGTCTGCCGCGTAATTAGTACAATGGTGTTTCCTGACTTTGAACTTTTCAATCGGTTTTCATCTTTTCTAAATTATTGAGTGGTTACGGGTTAAGAAATTATTATTTGTAGGTAGGTATCATATTTTTAAATCAGGTCTGAACCGCACCCAATGGCAAATCCTGGAGCAGACCTTTGTCCAAAGACAACCCGACCTATGAACCTGGCCCGCCGGTGCCGGTGTCATACTACGACAATATTTTGCGTATTAGACAATATTTAGTAAGTAAGCTTAGTATAAGTTAAGTTAAGAAATAAAGTCTTATTTTATTAACCGACTTCTAATCAAAAAAGGAGGTTCTCAATTCGGTTTTTTTCGGCTCATAAACTTTGTCATTTATAAGCCGATTTGAAAAAATATATTTTATCTGGAAGGTACTGCTTCCAGATTGGTCCCATTTTAATTTTATTAAAATTGGTGTTGCCATTTTTTTTAAATAATTTTTTAATGTTTGTAACTGCATGCCTCCGTCATTTATGAACCGATTTAGAAAATTATTTTTTTATTTGGAAGGTTATTCTTACGTCCAGATTGTCCCAAGCAAATTTCATTAAAACCGATTTAGCCGTTTGGCAATGAAGTCGGTTTCTCAAGTTTTTAAACTTATAATTATTTATCATCATATTTTAATGGATACCAGATGCATGAAAAAAGCTGTTGTCTTGTTCAGGGTAATGATGATCTCCTAGTTAACTACTACTGCCAGGTACTCGTATCTATCGTAATGAAATTGTCTAGTCTGGCTCGTTTGCGCATATCGAGGTTTTTGCGTACTTAGCCTTCACCGCCAAACTGAAGGTACAGTCACCTATACAATAAAATTGTTACACTTTAAGAGTTCCGTCATCACTTTTGTATTTACATGTGAAATATGAAATACATATTTTTGTATGTTTTCACTTCTATCGGAACAATTTTTTTGCCGTGTATTGGTCGTTTTTAAATATGGCTTTAGGCGACATAATACCCTAAGAGCGAACCTTAGAGGGTTGGTGGCCTAGGTGGTAGCGGTCCTGACTTCCGATCTTACGGTCGTGGGTGTGTGTCTGTGTGTGAGTGACTTTGACATACACGACTGGATGGACCGGTCCAGTCGTGTGTGTCAAAGTCGTGAGTGTCAAGTGTACGAAAGGAGTTTCTTTAGGATATATTTAAAATCCTTTCACACATACACACATAGCATAATAGCGTTTTTAAATGTACATACAAAAATGTTATTGGACAAATGGTCTACATCTCAGCAAACTGTACACTCTAATGAAGCTGACTGTACATTTGTGCCGTCATATTGGCGTATCGTAGCTTTTTATAGACCTCTAGAGCGACGTAAGGTTTGAGGTCGTGCCCATAAAAATGTTAGAGTTCATTTTAGTAAATCGTCCGGGTTATCGGGCGTGAAGTCATGCCTTTAAATACGAAGGGAGAATATACAAGTATATTATATAATTAGATGTATATATTATCCATTTAGAGGTGTATAATTTTGGAAGACTGATGTGTTTGGCTCTAAAGCTCAACGAACTGAATTATATGAGTCAGATAGTTGCTGTATCTTAATCTGTGTAACTTAGTTATGCATAGTTCTTTTTTCAAAAATGAGAATAACAGTTGCAGAAATCTATCTAAAAAAAGTCGTATTAGATACACTATTTATAACTCGAGACCACTAAGCCGATTTGGTTGAAAATTGGTTGGAAGGTAGCTTAGAACCAGGAAACGGATATAGTATGCTTTTTATCCCTAAAAAGTAACGTGAACGGGGCGACTGAAGCCACGGGTGGCCACTAGTTTTCAATAGAATCCATCCTGGACTCGCAAATAAACCGTAATACCGAAAAATTATAACTACTAATAATTAATATTATTTTCCTTAAAAAATAATGTAGCATGGCAGTACAAAAGCCAAAAAAAAGCTTCCCCACAAATACACGTGAAAGTAATCACTGAACTGACATGATCAAAGAAACCTTTTTTATTTTTCGAAGCGGCTCACATGGGTCGTATTAAAACCAATTTTTCCTCCATAAGAAAATTAATTTCTCCACCTAATTTTCTTCTGAAATGTGATAGACCCTTACACACACACGCATGACGTAAATTTCGTTACGTTTCCATAGGGTTGAAACTACCTCCCCCCGTGGCATCAATCTTCACCCCCGCCACCTACGGCCGTATAATACAATAATATATGTCTAACTTTCGGACCGGCCCTGTAGGTAGCTCTGTCTCCCTCGGCTATGTGAGATTAGACCGGGAGGGAGAGGGATGAATGCGGGTGGCGCTAAAGGGTGTAGGGAGTATGTAGGGGTGCTATTGAAATTGAAGCGGGGTTTAGGCGCGGATGACGCCTGGCTGGAGAATAGATGGAAATTTCCTCAATTTAGCGTTTTCGCCAACAAAGGACGTTGTTTAATTTTTGGTTTTTGGCAGTTTACTACTTTTTGTAACTATTTTATCCACACGATGTCGAAATGACTTTGGTTTGACATGCTACCCCATACGTCATTCGTCTACTTTTTAGAACTTTCCTGCTGCTTTGGGCATTAAAACACTTAAGACTGTTTATTTATGTAAAAAAATAGACAAAAGATATTACGATCCACCTGATGGTAAGCGGTCCCCATCGCCCATAGACACCAACAACACCAAACATATTTAACATTTTACTGTATGTGGGACCGTTGTGTTCTGGTTAAAATATAAAATTTTTATAAGTTTATCGGTGGACAAAGAAAATTCAAGCCTCAAAATAAAACATTAGAGGTATATTCGTCCAAATCCCTGATCAAAACAAAACAAGCCATCGCGACAGATGGCCCGAAAACAAGCTCTGTAATCCAAACGCAATTAATTAGAACTTCCGCCACGATTTATATTCGCGCAGTGTACAGGTGTGGCGTGGCTTTATCTGCAGCGGTGTGGATGTAGCCTTAGCTTTGTTTAGAACTGTATTTCTATTCTAAGTTATATTGAGTTGCGTTGTAGGTTGCGGGTTCGATACCCAATTAGAATACTTAGCTTCTTCTCTATTAAATATGTTTGAATTTGTTTGGATTATCTTAAGTGTCATTAGGCTACGGTAACCACTCTACATCAGGTGGGCCTTATGCTTGTTTATTAATTTAGTTGTATAATAACAATAACCTTCCTTAGATTCTGAAACCTGCCTAAGAATAAACATTTTGATGAACATAAATAAATAATTTGATCGTAGTTGAGCCATCTCTAGATCGTTTGTAATGGTCTACAGATAGCTCAACTGTATCTTGTGTATTTTGTAAATACTTGTTTAATTATTGTAGTTTCTTTGTGTAAATAAATTGTATCTGCTGTAGTACCACAAGCTCTAATTGATTCTGTCTCTGGCTTTAGTTTTTAGTCTGTGTGAGTGCTCACCGGTGTATTATACTATGTGTGTGACGTTTTGACGTAGGATATAATAATATTAAGTCAACACACACAGACTCAAAACCAGAGCAAGAGATAGAGCCAGACAGAGCATGTGGTAGGCCTACTGAATGTTATAAACTATAGTAAAATTCCTGTCTTTGTAAGCAGTTTCTCCAAAATACGCAGGTACCTCTAAGATAAATCTATAAGCATAGTTTCAAACGTCTTATCCCTCGCAAAATGTCCACAGGGGTGCCTTATCAATCAACAAGGAAGCCGCCAAACTGAGGGGCGCACCTTGCACAGACTTAGAGGCTTGGTGTTTTTGTTCAAAGGCAGTTAAAATGTTGAGTTATGGAGAACAAAGAAGGATCACGATAGATACCTATGTACCTACTTACTTACATAACAACATATTTTGCTGGTCATTTCAAAAATATTTTTGGCTAGATAAATAAATTGGATAATGTAATGACAACGCTATATAATGTATTTCTCATTCTTCCATATGCATCCCCTAACACTTATCTGTTTTCTTTATTGTGTGGTTTTCTGGCGGAGTGTGTGAATCTATATAATATATATCTACCTATATTTAAGTTCTAAAAAATGTACCATGCTTTAAACAAATAAATTATTGTGAAAATTTAAATTTGTAACTTTGCTAATATAAAAATAATAAGTATTAGTGTAAGTGCTTGTTTTGGAAATAAATTATTATTATTATTAAATCATTACATTTTATTTCAAAACAGGCAAAGATTATATCATAGAAACCAAATAATAGATTGAATACTTGCATTATGTTTTTTTATTGTATATACGCCTATTTTTTGTATTGTACATTGCACAGACATATAACATTTATCTAAGTTCATCACACAACTATTTGGTTTTGGTAGACATCAAACTTATGGCCTACGACGCAGAAGGCAGAACAACTACCAACTGAGCTTTGAGGGATGTCAAAAGGTGAATGCTCTTAAGGACATTGCCACCAAAAATCATCGCTCACATCTCAAAAAAAGCGAACAAACTCGGATTAATGTGCCGTTCATCGTCCCAAATAAAGTTCCAAGTAACAAATCGTACTCGCATCCAC
Organism: Thera britannica; assembly: GCA_939531255.2. Classification (NCBI taxonomy): domain Eukaryota; kingdom Metazoa; phylum Arthropoda; class Insecta; order Lepidoptera; family Geometridae; genus Thera; species Thera britannica. The sequence goes on from OW618050.2 coordinate 9,731,178, forward strand.
GAAAGCTTACCTTCTAGCATTATTGATGATTAAACCTCCCTTACGGACTCGAAATACGAAGCGGGGTCAAACGTTAACGTTTACCTACAACTTAAACGTCCAAAGCCTTACAAATTCAAACCCAACTGTAAGATGTAACGTAAGAGTTTAAAATCCGATGGCAAGAGTTTGTCGTATTAGGAGTGAGTGTAAAGCTTAGACCAGATTGCGGCGAACAGTTGCGAACTGTGATGGCGATTGCAGATAGGTACAACATAGGATTTTGCATACATACACAAATACACACATACACATATACTGCAGCGCACTGTTCTTGCCTGCAGCGCACTAGTAATAAAAAACTACACCTTACCTACCTCTAAATATTACCAAGCCGTCCAAGTCAAATAGTCATACATAGATATAATAAGATTTATTGTTAAGTTAGATTCTATAAATAAGAAGTTTGTTACCTAGATTTACATAATTTAATTTAATTTGCCATAAGGCCATTTTAATGCCCCAGCGGGGCTCATGTTCTGGACGTTATTACCCACAATGAATAATTAATAATAATGTTAGATGCCTTGAAACTGTACTAGAGCTAGCTCTACCAGCGCTATAATGGTAGCAATGATGCGACCAATGGACGAAACTATTCGTGGCGGTGTATGTAGGTGCTGTGTGTCGATTCCAGCAACATGGCTCGATTGAGTGATCGCTGAATCCACATTCCATTTTCAAATTAATTTCAAACAAAAATTGACAACTCACATCGATATGAGTGATCTGTGTTCGACGCCCTGTTTGCACATAGTTCACGCGATCAGTTCGCCATCGCAGTTCGCAGCTGTTCGCCTAGGTGTGGCCGATCCTTTAGGAGTGGGTGTAAGAGGGTTACCCCCAAGGTGGTCGGCAATTTTACCACGTTAGGCTTGACGGTCGTCTGTAATTTTGGGGCCTAATGCGACTATTCCTATTTCAAGTTACCCTCGGCTTTAAGTATGGGCCTGACGCAAGAGATAAGGCTGGGGGTGGCTGTAAGGGTTGTTTGAGATAGTATGTAGATGTGTGTAGTAGTGATTTGGAGCTTGGGAAACTGTATGAAGGAGGTCGAGAATTTTGGTGCGTGAAAGTGAAAAAGCATTTGTAAGATACGATTTTACACAACGCCATCTAGTATTTGATTACGCAATGCTTGTATTATGAATAATCAAAAGCGTGTTTGGTGCTCTGTGTATGAAAGCCAGCCAGTAAGTAAAATAAAAACATTTTTATTTTGAAAGTAGAACAAACATTCAAATGTTTGTTATAAGTATAAGTATTTGAGAATCAGACACAAAACCTGCAGTGCAAAAGGCTAACAAACAAGTTTTGAGGTCATAAAAAATTATGGATCAGAAAAAAAAAAATCAAATTATTAATATTATATCAAAATGATGATGTTCAAATTATTAGTTTATTTGTAGAAAAGAGCAAACGAAGAGATCTCGTTGAAGTCTTTTACTTATCTTTTACTTGCTACGAAAGTTCGTAGCACCGTAGCACCTTCATACAAAAATATTACAATCTTTTAGCTTTGGAAATCATGTTGTTGTTATGTTAAAAAATACAAATAATACGTCATAAAATTATGTAGGTACTCAGTAGTTAGTAGTTTGGGTTCTAAAGCATAATAAAAGTAGCAATAATTGATTGAGCAAGTGCTGCCATCTAGCGCTTTCGGTGGAAGCGAATATTCGATTTGAGAAATGTTTCTGCTATTCGACACTAGATGTCAGTATTTATTTTCTATCTGGAATACATTAAGAGAATAAACTAATTCTGTTATCAAGAATTTGGTCTTATTAGAATATTTAGGGTTGACGCAGCTTTATTTTTTAAACTTATTTTTATAGATTTAAAATAAAAAATATTGAAACCTGTTGTACGTTGTACCTACCGAAAATGTGCTAAGCGTGAAATAAAGGCAGAAAAATGATGATGATTTTATATAAACATGTTCTTTTTAACAGAGTTTAGAGTCAGAATACAGACACAAAAAAAATAGGGTTCACAGACCAAATCTTACAGCCTTGCCTCTCGAAATATCAAGAAATCATAATATGGAAGCAACCCAGTTTATAACTTCTAAAAGCACCTACCCCTAAATTATTCATACAGAACCCATATACCTGCGGTTAAGCAAACTTAACCGACTATAAACGGAATCACTGAAGCGGTATTACAACCTGCTCCATAATTAGAGGGAGAGGGATGAAACTTCAGCAGTTATCGTGAGGAATGATGTGGCTTTCAAAAACATATTATTGTTCTAACTTATTGTACCCATATCATACTGACAATCTTCAAACCTCAGTCGTCAGTAGCTCGGCCTTCAGTGTCTCGGGTACGCTCGCCTCGGGTTCGCTTCCCATCGAGAAGAACAGACACTCATAACATTAGCATCTGTCTGCCTTAAGTTGATGGACGCAAGGCAGTGCATCATAGGACACGTGTCTAATGGGCACAGGTAATGCAGTTCTATGGCTATACATTTCTATAGAACTAATGGAATTGACCAAGTTCTAAAAGTACTATAGAACTAATGGGCCAGTTTTCGTTTTATTAGTTCTACCATGGAACTAAAAGGATAAAAAAGTATTAAAAGTTCTATGACGTCACAGTCCTATAGAACAAATGGGAGTTACCGATGCTTATTAGGTGACGGTTACTTTATAATCGGGTGGGCTATATTATTATGCCTGTACCTTCAAGAAGTTGTATAAAAAACCACCAAAAAAAGTGATTTGATCAATACAAGCCTTCGTTGGGATGTTTTGCTGTGTTTGAAGAGTGGGTGCCGGTGAAATTACTGGCACGTGAGGCTGAACATCTGTATGCCTAAAGTTGATGTACGCAGGGCAATGCATCGTAGGGTCGTTCCTGACGTGACCTACGATAGACTGCCCTGCGTCTGCTAAGGCAATGCTTACCATATCATAAGGCGATGGTTACCACTTAACATCATGTTCCATCAGACAATATGAATAAAAAAAAATGCTTTTGAGCTCTCTTCAACCACTGTTTTTTCGTGGTCTGTGCAATGACGTCAGTTAATCGAGTAAGGGGCGTCAAAAAAGTAGGTTACACCAAGAAAAGCACCGTTATTCAATCCAACTAAAATATTCTGATTTCGAACAAACAGCGATGCATGTCTCCTACAAGACAAATAGGGCCACCCCCCTCCCCCCACGTTGACAGTTCACCTGCAAACCGACGGAGCCCGAGCAAACGAACCCATTTACGCCGAAAGCAGGTCGGCGCCGACTGTTTCAACGCCAACAGAATTATCGAATACAGTTCGACGGCGTGATGATGATGATTTTGATTGTTTTACATCACCCCGACATTTAGACCACTAATAGCCAGCCGTTAATATTTAGGCCCTTAGGGTCTTATTAATAATCCTAGCGTAGCGTTGGACTAGTTGATCCGTGTTTTGTCTCTTGCATTGACATGCAATTGTCAACTCGAACAAATGTGACAAACAAAACACGATTTAAGTACTCCAGCGTTGCGCCAGGATTATTAATAACACCCTGAAAGCTTAAGAGGGATCCCTTTTAAGTTCAATTCTCATCACCGTAATCATTGTTTTCATCGTCAATTTGAAGAAGTCTATCTTTAGTCAAAATGCTTTTCCAATTTATTGTTTCATGAAGAATTATTTCGTTGATCCACAATTTTCCCGTTATTTACGGTTCTGCTTCGTTTTGTGGCTAGGATACCATACAAAAACATTTCGATTAGAGCGAACTAGCGTACATGTGACACTTCGACAACTTCGAATAGAGCGTAATGTCCCTTTTCATTACTCATACTCTGAAAGTAGGTCTGAAGTTGCCTGAGGGGCCTAATTGAAAGTAAAACTTTCAGCCCTAGGGAGAATCGCTTTCTACTGACAGCTGTCAAATTATAAAAAAAACAAGTTCTATTTTATTCAACCATGTTCCAACTTTCTAAAGTCTTTCTGACTGCAAAGAGGTCGTTGAACCAAATTCCAACTTTTTATTCAGCTAGTAGGTTGGAAACCCATTACAAAGGTAAGAAGTTTAAAAAGTCTAATTAGAGCGCAATGTAAAATTTAAATTTAAATAACATAAAGATAGTATTAAATAAATAATATATCTTCTAAATTACTTGATTAATATATAGCTTCAACTATTTATTTAAAATAACATAGATTTGACAATACAATACAATACAATACAATCATTTATTTGCGAAACACAGGTTGAGCAAGCAATTTACCATTTTTTAAATTATGAGAATGAAAACAATGGCTGAATAATGCTGGCGAGCCGTAGCCGAAGGCCCGCCAGAGAAAAAGAAAAAAAAAACCGGGAAGGCGGCAATTCAATCTTCATTTTCACTAATTTTTCTTTCATGTTTTTATTTTTACTTTCCTTGTATTCGTAATGAAAAGCACAGTGTTTACCTCGGGCGAAAGTCTTTTAAGTCCCTCAACCCGTCTCGGGACTCAAAAAACGTGACTTTCAACACTCAGGTAACAATGTACTATTAAATTCTGTCAAGTCTGTTTTAAGATATTTTTTAATTCATAATTATTTTGCTTAAAATGCTTACATTAGCATACCAGTAACCTGTTTTCTCTGTAAATTCAGGTCTATAGGTAATCTAAGCTGAACGTAAAGTCTGTGGGTAAACGTTCTTGTATGTCTAAGCTGATACCTAGGAAATGGATTTTAGACATTCGTGTAGTTTCCTATTGGATGTTTTGAGTTAAAACTCTTGCCGAACCTTATTGGATATAGGTACGTGTTTTAAAGATTGTACGAGTAGATTTTTTTTGTAAATAATCAATTATATTTAGTGGCCACTAATAAAATGAAATGAAAATAAGATGACTTATTTGCTTGAAGCATTATAGGAAGGTAATAAATACCAAATAATAATAAACTTATACCAAAATAATAATGTAAATTTCTGTTCAATGGTAAACAGCACGTGTTGGATACCTCCACACCTTTTTTTGTTTTTTCGTATGGACAAAATGCTGGTGATCGTCTGACGATTCTTACAGCGCTACCGGACAAAACCTCCACACCATTACGTAAACCACTTTTCATCTGGTGAGTTATGGTGGGTTAGGCCTCTTTTGCCTCTTATGATGAATTCTTGGTCCACTTCTCTTACATTTTCTTACACCTGCTGTTAAATGATGATGTGTTCACTGTTGTCTTGAAAACACCAAAGTTATAGGTGTTTGGAAGGAAAGACAGACGCTGGCAAAGAATTCCATTCCTTGGCTGACTGCAACATGAAAGTTGAAACAAAGCTTTTGGTATGAACTTTTTCATAAATTCCTACAAAGTCAAAGTCAAAGTCAATAATTTTTTATTCAGTACGATGCAAGAATCACTTTGAAACGTCTTAAAGCTAGGTGAGTCTAGGTGCCAGTTTCACGCGACAAAGCGTAGAAGAACAGGCAACAAACTACGTCTCGGTTCCTACCGTTTTTTTATAATATGATCCTTTTACAAATCAAAAATAGTCTAAAATACTACGTATTTGATGTATGCATTGTTTTATGAGTAGTAGAGCTTCGTGATATGCTCGTCCGGGGAAGTGCTACCACCATGCCTATTTCTTCAGTGAAGCAGCATTGCTGAATTTAGGTTTGAAGGCTGTGGGTGCCGAAATTACTAGCATGTGAGGCTGAACATTTGTGTTCAAGTTGATGGATGCAGAGGAAAGTATCGTAGGGCACGTTCCTGATGTGAGTGACCAACGAGAAAATGCTTTGTTATAGGCAATGGTTACCACTTAACATCAGGTGGGCCATATACCTTCATTAATATGCTGTATAAGTTAGGTAAAGAGCCTTCCCTGAGAACCTACGTTCTATTCAAATTGAGCTTCCTTACATAGAAAATCAAATTTCTAATCACTTATTCACGTCAGATGCACCAATTCAATAATGATACCTTTGACGAAACTACTTGAGCAAATCGAAATTTAACTGCTTTGACACAGGTGTAGTTAAGGTGCACGTTTCGGATCGATCTTTAAACTAAAACCAATTTTATCAAGTTGTGCTATCCCTAGATCCTTTGTCAACGATCTGCAGATAGCTCAACTGTTTCTTGTTTATTTTATACATTTTGTACTTGTATTAATTGTTTGTTTCTCTGTGTCAATAATTGTATTTTTAACCGACTTCAAATAAAAAGTAAGAGGTTCTAAATAATGATGTATTTTTTTTATGTTTGTTATTGCATAGCTTCGATAAAGTTTATCAATCATTAATTTAAAAATTGTACAATAAAACGTTTTTATTATTAAATAATTATTTGGTAGGTTATTCTATCAGGCACTGAACTTTTTGCAACATACATAACGAGTGGGTTTGTTGTTTTTAGGGTTCCGTAGCCAAATGGCAAAAACGGAACCCTTATAGATTCGTCATGTCTCTCTATCTGTCTGTCTGTCCGTCCGTATGTCATATTTAGTTTGAACGAGATCTAGCCAGTAGTTTTTTTTTTATACGTCATAAATGGTAAACCGCAATTTACCTTTCGACGAACTACAAGAACCTTTATATTATGTTACTTGATGCTACGGAACCCCTCATGGGCGAGTCCAACTCGCATTTGGCTGCTTTTTACTTTAAAACGTCTTAGGTCTTATGGTGGCGATCAGTGAAACGCTGTCAAATATCATTTTCAACATTTGACACCATTTCACTGATCGCCACCGTAAAACGCTTAGATGTGCTCAAGGCATTAAAGCAAGTCTTATATTCCGAGTTCATTGGGTCGGATGGAGGGAAAGATGTTGGAGATTGCCTAGATATTAATTTTAGATATTATGTATATCAGTTTCGATCAAAATCAATCTGAAGCACGTGCCTCGTACGTAATGTAAGCTACCTACTAAATTGAGTACTTAACGAAGGGGGTGGGTAGAGTGGGGGGGAGGGGGGGAAGGTAGAACTTGCTTAGATAATGTGCATACATTAAACTAAGACCAAACTAACGCAGGCGTATCTTGATGAGGGAACTTCGGGACCCGCCTAAGACACAGCTTCTGAAGAACAGCTAAGTTAGTTAGAGCATTCATTTAAACCCAATTGAATTCGTGCTTTAAGTACTATAATAGAAATTCTTTATTACACACCTTTAAATTAACAATGGAAAAATAAGTAACAATAATTTAAAAACATAGTAATGTACAGTGAGCGGTCTTACCGCTGAATATGCTTCTTCTTCTTATCGTGTCACTAGTTTTTTCAAATCAGTGTAGTGATCACTCGACACATGTTTTTCGAGCTTTTAAGATTCTACGACATGCCGGGTTCCTCACGATGTTTTCCTTCACTGTTTAAAGAGTACTGGCATAGTGCATACACAGTTTTAACAGAAAAAATCATTGGTACACAAGGATACGCATCAGACTATACACTGCTAGCTCTTATGTCCTTGCGGTAAGCGTCATTTTTCTTTGTTTTTCGGTAACTTGAGCTGTATCCCACTGTACACTACTGAATTTGAATCCAGGGCCTTAGGTTCAGAAAGTGGGATACTTGCCTTACGATGCACTGCACTGCGCCTATCAAAATTGAGGCATACAGATGTTCAGCCTCACGTGCCAGTAATTTCACCGGGACCCACACCCTTCAAACTGAAACACAGCAATGCTGCTAACGTCGTACTACGTTCATGCGTGGAAATGAAAGGCACACTACTTTACTTATTTAGCTAAGTTTTCTCTGTAAGTGAATTTTTATTTCTTAAGAGAAATAAATATATTTCAACCATAACCATAATAATTTGACTGGCCTCTAGCTCAGTTGGTAGTAGCTCTGCCTTCTGCGCCGTAGGTCGTGGGTTCGATCCCCACCGAGAACAAATATATGTGTGGTTAACATAAATGTTTGTTCTCTGTCTGGGTGTTATATTGTATTCTAAGTATGTATTTACAAAAAAAAATGTATTCAAGTATTATATCAGCTATCCGGTTCCCGTATTACAAGCTCTGCTTAGTTTGGGGCTGGGTATTGTTGTGTGAATTGTCCACAATATTTATTTTATTTATTTATTTATAAATGGCGAAGTATAAGTTTTGGTAATGTACATTTTTTCATTTAATTTTTTTGTGTACTATGAAATGTGACAGCTGATCTAATCAGACTGTGGCCGAGTTGTAATTATGGGGAGATTGGGCATTTGCTATGACGGAATTTAATTAATCCAGAGAAATTCTGTCAGCAGGCCGGGATGTTCAATAACACCACTTTGACAGCAGGTACAAGGATCAGTATTTATCGGTGATAATAAACATCATTTTGGATTACATTAGCTTTGGGCTAGGAAATAAATAAAAACCAGTGTAAAAAACTATCAGTCTATCACTTTAATTTGATAAATTATTTACTGACTTAATAAAAATATGAGGTATCTTTTGACCGCAATCCCAAAAAAAACACAGAAGATCTTTATGGATTAAGCTTTATGGACTTCCCAACAGCTCTACTAACAAAATACTCAAATTCTACTCACAAACGAAAGTCAAAGAAACAACGACCTATATAACTCTATTAGCTTTCAAACAGTCTCATGTTTGCAGAACTGACAGAGGCAATAAATAATTTACATAAACCCAACTCATATACGAGTACATAGAGTAGTCCGCAGAATACATAATGTGAAGTCGTACGTACCTATTGCCCACCAAATTCTAAGGCATTCGTTGGTCCAAGTCTTGAGAGACGGAAGAATTGTTTTTTATTTTCATGAGGACACTTTCGAATTTGAGGACACTGTAGCAGATGATCAAATCAAATCGAATCAAAAGCGTATTTATTCAGTTGAATCGCAAGGATCACTTTGAAACGTCTTAAATCTAGGTGAGTCTAGGTGTCAGTTCCACGTGACCAAGTCTAGAAGAACAGGCAATAAACTACGTCTTGGTTTAGGAAGGCGTAGTGCCTGGCATTTTTTTATAAGATCCTTTTGCAAATCAAAAATAATACTAATAGTTGTGAAATTTCAGTGTGGTAGAACCCCTTAGATACAAACAAAACTACTAAAACGAACATATCCCACGATCATGCACGCCATGCATCCATCAACTGGCATAAAGGTGTTAAGCCTCATGCATGGGCATCTTCCAAGAAGATTACTGGAAAGAACAATTCAAAACGATCTCCATCTTCTTCTTTCTATTGTGTTCTTTCACCACTGACGTTTCAAACCAGTGTGGGATTTCAAGTGCGCCTCAGAGAGACTTCTTTCGTGCACTCGATACATGTGAACGTTTTAGATCCACGACAGTTTGCTTTGACCGTTTGAGAGGGCTAGCATAGTGCACATACATTTTTGTTCAGAAAAACTCATTGATACATGACGGGATTTGAATCCACGACTTTAGGGACCACTAGACCACCAGTGCTCCATCAATAGACTGTCTTCCATGTCTCGAATGGTGAGTATATCAGGCCGTGTTTTCAGCCTCGTTTTCTTTCCTGGCTGGCCTTCTCAAACTTTTGCAATAACCTTCTATATTGCGGAGCTTTTGTTCAATAAACTGTAGCAACTGCTGTCTCTTTCAACTCATACCACGTCTTACGCCAGGCGGGTAAGTAACAAAGGCGGAATTTCGCCAGTGCCATCCGCCCGCAAACAAACGTTGGGTTTCGCATTCCGTCCACTGGCTGCCTCGCGTCACGGCGTTCTTGTGATCTTATTGTACCTTACTCATGTGTATATATATACGTACTATACGTTATGTATTTCAGTACCTATTAACACTTATACTTACTTGTAAGATGGAACACGCACGAAGCGTGAAGGGTAATTTAGAAAGGTATTATGAAGTTTGGTATCTGTGTTTTATAAGCTGGAAGTCCACATTGTGAACCACTCAACTAAATAAGAGTGCGTGTGCCTTTATGAATGATGGACAAGGTTGATTTTTAGTAGCTATATAGGGATGTTTGATACGGTAGACATTTTCTCAGATTTCTTGGTCGACCAAAAGACTATGATGGAAGATGAGACGAGATGAACTGTGAAGGGAAACATAAGTGCGATAGGCTATAAGAATAAGATCTAGGAGTTCTAGGGCAAAACAGTCTAAAAGACACTTACAACAGAGCTAAAGATTTTATCAACTTGACACACCGGCTTGCCTCAATTAGAATATCCGCAAAGTTTGCATCGTCTTACTAAACATTTCCTAATTCCACACCGAACTACGTAACTAGCACAGGGAATGAGACTCGTACGTTCTGCCGGCCACTTTATCAAGATCCATCGTTTACCACCACAGGCTTCTCATCGACCTAGTAAAGTAAACGGGGTAGGGGTTTAGAGGGGTCTTCTCCGGGTGGTGTTGTCATGTACATAGTACATGGTGCTGTCGGCTTAACATCCAACTTATTAGACGTTACGGAAATTCGGTTTTGCCGTGCAAGCACCACGGGCTACGCGGATAGGGATGGGCTGGTCGACAATTTCACTTATTTATCGATATTTGGAGGGGATGGATAGAACTAATTCTTGTTTGAGGGGGCTTGAGATCTGCACTGATGTCCCACGATGGTGGTTGTTGTTGATGTTGTGGTGGATGGTAGGGTGACGTTATCAAAGGGACAATAGCAGCGTTTTACCTGAAATAAAACGCACATTATATACTTACCTCAATAAAAGCTTTATATTGAGAAGGCGAGTTCCGTTTCCTGTCGAATTTCTACCAGTTTTCATACTTTTATACAGCCAACATCCGGTCAAGTGGCGCCACCTGGCAGCCGCGCGTAATTTTACTTCGTTAAAAATGCAGCGCCATATTGAACTCATTGGCTTTTTTATTTCACCAGGCAGCAATTAAAGTGAAAGCTTTTATTGAGGTAAGTATATAATGTGCGTTTTATTTCAGGTAAAACGCTGCTATTATATCCTGAACGCTCAATAAAAGCTTTATATTGAGACCTGTTTGTTATCGCCTGGTGACGCCACTTGTAAGATATGGGTTACTCTAGCGCCAATGTGATATTATATATTTTACTCATAATGTAGGTAAGTTTGCCTACAATAGAAAATAAAACCGTATTTTAATCAATTGTGCCCAAAATCGTACCCGACTATATTATATTATTAATAATAACATGATTATTTTAATTCTATCAGACATTGCTATAATCTTAAATTATATAAGAGATTGTAAGTAATCTTAAAACATCTGCTAAGCATGGTAACAGACAAACCACCCCAAGTTCCTGGCTTAAGTCCAGCTATGAACTTCTTTGGGCTGACCATAATGATGAAGTTATCATAATGCCATGTTAATTGAATGCACTCAAACAAGCCGCGCGATAGGCCTGGTTAAACTCTATACCTAATTGTGTGTACTGGTCGCGTCATTTTGTCAAATGCTATGTAGCTAGTGTAAAGAATGATAGATAGTGACAACCAAGCTCAACAATTATTTACTTCCTGTAGATATCGTCAAGTTATTTTTAAAACAATGCTTAGAACAATAAATCGTAGCTGACATGCTACCTTGCAGTGCTGTAATAACAGCCTCCTTAATAAACATTTAGATCGTCTGCTATGACGTTGCGCAAAACGAGTTATGCTTAATAGTTTACTGTTTTATTGTAAAAAATAAATTAAAAGGTATGTAAGGCTATGTTACCTATGTACTCTAATTATAAATTCATGTCAAGAAAATTGTGATCAGTAAATACTGATAATATGTAGTATATAATTATTATTGCATAAATAATAACTGCAATCAGTTTCTAACTAGGTATACTTGGATAAAATAGTTACTACTATAAAGAAACTCACTTCTTTTCGTAAAATAGGCTGTAATAATTACTCCACGTTACACTTTAATATTTAACAAACTGATATACATAAAGACTACACTTTAAGTTGTATTCCGTACTCGTCCCAACGACCGACCGACTCCAATCCTTCGCTCCCTGCCATCGCCAACCGTCTATCCCCACTACTTTACCAACCAACGTCAAGGAGGGAGGGAGTTAGTCAGTGTTGCCAACGGCATTTCTATGAAGTTGACAGACAATTTCACAAACAAATATGACAAGTGTCATCAAATATCATAATAGTAATTTCTATTAAACCATTAAAATTAGAACTATTATTGAAATTCATCACATTCGGCCATCCGACACTGTGCTTACTCTGGAAGCACATGCTAAGTGCACAATATAATAATATGATAACTTAATAAACAAAGCTTGAATTCAAAACAAATAATGAGAAAAGATGGCCATTCAAACACAATCCAAAAAAAAAATTGAATGTCTAACAAAAAAAATTTGAATTTAAAACAAATACTTAATAAGAAAAGATGACCATTCAAATACAATCTAAAAAAAAAAAATTGAATGTCTAACAAACAAAACTTGAATTAAAACACAAATACTTAATGAGAAAGGATGACCATACAAATACAATCTAAAAAAATCTAATGTCTATCAAATTCGGCCATCCGACAGTGTGCTTACTCTGGAAGCACATGCTAAGAGCATAATGATAACATGATAACTATGTATATGTATGACTAAACAAAACTTGAAACTTGAATGACTACCAAAATTCAGACAACTAATAAGAACAAATTAAGACAAATCCAAAATTACAATATAAAACTTGTAAACAAAATGAAATTATTAAGTAGAAGATACGAAGACACCCAAATAAATCTTAGTCATTTCTTAGAATAAACAGATATTAAAAATATAATTCTATCTAAAAATAATTACAGTTAGATATCCCGTTTGCCATATTCAAAACCTGTATGCAAAAAAAATTTAGCTTAATGAAATTTCTAAGATAATATAACAGTTTTGTATCAGAAAAGTCTTCGCATCCCAGCCATAAACAATGCATTCGGGTAAAATATTATTTAAATTAAATATTCCTATAGCATAAATTATACTCCGATTGTGATAGGAAGACATCTCCATGGTTAAAAATACAGTATTTTAAGTTACAGATGTGGTCTTAATAGAAATTTGCCTAACTATACTGCAAAGCTCCATCATTTTCATTTAATGTTATTAGAAAATCGTCGCAAATATCATGATCTACTGTATCATTTCAAAATTACCCACTCGCATATCGACTCTCCTTGCTTACTTTATCTTATTAATCTAAATATAAAGCCTAGACCTCGGCAACCCTTTCAGAACACTTTCGCCTTACAAGTCCATTCAAACAACGCCTCTTATTATAACCCCGTTGTCAGAATGTGTCGCCTATTTAACGATTTATTGATTAAATACAGTGATAAAATTCATATCTTTAACAATAATCTAAATAAATTCAAGAATGCATCTTTGGCCACTCTTTCATTAGAGTGTGCCGAAAACTCAAATTAGTTATTTAATTAATTCTGCAATCTCTTCGAGTCTTAACTCAAAGTGTGTGCACTTACTGTAATAAAATAATTGTATGAGTACACCTAAGTTCCAAGTAAATGTTAACTTTAATCACCTACTACTAGTTAAGCCTGGTTACACGCTATTTACTAACTTTCCTGTTCTATGCATTCTGTGTACGCATGTTTTGGGGTACTGTCTAGCTCATAACTTAATAGTATTTATGCCTGTAAATTATCGATTGTACTCTGTTTTGTGTACCTAATAAACAAATAAAATAAAATATAAAACAAAATAAAATTGTGGTAATAAACTACATAATTCTTCTCCTTGCTACGTAACTCGCGGCTCAGCCTGTTACTACGGCACCTTCAGAGGCGCGTCATGGCTCAAGCTGCTGATGTGGTGCCTTCCGTGGCGCATCACGGCTCAGACCACTGATGCGGTGCCTTCCATGGCGCATCACGGCTCAGGCCGCTGGTGCGGCGCCTTCCGTGGCGCATCACGGTTCAGACCACTGATGCGGCGCCTTCCGTGGTGCATCACTGCTCATGCTGCTCATGCGGTGCGTCACGGCTGTGTCCTGTGGCACCTTCTGCGGTGCATCGCTACTAACTTTGCCTGGAGTTTTAAGGATCTGAAACTCGTCATAAAATTTACAGATCTGCAAGCACACTGTGAATAAATATATTATCATTCATCTGCTTTATAACTAGTTGAAATGAATAGGTTTTCCAATTGTGAAATAATTAAAAAGTAACAATATATTCCAAAAATATAAAACACTAAATGTACACTATCCACGGCATTTAGACGAGTTCTCTGTACTTAGTCTTGCACTTTAAATACTACAAAGGATACGTTTAACTTAGCTCAGTAAATGCATAAAAACGCCATCATTAATTCTGACAGCGAAGAACTTATCAACTTGAATTTCTCCGTGCCATGCCCTGCCATGGCACTGCAGGCATGTACTAGTTATGTCATCTCCTCATTGTCCTTGCTGAAATGCAAACATCTTCTCGACAGTGGCTGTTTCGGTACGTAAACAATCTAGTGGTTCAGGTTTACGACGCACTAACTTTAATTAGAATCTTTGTCCAATTTTTATTTAAAACTGTGATTCAGTTGTAAAACTGAACTGTTAAACTGTAATTGAACACCTAAAACTGTAACTCATCTTTAGTTAATCTTAAGTTGATATTTTAGTAAGTAGTAAGTCTTTTATAAAACGCTGATTTTTAATTTATAAATAATTCACATTTATTTATTCTTAAATTCATTTTTAATTCATATTTAATTCGTCTTAAATTCATCTTAAATTCATCTTAAATTCATCTTAAATTCATCTTAAATTCATCTTAAATTCATCTTAAATTCATCTTAAATTCATCTTAAATTCATCTTAAATTCATCTTAAATTCATCTTAAATTCTTCTTAAATTCTTCTTAAATTCATCTTAAATTCATCTTAAATTCATCTTAAATTCATCTTAAATTCATCTTAAATTCATCTTAAATTCATCTTAAATTCATCTTAAATGCATCTTAAATGCATCTTAATTTCATCTTAACTTCATCTTAAATTCATCTTAAATTCATCTTTAACTTATCTGTAATTCATCTTTAATTCATCTTTTATTCATCTTTTATTCATCTTTTATTCATCTTTAATTTATCTTTTATTCATCTTTAATTCATCTTTAATTCATCATTAATTCATTTTTAATTCATAATTAATTCATTGTCTTTTCATCTTTTATTCATCTCCAAAAACTTATATAATCTTAACCCAAAATCTTTACTTATAAACCAAATCCAAAATCCGATCTTTAACTTTTAACAACTCTACACGACTTTAAATTACTAAACTTAGAATTTTTGAAACATTTGCGCCTTTTGAGACTTTTGAGACCTTGTTAACATTTTGAACATTTTGAACATTTTGAACATTTTGAACATTTTGAACATTTTGAACATTTTGAACATTTTGAACATTTTGAACATTTTGAACATTTTGAACATTTTGAACATTTTGAACATTTTGAACATTTTGAACATTTTGAACTTTTTGAAAATTTTGAAAATTTTGAAAATTTTGAAAATTTTGAAAATTTTGAAAATTTTGAACTTTTTGAACTTTTTGAACTTTTTGAACTTTTTGAACTTTTTGAACTTTTTGAACTTTTTGAACTTTTTTAACTTTTTTAACTTTTTTAACTTTTTTAACTTTTTTAACTTTTTTAACTTTTTGAACTTTTTGAACTTTTTGAACTTTTTGAACTTTTTGAACTTTTTGAACTTTTTGAACTTTTTGAACTTTTTGAACTTCTTGAACTTTTTGAACTTTTTGAACTTTTTGAACTTTTTGAACTTTTTGAACTTTTTGAACTTTTTGAACTTTTTGAACTTTTTGAACTTTTTGAACTTTTTGAACTTTTTGAACTTTTTGAACTTTTTGAACTTTTTGAACTTTTTGAACTTTTTGAACTTTTTGAACTTTTTGAACTTTTTGAACTTTTTGAACTTTTTGAACTTTTTGAACTTTTTGAACTTTTTGAACTTTTTGAACTTTTTGAACTTTTTGAACTTTTTGAACTTTTTGAACTTTTTGAACTTTTTGAACTTTTTGAACTTTTTGAACTTTTTGAACTTTTTGAACTTTTTGAACTTTTTGAACTTTTTGAACTTTTTGAACTTTTTGAACTTTTTTGAACTTTGACCAAACAGATCTCGCATGGTTAATTAATTTCAACTTCTAGGCGTACATAGTCAAACTGAACTCACTTGTCAAACTGAACTCACTTGGTTTCAAAATCAATTTCATCTTCTAAGGCGTACATAGTCAAACTGAACTCACTTGGTTTCAAAATCAATTTCAACTTTTATGGCGTACATAGTCAAACTGAACTCACTTGTCAAACTGAACTCACTTGGTTTCAAAATCAATTTCATCTTCTAAGGCGTACATAGTCAAACTGAACTCACTTGGTTTCAAAATCAATTTCAACTTTTATGGCGTACATAGTCAAATTGAACTCACTTGTCAAACTGAACTCACTTGGTTTCAAAATCAATTTCATCTTCTAAGGCGTACATTGCCAAACTGAACTCGCTTGGTTCCAAAATTTTATTAATCTTTACTTCTATGGCGTACTTAGCCAAACACAGATACCAAAACACTTTCTTTAGACGAGCAGTAATTACGTTCAATGGCCTGGTTAAGTCCCCAAACTAGATCTGTTTGCTCAAAATCACCAAGAATTGCTACTTACATTTTGTCAAAATGCTGTTTCGAGGAGACTCCCCAGGTTCCCTAGGTTTTTTTTTATTGTACTTTTTGTTTTTCTGTTTTAATTGCAATTTCTTAAAAAAAATTGTATCTTCATTTTATAGTTTGTCTACCTTTTTTTTTTTTTGCTCCAATAGTCTTACTATGTGAAACCTGTTTAATGGACCCTAGTAACAGTTGTCGTTTTAAATTATCAATTAGAATATAAGTATCTACTGATTGTTTACCTAAGAATAATAATAAATAAATAGTCTACAATGTTGATAAGTTTAGCTCACTTTGCTTCAAAAACTCGCTTTAGAGGGTAGGCTTGATCATGATCATTAACTTACTTATTTTAAATCCAGCATGGTTAGACATTTGCGGTTAGAGGCTACTCAAACTTTACTGAGCTGCTATGATATTAGCAGTACGTGAACAGTTTTAGCACTATCGGATAGCCCCTGTATGAAATTCAAGATTGTGCTCGGTCTTTGCTATTTACGGCCACTTTATTATTAAACTTTATTCGATCACTCATTTTTGATGTTAATTATAAGAAATAAATATTTCCAGAAACATTACAAATAATAATTTCAACATAACCCAGCCAATAACACTCTGCTTATGCCAACAGATATTCTAATTTATTTAAGGGTATTTATTTAATTTTGTACATTATGCTACATCGGCACAATGGCGACTAATAGCATGGACATAAAAATGTTTGATTATGGGTCTAGACAGGAAAGTAGGCCTTGCCTAAGTACCCTACAGTTCTGCATATCAAAAAGTAACAAGAATGCTACAGAGGACTGACTTGCTTTTAACACTGAAGCTCAAACTCAAGCTTGTTTTTTACACTCAAGTACCTTCACTTAATTTCATACACGGTAACACGAGTCATGTGTTTTCAGAGGGTAACCAATAAAATGATCATCGTAATGCATAATAATGTAAAACTATTTGCTGTTATTAAGTTCGTTAATATTTTTAAAATATCTTTCGGTAAACTTAGCGTATATTCCAAAAATTAAGGGAATGTCAATTGTTTGAAATGAAACAGCTTAACTAAGCAGTCAAAGTCGTTAAATATTAGGTGCAGGCCATTTCATGTTCGGATGAGCGGCTAATATCAAATTTCATATGATACCACACACATTTTAGGGTAGGCATAATATCAGGCATTTCAGACAATCAAAATTAAAACTTGTTGAAAGGTGTCAGCATTACCGGATAGTCTCTGTGCAATACAGACCAGTGCGCATGAACAACGAATCAACATACTAATTCAAACTTGGTTTCTATACCTACCCTACAACGTTAGGATGCGAACGATCAGATTAAAACTCGAATGATTTCACCCACTTAAGTAAAAATAAAATCATTAAATTATAACATTTAGGTAAGTACCCGTTATTGTTCGTAAGTTCGATCGAAAAAGCTAGCACAAACGGATAATCTCGAGGCAATCTCGACCGATTCATGCTCGCAAAATCTTTCGTACCCTTGAACTTTTAGTCATAATTTTCTACTCAACCCAAGAAAAATAATTACTTGGCGGGTGGAATCATATTAAAATCCGTAAGAAATATTTTACATACCGTAAGTTCTTGTCACTTCTGAGATATAAAGAAACTCACTTCTTTTCGTAAAATAGGCTGTAATAATTACTCCACGTTACACTTTAATATTTAACAAACTGATATACATAAAGACTACACTTTAAGTTGTATTCCGTACTCGTCCCAACGACCGACCGACTCCAATCCTTCGCTCCCTGCCATCGCCAACCGTCTATCCCCACTACTTTACCAACCAACGTCAAGGAGGGAGGGAGTTAGTCAGTGTTGCCAACGGCATTTCTATGAAGTTGACAGACAATTTCACAAACAAATATGACAAGTGTCATCAAATATCATAATAGTAATTTCTATTAAACCATTAAAATTAGAACTATTATTGAAATTCATCACACTACTTAGTATCTAGATCTAACCCAGAATAAAATCAAATGCTAATAAGATCTGTGGTGAATAAGGACTTATCCTGTAAGGGCCTTTATGAGCTAAGAATATTACTGCAATGTACTATCAGCAGTACCTATACCTATCAATAGTAGTATATAATAAAGCTTATTCTTTATTCTTATACTTATTCTAGCAGTATCTTAGTGAATTACTTTTGCTAACGTCCCATCGGAAACTCTGTTTTGTCAAAAGTCTAAACCATCATCATTGACTCAAGAATATTCAGGACTTAGAGCATAACAGACAAGACAGTGTCTGCGTTATAACGTAGGAGTACAGATTCATGCGTTAGTGTCGTATTGTATAGAATATACCAAAAGTAAAACATGAAAGACAAAAAGACAGTGTCTGCGTCATAGGAAGTACGAATTTATATGAGTGTTAAGATAAGATAAGAAAAATATTTATTGGACAATAAAATGCGAACACACAGCGACACAGGCGAACTTAATGCTAATTCTGGTTTAAGATATTTATTCTCAAAAAGACATAATACTAGGTCACTTACATGAGAACATTCGTCGTAATTAGCATTAGTGTTGTATTGTATTGAACAAAATACAACAAGTCGAGCATAAAAAACACAATGACAGTGTTTGCTTCATAACATAGGAAATATGGATATACGTGCTAGCGCTAATCAAGTGTAAATGACAAAGAAAATGTGGCATCACTATCAGTTGTGACCCCAACAGTAGCTTTTAGTGCTACCCTAAAGATGGTTACGAACCACACGTTATTACATACTTAAGCAAATTTTTATCAAGCAACGGTAATAATTATCAACGCAACGTACCTATTAAACATCGGTATTGGTCCGTATTCTATTTATTTATATAAAGAAATTATTTCGGCAAACTACAGTTTTTCGCTAGGAAACAATAGCATACACACTTTGGTGAGTGTGTAGGTACTTATGATGGTAGATACATCCACGAGCACGTGTGGGTAGTTTTATAGTATAGTGACCACGTTGTAAACCTTGACGGTTCCTTACTAAAATAATTGCAGGTAGCCCGCATGTCATTATAGTAGCATAAGTTGGCCGCCACTCAGGAGAGTAGTAATGACGTAAACACATCGACATACCAACACCTGGGCCGTTATTCACTATTGCCAAACCACACGCGTTACGTGAACACGTTAAGACATCGGCTTAGCAATCGTCGGATTTTGAACGAATCATGTGAAATAACCAAAACATCAAACGTGGGGCATAGACAACTAGTCTTGTGGCATACAGAATACCATTTTTCGATTCCACACCAAGGCGCGTTTGCGTTTAGATCACGTTGTAAAGTCACACGTTTTGGGCACGGAATCTCCAATGTAATAGCGAATAAGGCCCCTGCTCGCGCAGATAGACCGGCAGTAATGCATTTTTTGTGCGTGTACCACGCGCCACTAATGACCGGTTTATTAGTGTCAAAAACCAAACGGCAAAGTACAAATAAGGTACAAATTGGTACGACTTTGTCAAATACTGAACGTCAAAAGACATTCTGTCTTGCTAGGAAAAACATGGTCCTCCTTGGTATCTTTTCTCAATGCGTAAAAATGATCGCATGAAATTGCTTTTTATAAAACATTCATTTCATTTTAATTGTTCCTGAACCCTGATTTTTAACACATCTATAAGAAAAATGATTCGAGAGGTAGGTACCTAACTTAGCGATGTGTTCTAAGGCATCATTAGGTAGGGTAGGTCTTTGCTAGTTTTAATAAATGTATAAACATTAATTTAGCACCATGGTGAACTACAAGGCTGGCAAAGTCTAAAAGTCTGAAGCTTTTAAGCGGGTAGGCTTTAAAATGTTTGCAAAGAATGTCTTTGTTTTGTCCCATTCAAGACAAGTGATCGTAGAGATTCACAAAAAAAATTTGTTTAAAAAGCGTGCTTAGCCTGAATGAGGTTATGTGAAACGCACCTATGTGTGCGACTTGCAAAAAACACAGTACAGTTTAAATCTACGAGTAAGGTTCGGTTTAGGTTAACTGGGAAATTAAGAACTTCCTATCTTTGGCAAATACTTTAAGGGTTGCACTTTTAGGTTTGGGTCCAAAAGCAGACAAGGGTCTACTTACACTATGATAAGGAATTCAGTGGATTTATAAGAGCCATTTTTCATTAGATCAAACAAGACTAGGCTTTTGATGTAAAACACTTTATTGGATGGAAGTGTGTAACTGGCTTTCCTTACCTTGAGTATATTTCTTTTATTTAAGTATCTATGTACTATATCAGCTATCTGGTTCCCATCGTACAAGCTCTGCTTAGTTTGGGGCTAGATAGTGTTATATTTATTTTTATTTTATATGGTTTCAAAATCAATTTCGACTTTTATGGCGAACATAGTCAAACTGAACTCACTTGGTTTCAAAATCAATTTCATCTTTTAAGGCGTACATTGCCAAAATGAACTCACTTGGTTCCAAAATAAATTTCATCTTATAAGGCGAAAATAGCCAAACTGTACTCACTTTGTTCTAAATTATGCCTAAGCCAGCACTCGAGGTCATTATAATTTTCACTTTCGAGTTGCGACTCGTTACTTACCTTTCCCATTGTAAAAACACAGTTCGTATATTGCACATTCGAGGGTTGACCCCTGTGCGAGTTTCAATGTGGCTAAAATTTTAACCCAACGAGGCCTGTACTTGATACAGGCACATAATTTGAGAGGGCAGGTTTGCTAAAATTGTATCAAATCTGTATGATGGAACACAGTTAAAACACTTAACCCCCGCGAGAGGCAGTTGTACGATTGATTTTCTCTTGTGAGAACCACCACATTTCAGAGACTAGATTCACTTACCTGTAGTTCACAGAGTTCCACGCGATGGAAAACATTTTCGCTTTACGCCTAACCCCCGCGAGGGGTGGCTGTTAAGTTGATAGAGGTTCTCTTGCGAGAATCTATTTGATTTAGCGAGACAGTTTCACTAGAAGTTTAGAGAGTTCAACTCGATAGAACACAGTTTACAAACGCCTAACCCCCGCGAGAGGCGGTTGTTAGGTTGATTGAGTTTCTCTTTTCAGATTTAACAGGAACAGGCCAGTTTCACTGGAAGTCTATAGAGTTTCATTCCATAGAACGCAGCTAGTTCACAAACGCCTTACCCCCGCGAGGGGTGGCTGGTAGGTTCTCAAGACCAAAAATACTTTGCTGCTAATAAATTAAGCCCTTTTACTTGAAAACTTTATGATAAACCTTCGAGTCGGTGACCAGTAAACTGATTGAAAGCGATGGTGTGATGAACATAGTTTTGAAATAATAAAGAGGGTATTAAGAAAAAAGTTTCTTAAGATTTTTCTAGAAGTAAACGTATTCGTATAATAAACCCAAGAGAGAATATAACAAATATTATTTCTGCTTTGGGAAGGTAGGCATAATTTTTATCAAAAACAAAATAAAATTTAATATTATTTTTACCATGCAGTAAGCTTAACCGTATAGGTAGGTATGGCCCGATGACGTCAGGTATCATACGTTTTACCCCTCTTTGTTTGTTTCCAAGTCTATGAAACCTGGAGTATATTAGGGTATAAGACTTTAAGCAAAATGCACTGGATATCAAAATAGCAGTCAACATGAAGCAATGAATGAATGAGAATATTCAATTAAGGGTTTAATAAATAATTATTCCTTCTACGACTTTGATATAACCTCTTTGGAAAAACATTGTAACCTCAGGACAAAGACCCATGTTCATCACACGTATTTCGGTGGGGATCGAACCCACGATCACACAGAAGGCAGAACTACTATGAAAAATAAATATTAGCAAATTGTTTGGAAAACAATTCTAAAAATACGTTCAAACGACGCCTATTTGTTCATTTTATAGCTATGGCAGCGGTACCGGCTTTTGCCTCAAAGAACGGCACGTATACCAACCACAGCTTATGTGCACAATAAAATGTACTACTGAAAATGAAACTTAACTAGGTATATAAATAAACTGGATTTTTTTAAAACTATAAGAACGTGATCCGAACGAAAAAATCGTTAAAAAATCACGTTCATTTTTTATTATTATGAGGGTACTCACGGTTTTCCCTCTTTGCACTGCTCAAAGAAGAACACTTCACTAAATAAAATTAATTATTTATTCACTTTTGTAAGAACAAAGATTTAAAATATTATTAGCAACCACGGTCGTCGCAGAGATAGCTGCTGGACACGTGTTGCTTCGACGGAAAACAAAACGCCAATGAGTTCAATATGGCGCTGCATTTTTAACGAAGTAAAATTACGCGCGGCTGCCAGGTGGCGCCACTTGACCGGATGTTGGCTGTATAAAAGTATGAAAACTGGTAGAAATTCGACAGGAAACGGAACTCGCCTTCTCAATATAAAGCTTTTATTGAGCGTTCAGGATATAATACGCTATTGTGCATTGTCCCTCTGCAAACTTCACTCCAGCCAGCCTAACTCCCTAAAGATCTTAGGTGGATGGCAGTAATTTTTGAGCAAACCTGTTGGTGATGGCAGAAGACACAACGAAATATACGCTGTTGTTCCTGCATTGGGATTGCGTCAGCTATATGTTAGCCTTAGAACCAAACATTCTTGGACGAATAATACCATGACTGACCTTTCAGCTCAGTTGACTCTGCCTTCTGCGCCGTAGGTCGTGGGTTTCATCCCAACCGAGAATAAATATTCGTGTGGTGAACGCAGATGTTTGTTCTTTGTGTAGGATGCCTTCGGGTAAAGTGAGAGACTATCAGCAGTGATGCGCCTTCGGAGAAATCTACGTCAAACATGGTCTTCTTTTTCTTCAATCTTTATTTTAATTCACACAATGTACCAGCTCATATATTAGGTAGGCACCTTGTAAATTGGAACAGAACAATGAAATGAAATGAAATGAAATGAAATTTATTAGATATTAACAAACATTACAGTAACATTATTATACAGTTAGGTTACAGCTTATTATGTAAATTTCCTGGTGGGATAACATTGGTAACCAAACTAGGATTACCCTGTGATATGGCATACCAATGCCCTCCGCCGGACGAACTGTGGACACAATGCAAGCATTACAGGCAGTTTGTTGTCATGTTGGTCACGTGCGTTATGACCTTACCTAACGATGCACTGTTCTGCATCTATCAACTACGAATACGAATACTGATTTATTTTATTTTTATTTTCTTTGGAAAACTCTCAGCAAAAATTGGATACAAAGGAGAGGATAGTTACTTAAGGCTAATTAAAAGTTTCCACTTAAAGAAAACCACATGATAAACCACCAACGAGCTCATTCAGCACCACTTCTACTTTTGTTGATAGGATATCGATGATTACCAGCCTCTCTATCTGATATCCAGTTGGTAATGCAAACGTTTGTACCATGTCGGTCGCCTGTGTACCGCCCCAGGCGAATACTCCAAATAACTTCTATTCGAGCGTACTTAGTAAGCTTACACATGCCCCTATAATATGAAATGATACCAAAATGTCGATAATCTTAGCAGTTTTTGCTTTTACGATAACTTTTTCTTTTGAAGCCTTGCGCACATCTAATCATTCTGCGGTGGCGATCAGTGAAACGTCGTCATATCTGACAACTTTTCACTGATAACCATCGTAGAGAACTCACGAATCACCGCAGCAGAAGATGTGCGCATAGCTTAAAAAGTTATCGATGAGCTCCCAGTCTGGTAAGACTACTAGCTAATAAGAAAGTATAAATAAATAATAAATAAATAAATAAATATTGTGGACAATTCACACAACACTACCCAGCCCCAAACTAAGCAGAGCTTGTATTATGGGAACCGGATAGCTGATATAATACTTGAATACATTTTTTTTTTGTAAATACATACTGAGAATACAATATAACACCCAGACAGAAAACAAACATTTATGTTCACCACACAAATATTTGTTCTCGGTGGGGATCGAACCCACGACCTACGGCGCAGAAGGCAGAGCTACTACCAACTGAGCTAGAGGCCAGTCGTGAAGCAGCATTGCTGTGTTTCGGTTTGAAATGTGTGGGTGCCGGTGAAATTACTGGGACGTGAGGCTGAACATCTGTATGCCTCAAGTTGATGGAGGCAGGACAGTTCTGTTCATCGTAGGGCATGTTCTTAACGTGCATGACCTGCAAGGCAGTGTTTTGTTATAGGCAATGGTTACCGCTAAAGATCAGATAGGCGCTATACGCTTTTTCCTATAGCTAGTTGGATAAAAAAACACAAATTGCTACAAATAGCTGGTTGCTATGAATAAAACATCGAATAAAAACTCCAAGAAGCGAACTTATTGGATTTATTGACTGTCTCGACCGACGCTTAATTCGCTAATTAGGGGAGGGCCCGGAAAAGAAACGGGAGATTCACTTTCAAGTGTTGAGGTAGGTCTGGGACGATTTTTACGTCAGTTTTCAGTCGTCTTTCGGAAAGTGATGGTGGGGAGAATTGGCGTGTTCTTCGTTTTCTTGTTGTTTTTTTCAATTTTAAAAAGTAAATCTTTTTTAAATATCCAAATAAGAAAGAGATAATTAATAATTGGTTATAAAATGTCATGTGAACATTGTAATAGTGAATTGGAAGATTTCCGTATTTCTTGTTGGAAACTGATACTTATAACTAGACAATTAGAATTTAAAAAAACTCCTGATAAAAAAATTATAATAAGGTATAAAATAATCTATAGGGGACGAATTATAAAAACTACACCTAACCTACCTAGGCTATCCAAGTTCATTAGTCATAGTTATTCTAAGTATTTATTATAAGTAGGCATAGAACTTTGTCACCTAGTTATTTGCCTAATTGTAATTAGCCATAAGGCAATTGAAATGTGGGGCTTATGTCCTAGTCATTATTACCCCCTAAGACCTAAAAAAATGCATGAAGCAATAAATTAATGAATATGAATAAAACCTTTTTCAGTAAATCTTATTGGTAAGATTTATTTCTGCTTTGGATTATTTCTTGCAAACACACATTTTGTAAATATGTTTTATAACTAGAGTCCAAACTTAGCTATAGCTTAGTAATGGCTGATTAGGTAGGTACCTAAGTCCTAAGTTATTTTTTTGGTGATTTTTGGACCCTAGCTATAAAACGTGCATGTTTTATAACACATTTCGTACTAGGTTTATAGCTAGAGTCTTAACTTAGGACATGGTACACTAAATACCCAAACAGCCAATACACCCGATACGAACAATCTCTCTTTCGCGCTTTTGCCGCGTCGAGCAATCATAATGAATATTTTATTTTATCAAAGCTCCCCCCGCGTCTCCCCTCCAGCCATGAACTTGACACCGAGCGAAAAATTAGTTCACAAGGCGAAAGTGAACTTTGTACAGAGTTTGCACTTTTTGAGACAACCTAGACTGAGATAAAAGAAGTTCTGAAACTTTGCGCGAGCTTCGCCTCACCGCGCGTCCATTCATCCCGCCCAATGACGTCAAACTTACGCGACTACGCCTGGACACAGCCGGGTACCTACCTAATTACCTCTCGAAATACCACAAGCGCGCAAAATCCCCTTTTTACAAACAGTTCAAAGCACACGAGTACGCGCCTACTTGTGAATTAACATACTTTACTCAAAGCTACCAAACTAACCGCGTACGAGAGAAAAAAATCTAACGTATTTCACGCATTCACTCGGTGTATGAGGCTAATTAAAAAAGTACAGAGGTTGGTTTTGCGAGTGGTGTAGTTCCGCTACTCTCCGCTAGGAGGCGGTGTTCGCTTTGACTAGGGGGTGGTTTTTTGTGGGCTCGTGACGTGTTTCATTTTTTAATGAGGTCGTGTCGTGTATTCGAGTTTGAGCGGTATTGCGGTCCGCCTGCTTTGTGAGGCGATAAGCGACGGCCCGGTTAGGCGTGCGCCACGCAAAAGGGCCCATTCTGGAGTAGCTCTGAAAGAGTTACGTTTGCTGTTCATTTATTCATTGCGTTTCAAAGAGCTAATAATGCGGGGATTTTGTGCTATCTATAACTACTTTGCTTTAGGGTTGGGTGGAGGACTGCTTTATGTTCTACCTACTTCTAACAGCCAATCTCATCTATGACGCACGCGCCTGCATGTGCCTTTGAAGGCGTCTTCCTATAAGATTGCTAATACAATATCTTTGTAGGTTGGTGCCAGAGCTTTACAAGCCACAATTCAAATAAGAAAAATAATTCAAAAACAGGAGTTGTATTTGAGCTCTTTAAAACAGTTCACGTAAGTGTGTCGGATCTGGGGGCTAATTCTCGGGCCGATCTCGATCATTTTGCAATTTTATTTTATAGCTTCTTTTCACAACCCCGCACTTTTTCTACGTTTTCCGTATATCGTAGCTGTCGAGGCTTTTACAAAGAGGTCGTTGATGAATTACTCAAGGAAATCATCCATTCTCTCGTCGAAAAGAAGCAATAAAATAAAATTGCAAAATGATCGAGATCGGCGCGAGAATTAGGCCCCTGGTTTCCACTAAAACTGACCTGATACGTACCGCAGTTGAATTTGACAGAAGTCTAGGTTTTAGCCGTGAATAATACATAATACCCATATAGCAGAATACCGGTGTTGCACTGAGTGGGGTGACCTACACGATGCAATAGATACTTACAGAGCCAGGGCCTAATTGCTGACCTTTAGTTAATCAGTACTGTACTGTATGGCACATGCCTCCCTATAAGTACTTACCTGTTTTTATTATTTATCTAGTTTGTAAGGCTTTTTTGTCATAAGTCATAAGTCATTTATTGATAATAATTATTATAAGTCAACATGGGAAATAGAAAGAAATAAAAACTTAAATACAGTAATAGGAAATATAAATTTAGCTACACTCTAGTGTAGATTTCATTTTTGATAATTACAAAATAAGATAAGATAGAATATGAATAAGTATAATGTCAAACTTTTGTTTTGTTTTTAGGTAGCTTTTATTTCTTTGTCATGTTTTATGTTTCAGGCTGGCAGTACCCATTGTAATTAGTTCTTAAGGTCAATAAAATATTATTCTTTCTTTTCTTCTTTTTTTTATCAAACAGCCATAACGCTATTTTGCAATTGCAAATCATTGTAATTTCTCGCAGTGTCCTATTTTAGGACAAAGGATTCTCTTCCTTTCCGTCAATTGATTAATCTTAGACCTACACTCAATGAAATATATAACAAAACGATTTTCCGATGAACCTTAACAGCTGAGTAGTTTTTGTAGAGTGTTTCCACTACCACACCACGGGTGTTTTTTGTTAGCTACCTTCCGACGGGGTCCGCGCTGTACGGCTGTTGGAAGAAATATATAAATAACTCTTACAACACTATCTAGTATTAATAAATATTCCACACAACACTATCTAACCCCAAACTAAGCAGAGCTTGTAGGATGGGAACCAGATATAGCTGATATAATACTTAAATACTTTTTTTTGTAAATAGGTACAATAGGTACTTAGAGTACAATATAACACCCAGATGAAAAAAAACTTCTGCGTTCACCACACAAATATTTGGTCTCGGTGGGGATCAAACCCACGAACTACGGTGTAGAAGGCAGAGCTACTACCAACGGAGCTGAGTAGGCCACTCAAAATAAATCTAACTCCAAACTAAGCAAAGCCTGCACGTTCATGCAAATATTTGTTAAATAATTCAGTCATATAAATTGGTAAATAGCATAAATACTAGTTCATATATCTAAAGCCGTGCCGCACGTAATGTGGCGATGAAACGCTAAATAAAATAAAATAATATAATAATAGAATTTAATAAAAATCTGAACAACTCCAGCACCGGCTGGAAAATAGAGATAGCTAAATTAGAGATAGCTAAGCATTTAGCTGCCATCACACCTGATGGAAAGTGAAGATGCAGCCAAAGTAAAAGTATTTATTGTATATTTAAATTAAACATTTCAATGTTATATATTTTATATATAACTCAGATCAAGCTTAGTCAAGAAAATCACAACGCATCAAGCAAACACAGTGAAATAATAAAAAAACAGTCAACAAAATTTGCTTTTTCGTTTTGTTTGTAATGAGCTTACAGTAACTTTGATACGAAAACCTTCAAACGAGTCCTTTAATTAACTTAAAGTTAATACAGAAAATAAGGCTAATGTCCACTTTACAATTATTATATTGTTTCCAATAAGATTTCCGGCGCTGTTATCCAAATTGATAACAGCGCCATCTATGTTCGAGTAGCTAGTTTTGTGTTAAGACGATAGATGTCACTAGCAATATTCAAATTTCCTTCAAAAATAAAAATAGGTAAGTAAATCATGTTTTCCTTAATGTTTACCTTTTAACTTCTAATCAACATGATTACTAATTGAAGCACTAGTTTTTAAATGCTTGCGTCGCTCATCAAAAAAACAAAATTATGTTAAAAATTTTGTTAGCTTTCTCTCACAAACAGTAGGTAGGTAAACTTAAAGTATACACATAGATATTTTTATTTATGTTTCTGTGGATAAAATGAGGTTGCCTAAATAGTCTTAAAGGATAATAGTTTTGGAGCGACCTAATTTAACCGATTCCAGATTGCCACTCAGAGAAGTTCTCCCACCATGGAAACTCTTCTCCTTAGAAAACATGCATTGTTGAACAATAACCGTATTTTACAACAATCACACGGCTGTTTTGAATTATGAGCACCATTGTCTGAATATTGATTGCCTGAACATTAATTTTCAGTAAGCCTTATTGGTCATACAACTAACCTCCTTACTACAATCCTGTCAGAATAAAACAAAGAAAAATTCAAAAAGTGAAATTCTTGACTGCTGCTGTCAGTTGTAAAACTCTGATGCAAAAGAAATAAATATTTTTGGTAATAAAATGACAAATTAAGAGTGGCGTGCATAGTTTTTGTGGACCGGTGGTAATTTCTACAATGGTTCGATGGCGATACTGCCTTGTTCTGGCAATGTTACTTCTCCTGCCTGTCAGGACTGCTTCAGAAGAAGAAGACGATGACGAGTTAGTGGCTTGGATATTACTTGTAGTTAAACGGGTCATTCTGCTTTGCGATACTGTTGAAATATGTACCGTTTAGGGTGTCGGTGTAGCTGGTCCGGAAAACAGACTAGTTTGTACTTTTATGGCAGTGATTTTAGGTTTTAGAACGTAATGTTACAATGTCCTATACTTATTATGTACTTTAATATATTTCAAACGTGATGTAGGTATATCTAAAACGTGTTCGGATTTAATGTGTAGGTATTATGAACACAACGTAGATTTTTTTTTGTATGCAAATATTTTATTTACTTTAGTACTTAATTTGAAGATCCCCTTCATACACCTCTTATCCGCTATCTTCAAAACAAAATTGCCATTCATCCGGAAATTGCATTGCATATCTGAACCTAGCTTTTACTATTCTAGTATTTTTTCATGCTCAAACTATGAGTCCTCTTAATCCCAGGTCAATTAGATATTTGTGTGTGAGGAATCCCAAGTAGGTATGATCACATTATAGAACTACTTAATGCATGAGTGTTGTTTGATTGTAGCCCAGACGAAGAAAACGATGACAGTGACAACGATGAAGACGGTGACGAGGAGCCAGTAGAAAAGACAGAGACAAGAGATCGAGGACCTGGAAGACGGGCTCCACCAGTACCGGTCACTGCCATGATATCTGCAATCACTAGGACCATGCCTAAAAGACCTCTGGAATGCTATGTCTGCGCGCATAAAGCTGACACGCAGCTGAGGGCTTGTCTGGATCCCACTAAACACAGGTTGTTTGTTCTGTAAAATTTGGAATTTGGAAAAGACGGTCTTTGGCTTACACAATGTACAGCGCATCCAAATCTATCTATATGAATAAAAGAAATCGTGTTAGTTACACTATTTAAAACTCAAGAGCGGCTGAGCCGACTTGGCTAAGATTACAGTTTGAGTGAAAAAGTGGGGAAGTAGCGAGATGGACCGGTATTCTTACGAGCAAATCTGTACAGTACAGTCTACTATTTTCTTGCATGTAAATTAAATAAACGCTTCAAAAGTGTTATAATAGCTTAGTATTTATATTGGAAAAACATAAAATGATCATTCGTCTTTAGTTACCTATAAGATAATTAGCGCCGTCCGCGGCTTTGCTCGCTCCGCTCCCGGTGCGTCCCGTTTCCGTGACTTTTTCGCAATAAAAAGTATTCAATTCTGTCTCCTGGATCTAAGCTACTACCCGGCCAATTTTCAGTCAAATCGGCTCAGCCGATCACGCGTGATGGCGTGGCCAAGGGCAATAGGGATTCATTTTTATTAAATATAGATCTCACTCACTTTCCACATCCAGCTAAGAACATCAAATAAATATTTGCTCTTTATCTCGAACCCATGACCCACAGCGTAGAGGTGAGGCCTGTCAAGTTATGCATAGCATATCAGTTTATTTTGTTTTTTTTAGAGTTCACACTATGACTTGTCACAGCATCGAAGAGAAATGCTTTACATCTGTAATATCAAAAGGCAGCAACTATGAAGCCATCATGCGAGGGTGCCGTTCAAGTTGCATCGGCTCTCCAGAAGTCACTTGTTGTGAGGTAATATCACAATATTTATTGGTTTTGCCCACAAAACAAAGTAGACGGCCATATGGCCGGAAAAGTGTCGCCAAAATACATAGGCATTTTGCTCCTTTCTCCATACAAATTTAACGGTTTTTTCGGGAGTCGTAAGGGAAAAAATGCCTTGCAGCAGCGCAAAAATTACTTTTTGAACAAGTTAAGCGACTTTCACTTGCACCCACCCCTTCAAACCAAAATTCAACATTGCTGCTTCACGACAGAAATGGGCACGTACAGTAGAAGACTGACTATTTTTTTCTCACAGTTGAACCGATGCAACAACCAACCATTCGCCATGCCAGTGGTAGCACCTCGGACCCTAACCGCCAGCAAGTCTGACAAAGCCTTACCACCAACAGTCCTCTTCTTCGTTACAGTCTTGCTGGTCCTGCAAACAGTTGTTAAAGTCGCTCTTGTGTAGACAGAGAAAGCTAAATTTACTAGTCAATTTATATCTAATATGCCTTTAAAAATTATGTCATCTTCTACATGGACATCTTAAAAAGTTTTTGAGGGTTACCTACCGTGCTTATTTTTCAACTCTAAAGTGTTGCAAATACGCTTGATTTTTGAATTATTAGTTCATTTGAACAGATTGCAAGTGTAGAATTATCTCAGTGAAAACAAAGTTTAAGGGTTAGGCTACAGTGATGTTTCATGGTGTAATTTTATCAAATGTTTGTATAATAAATGTTGTTGAATTATACTTACGTGGAGGTTGTTTTTTTTTGGTTTGTTTGGAGGTAAACTTCATTATTGTCACTCCAAATACCGGAAGACTGGATACTGGATGGCTTTTCTTTCTTTCTATTATATAATCGGATTAAAACAGCTCTGACCAAAGCAATGGTATAGAATACCATACGGAAATGAAATATTTTTATTTGCACGTACGGTACAAATAAATAATTATATTTACGTTAGTTGAGTAAGAGTACATTAGCGTCAGGGGCAACTGGTGATTACTGAAACCATACTTGCGGGATGCTATAGTGCTTGGGACAGGATTTTAGATGGAACAGTCTCGCCCAGCATCTAAACCTAGATACTGAGGCTAGGCTTCTATAAAAGTACAGGTACCAAATGTGATATTTGGACGTAGGACCTCTGACTACTTTCCATAGGTTATCCTCATATTTTGTTTGGGTTGATCTTTTAGCTGAGTGGATAAGGTATCTACTGTGCCTGGGGATCAAAGTCAGAACCAAATGAACCTTTGTACTTTACCACTTACCTACTTTCATGTAACGGGCTAACCTATTTATAAAATTAGCTAATAACCCGAACTTGAAATCACAGCTTGTGAAATCAAAAGGGGTCCTCAAAGACCCTTATAAGAAGCTTTTCAGATGAAAGGGAAGGGTCACTCGAAGTGAGGTCAAGTCACCTTTCCGCCCAATTGGCTAGGGCGGGCGGATGTGAGAATTGAATGTATTATTCACCATCGTACATCAAGGGAAATATTTTTATGGGGCTTTTAAAAAGATCCGCTATAAATTTGGTGGACAATGGAGACTTTAAGACATTTCTAAGTGACCCTTGATAAACTACTGACTTAAATATTTGACTTTTTGAGTTTTGGTTTATAATATTGTGAAAATTGTTTCCAAAAGTGTTTCATTAGCTAGTATTGAATGTAAAAAATGAAAATTTACCATTTGAACCAGCTCACGGTTTGTACTTTCTTTTATTATTCATACCTTGACAAGTCTGAGGAAAAAGTCAAGTTTTGATGACGACTTACTCATGCTTTTTTTTGTCAAGTCTTAGTAGAATAAGGAAGAATTATTTTTACTCGTGTAAAAACACTAGTTTTATAATATTTATTTCGATAATTTATGTACCGAATGATGGCCTAGTGGATTATAAGCATTCAATTTGAGTTTTCACGCTAGTTGTGAGTTCCGGGATCGTTACTTTCAAAAAGCCTTAAACAACTATCACACCTACCCCTAACCGCAGCCTTCAAACGTGTGAAAACCAACTCGGGAAATTCCAATAAACCCAACAATTTCCACCCTCAACATCCCTCAATTTGGGGTGTCCAGCGTGTTAGGAAGTCAGTCCACTTGTTTTCAACATATGGACTGAATCACTTGTAAGGGGAACTTACCACACTTACTCTGCGTTCTTGTGTGCTCTATGGATCTTAAAATAAGGATGATTTTCATTTGATGGGGTAGAGAAGTTTGGTTGGTGTATGGGAAATTTTTGTGGATGGGAAATTTCTCGATTTCCGTAACGGACTTGGCGATTTTTATTGGGCTTATAACAAGGGTTCCGGTGTTAACCGAGATTTGGGTTCGGTCAAACAATGTGTGAGGGTGAACTATTTGAGTTGGGGAGTATGATATCTTTGATAGATTTTGTACTTACCCGCGTATGTCAGGACGCAACAGATACTGAATTACATTATTGACCCCATGTAGTGCTAAAGTGCTTTTTTTATATCTTTGAGAAGACTTCAATACAGCTACAGCAAGCGCTATTACGGTAACCTACTTACTGAGTAGTCATTTATATAGTAAAAATCCGGCACGATACGAAGAAGAACGATGTCATCATCATACAATGTAACCTACATTTTCTTGAATAAATATTGTAATGCGTAATAAAGATTAATTAAATAAATAAATTAATATAATTATTACTTGCATTTTTTTTGCTCTGTCCGGTTGCGAATCGGTCCAACTGTTAATCTGTCCAACTGCTAAACTGTCCAGCTGAGAATCTGTCCAGTTGCTCTGAAAGCGTATAGGTTAACTTCTTTCGTAAACACTGAAACAACAAGATTTAAGTTTGAATTCTTAGATTTAAATTAATACTTAAAACGGCAGAATGGACTTAAATGAAACTAGCCTCCTCATCAAATCTAAAAAAATTACTTTCTAGATAAAAATAATCAATAGATCTTTTTATCATTCAAAACTAAACAAGCGTAAAATTGCACACGTGGTTTCTTACCAAAAATCCTAAAATCCCCTTAGATATTCAACTATGGTCCACACCTGGATTGTACGGGACAATGCAATGATGTGCAATGATCGATCGACTCATTTGGCACGGTCCATCGGTCAACAGAAGATCCGCAAAACATTGGCCTAGTGATGTTTTTTATCGATTCTTATTATATCGATATATCGATTATTGTATATCGATACCAACTTATACGATCTTCTTCTTCTTAACGTGTCATTGATTCTTTCGAACCAAGTGTGATGAAAGGATTGAAGGTGCGCCTCAACGAGGCGCCTTTCGTGCACTTGACACCATATTTTAGAACTTTTTAGGTTTTGCGACATGCCTGTTTCCTCACTATGTTTGCCTTCACCGTTTTTTAGCTATGTTAACTATAAAAGATGGACATTTTACATGGCGTAGGTTGTCAAGCCTATCAAAGCTTGTATGAGTATAATTAAACCGATAACTCCTAATAGAATAGTAATATTAATTACATTAAAAAATATCGGGAAAACAAATTATCGCTTGCACATTTATAAATATCTGAAGCAGTTTATTACAAAATAAATTATAGTTTCAAAAAATGCGCTTAGTTTATTTTAAAAACAAGTAATTACATTAGTATATTGTCATTGTCTTCAGTAGCATAGTGACCCGTTTTTCAAATTAACAGGAAATCTACAAATTCGTAAAATTACGTTGAGAGAGTCCGTTACATTTCACAGGTCAAGTTAATGTTAAAACGCGCTATAAATTAATAAGTACTATAGAAAATTCACACAACATATCTAGCCCCAAACTAAGCAGAGTTTGTGAGATGGATACTAGATGCTGATATATGAATAATACTTGAATACTATTTTTTTTTGTAAATATTCTTAGAATGCAATATAACACCCTAACAGAGAACAAATATCTACACTGAGAAAAAAACTAGGTTAATGTTAACCTACAGGTAACGGTAAATGCAAAAATTAGGTAGTTTTAACCTATATTAGGTAGATATTACCAACTTTTTTAAAACGGACTTGGTAAATACAACCTACAGCGTTAGGTAGTACATGAAATTAGGTATTTTTGACCTAATAAAGGTTAAAACTACCCAATATTATTAGGTTTACGAAAATAAACCCAATAAAATTTTACTATTTACCCAGTATTTTACCAACTAAAATCGAATATTTATATAACTATATCATCATTACCTAATTTTGGGTAAAAACGACCGATTTTAGGTTTGTAAAACGGTTATAAAAACCTAATAAAAATGAAATACAACCCTGGATTTGTTAAATTGTTAACCGACTTCAAAAAAAAGAGGAGGTTATGTTATAACATGTGTCATGTATCCGCATCTTTACCTACAGATCGGTCAAAACTACCTAATCTTTGGTAAAAATCAACTAAATTATTGTAAAGGTTTCCGTAAATGGCACAACGGAACCTACATAATAGGTAAAAACAAGTAATCTAGTAGGTATTTTTTTGATTAACCTACAAAATAGGTAAAGTGCAATTTTTAACTGGGTGATAAACCTGATATAATAATAAGAATTCGGTTAATACTACCTAGTCAATATTGAGCTGTAGGTTAAACACAACATATTGCGCACCGTAACGTACCATAAGGTTAAAGTTAACACATAAAAACCTAATTATTGTGTTAAATTTACCTAGTTCATTATGAAAACAATATAAACCTAATATTGGTGTTAAATTAACCGTGTAATAGGGTAACACAAACATATCCATTACGTAAAAAATACCTTGCCAGAAGGTAAGCGTTAGTAATATTTTGTGTAATGGCGTAACCAACATATTTGGTCTCGATGACCTATTTATTGGGTTACCTTTACCCAGTTAGTTGGTTGCTGTAACCTTCTTCGTTTAGGTAATATTAATCTATTTTGAGCGTTAATTTAGGTCAATACTCTGAATCGTGAATCGGTTTCAGTAACCTATTAATTAGGTAACGTTAATCTATTTTGAGAATAGGAAAAACCTATTTTATAAGTTACGAATACCCAGTGAATAGGTTTCAGTAACTTTTTAATTAGGTAACGTTCATCTATTTTGAGCGTTGGTATAACCTACTTTGTAGGTTACGAATACCCAGTAAATCGGTTTTGTGGACCTATTAAATAGGTAATGTTAATCTATTTTGAGCATAAGTGTAACCTACTTCGAAGGTTACAAATACCCAGTGAATTGGTTTCAGTAATCTATTAATTAGGTAACGTTAACATATTTTGAGCGTAGGTATAACCTACTTTGTTGGTTACGAATACCAAGTGAATCGGTTTCGGTTACCTTTTAATTAGGTAAAGTTCATCTATTCTGAGCGTTGGTATAACCTACTTTGTAGGTTACAAATACCTAGTGAATCGGTATCAGGAACCTATTAATTAGGTAACGTTAATCTATTTTGAGAATAGGAAAAAAGGTTACGAATACCCAGTGAATCGGTTTCGGTAACCTTTTAGTTAGGTAAAAATCATCTATTCTGAGCGTTGGTGTAACCTACTTTGTAGGTTACAAATACCCAGTGAATCGGTTTCGGTAACCTTTTAGTTAGGTAAAATTTATCTATTCTGAGCGTTGTTGTAACCTACTTTGTAGGTTACGAATACCCAGTGAATCGGTTTCGGTAACCTTTTAGTTAGGTAAAATTCATCTATTCTGAGCGTTGTTGTAACCTACTTTGTAGGTTACGAATACCAAGTGAATCGGTTCGGTAACCTTTTAATTAGGTAAAGTTCGTCTATTCTGAGCGTTGGTATAACCCACTTTGTAGGTTACAAATACCTAGTGAATCGGTATCAGGGACCTATTAATTAGGTAACGTTAATCTATTTTGAGAATTGGAAAAAAGGTTACGAATACCCAGTGAATAGGTTTCAGTAACCTTTTAATTAGGTAACGTTTATCTATTTTGAGCGTTGGTATAACCTACTTTGTAGGTTACGAATACCCAGTGAATCGGTTTTGTGGACCTATTAAATATGTAATGTCAATCTATTTTGAGCGTTGGTGTAACCTACTTTGTAGGTTACGAATACCCAGTGAATCGGTTTCGGTAACCTTTTAGTTAGGTAAAATTCATCTATTCTGAGCGTTGGTGTAACCTACTTTGTAGGTTACGAATACCCAGTGAATCGGTTTCGGTAACCTTTTAGTTAGGTAAAATTCATCTATTCTGAGCGTTGGTGTAACCTACTTTGTAGGTTACGAATACCCAGTGAATCGGTTTCGGTAACCTTTTAGTTAGGTGAAATTCATCTTTTCTGAGCGTTGTTGTAACCTACTTTGTAGGTTACGAATACCCAGTGAATCGGTTTCGGTAACCTTTTAGTTAGGTAAAATTCATCTATTCTGAGCGTTGGTGTAACCTACTTTGTAGGTTACAAATACCCAGTGAATCGGTTTCGGTAACCTTTTAGTTAGGTAAAATTCATCTATTCTGAGCGTTGGTGTAACCTACTTTGTAGGTTACGAATACCCAGTGAATCGGTTTCGGTAACCTTTTAGTTAGGTAAAATTCATCTATTCTGAGCGTTGGTGTAACCTACTTTGTAGGTTACGAATACCCAGTGAATCGGTTTCGGTAACCTTTTAGTTAGGTAAAATTCATCTATTCTGAGCGTTGTTGTAACCTACTTTGTAGGTTACGAATACCCAGTGAATCGGTTTCGGTAACCTTTTAGTTAGGTAAAATTCATCTATTCTGAGCGTTGTTGTAACCTACTTTGTAGGTTACGAATACCCAGTGAATCGGTTTCGGTACCGTCAATCAGGGTTCGATTCAAAAATGCTCCGACTAGCAAATTAGTTTAGCTGTTAAAACCTAGATGGCGATATTATATAATATACCTACCTATCCTAAAAATCTTTGTAATTTAAGTAGGTACCTAGGTACCTACTTGCCTGCCTAGTTGCTACAGAGAAAAGTATAATAATAATACCTAGGGGTTACTACTACGCATAGACCGGACACTGTAACCAGCCACCAATTCGGGCTGAATCCCCTCCCCCCTCGCCCCGCGTACCCTCGCGGGATGCCATTCCATACCTACCTACCTGGTTTTCTACAATGTTTACATAGGTTACACTAGCATTATTTTTCAGGACTTGTCTGGACTTGTCAGGACTTGCTAGAAACCACACATCGTTTCGTTTCGTTAGACTTGAAAAATAATTGACCAAGCAAGCGAAGCGTCTAAGTTTCGAAATCAAATTAGCTATCAATGCTTGGGGTAGGTAGGTATGTCTCGCTCTGCCTGTCTGTGCTGGCCGCAAGACGCATTTTTTATCGATCTGGATGAAATTTGGCACACTGGCACACTAATTGCGGAAGCAAACACGCCGCGATAATTGATCGAGTGAGTGAAGCGAACGAAGATCTTACAAACAACTAGGGCGATTTTGCATTTTATGTGCGTATGTATGTACGAACCGGAAGACGAAGCGTAGGGCGCCCACCCACCAGATGGACCGACGACATTGTTAAGATCGCGGGAAGTCGATGGATGGAAAGGGCTCAGAACCGTTCTTCCTGGAAATGTGTAGGGGAGGCCTATGTCCAGCAGTGGACTTCTTCAGGCTGATAATGATGATGATGATGATGATGTATGTACCTATTTATGTAGGTACCTATGTTTGTCCGGCGATAACTTTCGAACCGTTTATCCGATCTGCATGAAATTTGATAAGTCGATAGCTTGTAGGTACTTGAGAAATTTACTGGTAAGTTTAAGAGTAAAATCGGATGAGAGGTTATTAAGATAATATGGGATTTTTTAGGGGTGCAAAAATAAAAAAAGTGACACAAAAAAATCAAGTTACATGTCATATGAAAGAACTTTGTTTGGACATTTCAAAACAGTTTAGGTAGGTATACTTTTTTTTAGGACGCTCAGTTTTTGCTATACAAAATAAAAGGTTAAATTAAGATAACCAACGATCCGAGAGCCCCCATCTCTAAGCATTTCGTTGACATCAAGGTTTTTCTACTGGTCGGCTCTTTCTTAATATTTTTTTTCTTGAAATAAATTAAGGAGGTAGGTAATACTTAGTTGTCATAAAATGGTGAAAGCGACCTGGTCTGATGATGGAGCCAAGGTCTGTCCAACGGAACTCTTCAATCAATTGGCCAATTGAGTTAACCATACAAAGTTAGTGAGTTCCTTTTTTTCCACCACTCGAGAAAACTGGTTAACAGTAGGTAGTACCTATATACTTAACTTTTCGGAGCTTTTGGGATCGCATCACGAGATCTCAGTTCGGGGCGAACTACTAGTATGATCATGTTTTTATAACGCTTTTATTAGCGATCTTAAACAATGTCATCGGTCCATCGCATCGGGTTGGTGGGTGCTCTACGTTTCGTCTTCTGGTTCGTGG
This sequence comes from Thera britannica, assembly GCA_939531255.2. Taxonomy (NCBI): domain Eukaryota; kingdom Metazoa; phylum Arthropoda; class Insecta; order Lepidoptera; family Geometridae; genus Thera; species Thera britannica. The sequence goes on from OW618050.2 coordinate 9,770,790, forward strand.
TCACCATTCGAGAACCTTAATCCCCAACGGTTGTCGGTTCTCGTCGGTTATGTTATACTCAGGGATTATGGCCTGTTAATGGCCTAAGTATTTATTTCTTCTGTGCTAAAGGTGAAAGATTTTGAAATCGGTTTATTAGTTTTAGTTTAGCAGCAAACAAAACACTATTCATTAAAAAACGTTTGATAAAAATCTATGCATATTTCACAAAGATATCAATAGTTTTGTAATCACAGAATACAGATTACAGTGTAGTTACTATGAAATCGCCTCGCCGCCGCGCGCCGCCGGCGCCGGCGTCGCTGGGTCTCGGCGGGTGGGAAGCGCTCTATTTGTTAGCGGATTAAGTGCATATTTGATTGTGATTTGTGTTGCAAAATGAAAACGTACAAAGCTACAATAATAATAATGATTACAGCTATATTACCATAGGAATAAGTTTATATATCGCCATCTAAAACAGCATATTTTTGTATGGGAAAGGCCACCCGCGATAACTCTCCTTATTAACATAAACATTACCTAATTATTGAGGTGAAAGATTTTGAAATCGGTTTATTAGTTTTCGAGTTTGTTCGATAGATAGTAGATACCTAGGTAGTATCTATATACCTACAAAAAAAAAAAAAAAATATCATTGGATTTAGGTGAGCGAGCGCAGTTTAGTTTAGTACGTACTTAGTTAGGTAGGTACTTTAGTTTAGTACCTACCTACGGATTCTGCCACCCAAAACTCAAAAATGGTACAGCAGCAAACAAAACTTTATTCATTAAAAAACGTTTGATAAAAATCTATGCATATTTCACAAAGATATCAATAGTTTTGTAATCACAGAATACAGATTACAGTGCAGTTACTATGAAATCCCCTCGCGCGCCGCGCCGGGCACTGTGTTGGGTGTGGGTGTCGTCGCTAGTTAATAATAAAGCAGACAAGTGCGAGTCGGACTCGCCCATGAAGGGTTCCGTAGCATCAAGTAACATAATATACAGAAAATAAACAGGAAACAAGTTCTTGTAGTTCGTCGAAAGGTAAATTGCGGTTTACGATTTATGACGTATAAAAAAAAAACTACTGGCTAGATCTCGTTCAAACCAAATATCGTTGAAAGTTTGCATAGTAATGTACAACATATATTTTTTTTAGTTTTATCATTCCCTTATTTTAGAAGTTAGAGGGGGGGGGGACCAACTTTTTTCAACTTTGGAAGTGTCTCTCGCGCAAACTATTCAGTTTAGAAAAAAACGATAATATTAGAAACCTCAACATCATTTTTGAAGACCTATTCATAGATACTACACGTATGGGTTCGACGAAAAAATTTTTTTTGAGTTGCAGTTTGAAGTATGGGGACCCCCAAAATTTATAGTTTTTTTTCTATTTTTGTGTAAAAATCTTAATGCGGTTCACAGAATACATCTACTCACCAAGTTTAATCAGTCTAGCTCTAATGGTTTCGGAGAAAAATGGCTGTGACACGGCCGGACAGACAGACAGACAGACAGACAGACATGACGAATCTATAAGGGTTCCGTTTTTGCCATTTGGCTACGGAACCCTAAAAACTATAGCCTATGTTACTCACGGATAATGTACCTAGCTTTATAATGGTGAAATAATTACTGGCCTCTCAGCTCAGTTGGTAGTAGCTCTGCCTTCTGAGCCGTAGGTCGTGGGTTCGATCACCACCGAGAACAAATATTTGTGTGGTGAAAACAGATGTTTGTTCTCTGTCTGGGTGTTATATTGTATGTATTCTAATAAGTATGTATTTACATAGTACAAGCTCTGCTTAGTTTGGGGCTAGATAGTGTTGTGTGGATTGTCTATAATATTTATTTATTATTTAATTTTTGACTGTACCTACCTAAGTACCTACCTAGGTACATATACTTTGTGTGCAATACGATTGCATTGCGCACAGATAAGTAAAATAGTATATTATGCAACTATTGAATAAAAGACGGATTTAAATCGAGGGTCATAGATGAATTACAAGCAAGTGAAGGATTCTAACGAATGAATCACTACCGTATAGAGTGATTTATAATGATCGAATCACGAGCGTAGCGAGTGATTCAAGTGTTAGAATCCTAAACGACGCGAGTGATTCATGGCCCTCGATATAAATCCGTTTTATTCAAGGAGGTTGTAAGGTATTAAGATGGACGTTGACCTTATTAAAAGGGCTTTTTAATCACTGTTTAATAAAAGACGGGTTTAAATCGAGGGTCATAGATAAATCACGAACAAGTGAAGGGTTCTAACGAATGAATCACTCGCTACGCTCGTGATTCAAGTGTTAGAATGCTAAACGACGAGAGTAATTCATGGCCCTCGATACAAATCCGTTTTATTCAAGAGTTGCATAGGTACTATACTTTATACAATGACTTTGAGAAAAAGAAAGATTTAAGCGACAAACGTGCGTAGGGCGCCCACCCACCAGATGGACCGACGACATTGTTAAGATCGCGGGAACTCAATGGATGGAAAGGGATCGTTCTTCCTGGAAACGTGTAGGGGAGGCCTATGTCCAGCAGCGGACTTCTTCAGGCTTATGATGATGATGATGAAGCGAAAAAGGATTAAAAACTATGAACTTTGTTTGTACTATTCTAATGTGACATGAAACCAATAACTTTTGATTTAAGGTGGATTTACATCAAACGAACACAGAGCTAGAGCTAGAACAAAAGCATTCGTTCGTGGTCTTTTAGTGTAAACGAAAACTTGTATTCAGCGTTTACACCAAACGAACAAAGAGCAGAGCTAGAACACAAGAACGCTTTGAAGAGACCGCTCAGTGGCGCGAGCACGTCCGAACACGCTAGAACGCTCTAAGCAACTGTTCGCGCGCTCTTGCGCCGTTTACATCAAGCGAGCGAACATTCTTAGAATATTCCATAGAATCTTTGCGAACGCACTAAGAACAACGAAGGAATGCTCTACGCCTGTTTACACTAGAAGAATTAGCTGTAGTGGGGCTATCCCCTGAATGAGCATTCGCTCGTTTGATGTAAATCGACCTTTATATTTCTCCCTTTTGGTGCGGTGCTGTGCCTATGCTATGACGTCAGTGGGTCAAAACCATTTCTATTTTTACGATATACTTCACAACGTCAGTGTCGTTTTTAACTGGCATACAAAATGAGCTGTTATTTGGAATGAAAAACCATGTCCTAGTATGTCCTATTAAATATGATAATAAAGACAAAGTTAATCGAATGCAGTTACTCAGTTGATCAACATTTGTACGAAAGTGTTGCCAGCCAATGCTACGTAAACCAGTCGAGTCAGTAATTCACCCGGAAAAAATCATAAATAGAAATTTTCCTTCTTCCTTCGGATTTTGATAAATTATTAGCAAAAAATTTAGTTTTGTGTGGTAATCGATCCGTTGCTTTATCTGCCATCTTGATTCTATGGGTAAATTTTTGTTATTGAATATCTCGTTTATTTTCAACAATCGACTAACGGATGTAATGCTGATACTAACCAAATAAATATTCCGGGCAATACACACAGCACTATTTAGGCCCAAACTAAGCAGAGCAGAGCTTGTACGATGGAAACCAAATAACTGTATATAATACTTAAATATTTTTTTTTTGTAAATACACACTTAGAATACAATATAACACCCAGTCAGAGAACAAACATCTACGTTCACCACACGGACTCATTACGTAGATTTAAAGAATCATGGATTATCCAAAAAGCACTCGCAAAATGCAAAGGTACGTATATAATTATTTTAGTGGTTTTCTGGTGGTTTGAGATATCTTTAACTTCAGTTGATTTCTGGTGGGTTTTTAAAAATAAAGTTGGCAACCCTGCTTGCGTATGAGTCGTTGAATCGATTGCATCGCCATTTCCGCCTCCGTCTCGCGTGGCATCAGTGTGACGAATTCGCGACCGCGTTGCTGTTTTGAGTTTTCGTTTCCTTTGTGTTGTGTGAACTCTCAGTGAATTGTGGCACTAAAAGGTTTGTTCTCCTAGGTAAAAGGTACAAAATAAACTAAATGTATGACCCTACGTAATAGGAACCTGTTATTTCTTTTGAAGAGGCAATATTCGCATCCCTCATAGACGCTCAATGGCGTCCGAAATAAATGGTTTTGTTTTTAGTTATATTTAAATGATTAGGATACCTAAGGCGTAATCGTCATGTCTCAGACTATTTTTTTTGTTTTAGTTACGAGTAACAAGACTTATGGAACCTGAATCAGATCTAACATTACTTTTAGAAAAATGGCAAGTTCCATCAGAAACTATTTTGAGGTTTTTGGGTAAGATAATGCTTCTTCAGAAGTTCTGTATTGTTTAACCTTGATATTATGAAACCATTATAGAACGAACGAGTGCCATTTATGACATCCAGAAATATGAAGCCACTGTTTATAGAGAGAAAATTCTTACAGTATGTATCTTCCTGCAAACAATTTTGTGTGCTTAGTGTTCCAGTAAAAGTGTAGCAAAAGCTAACAAACCTAACCGTAGATTTGACACCGATTGGTGTCAAATTCGCTTAATAAACTGGCATCCACGGGTCGGTGAATTGTTTATAAGAAACAAGTAGCTTACTCACTGGTATGGTAATATATGGTGGTATATTTTAGTGGCATAGCATGCTTTCTTGTATGTGGCACTGGCTAACCCCGTTTTAGACATAATTATAATAACAGTTTCAATCAACTCAATTGAATTGAGGCATAAACTATGCTATGTTTCTACTTGGTGTAGATATGGTGGTTTTTTCTCAGTCCAGTGCTGACTTACTACTTACATAGTTTGTTTTAAGGGGGTACGATTTCCATACAAACTTAATTTACACAACTATGGCCGAATAAAGTATTAATGTACACTGAAATAGCTGTAATAGGCTTTTACAGTGGTCCTTAATACCGGCCAGTTATATAAAGTTGGAGTGTCAGCCGTTGGTCGTGGCAGTCGGGGCTTCAGAAAAAAAACTAACAGACTTTTACGTCTATTTTGAAACAGTGATGTACAAAATTGACTCTATGCTAAAAGCTAGTACTCGTTAGAAAGAATGACGAAAAAATTACTTTTTTGGTTTTTTATTAATATTTCTGTTATCCTACAGTTTTCTCCAACTTTATATAACTGGCCGGCAATAAAGACCACTGTAAAATTCTATTACAGCTATTTCAGTGTACATTTATACTTTGTTTGCCCATAGTTGTGTAAATTCAGTTTGTATCGGAATCGAACAACCTTAAATAAATAAATATTAATAAGTATTACACGTCTTAAAGCTAGTCTAACGCCTGTCTAGGTGCCCAGTTTCATGCAACCTAGAAGAACAGGCAACAAACTACTTGGCTTGGTTCCTAGCGTTTTTTTGTGTAATCCTTTTACAAAACAAAATGAAACGTAGCAGTGAAGTTCCAGTGTGGCCTACCATAGGCCTCATTTTGCATCCATTGTGTTATTTATTGACCCCTTGTTAAAAATCGTTTGTCATGGAGTATCAATGTACGGACTCAAAATTTACTGACTACTACTACAAATTTTGATTGGTGTATTTTTTTTTTAGTATATTTTTTTTCTTGTTTGTAAGAAACTTTTGTCGGTTTTCGACCATGTCAGTTCCGAATCTGACATTTATTTTGAAAAAAAAAATAGCGCATGTATTTTTTTCTCAAATAATTAATATGGGTTGCATGTTTTCGAGGACGCTGGTTGTAAATCTGACGTTCATTTTGATAAAGAACCAAGATAACAAATACATTTTTATATTTCGGTTTGCAGATGAAAAAATAGACATCGAGGCTCTAGAATACCTCATTGAAGACGATCTTAAATCACTTATTCCTGGCATTGGAATCCGGGCCAAATTTCGCACAAAATGGAACGAGTGGAAACAAACACTAAATGAAAATAAAAACGTAAATGTAAGATTGCTTGTGTCTATTTGATAATTATAATCAGAGGACTACACTACCTACTTGACAATATTTTATAATAACTAATAACATAAAAGGAACTCGAGATGATATTATTGTACACTGTTTATGTGTTTTCCTTCACCGATTGAGAGCAAAAGCTGTGCGCATCTATTTAAAAAGAAAAACACTACAGGATTCAAACCCACGAACTTGTTACGCTTGACTCATTAGTTGCTTATCCATTGCGTTACATTGTTGCAACAGATGTTTGGTTTCAATAATTCTTTATAAAGTAGGTACAGTTAGCATCAAAAGTTGAAGACAGAATTTCAAAACTGTTTATCTGTTATTTAAAACCATTATAGTTTTTCATCTTAAAACAAAAAAGTTGTCCTTAAATAAGGAAATTAGGGAACATACAAACTAACTAGTTTTCATTTATTTTTGTCAGACAAGGACTGTTGACTGGACAAGGGTAAACTTAATAGTAAAATGAAACTACACTTTCAGAAAAGCGGAAGAGCCTCGCCTACGCAACAAGAAGAAGATAATACTACCTCTCCTTTGACTCGATCAACTACGTCATGCGTCACCGAAAAACTTGACGATGATTTTGTGAACAAACTAAACAGAAACAATTCGCTGTACACGCTTATTGAAGCCAATAAATCGTTAAGACATTTACTGTCTGCTAAGAAACTGTCGAAATTTGAACGCAGTAAGCTGGCTAGAGTAGTCATCCCGCACCTCGTCAATGAAACTCCAGGGGGTATATTGACGCCTGTTCAAATAAAAAAGTGGGCAGAATACGCAATTGAAATTTTCCCAGAAGACGAAATTTCCTTGTACTTCTACACTGTTTCACCGACTGACAGTGACAAATGTTCTACAAATCAAGCGTGTGGTACGAGACAGCTCCCCTCAAAGTCCAGACGATATTATGGCTGTTTTTGGGACCGATGGAACAACTATCGAAAAGTGTTGAGGCAAAATAATTCTATTAACTGCAACCGAAGAAAACAATCTACGAGTGGTTCATCGGAAATTTGTTCAGAATTGGTGAATTCTGAAGAACTAAATTCTGGTATGTTTGTTAATGTAACTCCTTAATTTGACACCTGCTTTGTTTGTGCTAAAGTCAAACTTTTTTTCAGATCCTGTGCCAGAACCCGACCATAATGACATCTTGAAAATTGTTGAAGGTTTCCAAGGGTCTGACATAACTGAGTATTTGATGGATGCCTGGCTTAAAAGCAGAAACGAACGTTTTGATTTTTTTTCCAAGGGCAATACCGCTGAATATATAAAAAAAATCCCCGTTTTGAAAAATCAAAACATAGCTCTGAAGTTGGTAAGTACCTACCTACATACTATTACATACTATATACCTTTTGCCTTGATTGCTATCTTCTACCAACTGCATAACACCTTTTTCAATTGAAACTTAAGGTCATCACTTGATCTTTTATTTATGTTATGTAGAAATATTTTAATTGTATTTTTTTTTTCAGATCGACGCAGACTATAGTTGCTGTATACCACCGGAGGCTGACTCAACAGTCTCTCTGGCGCATGAGCTATTAAAATATAAAGAAAATATTATCAAATCTGCCAGAGAGAAAGCTGCCAAATTTCGAGATCAATTGCAAAAAAATAGCGTAGATCAAATTTTTGGACTCTTAGATTCAGGTACTTAGAACATTTACTATGTAACTCTAAGACTTAAAAAGAGGTCTATATGAAAATTCTCGTGTCCGGTGTTTGTTCCCGAACTCCTCCGAAATGGCTGAACCGATTTTGATAAAATTTTGTGTATCGGGTAGGTCTGAGAATCGGCCAACATCTATTTTCCATACCCCTAAATGTTAACCTGGGTGGTCCAGCCCAAAACAATATTTTTTATTGCAACTTCATAATATATCGACGACGTCGCCTAGTTTTAAGCGTTTTATAAATATGTGTTTTAGTTATAAGGCATATAATATAATATGGGCCCTGTTTTTATTTTAATTACTGTTGCCTAAAATAAATTATTATTACAGATGGCGAACAAAGCAATGGACTGACGGCCGCAATTCTTCTACTGCCATATTTATTTTCGAGCGGTGGCAAAATAAATAGTAAAGGAGGTAGAGCATCGCGAGCTGAAGCGTCTCGGGCGTTCGTCTTACTTGCTCCATCATTAGCTGACGCAGAACGTACGCTAGAGGAGCGACGAAATACCTTGAGAAATAGAAAAAGACAACTGCAACCGTTAGTAGTAGCTATTGGAAATACTTGGGTCGATGTTACCAGTGCCTATGTTTATATTGACGAACCTCTATATCGCCTCAATAATATTTTAGATGCCGTGCACTTGTGCTTCAAAGCATTTTTTGCTTTCGATTTAAGATACCCCTTGGAATGCGAACATGTTTGGCTTCTAATACAAAAAGGTATCTTCTCTGTTCATTTACCAACAGACAAAACTATCATCAGCGTGAACCAGGCCCTCCTTAATCTCAACTCGTAATTAAAAATAAGTAAATAAAACAAATAACTATGCTGTCGTGCTACTATTGCAGGTTAAAATGTAATACCTTATCTCAGTTAATGGTACATATAAGAATACCCTGCTGCAAGATTCCAGGAAATAGTGTAGGATTGCGTTGTGGGCAAGCTGGTTGCTTTCGATTTTTTGACGATTCAAACTCCTTAAGAAGACACATTTTGAAGTGTCATCTTTTTGGTCCGCAGGAAGAAGTAAACGACGTTTCTTTTCTCACTTTAGACACACAATTTTCCTTAGTTTCTCAAAACCACAACAGTGGATCTAATTTAAACCCAGAAGACATTTTAAGCAACCAGCTAGCACACATGTCTAGTTTGTTTAATTCTGACCCTGCTGTTACTTATAAAACTGCTCAGATGTTTTTTTCCGAACTCGATGTTTTCGTTACTGATGCATTAAATCAAGCACTGGTGCTAGAGTTGCAAGGCTTAAATCAGAGTCCAGAATTAGAACAATTGGTAAATAAATTTTCAACTACTATTAGAACGTGTACAAACAAGTTCAACACAGTACATAAAAGGCAAAAGTATTTTACTCAATTAGGTACTTTCATACCGCCACAGTCAATAGTTATAGGAGACAGATTTGAAATAACCCAGAGAGGGGGAGATCCGACTGTGGTTCCTTCCACTGCCCAATTAATACCGTTGAGAGATGTTTTTCAAAAATTATTATCACTACCTGGGTTTATTAACGAAATGGATGAGTACATATCAGCTTGTTCTCAATTCTCGCATTTAATAAATTTTACTCAAGGACAGGTTTGGCAAAATTTACAGACAAATCATAATACAAATATAAAAAAATACCCACTTTTGATTTTTTTCGACGACTTTGAAACAGGAAACCCTCTAGGGAGTCATTCAGGCATACATAAACTGGGAGCTGTTTATGTTGCACTGGCTACTTTCCCTCCCCGCTTAGCATCACGGCTCAAGTTCATATTTTTGGCACTACTGTTTCATTCGTCGGACCGTAGTAGACATGGCAACCAAAGGGTTTTTCAAGCATTCATTGAAGAATTAAATTTTCTTTCAAGAGTAGGAGTTTACATTGATACATCAGATTTCCAAGGTACTGTTAAATTTGAATTAGGGGCTTTACTTGGTGACAACTTAGGGTTACATTCGATGTTAGGATTTGTTGAAAGCTTTAGAGCTAACTATCCATGTAGAGTTTGTAAAGCTTCAAAAGAAATAACATCAGTACAGGTCTATGAAGCTCAGGCATTACTTAGAAACATGGAAAATTACGAAAGAGATTTGGCAACTAACAATCCTTCTCTTACGGGTATTAAGGAAAAATGTGTTTGGCTATCAATTGATAAATTTTGTTTATTCCAACAAATTGCCGTCGACTGTATGCACGATTTGTTTGAGGGTGTTTGTGGGTACTCTATGACTTTGATTATTAATGGACTACTTAATAGAGGTTACTTTACTTTAGAATTTTTGAATAGGCGGATTTCAGAATTTAATTATGGATATGACAACAGCTCCAAACCCCCAACTCTATCGTGGCAATCAAACTCTATACAATGGAAAATGTCTGCAAGTGAATGTATGGTTTTTGTAAATTATTTTTCAATATTGGTTGGTGATCAAGTAAGAACCGACGATAATTTTTATGCCTTGTATGTCCTCTTACGTGAAATCATAGATATTATAATGACTGATGCAGTTTATACTGAGCTGTGTACGATTCTGAAACACTTAATTGCCGATTTCAATACTTTGTATATGGAACTTTCTCAAAGAACTTTGCAGCCTAAATTTCACCATTTAGTTCACTATCCCAGTATGATGCACAAATTTGGACCACTCGTTCATTTATGGTCAATGCGGTATGAATCTAAACATCGTATTGCTAAAACAGTAGCTCGAGCGACTGCTGGACGTATCAACATTTGTAAAACAATAAGTAGCAGAATGCAATTTCAGCAAAACCACTTCTTTTTTCTTAATGCCACGACAGATTCGTTTAAACACAGTAAATTAATTTCACCAAACAAAGATCAAGTGACTTCTCTCAGAACAATTTTTAATTTACAAAATAATTCAATTTTGTATTCCGTGAAATATATTACGTTCCACAATTACACTTATCGTCCAAACGACATCCTATGCACAGGCTTGAATAATCATGATTTCAACTATCCAGTTTTTGTTAAAGTCTTGGCAATTTATCTCCATCAAAATACCAGCGGAGTATATTTGAAATGTTTAAAGTTTAATACAGATTACTTTGATTCACATTTTCAAGCGTATGCAGTTGAAGCAACTGACGATTTGTTCTATTTTAAATTAACTGACCTACCCTTTCATTGCCCAAATACTCTTTCATATTTGTCCAACAGCGTCCTATATGTCACTATGAGGAATTCTATTGCTTAGTAGAATAATTCTTGGAACAATACCTTGTGTACGTTTCTCCAGATTCTAATTTAGATGATCTGTGTTTTCATTTTTGTGTAAAGCATATATACAGGGTGTATAATGACTACTTCTAAAAACTTCGGAGAGTTAAAGTACACCTGTTATTATGGCACCAGAACTGTGAGACTCACAGTAACAGTCCATACTCACAGTAAGAGTACTTCAGTTTGCCTCCAGTTTTTGGAAGTAGTCTTTATACACCCTGTATAATACATTATTCAATTTCATATACTAAACTAAACGTTTATACCTTTTATTTCATAACTGGATATTATTTTGATCTCTAGTACCAGGCTGTGCGTTATTAATTATTGCAGACTAGAGGGATAGATAATTACCCTTAATATTGTAATGAATCTTTGTTTTCGATTCTCTCATAAAGGGAAGATTTCAAGTCGGCCCATACAGCTTGGTGTCCGCACATAATTATACAAGGTGTATCTAAATATGTGTACTATGCGAAGGTGGGGGGTTTCAGACCACAATGGTGATCAGTTGTGGGGGGGAGATAATTAAAAATTCCTATTTTCAGTTTCCCATACAAAAATATTTAATAATAATAAATAAATAATAATAAAAACTGCTACTACCTACTACCTCTGTAGCTGAGTTTAGGGTTGTCACTTTGTATAAAGTCAGCTGTTCATGTTGAAACTTCGTTGCAGTTTTTTTCAGAGATACCAATCGAAGTTCGAAAAGTCGTTGAACAAAAGTTGTTCCCCGGGGGGTGGAAATTCACCCCCCTTCAGGATAGTACACATATTTTGATACACGTTGTATAAGTTCGGTCGGGGTGTGACCCTTGTTAATAATAATAGGGTATGTATTGTTTTATATCTGGATATTGTTTTGATCTCTAGTACCAGGCTGTGCGTTATTAATTATTGCAGACTAGAGGGATAGATAATTACCCTTAATATTGTAATGAATCTTTGTTTTCGATTCTCTCATAAAGGGAAGATTTCAAGTCGGCCCATACAGCTTGGTGTCCGCACATAATTATATAAGTTTGGTCGGAGTGTGACCCTTGTTAGTAATAGGGTATGTATTTTTAAATTATCTGGATATTGTTTTGATCTCTAGTACCAGGTTGTGCGTTATTAATTATTGCAGACTAGAGGGATAGATAATTACCCTTAATATTGCAATGAATCTTTGTTTTCGATTCTCTCATAAAGGGAAGATTTCAAGTCGGCCCATACAGCTTGGTGTCCGCACATAATTATATAAGTTTGGTCGGAGTGTGACCCTTGTTAGTAATAGGGTATGTATTTTTAAATTATCTGGATACTGTTTTGATCTCTAGTACCAGGTTGTGCGTTATTAATTATTGCAGACTAGAGGGATAGATAATTACCCTTAATATTGTAATCAATCTTTGTTTTCGATACCCCCCTAAAGGGAAGATTTCAAGTCGGCCTATACAGCTTGGTGTCTGCATATAAAGTCATCCAATATACCTAGGTACTTAAATATTAAGTTTAAAATCGTGACTTTATAAAATAATGGTTAATGAATATTATTGAAAATTACAGCCGAGGCGTTATTGCAAGCCCGAGCCGTAGGCGAGGTCTACAAGAAAGCAGAGGCTGTAATTATCAAAGCGCACGTATGTCATACGACGTTTTATAACACATTTGCGAGGAAATAAATAAAAATTAAACGAATAAATCTTTTATCACTTGTTCAAAAAGCAGTTAAGAGAATTTGAAATGAAATGACATTAACAGATTGTAAATGTCATTTCATTTAATTTCATTCCAATTCATCCCGTTTTATTCAGTTTCATTCGGTTTCATTAATTTTCATTCAGTTTAATTCAGTTTCATTCGGTTTCATTCAGCTTCATTCAGTTTCATTCCTTTTCATTCAGTTTCATAAATTTTTATAAAGTTTCATTCAGTTTCATTCTGTTTCATACAGTTTCATTCAACTTCATTCAGTTTCATTCAGTTTTATTCGGTTTCATTCACTTTCATACATTTTTATTCAGTTTCATTCATATTCATTCAGTTTCATTCTGTATCATTCAGTTTCATTCTGTTTCATTCCGTTTCATTCAGTTTCATTTCATAAATTTAGCATCTCGATAAACCGTACATTTTACCTTATTCAAAAAACAACCCGTGCGTTTTACATTACATTACCGCGCTAGTACGTAATGACATACATTACGATATTGAAATTGGTGAAATAAGAGACCTTTTACGAGCAAATGTGTTATAAAAGCCTATTACAGCTATTTCAGTGTACATTTTATACTTTATTCGCCCATAGTTGTGTAAATTCAGTTTGTATGGGAATCGAACCTCAACCTCAACCTTACTAAATAAATAAGATGTCCTACAGAGCTAATGTTAGCCATTAATGTTTAAGTCATCCAATATACATAGGTACTTAAATATTAAATTTAAAATTGTGTCTAATAAAATAATATAATTCAAAACTTGTTTTTTTTGTTAATTGAAAAGGCTATAGTGATGTAGTAAATGAATAAGATGTCCTACAGAGCTAGTTTCCCATTCTGTGTGTAACGGTAGCCGAAAGTTAACGCTGTAATAACCTACTTAATATAATATATAAGTTGTTTATAGAATCTAGTTAGTAAGCATTGATACTTAGCCAATAGGTAAGGGTGAACTGTTTTGTGCATTGTATTGTAACCTACATGTTGCGTGTCGGGTGCCTAACCTATCTAGTAGGATATTGATACTTAGGCAGTAGGTAACGGTAACCTCTACTGTGCGTAAAGATAACCTACTTAATCGGTGTTGGGTACCTAACTATTAGGTCATTGATACCTACCTATACAGTTGATAATGGTGACATTCTATGTAGATAACGTTAACTTTATTTGTGTGTTGTTATTACTAGTAATTATGTTTCAACCTGTAGAAAGTGGATACTGGTGACTAATGGCCAGTTCAAATATATACCGATTGGCATACGTAGCCTACGGTTCGTTGTTCGCCAAAAATCTCATCTGATTGGCTAATTTCAGATTGTCATATTTAATTAGCCAATAAGATGACGAATTTAACAACGACCTACGAACCGTAGTAGGGCAACGGCACGGATACCAGTCAGCATACTATTGGAACAAGGCCAAGGTATCCTTTTTCTATAGCCTATAATTGAAACTTAATTACTAGTAATTACAATACTTAAATATGGTTGAAGTTACCTACATAGGATGTTACCATTACCTACTGTATAGGTATCAATTACCTAATAGCTAGGTACCCGATACCTATTAAGTAGGTAATCTCAACGCACAAAAGAGGTAACCGTTACCTACCGTCTAGGTACCAATGACCTACTAACTAGGTACCCGAAACCTATCTTGTAGGTTATAACAACGCATAAAATAGGTCACAATTACCTATTGGCGAGGTATCGGTGACCTACTAACTAGGTACCTGAAACCTATTAAGTAGGTTACTAAAACGCACTAAATAGGTTACCGTTACCTATTGCCTAGGTATCAATGACCTACTAGCTAGGTAACCGAAACCTATCATGTAGGTTATAACAACGCATAAAATAGGTCACAATTACCTATTGGCGAGGTATCGGTGACCTACTAACTAGGTAGCTGAAACCTATTAAGTAGGTTACTAAAACGCACTAAATAGGTTACCGTTACCTATTGCCTAGGTATCAATGACCTACTAGCTAGGTAACCGAAACCTATCATGTAGGTTATAACAACGCATAAAATAGGTCACAATTACCTATTGGCGAGGTATCGGTGACCTACTAACTAGGTAGCTGAAACCTATTAAGTAGGTTACTAAAACGCACTAAATAGGTTACCGTTACCTATTGCCTAGGTATCAATGACCTACTAGCTAGGTAACCGAAACCTATCATGTAGGTTATAACAACGCATAAAATAGGTCACAATTACCTATTGCCTAGGTATCAATGACCTACTAGCTAGGTACCCGAAACCTATTGAGTAGGTTACTAAAACGTTCTAAATAGGTCACCGTTACCTATTGCCTAGGTATCAATGACCTACTAGCTAGGTAACCGAAACCTATCATGTAGGCTATAATAACGCACAAAATAGGTAACCGATACCTATTGCCTAGGTATCAATGACCTACTAGCTAGGTACCCGAAACCTATCATGTAGGTTATTAAAACGCACTAAATAGGTTACCGTTACCTATTGCCTAGGTATCAATGACCTACTAGCTAGGTAACCGAAACCTATCATGTAGGTTATAACAACGCATAAAATAGGTCACAATTACCTATTGCCTAGGTATCAATGACCTACTAGCTAGGTACCCGAAACCTATTGAGTAGGTTACTAAAACGTTCTAAATAGGTCACCGTTACCTATTGCCTAGGTATCAATGACCTACTAGCTAGGTACCCGAAACCTATCATGTAGGCTATAATAACGCACAAAATAGGTAACCGTTACCTATTGCCTAGGTATCAATGACCTACTAGCTAGGTACCAGAAACCTATCATGTAGGTTATAATAACGCCCAAAATAGGTCACCGTTACCTATTGCTTAGGTATCAATGACCTACTAGCCAGGTACCCGAAACCTATCATGTAGGCTATAATAACGCACAAAATAGGTAACCGTTACCTTTTGCCTAGGTATCAATTACCTACTAGCTAGGTACCCGAAACCTATCATGTAGTTTATAATAACGCACAAAATAGGTAACCGTTACCTATAACCTAGGTTTCAATGAACTACTAGCTAGGTACCCGATACCTTTTAAGTAGGTTACTAAAACGCACTAAGTAGGTCACCATTACCTACTGCCTAGGTTGCAGAGACCTACTAACTAGGTAACATATACCTATTTAGTAGGTTATTACAACGCACACAAAAGGCTACTGTTACCTAATGCTTGGTTAAAACACTGTGCTATAATGATGATGATGATGATGAATATTTAACCTATTAATAGGTTATGGTGCTTTACCTACTAAAATAGGTTACGGTTAGCATTAACCTAGTCTGATACATTTACCTATTTTACTCGGTTTTATTGAGGATTTTGCAGTACCCAACACACTTGGTTGTTTTTACCTAATTCTGTAGGTAGACCGATGATAACCTATTAATAGGTTGAAATTTAACCTATTTTTTTTCTCAGTGTATATTCACCACACAAATATTTGTTCTCGGTGGGGATCGAGCCACGACCTACGGTGTAGAAGGCAGAGCTCTACCAACTGAGCTGAGAGGCCAGTTATTGAAATAGCTCTGTGTTTATCGATAGTAGTTAGGTTATCGATAGTTAGTGCATCACATCACTATAAGTACTGACATGTAACGCTTACTATGCGAATGATGATCAATGGTCCATGGATTTAGACCAATAATATTATGCAAACTCATCGCGCTCATTGTCGTCCATGATGACCGTTTTACTCTGTTATTGATATTGCGTATTATTTTTTATGTCGAGGAATACCGTGACGATATCGATATCGATATGTTTCACTGCATCATATTATGAAATAATTTCTATCGATCTAATCAGCCGACATTTACCTACCCACTGCTGGGTATAGGTTTCCTCTTTTCATAAATACCTATAACCTTTGTATGTGAATATAACTTTTGAAACTATCATGGTTTTTAACATTATTTTTATGAAACAACGGGATATTTACCATGATTAAATTTTTATGAGTTGACTTCCGATATTAAATTTAATCATGGTAAATATCCCGTTGTTTCATAAAAATACTTTATAAGTGAAGTTTAAAAAACTTGAGAACCCGACTTCATGGCCAAACTGCTGAACCAATGTTGATAAAAAATCTATAGAACCAATCTGAAAGTTCAAATCAGTTGATTGATGACGAAGTTATGTGAGAACAAACATTATAAAAAATACAATCGAATAGAAAACCTCCTCCTTTTATAATTGAAGCTGGTTAAAAAGAACCTACAACTAACATTACAAAGTTTCAAACAGAATGAACATCTTTGACTTTTTATGTGAATAGTATTTAAACAAGTATAATAATAATAGATCTAAAAATATTATACTACAGAACCACGCCAATAAACCTTTACTGTTAGTTGTAAAATTTTCCTTCAATATTATATTTGTTAATAAGTGCGGTGTTATTTTTGCAAGCAGCGGAACAAAGTCGCCAAAACGGGAGAGCCAAATGCAATTTCTCCAAAAAGTTTCAGAAATGCAGTGAGTAACAAGAGTATTGGCCGGTAGACGACCGCGCCGGACAAACAGACGGTATTTGCGTACGTTTTTTGTTGGCGCTTGGCCAGATGACCGTGGATTGCAGTGGTAAGTCTGAGTGTTCTCATTTACAGGGTGCTCCAATACTCAGCGCTCGTAATACATCTTCAGAAGAAGAAGATACCTGATAGATAAGAGCGGTAAGAGACTTACCACTCTTCCAAAGAGACAAGCAACTGAGTGCGCAGTCGTGGTCGTCATGAATATCTTATGACTTATTTTTACCAGGGGTTTTGGCACACTCCACCACTTCTCTCTGCTTGCAGTAATTCGGGAGCAGTCTTGTAGGTTTCCGGAATTGCGTAACGCCAAAATAAACTTCAGTTGGATACCTATAGACGATACCAACAAAATTCTGCCTGGGTCGACCAGTAACAATCAGCATGGATTTCAAGTTAGACAATAAGGCTGCAGTCGAGCGCATAGGTGATCTTCCACGCGGTCTAGTACCAGCCTAAATTTGCAAGAAACTTGAAGGCTATCCATGTTAAGTTTACCGTGGTTTTCACTCAAGTGTTCGGTTGCATCAATAATGGATGTATTTTATTTCTATCTACAACAAACTTGGTCGACTCTGTGAAGTATTCCTTCATACTAAATCTTCTTAAAAAATACATAACTTACCCCTGTTTATGTTACTGTAAACGAACGGACAATTAATTATTAGGTAGGTAACTATAAGTATGCATTCGACATTTTTTTTTTTTACTTTGTTTATCTCGGGGTTTTCTGGCTTTCTCTGAATGCCCAAGCAGTTACGTTTCTGTATCACCCTGTATGGCATACTACATTGGTCTGCAAAGTGCATTAACTCGTCCGAAAATTGTATTTTTAAACAGGCAGTAAATAAATAGCCGGAATTTGGCTGCTGGTTCAGAATTATTTGCCCATATTTTTTCCACAGTTGATGTTTTTATTGAGCACATTTGTTGTTAAACCTCTATTTTAGTATATACTTTCATAATATGACAATGAATTATTTCTATAGATTCTATTTGGTTCTACCACACGCCACGATCTAAGGTGAGAGTCAAGTTTGTCCTGCCATCTCATTCTGGCCGCCTTAAATTTTGTGGGATTCACTTTGTGGTCTTCTTAGCCCACAAGGTGTCAGGCATGCGGCAGACGTGTCCAGCTCAGTTCCATTTAAGGCTGGCGAAAAAAAATGGGTGCCTTCCCTCCAAAGAAGATATTGTTGTAGCCCGGGTATTAGTATGAGGAGGGTAGGACATCAAGTATATGAAATGGGATCCATGACGTCGTCCGTTTTATTTCTATTGTAGGTATAAAAATAAAATAAATAAATAATAGGTTTATCAGCACTGTATGAATTAAATAGAAATAAATTGTGCATTAGAGCACTAGTGGTCTAGTGGTTGAACCCCGTCTTCCAATCATAAGGTTGAAATCCGGTGGTGCACCTATAGATTTTTATCTTCGAAAAAATTATTTGCGCAATGCTAGTGCTCTCAAACGGTGAAAACATCGTAATGAAACTCGCGGTGGAATATATGGTCAATAAGTGACTATGGTATGGTAAATATTGACCATATATTTTCGGTGGATTAGGTCAACAAGCTGTCAGGATGATATAGGTGCTAGTTAAGCCTACTCCATCTAAAAGTCCTGTCTATTACTAGTCACTATGTATTATATGCATGCCGCAAGCTATAGGTACTTCATTTCTGATATAAGTGTTGAGTAAAGAGCCTGTATCATAATAACATTCACACAATATTTAATAAAAACTATTTTTTAGTTGATACCAGCATAGAAAAATATTAGGTATAAAATTCTTATTACTTAAATAAGGATACAGTGTCATGTTTTTGTCCATCTGTTTTCCTCACATTGATTATACCGCAAAAAATGAACACAGTGAATGGTGTTTGCAGGAAAACCGTTCAATGTACGTATGTATGTATAAATATATATTGTTTTTTTTTATACAACGAAGTAGACAAACAAGCATACGGACCTGATGTGAAGCGGTTACCGGAGCCTATGTATGCCTGCAATACCTCCTCAATAGTCCTTATTTGAAAAAGCTAAACGTTATTCTTCTGTTGACCTAAAGATTAAAAAATACCGGCCTAGAATAGTCGTACTGCCCATTGCTTATTCTCTTGGGTACTTAGGTACATCATCTTATTGTTTCGATTAGCCTATTCTTTTGAGTATTTGCATAATCTTCATAAATCGAGATAATAGAGAAGCAAATACAAACCCAAATCGTCTCGCAGTTTGCTGGTTGACAGCGTGGGCTGCGCGTGGCATGGGGCAAGGCTCGCTCGTCATGCCTGTTTGCCGCCACCACCGCTTATAGTTATAACTAATAGAAGCAATATCTGGCAAACAATTCGGTACTTGCAAATTGAATACGCTAGAGAGCACTGGTGGTCTAGTGGTAGTGGCCCCGCCTTCTGATCCGAAGGTCGTGGGTTCAAATCCACTCGTGTACCAATGAGTTTTTCTATCGAAAAATTTATGTGCACTATGCCAGTACTCTCAAAACGGTGAAGGAAAATATCGTGAGGTAACCGGGGTGTTGTAGAACCTAAAAAAGTTCGAGCAACACGTGTCAAGGGTCACGCAAAAAGGGCCCACCAGCGGCCTCCTTGCGGAAAAACCTGCCCGCACAACAAGTGCGCATGATAAACTTGCCGATTGAATACGCTAAAAAACAACCTATACTTCATTTTATTTATTTATTATACTATAAAGTCTATAAAGGCGATTTTCAGCCCACCGCACCGTGCACCGGCTAGATTGCCGGCGGATTGTAAGTATATTTTGTGGTATATTTTTCTCGCTACCAAAACGTTGCAAGTGCCATTCAATTCCAGGCGCTTACGCGTTTCACTTCGCCGCCGCTGCTCTTATGTAGCTGTGGAGACTTATGCACGGTTCAAGCGGCAACACTGAGTTTTCGGACCGCGAATCTAGTGCGTAGTACATAGATATCGTTGCTTACCTTAATAAACTTCCTCGTAACCGGTATTCACAGCCACTAACTTGTTTTCCCACCATTTTTTCACCACTGATTATAATGCATACTGGCATTGAGGATAGTCGAGTGTTTATTTGTTAAGACGTATGAAAGTTCAGGCTCGCTTATTATTTATTGTTGTACAGGCTATGTTACACTGCGCGCATGTGTTATATTGCGTATTAAAATGAATTATATTTACTTTTGTAATATATGTTGGCTTTTCGGTATTGCCACATCAGTCCTGTGTCTTCTCATTCAGTTGTTCTTATACGTCGTACTTGCTTCGAGCAGAAAGTTGGACCAGAAGATTTTAACACAGCTAACAGTTGCAAGACTGGGAAATGTTATAATTGAATTTTTTGTGGTGAACAAGCTAGCAAATGACCCCAATATCAAAGACGCGGTGTTTGCTCTATATTACCAGACTGACGCCGCACTTGTTATTTGGATGTTCGTCTTCACAAAGAATTTGTACGACAAAGTGGTTCTAGTGTTTTCGTTGAAGAAACTCAATTTTGTGTTGGTGTCTGTGTCTATTTGGCTGTTGACGCTGCCCATTGGCCTTCTTTGCCCTTTATTTTTAAGCATTTATGATGGAAAAGGTTTTGAAACATTCTATTTAGTAAGCGGTATTGTAAAATTAATTATTCTATCGTTTAATTTACTATTTTTTTGTAGAATATTCTGGATGGCTATCGCTAGGAGACCAGAAAGAGATTTGAAGGGTTTGATTAAGACTTGCGCTGTTTCCTTTATTTTAATATATATCACCAGTTTACAAGTTCTGCTCACTGACTTTATATCATTTTTTGCAAACAATAAGTACGTTATTTATACTTTTTGTGCGGTTAATTCTTATCAAGTGCTAGCTATTACTGTAATATTTGTGATATTATCCAAACCCAGTACTGAATCTATGTGTAAAACTATTGTTTTGAAACTAAAGGGTTTAATGGTATAGCCTGTGTATCTGGCCTCTCAGCTCATTTGGTAGTAGGCTTGCCTTCTGCGCTGTAGGTCGTGGGTTCGATCCCCCCGTGAAACAAATATTTGTGTGATGTTTTTTGTTCTCTGTCTGCGTGTTAAATTGTATTCTAGATATGTATTTACAAACATTATTATAAAATTATCTAGTTTCTTATAAAATGAAATTTTTATTTTTTCTTTTTAATTAGGTATGTCATGTTGTATAATAATAGTTTTTGTAAATAATATATACTCTGTTGTTTTACAAACATTATATTGTTGTGTAGATTGTGCACTATATTTATTATTATTATCCATAATGGTACAAACGATTTATTTTTTATAGTTTTTATGATTATTATGTACTGTTAATCCACAGTTTTCTTTGAATTATAGAAAAAGTTTGCCTTAAATAAAGAACTAAAAGCCAACTACAGTTAGTTACACAGTGTACAATTTTATCTTATCGCCCATATGTCGTGGGTTTGATCCCCATCGAGAACAAATGTTTGTGTGGTGAATATAGATGTTTGTTCTCTGGCTGGGTGTTATATTGTATTCTATGTATGTATTTACAAAAAAAAAGTATTTAAGTATTATATCAGAGGGTTCCCATAGTACAAGCTCTGCTTAGTTTGGGGCTAGATAGTGTTGTGTGGATTGTCCGCATTATTTATTTATTTATTATTTATATAAAGTTAAAAACACATGATTCAGATCAGATCTTGGGGAGTGATCTGAATCAAGTGGACAGAGAGAGCTTCTAATCTTTCCTTCTCGAAACGTATGGCCTATGTCCGGCAGTGGACTTCCCAAGCTGATGATAATAATGATTATGATTGTCAAATATTATTTAAAAATATAAAACTGACAATACAAATCACATTTACATATACACAATACCTACAATAAACCTGTAACTAATAATAAATCATTATGTACGAGTAATAGGTATATATTATGTGTTCATTAAGCCTACCTAAATAAGAAATAGACTGAAGAAATAAGAAATAGACTGAAGATACACTCCCAGAAGGAGCACCAAAAGCAATGGGAACGCAGATCAGACTGCAAACACACAAAAACGATGCTTCCAGTGATGGACAAGCACATCACAACTAACCTACTTAGGATGAAAAGGGAAGATCTAAAATTGATGGTAGGAATCATCACGGGCCATTGTGACCTAAACTACCACTTACTGAAGACTGGAGCAACAGATAGCGACTTATGTCGCGGCTGCCTGCAGGAAAAAGAAACTGTGGAGCATGTAGTACTGCACTGCCCCGCAACGGAAGAAGCGAGGTGCAAGACAGGGCTCAGGGAACTGATTGAGTCTTGCCCTTCCACATCCACATCTGAGTCACCATTGGGTCATCTAGAACATTGCTGCCACCAACCCAAAGTCCTTCTCCGCTATTTTAAGGAGTTGGGCTGGCTGGGGTAAGGGTTAGCAGGGGGACAATGCACAATACACCCCATCGCGGGACGTCAGTGCAGATCTTATTCCCCCAACACAATTAGAATTAGAATTAGAAGCCTACCTCAAGCTCTGTCTGGCTCTGTCTCTGGCTCTGGTTTTGAGTCTGTGTGAGTGTTGACTAAATATGTATATCCTACTTCGAAACGTCACACACACAGTATAACACGGGTGAGCAGTGACAGTGAGCACCCACACATTCAAAAACCAGAGCCAGAGACAAAGCCAGACAGAGCTTGTGGTAGGCTCACAGATATTGCAACACAAACTGCCGTTGGGTTTTCCTTGTTTTGATATTTCTAGTACAGAGAATTAATGTAATAATAACATTGCAATACGACCCATATCCATATGTAAGACACATTATCATTTATTTATACAAAGAAACATACAATTAAAGAAATATTTACAAAATATACAAAAACAGTTGAGCTATCTGCAGACCGTTACAAACGATCTAGAGATAGCTCAACTGACCCGTCTATAAAAAGCGTCACCGTCAGGGGCAACTGGTTTTTGCTTATTCCTACGCTATAGAGTGCCTGAGACAGGATTTTAGATGGACTAAAGGCTTGCCTACCTACATCTTATTATTTAAAAAATAATAATTTTGTAAAAAAGGAAATAAAAATAATGCAATTTGTTATAGTAACAAACTTAGTTAGTTAGAGTTTTAATAACTATTAAAATTTATTAGAAAGTTCTAGTTTATTATTTTTAAATTTCTAATGTATTTTGCAATACAGGTTGTGGGTTTGATTCACTCTCAGGACCCAAAATTTAAGAAAATTCCAGCTGGTAAAATAAAATTTTGCAACTAACTTTTTTTATCGTTTAATTTTTTTTGTCAAAAAAATTAAACGATGACGTCATAGCATAGGTGTTGCTGTGAATTCAGGCGATACAAAAGTAAACTCTGTAAAAGAAACAAAATGAACACATTATGTTAGAAAAGGTTCAACTTATTTTAATTGTATTCTTATCTTCTGCTTATCCTAAGATAGTGAACCGGCTATGATATATTCCACCGCTGAAGACATGGACGAACAATCTGGAGGTAAAGTGGATCAAAGTTTAAGGTTTTAAGCCCAAACTTTTCAATCAAGCCCGTATGTTTGAAGAAGACAGTAGTTTTGAAGAGCTGCCCGGCTTGATAAGAAAGTGTAGATTGGACTTTTTTTATTTATATTGGTCTCTGACAACCCTCACAGCTAAGTTGCTCTGCCTTCTGCGCAGAAGGGCGTGGGTTCGATGCCCACCGATGACAAATATTTGTGTGCTTGAGAAACCATGTCGTAGAACCTAGAAAGTTCGAAAACATGTGTCAAATGCACGAAAAGAACCTCTCTGAAGCGCATTTAAAATCCTTTCATTACACTGGTTCTGAACCAGTGACGCGATAAAAATATATTAGAAATAGTATTTTCTTTCATCAGAGTTGCCGGCTTTAAAATTGAAAAAAGAGACAAAAGGGTAAAAAATTAAATTGTTTCTTCCTCAAACCCATAAATTGTGGAATGAGCTACCACCAGAGGTGTTCCCTTTTAATTACAACATGAATAGCTTCAAGAAAAACGTTATAAAAATCCTCCTGGGTAGGCAAAGCAACGACAGCACCCTTGGTGTTGGTCTCTATGGGCGACAGTGACCGCTTACTATCAGGTGGGTCGTAAGCTCGTTTGTCTAACTTTAACATAAAAAAAAAATAAGTTGAAGTGTACTCCACACTAACATACCCTTCAAGAAACTAGCATGAACTCCGGCCTTAGGTTGAAAAACTTTGCTGCGAGGAGGCCCAAGTGTAGATAAGTGAATTGGTTATCTACTGCGGCTAAAGCTGGTGTTTTAATAAAGCAGCCATTATTATAGTGATAAAGTTATGTCTTCTTCTTCTTCTTCCTGCCCTTATCCCAGTAGGTGGGGACGTCTTTTTCTCGTCGTAGGTCGTGGCTTCGATCCCCACCGAGAACAAATATTTGTGGGGTGAGCACAGATGTTTGTTCTCTGTCTGGGTGTTATATTGTATTCTAAGTTTGCATTTACAAAAAAATATATATATGTATTATATCAGCTATCTGGTTTCCATAGTACAAGCTCTGCTTAGTTTGGGGCTAGATAGTGTTCTGTCTATAATATTTATTTATTTCTTCCATTCTCCCCTATCATTCGTCATCTCAGTACTAACTCCTTTCGTAGATATCATCTCTCACACAATCCATCCAAAAGATGGAGGCTTAGGCCTACCTCATCAGGAATAACACATAATAGGCTATAATCTATAGATATATTGTAACAGAGAACGGAAGTAAGTAACTTGAACGGGGCGGGGCGTAACGAGAACGGGGCGAGTGAAGCCGCGGGCGGCCGCTAGTTTCTGATAAAAGCGTGCGTCATGTGCATGTGAGTATTTACCCCTTGTGCACATCTAAGCGTTCTCTTCTTCTTCTTCCTGCCTTTATCCCACTTTATGTGTGGTCGGCACAACATGTCTTCTTCCTCCATTCCCCTCTGTCAGCCGTCATCTCTGCATTCACTCCTCTCTTATCCATGTCATTTTTCACACAGTTCATCCATGTTTTCCTTGGTCTACCTCTTCTCACATATCCATCCACATCCATACTCATTACTCTCCTAGTCACATAAATATAAATATAAAAATATAAAAATGTTTATTTCAGAGAAAACACAAACTACATCTACACAAGGTAATATCAAAAACAGTAATAGTAACAACTAGGAATATAAAAATATGTAGACATAATCATATAATTTTCTCAGACAAATTTAAAATAACCTACAGAATATCTCTTAGTTCCCTCACTAGGCTAAGCCTGTATCGAGGAGACTATTGTTTCGACATATTTTAAAATTGATTGCTCAGGTCTTTACAATACATATTTTAAACGATTTAACATAAATGGTTAAAGATAGCTTCTTAGTGTAAAATTGTGTAAAATTTATAACAAACTAAATACAATATGTAGTAAAAGAAATAAAGATATAAAATATTAAAATACAGAAGTAGGTATTTCTTAAAATCTTAGAACTTAAATTCTTAAAACTGATAAAACATGACTTTCATCCCTCCTCATGACATGCCCGTACCACGCCAACCTATTGCTCTTCAGTTTTTCTGTGACTGGCGCTACTTTCAAACTTCCCCTGATATACTCATTCCGTATCCTAAAGCGTTCTGCGGTAAGATATATGACAGCGTTTCACTGATCGCCACCACAGAACGCTTAGGTGTGCGTAAGGCTTTATTTTATCTAGCTACTTAGTAGGAACAAAAGACGGTAATGTTTTCAATAACATTTATTACGCATACCTATAGAGTCTGCGCAAGATAAGTCTGCGCGTGACATATGGCGGAAAACATACTTAAAATGGTATAAAATATATCTTCCAATTACAAACATGAGTTGGAAATTCGAACTTGTATTGCAAGTTCATATTCATTGTGATTAGGAGATTATTCAAAGTCAGTTTTATTTCATCTTTTGCCACCTGTCACGCGCATAGTTATCTTGCGCGGACTCTAGTGCTGCCACTTGATTGTGTTACGTCCTAATGACACATAGCTTCTAACTAACATAGTAGACGTACACAACTTGAGTGAGATACATATAAAATTAAAGCTTTTCCTTAAATGTTCAGAATCTTCCTTGTTTTAACCGACTTCAAATAAAAAAGAGGTTCTCAATCTGTTTTTTTTTGTTTGTTATCGCATATCTTCGTCATTTATAAGTCGATTTAAAAAAATCCAGAAACTTCCAAATTGATCCCGTAGATCAAAATCGGTTCAACAGTTTGGCCATGAGGTTTTTTAAACTTATTTATTAAATCAGTAAATGTCTACCTTACATAATCTTTGGATAACTAAATTTATTGATAGTTTTGCTGCCTTGTTTTAAACTTTGTTACTTAACAATGTATTAACTACTAAGCAATCATATTTTTCAATCTTAAAACTACAGTCTTTTGAATAGATTTATGTTGGGGATCTCTCGAGAGAACCGCAAATATAGCAGTTATTGCAATAACTTGGTATGAGTTGATTACCTTAAATGTATATCCTAAATCACCAGACTTTATCAGAAGTAAAAAGTAGGCAGTTACATCAACAAACACCAATTCGACCAACGCTTGCAAACTAGTAATAAACAAAAGCATAAGAGACACAACACAAGTTCTCAACAAACTTTTCAAATCCCTATCAGTTTTAATAGTAATAATAACCCAAAAAATTCTACAGAAAAATAGAAAGTTTATCAACAAAACCGTACATTTCAACACAACGTATGTCAAGTAAAAAATGTTACAATATTCATATTTAACAGCTAAGAATACAGGACATACAACTCCGATTGGGATCGTCACCAACCAAATGCAAACTGATAAGAAAACAAAATTAGTTTCCTTCAACGTGAACACTTGTATCAGTTTATCGTATAGATTCTTCGTGAAGACAAACATCCAGATTGTAATAGCGGAGTCAGTCAAGAGATGAAAGCCGAGGGTAACGTGAGCGCATAGCACTGCCAGATCACCGATCTGCAAGGTCATCATGACGTAGTTATCGACAGCATTCCCTATCCTGGCGATAGTCAGATGCGTCAGGATCATTTGGTCCAGTTTTCTACTCGAAGGTAGCACCGTGTACAGAAATATTTGAATTGAGAAGCACATTAACGAAGAGACGATCCCGCCTAGCCATAGAACTTGGATGGTTGTCGTGAGCGGTACCACTTCCATCGTTGACGAGGCACAGGTAAGGAAAAAGTTTGCAATCACTGAGGTCGATGCTCTTGTTTTTATT
The DNA here is from genome assembly GCA_939531255.2 of Thera britannica. Classification (NCBI taxonomy): domain Eukaryota; kingdom Metazoa; phylum Arthropoda; class Insecta; order Lepidoptera; family Geometridae; genus Thera; species Thera britannica. The sequence goes on from OW618050.2 coordinate 9,798,199, forward strand.
TATCCTTATTTCACTATTTCTGCTCCGGTTTCTAATAGACACGGGCACACCACGTTAGGGCTCTCCACGAATGAGTCAGTTTCCTCAATAATTCTGTACTTATGCCAAGTAGGTTAATATATAAACTTACCTAGTAGAATTCGTATTGCTAGTATTTTGTGAGTTTGGCTTCTAACCGGCTCTCGACCGTATGTAGATATCTTCATTTTCCTCATATTCTTTTCTCTAAGTATGTATACAACAGTAGGCCTATCACAAGCTCTGTGGCTCTGTCTCTGGCTCTGGCTCTGTCTCTGTGTCTGGCTCTATCTCTGGCTTTGTCTCTGGCTCTGTCTCTGGCTTTGTCTCTGGCTCTGTCCCTGGCTCTGGATTTGAGTCTCTGTAAGTGCTCACCAGTGTATTGTACCGTGTGTGACGTTTTGACGTAGGATTTATTCAGTCAACATTCACACAGACTCAAAACCAGAGCCAGAGACAGATCCAGAGACAGATCCAGACAGAGCTTGTGGTAGGCTGACTGCATATACAGATGATTATTTTAATAAACATCAGTACCCAAACTGGTTTTATTTCAATTGAGCTACCGATGACGCAAGTGGTTATTTCTGAACCAGTACAACTTTGCAGTGTATTTTATAGTAGATCATAAAAGTACCTGTTGCCATAATATGTTGTGGTCAATCCATTCCATTATAATATGAGTTATTTACTTTGAATTGATGTGGTAACTATGCACTTGGAATTAGCTCTAATCTATCTGTTTTCCTATTTTAAGTATGTTATTCTTTCCGTCTGTGTTTTGGTATGTTTTCTTTAAACCTCACGTTCCACTTCATCATATAAGAGTAAAAGATCAGAAACTGTTTCTTTTATTTACTTCTACTCTACAACGGATCTACTCCCAACTCCTTCTAAGTCAGTAACTATTTTATATGAGAAACTAACTCGCTATTTCGTCTGGATTATTTGCACGAAACACTGTACCATTTTATAAGTTATTCGCAACCACTCTATAAAATTAATAATCTCACAATTTTACAGCACAAATTATTGATAGTCTTTCAGTAATAAGTGCACCTTCGACCCTCTTTTGTCAAATATTCAAGTCTAACAGCCAGTCAGTAAAACATTGGGTCTTATCAAATATTAACATTAATCATATTCATATTCATTTATTCATTGCTTCATATTATGTTTTATAGGTCTTAAGATTAAATTAGGTAAACCTAGGTAACAAACTTCTTATTTATAAAATCTAACTAAACAATAAATCTTATAATATCTATGTATGACTATTAAACTTGGACGGCTTGGTAATATTTAGAGGTAGGTAAGGTGTAGTTTTTAAATCTCGTCTTCCATAAATTCCTTAATGCTGTAGTATGATTTATTAATGAGCAGTTTTTTAAATTTTCTTTTAAATGTGATATTTTCAGCTTCGTTTTTAATTTCATCATCATCAATAACCTGTTGCAGTCCACTGCTGGACGTAGGTATCTCCCATATGGAGTCTGATCTTTGGCTCCCAACCAGTTGCTACCCTGCGCAAGTCGTTGCTCCATCTCGTCTGAGTTCGTCAGTCTACGTTTGCTTAAACGTGGTCTCTACTCCAGAATGTTTTATTGATTTTATATAGTGTTAACTACACTTAAGGAAAACAAAGATTTTTTTAATGTCCCAAAAATAAAGAGCCGAGCGGGATTTAAATCCGCAACCTTCCCCTGGTACGGGGCTGCGCTGACCACTGGACCATCGAATCCTAATCACACTCGACGAATAACACTTCGGTACTGGGGAAGGGACTGTTCGGCACTAACGTGACCGTGGTTCCATCTACAGGTTTGGAGTTACAGTAAGTAAGTCGCGGTGGAAGGTCGCGGGTTCAAATCCCGGTCGGCTCCTAACTTGGGACATAAAAATCTACTCCTTATCCCAATTTTCGGTTTTTCGGCAAACATGACCAGCCCACTGCCATTTCAGTTTGCTTGACTTTTTATCTATTATTGTGGATTATGATTAGCATTCTTTAAACACATCGAGTAGACCACTAAAACTGATACCAATAGTTAAACTAGTTTTGTCTGGAGCTATAAAATTGGCATTACCTAATACAGTTTACTATTTGTATTATATTTATATACAAGGGAATTCCATTAACGTTCTCAAAAAACCACTGTGATCAACAGACATAAATTTAGTACCGTCTAACACTTTTTGCTACATTTTTTTCTCATACATATTCAAGAATTTTTGCAATAATAATTATGGATTTGTATATCGATGTTTTTCTTGTTTGTAGTTCTTTAGTGGTGTTTGTAAGCTTCTTTTTCAAATACTACTTTTTTTTTTTTTTTTTTTTTTTTTCGAATGGACAAAATGCTGGTGATCGTCTGACGATTTTTACAGCGCTACCGGACAATGAAAATACTACTTAACAATTTTTTTTTATATTTATACTATGCCTGAGAGGTCCTTTAGATCCTACTCTTTTTTTACTTGCTCTCTTTTTTTATTATTATTCTCTATTACTTATTTGTTCAAAAGTATTAGTAGTAGTAGACCTCTTTGTGTGTGGTTTGTCCGGGGAAGTACTGTACATGTCTATTTCTGTCGTGAAGCATCATTGCTGTGTTTCTGTTTGAAGAGTGTGGCTGCCGGTGAAATTACTGGCACGTGAGGCTGAACATCTGTTTGCCTCAAATTGATAGATACAGGGTAGTGCATTGTAGGGCATGTTCCTGACGTGCGTGACCTACGAGTCAATAAATAAAAAATAATAATAAACGTATTTTCTTTCCTTCTTTTCTTTTCAATGGTTTGTTCAAAGGCTGTCTTGCCCAGAGTGCCCTAACACCTGCACGCTGAAAGATTTGATTGACGCCACGGAAAGCGCTATTTATGTGGCCCTTTTCTGGGCAAAACACATACAGGGACAAAATATCACGGGAAACATCGACACGACAAAGAAAAAGAATGGTTTGTTAAAGGCGATGGTCCATCGGCTAGTTGTATAAAAAACATATCTCTGTACATTTGAGTGCTTAGTTAATCTAACTTAAGTAATAACATTATTAGAACTTAACAATATTAGAACTCAAATTATTCACTTACACACATAGACAGTAAAACAATGTAAAATTATTTAAAGTACTCAATAGGTGCGCTATTTATCAAATGTAATGTAATTCAAGGCCTAAGCAGGACAACTACACACTAATTGTTGGTTGTGCAACAGAACACAAGGCAATGTATGAATGAATTAGCATCACAAATAATCTGGTTTTGAACATGTTTTGAATTAGAGATATTGTATAAGCGGCAACCGCAGGCGATCATCGCATCATGATTTTGTAGATTAAAATATTTGTTTACATAATATGTAAACAAATAAATATCATCATCATCATCCTGCCCTTATCCCACGCTAAGGGGGGCCGGCACAACAGGTTTTCTCGTCACCTCTCTCTCTCATCTCTCGAGCCTCCACCTCCACCCACCTTCTCCTCTTTTGAGAGATGTATTAGTAGAAGTATTTGGGGAAGACCTTCAGGGGGATGAAATAGGTTAAAAAAAAAAGTTCATAAATAATTTAGCCTCCTAAATCCAAAAAGCGGACATCTCATCATCATCATCCTTCTTCATACTAATCCTCGACTTATAATGTATGGTTCCTCGAGATACATATAATGTCACGAGGAACCACAAAAACTTTTCGAATCCGAGTTGAAAATCTTTAATTTTTCTTGATTTTTGTTTTAGAAGGGGTTATTATAATTAACCCTATTTATGACCTGTGCAATTGTAATAATGTTTAGACATAATGTCTGTGAGCTATGAGAATATTATTTCAAATTCATAGTTATGAATTGATTCATTGTTATAGGACTTGTTTGTAAGTATGTGTTGGCTGGTCGTTTAAATCGACAGTGATTTGTGTTTATTTATGCTTGGGAAAAGGATCTTTGGCCTAAGTGGTCGATATCTTTACTAAAATTACATTTAGTTACTTCTTTTTCTTTCGTGTCGCTGTAACAGTTATAAAAGTCACTTTGACCAGTAACGGCATTGGCCGAGCCAGTCATCAGTACCCGAAGTCGGAGTTTTGCTACCACATTTCGTTACCAAATGTTGTTTTCGTTTCGCCTATTTGTCTCTGTCTATTGTATGGAGAAAAGATGAGACAGCAACTTTAACTACGTAACGTATTTTTGCCGTCTCATATTTTCGCCATACAATAGAGAGAGACAAATAGGCAAAACGAAAACAACATTTGGTAACGAAATGTGGTAGCAAAACTCCGACTTCGGGTACTGATCACCCATCGTGCATTAGGCGGGGCATGACGAACACGTAGGCACGTGTGGCATGGACTGCATCTGGCACGACACTGGCACTGCGTGTCGCTTTTAGCTATCATCCCCCATCTGCTCAGGTTACTCCTGGAACGGCCGATTTGGGTTCGCATTCTATTGAGGCTCTTCCAAACTGGCCCGAGTAATTCGTGACCGGGAGGTAGTTTTTCCGCAGCAGTAATGTAATCTGGATGGGAGCGTACTTACGCGTTACTTGATTTATAGTTCAGCCGTTTAGAGAATGCGTTCCTGACACGTCGCGATTGAACTGACGACGTAACTTTGTAATGGCGTTGCAGTTACGATAAAAATATTTTTGCTGATTGTTTACCGTTTTAACAATTGATGAGCATTAAAACAACATTATTATATCAATAATCAATGAATTTTATAATTTTGTGCCAAAATGAGGGTCAAATAACTTGTTATACAATATTTTAAATCTATACTGCGCAAGGTTATACAAGGTTATGTCAGCGCTTTATATTTGTAGTGCTGTGCTAACTATGTGACTAACTGATCAAACTGTCAAACGCATTCTCTGAACGGCCGAACTATAGTAGTATAGGCATGTAAAATGTAACTACTGGTCGCCCCCATGGATTTCCAGGATGACAATTTGTCTCCAGTATTTTTTCAAGTCATGCCCAATCATAACGCCCATGGCTGATATCGGGTGGTAAAAAAAAAGCAAATACTATTAAGACGCATACAACTCATATTTCTATGCACCTACTTTTCTAGTATAGTAATGAGTAGAAAAATAACTAAATTAATTTAATTAAAAATAATTTGTTTATTGTAAATTTTATTGACCTATATAACTTACAAAAAGCTCGCTTATGCCAAAAGCACGCAGAAAGGCCCGAGCCACACAATGCGTCAACGCGCTTTAACATTATTCAAGGCGATCATTTCCATAATAAATGCTAATAAAGTCTGCGTACATGCGCATTAGCTGGCAGTAAATCATACGTGGTACTATTGGTTTTTAGCATCGGCCCGTATCAATTACAGCGGACTATGGCGAGTGGTTACAATATTAAAGGATACAATTGTAGCTCTCCTTTAGATTTCTCTTGCAATGTTCCTATCAAAAAAATATTTGATTGGTACTTTATTGCATGGCCTGGTTCGGTATTTCCCGAAATACTGTTTTTTGATCCGATTTGTCAACAAATTCTTCAAAATCATGGTTTGTTTAATTTTTACTATAACTCCGAATAATTGAAAAAATATCCATCAGGAGCCATACAAAATACATGACATTGTAATTTTCTTCAACTTTAAGAATAATTTTGCAGCATCTCAGGTATCTCTAACTTTTCAACTATTCATTAGATGCAATAATCTAAATTCTATAAAAAATTGTCTTAACACTGACTTAAATTATATCAAAGTAGAGCAGCTTTCTCTCATTTCTCTAGAACGGGCGTACATAATCTGTGGAAGACGCTCGCCCACGCCAGCGATTGTCCTGCAAACGTAGGACTTCGCAGCTCGTGCCCTCATGCATATTCAAGCGTTTTGTTCGCTAATGTAGAATGGGCTTTATGTTTACTGGTGTCATGCATTTTTAAACCATTTAGTACAACAGAACAGTAGGCTGAAGTGGCAATGCAGGTTAATAAAGCTCGTAGAAGTGACAAACGCCAAAACTGGCTCGTAGAAGTGACCCGAAGTTTTGGGACATTTTTGAAGATATAAAATCACTGGACGTCTTTAAGTAAAAAGAAAGGAAATAAATTTATTTTAGTAATACAATAAACACAGCACGAACAGAGTTATATCAATAAAATAATACATTTAGTAGGTAAAGGAAACAGAATAAAGATCGGAATGAGTACAAACATTGAACATGGCTTAGCAAAAAAAATATTTTATTATTTTCTAAGCTTTTGATCCAAAAAAGTTCCTATCAAAAAGTTTGTGAGCGATCGAGTAAGCCAAACTTTTTGGTGGGATAATACAAATCCAAAACTTTTATAAACTTGAATGTAAACAAGCTTATGACAAGTGCATTTGTAAACAGCAAAGTAACGAGCATTGAAAGCAATAGGATGTAGGCAAGTCAGATTGAGGTGCTGAGGTCAAGCGGACAAACTTACAAACTTGGTACGACGCGAAATGTCACCTCACCAACCTTTGAATGGCGTGTGGATTATTCGAGATGCACCCATCTTGATACATGATTATAATTATAATATTTGTAATTTGGTAATATTTGGTTTACCAATCATCAACCTGAAGAAATCTACCTCCCTTATTTGGGGAGATTTGACGTAATCACAGCTCGGCACCCCTGCCAAATTACATTAAATAAAAGATTTTATTCCTATAAAATGCATGTAAAGTTTTTGAAGTGAATATATCTTTATGCAGGCTTAAAAACTTTTCGAGTTGGGAAAAGACTAATGAACTCGTGACACAGCACGTCACCTGTCACGTAACCGACCCCACTTCGGCCAAGATCGAGAAACTTTGCCAAATGGGGAGGAAACCTAGGAGGTGGGGGTGATATATGCTCAAGTTTTCACTTTTGCCAGCTTTCAATATAAATTTTTCAATAAGTATTAGCTATTGCATGAATTTCGTACTGAATTTCATACAGAATAATTCTTTAAATATTTTATTACCCATTATTGTGATAAATCTACCAGTTTCACATTATTTGTGTCCTCAGTAGGTTCTCGCATCTTCGCAAAGGTCACTGCCTGACCGATAACGATTCCGAACCCGGCCATTGCACCACCGGATGTGGGAACAAGCTAATGACGATTATAGTTATAGATATCTAGATATTATATTATATATAGGATACCTAACTTATCAAAAACTTGTTACCTAAACTATTGACTCTTATTACCTCCTGACATTTACGAAAACCACTAAAGAATCCTAATAGTAATAACAAACATAATAGCTCAAATGATCTAAAACCGATTCGATTATAAAAGTAGAATCACGAGTACTAACCTAACCTTTAGGAATTCTCACAATTATATCTTCTAAACAAGACTGAACAGAATTGTAGAATCACAGGTAGAATGCTTGGTCACAGTGTAAAAAAATATTTTCTAGAATAAATCTTATAATAAATCTTTTCCATCTTTTCAGGATTTATGGTTTTTGGTCTGAGTGATAAAACAAAATACGTACACAAGTTGGTCTATATTTATAAAAAAAAAAACAGCAACAAAAAAAAATTGGTCAAAAGTATTTACCACCCTGGCTGGCCGGGCGGACTGACGACTGACCCCGACTTTTAGCGAAGTTTGTCGATCTTTGCCGAAGAGGTGTCGAGTTTAAGATTAAAAAAAAAACACACATGACATTCTTCCCATTCCCATACCACGCTAACCTATTGCTCCTCATGTTTTCAAACTGCCCCTGATAATATACTCATAATAAGGTTGCTGCCTTCTCTGAAAAAAGAATATGCAATATGCGACCTCATTTGTAAGGAAAAAGAAAAAATATCAGTATGACTTAGGCCCGTAATCGAGTCGAGCCTCAAGCACAGATTTTTGACACTTTTCAATGGAGAACTGTCATAAAATTTATGCTTGAGGCTCAACTCAGACTCAAGGGCTGTTTCGGAATACGGACCATACCCCCGAATACTCAAACGCAACTCAGATTTAAGCACGTCTCAAGCGACGAATATTTGACAGTTTTCAATGAAAATCTGTCAAATATTCGTCGCTTGAGACGTGCTTAAATCTGAGTTGCGTTTCAGTATTCGGGGGTTAGTGTGTTTTTATCGTTAGTTGAAAATATGGATAAAATTGTATCAGATTAAATAAAACAGTCTATCCTCTAACGCGTATTTTTCATCAAATCATTTCTTATGTGGATTGTCTTTAATATTTATTATTAATTATTTATTTTACCCATTCTCGCTACTCCACACATTCATCTCAACATTTGCATCCATTGGAGAGTTACCCAATCGATGCATATACGTTCTAGCTGGCTCTGTACTTAAATACTCTTGTGATACTGTGTAATAGGACAATACATTTATTTAAATTCAATCAGGCATGTAATAAATCGTCACAGAAGGCTATCAGAGTAGGAACTATCGGGTGCAGGATGGTCCGTTCCTATGCCATTGTAAGTATATTGGTATTAAAGGATGGGTTCTGGGAGCGAGAAGTGGCGTCCGTTACATAGCGGTATAGGAACTAATTCATCATCAATCAAAGACCAGGAAAGAAATTGAAAATGCTAAGTTTAGGTATTATTGAATTATTTTTTTTCTTTCTTTATAAAAAGAAAGAAAGAAAAAAAATAACCAAATAAAAAACAAATTCAAAATAAACAATTAAATAACAATTAAAAATAAACAAATTCATATAACTTTGCCTAAAAAGGCAAAGTTATATGAATTTGTTTATTTTTAGCTTGCTCATATTTGGAGCATTAACTTATACATTTTGGTGATCGAAAGATACTCTGATGTTTTAACATGGTGTAAACTTAGAGCTGATTACACTGATGACTCAAATCTTTGACAGTTGGTTACCTCTTCGAAAGCAAAAAATTTTACATAAATAACTATGCAAAGAGATATAAATATAATAATTGCTAGAAATATAAACCCTAAATGGGTTGCTATAATTTGGTCAAATATTTAATCGTAAAATCGGCTCTGGGTAACCATATCTTATCTCTACTACGACCACCATAAATCGTCTACCGTATTACAAGGAACTGAAGCTTTTGCGAAGAATGGTCCAAATGCTATTCAAATGAATGCCCGTAGCTGGTCGGCGGCAATTTGTGCTCGACAGAGTGTTTTGACGCCTTCATACATAAACATTTGAGCAAAAATGTGTACCATTATGTGGGCTTTAACGCGGGTTTAACCAAACATTTTGACATTTTATTTGTAGCCTTTTTATCCGCGATTGGCTTCATAGCCATAATCAGATGTTTTTTGGGTTGATGCGGTGGGGCTGTGTTTCTAGCGAAACGACACCCTTGGAGTTGAAGAACTGGTAATATTCTCTGGTCCGTTGAGTATTTGCCATCTCTATAAGCAGTTTTCATTTTTTTGAGTGTTTAGCAGACTTTTTGCCAGATCATTCGTGTGGTTTTCGAGTCTTTGTTTACTAAAATAACTGCGTTTTTTAAGATAATATGATGTTTTCGGTTTGCCTAATTTGTTGATCTTTATTCTATTGTTAAAGGCCATGGTTACTACTTAATATCAGGTGGGCCATATGATTGTTCCATCAACTAGTTTTTAGAAAATGTGCAAACCATTTCATGCTTATTTCAAAAATAAATGATAAGTTTAACGCTCAGTTAACCGACGGTGCCATCGACCACATTATATATTTCTACCACTATTGTGTGCTTGGTGAATAACTGCGGTCACCGTTTTATTATTCTGTTATTAGAATATAATAATATGGACGTTATGTTATTATTATAGGCAGATGGGACGAAATAAGGAACTGTGGATTTATTGCGTGGTTTTGTGGGATTTCCGCTTTTCTCTATTATTTCTAAGTTATACGAAAGGATCTATTTAAAGTTGTTCGATTTCCATACACATTGGTTTTTCCATCTATGGGCGATGAGTATAATAAATGTATACTTAATTACTTATGTTTAGTTCTTTATTATAATTGTTAATCTACAGTTTTCTTTAACTTCATAAAATTTACAGGAAATAAAGATCATTATAAAGCCAACCACCATAATAATTCAGTGCACAAATATATTCTCAACGCCTATAAATGGTAAAATTAATTTGTATGGAATCGTACCACCTTAATATATAAACTTTATTAAGGTTACTCTATACTTGACTAGACAGTTAACAGCTGAATTTTTCATTAGTTTTTTCAGAGAGCAAAAGGGGGATCTTTTTAAAATTTACTATAGCGATCAGTCAGATCATAGAGAAAATATTAAAAGCAATATTTTTGTTATCAAATATCAATTGAATGCTTATATTATCAGTGTACTAGTTTACAGGATAGTAAAACGTATCGATCAGCCTGCTAGTTTCAAATCTCATCTATTACAAATAGGCTATAGCTACATTGTAGCCTCTTGACTTTCACAGCAAGCCTCAAATAAAACGGGTTATGCAGATTCTATTCTTCCGATTCAAGTACCCAGTTATAAGTTCAAAGAATACACGTTTGATTGTCCCCAGACTTGCCTGTCTGGTTATAAAAAGAGCTAGAAAAGTTGAACTTCCTCATAATATCATTAAGTTGTTGCAAACACGTCTTGCTGACAGACATACAATCGACTTTCACGACGTCAGCCCACATCAGCTCAACGTGACAACCCCATCAGTTGTGTGGTACAATTTATAGAAAGTACCGGATTCGTTTTCGTTAAATTTTTGGAAGCAACATTGTTGTTACCTGTTTACCACACTAGAAAGTTTGACATTACTAGATATATTTCTTTTGACGTGATAACGTCTTATAATTCGATGAAGCCGGCTGCACGCACGAAAAACATGACTCATGCAGCGTTACCTCGCGCTGAGGCGTTCCATTTAAGGCTTGAAGTGCAAGCGAGAGCGCGGAACGAGCGACAAAGAGGCAAGCTGTATGACGTTGTCACGTTCAATTATCGTCAGTAAACCGACTTTACAGACAACCGATTTTTTGTATTTGGTCCATCCATTTAAAAAAAACTGTGTGGTGGTTGTGTATCTTGTTGTAATATATGCCTCGTTGCATCTGTCAATTTTGAAATGCGTTTGAACTTCGATTGAAATACAAATCATCTTTGTCTTCAATCTGATAATTTAGCGGGCAGACTGGAGCATTAACCTGAGCGCTACCGACGTTGAGAAGTGGAGGTAGCATCAATAACTATACTTGATCCGTGTTATAGTTTCATTAATATGTTATGATTGCAAAAGTTTAAACAGTCATAACTGTTTTTGTTAGCATCAACAGCAAAGTCGATTATGATTTTAACACTGTCAAATTTAGTTATTTTGTAGGATAATGTAGCAGAATCGACCTCAATAGCCTCAAAATAATTTTATATTCATATTCATATTCATTTATTCATGTGTATTATAGGTCTTAGGGGGTAATAACGTCCAGAACATGAGCCCCGCTGGGGCATTACAATGGCCTTACGGAAAATTAAATTAAATTAGGTAAATCTAGGTAACAAACTTCTTATTTTATTCAGTATGTTTACGTATGTATTGAAATATCGCTGTTTCTTTTAACTTAGGCCGCAGGTAGAGTTCAGATTACCTTTTCTTTGCTCCTATTCCTAGTGCATAACATGACAAATTACCTGAGAAGGTTCTACCAGCACATCTTCGTGAATAATAGAATCACCTTGTTTTAACCGACCAACTTTTTGAACCGACTGCAAATCAAAATGGAGGGGGTTCTCAATTCTGTTGTTTTTTGGCCATTTTTTTTTTTACTAAATTAGTGTAGGTACTACATGTATGCGGTACCCTAATTAATATTACAATCTAGCCTAGTAGGCTAATGAGTAATTTTGCTTTAGTTAGTTAGTTTTATAAAATAAGTACCTAATAGGTACTAAGAATGTGTCCATTGGCACTTTTCTTACTGTCTCTATTAATTAAGGTGACACTTTGTTTATGTGTTCAATAAAGTAGCACTATCACTAAATTAACTCAAAAGGTTTGGTCCTTTTGAGTATTCTTACTAGGTCTGTATTGTCGAGGAGCTGGATAGCCTCTACGTTGACATGGTGATGGAGTCTTTTTTCGTGACTTTCCGCGTATTTTTGAAGTTTTATCGAGCAACACAATATTATGCAATAGCACACATTACATTTTTTTTGTTATCGCACAACTTTGTCATTATAAGCCGATTTGAAAAAAAATCTTAATTTTTATTCTGAAAGATATCTTTCAGATTAGTCACATAGAAATTTTATCAAAATCGGTTCAGCAGTTTGGCCATAAAGTCAGTTTCTCAAGTTTTTTAAACTTATATTATTCTTTATCTTCTTTTTTCGGCCTGCAACTTTTGTGAGATTGAAAGTCTGTCATTTCACCAATATCTTGCCATATTTTGCCATAGATTTTAAAAGACAAAAAGATTGGGTGTATATTATTTTGTAGTAATCATCTTTAAATACCTTCTACTCTTATCTAGTGAAATAACCATCAGATATTATACAATACAAGCAAATAGTTGACAAAAAATACAGCAATATATCAATATGACAATAACATTGACCTCAGTCGAGTTGACCCATGCCCTACACCTTGATGACCTATCGAGTCTTTGGGACGTGTGTTAGCGTATGACCTTAAACATTCTGCCATAGAGTAATATCATCTCTTTGAAGGACAGATCCACCTAAACATTATTATTTTCATTATCACTATCGTGCTTGTAGCGTGTAGTCCACTGCTGAACAAAAATACAGCAAAATGCCTACTTATGATAATACTAATGATTTAAATATATGTTTTTTTGTATCTAACCTATACAGGGTTATTCATTATTAACTGCAAATACTCAGGAATTAGGTTCAACAAATAGAATAAAAAATATGTATGAAATTATTTTTTTTAAATTTGATCAAAATTTTTTTCAAGTTTTTGTATCAAAATTTTATTTTTATTAATTTCTTTACGGTTATTGCATAATGATTGCCATGGAGAACAGGACGATGACCCACCCAGGCGGTGACTGAACGCAGAGTGTCACTCACGGCGCGCGGGCGCGGATCAAAGGTCAAAATAGGTCAGGCGCCAATGATTCCTTTATCGATTTTCTCGGGATTTTCATAACAAAACTTAAAAAAAATCATTTCATAAATAATTTTTATTTTATTTGTTGAACCTAATTCCTGAGTATTTGCAGCTAATAATGAATAACCCTGTATATTGTGATAATCTATATCTATACTAATATTTTAAAGAGAAAAGATTTGTATTTTTGTGCTTTTGTGTGTATTTGTAAAGAATAAACTTTAAAAATACAGATGATTTTTTTTTATGTTATAACAGGCAGACGAGCAGACGGGCCACCTGATGGAAATTAGTCACCGTCTTCAAAATCAAAAGTTCAAAAGTTATTTCAGCATTAGAAAGCTACATTCGTTTTGAGTAACAAAGACTATATTTATGTGTTTAATAAATTGACTATCCTAACTGACTATGTGACTATGTGACATAGAGGCGTCCTCTATACATACATATATTTCTAGAAAAAACTATTGCAAGCCACTCCATCCACCGACATTTGATTTTTTTAATGTGAAGTAGATCTACGGAACGAGCTGTTAAGCCACCTGACGTTGAGCAGTTACTTCTGCCCATTAAAACTTGTACTGTGTCATACAGCGAAATCAACACGGTCTTCAATAGTATCCTAAGAATCAAATTTCAGTGTTTTTATGATGAGTCAGTCAGTGAGTTTACTTCTCCTTCATATTATATGATGCTTCTGGTGTTGCAAGCGTCCAATAGCGGCAACCGCTTTCCATCAAGTAGGCTTTAGGCTTCTTTGCCTATCTATTAGTAGTAAGTATAAGAGATATGGGCACCACCTTAAAGTTTATGTTCTAAAAAAAACTCCTCAAAAAGCAAGGATCTTTTAATCCTTGTCAAAAAGTGACAAATTTCACTTTTTAGTTCTCAGTGATGAGCGATTAGTGAGTACCTATAATACTGCTGTAAGCTACTTCTTTATAAGACTAGCCACTTCATTAGAATGAGCTTATAAATGGCTTAATTTATACAAAGTCTAATACGAGTAGGTTGAGAATGATCTAAATTAGACAGACTTTTTTTATGCAAATAGTGACAAACGGGCTTATGGCCCATCTGATGGTAAGCAGTCACCATCACCCATAGACAACAACAATTCCAAGGGTGCTGTTGTCCCTAAAGGATCTTTTTATATATTTCTTGAATCTGTTCATGTTATAAGTAGCTGAAGGAAAATACCTCTGGAAGACTTATCTATCGACCCTATGCTCTATGGCGGATGGTAATATTGTTTGACTTGTTTAGGGAGTTATGGATCGCGCTCGGCCTATGCCCTCAGATTTGCGTCAATCCGTACAGTACAATAATTATGCCGTATATAACTGTTCGGTTTTACTAATTAATGGGAATTTCCTATTCATTTTGTGGACATTTTCAGACAGCGTTTACCGTTATTGCGTCCTAATTAGTCATTGCATATCGGTAGAAATAATTAAAAGCACAGTAGGCCTATCACAAGCTCTGCTTGTTTCTGGTTTTGAGTCTGTGTGAGTGCTCACCAGTGTATTATATTGTGTGTGTGTCGTTTCGATTTATTTTGACAGTACTCACACAGACTCAAAACCAAAGCCAGAGACAGAGCCAGACAGAGCCTGTGATAGGCCTACTGATCACTATAAAACTTATAGTAATAGTTGAAGATTTAAATTTGGCACACAACACTATCTAGCCCCAAACTAAGCAGAGCTGTGCTATGGGAACCAGATAACTGATATAATACTTGAATACATTTTGTAAATATATACTTAGAATACAATATAACACCCAGCCAGAGAACAAACAGGACAGGACAGATGCCATCTAATTAAGAATAAGAAGACACCTAAAACCTCATTGTCAAAGAAATCGAAACGCATGTTCATATCGTATTCTATTGGTCGTAAGGTGACAATTCGTCGTAACACGTAATCCCTATATACTTTCACCGTAACTTTATCGAGGTTTTATTTGTTGGTTTTGCACCTTCACCTCACTTTCTTATAGCTTCCGCATTAGCTTCATCGTAATAGGTTTTTAGTGGTACAAACATCCTTGTGAAGTAACCTTCCAGTTTTACCATAAGAATCCCCACACATCCGTGGCGTGTCAGAGACGGGGCCGAGCCGTGGCAGTGACGTCAAATGAATTTGAACAACCAGAATCCCCCCTTCCCCCTCTTTAAATCCCCGCAGGATCGTGGTAGATGGCACAAACTGAAAGCCTATACCCAGCAGTAGGTAAAGTTGACTGACCTCTCAGCTCAGTTGGTATCGGCTCTGCCTTTTGCATCGTATATAGGACGTGGGTTCAACCCCCACCGAGAACGGAGAAAACTTTGGTGATCACAGATGTTTGTTCTTTGACTGAGTGTTATATTGTATTCATAGTATGTATTTGTAATAAATCATCATCATTATTATCAGCCTGAAGAGGTCCTTAGGCCTTCCCATACACATTTCCAGGAAGAACGATTCTGAGCCCAAATAAACTCAGGTAATAAATAAACTCAAGTAAATAGCTCTTCACAGATCGACAAGTCCTCAGTCAAGAGAATTGACATCACAAGCTTATCGGACACATCTCACGTGCGAGCGAGACGGCGATACCATCTGTTCTCAGGGTCTGAATCTGTTTCCGAATAGAGGCTTCTTCTGAGGCTTCCTTTAGATTGTGTAAACAACATTGTTTTAAAACTTCACTACTAAAAGTACAGTAGTAAGTAAGTGTCTATAGAAGTACAAGGGCACTTTTAAAGCTATGTATGTAAAAATACCATGGACATCAGTAGGCTTACCACAAGCTCTGTCTGGCTCTGTCTTTGGCTCTAGTTTTGAGTCTGTGTGAGTGCTGTCAAAATAAATCCTGAGTCAAAATGACTGAGGCGAGCCCTTCACAAGGAGCTCTACTACTGCTATAGGATAAAAAAGTATTAAAAGTTCTATGACGTCACAGTCCTATAGAACAAATGGGAGCTACCGATTATTATCACTATAGTATCTGCAGTTGTATTGCAGATTTCACGGTATTTGCACCATTTTTTCTTGTAAATAAATATTATTACTATTTGTCTTAGTAGCATACAGCTTTTTAGAATTGCTAAAATATTAGTTTAATACCAAGCTTTGTGCACCACCGTCTTTTTCTGCTGTTTTCTCTACTTTTTATCTTAAGATTGCCTGGATGAAATCGATAAGGCCGCCCATAGTATTTTATTTAGTAACGCTTAGTTACTATTTTTTTATTTTATATATTTTATTTAGACAAAATGCCTTTTGGACTTACAGGTCGTGCCAAAGCGCCTTTCTATCGTTTTCATAATTTCATCTGCCTATTGAATAGATACCTATACTAAGGAGCTAGGTAGTTATGTAGTTAATATGACCGTTATTATTTCACACCAGCAAGCATAGATAAAATATGTAAATAACCATTACCTACTGTCGTAAACCAATTACGGTCAGAAAATGCTTCTTTTATTTTGTTTTTAGCTACTATAGCAAGCTGATTTTTTTTTAGTACAGCCAATTTTTTTGTGATTTTTACTTGGTATAATCCTTGTGAAATACTATTGTGTGGCATCAAAGTAAATAACTTGCGATTTGATTTGATGCATCCTTTTGCACAAAAGAAGTGTTATCTATCTATCCAGCACCAGCATCTTTCTAATTGAAAGTCAACAAACAAGAGGTGGTAATGTAATTGCGAGTCTCATTCTACGTGCGATGGTGTATCAGCCAGTTCCCATGGCCGGGTTTATAAATGACCGGCGCGGGGTCACTCAGATCCTCGTACTGATGGTCATCGCTGACTCGACGTGGGACTGATGGATACAAAAGTGCTTCAGAGGCTAATCAAATCAAAAACTCAGTCAGTAGAATCACATATGGCTTTAATAAAATAAATAAATAAAATCATTTTTTTATTTCAGACCTTGATCCATAGGGGTTAGTAACACGACAAAATAACTTAGAAACTATGTTAGTAATAAACATATAGGGCTGGCTCTTTTTTCGCACAGAGAATAGCTATTGCTGTTCAACGTGGGAATGCAGCCAGCGTTCTTGGCACCATGCCTCATGGACACCCACTTTTGTTAGATTTTTAAGGTTTAGTTTTAATTAGTTTTAGTTTTTTTTGTTAATATTATGAATTTTTGTTTTGTTGTTATAAAATTAATAATAAATATATTTACATATAGGTATACACGTACACACAATTACTTAGACACTAAGCGAGAGATCGGCCCAAGCACCGCCAACCAGTGTCTCATAAAAGATGAGTACATTTTCTAATGCTTTGAAACTTTTAAAATATTAGGTAATGAAAATATCTGACTGAAATAGTGTATTAGAACGTAATAGTTTTGATTATAAAATATTGTGGACCCTCAGTCTTTAAACTCACTTAGATAGCTTTGAAACTTTCTGACTGAAATAGTGTATTTATAGCATTAGTTTTGATTATAAAATATTTTGTGCACAATCGACACAACACTATCTAACCCCAAATTAGGCAGAGCTTGTACTATGGGAACCAGATGGTTGATATAATACTGAAATATTTTTTTTTTGTAAATACACACTTAAAATACAATATAATTATAACACCCAGACAGATAACATCTATCACTATCACGTTTTTTTTTGCACCATTTTTAGTGACTTTGTCAGCGCTTGTACACTGGTTTCAAGTCTAGTGTGAGTTTTAAGTTTTAGTACAGCTCGAATACAGCCAATAAAAAACTATTTTTTTATGTTTTTACCTATAAGATATTCAAAACGCAGGAATATTGGGTACCTAACATTTTGACAATTTTGAATTTAGAACTCTAAAGAACAGAAAAGATCTTGCCAAGCAAGATCAAGCCATCTTGTCTTTCTAAACGGCCTATAATGGTCGTTGTAAGGGTATAGGAGAAAGAGTTGAGTATGTTATTAGTATTCTTACACACATTGATAATGAAAAACAAATAATTGTCTTAAACGGCAAAGAAAAACATCGTGAGGAAACAAACACGAAAAATAAAAATACAAATTCGAAAACATGTGTCGAGTGCACAAAAAGAGCATCTCTGAGGCGCACTTAAAATCCTTTCACCGCACTGGTTCAGAAGAACCAGTGACCCGATGAGAAGAGAGATCGTCATTGAAAGAAAACTATTCATTTGCGACACAAATTACCGATAAAACCTAAACTTTACCTGCGGCGATCAATTTGATGCCTACACAAATACAATTACGTACTAAATTTGATTTTAGTTGTAGTTTCTCCATGTACCCAGCCAAATTTGGTAGCATAATTACACTTTAGAGCGATAAATTAATTGATTGCATCTATCAATACAACCTACAGTGATCATGACTCACCAAAATTACCATTCGTTCCACAAAATCACTCAAAACCGTTTTGTACAGATCAATAGACCACTCACAACTGACGGCACTACCCAAGTCTATTGAGATCCTTATTTTCATATATATAAGGTTTGGTTTTGAATGGCTTTACAGTAAATAATACTACTTTGCAAAACAATGGATGCGTAGGAGTCATTTTGTAAGAACAGAAAAATGTCAGCACTGAATTTAATTTTGAGAAATTGCTATTTAAAATGTGCTTAAATATGTTATTACTGTCGGGTGATTTGTATTGTTTTGTAACTTGGACTAATCTTCAGGTTATAGCAAGTTAAAAAATATCCCACTGGCTAATTGGTTTTTGCGTAAGCTTGAGAGCGCATGTGCATGCTCACTTTGTGATTTTTAGCCAATTCCAAATTGAGTTGAAAATTTATTTATTTATTTATAAAATTATAAGTAAACAACTACACAATATTCCAATATTCATGTTTCACAATATCCAAGTTTTTAATGAACCTTACTTCAATATCAATATTATAATCCCTTTTCTTAATTCTTGAACTAGAATCATCCATTTTCAACCAGCAATACCCATCCAGATCCTTTCCCAGTATGTCACTCCACTTGGCTGATTTGTTGTCAGTCTCAAGAACATCCCTCAGCTCCCTTCCCAAGCTACCAGCTCTAGAAACGTAAGTATAAGTACCCGAATCATACATCAATGCATGCGAACCGGAAGACGAAACGTAGGACGCCCACCCACCTGATGGACCAACACTGATAGAATCGCGGTAAGTCGGTGGATGGAAAGATATCAGACTTGTTCTTCCTGGAAATGTATAGGGAAGGCCTATGCCCAGCAGTGGACCACTATACCATTGTATTGTAGCGCTTCGGGCATGTTTGCTCTAAATAGAGTCGACTGTTTTCACGCCATAGTGCGCAAGCGTTGAAACCGAATCCGTGGCAGCCCGAACAGCATCGTGAATGTATTGTCAAATTGATCGAAAGGTGGGACTGTCCCCTGAACCATTTTTGGATGCAGCTGCACACTCTACAATAAATAGTTTACATAAAGTCTAACTAACACTAGTCTCTAAGTTACATTGTTACTAACAAAATTATGGATGCATTAATGTCTGAAATAAAACTATTCTATATTATATTATAATATATTTGACAGCCTTCATAGCTCATCTGGTAGTGGCTCTGCTATTTGCGCTGAAGGGCGTGTGTTCAATCCATACCGAGAACAAATATTTGTGTGGTGAACGCAGATATTTATTCTCTGTCTATGTGCTATATTAAAAGTATGTATTTTTACCAACAAAACTAAAAATAATCATTAAACAAGTATTAATATCAGCTATCTAGTCACCATAGTACCTACAAGCTCTGCTTAATTTGAGGTTAGATAGTGTTGTTTGGATTATCCACAGTACTTATTTATTTACTACTTCAGGGACGTCAGTAGAGCCAGTAGATTGAGAGTAGAAATGTAAGGGAGGTCTATGTCCAGCAGTGGACTACTTCAAACTGATGATGGTGATAAAGAACATGCAAACGGTACATCACAATAGCCACTTCGTGTACTCACGTTACCACATCCCACACTAAATTCATTGACTAAAGATTAACTTGTTAAACCTTTATTTTCTAGAAAACGGTGACCGCCAAAGGACGGGCACTGTTCACAAGAGGAGAGGCGACTGGCAACGCGACACCGAAATCCTACGCGTCAGCCTAATTTCTGTGATTTGAGATTTCAATGTCGCGTTGACATTCGTCTCTCCCCTTTTACACTGTGCGAACCTGTGTCTTTTTTTCAACATACAAATTTTTTTTTCTCGGTGGGAATCGAACCCACGACCAACGGCGCAGATGGTAGACCTACGTACCAACTGAGCGTGTTTTAAAACAAATATTGACGACTTGAAATTAATCTTGTCTGCAGTATTATAATTCCTATCACCGCTATATTAATGTCGCCGCTTTGTTATAGGCAATGTTTCAGCGTGGGCGACAATCGCTTTTGTTTTGTAGGTTCGAAGGTACTTTTTAGTGTAACGGAAGTGCTGATTCATAATTAGAAAACTGAATTGATTTTATTCATACCATAGAAACTCCGTTCTCAAAGACATATCCCAGTGCCATGCCATGGTTTGGTTGTACGGGTTGTACATGTAAAGTCTAAGCATGTGACGTTGAAGGCTTTTAATTTTTTTTTTAGTTATGCTACAACGGTGTTTACAGAATGGTGACAGAGACGGACAGCGACCACGAGGCAGACCACCCGCCTGTTGGTCGGATGACATTGTCGGAGTAGTTGGGCAGCAATGGCATAGGCTATCATGGCTAGAACCAGCAGTGGGTGCATACATGCTGAATAGATAGATAGATAAGCTACATTGCCCTACTGCTGGAAAACGTCTTCAGCCTATTAGGAGAGTCTAGGTGCCAGTTCCACGCGAGCAAGCTTAAAATAAGCATTTATTACTGTATCTATATTCAATTGGTTCTTATACATTTGGTTGTCAAACATTTGGTTGTTATATTTTTCCCCATCAAATAACTTTCACCAGCATCCTTCGTTGCCAAATCCAGTTCTAGTGAATTCTGACAAATTGTGCCCGAATGGCGAGGTCGCGCATGCACTCTGCTGAACGTGAGTGCCCGCACGCCGACATCCGTCTAGTTTACCTCAACTTGACTAATTAGTTATAAACCTACTTTACCTTAAACTATTATGTGGTAAAATATGATTTTCTCGTAATATCTCTCTCTCCCTTTGTTTAATTATTTTAATGTAATAATAGTCCAGAAAAACTGAAGAGCAATAGGTTGGCGTGGTACGGGCATGTCATGAGGAGGGATGAAAGTCATGTGACTAGGAGAGTAATGAGTATGGATGTGGATGGATATGTGAGCAGAGGTAGACCAAAGAAAACATGGATGAACTGTGTGAAAAATGACATGGATAGGAGAGGAGTGAATGCAGAGATGACGGCTGACAGAGGGGAATGGAGGAAGAAGACATGTTGTGCCGACCCCACATAAAGTGGGATAAGGGCAGGAAGAAGAAGAAGAAGAAGAAATAGTCATGGTTCTTAAAATTTGTTTTATGAAAGGCCTGATGGTAACAAGATACCTTAGACTTTAGTGTGGTAAAATTATAATTTTCTCTCAATTTCATTTCATTTATTAATTTATTCAAAAGCTCTGTCTCTTATATTAAATCTTTAAATAATAATAGCCAGTACCATGGTTCTAGAATCAATAAATAAATAATATAATACCTGATCATAAAAATAAAGATAATCCTCCACACTTTTTAGCCACTCTCTTAGAGCCGACTAAAAAGCCAAGTACCTACTTCAAATGGTCAAGAAAACCTAAAATTTGAAGAATAGAAGTGGAGTAGTGAAACGAAGCATAAAATAAATAAATAAGCACTTTAAATCCCTTAGAAAACGTAATATACTATTTGAACTTGCGAGCCGTAGAGCCATACTTTCTCCTGACACCGATACCCCTGATAATCTCAGCAAAGATGATTAATTTAATAGAGGCGTGTTTATTGAAAATTATTGTGTGTTTTACCAGCGCGCACGCACCGCTATTTGCTGGCAGATAAATCAATCAGCCTTGCTATTTATTTCTTCATTTTGTATAGCCAATACTGCTGGTAAATTACGATTATTCTGTCTTGTGTTCTATTAGTTTATTCTTCCAATCTTCTTCTTCCTGTTGTGTCACTAGTTCTATTGAACGAATGACATCATCATCATTTTTGCTCGTTTGCACCCACTGTTGAGCATAGGCCTCCTCTTTATTACGCCATTCCCTCCACCTTTCAACCCCCTCCCCCTGAGTTTGCCACTTCTGGCGATATTTACCAATCTTTGCCGAAGAAATATTGCGTTATGCGTGACGGTGACCAGCTTATTGCTATTTTTCCATTTCAAAAATGCTCAAGCTTATGGAAGTATAGTTTACACTTTTAAAATTGGTAGACATTTCAGACTATAACCAGCCCCAAAACAAAGTAAAGCATGTCTACTAGTATAAAACAAATGATGACAGTTTGGGTAAACAACACAAATCAATTATTATTCACGAGAATTGTTGAACAACAGTTGACTCAGAATAAAAACGTCAACAAATAAGTAGGTACTTAAATGATGCTGATACTAAACTATGACTAAGTGACTGAGACTACCAGACAGACCAAACCTATGGGTATATTATACTAGTGTTCTAATGGGTGACCTTCTGATCCTAGAGTCCTGGGCTCCTGGGTGGGATGGTACCTTCATCCTACTTTGACGAAATTTTCCGCTATTTATGATAGAATCAGATGCTCCTGATGCATCACAAGTTAATTCGCCTCTACGTGCTAAACCACTACATTCGATGCAGAAGGCACAGGCTTTTTGACGCACCCCTGAGCAAAACAGTTGCACAACAACTCTTTGCTGCCTCGCTCCCTTGCTGCCCTTAATAAACTCCTGACATTGTGTCCTGGTTGTGATGTGTTTTCCGACGAATGGCATAATCTTGTGTTGGTATGTCTGAGAAACTGTAAGGAAGAATGATGTAAGAATCTTTTGAAAAAGATAATTAGGTATGCAGTTATTGTGTCTGACGGGCTAAGTGTCAGTTCCACGTGACCAATCCTAGAAGAATAGACAACAAACTAAGAAGTATTGACCAAACAACTGCTGACCCCCACCTCTACAGCTCTATCATTGTACTTAACACGTCTGTAATTGAGCCTATTTTATTTACAACTCGACAATTGCCACGGCATTTCATGCACGGCCGTGGAATAGTATGCATGCGCTAGTGATATTTGCAATAAATATGTATATTGATATAGAGATGTTACAGCCTTTAGAGTTCATGCATTTCACGAAGACGCATCCAGTGCTATTTATCTGGTTGTAATAAGAGCCAAAATGCTCTAATTGACGCATCTTCGTGAAATGCATGAACTATATGTATGGATGCGCTGCGTTGGAGGGCATCAGTTTGATCCCCACCGAGAGCAAATATTTGCGTGGCAAAAAAATTATGTTACATTACAATAATTGCAATATAATAATTACAATAATTGCATGACAAAAACAATATTATTAAGTACTATTATAACACTAATAAAATAAATCATTTCAAATAAAATTCATTTCATTTCATTTATATCAGCTATCTGATTAGTACAAGCTCTGCTTAGTTTGGGTCTAGATAGGGCTGTGTGGAATGCCCACAATATTTACATTTTATCTATAACAAATCTTAAATCATGCCACCGTGGTGATCCTAACAAATAGAATTGGACCCCCTTCATGCCATCCATATAAAACAAAACAACAAAAACAGATAAATATCAAAATTATGAAAGTGTACGAATATCAAGTTGTATGGACAAAATCACACCAAAATGATAGCTGTCTCACTTCCATCTCCCAAAACTTTATACCAAATCGTGCATTTAAGATAGCATTGCCAATATTAATTCATTGCATGGGGTTCTGCATACCTTAACAATATCCCATGTAGTTCTGATCTACCAACTTATCGGCCAGCCACTCAACGGCGGTTTAGATGATTGGGTTAATCCACGGTTATCGTAACCAATAGTTTTTAAACAATCATCCTAGAGAATACGACAAAGTTTATTATGGAGTACTTTAGGCCCAGTTTCACGGATGATTAATCGACCAATCAGATATTGACATCAACATTTACATGTAAAAAAAATAATGAAATTAAAATTAAATACTGTTTAATAATAATACTACGATCTCACTAAATAGGAAACTTTGATGAAGTCGTTTGCCTCGGTTAAACATCGTTTATATAGGGTTCCATACACAAAAGTTAACTAAGAGTCTACTATTATTAAGAGTCTTAGTAATAGATGTCCGTCTGTCTGTCTGTTTGTCTGTTTGTCCGTTTGTCCGTCTGACAACACACACACATACATGAACCGTTAAAGTAGACAGTTACAATTTTCGCAGATGATGTATTTCTGTTACCGTTATAACAAAAAATATTAAAAACAGAATAAAATCAATATTTAAAGGGGCTCCCATTTATTATACTAACCTGAATGCCACCGTTATAGCACTGAATCGTCCGTTAATTTATTGGTGAACTTTAGCCCAGATGGTACAGAATCAGCATCGAATACCCAGCCGTGGGTCATTATCTGCGCTTGCGTGCCCTTGTAGGAAGTCCCAACCTGTAGCCTGTAACTTGTAGCCTGTAGCCTGTAGCCCGGTGTAGCCGTTCACACGGTTGTAGCTTTGCTTAATTAAGTTCCTTGATTGTTATAAGGTGTGAAAGACACGGTTGCCTCTTGGAAGCTCTTAAGAGGACTAATAATTTTATTAAGGCCATTTTATTAGATAAATAGATGACATTACGACGAGACGGTGCCTTAAGGGCTTCTACACTATTTAGTTATTATGAGAATTACAATTTTTATTAGACGGTGCCGTCCTTATTCTATCATCATGGGCATGTCTAGCAGGCTGTCTCAGTCTAGTACATAGTTATCTACTTACGTGCATTTGGTTCCTCACTCACATTGGTTTGGCATGTGCACAAAACATTTTGTATTTACCTTAGTTATTTCTTTGTTAGTTTTAGCTAGTTATTTAGTTTAGTTTTTGCTAAAGTAGTTTTTTGTACTCTACTGCAATTTGGTCTTAGTGGGTAAATTGTCCGTGGCATCACCAACCGGCTCTGACGGAAGACCAGCGTTAGTTGCAAACCAACAAGCATCATGCTGAGTCAGAGTCCAGTTTTGTGATACATAGGCTTACATATAAATTTAGTAATAAGAATTTTAGTTGTTATAAATAGTGTAAGTTCTGGTTTCGCAAAAGAAATCATTCATTCATTCATTCTGCTCTGCCTTCCTACGGCTGCGAGTTTGAATCCTGTCCTGTATCTATGTATTTTTCTGTTAGAAAAATGTATGAGTACACAACAGTTCTCAAACGGTGAAGGAAAAACATGTCTTTCCTGTGGATTAGGCCGACTAAGCTGTCAGGATGGTATAGGTTCTGGGCAAACCCATTCACTTTAAAATCATGTTCCCGGCAATACTTAACGTCCTGTAAGTGTACTATCTGAACAAGACTTTGACAGAGGATGAAATCCGTAGGTCCATAATCAGGCGAACTGGTGAGTTCTGACACGACCTTCTGTAACCATATGGAGGTATTTAAAGGGTTGCGTTCACTAATCTAGGCAATATTTTTATTGCAGCAGTATCCTTAGGTACAGTATTTGGTGTGTAAAGTTACCTCTAAAAATAATAACGTTTACCAACGCTAATACACTCCAATGATAATTTTCTACTGTTGGAATCAGTTTCGAACCATTGAATTTTCATGAAAAAAAAACCATTATTATTCTATCTTGCCTGATTTCATGAAAACTTCTTGACCGACTTAAAATAAAAAAAGAGGTGCTTAGTTTTTTTTAAATATTTGGTATCGTATAACTTCGTCATTTATGAACCGATTTGATATTTTTTTTATGTGAAAAGTAGTTATTAAAATACCTACTTTTTTAGATTGGTCCCATACAATTTTTGACAAAATTGGTTCTGCAGTTTGGCCTTTTCTCAAGTTTGGTCGGTTTTTCAAGTTTTATATTCTTGATTTGTTTTATTTTTAAAGTGAACATCAAGGGGGATTTTTTATTGTGCTATTTCCATCAGCATATTACTTTGTATGGTCTTGAAAATTTAGTTTTATAGTACGTATAAAAAAAATTGCAAGGCTTTTGTGGATTCCTTCCTATTGGATAAGAGTCCTAAGCACGTTCTAAGAATTAATATTTAGCATTAGGCCTGTAATCAAAGTCCGTCCATGTTTATGGAGGATATGGGAGTCGTGAGGATAGGTCCTGCGGCTAAGTGCGAACTCCGTGTAATCTGATTGATAAGTAGCCTCACCGCTAAATTAGTGGGCTAGATGACAGTAATCTTGAAGGATTGAAACTTATGAGGATTTATGCTACGCAGAATGGAGCCTAATCTCCTATAGGTATTTATATTTTTGCATATTATGGTTTAAGATTATTCATTTCTCATAAAATTTACAAATTACTTAGGGAGAAACCTAATTTATACTACACAAGTATTTACAAAATTATAAATGCACAAATACATTGGTATGTTACATAAACAAATAATAAAACAAACACTTGAACATCATACAAGAAAGAAGAAAATCATACAAAACTTCGTCTCTATTGTATTAGTGTGAAAAATATCATATATATCAAATATAATAATGAAGGGTTGTTTTACGGATCAAATCAGTTGTTAAGAGTAAGTATTGCTTGCAACATTTAAGATAAAATCTGTTTAATATGTTTTTAGTCGATCAGTCTACCTTGAAATCAGTCACTCGTATAATACACATCGCCCGTTGGTAAGTTTTTTATAGGCATTATATTAAGTTTAATTTTTTACTCGTTCCTTTCTATTTTGGTAAGCCCCGTAATTCATATCAATTTTAGGTTTGTTGTGAAAAAAAGAATTTTTTTTACTGAGATTTGTCTAAGCCTATCGCAAATCAGATTGGACATAAATAATTTGTGAACTGTTGGTACAAGTCAGTCAAAATGACTGATAAGGTATAACTGTAGTTCTATCCCTGCAAACGTTCGCACCATTAGCCAACCGTTACTAGCGAGCATATTCGTGACATCATTCGACAAGTCCGTTTACTAACCACCTATCGGCCTATTTCATAAGCTCACGAGGTTTTCCCATCTTTAATTCTCCAAACCAAGGAAAATTGAGGCTTATGTTTATTAAGACAAAGTGCAAAGTTGAGGGTAGAGAATAATAGAATGATCGTGTATTTTCGGTTACCATGGCGACCGAAATGTCGGGGTAACGCAATAGTTTCATCTATGGGCACGACCACACGAAGTAACCGCTCGCGAAGACCTTGCAGGACTAGTGTGCTGAACTTATAATCGATGGTTTCGAAAATATATTCCACTCTATGCCTATAAAGTAAACAGGCCTTTTAATCTATTGTAAATGAGTTATATAGCGTCATGAGCAACTGGTGATTACACAAGCCCTATACTTGCAGGACGCTATATGCCTGAGACAGGAGTTTAGATGGGATATGCCCCGCACCTAATCTACAGGAAAGACATGCTCGATTCGGGCAGAGCGATGGGCTTCCTCACGATGTTTATCTTTATCGTTTGAAAGCACTATGTAGCGTTTATTTTGTTTTAAAAAGTAATAATTATTATAACAAGTTATAATGCAGGTAAGATATCCGGCGTTTTGAGATTCTGTTTGTTTTCAAATGTTTCGGGAAAATGGGAAATAAGTTCTTATGAAATGAATTTCATGTATTATAAAATTCCATACATTTCAGTATTCAAAAACACAACCAAGTGTCAAGTATCAAGATCATTGTATATCATAATTGTTTTTAAAAGTGTTCAAAACCACTCAGACAGCGACAATGCCCCACACTCCCAGTAAAGGGAACGAACGATCATCGAGGGCTGGAGACAAGCTGTCTCCGCCATTCTCACGCTCAGGGCATCGCGCCACGTCTCCTCATCGTGGTTTGAGCGGGTCTCTCGATTTGTGGACGATCGAGGAAGAGCTTACTATAGAAATGATCCTATGAAGTAAGGTCTTGTAGAAACGAAATCAGTCAAACGTCCTCATGTCTCGCCGTGAGTTTTCGTCAGCGCGATTTAGAAACGGTACAAATTTACCAGCGACATCTAGTTGTGATTTCGGTACTATAATGTCATCTTATATTGACAGCTGCGCGAGCGCTTGGCCTTGCATAATGTCGTCATAGCGCGTCACGTAATGACGTCATACCTGTATTTACAGAATTATGCTTTATGATGACGTTGAGCTCTTTCATACATTCACTGGAAAAATGGGCTCACAAAATATAAAACCAAAAATAGTTACTTACTACGTTGTTTCGCTTTCTACTGGTGTCATAGAAGACCTACCACAAGCTCTAACTGGCTCTTGTTTTGAGTCTGTGTGAGTGCTCCACCAGTGTATTGACTGTGTGTGTGACGTTTCGACGTAGGGTTTATTTAGTCAACACTCACCCAGACTCAAAACCAGAGCCAGAGACAGAGCCTGTATTGAATACTGAAAAAGTCGGCAAAGTTCGAAAGTCGGCACTCCGCTCCGAAGTTGTAATTTAAACAACACGATTCATCAGAGAGGTGCGGCTGCATTAAATATTTGGAATGTTTATCAAGTGCACTTAGCAGACAGCCTTGCCATCATATCCGTCACCAGCAATCTATCCTTGACATGGCTCCGTTGAATTCTGAAGAAAGGTCACGCATTGCCTACTCATTCTGCATGGTAATGCATGCTGATCAAAATCAAATCACATAGACGCATTTTAATAAAAAGGTGCCAATCTACTAGCCTCATTATGTATTCTGCTATGTGTACATTTTTAATAAAACTCATTATTGTCTCACTGCTGGGCAAAGGTCTCCCCAAATCCCTCCAATAGTTTCTATCCCTCGCTTTTACCAACCGTTCTCGCTTGAAAGCGTCGAGACCGTCCCTCGAACGCTTTCTTTGCCAACCCTGACCTCGCTCCATCTAGTTGCCATACAGAGTTGCCAGGCTCGTCCATTTACTTCTTCTTCTTATTTAAATGGCATCTGTTCATTCGGGAAAGCTAATTTTGCCAGCGTTAAATGAAGATATATTACTAAAATAGTTTATAGTCCAGTCAGTCAATAGACAAGACCGTCATTAACTTAAAAATGGTGGCCGTTTTTTATTAAAACCACTGGAAACATTTTCGATCAAATCAGTAATCATATATAAACTTTCATTCCAACTGCTCACACTTTGAGCCTCAAGTAATGTTGGTAAAAATGCCACCGAAATTACACAAAAGAACACCAGAAAAACATTTAAAATGAAAAAGCTATGACATTCCAAAGTGACAGAATCGAATCCCATTTACCATCTCAATGCAATGTGGTTTCAAGGATGTCCAATAAGCCAGTTGAATCTGATAGCCACAGTAGCCCTTACCTACTTCATACCTTGTTACAGCAACAAGTCAATCGAACACCAAGACGTGTTATTAATGTCAATTTGCTCGACAATCGTCGGCGATCGGCGCGCACGCAACCTGTACACTTACAGGATTTTCGTCGCCTCGAAAGACTTTTAGGGCGTGCGACGTTTTATTTTTTCAGAAAATGTAAAACAAAGCGAGCTCAAGCATCTAAAAATTAAACTTGAAATAAATATAATTCTTCTTCTCGCGTTTATCCCATTTTATGTGGGGTTAACTTATTTTCCTCTTCCATTCCCCTAAATAAATATATAGTTTTTATGGAATATTATTAAAACGAATTTTTAGCAGACTTCAAATAAAAAAGCAGCCAAGTGCGAGTCGGAATCGCCCATGAAGGGTTCCGTAGCATCAAGTAACATAATATAAAGGTTCTTGTAGTTCGTCGAAAGGTAAATTGCGGTTTACGATCTAAGACGTATAAAAAAAAAACTACTGACTAGATCTCGTTCAAACCAAATATCGTTGAAAGTTTGCATAGTAATGTACAACATATATTTTTTTTAGTTTTATCATTCTCTTATTTTAGAAGTTAGAGGGGGGGGACCAACTTTTTTCCACTTTGGAAGTGTCTCTCGCGCAAGCTATTCAGTTTAGAAAAAAACTATATTAGAAACCTCAACATCATTTTTGAAGACCTATTCATAAATACCCCACACGTATGGGTTCGATGAAATTTTTTTTTTTGAGTTTCAGTTTCAAGTATGGGGACCCCCAAAATTTATAGTTTTTTTTCTATTTTTGTGTGAAAATCTTAATGCGGTTCACAGAATACATCTACTCGCCAAGTTTTATTAGTCTAGCTCTTACGGTTTCGGAGAAAAATGGCTGTGACATACGGACGGACAGACAGACAGACAGACAGACAGACAGACAGACAGACAGACAGACATGACGAATCTATAAGGGTTCCGTTTTTGCCATTTGGCTACGGAACCCTAAAAAGGAGCTTCTTGATTCGGTTGTACATATATATTTTTTAATGTTTTTTATGGCATAACTTTCTCTAAGAATCATTTATCAATTGCTTTGAATTGTTTTTTATCTAAAAGGAAATACTTTCAGTTTAGTCCTATAGAAATGTCATCCAAAACGGTTTAGCAGTTTGTCCATTTAGTCGTTTACTCAAGTTTTTATAATATTCTGAAAGTAAGGTTACTATAGATTAGTTAGAGCAACAAACGGGAAAGTGCCTTACGTATTGATGTTAGCAATTGCCACTGTCATCATGCGAGTGAAGACGTGGACTGGAGTTAGTAGGAAATAAAAATGTGATTCAATATATTTTGACGCATTGTATTATGATAATTATAAGTTTAAAAAACTTGAGAAACCGACTTCATTGTCAAACGGCTAAACCGATTTTAATCAAATTTGTTTGGGACAATCTGGACGTAAGAATAACCTTCCAAATAAAAAAAAAATCTAAATCGGTTCATAAATGACGGAGGCATGCAGTTACAAACATTAAAAAAAATATTTAAAAAAAAATGGCAACACCGATTTTAATAAAATTAAAATGGGACCAATCTGGAAGCAGTACCTTTCAGATAAAAAAATATTTTTTCAAATCGGCTCTCAAATGACGAAGTTATGCGGTAACAAACATTAAAAAAAAAAAATAAAAAAAAAATACAACCGAATTGAGAACCTCCTCTTTTTTGATTGGAAGTCGGTTAAAAATGGCTTAGAACTTTAATTACTCTTTAGAGCTCTGGTGACCTAGTGGTAGCGGCACCGCCTTCTGATCCTAAGGTCGTGAGTTCAAATTCCCTCGTGTACCAATGAGTTTTCTGTCCAAAAATGTATGTACACTATGCTAGTGCTCTCAAATGGTGAAGGAAAATATCATGAAAAAACGGGCATGTCGTAGAACCTTTAACGTTGAAAAAAAAGGGCGTCAAGTGCACAAAACGAGCCTCGAAAAGCTTGCAGTTAAAAAACGCGATGTTTTACCAAAACTATAAGGCTTTTAAAATATTATGTATTTCACTAATAAATATTTTCATTGTAAGATAATAATATAATTTCGTACGCTGTAAAGCGGCTTCAACAGATAAACCGGACATCACCCGGAGTTGGAACAATATTCCCATAGACTACCTTTTACTTTCAATACTAAATGTTAACCGTTTGTAACCTTATTCAGTTAAACTTAACCTATAAACTTAGTTTACTGTCAAGGCAATTAGGGATGAATAATGTTAAGAATATCTTTTGTACTTTTGCAGTTAAACAACGGTACATGCAGTAAACCATTTAGTAAAAACAATTTTAATTTTTTAGTTATATAATATAATACTCTAATAAAATATTACAATCTAGCCATCATAATTCAGGCTTAGTAATTTGTCACTGAATTAAATTTCTAAAGT
The DNA here is from genome assembly GCA_939531255.2 of Thera britannica. Classification (NCBI taxonomy): domain Eukaryota; kingdom Metazoa; phylum Arthropoda; class Insecta; order Lepidoptera; family Geometridae; genus Thera; species Thera britannica. The sequence continues at coordinate 9,830,161 of OW618050.2, forward strand.
AACAACTAAAAATGTGTCCGTTTACACTTTTCATAATGTCTCTATTTATGATGCTGACACTTTGTTATTGTGTTCGTGTGACATTAAAAACACTAGTGAAAACAGTGGCAATGAAAAAAACCTAGAACCTCGTGTCCTCTTCTCTTCCACCTACAGCCGATTCTATAATACGAGTGTATAAAACTTGAAGAACCGATAACTGTTAGGAAATAAAGGTTCCCGAATGAAGACTACGAACTGGAAGACCACCATGCCTATTTCTGCCGTGAAGCAGCATTGCTGTGTTTCAGTTTGAAGGGTTTGGGTGCCGGTGAAATTACTGGCACGTGAGGCTGAATATCTGTATGCCTCCAGTTGATGGACGCAGGGCAGTGCATCGTAGGGCGCGTTCCTGACGTGCGTGACCTACGAGGCATTGCTTTGTTATAGGCGATGGTTACCACTTAACATCAGGTGGGCCATATGCTTGTTCCATCAGCTAGTTACATTAAAAAAAAAGACGAAATGAGGAACGCCCACTCACCTGATAGACTACGGCCCGTATTAAGAATTAGTGCTTGAGTCTGAGTCGAGTCTCAAGCATATATTTTTGTCATTATTCAATGGAGAACTGTCATAAAATCTATGCTTGAGAGTGCTTGAGGCTCGACTCAGATTCAAGCACTGTTTCTGAATACGGGTCTAAAGGTTTAGAATCATTCTAGCTGGCAATGTTTAGGGTGGGGAGGTAGGAGGGTCTAGCAGTAATCAGACTGATGACGATCAAACTAGTACAATTAAAAAAAAAAGCAGCCAAGTGCGAGTCGGACTCGCTTATCAAGGGTTCCGTAGCAACAAGTAACATAATAAAAAAGTTCTTATAGTTCGTTGAAAGGTAAATTTACGATTAATGACGAATAAAAAAAAACTACTGGCTAGATCTCGTTCAAATCAAATATCATTGGAAGTTTGCATACTAATGTAAAACATATATTTTTTTCCCACACGTATGGGTTTGATGAAAAAAAATTTTTGAGTTTCAGTTTGAAGTATGGGGACCCCCAAAATTTATAGTTTTTTTTCTATTTTTGTGTAAAAATCTTAATGCGGTTCACATCTACTCGCCAAGTTCCATCAGTCTAGCTCTCACAGTTTCGGAGAAAAATGGCTGTGACATACGGACGGACAGACAGACAGGCAGACAGACATGACGAATCTATAAGGGTTCCGTTTTTTTGCCATTTGGCTACGGAACCCTTAAAATAAAAAAGAAATACATTAATAATGTATTTCACTTGCAGTCCCACACAAAGCGGAAATACAAAGCATTCTGATCACAAAATACACAGAAGATCAATTAAACGCGTGGAATGAGGAACAGGTAAGTTTGAACGGTGATAATGGTGTGATCACTAAACAATAACTGTCCAGTGTGCTTTCTCAGCTTCTTGCCGGCCATTGTGTGCGCTTTTCCTCGTGAAAAACTTGTGAGAACAGTTGCACTGTGCTTTTAAACTATTGGTTAGTGTAGGGATAATTTATCAAGCACAACGCATAAGTTATCTTCTAAAATATGTGTTTGTGTCTGTTGATGTTTTAGATTTAGACAAATAAAGGCTAAAGGCATCTAACACAAATGCAATTTGTAATAATACGATGCGAAAGAGCTCTGATTCAGCCAGTTTTTAAAGTCCGGGGATATATCAAACATAGTAATTATTAACTTATTTCAATTTTTTAAGCTTCTTTGAGCCTCTTTTAGATGCACATTAAATCTTTCGGTCTATAGCTTCGGTTCCCTGAAATGAATAACCAGCTTTCGATATTGTTTAATTTTCGACGTAATGATTTTTCGAGCTTTCGATATTATATTACTTTTTTAATCAGTGTAGGCATTATGATACAGTTTTAAAGTAAATGGAATACCATGGTATAGTAGTAGTAGTGGTTGGGTTGGGTTGGGTTGTGTTCTGAAGAACTGTTCGACATGATGCCCACATCTTCATTTTATCATCGGACGGCTCGCCATAGGGAGAGGGCTCATCCACATACCTTGGAGCCGGCATGGTCGCGCACCGTCCGGTTCCAGAGGAACTTCTTTCCGCGCACTCTAAGGTTGTGGAATACTCTTCCTGCCGAGGCTTTCCCTATAAATTACAGCATTGGGCTTTTCAAGAAGGGCGTTTTAAAATATTTAAAGGGTCAGCAACGCGCGAGTGATGCCTCTGGTGTTGCAAGCGTCCATAGGCTACGGTAACCGCTTTCCATCAGGTGGGCCGTATGCTTGTTTGCTAACTTTGTTGTATATAAAAAAAAAATAGTATAAAAAAATACTCGTATGATAACCATTTGATTTAAGATTTCATCCAACCAATCCGTTGTAAAACTAGGTGCAAGTGGGCCCATACCCAGCGTATGCGAAGCGTAATTAAAATCGACGAGTACTCTGCCAACCGAAAAAACATGCATCTCTCTCATTGTTCCCGCCAATTTTCCCACATTTCGCCTTTTATAGTTACACTTAAACTTCCTGATTTGCGTGCAAAAAGTGCATAAATTAAATTCTTCGTAGACCGTACTCGTAACTTGGTGTAGGTTATCGTGCGGTTTTTTAATCGGAAAACTTCGAGTTAGGTAACGTCTTTGTGTGGGTGAGTTTTAAATGCGTGTTTATGTAATTTTCACTTTCAATTCAAAAACAAAGAGAGTATACATGATATTATTGCAAATTCTGTAAGTATCATCCTTAAGGCTGAAGAAGTGCTTGGTCTTATTTTTTCAGGTAAAACGACTTTTTGCTATTACTTCTTTTCAAGATCTTTACAATATCGTCTATCAAATGGGAAGCATCCTACGCTTATTCTTTCAGCTTATACTTGAATTCCCTTGGAGAACCAATTGTTTTGTTGTCTAAGGAAATAAAATTGGTCAGCTTTAATAATCATATTTTTTTCTTATCTACTTTATTCTGGTCTTCTGAGTAAAGGTAATGCCGTCATTTGCAAGGCCACACACATCAAACCTAACCTATCTCAATAAAACCAGCATTAAATCCAACCTTTACACGTCGCATGCACTGTCCACCAAATACGGTCTCAGCTTTCCAACTAATTTCCACAAAATCGTGCCGCGAGGATTCACATGAGAAACGACCACTGTGCACATGAAACTATCAGTCAAACTACTTAAACATCTGCATAAGTCACGTCTCACGATTCTGGAGGAGTAACAGTTTAATAATGTCCGCGCCTTCGACCCGCCGACCCGAGTGAAATACGGTTGAACGGACTTAGGGCCATATTTTCCCCATGCATTGCACTAAGTCGTGTCTTCCTCGGTGGAAATAAAACGCGAGGTCCATCTCTGGGGCCATCGGTGCCTCAGATGCGCTATTTAAACTACACTTCTGTAACGGCGTAACTGAACTATCCAGCTTTACAACTTTGGAGCTTATTCTCTAGGTTTTAAAGCTGGAATTACAAGGAGCTGTTGATACGCTTAGGGTAAACTTTGTTAGTAGTTTGGATAATGTCATGGGAAGAGCTCAATGAACGTGCGGACAGCGCGTGGACTGCCGACCGGTGAGCTCGCTAACTTATTCACGTCATTATTCAAATGAGTTTAACCCTTATTACCAAGATGCAAGGTTTAGGGAGATAGAATATTGAAATTTAAGGAAGCTAAGGCTTTTGCTGTGGTCTTCCGTCTTAATAAGTGTAAATCTGTTAAGTGTCATCGCTTTACTGGAATTGAGGTTATATCCAGTAGCGCATCATTAGTAAATGTTTACGATATGAGATCGGTGAGGTATGGTTTGATTCTTACAAAGATGGTGCTTGCTTAGTATTCATAATGAATTTAGCCCCATCTTCATACTTCTTAGATGTCAAGGTTCAGTCAGACCCAAGCAAGACTCCTACTTAGAGGGAGTATTGCCCTCATTTAGCTATTTCAGACTTGTATAATTCCTCAAAAGGTTCTAGGTAAATACCAAGAGATCTGAAATACGGTTTTTCGTAACAGGAAATCACCACAAGCTTCTTTTAAATTTTACCAACTATTATTTTCTATTTTTTAATAGATTTTATAGTGTTTATTACACTTACGGAAAACCATTTTATTATGTCCCGAAAGCTAAAATTATTCAGTTTTTGTGTGATCCGTAAAAATAATAGCTGTTATTTTTTTATCAGGCGAAAAAAATGTGTAATAAAAATATCGGCCCATAAAAGTGGTAACACCATCTCTAGATAAATATAAATTGTTCTTTTCAGCCAATAAACATCTGCCCATAATGAAAGCTATAATACAACAGTGGTAATACCATCTCTGTATAAGTGTCGAGTGACGCGTGGCCGTCTGCCCTTTCCCGTAGGAAGCGGCGTGGCTCACTGACCCATTGCCTGCGCCACCTTTGCAACTACTGTAGTTATGTATACTGTGACGGTTCTATGACCTTTGCCTTTGAACTGTATTTATTGTTTTATTTTTTATTTCGCGATCATGATGTATTGAGATTTGTGAGCGGGTTCAATTTATTGTTTATTGTTTTTTAGTCGTAAAACATCGAGGTATAAAATACTGATATTTGTATTTGAGTGTACGGATATGTAATGCTTTTCTATTGAAGACTAATAAAACAGCAATTGAAATAAAAAAATTGTCGTAATTATTTTTAAATCCCGGTTTGTTTCAGAATCACATGGGATTTTGAGTTCATGTCTTTATCAAAAAGTCTTATTATAATTTTTTTCTTGCAGAAGAGTGCCATTTAAATGTATCATATTTTTGCAACCGCCTGTCAACTTCCGGGGAAGTACTACCACCATGCCTATTTCTGCCGTGAAGCAGCATTGCTGTGTTTCGGTTTGAAGGAAGTGGGTGCCGTCGATATTACTGGCTCTTGATGGCTGAACATCTGTACGCATAAATTTGATGGACGCAAGACAGCACATTCCTTATGCGCGTGAGCGCATAAGGAATGTGCTCTAGGATGCACTACCTTGCAACCTACGATGCAATGTTTAGGTGATTTGTTATAGGCGTTGGTTATCATTTATATGCATTTCTATCACCTAGTTGTATAAAAAAAACTAATTTAATTTCAGTTCTTCAAGTTTTTCCTATTGATTTCAATATGAATTTATTTACAATACTACTTTTAAAACATTAACCAAGATGAAACATAGAAGATAGCCTGCATTACAGTCACGGCCCCTTGCGACACAATCAAATGCCAAAATAAGGTCAGAGGTAATAATTGTTGGTGTAAGCGCTAAAGGTACCGCATTCATTTATGCAGGAATTCGAAGATGCGCAGATTGAAGTACCTACCAATAAAGTTATTTTTGAAATTGAATCAAAGATGGCGTCAGACGCACGGGATTTTTTTTCAGTTCAAAGATATTTATTTTCATTACTTATGAAGGAAAGGTTGAAGGAAAACGGGGAAGAGGAAGGCCAAGAATAAGTTACATGAGGCAGATAAAAGAAAAAGTCGCTGTCATGTCGTATAAGGAAGTCAAGGAGGCCGCATTCGAAATACTTAATTTGAGAAAACTGCTTCAAGAGCTTTAATTTATGAAGAAGAAGACAGACAAGTTATCAATTACAATGAGAATACATTACATTTATAAAAATATGTAATGTCGTCCGGTTACAGCATCGCTTTGCGCGCGCGTATTTTATTTACGAACATAGAAATGTAGAAGAAAAGGTAGGCTATAGAAAATTTGATGGACTTGATGTGAAAGATGGCATGAGAAAAACTGCCCACGAAGTTCCCCATCGCTAACAAATATGTATCTGTGTGAACGCAGATGTTTGTTTTATGTCTGGGCGTTATACTATATTCTTAGAATGTACTTACAAAAAAATGTATCTGAGTATTATATCAGCTATCTGGTTCCCATAGTAAAGGCTCTGCGTAGATCGGGAATTGTGTTGTGTTATTTTTTTTTAGTCGACAATGTTTATTTATTTATTTTGCATCAATATCATCAGCCTGAAGAAATCCACTGCTGGACATAGGCCTCTCCTACACATTTCCAGGAAGAACGATTATATACTCTTTCCATCCACCGACTTCCCGCAATCTTAATAATGTCGTCAGTCCATCTGGTGGGTGGGTGCCCTACGTTTCGTCTTCCGGTTCGTGGTCGCATTCGAGAACCTTAATTCTCCAACGGTTGTCGGTTCTTCGAGCTATATGACCTGCCCATTGCCACTTCAACTTACTTATTCTAAGAGCTATGTCGGTGACCTTGTTTCTTCTACGGATATCCTCATTTCTGATTCTGTTATACATAGATATATTGTAAAATTTACTTGTGATTTTGTATAAGGTATGGAAGTAAATCAGTTATTGTTATTTGAAAGTGAATTCTATTGGATATTTGGAGCATCGATCTGGCGCAAGCGCATAGACCGCACCAAACTATCAAACAATGGCATCAAAACAAAGTCATAGTTTGTGACCTTTGGGTCGATTTGTATTTTATTGCGAGATCAGAGTGAATATGGTAATATTTATTTCTATACGTAGAATTAACTTGCACTGAAAAATGTCTGTACAAATTTCGTGGATATCCCCATTTACTACAATTATTATAAAAAAAAACTATTTATTTGGGTAAGTAGTCTGAACTGAGTGTGTGCACTGGTGGCCTAGTGGTGGTAACACCACCTTCCAGTTTTAAGGTCGCGGGTTCGAATCCAGTCGTGTACTTATAGATTTATCTGTCCGATAATTGATGCATAATGCTAGTGCTCTCAAACGGTGAAGAAAAACATCGTGAGGAAACCCATGTCTTTTCTGTGGATTTGGCCGGCTAAGTCAGGATGGCAAGGGTGCTGGATAGTCTTTTCCATCGAGTATCTTATTTTTTGTAACTAATTTAATTTTATACGTGCCAAATAAAGCCATGTGCAATACACTAGTCAATTTATTTGCCGTTTATTGTACTGTTGGCTGTCAATCAATTTGTGTAAAACATTTTGATCTACTTCGGCTTATTTGGGGTACTATGCAAGAGGGAGCCATCAGTTTAGATGTTTATCTGATTGGGTTCAAGGAAAGCAAGTGTCTGGACAATTAGAGTTTCAAATAGCCTAGTATTTTGTTTAAAAAATCAATACAATATACTAGTTTTTGCCAGCGACTTTGCATGTTACCTGGATAAAAAGTATAATAAAATTTAATGGGTTTTCTCCGGTCATTATAATTTTTTATTGCACACAGATACAAATAAGTGAAAGGTCATCTTTGATTTTAATTAATAAAAATTGCATCATTGCAATTGCTTGCGATAATACTAAGTTAATCGACGGAAACGCTGGTAATAATAATTAAAACTACGTCAAAATGTGGGCATTTTTACAATTTTATGCTCGGACATCCCAAAAATCGTATGTTTTATTGTATATCAAAATGATTGAAGGCTTGTCTACGAAGTCTACGAATGCAGACCACATCTGGAACCATTTCTGAAGAGAAAACGTCTATAGAAGCGGTATTGAGCATTTTTGAGATGGCAAAAAAAACAACGGGTGGTGGGGGGATTATTCAAGTTTTCTCGTCTGTCAGTATTCCTGGAGTTACGATTATTTTTAAATTATTTATTTTTATTTTATTTTATTACATCGTCGCCTACCATCAGTTGAGATTGTAGCCAAAGGATGGTATAGACCATACATAGATATCATGTAATTTTTTTTATTATTATTTTTATTATTGCTGAATCGTTGTTGCATACCACCACCCGTTAGGTGTTTGTCAATGGACCACGGGGAGGGTCGGTGCTAATGTTAAACGTGATCTATGGGATGGACTGTTGTGTAACATTGGTCTATACACTGAAGTAATATTAAAATAGGTTATTTCGTTCTCCGTGTTAATAAATAGTAACTGCCTATTAATAGTACTATTTTTTTGAAATTCTTAAAAAAAAATACAAATGAATACAAGTGAAGTTTAAAAAACTTGAGAAACCAACTTCATGGCCAAACTGCTGACCTGATTTTGATATAAAATACTTATTGAACCGCACTAGTCGTCCCTCGATTTTCGGAAGGTCCCCTCAATTTCTCAAACCATCATGGGACCTTTAAAGTATTTTCTTTTCAACAAAAAAAGAATCATCAACGACGAAATTATTAGCCAACAAACATAAAAAAGCATAATATTCGGTTGAATTGAAACATCCTCCTTTTTTAGTCGGTTAAAAAAACAATTTTATTTTTTTTACTTCTGATTTTCTGGAGGGTTTTAATACTTATATTTGACTTATAAGTCTGGTTAGCCCAAGACAAATTTAAGCTGTAACCAATCGCGTGCCCTTTGCTGTGGGAATACCGCCGTTATAGCATTAACAATATCATTAGGGCATTAGAATACGAAGAGCTGACGGACGTCACGAATGCACGAACCCGACTCAGCCGTAGAGTACATCACAGTTGGTATGAACCAGCCGAAGAGGGCATTGATGCAGCCCGGGTAAACGACGCGATGCGTTTTGTAGTGTTTGGTGCTATTTCGTGTCGTTTCCTTTACAATATATATATATATTCAACTAATGGAACAAGCTGTTGATGTTGAGTGGTAGTTCTGGTCTAGAACAAAGGATTGCCTCCTAAGCGACCTGTAACAGGGAAAAAAATTCTGCCCGTCGCGTCGTACAACTAGGCCCGTTGGTAGTACGACGGGCAACAAACGGACCTTCATACAATGCTATTCAAAAGAGTGGCGTGAGTGCAGTCACTTAGGTACGCCTAATAAAATAATAATTAACGAATTAATTAAATAATTAATTACTGCTGCTTAATAGGGATTCATTTATATGTATAGATGTATGTCAGTACATACCTCTATATATATAAAATGAATCCTTATTTCCCTTGGTCCCGCCATCAAGCGTTAACGGTTAGACCGAAAATTGATGGGGAGAGCTTAAAACAAGGAAACGGGCTTAGATACTTTTTACCCCGAAAAAGTTATGGAAACAGGGCGAGCGAAGCTGCGGGTGACCGCTAGTACTATGTAAAGGTCTGCGCACACCTAGGTCACTGGCGATGGCGTTCAATTATACGCTGTCAATCATACATACATACATACATAAAATCACGCCTTAACCCCATGGGGGTAGGCAGAGATCACGGATTTCCACTTGCTACGATCCTGACACACCTCTTTCGCTTCATTCACTCTCATAACATTCTTCATACATGCTGTCAATCATCGCTTTCAAATTTGGCAACGATGTTTGACAGCGTTTCATTGATCGCCAAAGAGATTTGTCATACATTTGCAGTCCCGCAGCAATTTCTCCCGGTACCACGTCCAAAGAGCCTTAGTGTGAGTCAACCTACATACGTGGTGGGAACCCAATGTGAATGTTTGACCACGATAATGTGGGGTTCGCTTCTCATATGCCTTTAGATTGTTAGATCGTTGCTATAGGAGCAGTCTTATTAGCTCTGAGACCTTAGGAAACAGTTTCCGTTTTATAACCAACGCTATTGTTGTGAGTCTTTTGAGGTGGCGGCTGTAGGTCTTGGGAATGCGCTGCCTATTGACATCAAAAAGGCTTCCAATAAATCAGCTTTTAAGCGTCTGGTTTATGAGCATTTCCTGAAGCAGATTTCATCAGACCTTAACTAATAAGTACATTATTGTTAATTTTAATATCTAAGCTTTCCTATATTTATGTAAGCACGCCAACGCCATCTCTACCCCTAATACTTCCAGATTGGTCCAAATTTCATCAAAATCTGTTAAGCAGTTTCACCATGAACTGGTTTCTCAATTTTATTAACTTATATTATTAATATTTCATTTGAATTTTTTATCCAAATAAACTTATCTGCAGAGCATTACAAACGATCTAGAGAAAATCTGGTGTTTTTTATCTGCTAAACCAATTTAGTACTTACCGTTCCTCGCCAACAGTACCATAAATAACTATAAGGTTCGTACTCACTGAAGTCTATCAGCATCAAGCTTTCGCTATAAATCCAGCGATGACATAACAAAGGCGGCTCGTAGGGAGATCGTGCCGGTCTATGGTGTGAACGTTCCTTTATCATTGCGAAAGAGATGAGCGGTTTCTTAATATAGTAACTTATATTATTACTAGTGGCTCTGTGAGCTGTAGACCTCAAAAACATACTAAAAGTGCACAATTTAATTTTTTGGGAAGATATTCTGCTCATAATGCCGAAGATCCTATTAAGATCTTCGCCTGGGGCTAAATATTGTAGACTGTCTAGAATATTTATTTAATATTATTCAAAAAACCCCAACTACAAACAATTTATAAAGTTATACAACCTTACTAAATTTTATTCAGATCGGTTGAAAAATACGATCAGTAGGCAAGACCAGACAGAGCGACAAAATAATTTTTGGCCAATCTCGAAACTGAGGCGCTTATGAATGAGCAGAATATATCATGAAAAAAATGAAGAAAGTAAAATTGTTACATAAGCTATGAACCGATTTGCACATGGGCTTTCAAAGTCATACATTCATTCAGTCATTAGTGAGGGAAGATGATACAAATGATTTAATATTAGATTCTCAGCTGTTACCTGAGTATTAAAATGTTGATTTATAACATAACCAGCGAAAATCTCACCCAATCATCATCCAATCAAACGCCAGCCATTTACGCATAGGGCAGTTCATGTAATCGCGCGGTCGAACAACGCGCCATAAACGTAAACGCTGCGTTTTACGAGCGTTTTCGCTTTCGCGCCATTTGCAATAAATCAGGCGTCAGTGGGCGCTATTGTGTCGCACCGAATCATAGTCATAGACGGGCATGGCCAGACTGGCGTGATTATAAATAATTAAATAAATATTGTACACAAACCACAAAACACTATCTAGGCCCAAATTAAACAGAGCTTGTGCTATGGGAACCAGATAGCTAATACAATACTTTTTTTTGTAAATACATAGAATACGATACAACACCTAGACAGAGAACAAACATGTGTTCAAATCATAAATGTTTGTTCTTGGTGGGCATCGAACCCAGAGCTGAGAGGCAGTTCGAAATACGAAATGAAAAATGTCTTCTCATTTATTGGATGAATCAACGATATTGTAAAGATCACTCCAAATTCATCATTTTGCATTAAGCGGACGATAAATGATGTTGAAAACTCAGTAAAGGCTTTCGGGACTCACTAGCGTTTTACAGGCGTTAAATAACCGTCCGTCTGCATGCCTAACGGGACAAAGTTTTCACTGCGGCGCCTCGTCAGTACCACTATTTCCTATTTTACTGTCAATAAGAAACGTCTCAATTTAGTCCGAGTCAATAGAAACTATTATTGTCGTGAACTGAAGTGTAGATTGGCTCTGTGAATGTCTTCATAGGCTAGCCTCGCAACTCAACATCATCCCGAGGAAGTCCACTGCTGGACCTCTCCTACACATTTCCGGCAAGAACGAGTCATTCATTCATTCATTTATTTATTCAGTCACAATTAAATAATCGTATTTGAAATATACAAACTTAAACTAACACAGAAAAGAAATATTAAATAAAATGTCACAAGAAAAATAAAATAAGAGTATAACAATATTAAATAATGGCATGTCAAATATTAGAAACTAATGTGAGTTATTTGGATACAGTTATGCATAGTGAGTCCAAGCGCCATTTTCAGTTTTTTGGGAAATTACATAAACGCGTTTTTATTGGTAGAAGATTTGCATTTGCATCGTCAGAAAGTAAATCTATGTACATCGAAGCTTATATTTGTAATTTAACATGTTACAAAAAAAAAACACAAAAAAAGGTTTTATTTTGGAATATATCGTTAAAAATGCACTTGGACTCCTAATAAATATGATGTTCTCATTTTGCAAAACGAGTCCAAGAGACAAAATAATTATTTATTCTGGAAGATTAGCTTTAAGTGCACGTGGAAACGAATTAATATGATGTACTCATTTTGCAAAATGAGTATAAGTATAACATAAAAATGTTTCCTGGACTATTTTCCTATCGTTTAATAAAAACCCCTTGAATTTCCGTATTTACTCAGCATCTTATATTAGATGTTACAGAGGATTGATAAAAATAAATAAAAAACTATTAAAATGGCACTGATAGTATGTCCAGAAAATAAAACAATATAATTATCATAATTTAATAAACAATAATAATTTAAAACAAGATAAGGACTATCTCAGATATTATCTTCAGCTTTCAGACAGACAGAATAATGATTGATGATATTATTGGTAAACACCAACCCCAAACCCAGAACATATCGGGTAGGATGTAGGATGGAGTAGGTAAATAATATATAAATCTACTCTTCTTCAATATGTTCCGGATCAAAAACCTAAATGGCCATCAACACCTTCAACAACAATATCATCTTCAATCGTGTCATCAAAAATCAAATCTTTGTCAAATGCTATAGCGTCGTTTGGGATATTATGAAACAGTGATTTTAAATCTTTTAGTTTTTTCTCTGAAACATTTTGTCCTTTCCTACCCTTTCTTTTCTTTACATCAATTTCTAAGCTTTCTTCCTCTTCTACTGCTCCTGCTTTGACATAATGAGGCAATGGATGATTTTAGGTTTTCTTTATCTGGTTTATTCTTAACCAATTATTATTGACCTTCTCGCCCACTGTTATCTTTTTTCTGTTGACAATAGCTTTTTCCTTTTCTTCAGTATTTGTGATTCTTTGTTCTGCAGCTTGCCATAACTTTCTTGTAGTCTTGTGGAGTATAAAGTATTAATTGCAGTTTCAGAAATATAGGGTGCTTTTCGAGGAGAGATCATCAGGTCTATTTTTATACTTTTTTGCTATATTGTACGCCCGAAATAGGTAAGCTGTTGGAACATAATTACTTTTAAGATGTTTTATACACAGTTTTACAATAAAATATTTTTATCTTTATCTTTATACGTGTATTCTGGCCTTTATTTTTTTTATTCTGTTCTCCGCAACAATTAAGTTGACCAAAGAATTAAGTTTTTGACTTTGGTAAACTAGTATAATATGTGCTTCCTTAAACATGACTTGGGTTCTTCTGCCAGCCTCTCCTTCCACCCAAACAAAGATTACGTTCAGAAGTTACAAACAACTGTCGCGTAGACTACTGATGCGTAACACTACGTCGTTTGGACTAGTAATGTATAATGGAAATGTGCTTTTTCATCATAAAATTTGGTTGTTAGTTTTAAATTGGTTGTTGGACTTGTATTGCATTTCAAAATACTTAGTTTGCTATAGAAGGCGCTTGGACTGGGTATCAAAAAATACCACTTAGAGTGAAGCTGGCTGCAAGAGTGTTTTTTCTATGGCTTAATTATGCCCTAGTGATTACGAAAATGCGAAAAAATCAAAAAATGAAATTTGGCGCTTGGACTCCTTATGCATAACTGTATCCATTTGTCAAAAACTCATCTATCGAGTGGAAGCACCCTTTCAACAAAAGTGAAACAAGTTTCGATTTAAATTTACGGGGACTGTCCTGTACAGTCCCGTCCAGTCTGTCCAGTCTAGTCTGTGCTCTTTCTATCCACAGTTAGTTTCTATCCCGTGGTCTTATTCCTTCGACCAATATTGTCAGTCCATTTCCACCACGGCTTCCCGTGATATTCCTTCGACCAATATTGTCAGTACATTGTCCTGATTTGTCTTCCGATACGTGTTCACCAAGAATCTTTGCCCCGAACGGGGACTGGTACTGTGGACTGGACATTAATATGAGTAAATAAATTATCAGGAAAAAGAAATTGAGCCATTCTCTTTCCTAGTTTAACAGGCGTCACGGCTCAGTTGGTAGTAACCCTGCCTTCTGTGCCGTAGGCCGTGGGTTCGATCCCCCAACGAGGATAAATATTTTTGTGGTGAACATAGATGTTTGTTCTCTGTCTGGGTGTTATATTGTATTCTAAGTACCTATGTATTAACAAAAAAAGGATGATACGTATCATATCAATAGGCCTACACTGGTGAGCACACAGAGCCAGACAGAGCTTGTGGTAAGCCTATATCTGGTTCCCATCATACAAGCTCTGCTTAGTTCATTCACAATATATATTTATTTATTTATATTTAGATCTGACTGGTTCCGCAGTGGTAATGTAAAAAATTGCACCAGTAATATAAATAATATTCGTATAAATTACGAACAAAAAGACGAATTCAACCAGAAAATGTATTAAATTCGTAATTTCGCGCTTTCTACACTAATCCGTGTACTAAGGGTCCGTTCCTCCAAAAGGGGCTATCAAAGAGTCGTATGTTTTCATTAGGACAGACTGCAGTGCGCATGCGCATGCCTACGAAATATTATCATACTTGGAGCCTAATAGTTTTACAGTGAGACTTCTGCTTGTTTGTATGTTTTATTGTGTGAAACATTGAATTAGGAAACTTTCATTATTCAAGGTCGTGGGTTCGGTCTGGGGAGTTTTTCTGTCGAAAAATGTATGTGCACTATGCCAATACCCTCGAAACGGGGTGAAGGAAAACATCGTGAGGAAACCGGCGTGTTTTAGAACCTAAAAAAGTTAGACCAACACGTGTCAAACGTCACGTAAAAAGGGCCTGCCAGCGGCCTACTTGCGGAAACCAGAACGCACATCAAGTGCGGATGATGATTTTGCCGAAATTTTTGGCATGTCTAGTCTAAGTTCATTTGTTATAGATTAATAAGTTTGGTAGAATATAAATATAATAAATAGATAGATAATTTGTGTCGAGCAAGCAACACCAGCGCTTTTATTATTCTAATTGGAGTGTGATACGGTGCGGATATCGGTAATTGGATATCAATTTTGACGGATCGCCGGACAGCGGGATTATAAGGATTTGTGTGGACTTGTCGCTTCATTGAAGCTATGTTATTGAATTGAATTTTCGTAGCATTGACCGTCTTAAAAATCATTCACACAATTTGATAGATGCTAGTCTTATTAGTTTTTATACAAGTTTTATATAAAAAAAACATTTGTCCTGTAGGATGAATCGATTGCATTATTTTGATCGCGGGAAGTCGGTATGGATGGAAAAGAATAAAAATCGTTCGTCCTGGAAAGGAGGCATAGTCCAGCTCTGGGTCAGAGGGCAAGCTCCGAAAATGGCAAAGATTTTATGTCTCTGATATTATGAACTTAGTCGCATTTGTAAGTTTTGAAATTATTAAGAGCTTCGATTGCAATAAAACGCAATAAAACAAAACAAGGAAAGATTGCAACAACACTGAATGAAACAGTGACGTAATAAACATGAGATAGCGAATAAAAACCTCACTTTGTAAAACTTTGATGGCAACAAGATATTTGATCGCTGTCCCTTGTTAGTATCATTTATTTGTTAGTATCAAACTTACACAATCACCCAGCTCATTTTCATGATGCGTTGATTAACTGCACTACCTACTTCTCATTAGGCGAATTACTCCGAAATATACATTTGCCAACGTTTTTTCTAAGTGAATCATTAATTGGTGGTAAAAATGTATCAGTTTTACACCCAGGACCTTAGCTTTCGAAACAAAAAATGTTTTTTGAATAATGGCAAAGTTTTATTTTCGTAAGCTAAAGTCCTGTTGTTATTTTGGTAAGATGACTTATTTTTCTTATTTTTTTTTTATGTAACTAGCTGATGGAACAAGCATATGGCCCACCTGATGTTAAGTGGTAACCATTGCCTATAACAAAGCAATGCCTCGCAGGTCACGCACGTCCGGATTTTTGTTATAATTCCAAAAACAATTATATTTATTGCTCGTATCTCTCAGTGTAATTTATTTCACCTCCACATAATCGCCACAACGGCTCAGCTAAAACAATTCAATGCCCCTTTGACAAACGACGTAGCTTCGATCTTCGGGGCCAAAGGGCAACAATACAAATGCCCTAGGGCTGTAATCTACGCAATGCTGCTTTATGCACGTTTACTTTAGCAGACTAATTTGATTGCTTCCATTATTCCAACGCCGTTAATTCGTCTTAGGAAACTACTTTTATACGCAGCGCCATGTAACTATTTACTTGACAAGTTATTATACTATACTAAATTACAGTAAAAAAAACATTTGTGAACCAGTACCATGAGCTCTGTCTGGTTCTGTCTCTTGTTCTGGTTTTGAGTCTGTTTAAGTGTTGACTAAATAAATCCTACGTCAAAACGTCACACACATAGTATAATGCACTGGTGAGCAACTCACAAAGACTCAAAACCAGAGCCAGAGACAGAGCTAGACAGAGCTCATGGTAGGCCTACAGACTGGCTCGATATTATCATCATCATCATCAGCTTGAAGAAGTTCACTACTGGACATAGGTCTCCCTTACACCTAACCAGGAAGAATGGTTCTGAACCCTTTCCATCCCACCGATTTCTCGCAATCTTAGCAATGTCGTCGGTCCATCTTGGGGCACCCTACGTTTCGTCTTCCAGCTCGATTTTTGCTGCCCCTATACATTTTTCAAGAAAGATCAATTTTGAGTCTTCATCATCCATTCAAACTTCAAGTGGTGGTCCTTACTTTGTGATTGGTCTATTACTCCGGTCAATTCAAACCTAAAAAATAAAAGTGAAGGTGCATAAACTCCCAACAAGCTAAAACAAAATAAAATGATCCAAAACATAATTATGAATAAATATGAAAGTTCCCCATCATTCCCATCATAATATATAAAAATACAGAGTATCAAAAACACCAAAACAACTCATCATCATCATCATCATTATCAGCCTGAAGAAGTCCACTGCTGGACATAGGCCTCCCCTACACGTTTCCAGGAAGAACGATTCTAGATCAAAACAACTCTAGATCAAATAAATGTCCTTGATGATCAATTGATCAGTAGTAATAGATGACAGTCCACTTACGATGCGTTGTGATGCGCATGACACGAATACAGGTTGTCGGTACACCCGATACCCAGCGGTTCCGACGGGACATCCTGATAACACCGCGTGCCCGCGTCCATGCTACACTGCGGGACAAAATGATTCGGCACACGCTGAATACTTTTTGATGTATTTATGATAGCGGTTATTACAGGACAGCTTAGCAATATTAGCATAAGCACCAATTTATTATTTATCGTGTTAGAATTGTGATCATTCTAATAAGACTAAAGAGCAACGTGGAATACAGACGGATTATGTTTATTTTTCTGTACTTACGAGTACTTCTCTGTAAGGTTTGCATAATTGATGGATAAATTATTTAAAGAATATCTTATCTTTTCGTAAAAGTGGCAGCTAAACAAAGAAACTAATATGGCTATTGGTTTACAATATGAGCTGAATAGATAATCTTGTTTTTGCTTGAGTTTTTAAATATCTGATGACCACACTCAATAAAATTTACTTACTGTTGCACCTATTGCAGGTTCGTGGTTTTTTCGAATAGACTAAAATGCTGGTGATTGTCTGACGATTCTTACAGCGCTTCTGTAGGCCTACCACAAGCTCTGTCTGGCTCTGTCACTGGCTCTGATTTAGAGTCTGTGTGCTCACCAGTGTATTATACTGTGTATGTGACGTTTCGACGTAGGATTTATTGGTCAACAGTCACACAGACTCAAAGGCTAATTCGCAGATGGATAATGTCCATTTCCAGCGTCCCGCAGTGTACAAATATAATGGTGCGACCATTGGCGCGCGGACGGTCGCCAATTACCCTATTGGCGGCAATTGTTGTGCGACAGTCCACGTCGTCCTGTCTATCGGGTTGCAACGCTGTTTGTATTGCTACCTTGTTAGCTAACACGAGTCTTTTGGATGAGGCATAATTAGTTTATTTCGTTTAGAGATTCTTAATTTCTTATAAGAATTACTAATTCACTTACTGAAAATAAACTTGTACAGTAATTTGTATGAGCTGCGTATTTGTATGTACGAAAATAACAATATGCTAAAATCAATCAAAATTCCGGATTCCGGATTCCGGGAATGCTGATCGAAGTGAAAAGAATACAACAAAACCATTACGAGTGTATGTCCCTCCTTGGCTGCCTGCGACTATTGACATATGGCGAAGTAGTTGATCTTTGCCAAAGAGGTGT
The DNA here is from genome assembly GCA_939531255.2 of Thera britannica. Lineage (NCBI taxonomy): Eukaryota > Metazoa > Arthropoda > Insecta > Lepidoptera > Geometridae > Thera > Thera britannica. The sequence continues at coordinate 9,848,203 of OW618050.2, forward strand.
TGGTTACGTGATAGTGCGTGACACAAGTTCATTGGTTTTTTCCGCCTCAAAAATTACTCAAGCATAAATAAGTTTTCACTTTACAAAAATCTAGTTAAAACAACTTCGTTGATTTTTTAAAGTAAATTCATGAACATAATAAACAACTTTGTTTTGGCGCATACATACAGTAAACACCTACTCACAATATGCAATGATGATGCTGTGTCATTGTTGGTGTTACCTAATTGCCTATTTGCAAAAAGCAACCTTAATTACATTTTAATACATAGCCTTCATGTTCAAATCAGCATGTATATCGGTCAAGGCGTCCAGGCATAATGAGTTAATCCTACCCACGCCCTGTATTGTTCTATGTCCGTCCGTCCGTCTGTAATAGCGTGCATTTTAACATGAATATTGCTTACCAACATTTTATCTCCTGGCTATGTTGACCCAACTATACCAAACCTTATATCAAAGACAATAGAACCGTGAATAATTTAGTTCAAAAACTCAACGGCAAATAATTTAGCTCGCAGTGTACAAATGCGTTCATTGTGAGACAAACGAATCTGCATGAGTTATGAAAGTTTAAGCGTTACAGAGATTCGATCGACGAATCACTAATGACGATAATTTTATTTATGAGATGAAGATTAAAATGATCGCCTTCGTGATGTGCTAAAGTTTTTCAACTCTTGCGTCATTTGTTAACTTTATTTACAAAGGGAGATATCATCGGTTTTAATATTGATTGGATGGTTTTAAGGTTAAATGAATGCAAAGTAGTAGCAGCCCTCTGAGGCGCACTTAAATTCCTTTTGTTTTGAACGACAGTGACATGATTATGAAGAAGAAGCAGCTCTCACAGCTCAGTTGGTAGTAGCACTGCCTTCTGCGATGAAGGGCGTGGGTTCGATTCCCATCGAGAACAAATATTGGCGTGGTAAATGTTTGTTCTCTGTCTGGGTGTTATATTGTATTCTAATTGTACCTACTTATAAAAAAGTATAATAATAGCTATGTGGTTCACATAGTACAAGCTCTGCTTAGTTTGGGGCTAAATTATGTTGCGTGGATTTTCCGCAACATTTATTAATGTAAAAATTACTAGCAGTACCTACTACCAGTTCAGTGTGTTCAGATTTGGGTATCATAATTATTAAGGTTGCCAGTGATATTAAAAGCTTAAAAATTAAAAGTTTTTCAGTGAACTTGCTCTTAATAAATCACCAAATATTATCTCTTATTGCAATAAGTGGTGCAATAAGAGTTTAATTTTTCACAACAAAAATCTTATTAGAATTGTTACGCTAGGCGCCTCTGAATAAACCGATGACAAGACAATACCTACTTACCGCGCACCTTGAACTGCAGCTTGCGTCAGCGCAATCAACGCGACGCACGACACAGTTACAGAATCACCTAGTTTTAAGATTTTGGAAATGTACTCATTCTGTTCTCACACTTAGAGACTCAATCATTGGCAAAATTAATTATAGATTTAAATTAAAAATCTTCTTTCCTTTAAACCCGGTCGGCAGCCTACGTATTTGGCGCAGGCGGTAGGATATTTTAATTTACTAAAATTAAGAAAAAGAACCTACTAGTGCTGTTGTTCCGGGTGGTGATAGTGGAATCAAGAAATCGATTCTGCTGAGCAGCTGACGACGACGACAAGAAAAATGCAGTAAGTCCTTGAATCTTTCAAGTCCTTGCTTAATCCTACCTAAACTATAGTCCTTCCTTTAGTGTATCCCATATTTTTTTATAACGTTAGTAATTAACTTCCAAGATTTTTCATCCAAGAAAGTCGAGGAATATTAGGTTAGGTAGTAGGTTAAATAGTAGGCTCAGTGTAATAGACGAGCATAGAGATATAGAAGAAAGCATGGCTCAGCCTCCAGTTTCCGCCGGCAGTAACCCGATTGATATAATTTTTAAGTCCTTAAGACTTGTGCCAGATTTCGATGGAAATCCGCACGTATTAACGAGATTTATAAATCTCTGCGACCAGTTGGTCCTGGCTCACTTTAACCCAGAACCAGGCAACGATTTGACCAATCTAGCGCTTGTGAACGGAATTTTAAATAAAGTCTCGGGTTCCGCCGCTAGATTAATAAACTCGGAACGGGATACCAGATAACTGGTTAGGTATAAGGAACGCTTTAGTGAACAATTTTGCGGATCACCGTGACGAGATCGCTCTTTACAGTGATTTATCCTTAGAGACCCAAGGTTCGAGTACCCCGCAAGAATTTTATGAACGATGCCAAAACTTATTCAGTACCATAATGACGTATGTTTCACTTCACGAGAACTTGAAAAGCACCATCGACGCAAAACGCGATTTATACCAAAAACTAACTCTTCAGGCCTATTTAAGAGGACTCAAGGACCCACTTGGATCCAGGGTACGTTGCATGCGACCCGCTTCGATGGAAAAAGCTTTAGAGTTTGTTCAGGAGGAGCTCAATACTCTCTACATGCAAGAGCGCAGTAGTGGTTCAGCTAGTAAGAAAGACTGGCGGCAGCCAAACTTAAATGCAGCCAAGTTCAATCTCCCTATTCCCAACTATGTCCCCAGACTGACTGACGGATTCGGACCAATGAAACAACCCATTTTTACCATGTCTGGTCCATCTAGGCCCAACCCCATTCAAGCTTCACCTAGTCAGGGTTGGAGGCCTACATTTCAACCGCAACCACTACGTGGTCTTACTCACACGCAACAGATGTTCCGCGCCCCTCCACAAAATTACAACCCGCAAAATAACGCTTTTAGGATGCCTTATAGACCCCCACAGCAACCAAATAATTTTGGTAATACTTCGCGTCCTACTCCAATGAGTGGTGTTAGTAGCTATGTAGAAAGACGTCCACCAATGACGGGAATGACAGGACATGACTGGAGAAAACACGGGAATCCACCCCCGACTAACTACTTCAAAACTCACGAAATTAACTTCAATGAGTTTGACGAAAATGACTATTACCCCGAGTATCAAGACTATTATTCGTGGGAGCAATGCCCCGATTATTACTACTATGACCAAGACCAGTATTATAACTCCGAGACCCCAGTAGTAGAGGAAGTTGTAGATCAGGCCTCTAATGAAAATTTTCAGAAGGAGTCGAAATCCGAAAAACCAAGATAGAAGTCAATTTCCACATTCAAAGGCAACTAGGTTACATCCAGATAGCAAATCCACCTTTAAAGTTCCTAATCGACACAGGTGCTAACCAATCGTTTATAAGCCCTGATGCCGTCGAGAAATACTTTCGTCACGTTCCTTTGAAATATGATCCATTTGAAGTGACAAACGTGCACGCGACTAGTATAAACAATTATTCTGTAACAATGCCTTGCTTCCAGGAATTTAATGACTCGAATGATATAACTTTGTACGTCTACAAGTTTCATAATTACTTTGACGGACTATTAGGCTTTGATTTACTTGACGTATGGGACTCTAACATTGATTTAAAAAATAGGTTACTGAAAACTCGCTATACACAGATACCTATTCAGATGTATGATTCTAGAAACGCTAACTTGTACGAGGAAATTATTCCAGCTAATTCGACTAAAGTAGTTAGATTACCAGTTAATACACATGACGGAGAAGTATTAGTAGGCAACCAAACGATTTGTAATTGCCTTATTTCAGACTGTTTAACGACGGTTCAGAATAATAGGGGCTGGGTAGAAATAATTAACCCTACGTCTAACGATGTAATATTTTCTATGGATCGTCCTATTGAAGTTGAAATATTTAATATTGAATGTGACTGTACTGAAATTTTATCAGACCGCGCTAAAGATGTTTTATCTCGTCTACGGACCGATCATCTTAATTCGGAAGAACTCGCCAATTTACAGCGTTTGTGTTCTAACTACGCGGATGTGTTTTATCTTGAGGGCGAATCACTTTCGTTCACCAACAAGATCAAACATAAGATTAGGACTTATGACGAAATTCCAGTACATACCAAGAGCTATCGCTATCCTTACGTTCACAGGCAGGAGGTCAGAGATCAAATAAATAAGATGCTTGATCAAAATATTATAAGGCCATCGGAATCTGCTTGGAGCTCTCCCATCTGGATTGTACCAAAAAAAGCAGATGCCTCCGGTAAAGTTAAATGGCGTCTTGTCGTGGATTTCAGGAAAGTTAACGAGAAAACGATTGATGACAAATACCCTATACCTAATATAACAGATGTATTGGACAAATTAGGTAAATGCCAGTACTTTACGACCCTTGATTTGGCCAGTGGATTTTATCAGGTTGAGATGGACCCCTCCGATGTTCATAAGACAGGGTTCAATGTAGAAAACGGGCATTACGAGTTTTTAAGAATGCCCATGGGGTTGAAAAACTCACCCTCTACCTTCCAACGGGTTATGGACAATGTCCTCAGGGGCTTACAAAATGAAATTTGTCTAGTATACCTTGATGACATCATCATTTTCAGTACTTCGCTTCAGGAGCACATAGTTAACCTCGACAAGGTATTTAAACGATTGAGAGAATCCAACTTCAAAATTCAAATGGATAAATCCGAATTCTTGAAGCTGGAAACTGAGTTTTTAGGTCATGTTATCTGTAAAGAAGGCGTTAAACCAAACCCGAATAAAATTAAAGCTATTGAAAATTACCCCATTCCTAAGACTACCACTGAAATCAAACGTTTTCTCGGCTTGCTCGGATATTATAGGAAATTTATTCCAGACTTCGCTCGTATCACTAAACCACTAACCCAATGTTTAAAAAAAGGTTCAAAAATCACGTTGGACAACAAGTACACCAGCTGTTTTGAGCATTGCAAGACACTCTTAACTAATGATCCAATCTTACAGTACCCGGATTTTACACGTGATTTTATATTAACGACTGATGCATCCAACGTAGCTATAGGTGCTATCTTATCACAAGGTACTAAGGCCTCCAACAAACCCATTGCATATGCATCGCGGACTCTTAACAGCAGCGAGTTGAATTACAGCACCATCGAAAAAGAACTTCTAGCTATCGTTTGGGCAACTAAGTACTTTAGACCGTATCTCTATGGCCGTAAATTTCTAATTCTCACGGATCATAGGCCTTTACAATGGGTAGTGAATTTAAAAGATCCTAGTTCACGGCTTACAAGATGGCGCTTGAAGCTAAGTGAGTACGACTATAAGGTCGACTATCTACAGGGAAAGTGCAACACTAATGCCGACGCACTGTCGCGAATAGAAATTAATAATGAAGAGCTCATGTCGATAGCAGTTAATCCATCTGAAACTGACCCTGAGTTAGATGAATCTCGAACTTTAACCGCTACAGAAACTGGAGCTGGTTCGAGATCTGCCACTGTTCATACAAATAGCGAAAGCCCCATTTTAGAGGTCCCAATTTCAGATGACCCCCTAAATAGATTCACGAAGCAACTAATTTTCAACGTTGTAGGTGACATTAAGAGTAGACCAGTAGTCACTAAGCCGTTTGACACGCACACACGAACATCTGTTCAAATATCTGCATCTAATATAGAGGAAGATATCACAAACGCGATCAAGGAGTACGTCCACCCTAAGATAAAAACCGGACTTTTAATAAATCCTTATTCGGCTATGTACACTATCGTACCTACTATACAAAAAACGTTCAAAAATTCGGCAATGAATCTGACACTAACTAAAACGGAATTAGAGAACGTTAGGGAATATTTAAAGCAGCAGGAAATAATTAATAAATATCATGAGGGGAAGACCAATCATCGCGGCATCAATGAATGTTACTTAGCGTTATCTAATAAATATTACTGGCCTAAAATGCGAGAACACATTACTAAATTAATAAACCAATGCACTATCTGCGGCCAAGCGAAATATGATCGCAGTCCGACAAAGCAACAGTTTAAGGTGGTACCACCCGCTGGCCGGCCCTTTGAATTAGTTCACTTAGATCTTTTGACTATTCAAAGTGAAAAATTCTTAACCATTGTAGATGCATTCTCTAAATATGCACAAGCCTATCATATAAGAGACGGCACGGCTGTTAGTGTGGTTCAAGCCCTATTGAATTACTGTACTCATCATGGTATACCTATCACTATAGTAACTGATAACGGAACCGAGTTCACAAATCAGCTGGTTGCGGAATTTGTGAAGATGCATAAAATTCAGCATCATAGAGTGGCTCCTCATTCCCCGAATGAGAATGGTATTGTTGAAAGGTTCCACTCCACGGTACTTGAACATCTCCGTATTCTAAAATTAGGACAGAAATCTGAATCAGTAATTAATCTTATGCCATATGCCCTTCTGGCTTACAACAGTAGCATCCATAGTTTCACAAAATGTAAACCATTAGAGGTAGTAACGGGACACTATGACCCTCGCGATCCCTTTGACGTAGACCTGTCCGCCCATTTAATCCAACAGTACATGACTAATCATAAGAATAAGATGACTAAAGCCTATAACACGATTCACGACATGTGTAGTACGACTCGTAAAGACCTGACAGACCACCGAAATAAAGAACGGGAACCAGAGGTTGAGTACTCTCCTGAACAACAGGTTTTCGTGAAAAATCCGTTTGCTTCCCGACAGAAGTTAGCTCCCCGTTATACACATGACGTCGTAATGGCAGACCTCCCTATTCATATTTATACTAAGAAAAAACGAGGTCTTATTGCCAAATCTAGGCTAAAGCGTCTCCCTAAAAATGCCCAATTGTTACAAGACCCTCGTGATAATTCACTTGCTCCTGGTACCAGCTTTGATATTTAACAGAGAAAAAGTGTTCAACTTAGACATTGGAGAATATTTTGATATAATTAAGTTAGGTTCATATTATGTAGAAAATAATATAGTTATAGTTTTAAATTCCCAATAGTGCTTTCATCGTTGTATGTTATGTATAAATTATCAATTATACCTAACAAACACCATGAGATCCTTACTCCTCCTTTCCCATACCTAGCTATCCATGAGAAAGATTTCAAGCACATTGAGGCTGAATGCCCGAAGACCAGTAAATGGTACCTCTGCGAGGAGAAGAAAAACCAGCAGAATCGATCACCAGACGACTGCATCCAGCATCTCATCTCAACGCAGCAGCGAAACGACGCATGCAGCCCTACCACTATCACCCAGTCCAAGCCAGCATACGAAGAACTCGATGAGAAACACTACACCATCAGTTTCCCTATCTTAACAAAAGTACACCTATCCTGTGGACAAAATCTCTACCAAACCCTACCAGGCAGTTTCCTCGCTATAATTCCCAAGCAGTGCTACTTAGAAACACCAGAATTTACGATATCCAACACCAATGATCGGTTGAAGGGTCATGTATTGAAGATAATGGACTTGCACAAGAACAACGTCGTTACCCCATCTTCAACTCCTTCATTCAAACTAAACTCTATCAACCTGGACCAGCTTCACGCCACTAATAGGAAAATAGCGCTACTGTCCCCTTTTCACCTGCAGAAAGACACCAAATATACCCTATACCACACAACGATCCCTATGTATGTGGTTCTATCCAGTGCATGTGCACTTGCTAGCGTCTTTTTATACAGAAAGTATAAACTAAAAAGAATTCACATAAAGTACAGAAAGCAAGTGAAAGCCAAGCTGAACTTGATCACCAAGCAATCTATTCCCTACCATCTACAGAAAGGGTTGACCGCACTCCAACCCCAATCCCAGCTCAATTTACAGCAAGCTTCAATACTCGCTGTTCTTCGGGGAGAGGTGTTACGCTAGGCGCCTCTGAATAAACCGATGACAAGACAATACCTACTTACCGCGCACCTTGAACTGCAGCTTGCGTCAGCGCAATCAACGCGACGCACGACACAGTTACAGAATCACCTAGTTTTAAGATTTTGGAAATGTACTCATTCTGTTCTCACACTTAGAGACTCAATCATTGGCAAAATTAATTATAGATTTAAATTAAAAATCTTCTTTCCTTTAAACCCGGTCGGCAGCCTACGTATTTGAATCTCTTAAAAATCAATTTCTCTCGCCATCACAATAATGCCAAAGGTATATTCCTAAGCTATTGAATCATTGAGAAGGTTTCAATCTCACCTATAAATAAATATCTGCTCGTCTGCCCACGGCTTGCGAAATACATCTATTAAAATTTGATAGATCTTGAGTGAGTCAGCAATGGAGGTAAAGGATCTAAAGTTCGGTGGAAGAGCTTACCAAAATAAATAAAGATACAAGTCCGAAGGGACCCCAGCAAAAGACACTGCAGCTTGCACTGCACTGTTAAAGCCTTGCTTACATCTAAGCGTTCTGTCTCTCATCATCATCTCAGCCCGGTATCACCCACTGCTGTTTATAGACCTCCTTCATTTTCTGCCAGCCTCCTCTGTCCTGTGCGTCTCTTTTCCAGGTATTTCCTGCGACCTTTACGATGTCGTCGACCCATCGCGCTTTCGGACGACTCAGATTTCTTCGGCCAAAGTTCTGTCTCTATCATTAGAAACTCACACGGCGCGCAATAGAGACGAAAGGAGACACTTGGAACAGAGGTAACTGCGACCGCCTGCCGTCTACCTGCAGTGTGTAATCCGTCTTCGACAAGTCGGTAGATAAAGAAGGTTGAAAATAAATCGAATCAGAAATGTATGTCCAGCAAGTTCTCAAATCGGTTTTTTATGTTTGTCGCATAACTTCGTCATTTGCGAGCCGATTTCAACAACTAGTTTTGTATCTGGAAGGCTAAAAACTGTTCAGCAGCTTGGCTATGAAGTCGGATTTTAAACTTCGCTTTTTTGAGGCTAATGATGATCGTTCTAAATATTTCTCTCGTCAACAAAGAATAAACCGGTTGGAGTGAAGAGTGAAAAGGCATTTCCAGTACAAGATGGTATTCCATGTGAAACGCCCGCGCATCTTCGCAGACGGCTTGGTGCATTCAGGGTTATTGAAGACTAAAGAGTAGGCTTTTATTTAAGCTTAGAATCATCAATAGCTTGTTAGCTTACTACTCAAATATTAGCTTTGCGTGTCAAATACAAAAAATAAGTTAAATTATAGTAAAAAGGTCCTTGCATCTATTGTAGATGATTTATATAGCGTCAGGGGCAACTGGATAATGACATAAACTCTACTTACGGGACGCTATAGTGCCTGGGACAGGATGTTAGATGTAATAAGCTTACTCAGCACCTATACCACCCTGACATAGTCGGCCTTATCCACTTAAGATATTATGGTCAATACGTACAGAGCTGACTAAGCCATGGGTTTCCTAACGATGTTTTCCTTCACCGTTTTAGAGCACTAACATTATGCACATCAATTTTACAGCTGTCAACGGCTTGATATATCACAGAAAGAACTAACGGAACGCTCGATCATTTCAAAAAAGCTTATAAAAAAGACAAACATCTGCGTATGCGCCGCGCTCGATATTCAAAAACATTTTTTCACGACAATAATGGTAACTTGACTACCACGCGATCAAATGACATCCTTTATGCCCCATAAAAATGTAGAGGTATGTAAAAAATATTCATAGTGTTTTACTTAGGCAGTAGGAGAGTATAGTCTTATTTCTATTCTATGGCCATAGTTCCAGACCAAAGCAGCCTTGTACCAAGGGGAAGGTCGCGGGTTCAAATCCCGGCTCTTAACTTTAGAGACAATATAAAAATAAATATTAGTATTTGAATTTTTGGAAATTTCTGTAGTTACTTGGATTAGTGACTGCAATGTCGGTGTTCGAAGTACTCAGGATTTAGTTGCCTATCAATTAGCGCGTTTTCCGTCTATTACAACCTTCTCAGGCAGCCTGGTAGGGATCTTATTTTAAGGTCACCAAGTCACCAAGCTAGTTTTCCAAATTCAGTATCACATCCCAAATTTGGTTACCCAGCTGTGACGAACCATGCCTTGCATACAAACGCATCGCTAGCCCGCATGCTCCAAATTAACATTTAACACGTCGACAACGCTTTGCTGATAAACGACTGAGGGGCTATTCTAAGTTTTGCAACACCATTTTTGGTGTCGTGTAAGACACAAGGTGTCGTGTTAGCGTTTTGTAAAAAGGTTTTAACCTCTTTACAATCCCGATTTTGTATGGAAAAACGATGAGCGCCTCTGACGGGCTTTGCGAGAAATAATATTGCTACGTATCTTCACTTACTATCGCTAACACCGGTGATAGTCTATATCGTCAACACCAAAATCGTACTAAATCTTTTCGTTAGCTTCACGATTCTGACGGTTTTTGTGTAAAATGCTATTCTTAGTTTCGGAATGCATTTGACAGCTTCACGATCGATCAATCCAAATGAATTAGTAAACAAACATTTATTTGTGCAGTTTTGAAGTCAATAATTGCTTTTGAGAATGTCTGCAAGATGTTATTTTGCAATGCGGATGGTCAAGAAAAACCGGGTTCGTAAATTACGGGAGCTGCGGGCTGGTTTACGGAAAGCTTTCAATCCTATCGAAGACCTTCCGGAGACCATATTTCGTCGTCGGTATCGTTTGTCGAAGGTTGCCTTCGCGTTCCTATGCGTAGAGTTCCGACAGCATAACGACCTAAAGTCTTCGCAGCGCGTGAGCTTTGAATTAAAGGTGAGTTATGTTATTTTCATTAATAGTACCTACCACCTAAGATTACCAACCCGGTATTACTGCTTATGTAGGTACGTACAAAGGTGTCCCTCAGGAAAACATCCTAACTATATGGTAACTATTTAAGTTACTTTACACTCAGAAAAAAATATTGTTGGTTCCAGCAATAAAACTTTAACAGGGGAGAGCCCACCATGGTGTATAGTCCGTGCGTCAATGTTTTTATTGTCATGGATCAAGTTGTCAGTACAACAATATTTCTATTGTCAAAAAGTAAATTGTCATTGCAACAATGTTTCTATTGTCAATAATTAATTGTCATTGCAACTATGTTTCTATTTTACCAATAAGGCGTGTTTTGATACTACAACAATGTATCTTTTGTCAGCGGAACTAATTTCGAAAACGAAGGACTAAAAATGTACAACTAGTAGGTACGAAAGACCCCAAGTGTGAGGGGTAAAAAAAAAAGATTTGACAAGACCGAAGTTGATCCGATGCATTCATCGGATCAACTCCAGTCATATCAAATCTTCAACGGATTCATTAATCCGTTGAATACAATTTCATAAAACCACTTCTACTATATAAGGAAACGCCGTGCGTTTTCGTCAGCGCGTTCTAGGATCGTTACAATTTTAGTCACGCCATCTAGTTCTAAATTTAGTAAGCAGCTATTTTGTTAGTTTACTTTACTAACAATGCTCACATTGACACACTTGCAACGTTCCATTGTCACCTCAGCGACATATTTATTGTATGACAAAAGGTAGTTGAATACTACGACTATAGTTATTTTGCTAGGTTGTTTTACACTGTTAACATTGATACACTAGCAACGTTCTATTGTCACCACAACGACTTACTTATTGCATGACAAAACGTAGTTGAACGCTTTAGTTATTTTGTGAAATGTATTTACAATGTTTACATTTACACATTTGCAACGATCCATTGTCATCACAGTAAAATATTTGTTGTATAACACTGGCCCACTTCTACTCCAAATATTGCTATGCCCTAAACTTAAGGGCTTATTATGTATTCACCATTTTTAACTTTATAACTTCACCATGTAACATAATAATTGCAATAAAGAATATGAGTATGAGTTTGAGTAGTCACATGCTCCGACCGGTCTTTTGTTAGATTTATTAAAAATGTTCGCATTGACACACATGCCAGTTCCATTTTCACCTCGGCAACATACTTATTGTATGAGAAAAAGTAATCAAATGCCACAACTATAGTTACTTTGCTACGTTTTTTAACAATGTTCACATTGACACGCTAGCAACGTTCCATTTTCACTACAGCAACGTATCTATTGCATGTCAAATGGTATTTAAATGCTACGACTATAGTTACTTTGTTAGATTTATTAACAATGTTCACATTGACACGCCTATAACGTTTAATTGTTATATAATCCATTTTTTTATTAACTTTGATGTAAGGACAAAGCTGAATTGTTTTTTGCACATTAAACGAAGGAAAATCAGCGGACAATAAAAACGTTGCTGAACCCAACAAAGCTCTTTCTGCTAAAGTAACAGAGTATTTAGTTGCTCCGACAGGAAATTTCTGACAATGTATTTATTGTGACTTTGTTGACCCATTTTTTTCTGTGTGTAGATTTTTACATAGAAGATATTTTTTTTGAGCTTCGTAATAAAAATTATCAACATCATTTCAGGTGACTCTGGATACCCACAGTGGCCTTGGCTCATGACACCATTCTTAAATGTTACTGCAACTCCCCAGAAAGAATGTACAACCAGAAGCATATTAAAGCCCTGGTCACAATAGAAAACACTTTTGGCTGGTTAAAAACAGTTGGCGTTGGGCAAGGATAGGGTCTTGCACTACAAGCCAAACAAATGTGTACAGATCATACAGGCTTGTTGTGTACTTCACAACTTAGGCCTTGATTTTGATTGTTCAGATCCCGAAGAAGATCTAGTTATCAAAAGCCAACATGTGAATTATTTGCAGTGTCTGTACCTACCTACTATTTTCGTATCTTATTTTTATATGCTGTGTAGGTACTTTACTATTACTAAGCGTAGCGTGTGCGTGTTTTGTAAAAAGATCATACAAAAAAAAGTAGGAACAAAGCCGTAGTTTGTTGCCTGTTCTTCTAGGCTTGGTCGCGTAGAACTGGCACCTAGACTCACTTAGCTTTAGGACGTTTAAAAGTGATCTTAGTGATACTGCAGAATAAATTGCAGAATGACTGGCCTCTAGCTCAGTTGGTAGTAGCTCTGCCTTCTGCGCCGCAGGTCGTGGGTTCGATCCCCACCGAGAACAAATATTTGTGTGGTGCACATAAATGTTTGTTCTCTGTCTGGGTGTTATATTGTATTCTAAGTATGTATTTACAAAAAAAAATGTATTCAAGTATTATATCAGCTATCTGGTTCCCATATTACAAGCTCTGCTTAGTTTGGGGCTGGGTAGTGTTGTGTGAATTGTCCGCAATATTTATTTATTTATTATTTATTTAATTCTTTTTTTTTATTTGAGTTTTAATTTAACCCATTCCTCCCCACTGTCATATATTTAGGACACAAATACGCCCTATATACTCCAGTTCGGTTTTAATAAATAAGTCTCCTGAGTTTGCTCGTGCGCGGCGTCGTGCTGGTGAGCGGTGATGGCGGAGACCATGCCGTGGTGAAAAGCGCCGGCGAGGTGATGGTGCTGGATAAGTATCACATAACATCAGTGTAAATCAGTCTGTAGGGATCCGTAGTTCTGGATATCAGAACAGAACATATATATAGAGTATATAGCGTCTCAATTCATATTATGCTGAAAGCCCGCAGAATTCTTAGGATTTTTGGGAAACCAGATCTTAAAAAAGACGAATACAACAAGAGTTACCTACGATTTGGCACGAAAAAAACTTCAAATACTTCTCCTGTAGGCCTACCATGAGCTCTGTCTGGCTCTGTCTCTGGTTCTGGTTTTGAGTCTGTGTGAGTGTTGACTAAATAAATCCTAGCTCAAAACGTCATACACACAGTATAATGCACTGGTGAGCACTCACACAGACTCAAAACCAGAGCCAGACAGAGTTCATGGTAGGCCTACTGAACAATCGTGAATTGTCAGTCAATTGAACCAGCAGTCATCTTTATGGTCTTTATTTTGAGGAATCTATGCCCGATCCATGTTGGCAACTTGCTAAAAAAGAAGACTTCGTGTTAGATTCATTGCGGCCAACATCGAAATGTTTGCGTCCTATCACCATGTCAATTTGCCTAGGGTAGCACGAACACGAAGTAAAAAGTGAAGCTAACACCCAAAAGCTTGTCAATTCTTGGAATAAGCCCTCTGATAGGTGAGTGATAACAGTGTTTTTTTTTCTTTCTAGCCACAGAATATTGAAGGAAATAAACTATTAAATATTTGGAAATTAAATATTAGAAGCATGTTTGAAAGCTTTTGCAAACATTTGCAAAAGTTTTGGCCAGTTCTCATTTTTGTCTGAGTATTTTATTTTCTGGAAGAATTTTTTAAGCGATAAGACCACCCATTGTGCATATATTTTCTAAGAAGTTTGTTAAATTCACGTTTTATTCGTTTGTAAGGTGTACAATAAAAAGTTTCCTATCTGATTTCTTTTTCAGGAGTTATTTATTTTATCTGCAAACAATTTTAAGTTATATTTATATAAAAAAAACTATAGAAATAATAATTTGTAGATCCTACACAATACGCATAATATTTTGCTGATTAATTTCACATCGGATCTAAACCTACAAATTCATCATAAAAAAACTAGCATCTGCATCTATTATGTCTCTATACTCGTGAGAATGTTGACCGAAACCAATTTGCAATAAGTAACTATGCATATTACTTTGTAAGATCTTAAAAAATCGCACCCAGAGTTTTTGTTCGCACCCCTCATTTTTTTCTTATTCAAATCTACCCCTGAGTTTTTTAACAAACAATAGTTACTTTTCTTTGGACTGTTGTTTAATTCTTTTTTTAACGGTCCATGATTTTTGCGAATAGCCCTGGGTCATAGGTTAGGGATAGTTCTCATGTTTTTTAACGATTCTTTTTATCTGCACATCTGCTTGGCCAATATCTTAGAGATGCGTTTTCGTGGGAAGCTGCTTTTGGATGGGAATTTGATCTATTTGGGATTGAAAAATAATTTACAGTAGTTTTCAAATTAAAGCAAATATTGTCGTTGGTCATCGTAGTTTTGGTTTAGAAATAATATCCTGAGAGGATCCCTTCCATCAGCTCCAGTAGATTTAATAAGAGGTGACTAAGGGAACGCACCAGCTGATAATTATTTACTTAGCTGATGGAACAAGCACATACTTTTTATTCCGAAATAGTAAATCGGCTTCATTTTTGACATTTGAAACCTAGCCTAGACTTCAACTGTCACTTTCTTATTGTATAACAATCTGGCATAAGCAACGCCACCACCACCGAAATTCAAACCTAGTGAATGAATGGTACTTGATGGAAAATTTGTATTTTGGAATTGCGTTACGCTGAAATGAATTTCAGTTGGATACCTTAGACAATACCAACAAAATGTTGACTGGGTCGAATGTGACAATCGGCTTAAAGTTCACTAATAATGGATTTCAAGTCAGACAATAAGGCTGGGGGGCGAGCGAAGCCCCGGGCGGCTACTAGTAGTATGATAAAATCTAGGTTCGAAACCCTTGAACAAGCTTCAATAGCATTTTATATAGATAAAACTCTAAGGCCGGGAGTCCACGCATATAAAACAAAGGACAGCACACGTGTTCGTTTAGCATTATCGATTGCGTATTGTCCTCTTTCGGCGGCATGCGGGTAATGAGTTATCGCGGATGCGGCGATGCGTTTTTTTGTTTAGACCGGCGCGGCGGACGGACCGCGTTGTTTTTGCCGGTGTGTATTGAGCCTTATCTTTGTTTGTTGAAAAAGTTGAACAAATATTCGTTAATAGTAAAACAAAAGTTACATTTGTGTTTCAGTAGGTCAAAAGATACCTAAACAAAAAGTCCATGTTATTTTTAGACCCTTATTTTGCACAACAAGAATAAAACATTTAACGAAAATACTAAAACTATGAGCGATATCTTCCAGGCAACCTTTGGATGAACAGGTTTTTTTTCAGGATTATTATATGGCGGTGGGGTAAGAGCTTCTACACTACATACCTACATTTATATTATAATGTATATATTTATTATAAGAATGTTGACTTCATATTTAAGCTAAAATTAGCATGTAATTAATTTAGGAACTATAGAAACATAATACATATTATATCTATATGTATATACCAAAACAGATAGCCCTTACTAAAAAATACAGATCATCATGATTCTCTTGTCCTTGTCCCACTTTATGGGGGCACAACAGGTTTTCGTTCTCCACTCTCCTCTATTAGCCGTCATTTCAACAGTCACTCCTTTCTTACTCATGTCATCCTTCACACAATCCATCCATCTTTTCTTTGGCCTACCTCTACTTCTATAACCATCCACATTCATATTTAGCACTCTTCTCGTTACATGACATTTTTCCCTTCGCATGACATGACAGATATAAATAGATAAAACATCTACTACAAAAGCACAAAAAATTGAACTATAAAGCTTTTGCACTGGTATATGGTATTCTACACGATTTCTTGCAATTTTATTACAAACCAATCGAATTCAATCCCCGTGTTATTCGCCTTCAGGCAAAGATTTTTACCCAGTATCCTGCGAAATATATTAAATCAACAAAACTGCTTGATTCGACTCTTTTTAAACCCCATCCGTCTCGGACAAAGGGATAGCCCATGCGTTACACATGTCTTGAAAGACATCCCCAAAGGATTAGAGCCTCGCAATTTTTTTGTTATTTTTTTTTCTAACTACCACCTGGTCCTTTCTTTTTTAGCATCGTCATGATAGAGTCAGTTGCATCAGATAAAAAATGGTTCGCGAACCATCAGCATTATTACGTGACTGGTTGCAATGAGTTTCAAATGGTTTCTCTTTTAAAACTGGAATTATGACGGCGTTGTATGAGATGTATTTATTTACAAAGTTGTATTTAAGTGACATCAGTTGTATTCAAGCAACTGGTGTATAATAAAAAAATGTGTTTTAAGATAGTCAATCATTATTTTATATGCAACCGTTTATAAATTGCACAAACGGTAGGAACCAAGCCGTAGTTTGTTGCCTGTTCTTAAAGGATTGATTGCGTGGAACTGGCACCTAGACTCACCTAGCTTTAAAACTTTTTAAAGTGATCCTGGTATACCATTGAATAAGGAATTTTTGACTTTGACAATATGGGAATTTTCAGATCAAGAGCGAACAATTGCATAAATAAAGTGTACTTCATCCTATAAGCATCCTCACTGTCCATTACGTGTGATGGCAGCCAAACATTTAAAAAAATAAAATTATCAAACAATATTTTACTGGTTTTAAATAGAAACCGATAGGAACTGATTGCAATAAGTTACTTAATAGCCCCTCAGGTCCGAAAAGGGTGCTTGTGTGGGACAGCTCCATAGGGTGAGCTCAGATTGAATTTAAAGAGTGGCCTTTGATAATACTCTCGCGAATTTTGATTTGTGGAGTTATAGATAAGGTATTGTTATGAGTTTGAATCGGAACAATATTATGGGTGCGGTGTATTTCGTGTTGGTTGAAAAATATTTCAGACTAACTTTGAATTAAGTCTCAAAATGTTATAGTTATGAAACAATTAAATCTTATAAAGTACATAGTACCTATGTCAGGTAGGGTGCATGAGATTTACCCTGTCAGAGTAACATTATCCGTCAAATCAAAGTATTCCAGTCTAGCCAAAAATAATAATAATAGTGCGTGACCTACGAGGTATTGCTTTGTTATAGACGATGGTTAACACTTAACATCAGGTGTGCCAATTATGATTGTTTCATTATAGCTAAGTGTATAAAAAAATGTTTTGAAATAGTTAAGAAGATACTGTTACATCGTTATAGTGGCTAAAAAAAAATGTGAAATATAAATTGAATTAAGAATGTCAAGTCATAAAAACTTAATAAATTGAGTAAGTAGATAAATATCAACCTTTTCATCAAAAATTATCAATTCATAGCTAATTTTGACAATCACAGTAGCCCTTTACAACCTTAGAAGAACCAAATGCTAAATCATCGTTCGAAAACTATTCATGGCATCTAAATATTCAATACTTCATTTAGGATACAGCGTAACGAACGTTGGCCAAACAAGTCATGATCAAAAAACCGTGACCCCTCATAAAAAATCACACCCCAAGATTTTTTAACCCTTTGCATATCCTGTGTCGTGCCCGTACACTATTACAAGTCAAATTTAAATAATTTATGTTTTATAGTGGTCTGTACTTTTAAGCATCTGCGTTTAATTGAAAAGATTTGGAATTCAACGGTTTGACGGTCCCATGGTCCATGGGTTCTGCAATACTGGCTTGACTAGCCTCTCAGACTCTCAGATCAGTTGGTAGTAGCTCTGCCTTCTGCTCCGTAGGCCGTGGATTCAATCCCCACCGTGAACAAATATTTGTGTTGTGAACGAATATTTTTGTTCTCTGTCTGGGCGTTATATCGTATTCTACGTCGTAATCATCATCATCAGCTTGAAGATGTGCACAGCTGGACAGGCCTACTCTACATATTTCCAGGAAAAACGATTCTGAGCCCTTTCCATCCACCGACTTCCCGCGATCTTAACAATGTCGTCGGTCTATCTGGTGGGTCGGTGCCCTAGGTTTCTACTTCCAGTTTGTGGTCGCCATTCTGAGTATGTTAATACAAATTTACAAAAAAATGTACATAAGTATTATATTAGCTATCTGGTTCCTATAGTACAAGCTCTGCTCAATAGATAGGGTTATCCACAATATATATTTTTTTTTTCATATTGGCGGTTTATTAAGACTTTTTTGAAAATGTTGTTGCTTAGATGATGACTTCTCCACTGGCTCTATCAAATCTACCATCAACATAGGGATTAGGCTTGGCATGGTAGATTAATGCCTTATCAGGCAGCAAAAAGCTTAGTCGGGGCCTATTTGGCATTATTTGAGCTATCATTATTTGTTGTGAACGTCCACAGTGTAGACGGATGTATGTAGGCTCTAAGCCAGCGGTGGCCAACCGGTCGATCGCGACTTTATGTCCAGTCGATTGTGGCAAGGCAAAAATTATAAATAAGTTGTAAAGTATTAAACAAATTTAAGGAAACAATCTCACATGTGATATGAAAAAGAACTTCCCAGACTGTTGTGTACTGTGTACTTAACACTAAACTATGCTGTTTCATTTAAGATTCCAAGAATTATGTAAGTGGTACTTAGATCGCACAGGGTTCGTTAGTAAATAGAAGATCTTATGTCTCATCAAGTTGGCCACCCCTGCTCTAAACCTATGTATGTGGTCAAATAAATGTATTTTCTTATTCCATTTTGTTCCTACCTAACCAGAGACATAAAACAAAATAAAAAACAAAGGAGACCTCAATAATCGACACTAGACCGTTGAAAGTGAAAGGGATGAACTCCATTGTGTTCGTTGATTGTCGTTTGGTTCTAAAGATCGTGTCATTCTCAGTGCGATGACGAAATGGAGCATCGATAATGCTGATGGGTCCGCCCTCGGCTTCGACAGTCGGCATTGGTGTAACCTTGTGGCACTAAAATCTTTTATCTTCAAACCTATCAGAATACCTAGTTAAAGAAAATACCATGTAGGTGTACACTGAATAGACTGAAGTGTAAAAAATACTTGGAGCATAATGCCTTATAATGTAACTAACGAAAATTGATCTAGCACTTTTGAGGCCATCTAGAGTCAAAAGTGCTAGATCAATTTTCGTTAGTTACATTATAAGGCATTATGCTCAAAGTAATTTTTACTAGCTGATGGAACAAGTATATGGCCCACCTGATGTTAAACGGTAACCATCGCCTATAACAAAGCATAGCTTCGTACATCACAGAGGATTCTTAAACTGACACGTCATTGACACTAGCACGGAGCACTAGTGTTCTAGTGGTAGCTAACTCGCTTTCTGATCCAAAGTTCAAATCCGGTAGTCCACCTATACATTTTTCTCTTCGAAAAATTTGTGTTGCAATGCTCTCAAACGGAACGGAAAACATCGTGAGAAAACCCGCGGTTTACTCAGCTCCACCCGTATTGACCATGTCTTTCCTGTGGATTAGAGTGACTTAGTTATCAGGATGGTATAGGTGCTGGGCAAGCCTACTCCATCTAAAACTTCTGTCCCAGGCACTGGCATCCCGAAAATAGGCATGAGAAAAAAACAGGTTTTCCAGACATTATATAAATCATCTACAATAAATGCAAAGGGCTCTTTACTTTTTTTTATTTGAACAGTCGTTCAGCAGTCAATCGATTGAGCCCTGACACATAGTTTTAGTTGTCGGCAAGACTGGAATTACATTTCCAAAACCTTTACTCAAGTAAGTAGTATATAAGTAGGTATTATGTTCTATGGAGGTAACATTCAAAAGCATAGTTAAATTGCATACAAACTGCAACCTATATTTCATGTAATACTTCCTGAAAAAACATTCAAAATACCTCAAAAACCCGCCACCGAGCTATAAAACTCATAAATCAGCCTTAAACAAAATTAACCGCTTGTCTCAAAGCCCAGTTAGCTGACGATAATGGGTCACAGTTTTTTTCTATTGTTTTATTCCACCCCTTTATTTTTTACCATTTTTACTCAGTAGCGCCCCCAGTGTTTTTCAGGCTCTTTTTATATCATTAGCCGTATTTTTGGCGTCTAGTTTATATTGAATTACAGTTTTTTTGACGAAATGAATATGCGGGAGCCATTATAATAATGTAATTATTTGTGTGTGACGAAAATGAGTGAATATTATCGCTGAGATTTTTTTTTGACCGGGTGTTGTTTTTGGTGGGATACTTTTTTATGCTAGTAGGTACTTTTTTCTGCTATTAATTACAGATGAAATATTTTAAATACGCTTTTATGTGTACTTTATAATTTTACGTAAATAACTTTTATCAAAAAATAATAAACGACGCAAAAAATATTTTTCTGAAAAAAATGGCATGGAACCGGTCATCTTCAAATTTTGAATCTCACAAGGTGTTTCAACCAATTGAAAAATTCAATAAATGATAAAAAAAATCATCAAATACCCAGTCATACGTGATTCAACAATACTCGCGGATATATCTACCCACAGATCAGATTCTGAATGGGACTCTGCGTGAGAAAACTCAAAAAACCGTCTCGCACATAAAAAAGCGCACTTGGAGAATTATTAAAAACCCTCGAAGATGTCCCTTGCACAATGCAGTGCGCACCTTGATCTAGAGATACGTGCTTAAAAAATGTGCATATGTTTTTATAAACACTCTCTGGGTCCAAAAAACATGGGGTGCTCGGTCTGGGTAGAAGTTGAGACTCGCGTAGGACAGTGGTCGTCAACAATTTTCATGGACTTTTCAACGTCAACCTTTTTTGTGTCGGAACTTCTCTTGGTCTTATAATTTGCTGTTTCTTTAGAACACACAGAAGAACTAAAAAACACATTGTCAATAAAAAACATTAAAATTGATAAACATTGAAATTATAAAAGAAAACAAATATTAAGATTTTGAAGTGTAAAAAAGTAGTTTTTTATAAAATAAAATAAATAAAATAAGGTAATATACGCGTTAAATACCCGTGTTATAGTATAAATATAATTTTTTACATACTTACAGATTAAAAAGTTACACATGAAAATATGCATTTAGGTTTGAGCATCTCTGCCCCAATTTAAAATTTACGAAATCGTTTGTCAATCCTCCTCCGGGCGAGATTTTTACCGGAAGTAAACAGTTCTGGCTTCCGGTAGATTTTTTAATCCGTGTTTTATTATGCCGTAACGGTTGTTAAATTAGAACCTTTTTGACCTGACCACGGATGAATTGGATTTCCTGGTTTTATAAAATGCAGCTTCTGAAGCCTCGAAGTTTAAATCGTTTTTGTTATAATTTCACAAAAACGAATTCTATTATAGTTTATAATTCTATTATAATTATATTTATTTACACAAAGAAACTTTCTATTAAACAAATATTTACAAAATGTACAAAATACACAAGAAACAGTTGAGCTATCTGCAGATCGTTACAAACGATCTAGAGATAGCTCAACTGATAATAATTTATTTTTTATTTGTTATATTTTTTTCAATATAGCCATTGAAAAAAAAATAACCAGCAATTTTTCATATTCTTTAAATTGGTCGGTTTTCAGTCATTAGTTTTCCTGACACCAACGCTAATTTATACTTCTTAGCCACACCTAGTTTTTTTTATTTTTTTCCTTAATTCTCATTCGTAGTTACTAAAACCTTCAGACCTCCTCAAGATGTGAAAGCAGTAAATCTTTCAAATGAATATCCGTTCGACTTTCTTATGTCACCTCAAGGCTCATATTTACACTTACCGTAGCTTCCTGCCCTTAGTTTTTTAAGATCAGTTCCCACAGACATCCGCGAGGATTTTTAATCTTTTTTTTAATGTAGATTAGAATTAACGGTAAAAATCTCCCCTAAGGATAGTTTAATTTATTTCTTTTAGGTTCACAATAGGGATGTGGTCTTCGTTTTGTTTGTGATGTCATGGCGTACAAGATTTAAAAAATGTTGGCGATTTCTTTTTTTGTGTTGATTGATTTATTTTTACGGGAGAAGATGTCATGGGAAATTGTGTTCGAGCTTAGCTAAGAACAACTCAACATTAGCTTTAGGCACTTAAAAATAGTCTCTAGAAATTCAGATCCACTAATTATGTCGATGAGTACTTACGAGTTAGGTATTTAAATTGCGATAATAATTATGTGAAGATCATATTATTATCTGAAGAAATACATTTCTAAAAAGAAGCGGATTCCTTGTATTCCACAGTATGTCTTCATACTATTAAGGCGACACTATATTTATTTAAATCATAATTATCATAACGAAATTACAAAGACGCGGCATTTTTTATTTTCCAGTAAAAAACAATAAAAAGGCACACATTTACACATACAATTTATGCAACCGAAAACGCATAAATCCACTATGCAATTATTTTTTGCGACATCCGTGTTACGAGACTTTGTTTTTGTAAACAATAACTGCACAAAAAAGGCCACGAAATCAAACCCCAAAGAGTTCTTCAAATTAAACCGTCATTAGAAATTTCTAGAAAAAAATTGTCACTAACGTGAGAAAATTAGAGCCCATATTTTTTCAAACTGGATCTGCATGCACAATATCGCAACCGTTGCATCATTTGCATCTCTACTTTTTATGCATTCGAAATTCAAATTTTGTATTTTTTTTAATGCTCTGATATTTTTTAGAAAGCGGCACGGTAAGGCTGATCCATTCTTCCACGTCCTTTTATCCGTCGGTCAGGTAAAGTGCATAAGTGTTGGATACAACAATGGCCGCCGGATTTCCTCTCTTTAATACAAGCACCGACCTTTGCCTCACGTGCAGAATCTGACAAAACCCGATTTTCCATGGGCGTGATTGATTTAGAGATAATCTTGATATTTTTTTTATCATTGATTCGAGCGGATCTCCTTCCGATTGTCGCTTTATTATACGAACCTTGCTAATTATCTGTTATCGATCTGTGTGAAATTATTAAACGTTTTGAACATCTGTTAGACAGGATTGTAAAATTAGTATCTCAAATGTGAGTTTAGCTAAATTAAACACTGCCTCGATGAAAGCTTAGCAAAAACTAAAAAAAAAGCTTTGGCGCTCAAACTTTTTTTACTACACCTTCTTACATATATAGCAACTATACTAAAACCAGTCCTATCATAAGTTGAATCAATTCAAGCTTTGACTTATTACTTGACCAGCTGTCTAATACAACAAATCAAACAATCATATTAATTACAACATTACATAAAAACCACAGCATACAACAAAAGCAGTCATAAATTGCACAGATTATGCAACGGCACGGCTTACCGTCTTCCTGGCTTTGGGGCCATAAATATCATTTAGCTGCAAGGTGGTCTGACAAATTTGCGGTCGCTACTACTATTTGCTTCTACCCTAATAGGCCTGGACAAAAAAAACAATAGATTGAATGGGGGAATATTAACGTAGGCGTTGCCTTGGTCACTGGTTATTAAAAAAAAACACTAAGTTGCGTCAATTTTTTTCAATCTCGTTAGCCTTAAAATAGTTTGCCATCATCGCTAAAATACACAAAAAAAACGACAAAAACCTGGGAACACAAAAAAAACTACAGTTTGAATGGGAGAATGTCATTGTAGGAGTTGGTCACTCGGTTATTACTCGTCGTAAAAGTTTTTGAAAATGGAACAATGCTCAAATGGAACAAAACCTCTGTGTCGATTTGTTTGGACATCGACTCTTTTTTTTGCGTCTTTTGTTATTGTTTCCAAAGGGATTATACTGTTGTTGTTTTGACTTTTGTGAGAGCTTAATTTACAGTGGGAAAAGCTTTCCAAAAAAGAACAGGGACTGTAATCTTTCCGTTTATATTTATTTAAAACATTTTGTAATTTGAGAATACATTTAAAAGACACGACGAAATCAAAGCAATCCGAATTCTAAGTATTTTGCGTGGTTATGAAAGCGGGCCGGGTCAGGACACGTATCAAAGTTTAACCCATGATTGGTCTCGCGGTAGACCGCAAGTGTAGTCTCGGGATGACCAAAGGGTAAACTAAACTTGCAAAATAGTAGACGTACCTTAAGACTTGGTCGTATTCTAAGTAACCTACATACCGCCAACGATATTTTATCGATCGATCTTTATAATGACAGAATTTGCAATTCAGCGTTAAATAGAATGTCATGTTAAATAGTATATTTTTTTAACACACTTAAATTCGAATTAATCTCAAATGTATAGTCTACAATTAGTCCTTTTGCAATTTTTAAAATGTCACTTAGTTATTTAGTAAAACGAAACACCTACCAACCTTAGCTTTTATCTACCTAGTATCTTAGCTCATTATAAGTGGACTGTGAAGTCTGTATGAGTTTATAAATAAAGTTCTATAAACCGAAAAAAAAATTTACTTTAAAATGGTAAAAAAGAAATATACTGAATAAGATGGAAATCAATGAAATTGATGAAACCGGAGAACTTTTGGATGAAGATGAACTAAATAATATAAATACCTATAGTATTATAGACAATCCACTCAACACTATCTAGTTCAAAACTAAGCAGAACTTGTACTATGGGAACCAGATAGCTCATTATATACTTATTTTTGTTAATACTTACTTAGAATACAATTTTACACCCAGACAGAGAACAAACATCTGTGTTTACCACTCAAATATTTGTTCTCGGTGGAGATCGAATCCACGACCTATGGCGCAGAAGGCAGAGCTACTACCAACTGAGCTGAGAGGTCAGTCAAATGCGTGAAATGTTTCAATTTTTTCATGGGTAACCAAAAAAGCGTCAACCGCAACAGGAAAAACTGTTTTTATTGATTCTATAGTGCTTACTACACTTAGGGAAAATCACAAATAAATAAATAAATATTGTGGACAATTCACACAACACTACCCAGCCCCAAACTAAGCAGAGCTTGTAATATGGGAACCGGATAGCTGATATAATACTTGAATGCATTTTTTTTTGTAAATACATACTTAGAATACTATATAACACCCAGACAGAGAACAAACATTTATGTTAACCACACAAATATTTGTTCTCGGTGGGGATCGAACCCACGACCTACGGCGCAGAAGGCAGAGCTACTACCAACTGAGCTAGAGGCCAGACAAAGATGTTTATAATGTCCCAAAAGTTAAGAGCCAGCGGGATTTGAACCCGCGACCTTCCCTTGGTACGGGACTGCGCTGATCGCTGCGCCATTGGACCCTAATCACACTCGACGAATAACTCTTCGGGACTGTTTGGCTCTAACTCGGCTCAAACTTTTGGGATTATAAAAATCTTTTGGAAAATCAGTTGTTTCCACAAAACAATATAAGCAAGCGTCATAGAAACAGCCATTCAATCACCATCGATAGTCTTCATCAGCCCACCGCAATCCCAGCGCCGTTTGACATCAATTACAAAGCCGGTGGTGGCACGATGGCGTTCTCACGACTGCACACTGCTTTTATAGCAACGGGACGGACACGTAAGGTGTAAGGTTTACAGTACGCGCATATGCTTTTGAAGTTAGCTGCTAGTAGCTACTCGCGGGTTCAAAGGTTGTTTGGAAGAGATCGCTCTTTGCGATAAGGCCGCCCATTGTTACCTTTATTTGTAATGGTTCTTTTAAATGTATTTTTTTGTGTACAATAAAGTCATAATCTATCTATCTAGATAGATATCTATCTAGCTATCTAGCTACTACTACTAGCCCCCCTTCCTCCACCCCTTTGCAGCTGCAAAGTCCCTATTTCTGGATCGGATAACCAGCTTGTAATTTTACATGAAAACGGTAAAACGACGAACTCAATCGCAATCGTTTTCAGTGCATTTGAAAATAAAAAGTTCCATGACTGGCTCGGCCAACGCCGTGGATGTAGCCAATTACTGTCTGAAATGGCTCTTATCGACACGCAAGAAGAAGAAGAAATGCTTAATTTCAAAGGAATAGAGATCAGGTTCGTGCGTATAGATCTATACATTTAGGGTCTTATTAATAATCCTGGCGTAGCGTTGGACTAGTTGATCCGTGTTTTGTCTCTTGCATTGACATGCAATTGTCAACTCGAACAAATGTGACAAAACACGATTTAACTACTCCAGCGTTGCGCCAGGATTATTAATAACACCCTTAGGGACGAAGTACCCTCAGACAATACTAAGATTTTAATCTTATAAAATTTATAAAAGCAACTCGGACCACATTGTGAGGAAACCGGCATGTCGTTCACCACACTGATACTTAGAGCTAGGACACGAGGAGAAAAAAAAGATGGTTTTAATTTATATTATTTTTACTAAATATTTTATTGTTATCTAAATAAATAAACAAAACTTAACACTATCGTCCCGTTGGCTCTAAATATTTTGAAGAGAAACCCACCACAGACCAATAACGGACCCCGTAACGTATTGTTTTCATTATTTATTTGTATAAGTGTTAGAAACTAACCGTTTGACAGAGTTTTGTGGTGAAGTGATGAGAAAGCATGAGATCATATGCCTCGCCTCACCACCTGATAGGGCTTGTCTTATTGACAAATTGCTTTAAAAAATAAATGGCTTTAAATAAAAAGACCTGAGTCTTTCTAACTATTCGCCTTACAGAATAAATAGCAACACTCTAGGCTAGTGTCGAAAGATATTAAGCTTTTTAGTCTATGCATAAAGCATCTCTTTTTTTTTGTGTCTTATAAATCCACTAAAAATAAAACTCGTTTACGAAACAAGAACTGTATGACAGAATTTTTTTCTTAGTTGATAACTCGGTTGCGGACTAAAAAAATACATACACGAAGCTGGTTACGAAACTCGGTTACGTAGGTACTAAGCGCTAAAGGCAATTATGAAACAAACCAAAGTCTGGCCCAGATTTTGCTATATGTATATTTTGAATCACACAAGTGTCTGTACTGTTGGATATCAAACCGATAACCTACAGCACAAAAGGCTAACATACTGTTTTTTCTTGTCTACCTTCTTCTTGTTCTTCTTCTTGTTGTGAGATGACACCAGTCTAAAATTATTTTTCCCTATTACATAACGCTTGTTAGTCCAACAATTGAATGTCTAATAACTATAACTTTCATCACACGCTCACGATTGTCATGTGTGGTCCAAGGGTGATGCTGTAGACTAATATTTGTTTACGCATGAGATAGGTGGAAACTACCAGGGTAAGCTGAATATGTGGTAAAGCGCGGAGCGATAAGCGACAAGACAAGCTCAAAAAC
The DNA here is from genome assembly GCA_939531255.2 of Thera britannica. Taxonomy (NCBI): domain Eukaryota; kingdom Metazoa; phylum Arthropoda; class Insecta; order Lepidoptera; family Geometridae; genus Thera; species Thera britannica. The sequence goes on from OW618050.2 coordinate 9,875,744, forward strand.
GATTTCTTCCAGAAAAACCGAGTTTCCTGTGTGGTTTGTTCTTTGTATTCATAGTTCTGAAGTGCAAATAGATACCAGATTTGCATGTGTTTTTCATAGTGAGGGATTGTAGCTCTCCTTAGTTTGGGGCTAGATAGTGTAATGTGAATTGTCTACGTTATTTATATTAATAATTTTTTTAGGAAATGAGTTAAGTGGGTGATCCATTGGCGAGCTAAAACCGACAAGCTGCGAGCTATGGAGCACCTATAAAACCGGGTTTTGTAGGTGCTCCATCGGCAGTTTAATACCTTTAGACTGGCACAGGATCGGCGTAGATGGCACAAGCTATGGGAAACCAATGCTGGGTGGGTGAAGTCAGGCTGTAGATGATGATGATCTATATTTTATTTTGATTGCATGAGATTCTAAAACATTTTTTTTTAAGACGAAGATTTGTATTCAATCTCTAATCTCTTGTGCTATTGCTATCTACCTTACAAGAGTCTATGCCAGGCTTATTAATTCTGTCAAAAAGGTTTCATTTTTTTTATAAATTTTCTGACATGACTAAAATCAATCTACAGACCCTGTATTCCAAATCTGTTTTATTAAAGGCCTGCGCACACCTAGGCCGCTGGCAAACGCGATCAGTGAAACGCTGTCAAATCTGACAGCGTTTCACTGATCTGATATTTGACAGCGTTTCATTGATTGCGGCCGCCAGCGGCCTAGGTGTGCGCAGGCCTTCAAAGTAACAATTAATTTGACTGGTATTGCTATCTAAATGTGAACCAGTTGTCAGTTGATTGGCTCATGTCAGACAACTGCCATTGCTACCGCTTGTTCTTATAGAATAGCCCAGCCGTTCTTCTTACCACCAAATCCTCTTCCCGTATGTCACAAAGTCAAACAAATTTACAGCCAGGCTTCAGTCATCTCGCGGTCACCGTATCCTTAATTAAATAGTGCAATCATTGTACTTATTACATAGTCCAGTGATAACATTGTTTGATATACTGATGCTTCGTAGAGTTCCGTAAGCTTTTGAGGTGATAGAAAAACTAAAAAATTGCTGCTACAAATGTGATAAAACACGATTTAACTACTCCATCAGCGTTGCGCCAGGATTGTTAATAACACCCTTAGATTATAAGAGCTCCAGCAATTGCACGTTTATAGTAGATAATGTCTTATTATTTATAAAGTACATAGTTTAAGACAGACGTGGAATAAGCTGTAAATAAAGTATTTTTCATTTTTTTTTTTTTATGTATGCTTGCTGGTAGATAATTCTGATAAATTAGTTTCTGTATTCCTCAAGTTCGAATTTTATGTTGAATTAGACACCCCTCATAGCTCAGTAAGTAATAGCTCTGCTTTCTACGGTAGAGGGCGTCGGTTCGATCCCCACCGAGTGTGTCACCCACTATTTGTGTGCCGAACACAAAAATAAATGTTCGTTCTCTGTCTGGGTGATTTGTGTGCCGAACATAAATAAATGTCCGAGGTGTATAAGTATTATATCAGGTATCTGGTTCCTAAAGTAGTTCTGCTTAATTTGGGGCTAGATAGTGTTGTGTGGATAGTCTACAATCAAGAGTTTTCGGTATACTTGTTCTTGTCCTGCATATAATATTATTTCAGTCTAGCTGGCTTTATGCGTAGAAGAATACAACTTATAGACTTTTTTGTACAGAACCCATCGATCGTCGTACTACACAGTGTTACATGCTTCATATTCGAATAGTAGGTAATTATGCATACCGACATTTTTTTTCACGGTCGTTTTCTATTGCCGTATGAAATAATCTGAGGGACTTAGCTAATTTTCCGCCATATTTCCGTATTGTCATGATTTGCGCACTGAATTTACTGAAACTTAGGCCCGTATTCCGGAACAGTGCTTGCATCTGAGCCAAACCTCAAGCACAGACTGAGAGAATCTATGCTTGAGATCAGTGATCAGTGTTCGAGGCTCGACTCAGACCTAAGCACTGTTTTGGAATACCGGGCCTTAGTATATAGATTGTAGTCCAAATCAAAGACACACATGGCAACCAAGGAGGTAACTTATCAAGGTTTTATTTAAATTTCGAACTGGCTTGTAAAAATAGATGATGTTTATTGAAAAAAAAAAGCAAATGAATACTTCAACGCGAGAAAAACTAGTGTTCGTTGTTTGTCATAATTTGTATTTGACAAAATGAGTTTGAGAAGTTCTGCTTAGTTTTTTTGTAAATAACGAACGAATTATTGTTTCTTCTTCAGGTTTGGTCGACATCTTCTAAAATATCTAGTAAAAAATAAGCATTTGGAACACGGTTTTCGCAGTTGTATTCCTTTGTTTCTTATATTTATTTCCATAAACAATTGACCAAAAAAATATGAGTGGGCAATTTCCATTTTCAGTCAGCATTGCACCTTGCGACGCTCAGCTTAATTTTAATTTTCATTCGCCGTTGTGTCCAAGCACGAGCGAAAATAAGGCTGGTTTTGATCTACTAGAATATGTACTGAATAAGTTTAATACGTATCTTATTTTTAATGTAAAATTAATTTAGGTATATCTGATGAAAGTGACACTAATCAATATAACTAAGCTTTAAAGATTTGAGCATATTATTTTAATTATTTTATAATTTCTGTTCAATTTGAATTATATTTTTAAGTTTGACATGATATTTAATTAACGTTATCATTTATTGTTTTTTAATTTGTTCAATATTATAGTACCTTTGTATAAACAAAATGTACCCTGTGTGTGACTAGTTTAGGAACAACAGATTAATAAAGGAATTGAATTGAGAATTTAGCTCACTAGCTAAGACGAAGCTATGTAAGGTATAATAGGTTAGGTTACTTTATAGCGATAAGACCATCCATTGTTTTTGACTGGCCTCTAGCTCAGTTGGCTCTGCCTTCTGCGCCGTAGGTCATGGGTTCGATCCCCACCGAGAACAAATATTTGTGTGGTGAACATAATTATGTTTGTTCTCTGTCTGGGTGTTATATTGTATTCTAAGTATGTATTTACAAAAAAAAAAAATGTATTCAAGTATTTTCAGCTATCTGGTTCCCATATTACAAGCTCTGCTTAGTTTGGGGCTGGGTAGTGTTGTATGAATTGTCCACAATATTTGTCCACAATATTGTACATTTATTGAATAATATTCATGCGTTAAATTCTCTTTTTGCTAGTTTGTAAGGTGTACAATAAATAATTTTCTTTCTATCTAGGTTCCAAGCCTAGACGAAGCATAGACGGGTCTGTTCTCAGCCTTACTATAATATTAGATAGGATGGACGCAATTAGCTTGCTGCGGTGGCTTGCAACACTTGAATTATGTTGTGCCATGCCTCGCCGTTACATCATGTTTTAGCTAAAATTACTAAATTGGCAGGCTTAGTAAAATGACAAAGAAAGGACGAGAATGTAATTGCGGAGACCACAAGATATGGCCGTGGTGCCTTTTCACGTGTACCTGTATCCTAAATGTAACATGCAGAGAGAGGTGCAGTCAGACTGTGGAAAATGCCCATGGAAAAACTGCAATTAATTCTACTGTTACTAATAAAAATAATAATACAGTTTTTTTCAAGACAACTTGGGTAGCCCATTAGTGTTAACAAAACTTAAGGCTTAATACTTAATACTTGAAACAGATTTTATCCTCTGGGTCAGCTTCCACACCAGAAGACAGGCATAATTAGAAGAAGTTTCTTTTAGGATGCTGTTGCTGCTCTCGCGCATTCTGCTCAGTAGTGAGGCCGTTTCTTTCCGTCAAAAGATGGCGTCAAAAGAGTCCGTTCGAAAAAGCGAATAGGTACACACCGTATATAGCAAAAACCGAGAATAGTGTCACTATTTGTAATATTTGACCAATCATATGAAGTGATTGATAGAGTTTGACCAACCACAGGTTTTTGCTAAAAAAATAAACATGAGATTGGTAGGAATCTGACAAGAATTAAAAACATTGCCTTTGTAGTGTTTACCGGTTTCGGATAAAGGAAATCAAATCAAAATATTTATTTTATGCCACACAAGGATCTTTGACAAGTAACGATGACATAAAATAGTGAAGATGAAATAAAAAATCACTACTCAAACTGGGCAACGAGACACAGTGGGGAGATAGAAAAATGGCGTCGTAATGCATATAGATGATTGTTTTTCCGTGTTAAGAAGATCAACAGAGTTCTAACAGTATTTGATGGATAGTTTCTACCTTGTTATTATTGTTTAAAGTGTAGAATTTCCAAAACGTTATCACACAAACAAGTTGCCGTCGAGGTCACCATAAAAATAGCCGCGCAAGTCTAGAGCTGGCGTGTTGAGGCCTAATTGCATAAATTTTCAGGTATACCACGTCTTATCCTTAGTAAGATGTATGTTCGTCAATAATGTATGGATTTAGCACACGGATACAGTACAACTCGTGACGGCCAGTTTGTATGTCTGACTTGTTTGGTAGAGGTAAACTTCACCCCTATGCCAGGGAGATAAGGTTGAGAATGTGAATGAAATATTTTCAAGAATATTTGGAGATTGGAATTTAAAGGCGGTTCTATTGTTTATTTGAACTTTTGGTTATTGGCTACCGATTGATTGGCTCGAAATTAGTGATTTGTAGTTAAAATCCATTTTAATACGTAGGTTCTTAGTTATAAGGTTGCATAGAAAAATTTTAGAATGAGTTAGTGTGTAAGGTCTGTTTCTTATTTATCAGCAAGTTTTATATTCAATTTTCTAGTGGGAATAGTTAGCTCTATGTAAAATACCCACGAATGCTTATTTATTTGTTATTTCCATGAACTTTACAAACTCAGGTATTCATCAGTTGTTTTTTTTTTTTCAGATAGAGAATAAAATATGGACACTTGCGGACAAAAATGTTTAAACCTTAAAGGGAGTTGCTATTTGGATCAACGCAAGTGGTATCGTTGGTCAATTTGGACGCTCTAATCAAAAGCTCACATATTACCGAAGTAAAAAAGTTCGAGTAGGCAACGCAACGACAGCACCCTTGGTGTTGTTGGTGTCTATGGGTGACGGTGACCGCTTACCATCAGGTGGGCCGTAAGCCCGTTTGTCTATACCTAAGATACCGGTCAAAATTAATTTTAAAAAAATCCATGCTGCTCATTTTGGCCTTGAAGTTTATGAGTAAAACAAATGATTGACGCAATAATTAGATAGTGCAGAAAACATTAGTTGTCCTGTGGGAGTCACAAAGCGTCACCATGAAACAGACGGACGGTAATCGACGGTCTGTCTGTATGTCATTAATACGCATTGGTGTACGTCCGAATGAGCAGTCATATTTTGTACAGTCGTGTGCAAAAAGTAGATCTCAAACAACTTATTAAATTAAATTAAAATTTGTTTTATTTAGCTGGCATGAACTCATGTCATGGATGGATGGTTGGATGGATGGAACTAACACATACAAAACAATGAAATACACAGCTTATTGCATTCAAACCTTTCACGAAAATAAAGTTACTTTACAAGAAATTTAAGTGTTTTATATGTTGTAAAATAATGGTGTTTGAATTTCTACCTTAGTTTAAAAAATAATATAATGTGTAGTTTTAAATCAAAAAGTGAGACATAACTAAATATTTTTTTTTTCGTAAATTATGTACTTTAATTTCATACCAATATTCAACTAAATACGAAGAAAATAAAAATTATCTTGTGCCTAAAAACTCCATATCACTTACGACATGAAAAGCCTGCAGATGTAATTATTACGACAACGAATTATTTGTTTTTATAGCTTTTGCTAGCCATAGTACAATGTATTGTTAACATCGGACCATCATTAGTCTATTGATATATCGACTGTGACGTAAGAAAATAACTCGAAATTATCGTACAGTTATTAATTTTCATTATTTTACGAACGAATATCTATTTAACTATACGGTTGACTTAGTTTGGTTATAACTTTGTCATACTTCACTAAAAGTAAATTTATTTATAAATTCCTAACTGTTATAAGAATAAGTATGCGTTTTATGCGTGTATATGTTATGGACCAAGTGATAAATTGGGCATTATACATAATGACCGGACATGATGTATAAAGCCCAATAGGAGAGGGCAATTTGATAATAACTATTCAAATAATCAATTACCTGGCCGGGCATTATACATATTGTCCATCACCTTTAAATGGAGTTTAAGGGATGCTTCCCTACTGTTGCTATCAAAAGGAGGGGCTTTCTACGTCTTTTAAGCGACTTTAAAGTGTTTATTATCAAATTGCCCACATAGCATAGTCATGTAGCACTATAGTAATGACCGGGCAATGTGATAAATAATGAAGAATTTATCACTAGGCCAATAGAGCTAGACATTATGCATAATGCTCGGGCATTATTCATAATGCCCGCATTACCTCGTCCGGGTGTTATATTCTTAGTATAATTATATCAACAAAAATATATATCAGCTATCTGGTTCCAATATTGTATTGGTGTTATATAATATTCTAAGTATGTATTTACAAAAAAATGTACGTAAGTATTTTATCAATTATCTGGCTCTGCTTAATTTGGGGCTATAGAGAGTATTGTGTTTTTAGGGCTGGGTAAATTTTTTTAACCAGCCCGAAGTACAGAAGTTTTTTTACGGGCTCCGTAGTTCAAGAGTTTCACTAGATGAATACTATAATTCTTCAAACATCCCAATCTCACGTATTTTCCATCAGAACACACCCGTCAAGTGCGAATTTAAGTCAGTTTCTAATAAAAAACCAAACATCGCAATTACAATACCTGCATTGAAACTAAATACACGTAAACCGTCAAAAAATCACGAACGCATCATTACATTCGCATTTTGGCAAGAGATTTACGTAGGTGGTCCCGATTTTATGGAGTAAAATAATAAGGGCACATAGGTGTTCTATTCTATGTAATAATAGGGGTACTCTTTCTGTGGGCAGCGTTATAATGGTCGCGCAACGTTGGGTGGTCGGATTAAAAGGTAAAGCCGTGGATTACAGCATCGACACGTGTGCTTTTCTGCCCTGAAATGGCTTTAAGCGATTGTGTACATGATTGTACTGGTTTTGATAAGGTTGTAATTCTTGATATTTATGGTAGGCATTACTTTGATACACTTTTAAAATACATTTTGTAAGGAAACCTGTAAAATTGATGATCGCTAGGTATAAATTAAATAATAAGTGCCGACCAATTTTATACCTGAGACAAAACTTAAAAGTTTATTTTTACGAGTGTTATCTGTAGGCCTATCACAAGCTCTGTCTGCAGAGCTAGAGACAGATCTGCTCTGGTTTTGAGTCTGTGTGAGTGTTGACTAAATAAATCAAAACCGTCACTACACAGCACGGGTGAGCAATCACACAGACTTAAAACCAAAGCCAGCGAAAAAGCTAGACAGAGCTTGTGGTTAGCCTACAGCTGGTAAAACATTACATGAAACGCACTGGACTCTATCAAATTTTAACCAAACCTTTGGTGGAATACAATGTATTTTATAATTATAAAATTCTAAGGCAAACCCACGAACGATTTGGCTACCGTAGAGCCATAACATGATTATATTTTTTTCAAAATCTTGCAACATAAAGACCCATCTTCAAAAATGTTGTGGATCTTTATTACAGTGAAGTAAGGCTGAGAATTGATTGCCACTGACTTAAAGAGTGACGGATGGTCTTTGTAGTTTTAACAAAGTCCTATTCAAGGAGGTAATCGAAGCGCAAAGTATCCTGCCGCCCTGTTTGCGCATCGGACATCTTAAAAATATGGAATTTCTCGAACATGGCCAAATAATGGTATTAAATTTGGCCAAATCGACCCGCCACGGCATAATAGTGTTAAATTTCTTGGATCCATTTCAAAATATGATGAATCTGTCGGCGGTTGCTTTACTTTGTTATTTAATCTAAGGAATTTGAAAAGTACTTCGTGATTGCGATTTCTTTGAAGTTTGATCGATCATCTATGGTATTTGGTGAATGCTCCATATTTACAAAAGATGGTCACAATTTTGCAATAAAAAACACGCCTTTTGCAACAAGACTCATTTTCCAAGTTTAACATGTTATTAATTATATTTGTTTACATTAATTGCCCTATCTTTTCAGGAGTACCTACTTACCATAGCGCAGCAGAATCTAAAGCTTTTCAATTCAAATCAAAATTAAATTCTCCTATTTTTATTTACAATAGAATGTACATAATATTTATAAAAACTATTATTATGAAGGTAAATAAAATAAAAACTTCATTTATAGAGACCTGGCCTAGAAAAAAAATAATAAACTTTTCCTAAATTACCTACTGAAAATTCCGGTGTGTCGAGAAAAAGATTCTGAAATAAATTATTCATAAAACTTTTTAGCATCCCAAGCATGCAAGGTCATGCCTTACCAACGTGGAGCCAAAGATTTTCCCAGCTGCGTCTTTGCTGGCACCCGTTGAATTAGGGGTCAGCAGGCCCCGTAATCACACGACGGAACCTTGCCCGTGAGTATGGCCGCTCGTGTCATATTATGACACATTAACGCTCTGTGCCGTTGACAGCCACAATTTGCAATTAGCCATGGAAATAACATCGAGTCGCATGGTCAGGGTAGGGATGGGATTTTTACATCGATAAATCAATTGTGTCGATAAGTAATTTTGATTTTTTCTGACTGTATTGTTCGGCAACTGTGAGTACTTCTTATACCGAGATATTACATGCGCATTGTCTATCTGTCAAAATACATATTTGTGGCGCCTAAGGTTGGCAGGTTTCTTTTTCTTATCGTGTCACTTATTCTTTCGATTCAAGTGGTGAAAGAATTTTGCTCTTTTCTTGCACTTGACACATATTTTCGAACTTTTTAGGTTCTACGACAAAGGTACATATTTATGTTGGTAGGTAGAAAATGTTTATTAGCATTAAACCCACCTTTTGTACATATTATTTTAAGTTTTTGTGCAATAAAGAGTTAAATAATAATAAGTTTAGTAATAATGTGGATGAAAACGGGTATTTATCGTGATATCCTTTATGAATACCCGTTTTTATCCATATATTTATGTATAACGATCGCGTAAATCTAAAAAGCACATGGTTGTAGTCTCATTCGCTCAGTTATATCAGTTACTGCAGTGCTTTTCAAACAAGAGATGTAGTCAAATGCATTTTCGGAAATAACTCCAATTCAAACTGAACGTGGCATATTATTTTAAAGATAAAGTTATTTCAAACAGTACGACAAATGGTTTTCCCTGTCATAATTTAATTTGAATAAACAATCAACTCAATGTGGACAGGCTTTATTTGTCAGAGAGAAAATCATAAACAAAGCAAATACTATAAATGATAGCATTACTGTTTAGATAACGATGTCAATGCGAACAGTTCTAAGCTACTTAAGAACACTTAGGTGTGGAGATTAAAAACAATTGTTTTCATTGAAATATACACATGATATGGAATTAGGTTCATGTTAAATATATTCTAAATATTATATAAAGATGATACTGACTGACGTTACTGATCTTCTAAAAGTATAAAACTCGACGTAACTGACTGGCTGACAGTCTATTTTTATACACAACAGGATATTTACCATGATTACATTTTGTGAGTTTTGACTTCCAAAATCAATCATTTTGAAATTGTATCATGTTAAATATCCCGTTGTTCGTGAAAATAGTGTTAAATACCATGAATGTTTCAACAGATATATATCTGACAATCACCGCATAGCCTAAAACAATGATCTTAGGAGTATAAAATTCGGAGGGTAGATTCCTGGTGTAGTGTAAAAGTCAAGGAATATAATACTCTCTACGAGAGGGTAAAAGTGCACTAAGAAAAGGATTTCCGAAACTCAATCCTAAAAAGGATACAGCGGGAGTTGGAGTTTGTATCGAAAAAGCTTAACCGGAGTGAAGATGCGCCTGATTCCACTGGTTTTTGATAAAATATTTTGAAAGCTATAGTTAATTCTTCTAAAACGGTTATGATTTTATAATGGAGATAAAAAAAAGTGGTTGAGACAGAAAAAAATTTTTTTTTAAATTAAATCAAGCAACAACATTTTATCGATAAATTGCACAAGCATAGCACATCACTACGTAATTGAGATCGACGTAGGTGAGTGTGTCGCTTATTTCGCGATACCCTCAAAATAAGCGATCATTATGTAATTTTCAGGCTTCGATACCACGTTCTAGGAACTTAAGGTCAGATAACATGAAGTGGTAATGTTGGAGAAATTAAGTTTGTTTACAAATACTCACCATCCTCATCATCATAAGCCTGAAGAAATCGTCTATTGTCGTCTAAATACCCATCCCAATTTCCTGGAAGAACGATTTGAGCTTTTTTATTCCCATGTTCTATCGGGGAGAGTGGGGGAGAGAGAAAGCAAATCATTTTAAACTACTTACTGGAGATCAAAATAATTTTGTATTTATTGGTTTTCTGTATATGTTCAAAAATTTTATACTCGCAGCAATAAAAAAAAAAATTGAAAGAATTTGTTAAAACCAATGGACTTATCAGTTGACCTGACATGGGTTGCTTTCAAATTTACCTGTAAAATGGCTATCGTGAAAACCGGTATTTTTATCAGCCCAATTGTATACCGGTCCGCAATACCGGTACGGTATCGGTATCATTAGTGTATTGGTGTCGTTCAGTTCAGGTGGTTTTTATCTAATCTAAAGAGGACGTGCGGGTGGTATATAGGCTGCCTCATTGTTGCAAACCACCTTTTCTTTTTACAAAGAAAAATTGACTTTACCACCAAGACTTTTGACTTCAAAATTGATTGCTTGCCATCAACTTTTTTTTAACTTTTCCCATAATTACTTTCACTCAAAATTAGTTTTTATGGGCATAGTTATAGAGGTTAGTTTTAAGTGGAGATATAACTTTTTTCCGGTAGTTTTACAACAGTGTAAACGACAATGGGCAACTTGTTTTCCGATATGCATGTAAATATGTGGATGAGTGGTCACCAACTACGATAAGGCTTGACTTTAAATTACCTGTGAAAGGTTACTTGAGGTTATTGATAACACAAATGAATGGGAAAGTAAAGGTAATTTAAAAAGATAGTAACACTTTATTTTACACAAAAGAAGACTTAATATAGAAAACAACATTATAAATATATCGCCCACTTGCGACGACAGTGTGACATCTCAAAAACATGGATTTTACAGAAACCGACTTTTCAACTTTTAAATGAGCTTAACTTTTAAACTGTTGTCAAAATAGCTTTATTATGTATGAACAGATTAGACAATAACTAATAATGAAATGAAATATTAAAAAAGAAATACACTTCGGGAACAAAATTAAGTTATAACTATAGTTTTAAAAAAATAAGGAAAATTTGTCACGTTGTTTCAGACAAAAATAAAGTTTTCAAAGTGACAAGTTCAGTTGTCACGTTGAAGATGATGTAAAGATTTACATTTATCTATTTTATTTATTTTTTTATTTAGTTATGTCAAAATAAAACGATATTCTTGAAAATCAGTTTCTTAATTAAGGAATAAAATATTCATTTGACACAGTGGTAACTATTTTATTCGTACATTTTGTTACAAAAAATTACATGTTGACTTGTATTTAATTAGGCACATGGGTATTGTACTACGCACACAATATTTATTTTATTTCAATAAAATACAAATTGGTATCAAAACACCTCCTCCTCGCGTCGTGCTCCTCACTGCTGAGGGTCGGGACCCCCTCCATGGATCAATTTGTCCCTGACAATGTTACGTTACCTGGATCTGTCACCGGCAACCTGAATAGCTTCATGGACCTTCACGTCGAGAGTGGAGCAGATTTGGTCGGACCAACGTATCGGGCTTCGGCCTCGTGGTCTCTTGCCCTCAATTTTGCCAGTGATGACAAGTTTTTCCAGGTTGTCACCCTGTTTCCTGGCTATATGCCCAAAATACTCAAGGAATCGCTGGAGGCAGATGGTTGATAGCCTAGTGGTCACTTTAAAGTTCCTTGAGTATTGATACATTGGTCCCACGCGCTGTCCACGGGATGCGGAGCATCCTCCTCCAACACCACATATCAAACGCGTCCACGCGTCTGCGATAATGCGCTTTCAGAGTCCATGTTTCTGCACCGTAAAGAAATATGGAGAAGACTAGACTCCGGATAAGTTTCAGTTTTAAGATAAAAAAAGATGAACAACTGAAAAAGCTGCTACATGAAGTACTCGAAGAAGATGAACTCGTTTATAGGCTACGATGGTGCTACTTTTGTGGTGTTTGTTGATTATCCATTGATTCATCCTCTTAAACGTTTAATTACGTTTTATTATTCATTTCCTTGCGTACAATAAAGAGTTAATCTATCTATCTATCGTTTGTTGGTTAGACTGTTTGATAAACAAACAGTTTTTGAATGAATTCGTGTTGTTTCAAGAAATTAAGTGCTACTGGGCAAGTCCTCGTCCATTTTTAGTTTGTGCTTATCGTAAAACTAGTGTAGACCTTGTCACCATCTGGAAAGATAACTGGTGTTTTGTATTGCTGTTTAGTGTTTACAACGTGGCAGATGGACATACCACTAAATTTTATCAAAGGGTATTCGGCAACAACAGAACATCAACAAATGACCCACTACTTATTTCCAGTAAAAGAAAAACAAGTATCATCTTCAACGTTATAATTCAAAATGACGCAATGATGCTGTGAATTTCTTACAAGAACAACGTGACATCATTAACATTTCTCGTTAACTTTGCTTTTTGGTTTGCAAGAACAGTATGATAAGTTCATCGTACCACGTTGTCGAATAAATTAAAATTATTAAAATAAACTTACCTTTTTCACCTAAATCGTGGTATCCTCGTGATGTCACGTTTTTTATGAAAACCGAGAGTGCTTCACGTCTCAACGCCCAGGTGACAACTGAACTGTCGCTATGTCGAAGCCAACATGATCACCAAACGAGACAGTGCTATATTGTGATATTTTGTCTCATTCTCTCATTCCTTTGTTGTTTATGGAGCAAAAATTATCCCGTTTTTGGAGATAATAGAGCGCGCGATCGCGATTCCGAATATCAGAAAAACGAAAAATCGTATAACTTGAGATGTCACACTGTCGTCGCAAGTGGGCGATATGTACAATGGCCGGTCTTATAGGTAAGAGCAATCTTTGGATCGAGAAAATAAACGAAAAACAAAAAACAGCGGTGTACTGTAAGTGTACAAGTCGTGTAAAATCCATATTTTGCTAAAATGTTATGCGAACTAATATCTAAAAAATAAATTAAATTTGAATAAAATACACATTACCTACAAACATACATACAGTCATATAAAATAGTAGGTACATAATATATACTTACTAAACTTACACATAATAAACATAAATACCTAAGGATAGATGTGATGTGCAGCTTATCAATTGTAACTTTTATAATTTACTTTTTATAATACCTAGTCTCATAAGTCGATGGGCTTAAAATAAATAAAAAGGTGTTACCATGATAGTTACACATTCTTAGCAAAAATACCTTAGCAATAATAAGAATCCATTTTAAGGCCGCCTTCAAAATCTTCAAAAGTTTCTTGTCCATTTTTATATAAATAATACATTTTTTTTACAAAATGTTTGTACTATAATGATTGTATTACTTGTCCAAGCACTATAATTAACCCTTTACAAATGCTTTATCTCGCTTAAAACTACTGTTTAAAAATATCTGGACATTTGTATGATAAAGATCAGATTTAAAAATAATAAGCATACGCGGAACCATGACAATAATATATAAACACAAAAATCAAATCCAAATAACAGGCCAGAGTTTGATATACACTACTCGCTATGTTCCTCTGTAAATAGTACGTAGGCAAGCAATGGTAGTTGTAGACAAGCAATCGTTTCTAAAATGGGGGTAGACGATGGTTTCTCCTAAAATGCGATGGGTTCCAGTCGGTACCATTCGCGACTGACCGTCGCGCGTCGTGTGCCCCTGGTGACCTTTCACCTTAGGGGACGAAACGAAAAGGTGTAGAGACGATTCTAGTTGTAAAATAATAATATATATTTTTCTAATAATTCTTGCAAATAAATATATTTCTCTTCTTATTTCATTTAATAGATTGAGATTAAAACGATGGTTTTTGGAAAAATATTGAGGAGACACATTCATACATACAATTTTGCTTATTTCCCCATAGTATGAATGTGCATTCACTCTCATAACACTTTCTTTTCATTATATGTTGCTACTATACTACTATGTTTTGATTCTGAAAATTGTGGCTCTCCAAAAATGCCGAAAGAAGTGATGCTATTTCATACGGTCTTACAATCAATTATTTTAGTTCAAAGTGTTTAAATAATTATTTTAATGTATTTCATTTTAAAAACATTAAACCAGTAAGTATTTGATAAGAAATCCACTCTATTTATAGGTAAGTTGTCAATTTTAACTTTATATCCTTGATAGACTATCAATAAGACAATGACCTGTATTTATTAAGCAAATAGGAATGTATTTATGTATTTAACTTTACAAATATATACTATCTAACAAAATACAAGCTAGTATGAATTAATAAAAATACGTGGGTAATTGGACCCTTCTTTACGAGTATGATCGTTTACATCTACAGCCCGACTTCACTTACTACTGGGTATAAGCCTCTTTCTGTATGTGCCACTGTTGACAGTCTTGTGCTAGTCTCATACAGGTCTTGCTCGCGATGTTCGCCTCATCGTCTGCCTATTTTGTCGCAGTCTGAACGACCTCTATATTTACCTGAAAGATTAATAGGAAATCGCCGGAGACTGGGATGAGTGGTAGATTTTGGGAGAGACCTTTGCACAAAAGTGGGACACAATAAATTGGTATAAAAAAAAGCGGCCAAGTGTGAGTTGGACTCGCCCATGAAGCGGAATCCTTCATGGGCGAGTAGCATCAAGTAACATAATATAAAGGTTCTTGTAGTTCGTCGAAAGGTAAATTGTGGTTTACGATTTATGGCGTATAAAAAGAAAACTACTGACTAGATCTCGTTCAAACCAAATATCGTTGAAAGTTTACATAGTAATGTACAACATATATTTTTTTTATTTTTATCATTCTCTTATTTTAGAAGTTAGAGGGGGGGGGAACCAACTTTTTACCACTTTGGAAGTGTCTCTCGCGCAAACTATTCAGTTTAGAAAAAAACGATGTTAGAAACCCCCATATCATTTTTAAAGACCTATTCATAGATACCCCACACGTATGGGTTCGATGAAAAAAGTATTTTTGAGTTTCAGTTTCAAATATGGGGACCCCCAAAATTTATAGGTTTTTTTTCTATTTTTGTATAAAAATCTTAATGCGGTTCATAGAATACATCTACTCGCCAAGTTTCATCAGTCTAGCTATTACGGTTTCGGAGAAAAATGGCTGTGACATACGGACGGACAGACAGACAGACATAACGAAGCTATAAGGGTTCCGTTTTTGCCATTTGGCTACGGAACCCTAAAAAGAGTGCTTATTATGCAGGAGTAAAAATAATCCAGCTTTGATATTTTTAGTTAGACGCGACTCCATACCTTTTGGCTGCCAATAAATCGCGTTCAATATGAATAACTATCATAGATTACGCCATTGATAAATGAAACGGCAGTCGGCCGCCAATGGAAAAAACACCATGAATATTATTATGTTTTATTGCAAATCTCAACTAGCGACTGACCATTGGGGATATAATAAATGTTATACAGCATGGGCTTTACTGAAAATTGGATACGTAAATTGGGCAAAAAGTGTATTTATAATAACGTGTGTAAGTTGTAATTGTCACTTTACTGTGTGTTTGTTTAGTTCTTATGCCCTCATCTTATGCATGCTGCGGGGCAGGGCAAAAAGTCATGAAATAAGTTTGTTAAAATTACCAACAATGTTTTTTTAAATTGTACTTAGGTATCTATTTTAGTGCAGCTGATTATATTCAGTAGTATATCACAAGGATCACTTTGGTCTGTTTGTTGAAATTATTTTGGCATATAATTAGTATCTATTTTGATCGTGGCTACGTCTATTGCCATGCTGGAGTGCAGGGCAAAAACTCATGAAAAAGTTGGTAAAAATTACCAACAATGTTTTTTTAAAATTATTCCATTCTATAATGCAGGTGACAAGACCACTTTCAAATCTTAAAAATTGTACAAAATAACATAGATTGTGTATATTTTAAGGACAGCCTGTGTATAACTGCTTTCTGTGGTGGACCATTTTAGGGGTCCAATTTATCGTATTTTTTCCTGCATGATTAACGGATCGGGCCTACAGTTTCCGCACGACAATGAACCACATAAATTATATTGGACTAATACAATGTTTCCGCGTTAGATATAGATTAGATATGCAATAATGCTGTTCTATCGATACATTTGTTTTTTCTTTCCCATCACTAGGATTGGAAAATATTTTCCTAAAGGTTACCGTTATGTTTTAGAATCTATCAAACTATTATTTATTGAAATTATATCAATCGATAAATGGCTTCCTGATCAGAAAATCTCCAAAATGGGAAGTTCAAAATATGTAACTTAAAATAAGGATGTCAAGAACGTTTTTTTTAAACTTAAACACTAGGTCAATTTACATAAGGAATAAGTATATAGGTAAGTACAAGTAATTGGAACTAAGTAATTTAAAGAACTGACATCATCCATGTGTTACCTTAGCTGCCTCAGGTGATGCACGAATCTATTATTCTATACCGTAACCACTTTCCATCAGGTGGCGCTCATGGGAATGAAAACTTGAACAATTCTTAATTCATAATTTAAAAGCATACTACATCACAGATAGGTACTAATAGACAAAGGTGTCGGTAACGGTAACAGTGTATCAAGCTCTTTTTCTTATCTCAAAAAATGCCCAGCGCACCTCCAGAAGTTTCCATTTCAAAAAAAGTAGCAGGTATACAATGCACTAATAAAAAAGTAAAGACCTGCGCGATGGCGGTGGCGATCAGCTGAAACGCTGTCAAACATTACAGCGATATTTGACAGCGTTTCAGCTGATCGCCATCGCCTAGATGTGCGCAGGCCTTAAAAAATCTGTTATTTAGAGTGACTAAAAATACCTACACCTGCATTGTAAATTGTTATAACTCGTCACTCACCCAGACATGACATGAAAAGTCCATGCTCAGTTTCAGCTCGTCTATTCGTGACTATCACAATATTATTACAAGGATATATGTGTGTAAGGACACTGTGAGGTTACGTTTCAACATTAATTGCGCAATGACATGGACTTCAGTCTGTGTCACTTCAAATCAGCTGTTATTTTATTGAAAATGAGTTTTATTGCCATGTTTGTAAGATTCACAATGACTTGTTTATACTCAATGATTTATTGCAATTATTATGTAAGCTTAGGGCATAGCAATATTAGGAGAAGAAGTGAGCCGACGTTTGAAAAAATAAGAAAAAAGGTAGCTGTTATATTGTAAATGATATTATAATGCAGGCAGCGTATCATTGAAAAAGTCGTTTAAATTAGAAAAAGTGTTAAATTGTAGTAGCATTTTTTTATTAATGAGTCCCCTAATTTTTGTTCAAATGTTTCCTTTAAATTCTATTATTTGTTCGTCGTAGTGTTAATTATAAGTTACTTGCATCGAGCTTTTTGCAAAGAAATATAGCATATACCTTCAGTTCCAAACCACAGATGCTGTACCTGATCCAGCATCCGATCATTGGCACTGAGATCGTCCAATGAATTCACCTACTGACAAACCCACGTATCAAAATCAAATCAAAAGTGTATTCATTCAGTAGGATTGCAAGAATCACTTTGAAACGTCTTAAAGCTAGTTGAGTCTAGGTGCCAGCTCCTGTGAGTTCCTGAGTTTCCTGAGTGCCAGTTCAGTATGATGAGAAAACCGAGTTAGTGATACCACGAGTGAAATTTCAATTCTACGGCAATATTCATTCTTCTGCGTTCATCTAAGTCAGTACAAATACATGTCTCCACAATCAACAACTAAATAATCATAAAATGAATGCCTTTACTGTCCTGTATAAATTATCATGTTATCTGACAAACAAGAGAATGGAAATTAAATAACACGATCTGTTATCTAAAACGTAATCAGGACGGACACAGGTCTCTGTGTACAAAAATGTGTGGAAACATTTTTGGAGTGTGTACTGATTTTGACACTTTACGGCGCCATATTTTCACTATTCAATTTTAGTTTTTTAAGTTGATATTCAACTGGAAACAAAAGTTTTCTAAAGTGACCCTACCCTAGAATGATTGCGTATATTTTGTTGCAATCAAAACCTAGTCGCATTTGTCAATTTTGTCATTATTTTGAGCTTCGATTGCAATAAATAACAAATTAAAACAAAATTTATCTTTGAAAAGGAACGATTGCAACAAGACTGAAGGTTGAACCGATGACGTTGTTAGAATCCAAAACAAATTGTTAATTTCCAGTCTCATGGAGAACAAATATTTGTGTGGTGAATGCAGATGTTTGTTCTCTGTCATATTGTTTTCCAAGTATAATAATTACAAAAAAAGATGTTTATAAGTATTATATTACCAGCGATTTGGTTCCTTTAGCTCAAGCTCTGCTTAATATAGATAGCGTTGCCTACAATATTTATTTTATGTTTAATTTTTTCCATCCTACGAAGAGCTTTTCGCAATGACGGCAGATGGCCACTAATGCACCCACAATTTAAAATATCTCGTTGCCATTCTGTAAGTGCATTAATACCTGAGCAAATACGCAGGCTGTTTACCAACCTGTTTGATAACATGATGAACAACACCTTGTCTTCAAGGATGATAAGCTATTAATGTGGTCAAAGGGAACGCCGTTGTTGATTTTGTATGTGTTTGTTTTGTTAGTTTCCTGTCATTAGATGATAAAGAGGATGAACTGGGGTGTTTAGTCGACCCTCAGAGGTGGGCTGAAGTTCTGTGTTCTGGGTACGCTCCACGCTTTTATGTTTTTACTATGGACGAAAGAAAAAAAGACAGACAGACAGACAGAAAGGAAGATAGAAATTAGGAAAAACGATTTTGTGTCTTGTTATGGACGAAAGAAAGAAAGGAAAACAGACAGACAGACTGGTGTAAGAGAGGAAGAAAGAAAAAAAGACAGGAAGAAAATACATTGTTTATTGACATAGGTAGTAATAATAAATAACATAAATTAAAAAAACAGAACGGACAGCTAAAAACAAGCGGAGCAAGTAACATCAACCTCTACTACCTCTAGGAAGAAAGACAAAGCAAATTTTTCTAAGGTCACATAAGACAAAACGTAGGCAAAAGGAGGTATCTTCGTGCCTCAAGGTCACCATTCACCACTGCAAAGGTCACTGAGATAGGTAACTGCTAGTGACATTCACATCTGAGTGTCATCCATTTGAAAATGTCGTTGATCCCATGATTTCAAAGTAAATAAGCCATGGTAGTGATCTTGGGCAGCCTAATATCCCCGGCATCAAAGTTAGCCACAAACTCATAGCAGCCAACCAAAACAAAACCAGAGAAGCGTCGTTTAAAAACGAGACAAAAATTGCATACATCAGAATAGCCTGACCTCTGTATAAGACTGTCGTAGGTGAACTAATATCTAGTACCGTTCAGCGATTTTTATGATCTTCCAATTTACTACTCTCGTGTTCCATACCTTGGCCACGGGAGCGCTAAAATGAACTACGATGAACTGTGATGTGATTTATTGTGGGTATAAATCTAATCTGATCAAATTAAAAAAACTGATTCTAAAAAAACATTAAGTACCTACCTACCGTTAGTTTTAGCCAAAAAAAGTTGAGAGAACAGAAATACAACAGACAAGAGAATAATGCTGAGAGTTTCACTTAATTATAAAGCCCGTCACACACGTAACTATAATGTGCCATGCTATAATATAAATTACGATATAAGTTGGTGACGTCATAGAAATATGTATATAGCTGCGTGTGCGGTCACTTGAATATTTGTATACAAATACTAGAATATTTTATATTTCTAAATATTATAGCTACGTGTGTGGCGAACTTGATTGGAAATGAGAAAATCCATGGAAGAAACATAGTTATGTTTTTGACATTAGCGTCTAAAACATACTCGTAGCACAACATCTTCTTCTTCTTCTTATTTAATGGCATTTGCATATTTTAGATCAATTCTGTCAGTTTCGTGTGAGGATATATTACATAAATAAAAAATACTTTTTCGTCAAGTCAAGTCTGTCATAGACAAGTCAACTCTACTTGGCTTTGAAAACAAAATAATGGTAGTTTGTTTTCAAAACCATCAGAAACCTTTTCGATCAAATCAGAATATCACATACCTAATACATTTTCATTCCAACTGCTATCACACAGAGAACAGTAGTTACTGGGGAATAAAAGTTGTTCAATATCAACCAAAAATTGGAAAACGAAACCCTATTCATATCCAATCTTTTAACCTTGTCTTCAAGATCTCATTAAACCGTAAAGCGCCATCTTACCGCATCTCCATTGACCAAAACGCAAAGCTCTCCGTCACGGCTGCCGCTGATCAGGATCGCCGACGGTCACATGAGGAAGTCGTTTGTCCTCCGTCACACACGCGCGTCGCCCTCATTGTCTCGTACCGTTCGTCTGTCATGACCAAGACGCGATAATCATGCTCGCTGATGGTACATCGCGCTGATAAGAAACCCGTACAAAACATCGTTGATGAGTGTGGGGACAAATCGCGATTTAGACGGTGCCAGAAAAAAAACTTCGAACGTTGGACCACTATCTATTATTATACAGGGTGGAATTTTGTAATGCCGCCTGGAGGGAAAGTACTCTTAATACTGCAGATAGAAAATTTTACTCAAAGGAAACATTCCTTTATTTTTGAATAGAAAGCAAACTGCATTCAAAGGTTTTCGAAAATTCTCTTCTCTCACACCCGGGAATCGAACCGGCTAAATTCTGAAAAAATTATAGGTACCCTGTTGTTTTATTACACCGATCGTTAGGGTCAATTATAAGGATGAAATCTCTTTAACAAACATGATAAATTAAATGAAAGGAAAACCAGGATATCTGAAGTTACAAATTCAATGTTCATTTATTTCATGATATGAACCATCTTCTTGCCACAATCTCACCTGATGGTAAGCGACGATGAAGCAGGATGGTCTAGAAGAAGTCTAGAAGACATATATACTCTTGCCTTGAAGATGCCCAGATTGTAGTGGTCAGGAAAAACAGCCGACGCAATGAGTTCCACCAAGTTATTGGTCCACTTCATGTTCATTGTTAGTAACCATAATAAGAATTACAGAAAATAACCAGCTACGGAGCCTTGCAGCAAAATGGCTGGATGACATAGTCAGGGGTCAGGGGTGACGATGGGTGAGACTGACACAGGATCGAGGTAGATGGCACAAACTAAGGGAGTCATATACCCAGCAGTGGGTGAAGTCGGGCTATGGATGATGATGATAGCAAGAGATTAGGTACACATTCATACATCGATTAAATAGTCGTGCCAGTGCCAGAAAAACCTTTTTTTTTCTTCCGATCCAGTTACAATTTCCGTACCTACTTAATCTTTTGCAGTTTCGCTTGAGCCCCCACACACCTCCCATTACGTTCAAATGACAACGAGATATAACGATCTACACGGTTTGCTGCTCCTCAAATTATCAAAAGACCATTGCTCTGTGCGCTCCGACACATGACAGCTACTGTGCACTATGTCCGATGCTTCCGTATTTTTAACCAACGTCAAATAAAAGAGAGGCTCTCAATTCAGTTTAATTTTTTTGAATGTTTGTATTGTAACCAAATAAAAAAAACATATCTAAAAGGTAATAACTTTTCAGATTAGTCCCATATAAACATCATCAAAATTGGTTCAACCGTTTGGCCATGAAGTCGGTTTCTCAAGTTTCTCACTTGCCTTTATTTCTACAGTCATTTTTTTCAACAAAAGAAAAATAAAATAATAAATTCTCTCGACCGCTTATCTGACAAAATCAAGGGTAAAGGAAATACCAATAGGAGTCGTCTGCAGCAAGAGACTGGCTACATTGCTTAGTTTTGGATGTTTGTAAACCTAATCTTGGATAAAAAAAAAAACACCAGCCATAACGGTAAATATAAAGAACACAAAACTTTGAAGTTTTGCGAACCAGTTTATTTTGCGGGTTCACTTTTTACGCATTAAAAAAAAACAATATAAATTACCATATAACGAGGTCTTTTATCTCGGTATCAAAAGTTAAAAAAACATTTCATTTGCACATCATAAGCTGTAGTTTTTTCTGTTTTTTTTATTTGAACCTTTGTTATTCTCTATGACTAGCTTACCGTGTAATTTACAGTTTTGAAAAAAAGTAACCATACAGGTTTCTCAAGATGAGGTAACGGTGTTTTAAGGGTTGTGTTTTTTTTACAAAATGCGTATGTTTATATTTAATACAAAAATAGATAGTGCCAGTTTACTATATGTATGTAATAAAAAAAATTAAAGGAATAGTAGATCTTAACATATTATGGCCAAAGACACACTGGGCATACACCTCCGATGTTTTTTTTATGAAATAGCTGATGGAACAAGCATATGGCCCATCTGATGTGAAGTGGTAACAATAGCCTAAAACAAAGCCAATGCCTCGTAGGTCACACACGTTAGGAGCGTGCCCTACGATGCACTTCATTTCCATTAGAAGCGAATTGGTTCATTTTTAACCGACTTCAAATCCAAAAGGATGAGTTTTTCAATTCGGTTGTATTTTTTATTACTTTTTATTTTTTCGAAGTTTAATATATTATGTACCATAGTTACAAAAAAATATTTATAAGTATTATAACAGTTATCTGGTTCCCTAGAACAAGCTTTGCTTAATGGACTGTCCAAATATTTAATATTTATATTATTATTTTACCTAGCTTGACAGCAAGTTAAGTTTTGGGAAATTATTCGGTTCTTATCTTATTTACTTCCATGAACTCTGGGGTCAGAGAATTATATTATTTTCAACAAAGTGAAAAGCAGTCCACCTTTTATAGTTCCACGTCACGCGAATTGTTCCAAAGTTGGAACAATGTCAGGCATATCCGGTGGTATAAGGTTCTATGGTCGTGGGCGGGCGGCTGGGCGGGAATAGCCACGGGTCACGCTCGTCCGTGCCGTCGCCGCCCCGCCTACAGGGTGTAGGGGGATAGTTTGTTGGGGGTAGTTTAGAAAATATTTGAACAATGTTTGACAAAGATGAAAGAAATGAGTTGGACATTGTGGACACATGCATTTTTAATGATGCAAACGTTGCCCGTTCGTAAACTGAGAAGATGGCAGGGTAGCTATTGCATTTTGGTTCGTGCTCCAAAAAAAGAAATAAGACTATGCAGGATCTGATATTCCTACAAAGTCAGGAGTTTTCCTAAACGCAGAAACGAAATAATCCAGGTGAACTATGAAATATAATTTTTAATAAGTATTAATTTTTGTTGAAAATTAAAATAATTCATTTTATAGGCGAGACGAGCTTGTAAAGTGCAGTCCTCAGTAAAAAAATTCAGCACAGAACCACACAAAGTGGAGGGAATTGGGGGAGGCCTTTGCCCAGCAGTGGGACATAGAAGGCTCATAATAATAATAATTAATTTTGTTAATTTGTCATCAATTCATCGTCAATCTACCAAGAGACTCTTCCAAAGCTTTCCAGGAAAAACGACTTTGAGTCTCAACAACTGCTCTCAATCTTCATTACTTCAGGAGCTGTTCCAACAATCTCCAGCACCTTATAAATAAGTTCGATGAAAATAAAAACCTGTTAAAAAACTGTCGTTGGTAATTTCATTTTTTTAACTACCGAATCTTATC
Source organism: Thera britannica (assembly GCA_939531255.2). Lineage (NCBI taxonomy): Eukaryota > Metazoa > Arthropoda > Insecta > Lepidoptera > Geometridae > Thera > Thera britannica. The sequence continues at coordinate 9,899,616 of OW618050.2, forward strand.
ACGAGGCTATTTCCATCTTTATGAAGGTTTGCGGTCTTTCAGTATCGACCAAACTGGCTATTGGCTACCATCGCCAGTCCCAAGCTTCGTGGGTGGGGCGGCGATCTCCGTACCATGGCGTGTGACCTATGGGCACTGGCTCCAAGCCGACTGGGCAATAAATACGCGGTGACTCATCAGGCCTATTGATCCTATGGTGAAAGCAAGTTTTTAAATAGACTAAGTTGATGTAATAGACACGGAGTTACGGAGTGATATCATGAAGTTTGTGAACCGCCCAAAAGTTTTAGCCGACACTCACAACTTGATGATCTTAATAATTGAAAAAAAAACGAACTAATAACCCTTTGGTGGGCATAGACCTCCTCCAAAAGTCTCCATTCTTTGCTCTCCTTCACTTTATTTGTCCATTATATTCCAACCAATTCGACTACGAGGTATTGGTATACGTTGTTGATTTTTAGATCAACACACGCCACGCTTATGCTATTTTGCGTCTGTCCCCTTGATTTTTAGAATTTTCTAGAACATCTTCCATTTTAGAATGCTTCTTGGCAATTCTCATAACGACCATACTATTCTCATGCTATACGCGTATGTTTCCAAGCTCATGACACACTCTGGTGACGGACTTGACAATGCCCGCACCGCTATCCATCGGCCACAGTTAGCAACTAGCAGACCAAAGAAATTTAGCGTTACTTTTGTGTTAATGTCTTTGCAATTTTCAAGAGATAGTAGATAGTATCTCTTGAAAAAGATCTTCTTCTTGATGAAGATCAAAATAAATGTTTTAATAAGTAATCCTAGTCATTAAAAAAACAAATGATACCATGAGTACCAAATGAGTACCAAATGGTACCTTTGCAGCATCACAGGTTTTCTGCTAAAGACGGTGTTGACTCTGCTTTGTAGTTATCAGTATCGTCATTTATCATTCATTTTTAGTCCAGCAGACGCATTTCTCTTCCAAGACCCACCGTCTGAGTCCAGTCTTCTTCAGTTCTCTATCCAGTATTGTTTTGTGTTTGTGGGTGTTTGGTTTAACCTTCCAAAAATTCTATCCAGTAGAATAGCATCAAGGCCACTTCGTGGTAAATGGTATTGATCAAACTGGCTACCACGAGGGTCCGAGGGCGGGGCGGCGAGCGCGGTGCCATGACGTGTGACCCTTGGCCTCTGCCCTTTAATTGCTTTCCAAACAATAGTGCGACATATTCGGTAAGAAAAAAGCTGGACTTTTATTTAAGAAAACTTTTTCGGTAGCGCTTCGAGAATTTTACCTACCACCACTTGAAATATTAAAATCAATATTATAATTGAAATATCAAAATAAATGTTGCCTCCCCTACAAATACCTTTGCAAAAACAAAACGCATTCCAGCCCCTGCACTTCCGAAACGCTTTGTGAAAACAATCAGAGAGATCCGCTATCTTTTTCTTTCATTAGTTCGTTTTGAAGCACTCATTGGCTGTAGAGGCGGTATCCTTTGAACTTAAACATTGAATACAGATGGAACCATTATTTAGACCGATTGCAATATTCAAATTGAGATGCTTTTTATGTCCAACTGTATGTAGAAGACTACAATTTTATACTGGAGCCAAATTCTCGGCTCATCTCGGATCATTTTGCAATTTATTTTATTACTTGTTTTCGAAGAGAGAATGGATGATTTCCTTGAGTCATTCATCGACGACCTCATCGTAGAAGTCTCAACAGCTACGATTTAGGGGAAACGTAGAAAAAGTGCGGGGTTGTGCATTGTATTTATGGGACATTGAAAATCTCGCTCCAGATACAAAATTTCTCGTCCGATCCCCAGCACATCTTCTCATCATCATCATCCATAGCCTGACTTCACCCACTGCACTGCACTGTCTAACACATTTCCGCCTGCTACTTTGACTATGTTATCCACCCATATTGCGGCAGGGTGCCCTACGTTTCGGGGGCCTGTTCTTGACCACCATTCAGTTGTTGTCTTAACTCCTAGTAAAAATTAATGAGTTTCTGCTAGTTTATCAATCCGTGTTTTAATATCATTTTTTGCTTCTTAAAAAAATTATAAAATAAACTTTTCCTATATCAATAAACCTAAACATCACTCCGAAATTTCCGATTTCTAAACATAAATTGTTCAAATGGCTTCTACTGTAATTATATTTTTTATAGAAAAAGCTTGGAAGCGGAATGGGTATTAAATTTCTAAATGTTATAAAAAACCCCTTGTACAAAACACAGACCGTTAGGACAATCCGTTAGCCAGTTCAATCAAAAATTTCATCGGGTCTTTACAAATTTACTAATACGGTAATTCAACATATTGTAAGGGGTCTGCTTCTTTAGAAAAAAACGGGGGCCAGCTTTGTAGGTAAGAAAGGGTCAGGCAACTGTTTTTTGTTCAAAAAAATCCTTGCCAGATGGCTCAGCGTTTAAGCGACAAAAAACCGTGCGTGCCCACATTTGCGCAAGTTGGATAGCAGGAGTAAAAATTCAAGAGCTATGGAATATTAGAGGTTTGATATACCTAACTATAAATTATTTTTGGAGCTGTTATTATTGGACTGGCCTCTCAGCTCAATTAGTAGTAGCTTTGCATTCTATGCCGTAGTTCATGGGTTTAATCCCCATCGAGAACATATATTTGTGCAGTGAACACAGAGGTTTGTTCCTTGTCCGTGTGTTATAAATTTATAATTGACATACAAGGATGACTCGCCATAGGAATGTTTTCGTAAAAACTGGAAACTGAGATAAAGTGTGCAAATAATTCTGAAACGAAAATTGTTGTTTTATGAATGATCTAAGTAATTTTTATACCATTTAGCATTTTTTTAATATAATTTATGTTACCCGGGAATAGTGTAGCCCCAATGGCAAAGTAGTTCCCAATGGTGTTTTTTTTTCAAAGTAGTCTAGTAATTTCGGAGCCTATTAAATGCAAACAAACAATCATACAATCAAATCTTTCCTGTTTATAATATTAGTATATTCGACAAAAAACACAAAGTTTTGATCAGGGGTTCCAACAGGTGGTCAACGTTTCAAAATTTTTGCTTCATCACGGCCTTCTGTCAAAAGGATCCTGTCAAAATTCAACCCTGACCATTTCTCAGGATATTTTATTGCGGTGCGATGTCATAGCAAAATGTTATGGTGTTTCTTATCGGTGGAATCTATGCGGTCATTCTTAGAATTTATTATTGCTGTAAACAACAGCAGAATATTAAAACAAGAGGTTGCATTATAAAAAAACATTATGCCAATTCTATGAAATATTCTTCGTTTTATGTGCTACCTACCTACCTACCTACTACCGCATCAGTAAAATCTCTGTCAATGTATCGTCCTTCAATCTCTGAAAATGATCATAAGAATAAGAAAATGATATTTTGATAAGTAAGGCCAAATTCATTACTTTTAATGTATTGCTTAATAGGTATATCTAACTCTGTTTTCCCACACAATCTCTGGAAATTTTTGAACTGGCGTAACGCAAGGAACTTTTGTAAGCCTATGTTCTTCCGTGTCTTCATGGACATTTCAAACGCATGCTTGCGTAAACTGATGTTTGTATAAGGTTATGCAAAAACAAAGAACTGCCCTATTTGCCTTTGTAAAGCTTTTAAGCCACGAAATCTGAATTAAACAAATATATCATAGTAAAATAGCCTTGTGAATAGCCTTCGTTCTACAGTTAGTTCTTTTGTGAGCGGTTATAAGCACACGTCTCTAATCAAATGGGACATTAGGAAGAATTATTACTATAAATAGTTGTCATGCAATGAATGGTAAATCTAGAGATTTATATGGGAGCTTTTTTGTTTGTGTGTGGTGAAATTGAGGCAGTTTTGGTATGTGTGGTACCTGCGTACCTTAGTTTGTAGTTACCTTTTGAACCTTATTATACCTTTAGCTTCAAAATTAGTAAAATATTATTGAATTTGGTAAAGTTATATCTATGTTTTCATGTAAAAGACACGATTTAAAAGAAATCTTGGCATCTGGAAATGCCTCGATTATTGTCAAAGATTGTCAAAGAAGTGTCGGCAATAATGACAGTGACGGTTACGCGAGTTCATTTTTTTCTTCCCACCTCAAAATTGCTCAAACTATATTCATTGGCTAAAGAAGTAAACTTCTTTCACAATATTTTTTTCAAAAACTTAATTAATAACAGGAGTCCGAGCAGTATCTGGGAAGAGGTCTCCCCTATTACTTGTATTTTACTGAATACAATAGGTAATAAAAAAAACGTGATAAAACGTTTCAAAATAACACTTGCTTTGCACAGAACAAAATGTTTAATGTAATTCCCAACACGTACGCTACCAAAACAATACCTACAGTACATTTTCGTACGTTTTCGTCACTTTCATCTCGACAGATAACACGAGCATGCTTGATAACCGCTTGATGGACGATCGCGTCACAGACTCCATTTTACAATGCACTTGCAAACATTATGAGGTGGCAAACAGAAATAAATATTAACCACTAGATGGCTACTGCTGGACGTAACTTTCTCGTCCAGAACAAACTTTTAGAACAGACTCTTAGAACAGACTTCCAGAACAGATTTCTACTTTTTTTACAATTAATAGTCTTGCGTTTGACCACAATCTCACCTGCTGTGCGGTCGACGGTGTAGTACGCCAACCTAGAAGATACCTATTCACTGTTGTAGGTGATCGGAATGACAGACGCCGGCAAGGAACTCCACTCCTTGGCTGTCCGTAACATAAAAGTTGAAGCAAAGCGCTTGGTGCGGACAGTTGGAAGTTCTTCCAGAACAGACTTTCAGGACACTCCATCCACAGGCTTTCGATGGAGGTCAGCCCTTAATTTTTTTTTTAAATAAAATAAGAACAAGTTTATAATGAGTTTCTTGGTCACCGTTTCAAAGCTGTTGGTTTCAAACAAGCTTCATATTTAAGCACCTGATACACGAAGGATTTAAATATTTTGAAAAGTGACGGGCTTTCGACACGTATTTCGATCTCATGAAGCTTCACTTCGACGATGAGCTGTGATGAATAACTATAACCTTACTATGTACCAGTTAAATTTTTGTTTGTCATATTTGATTTTTAAGTATGCCGCCTCTGATTGTTCCTTTGTCATTTGTTCATGAAGGCGGATACCCACTGATAGTGCCGCTTGCTGATGGAGATTGATCGCCGTGACAGTGTACACACACCTTTATGTACTGCGGGGGACGCACTGGACCTAGTTACGTGTGTAAGTGTACTGGAGATATGTGCGAATATAAAGACACCTACATAGAAAGGCTTGGAAAGGAAAACATCGCGAAGAAACCCATGGTTTAGTCAGCTCTGCACGTATTGACTACGTTTTTCCAGTGTATTAGGCTAACTAAACTGTCGGGGTGGTATAAAAAAGGTGCTAGGCAAGCCTTAATCCATCCATTGAATTACAGAAAAACTGTAATCAATCTAAAAAACTAAGGACAGTTTTATTTTTGAAATACTTTTACTGATTTTTGTTGGCAAAAAGGGGACTCATTTAATGGACTCAATACTAGAAAACACAAGGTGTGAGCCTTGCGCCCATCTGTCAAATATGACAGTGATATTTGACAGCCATTCACTAATCGCCACCACAGAACGCTTAGATGTGTGGCTCTACTTGTGGTGAACCAACTTTTGTAATAATGATCCCATTTTTGGCTAAAAAAGGCCTCTTCGTCTGACGGTGCTATACTGAGTCTCCTGAAACAGTTTTTTTTTTTTGTTAGTTACTAAATAGGAGTCTATTACAAAATTTCAAAAGCCTTGCTTGCTCCCGACCATAACCCACGTCACTCCTTTCCACTATAATTCAGTGCGACACAATTCGAGGCATCTGGCAGCTGTAATAAATTGGTTCCTCTTACGAGAGGCCAGCGACGTGACCGTAAGACGTGATCTTGCGGTTGTCACCTCGTGCCGGTGCAGGCTTTGTTTTTTGTGTATATGTATATTGTTTTTCATCAAAATGTTCTACCGAACGGTAGTCTCCATTTTTTTATACCCCTGAATAGGTTTGCTTTTTAACTGACTTCAAAACTTCAAATAAAAAAAAAGGAAGTTCTTAATTCGGTTGTACGTTTCTACAATGTTTGTTACGAAAATTATGAACCGATTTGAAAAAACAACTCATATAAATATATTTCATTCTCATCGAAATCAGTTCAGTAGTTTGACCATGAAGTCGGTTTTTTAAACTAACTTATATTTTACCTTAGATGGATACAAAAATCGGTTGCTTATTAAGCCTGTACAATAGATTATTTTTTCCGTTACAATGTAAGTAAATATTTGCAGGTAATTTACATAAAATCCTCCTAACTCAAACCGAGAAAAAACTCGTCTACTTGGTCACGGTATAAAAGAGTGATAATGATTAATGATAAAAATAAATAAATTGATGTAATTTTATATAACAGGCGATCATTGTTTACAAATAAGTCATGAAACAGAAAACACCTTGCTGTTTTTACAAAAAAAAAATGTAGGTATTTAATAGTTTTGTCAATGAATTTGTACGAAGTGGATGGTTTCTTAAAAGCACACGCACACCTTAACAGTGTTCACAGTGGCTCAAAAAAGAGACGACTGAAAAGAAGGAAGGACTGTCCCACTGTAGGGCAAGCAGGGGGACATCACAGGTTCTTAATAAAAAAATAAGTTTTATCATTATTTCTCAGCACCTAATCTGTTCTAACTATGCTAACGAGAAAGCAAAACTTAATTATTGCTAGCGACCAAACATCCGTTGTAGACAAACTTCACCTCACAAAAAATATCACCAATCTTTCCCACATGTGGTTAGAAAATCCACTTCTATTCTTCCTTGATAAAGTCCCTAATCTCTATAATCATTGACATAAGGTTCAATATCGAATGAAAGTTTGTGTCAGGGGTGCGAAACATTTTTGTTTTATCCTAGATGTTTTTTGGTAATAGGTCGCAGGTTATTTGCCGTTGCAAGGTGCGTCCTGTAACGGAACTTTGGTGCCAAAATAAACGAATGACGTTTGACACATGAGTGCAACCGAGATAAAGGAAGCTATTGTTTTTGTCAAGCTGTATTTATTTGGTCCTTGTGGGATTGTGGGAAGTGGAGCAAGGAAGTGTGTTTTACTGTGGGATACCGTAAGTTTAAGGTAGGTACTAATTAGTTATTCTTTTTTTGTCTTCGAAACTAAAGGAAATCTTCTTTAACTGATGACATGACAAAAAAAATTTTTTTTTTTATCTGTAGATTGAAAACTTTGCCTAAATATTTTATTAGAAATATTGCACATTGGTCAATTTCGGCTTCATAGAGCGTAGTGACGACCGATTATTAGAAATGCGATTAGGATTAGAACAAATTAATTGGGACATTGTAGGATTGTCGGAGATTAGAAGAATAGGAGAAGATTTAATCAAGTTATCCTCAGGAGACTTATTTTATTATAGAGGTCATGAGGATTCTACATATGGAGGAGTTGGATTCTTTATAAATAAAACCATTGCTCCCATGATGGTAGATATTAAGAGTATTTCCACTCGCGTTTGCTTTCTAATACTTAAGCTAAGCAACCGCTACTCTCTTAAGGTTATCCAAGTTTACGCCCCTACATCGCTCAGCACAGATGAGGAAGTAGAGGAGTTTTATGATGACATTGATAAAGCCCTCGACGATACGCCCTGTCATTATAACACCATTATTGGCGATTTTAACTCCAAAATAGGTAAACCTCTTTTGAACGAAAAATCAATAGGAAATTTTGGCCTAGGAGTGCGTAATAAGAGAGGACAAACTTTAGTCAACTACCTTGAACTGAAAAAACTATACGCTATGAACACTTTTTTCCAGAAAAGAGAGACACGAAAGTGGACTTGGGTAAGCCCAAACGGTATCACAAGAAACGAAATTGATTACATAATAAGTTCACACAAGTACGTAGTCAATGACGTCTCAGTTCTCTCAAGTTTCAAAACTGGAAGTGACCATAGGTTGGTAAGAGCTACATTCAGGTTCGATCTTAAAAAAGAAAGGACGAAGATGATAACGATACCATCACAAAAGCGATACGAGAACCATGAAGTAGCTATTCTCCAGGATACTTTCCGTCTAGATCTTGAAAATCGATTCGAAGGGCTTGTAGAGTCGAATCTGGATGTAGATCATATCAATCAGCTATTGTGCAAGGCAGTCAATGAGGTTGCGAAAAAACATCTAGGCGTAACACGTAAGAAGAATAATAGGTTGTCCCAGGAAACACTAGATTTAATACAAAGTAGAAGTAAAATGCTGCAACAATCAGCTTCGGATAAAAAAGAAATGGATATAATGAATAAAACCATAAATAAATTAATAAGAAGAGATTTGAGAAAACATAATACTAACATAATATTAAATACAATTAAACAATACAGAGGTCCCAAAGTCTTTAGAAGGAAAACAAGTACGGGTATGAACCAAATAATTAAACTTAAGGACAAATTTGATAATGTAGTCACAGACCGAATCCAGATAGTTTCTATTGTTGAGAAATTTTACAAGAACTTATATGAATCAAATTCTTCAGAGCCAAAATCATCAGAAAATGACCCTCGAGCTCCACCAGTTGAACACCATAACACTGAGGTTCTGCCACCCATTTTGCCGTGCGAAGTTAGTAATGCTCTATCTAAAATGAAGGTAGAAAAATCTCCCGGTGAGGATGGGATCACGGTGGAACTGCTCCGTGCGGGCGGTCAACCCGTCATGGAGGTTCTTGTAAAGCTTTTTAACAAGGTTATGTGCGAAGTTCGAACTCCTGAACAGTGGAAAAATGCCTTAGTTACCATCATGCATAAAAAAGGAGATAAAACGAAACTAGCTAATTACCGCCCCATAAGTTTACTCTCGCAAATATATAAACTTTTTGCCAAAGTTCTTACCATCAGACTTACCCGCAAGCTCGATGAATGCCAACCCATCGAGCAGGCCGGCTTCCGGAGTGGATATTCGACCATTGATCATATTCACACGGTGAAGCAGCTGATGGAGAAGTGTCACGAGTTTAACCGGCCCCTTGTTATGGCCTTCATCGATTACGAGAAGGCCTTCGACAGTGTTGAACATTGGGCCGTGTTCCACGCACTCCATCGCTGTCACATCGATTCACGATACGTGGATGTGCTCCGGGAGCTTTATTCTTCAGCTACCCTACAGGTGCGAATTCATGCACTCACGAATCCTGTACCTATCCAGCGAGGTGTGAGACAAGGAGACACCATTTCCCCCAAGTTGTTTACGGCAGTTCTTGAGGACGTCATAAAAACAATAGACTGGGAAGAATACGGCATAAACATCAATGGTGTCAATTTGTCTCACTTGCGTTTTGCAGACGATCTTGTACTCTTCGCTGAAAGCTTTGATGATCTCCAAATAATGTTAAAACACCTTTACGATGCTTCTTTGAGTGTGGGACTAAGGATGAATATGTCTAAGACCAAGGTTATGTCGAATGTCTCCAACATCCCAAATCCTACGATCACAGTAGGAAATGGGAGACTGGAGATAGTTGACCAGTATACTTATCTTGGACATATTCTCTCCTTTGGTAAAGAGCATCAACAGAAGGAGATCACAAAACGCATACAATTAGGATGGGCTGCATTCGGTAAGCTGGATGATATTCTAAAATCGGTTGCTACTCCACAGTGTTTGAAGACCCGCTTATTTAATCAATGTGTCGTTCCCACCATGACTTATGGTGCCGAGACATGGACGCTCACGCAGGAGGCTGTGTATAGAATGAGAGTTGCACAGAGAGCCATGGAGCGCGCCATGCTCGGCATCAAACTTATAGATCGAGTTCCGAACTCCGAAATCCGAAGACGAACGAAGGTCCAAGACGTCGGAGATCGGATTACGGAGCTCAAATGGAGTTGGGCAGGACACATTGCTAGGCGTGGTGATGACAGGTGGAGTAGAACAACAACCGAATGGTGGCCAAGAACCGGCTACAGAAGCGTAGGGCGCCCTGCAGCAAGATGGACGGACGACATAGACAGGGTCGCGGGGCGGCAATGGTTTAGACTGGCACAGGATCGAGGTAGATGGCACAAACTAAGGGAGGCCTATACCCAGCAGTGGGTGAAGTCGGGCTGTGGATGATGATGATGAGAGCGTAGTGTGCATACGCTTTACGAAAGCAGAAAAGCCGATTTGCAATATTTATTGCCTACAACCGTAAGTATTTGTAAATATAACCTTGATATTTTTGTTACGACCACATAGTCCCTTCTCATGCTGTGGTTAAAAATAGTCACGGAGGTGGACAAAAAATGCCGTTAGCTTCATCTGGTGACACCACGCAATATGGTTTCTGACCTCAGAGCTAGCGGATATTTGTTTTATTACAGACTTATCCTGTGGGATTTGGGCAAAAGATTTTAAAGTTTTACCAAATTACGCTTTTGTAAATTTATTACTAATCTCAATGCATGCATTTAATTTTGTTTGATTTGCAGTTAGGTCACTTTCAAAAACTTTAAGTTATTCTTCTTATTCTTATTATGTCACTGGTTTTTTAAACACCAGTGTGGTGAAAGGATTTTAAGTTTGCCTCAGAGAGACTCCTTTTTTGCACTTTACACATGTTTTAGATTTTTTAGGTTTTACGACCATGCTAGTTGCCGAAATATTATGCTGGTGCATTATAAATATTTCAACACTAGTTTTTTTTTATGCAAATTATGTACCTAAAACGGGCTTACGACCCACCTGATGGTAAGCGGTCACCGTCACCCAAAGACAGCAACAACACCAAGGGTGCTGTCGTTGCGTCGCCTACTCTCAAGAAACTTTTTGTAATTTTTCTTGAACCTATTCATTAGCATCAGTGCTCATTGAAACCAAGTTCTTGGATGATTTATTAATTGATGTAGAAACATTGATTGATTTTCAAACCAACAACACAGTGGCGGCAAACACAAAGCTTTATTCAATAGACATTGCTTACTTTGTAGGTAGCTACATAACCACGCACTTCCTTATCATAATTCATGCATAGTCACGTTATAGACTAAAACAATGACTACGAAAAAAGATGCACAGTTTCCGCGGTTCCGTGTCATTTCTCCCGCAAACAAGCGATAATTACTATCTATTATAACAAAGTTCCATTATCAGTGAGCCTACACACGTTTTTTGAGCAAACCCGGGTCAAAGCGGTAACGGTGAGAGCAACCACAGCGTACCTTACAGTTGCTATAGAAGACAGGAGTCATAGAGTATGCAAGTGTTGGTATGGGATAGAAATGGTTTCCAGATGCGTGGGCTAGCGGTATTTTGACGTGATTTTTTGCTCAATTTCTACGCTTTGTGCGTGCGGTTTGTGGGAATCGTCAATATGGATTTCGGTTTGAATATGTTACGGTTTTTATGATGTGCTGTCTTAGACCTTCGTGCTTTGAAACGGTGAAGGAAAATATCGTTGGAAGCAGTTAGTGCTGTAGCTGTGTGACGATGGGCTTGCAACACGTATGGAACATAAACTAACAAGAGTGTCTGGAAGAAGTCGCTTTTAGTGATAAGACCGCATCAATGCGGTCTTATCATCTGCCAACTGAATATTTGGACATACATCTAATTCTACTTTTTACCATAATCAAAGAATAATAAAAACTATGAAATTGACATCCCTGTATCAATAGGAGGGTCGCAAGTTCAAATCCCACACAATTCATTAACTTGGGGTATTATTTGCTTACATAATAATTCCTTTGCATTTTTCAATGCGCCTACGCTGATCACTTCATCGATCCTATTCGATGTTCTTTGTTTAAATCCAGTTCCAATTATAGAACTTGCATCATGAGTACGTAGCAGTCCGTGACACCATAAAGCACCGAAGTGACCCATCTGGTCAGAGCTAATAAAACATAGATCTTTATGTCAGCTTTGTACAATCGCATACAAAATGTTTGGCCCCACTTATTACGGAGCATGAACAAACCAGTCTTGTTACCCTTGCAACACGGCTCGTTCGGGTAATCGCTGAACAATTCGATTTTCAAATTTTTAAAATAAAAATTATTGAATATTCATAGCAGATTTAGCGATCGTATGGCAGGAATAGATCAGACAACATTTTGATTCTTCTACTATTTTTTAACATGATAAATATCCCGTTGTTCATAAAAATAATGTTAAAAACCATGATAGTTTCAAAAGTATGTTTTGATTATTTCTCAACCTCAAAAGTTTGCTGGAAGAAATCTCCAGAGCAAACTATTGTTGCTTGCATTGTTATCAAATTCTTGTGAAAAAAGTGATAATTTCTTTGGAAATCTAAACTTAGACCAGCAACTTAACAATAATAACCAGACGAAAAGAAAGAGAAGACATTTTTTACATAGATTTTTTTTGTATTATTCTTCTTCTTTTTGTGTTGCTAGTTCTTTCGAACCAGCGAAAGGTTTTAAATAAGCCTTCAAGCTCTTTTTGTATTATGAAGTTGACTGTCCGTCATACAATACGACGATATAAATTCTCATACGTCGCTGGCCACAATATGTGGCGATCGGCACATGTGGCCTCCTGGTGGCCACGTGTGCCCCCTCTGACATACTGGAGGAGAAAGGTCAGGAACTTGACAGAATTAGATTTTTGAAGCTGAAAGTTAAATCTCAAAGCTTTGAATGGTGTTGAAAATAATTCAAAGATAAAACGTGCTGAATTAAATAAATAAATATTATAGACAATCCACACAACACTATCTAGCCCCAAACTAAGCAGAGCTTGTACTATGGGAACCAGTATAATACATAGATATACTAACGAGAGAGTGACTTAATTACAAAATGTTCTTTGAGAACACTTTTTATAAAAAATAGTGGTGTAACAAAAGTCATAAAATCCAAAATTTCTTCATTGAATGGTATAACAAGATTCACTTTGATATGTCTTAACGCCTGCGCACATCTAATAAGTCGATGGCGATCAGTAAAACGCTGTCAAATATCGCTGTCATCTTTGACAGAGTTTCACTGATCGCTATTACAGAAGGCTTTAAAGCTAGGTGAGTCTAGGTGTCAGTTCCACATGACCTAGAAAGAGATTGAGACCTGTGTTTGTTTTAGGTGGTTACCAATTCAGGTGCGCGTCGAGTTTCATCAATATGTTTAATTAAAAAAAAGTTTTTAACAAAACGGCGTGATATCGCATCCCAAACACGTTGAATCTAAGCACCAGGAATAAATAATAAATCATGGTCATCTACGTGAGAATCGACCCAAAATTGACCCACGTTGTGACGAGCCTGAATAACATGAGGTTTCAAAAAAAGCGGCAAAAAATTGCGCTGCTGATTGTTATCTTGAGCCGTTTTTATTCGATTATTAGAATCTATAGAAAAAAATAAGTATATTTTTCTTATCATAAACAAAACTAACGAAAAATTTGAGGGAAAATGAATAAATAACTGGCGTAGGTGGAGAATTAGGTAACTTGACTTTTTTCAAAGTCGATGTTATTGCTTTTTCGTAGAGTCTTGAACAGGCTGCATCGCTGTCATCTGTCCCATTAAAAACACATTTTAATTATATAAAGATAAAAAGATAAGAGTTACTCAATATTCAATAAATGAATTGGTTTAGTTTAGGTACATACTCGTATTAATAGTTCTTAGGTGTAGGTAAGTCAGTATCACATGGACCCTGTATAAGAAAAAGCAACATGGAGGTAGGCCGAGGTTTTCCGATTATGATAGGTACCTAGGTAGTAGTAAGTAGGCAGGTTTTTTTCTTATCGTGTCACTGGTTCTATGGAACCAAGTGTGGTGGAAGGATATTAAGTACGCCTCAAAGAGGCTGCTCTTTTCGCACTCTTTTGACTTTAGTTTTTTTTTAGGTTCTACGTTATGCCGGTATTCTCACGATGTTTGCCTTCACCGCATAAGAGCACTAGCTTATTAGTAGGTACATAAATTTTTGGGCAGAAATACCATTAGTACACGACTAGATTTGAACCGTAACCAAGGTGGGGCCGCTACCACTAAGCCAACAACGCTCCCCCGAAATTCTCGAAATCCTAATCATAAGTTATTTAGTTTCAAAATGGATTCCTACTAGATCCACTTGGACGTGGTCGCGGTGCCATATGAGACCGATCTTTTTTTCGGGACCCAAGTTTTTGTGAACTAAAAAAAGAGTCCCGTTATGGACACCAACGCGTTTTGCATAAATCTTTTCAAGTGGCAGCTTTTTGAGAAATGAACAGTTTAGTTGTAACGTAGATGTGAAACTTTGGTTAAAATTAAATGACTATTGTTGTTTGACAGTGTAAAATTTTTAGAAATAAGATACCTACTCATGGAACCGCAATATTATTGAGTGGTTAATTAGAGTAGTAGGCAATAAAAATTGCACATCGGCTAATTTCGGCTTCATAGAGCGTAGTGTGCGTCAGAAAGAGATAGCGCTCTACAAAAGCAGAAAAGCCGAACCTACAACCGTTGTTGGTACCTGTACTTATTATTAGTATAATAATTATGATATTGCATAGTCAACTTTTCACAATATTTTCCCAAAACAGCAATTTCATAATTTATTGTCAACAAAATAAAAATACTCAATACTCAATACATTTATTGCATAAACATGGTTTAGTTTAGGTACATACATAGTTCTTAGGTGTAAGTCAGTATCACATGAACCCTGTGTATAGGGTAAAGCAACATAAAAAACTACCAACTTTACTTTTGGTAAAATGGCAACTGATTACCATCAAAACGCATAAAACCTTCATTACAAACATAAGTAAAATTACCAAAAGCTCATAAAGATCAAAGGCTTTCCGATTTTTTACTGCCGAAAGTAGGTAGTCAAAAAACTTTTAGGAGATGTCCTCAAACTCATTAGTTTGCGGGACATGTGTTGCGAACCAGAGACAAAATAAAAGATACCATCGACAAGGTGATTAAAAACAATAATAGAAGCCCTTGTCGATGAACAAAAAAAAACAATTAATTTTGTGGTGACCGCATCTAATGTCACTGCTTTTGAAATATTTTGTTGACATGAATTTTGGATGAGTTTTCAGTCATTTTGGGAAGTCACATAGCTTTCTCATTTTAATTATTTTTCTGGTATTATTTTGATTTCGTTGTGTAATTTCGATTGTTTAACTAGTCTTAACAAAAAGTGCGAGCAGTTGGAATGAAAGTGTATTAAGTGATATTCTGATTTGATTGAAAATGTTACTGATGGGCCGACTTGTCTATTGACTGACTTGACTTGACTTGACTTGACTAAAAACTAGTTTGTTTATGTAATATATTCTCACTGGACACTGGCAAAATTGATCCAAAATGGACAGATGCCATTAATTAAGAGAAGAAGGCATGAATTTTGGAGTAATTAGTGATTTTAATAAAACTGTTTGAGCAAAACCTGCTCTAAAGCTTAATTATCAACGTATAATTAAAAATAAAAAAAGAATTTTATATTGTATCCAAGAAAGTAAGGCATGTATCGAAGAGGTAATAGTTATTTGTTATACAAGAGTGCAAAGCTGCTTTTTAACCGCGTGCTCAATTTTGATGACTGAGCAAGCGCAGGATTCTAAAGTTTAACCACGAGCGTAGCGAGTGGTATAAAAGTTAGAATCCTAAGCGTTCGCGAAGGAATCAAAAGAGCACAAGGTGAAAAATCTTTGCACTCGAGAGCAACACGTAACTTTTCATCCCACCTCAGCGAGGAAATGCAAAAAAAAACATGGCGCGACTAAAAGTAACACACCAAGAAGGTTCCGAGTATAAGTTATTAACAAATTTAAAAAGGTTGTATGATAAATTCGGCACCATGCAGGTAGAAGTAAATAGGTTTAATGGTGTTTTGAATTCACAAATACACCAAGAAGGTTACGAGTGCGAGTTTTTAACAAAATAAAAAAGGTTGTATGATAAGTTCGGCACCATGGAGGTAGAAGTAAATAGGTTGTGTATTCACAAACTTATTGAACACGATATTCTAAATTCAAATTTACTTTATCCTCTAGCGGATAAAAACGGCTTTTCCAGTCAGAAATTAAACAGCAAAAACACACTTTCAGAGCTGGTGGGATGAAAAATAGATTTAATTTTTCAGTATAAAATAAATAATCTATTCTGCTGCATCTACAAAGATTAATAGAAGAATGAACTGATAAACATTCATTTCAATCAAAGCCTTTACCCGTACCTACCTTATTCTATCAATCAACTCTTTTCAATTTCATAAAAACACCATCTTTTATCCGCCGGACAATAAGGCCCACGGTCCAGAAGGTAGCGGGAGTCTATCAAAAAGAGATTAGATCTCGGCCAACAATGCCTGTGGGACTTTTAAACAGACAATAAAAAACTAAGAAACATGAAACGAAGAATTATTCGCATCGTTTCCTTTGAGATTTCATAAAACCGTTTTTTTGACGCAAAAAATCTCATGGGGGTGGTAAAAAAAGTGGACAAAGGCCAATGTGCAAGAAGGTTTTTTATTTCTTGATACGATTTTTTCTATCTGTGAAGTTGAAGTTTTTAAATTTATACCTGTGGAGGTATATTAGAACAATATTCCATGTGGTTAGCAAAACGTTAAACAAAGTAAGTATACAAAACACAACAACATCAGCATTTCAAGTACTTCCGCGAGAAAAAATCATAACTGTTTTACACATCAACAAAGCATCGTATTTGTTTATGCATAAGTACAGTCGCGCACACAATTGACACCTATTTTATGCGACGCGCCGCGCGTGTCACAATCCAGCGAGAGCGAACCAAACACAATAATTTGAATTTCGAACAGGGTGGAGTATTGCGCGTCCGGTAATGACAGGCCGCGACGCGCGTGTGTCCAGCCCGCTCATTCAATGCAAATCGAACCGCACGCAAGAATGGTTAGACATGACACTGTGAAAGATCAAAGCTGTTTCACAATGTGCAATGAATTAATTTGTTGTTTACTAATTTCCAGCTTAAGGTTTGCGTGTTTTTGTTTATTATCTAGTCAGTTTGTCTAAAGATTAATTTATCTGCAAAAGTACCGATATTGCTATTTTAAGTGAAGATGTTTATTTTCAATAATGTACTTTACAAATATAGTTTTACTAGTCAAAGCATTTTTTGTTGTTAACAATGTGTTTTTCTCATGTTTTTAAATTGTAGTTTTAATATTAACCAGTCAAACAAATAAGGAGCGTACAACAACATCCCAGATATTTTAATCTAGATGTCATAATCGCGTTCCTGGATCAGCTGCGATTAGAATCTTCCCATCACAACGCACGACTCCTCTATAAAAGCTGCAGTCTTTAACCCGCACACAATGACCCCGCGATGACAGGCCTGCCCACGCGCGTTCTAATCACACCTATCTAGAGTCTCAGTTAGGGTTAAGGTAAACTAATATTTCCAAATCCGGTTTATAACTACTTAATTTATGAAGCAAAAGTCTACCAACTGCGTGAAAACACTAATAGTTATTATTTCTGACTTAATGAATATTCTCACCATTATTGTTCATTACAGTACAGTTCACTATCTTCTAAAATGTTTCTGGTCTTTGTATTTCACTTAGTCTTGCTGCTTCTTTAGCTGAGTTGCGTTATTTCAAACAACTTTACAATCTAAACTTTTTATGACATCTCCGGACAAATTAAAGTCGGATAAGAGGCATCCCTAATCTCGGTGCATACTGTCCATTCATACATATTTGGAACATTTTTTTATTCGACATTTGAGTGGGCAGACGTTTTGTTGTCCGAGTTTGACGTTGATAGTTTTTTTGTTACCAATGTTTTAATTATGTACTGATTTGCATTTAATCTTTCACAAGAGTATAACAGTTACTAATTCCAGGGTCGATAATGTTAAAATGGTTATTTCAAAAACAGGTGTATTTTTTAAGTTGCACGAGCTTAACACTTTCGCAGACCCTTAACATATGTAAAGGATACAAAAAATAAAACATGGCTATTATCACCAGCAAATATTAGTCATAACTCAAGAAACTGTTAAGTAACCACTAAAAGGACGTATGTAAATATTTAAACGAATCAGGGGCGAGTCATTGGCCAGTATGCTAATGTGGACATAACGAAATGTCAAACTCTTCAACTGCGTTGTGTTGATGACTGTACATTTTTGTGGACACTCCCATTTATAAAGTTGGTTTGAATGGCTCATCATTCATAGACTTATTCATTCATGAATTAAACGAAACATTTTTTTATTTGTAAATCTCACTTTCGTTTTTGTTTGTCATTTCCTTTTCGAGCCAGTAAAATCACACAGGGTCGGCCGAGAAAACATTGGCAGGACGATATAGACACCTTTGAGAGGAGATGGTAGAAGCAGGTTTGAGAGAAAGATAAGTGGAAGTATTTTATAGTACCTTTTCCCAGCTGTGGGACAAAATAAAAATCACAATCGAAATTAAAATGTCCTAATACCTTTTACCTATCCTACATTTTCTTTAACTGTTTTCTTTTCCTACATGAAAAATGTATACCTGCTTATTATAATTTATCTACCTATATTTAATTGCTACACGCACGTATAAGTTCACGAAAGAAGCCTTTTTTAGGTGCATTTTATATACTTTCACCACACTTCGTTATAAAGAACCAGTGACACATCGTGTTTAGGTATATTATGTGTTCTTCTTCTTCTTGCCCTTACCCCACTTCATGTGTTCTCTTCTTTCATTCTCTATCATTTCTGTATTCAATTTTTTCTTATCCATGTGGTGTTTGCCCAAAATAAATGTTTTTTCCTTCTTTCTTATTTATTTCAGGTACTCTTTATAGAATTTACTTTCTAATTTAATATAACAGACGTAGCCACAGTATTTATATTTTATTGATGACCTTATAAACTTGTAATGTTCTTAAATGACTATAAAAGCTTCACTAGCCTGCACAATCAGTGGGCAGACTGCTCAACAAAGCTATCCACAGTTAACGCAGTGATTTATAAATGGCTAAGTCCCTCTATCGCATGTCTACAAACTCAAACTCAAAATGTCTTTGGAACAAAAACAAGGGAACTAAATAATTAAAAACGTTGACACTGCAAAAGTTAAAAACTGAGTAGCAGTGCCAGCGCCCCCCTCCGTAACGAAATAAGAATAAATGTTCTACAATCTATTGTTAGGGTTAAATGAAACACAAAGAAACAATAAAAAAAGATAACCTAGAAGTAAATTAAAACTATATAATAATACTTATGATAGATAACAATCTAACAATACGTAACTAGACGTTTATGATTTGAGTAAGGGAAAGTATCTTGCCTGTCACAGATACTTGTGAGTGTGGGTGGGTGGGTGTGTGTGTATATGTGAAGATATGAGAAGGTTCCCCGATAACACGAGTCTCAAAACAAGCAGGAGAACCAACCAATATAGTTGTGAATGTATGGGTGTGTTTGTGTACGTATGAAAGAGTGCCAAATCACTATTAGGGGTGAGAATATTTACAAAGAAATAAGCAAGGCACAAAGCTATCTTAGTAAATTAAATTGTAAAGTAATCAATCTGCAAGATCTTGAAGAAACATCGAAGTGGGTTGAAATACCCAGTGAATTAATCACCGGGTATTTCAACCCAGTGAATGTAAAAATAAAAAAAACACAACAAAGATCTCAGATCTTCTTTTTTTTAATTTGTTTATCTTATTAAAAACTGTACGTGATCTAACTATTATACATTGCACTTAGGAAACCACTCACGTTTGTAGAGGCTACAAGAGATAGTCATAATTCGATTGCTTTATAAATAAGTATAAACTGAAAGTGCATTAAGTACGTATATTTTTTTTATAATTGTGAGTTTTGGTTTTGTGTGTTAATAAAGTACTCTGTAGATACTAAATAGTATGTTCAAATACATGGATTGTTTGTTTTATTACTTTTTTTGAAGCCTTTTAAAGATTATTATTATTTTTATTATATTTAGTTACTTGCAGTGATCGAGCTGTTTCCTCTACGCTGTGTCTCATCACTGAGAGCTGTCATTAATTAAACGCCACTTACAACTCATTATAGATAGACAAAACCAATTATAATCTTTCACAACACCGTCAAACTTATTCCGATGATTAATTTACCTTTTTTTGTGCGCGAGTGTACTTGAGACGAGCTTTGCGTAACAAATGAATCATAATTGAAAGTGTCTTTTGTTTTTGGGATTTATTTTTATATGAGGCTCAGGAAAAGTCATGGTTTTATGGTGTGGAAGTTATTAACCTTTTTTTAAGAAAGATAGATTTTTTTTTAGAGTACCTACTTAAACAAAAATTGCATCGTAAGGCAAATTTAATGCTAGAGAGCATTCTCTTCCAGTTAACCTTTAGTTCCAGTTAAGCACGTGAAGCTGAACATCTGTATGTCTCAAGTTGATGGACACAGGGCTGTGTGTGACCTACGAGGCCTGTCATATAAAATAATATTAAGGTGCCAATCTTTACATAAAAACAACAGACCACAGGTTATTGGCCCCACCTGCTGTCACGCAGCCAAAATAACACAGCAGGTGAAAGCTTGACCACCTAAATACTCAATCGACATGCGTGACCGCAGTTATCGGGGAATTATTTAAAATTACCTTGCAACCGCATTGCGGCCGTAATCCATATGGCTTATTGCATAAAACAGGCACATAATCATCAAATATACAATAAATAAATATTATGGACAAGTTACACACCACTATCTAGCCCAAAACTAAGCAGACACCAGTGCATTACTTAGGCCCGTATTCTGAAACAGTACTTGAGACTGAGTCGGGCCTCAAGCACAAGTTTTTGACACTTTTCAATGGAGAACTGTCATAAAATCTATATGCTTGACATCAGACTCAAGCACTGTTTCGGAATACGGGCCTTAGACACTAAGCAAGAGATCGGCCCAAGCACAGTCTGCCAGTGTCTCATAAAACATGAGTACATGTCCTCGGCAACGACTTTCAGCAGACTTGGTGCCTCCTCGTAAGCGGCTCATCAGGGATGCAGTTTTCTGGCGTATTAATGCATAGATTACACAGAAATGCTGGTTTGCATAACTTTGGCGTGAAAAAAAGATGAAAATGGGAAGTTACTACTAGTCAATCACTTTGAAAACTTCTTATGATCCAGGTGAATTTGGGTCAGTTGCACGCCACCAAACCTAAAAGAACTGGCATGAATCTTACAACTTGATTCTTACCGTTTATTTTGTATGCAGCCAATGCATTCACTTGATCCAAGGATCCGTGTGGTAACCACTCAATTGATAACCCAAAACATACTGTCACCCTGCGGTAATTTGGCAGAACAAAATGGAGTAGATTCGCTGATATAAAAACATTTTGTAAACTACTATTAGTTTCCAATTATCCATCATCATCTTTATCATCTGCCAGGCTTTATGGCCAAACTGATGAACCGATTTTGAAAAAAATTATTTAAGACCAATCTGAAAACCTTTCAATTAAAAAATGACGAAGCAAACAAACATAAATAAATAAAAATACAAATAAAAAAATATTTAAAAATTCCTCCTATTTTATTTTATGTCGTTTAAAAATCCAATTTTTGTGTAAAAATTACTTTTCAAGTATCAATCCAGTTTCTGCAATAAATATCAGAATTGTGATTTTAGATTATTTCAGAATAATGTATGCTCAATGGAAGCTCCACATATTTCCTCCAAGTTTCAATTTGACCACACAAACAAAGTAACATTTCGGTGAACCTCGTGTGTTATTACCACAAGACTGTTGTTCAAAATATTGGATAATAATATTATTCTCGACTAGCAGCGACGCCCGGAGTTGCTCGGGCATTCCAGAATGTTATAGAACATTCTAGAACGTTTAGGAGCATTCCATTCAAGAACATTTTGTCAAAATTTAGAATTTATAGAAAGTGCTTAAGTGATAGAAAAGGATAGACATAGAGAAGCCCCTACGTGTTAAAAAAAGATAGATATAGATTTTTGCAGCATTTTGCATTGCTGCTGTTCCTATTAGTCGTAGCGTGATGTTATATTTTCTCCATAAATAGACTTCAACACAATTTTTTTTTTCATTTCGAACCAGCAATTCCCGAGATAACCAACCAAACAAACTCTTCAGCTTTATAATATTACTCTCAATAATAAGGCCCAATAAAGAGTTGTCTGCATGACAGCTTTAAAATTTCTTCATTGTGTGGACAACAGTTGTTAGTATTGTTGGTTGCTCTATTAAATCATTACTGCCTGTATTATTCGTTTCTTTTTGCGATAAAGTTATTTTGGTTAAAAAGAAAAATTCTTCATTCTTCGGCCAACTGGTTGCGGTTTTAGTCCAGCCATACCACAGATTTGTAAATGCAAGAGAGTGACTGTCTGTTTGTAACGGGTTAACCCCTGATCAAGGTGTTTGAAAGAAAGAAAAGCAATGCATTGAACATATATTTTTAAACATAAAATTATGCATAACAAAAAAGTTGTTTTTATTTTGTTAAACTTGATGTAATGCCCTGATATTGAATACTTTTTTTTTAACATAATATACAATACAAAATAACACTCAGACAGAGAACAAACATCTGCGTTCACCACACAAATATTTGATAAAAAGATGTGCAATATTCAAAACGAACTGAACAAGTTAAATTAATGAGTCAGATTATCAGTACCATCAATCCTTGATGCCATATGATGGGTTATCAATATCGCAATAGGATTGGAAACTCACCTCTGTGCCTGACCTCCAGCCCACATGACGGCCCACAGCTGATTGTAGATTCGAGCTGCGTCCTATACCTATTGTTTTACTTTTTAAAATCCCAATCCCAGTTGCCAAACTGCTAAACTTATTTTGCCTCGCCGTAACACAGTTTATAACTATACGGGAGGTTTGTTTACTTACTTCATTATAATCTAGGTATATACGAGTATGTACACTTGTTTTGTTTTTAGTTCTGCTTTATGTTTTAAGCACTATGTATATACTCGCATATTTAAGTTTGAGTAATAAATATCTTTATCTTGATTTTATTCCTCTTCTTATCGTGTCACTGGTTCTTTAAAACCATTGTGGTGAAAGGATTTAAGTGCGATACAATAGGCTCTTTGCGTGCACATGACCATACTTTTGAACTTTAGATTTTATGACATGCCGGTTTTTTTTCACCGTTTGAGAGTACTGGCACATACATTTTTAGACAGAAAATCTCATTGGTACCTACGTGACTGGATTGAACCAATGACCAAGCCATCAATGCTTTTGTTTGAGAGTACTAGTATAGTGCAAATAGTTTTTTCGACAGAACGACTGGATTTGAACACACAACCTTAGGATCGGAAGGCAGTGCTGCTACTTTAGGCCACCAGTGCCCTCTCAAATTTAAACAGACCTTTAAACACACTTTAGAATCACTAATGCGTGATTCAGGATATAGAAGTTGCGTTATTATGGTCAAGTGTTTTTAACTTTCTCAATTTCATTGTTTTAATGCACTATTTGGCGCTGGATCAAGAGTTTCATTTCTTATATCGCAATCTGTCAGTTTGCCAATTATAATTTTTGTGTCACCAGTAGAGGCCTACCACAAGTTTTGTCTGGCTCTGGTTGTGAGTGTTGACTAAATAAATCCTACGTCAAAACGTAAACACAGAATAATACCCTGGTGAGCACTTACACAGACTCAAAACCAGAGCCAGAGACAGAGGCAGAGAGAGCTTGTGGTAGGTCTACTGGAGATCCTATAGCACTTTTATTAGTTAGTAAAATTTATTTACGCAAAGAAACTTACCATTAAACAAATATTAAAAAAATGTTCAAAATACACAAGATACAGTTGAGCTATCTGCAGACCGTTACAAACGATCTAGAGATAGCTCAACTGATTCAAATCAGTACCATACGGAAGCGTCCGTAAGATGCTCGCGGTATTGCCACGCTGAAAAGCAATGCGCTGCGTCTGATACCCACCAGCCCTTGGGTTACGCGGTGCTTCGATCAGTCGCCTACACAAATTTTAAAGACCCGAAAAAAAAAACAATTTTGAATTTTTTTGGACTCTCTGTTTTTTCAGTAGCTCGCTCCTTTGTTGTATCGATTGTCCTTTAAGTAACTCAATAGCGCAACTTACTTTTGTCACAATATTTACTTTACCCAACAGTTTTGACAATGGGCCGTCGCTAATAATGCCATTTGGCCCTTTCAAAGGCATATTGTCATTTTGATTTCTGCTGTAGGCCTTATTTCGCATGTTAAGAATCGATTGTCGAATGTTACAATCGAGAATAATTGAGATAGATCTTACGATAACATGCTGGATCGTATTACGTCAATTTTGTCGATACTTTTAATTTGACACCCGGTATACTGGGCTGGGCTATAAAAAAGTTGAAGTATTTGCATTATTTTGCAAGAAGTTCATTGTTGGATATCATCATCATCATCATCAACCTATATCAGTAGGCCTACCACAAACTCTGTCTCTGGCTCTGTTTTTGAGTCTGTGTGAGTATCATACTGTGTGTGTGACGTTTCGACGTACGATTATTATGACGTAGGATTTATTTAGACAGCACTTACACAGACTCAAAACCAGAGCTAGAGGCAGAGCCAGACAGAGCTGGTGATAGGCCTACAGTCCACTACTGGATGTAGGTCTCTTTCAAGACGCGCCACTGAGCCCGTTCTCTTCTACTCCAGTGTTTGCCAGCTACATTTCGCAGATCGTCGCCCCACCTTGCCGGAGGGCGTCCTACACTACGCTTATACCTAAACGCGGTCTCCACTCTAGTATTCGTTTGCTCCCAACGGTTGTCTGTTCTACGGCAAACATTGACCGACCCACTACCACTTCAGCTTACTAATCCTTTCCGATCGGCTGTTGGATGTATAGGTACATATACCTCTCCAATATTATATTTCTGGATTTAACTATTTTGAGCCTTATCCTTACGAAGTCGCCAGTATGGACTGACAACGACAAATCAGTACCATACAACGTTCTTGGCTTGTGACGAAGGCCTTTCTATGCTTCTAAGTATTTTAATATATGATAGAATTTATTTATTTTACCATTATGAGACAAGTTACACGTCATATTATCCATAAACGTTAGAGCAAAAACATAATTTCAATATAACTTTTGAAAACATCTTCGCAAAGTGTATTCGATTTTAGCTCTTAATAATACACGCTTAAGGTCCATCACGTTTCTTCAAACGTCCATAATTAAACTTATCCAACAAAAAGTGACCCCTATTCAAAATGGTCATTATTCAAGTTGTTTGTATGTAAATTCTAGGCTTCTTGGCTGACCTTGACTCCGTCATCAGGAATGAATTAGGAATCGAACTTGACCAGAGGTCAGGTTCAAAGGTCACGTTTGATTGACAGTCTGGTGACGTTAACGATGGGTTTTTGTTTCCGTTGTGGAAAAGACCACTGTTTTCAATTATTACTAAGCATTAGCTACATAGGTACACAAGGATACGCATCAGACTATACACTGCTAGCTATTATGTCCTTGCAGTAATTCATTTTTCTTTGTTTTTAGGTAACTTGAGGTGTATCCCACTGTACACTGATTTTTTTAGGGTAGCTGAATCTTAGTATAGTTCCGAGGTGAATGTCAACGTAAAGTGATACACTTGCATCTGACTACACTCACTGTAAATATAACTCACTGTATTATAAGAATCGTAGGTACGTTATGTACTTACCTAATCTATGAAATAAGTACCTACTATCAGATTTGAGGAGATTTGATTCCTCGTAAACAAAAAAATTGGCTGTGTTGCTCGTTTTTGCTGCGACCTTTCAGCTCAGTTGGTATAGGAGCTCTGCCTTCGTAGGTCGTGCTGGGTTCAATCTCCACAGAGAACAAATGTTTGTGTGATGAACGCAGATGTTTGTTCTCTGTCTGGGTGTTATATTGTATACTAAGTATATATTTATTTAAAAAAAAATGAATTTGTATTATATCAGCCATCGTACAAGCTCTGCTTTGTTTGGGGCTAGGTAGTGCTGTGTGGATATTAATTTATGTATTTATTTATTGATACTGGCAACAGGCCGACACTTGAAATATTCACAGAATCTTGAGTTATGATATGCACTATCAAAATAAATAATAAAATTAAACTAAAAAAAATTTTAAGGGGGGCTCTCATACAACAGACAGGTTTCTTTTAGCGGCTCTTAGCTGATTTTTTTATTTAATATGTTGCTTATTTTATACAGGAATTTGCCAGCATCGTGTGAAATTTACCATTCGTCACATCACGTGACCATTCACGCGGTCAATACATGGTACCGGGTTGTACCTACCCCGTAGTTTTTAGGGGTGTAATGGCCACTATCACCCCTAGCCCCAATGTCATGGATGATCACCTGTGATCACGGAATAGCACTGTCAATCTTCATTGTGATTAACTATTTGATGATTGCTTATTTTAGGCGGGTATATTTTTATTTTCCCTTACCAGTGTCGTCGCACTGCTGGGTCCTTTACCCCAAAGACTTCCAGTTTTTCCTATCCCGAGCCTCTTCCCACCGTCTCTTTTTGAATATTTTAAATTTTAAATATAAAAAAGAAATCTACGTAGTAGCTGTGCAATTATTTTTTGTTGAATTTTTTTTTTCATAATTTTCTATATGTGTATAATTATGGTCTGAAATAAAATTATATTGAAATATATTAACAATTTTTCTATCGTTTTCAGACACTATTAACAATAATAATATCTATTAACAATTTTGTAGTATCAATAAAACTTAAAAATAAACAATACTAGGAATGAGGTCTACAAAAAATATAAATATTATTACTTTTATGAATGACGTCCACAAATACAAAAAAATATAATATTGTTTGCTACTTTTAATAGAATAATACCTAATTATACTGTTTAAAATTAATAACGTTAGGTGCTATGCAATCAAGGATAAGTAACTATGTAATACGTAGTCATTATCATCATCATCAGCCTGAAGAAGTCCACTGCTGGACATAGGCCTCCCCTATACACATTTCCAGGAAGAACGTTTCTGAGCTCTTTCCATCCACCGACTTAACGCGATCTTAGCAATGTCGTCGGTCCATCTAGTGGGTGAATAATACGTAGAACATTAAAAAAAATAATTAAAATATCTTAAATTACACTACAATATTGTCAAGTATAATCATTGTACACCCTCTACTTATGTATATTCGGACCTTTGACTTCAAATACAACATTGTTGATTTACAAAATAAGGAAATAACACACCATCTTATCGCAAATCTCTGGCTATTTAATCTTAAGAACGTATTCACCTGACTAAACAAAAGTTATATTATTAAATTTGAAAAGGTTCTTGTTGGTTATTCAAAAACGTGCCACCTGAGCCGAGTGACCCGTGACTCAGGGATGTCCGTCAATCGCATATACTCTATCGATAATAGTACCATATCGATTCCTTCTTCTTATCGTGTCACCGGTTCTTTCGAGCCAGCCAGCGTGGTGACATGTTGGAACGAAGTTCCTTATCGCGCGTTGTTAAAGGGGGGGCCAGACGGAAAAAATTCATACGAAAAGTTGTCACAACACTTTTTGCTATAGTAAGCTATTGTAAGCTGTGCGGCGTGCGCATGTTTCTCTGTATATCTCTCTCTTTCTCTCTCTCTCTCTCTCTCTTATAGAAAGCAAGCCAGATATTTTCATTTCTATTTCGCATTGAACAGTGTGGTGTCGCGACGATTATTTTTGTTGAGTGTATACAGGTTTTTTGTAAATAATAATACAGGAACTTCGTTCCATCCGGGTGTCCCTTGACACCTCTCAAGTTTTTTTGTACTTTTTAGGTTTATGAAATGCCGGTTTTCTCTAGATGATTTTTTTTCACCGTTCTGGCATAGTGCACATTCATTATTGGACAGAAAACTCATTGGTAACAACACGCCTGAATTTGCACCTTCATCGTGATTATCTATCTTCTCTTCTCTTCTCTAAAATACAGTAAATTGCTTACTTTTAGTGTGTTCGTGACAAAGCTACTAGTTTTTTTGTGCTCGATTCATTAAAAATTATAATTAACAAAAAAACTGCAGTCTATATTGGACGGCTACATTTTGCGTAGCCGCGGCTTTTATGAAAGATTTTGCGTAGTAGATTTTTATACATCAAAAGATATAAATTAAAAAAAAAGTGCAGTCTATATTAGAAGGTTAGACGTACGGTTAGTAAAGATTAAACTAAGTAGATTTTTAAAGTATATCTTTCACTAAAATATATCGATAACAATATCTACGATTTGTCACGAACATCCCTACTGTGCTGTACTGTGGCTTCGGCCGTCGGTCAATAACTGGTACCAGCCACCACCGCCCCGCATTGAGGCCACCGCTGATTTCATGATTAGATTAAAATATATTTCGAAAATAACCAACCCCGATGTAAAGAAAGAGTTTTATAATTGCCGTTATGTTAACTGTTTATTTTTTGAAAAGACAGTACTTTGTACACTTTATTGTCAAATGGGGTTGGATATCGGAAAAATATTTTCTTTGTTTTGATAGCCAATGAGTTTGGATTTTTATTTTTGTAGTTATTAAGGTTGAGTGGCATATAATGGTTTATAAAATCTATAGGTAGGTTACACATAAACAAATCAAGGTTTCTTTATTTTTAAGCAGACAATTTTTCAATGTTTGTTTTTAACTTTTGGCTCTTAGTACCTATGTATGTGTTTTTTTTTATATACTATTATCACCCTCAGCTTTCACCAGTCATCACAAAAAAATAAAAATTAAAATCTCCAAAACTACAGGCCTTTCAAAAGTGTACTAGAAATCTAGATTATTTTTAATTCTGTGACTTCACGCGAACAAAGTCACGTGCCAGTATTGTATGGCCCAAACTCTGAATTATAGGGCGATTGAAATTTTTCAAATCTAAACCGGTATTTTTATTTGTTCCCAATGACCACAACTTCAGAAATTCATTGAATTTAATTTAAAAAGGGTAAATTCTGATGTAATCGCTTCACGCTTATTGCACAGTGCTGGCACGCGCCCACCTTCGTTTAGGACCCTTTGTGTTATTTTGCATTGTTTTACAAGTAGCCTCACTGATAAGAAAAATACTATAAAAGCTGGCCAGAAGCTTTTCTAAAATCAAATAAATAAATAAAATTTTGGTTGACAATTTTTTTTTTTAAGTTTTAAATCAAACACTAGATACAGAATATTGAACCTACGACCTACGGTACAGAAGGCAGTGCTACTAGCAACTGGGCTGAAAGGCCAGTTAAAATCTGAAAAGCAAAAGCAAAAAATTGTACCATCGCTAAATAAAACTCAAAATACTTAAAATTTTGACCATATGAAACAACAGATTCCGGAGTTATTCAACATTTAAAATCATCAAAAAATTATTAATCAATTTCCATTGACGACTGTACCACGTAAATTGACCATTATTAGTAGTACAGTATTAGTATTAGTAGTTACAAATAAAGCCATCATCTCTTATGGTATTCCATGACCTTTGACAGCCAAATGTATTACTGGCCATAAAGGATTTAACTAGTCGAAACAAAGTTCAAATAGTTGTTTGAATAGCAAATTCCTTTATACGAGTGTATCCACGCATTTTGTGCTTCGTAGACAATGCTGATTGTGTGGAACCCACATAAATTGCTGGTACTAAGGACTATTATGCTAAGAACGTACACTAGTAGAAGTATTCGGATTTGCTTGTTTCTATTCTAGATTTTGATCACTGGTGTTCGTGCCAATGCTCTTCCAGTAAGCCTATTACAAGCTCTGTCTGGCTCTGTCTCTAGCTCTGGTTTTGAGTCTATGTGAGTGCTCACCAGTGTACTGTGTGTGTGTGACGTTTCGACGTAGAATTTATTTTAGTCAACACTCACACAGACTCAAAACCATTGCCAGAGACAGACACAGACAGACAGAGCTTGAGCTGAGATATCGTTCCATTGTCTTAGAGATGCCAATATGACGGCCTTTCCAAATGTTAAGACTTCGATTATGATCTGACCATCTCGGGTGTCAAAATTCAAAATTATTTTTACTTCACAACACTTAAGTAGGTTACCTGTGGCCTGCAATGTAAACACATGACGAGGTGCGAAAAATGCATCTGTCAACAGTTTTGCGTCAGCGGAATTCAATGATTTGCGTCAGCGGTCATCGCTTCGAGTGACCTATGTCCGCTGCTTGCCTCTCTCCCCCCGCCCCTGTATATTACAGGTCAGGTTACATCTACCTTGAAATTTGACTTTACCACTGTTTTTGTTTGCGTTCTAATGTCGAAACCTATGAAGAGAACAGTAATAGTTCTGCTTGATTTGCTCCCTGACAACGGTCCAAGCCGTCTATAGATGGTGCAATCCACGAAGGCGTGCCCCACTATTCCTCCTAACCATTTATAGTATATGTGTGCAAGCTTCCGTCAATGTTTGAGTGTTATCGGTACACACTAATTACTTATGAGTTCACACGCACACTACAATGAATAGACTACGGTTCGCGACTGCCGCTCGGAGCAAACTCCTTGCACCCCGCGATCCCCTCAACCGACAATTGGTGGGGCGCGTCTTCGTGAATTGCACTATCTATAGGTGATAAGTGGTGGTGGTGGTATTTGTTACCAAAACAACCTTCTAGGAGCCTTCTGCTCTGGTCTGCCATTTGAAAAAAAACCTGCAGTACAATTGCTAGGCGTTTGCAGCCTGATAAGACTTGTGATGATCAAGGTTTCACCGAGGTGCAAGAGAAAAAGAGGAAACTTTCATCCCGAAATCATCGCATGATCATTGTGCTGACGACTGTAACGTAAAATTGATGCTTGTAATTATTTCTATGACTCAGCTCAACGTCTCAAGGATCCATTACACCGTGATCATTCTAGATGCAGAGTTTTGGCCGCAAGGTGACATTCAGATGGGTCATCTACAGATGCTTTCAAGGGTGCCTGCAATATATCGTGACACTACGTATTAGTATCAGAAAATTTGTTTAAATTAGGTTTACTTACAATCATATTTTTAAATAATTTTGGTTTAAAAGGTATTTATGATAAGGACCGCGACACTTTAACTACTGTGTTGCCAGCAATAAATTCAAATTTTGCGCAAACAAGTCGTAATTTTGTCGTAAGCATAAACCAACAGACGGATTTCGGTTCTGCACTTATTGCATGTATCGAAAGCTAAATAGTTTTGCAATTGATGAGTAACGCTGTGAGAACAAGCGTGGGTGTTGTTGCAAAGTGGCCGAGTATCGCCCAGGGCTGTTTCACAATTATAACAATTAGCATCGCATCCTTGACTAAATTAAGCTTAGATAAATAAGCTTTCAATTTATAAACAGCTTTTATTAAAGTTGAAGATAGAGTAAAAGATGGAGTGAAAGATTGAGTACAAGATGGAGTGGAAGATGGAGTGGAACATGGGAGTGAAATAGAGAGAAGAAAAGGTTCGAGGAAAATGCCATCAACAATATTATTTTATTTGACATTTTTTTTGTTACAGTCGGCATAAAAGGAAATGATTTTCAAGCAAAGTGCCAAAAACGTTCAGTCAATTAAAATAGGGTTTTTTTAGCTATGATAGCAGTAGCTATCATAAATAAAAATACTATTTAGGGGCAGTAAACATCGATGTATTACAAACGAATTGTATGTGCGGATAAATTACATCGGTGCATCAGACTTAACTTAACTAAAAACCATTCCAGAGAGCTTATTCTGTTTTAATTTTGATAAAGTCATCAAGTGGTGACACTAACTGTACATTTACCAATATCGTTAACTTGAACCTTATAACCTATTCGAATTGCCAGCAGATTTGTGCAAAACTGACATATTATTTGAGTTTAACTTATCGATTTGTGGGACACGATTGACATTTGATCAATAATTCGATAACAAACGAGCAGAGTAACATATTCACTGGATTACGCAAATAATGTATTTATCTTTATTTGAAATGCTTTTAGATAAATGAATTTAAAAAGCTTTTATCAGTAGCCGCTCATATCATAAGTATTATACACGCTCCTATTTTTTGTAATAATCCAAAGATCAAAGATTTTTTTCGGATCTGATATGTGTATCTCATATCTTTAACGTATATTTTCATGATGACAGCATATTTTTTGTTTTTTTATAACAAGTGATGGAATAAACTAACGGCCTACCTGATGTTGAACTGTAACTACCACTGTAGCACTAGTGTTCCACATAAATAGTGTAACTAACACGACTTTATTTCATATCATCTATATAATTATATAGATATATTTAGATTAGTAAGATCTAAGATACATCACTCAATCTTCCCTTGCACGACGCAGAGGTCAAAGATAGTATATCCCAACTTTCACAGCCAAGTCTTGCTAATAATCTCGGGTCACTAACCAGTCTCGTCTTCAAATTAATGCAGGCTGTGCAATTTATTGTTTACGTTGGCGGGCACTGCATTTAGCTTAGCTACCGAGCTATTAGCTTGCTGGAGACTGGGATTTGCAGCTAGTGTTGTAACGTTTTTATATGTCGCAGCTATCGTATCGATGTTTTAAAAATGTATCGATGGTTCCCAACACTTTATATTATTGATATTTTTTTCTATATCTGTAAGCCACAAGTACCACAATCTGTCTGGTCAGACCCAGACAGATTTCTGATTCTGGTTTTGAGTCTGTGTGAGTATTGACTAAATAAATCATACGTCAAAACGTCACACACACAGTATGCACTGGTGAGCACTCACACAGACTGAAAACTAGAGCCAGATACAGAGCCAGACAGAGCTCATGGTAGACCTACAACATACATACATTAAATAATTAAATAAATAAACAAATTAAAAATAAATAGAAACATGTTATAAACTTTGTTTTATGTCAATGTATAGAACCCAGTATGCACTTTTTTATGCAACTAGCTTATAAAACCAGAATATATGGCCCATCTACGATAGTGTATAACCATCGCCTATAACAAAGCATTACTTCCTAGGTCACGAACGTCAGGAACGTGCCCTACGATGCACTGGCCTGCGTCCATCAACTTGAGGCATACAGATGTTCAGCCTCTAGTTCCAGTAATTTCACTGGCATCCGCACCCTTCAACCCTAAGCTCTATGACATGCCGGTTTCTACACGATGTTTTTCTTCACCGTTTGCGAGTAATTCAGACTTGTGCACATCCCTACGCTAAACCCGTTGACTTATTTGGCGGGGTACGTGATTAGGTCTGCGATGTAGGCGCTGTCACTCTGAATCACCCAGAGTATCCAGCATTCATTCTAATTAGTGAAGTTATCATTTTAAGAAGTATTATCAAAGATTTGTACAATGTCCCAAAAGTACTTATTTTGATTTGTATAATACCCCGGGAAGGTCGCAGTTTCAAATCCCGCTCGGCTCTTACTTTTGGGACATTATAAAAGAGTAGTAAACACTGTAAAATCATTAAGAATACAAATTATCAACGTATATTATGAAGATTAAAAGAACAGATTTTATAAAATTTCTATAGAATTCTGGAAGACCTTCCAGATAAAAAAGTTTTAGATCGGCTCATAAATGACGAAGTAATGCGAAAAAAAACAATACAACCGAATTGAAAACTCCTTCTTTTTTACTGAAGTCAGTTAACAAAAAGCGGTAGGCATAGGCATCTACACATGCGCTTCGTTAATGTTGTGTCGCTATTTGGTAAGATGTTTTGTTTTATGAGCCTCTTTGAGGCGCACTTTAAAATCCTATCACCACACTAGATTCGAAAGAATCAGTGACACGATAAGAAAAATATGTGCATTTGGCCATTAATATTTGTTTATTTAAAGAAAAATAAAATAAACCTATCTCTCCACTTTAATCCACGCTCGTTAAAATTTGCCTTTACCTGACTTATTTAATCCTAACACGTTTTACTACTTAAACATTGGCCAAACTGGTTTTCGTAATTGGGTATAAACTAAACTTTTTTGCTAAACTGTGCGCAATTTCATTGCACAGAATATAGTTTCTCGGGTTTTGCGATCTATCGCAAACTGCCTTCTAAAGGCCTGCGCACACCTAGGCCGCTGGCAACCGCGATCAATGAAGCGCTGTCAAATATCGCTGTCAAATTTGACAGCGTTTCAGCGTGCGCAGGCCTTCATTTAGTGTTTTTATATCTGTCAAAAAGTCAAAATGCGCGAGCAAGAGGTTGCTTTACGATTTTCAGCGTCAAAAACTTTCTGAGTATTAAAAAATGGAAATAAATATTTCTGTTTCAGTGTCTGTCAACTTTAACTCTACCCAATTAATAGTATTTGAGAGGAGTCCTTCCTACGCGTGACCGTTTAAAAATAAATGCGACGACCCACCCCAACAAAGCTATTTCTGTTGTGGACTAGCACCGAAAATCACTTAATGGACACTTTTGCACCCAAAGCATTAGTCTCTGACCTTTTCGAATTACTAGCGAGTCACTAATAAGCTTAAAAGTTAAAGTAAATATTCTTTGAATTTATTTCATAGCGCTTTCTAGCCCCAAACTAAGGAACCATAAGCCAGTCACGAATAAACTTTAAAAGTTACAGTTCTTCATCTCCATTTTCTATTTTTTATAGTACGTAGTATAGCGTATTGGATAATTGTGAATTTGAACTTTGAATTTAATTGTAAATATTCTTTAATTCTATATCTAGCCCCAAACTAAGCAAAGGTTGTAATATGGGAGCCAGAGGCCCTAGGCTCGATTTAACTGGAAACATCTTACAAAGGCTATGACGTCAGTTTGAGCCAAAAACTAGGTGGTTGTACCAGGGTTTGGCGTCAGAGACGTCAGATTGACGTCATCTCCATCGTGATATTTTCTCGGTGAAACCGAGCATAAGGCATCGGATAAATTAAAAAAAATTGTGCTTAAGGTACGACACGTAGTAGATTATAATTTTTGAATCCACTATTATAAATCTTTAGGGGTTAAGTACCTAAGGGTTAACCCATTTAGTAGGTACTTACTATATTAGGTATCAAAGAGTGCTTATAATGAACATTACTAAATAGGGTCACCATTTTCTTGTCTTCGTCCTACGCTCTATCAAAATCCTCCTCGCCTATCAAAATTCAAAGTGTATTTATTCAGTAGAATCGCAAGGATCACTTTGAAACGTCTTATAGCTAGGTGAGTCTAGGTGCCAGTTACACGCGACCAAGCCTAGAAGAACAGGGGCTCAATTCTAGACCAATGACTTTTTTGTCACGGTAGATAAATGTCACAAGAACTGTCAAATTCACTAGAGAAACTGACAGTTCTTGTGATATAATATCTACCGTGGCAAAAAAGTCACTGGTCTTGAATTGAGCCCCAGGCAACAAACTACGGTTTGGTTCCTACCGTTTTTTTTATCATAGGTCAAGTGCACGAAAGGAGCCTGTCTGAGGTCCACTTAAAATCATTTTACCATATTGGTTTGAAAGAATCTGTCACACGATAAGAAGGCATTTGTTTTCTTATTAAATCAAATGAGACGCTAAATATTTAATTTAATTTAATTTAATTTAATTTATTTATTAATTAAAACGGTTACACACCAATTACATTAATTAAAAATATAGACAAGTATAATAAATTCAATAATAATAATACAAATAATAATAATACAAAATTCAATTAATTAAAATAACTTAACAAATTAAATATGTCAATCTCATACCGTTCATCCATCAATCTCGCTCGCAAAACCTCAGACAGTCTGACACTATCTTGGTCCATCCATCCGCAAACAAGTCGAAATCTGGATTGTGGTCCAAGAGAGCGTTGAGCGCGGCGAGAGAACGTGGCAAAGGTGAGTTCGCCCGGGCGACTGTGCGCGATGCAGGCACTGCAAACAACTTGTGCTTCCGAATTCTACAGTAGTTATTCGGGACAAAGAACCGACACAACCCGTCACTCAAGTCTGGTGCGTCTATTTTCCCGCGGAGCACTTTACAGACCATTGTTATTTGGTCGTTGGCCCGCCGGACTTCCAGCGAGTTGTAGCCCAAGCAACCAAGAAGAAATTTGGTGGGGTACAAGAAAGGATAAAAACCATAGCGTCTCTTGTAGAGGTACCTTAGAAATACTTTTTGAATTTTTTCAAGTAAAAGTGTGTATGTAACTTCATGGGGATTCCAGACTGACGCACTACTTTCAAGCTTGCTCCGGACAAGAGCACTAAAAATAATAATAATAATATGAGCTTGTAAATCATTTTACACTATTTTTTACAGAAAACGGTAGAAGTAAAATAGTAAACCCAAACTAAAATACCATTCCCACAGAATTTGTTGCGGGAATGGTATTTTAGTGACATCGGTTTGAACACGTGTTCTAATGTGTCCTTGAAACTGGCTTATTTTGAGCTTATTTTAAACTGAAGATAAAAGTTTAGGAGTAAAGGTTAAACGAATTGTGGAGAACGAGAATTTATATTTTTTTCATAATATATACATATTTTTTTGGAATACTTTATTTTTTATTGAATTATAGATAGTATTTTTCTTATTCACGTAATTCATAGAGACTTTATATTGTTAAAAACCGAGTGGGATTTGAATCCATGACCTTCGTCTTGGGTTAAATCCCACTCGGCTCTTAATATTTGGGTCAAAAAAAAATATTCTTCCTGCTTTTGACATGATCCTACGCCTCAAGTTGATGGGCGCAGGGCAGTGCATTTTAGGGCACGTTCCTGTTGTGCGTGACCTACGAGGCAATGCTTTGGTTTAGGCGATAGTTACCAGTTTGCATCGGACAATATTATTATGCTTATTACATCAGCATAAAAGAAATACCGCAGTAGATAATCGACAGTAAGAGCTGGAAGAAAAAAATGGGTTTTAAATATTTTTTTTTATGTTTTTTCTCACTAATTAACTAAAGTTCAAATAATAATTTGTATCAAAGTTTGCAATGGCACGTCAACACAGAACTCGATACTTTCTCAGATATAAAGTTACGACTCAAATTGAGCAATTTTCAGTATCCTGTCCCACATCTGTCCCGGAGGATACAAAAAACAGTAACATTCATGGAAACAGTTTGGGAATCATATAACTTTGTAATCACTGTGTGTAGAGCCAGTGGGTTAGAGGTAGCGAGCCGTATGCTTCTTCTTATCATGTCACTGATTCTTTCGAACCAAGTGTGGTGAAAGGATTTTAAGTGCGCCTCAAATAGGCTTCTTTCGTACACTTGACAAATATTTTTTTAGGTTGTACAATATGCCGCTTTTTTCACGATGTTTTCTTTCGACGTTTGAGAGCTCTGCATAGTGTACATAAATTTTTGGGCAGAAAAACTCATTGGTACACGACTGGATTTGAACCAACGACCTTAGGATCGGAAGGTGGGGCCGCTACCACTAGGCCGCCAGCACTCTGTCCCGTCTACTGATCTTAAGGTCGTGAGTTTGAATCCAGTAGTGCACCAATGAGCGTTTTATCAAAAAAAGTGTAAGTACTATGCCTCAAACGTACTCTCAAAAGGTGAAGAAAAACATTGGATATTGGCAAGCATGTGTCAAGTGTACGAAAGGAACCTCTTTGAGGTGCACTTAATCCTTTTACCACACTGCAGTGGTTCGAAAAAACGAGTGACAAGATAAGAAAAATAACTAAATTGTGATAAATAAAGTTAATTAATGCATGCTCAATTGAATTCAGCTTGTTCCATCATCATCATCATCATCATCATCAGCCTGAGAGTTCACTGCTTTCATCACTTTTTCGATAAAAACAATGTTAGTAATACCGATAACTTTTTAAAGGCATTAATGAAAAGTTAGCTGGAAACGCATATTATTATATACATAACATTCTTTTGATTTTGGTCTCGTTATTTTGAATATCAAACAGTAAAAATTAGCAAAAGTGCTTGAACATGATGAAAAAAATACATTTCTGAATTAAAATTGAGAATTAACAAGAAACATTTTTGAAAAAAAAGCAAATTAAATTTGACAGTAGGTAATCTA
This sequence comes from Thera britannica, assembly GCA_939531255.2. Classification (NCBI taxonomy): domain Eukaryota; kingdom Metazoa; phylum Arthropoda; class Insecta; order Lepidoptera; family Geometridae; genus Thera; species Thera britannica. The sequence goes on from OW618050.2 coordinate 9,937,648, forward strand.
CTACACTTTCACTTGTTTATAAGACAAAACGCTTCTTGTTTCATATACGAACCCAAGAACCAAAGGTTTCAGGAATCTCAAACCCCCAAAGTTTTCCACGCCGCCTAGCGGAGAGTAGCGTCAGGAAAACTCACACATTCCCAGCCTACCACACCATCCCTTTCCACACACCGACGCACCCCTACACATGAGGGAGACAGCACCCGATTGGACGTTATCCCGTGATTTCCACTCATGAAAACGGACAACCCTTTAGCCATCTCTATTTTCACTACCCACACGCGATAATTAGAAAGAGATAGGTTGCTGTGGGTTTTCATCTCGCTGGACACAAGATGACCACGGGCTTGTGCGTTGTTTTTTTTACGACCTATCCGAGAATGTTTCGTCAACCGTTGGGTAATGCAGGGAGGTGTTATACTGAGTACAAATAGGCTTGTTATGCAACACCATTATTTGCTGTAAAAACTTAAAAAAAATGATGATGAAAGCTTATTTTCTTAAGATGAAAAATAAACGAACTCAGTCAAACATTAAACCAAAAAAATGAATATAAAATATGAATTATAAAAAATAAATTAGGTTCATGTTATAAAAACAATAAAAACCGCAGTACGATAATAAACAATATAATTGAATCAATAGACAATCAATCAAATGGAACAAATTTGAAATTTCAATAATCGAACCATTCCAAAGTTGCCAGCAGTTCGGAAACAATTATGAAAAAGTTCGTTTTTCGCCAGTTCGCGCGCCAGTTAAGTCCCGACTGACACTCATAAAACTTATTAAAGTCAAGGACCGACCGAGATAAGTTCCTCGTCTTAAGTAAAATAACGTCGGGGAAAAAAGCGAGGAAAAGTTGGTAGTGAGAGTGAAGATCTTCCCGTCAACGTGTTGCGCTCTTATTTATTCCGCGTACTTTTGTGTTTACGTTCATATTTTAGCTTGATTTACAAGATTTACAAGCGTTTCAACACTATGCTTAAATTTAATAAATTAAGATTTGAAGCTAAAAAAACGAGAACCGATGTTTTGGATATTATTTCGAAAATAGTATTTCAAACGAATAAAAAGATACAAGAAATCTAAGATGAATCAGCTAGAAAAAACTTGACGCTACGAAAAGCGTAGCATACGTAGCACGCTGCTACGCTCGGGCTAACTGTTTTTTTTCAGCATTCTGGTAAAGGATTAAACAACCCTAGTCACAATAAATTAATTCTACAAGAATGGGCTAAATTACGATACTTCAGAAAACCATTCAAGTGATTTTCAGTATTCTAATTCAACCCTTAAGTAAACCTTCAAAAGCTCATTTTCATTTGCACAAAATTATGTTGTTTTCAAAACATTAAACGTCTGATTGGAAAACGACTGACCGCGCATTGGTCCATTCAATTAAAAATTCCATCTCCTAATCGAGTCATGAAATATGCAAGCAAATATTATCCCTTTTCTTTTGTACGCGCTGCATCTTCGCCCCACCCGCGCACGCACACCGACGCACGGCGCTTTCGATGTATATCCATCCTGGTCGCACGAGCGGGGGTGGCAGTTTGTAACGCACGGTGCGATCTCTGTCGATCAGCCGAGGCAGTGGCGACCGCGAGTAACCCCTGGCCACTTCGTGTGGACTCGCACGCGCCGTCTCGTCGGCCGGCGGAGCGAGACGGCGCGAGTCGTGGACATGCGGAGGCCCGGAGCCCTCGCGCGAAGGGACACAGGACAGACGCTCTCGGACATCGGGCGAGAGCGGGCGGCCGGCCGCGCACCTGCTTACCGCTCCGCACGCGCGACGTGCTCGAACGCGAGACGCTAACACAAAATATAGTAAACACGATACAAAATTTACATCTCCAAAATCATTTTAATTTAAATAAATTTCTCCAGTTCAACCATCGCGACGGCTCATTTTAAAATCCCTGAAATTCTTATTGGGACTTGTAAAATTTATGAACAGTGAAAATTTTTGCGGACTGAAAAGTGAAAGAGTTTAACAGATGCTGATAAATGAAGTGTAACCAAACTCGATCGCCAATTCGCAGGATAGCCAGTAGGTGCGGACCGATAAGATAAAGTACTGAGACGTTTATTCAAGTATTGATAAGACCCTCTTTATGACCGGTCGATTTGGGGAATCAATTCAGGTGACGTGTGACCACAACATGAAGAGGAAAAAGTAAGAATTGAGCTATATGATTGTGTATAAAAAAATTCAAGATGAAGAAATTAAGAAGATGAGTGATGACACTGAAGTTTACCGTCGGACATTTGAGTTGTGATAACTAGAACGTTATCAAAAACGGTTTAGTAGAGCCGATAAGCCACTGGACCGCCGGCGGCACATGTGAAGTGAACGAACAGTTTGTCGCTGATATAAGATAAATAGATAAACATTTTCCGAAGATAAGGCAGTTATTGAAGAACTAAAAATAGGTGACCAAATCAAGATGAGAATCAAGATGCCAGCTGTACGCATCGCGCAAGGTAACTTTATTTTTTTAATAACTCTTTTAACCAATAAAAAGTTTTTGCTTAAAACATTTCAATGCCAAAAACTATAACACAAAGTTTTCTTGTTTGTCACAAACAGAATGAACACTAGACTTATAAATGTTTACCAACATCTACATTTTAAAATGGACATAGTAATAATATATTTACCATTGTGGCCTCAGTAATTTCTCAAATTTTTAAACAAATCGAATATCTATTTAACCTACATAATACATAAGTTACTTATTGCTTAGTTTAAATATTTAGAAAACATTTCCCTGTTTTATTTTAATTTTTGCAATTTATTTTAGTAGTTTATTTTGACTGCATATTTTGTCTAAGAATTACAAAATTACACAAAGGTGGAATAGAATGTTCTGTACCATTAAGTTCGTCTATTTACAATGCAGTATTTTTTTAGTGTAATATTTTTTTTCTATCTTTCTATCTAGTTCTTGTCAGAGCTGTCAGTTTCTCAACAAAACATGACAAAAACAAACACATCTCTTCTGGGCTCGGCTCTATTCAACGCGCGAGCTACTTAATACTCTGCAAATATTGACCAGCTGGTCATCATGTCCGAGGGTACATGAAAAGAGTCTCCGCTTTAAATTTTTAAAAGCTCGATGTGATGTGAAAAGTTTGGGATGAACGAGTATGACGCGTTGGAATTATTGTCTGGGGGTCAACAGTATTATCTTAATTCTTGTTTTAAAGTACTTAGCGTTTTTAGTCACACTTCAGGGAGAGCAAGTTTTATGAAAGTTTTATAAGTGTTTTTTATGCTTTATTATGTTCTGTTAAAACTTATAAGGGTGATACATTGTATAATGTCTTAATTTTTATTGTAGAGCTGCCGTTTTTTGCTGATAATATGTTTTTGATATATTTTGAAGTTATCGCAATACATTTAAAAACTTACAGCTGACTAAATATTATATCTTTTAAACGGATTTCCATCAAAAATCTAACAGTATTCTGTTTTTTTTTCAAAATAGCAATATAAGTAGGAAAAAAATAGCCAGAAGCAACAAAAAACATCGTGAATATAAAAAGTAAAATAAAGATAAGAAAAACACGTCGGTCACGCTTACTTAGCTAATAAAAATGAAAATGGTCATCAGGGAAATAATGACCATTAAAATGTTTATCTAGACATGAAACTATGATAGTCAAAGTCAAAGTCAAAAATGTCTCTATTCAGTAGTAACACAAGGATCACTTTGAAACGGTCTTGAAGCTAGGTGAGTCTAGGTGCAAGTTCCACGCGACCAAGCCTAGAAGAATGATAGGCAACAAACTACGGCTAAGTTCCTATTTTTTTTAATAGTAATCATAATACCTACTAGTATTAATATTAGTAGTGCCTAGGTTTTTTCTAATAGAGACTACAGTATGGGACTCTTCAAAAAGTGTGTTTTAAAATATTTAAAGGGTCAGCAACGCTTGAATAATGCTTCTGGTGTTGCAAGCATCCATAGGCTACGGTAACCGCTTTCCATCAGGTGGGCTGTATTCTTGTTTGCCAACTTAGTTGTATAAAAAAAATATATCGGTAAATTTATTGTTGTATCTAGGTAGGTACCTACAATCTCACTTGGTAAGTATTAAACTATTTACAATGTATACACAAAACAGTTGAGCTATCCGCAAACCGTTGGAAACAATCTAGAGATTATTTTAAAATATAATTGCGTGTATTCTTACTCATTTTTGCCTTAGAAAACCAGCATGTAACATTAAACACATAACATTTTGTAAAAAAATAATTTTAATCCTCATGAAGATTATCCCCTCTGATACCCTAATAATATCAAATACTAATGAGGTTTGGTAATCAAGATGATATGAGGACAGAATATTTGTAGGTTTATGGTCAGATGGTGAGGGTTTGTAGGTAAGTTATGTTCATCGTAGTGTGGTTGCCTGGAAAAGTTTATTTTTAGCTATAAAACTGACCATTGTGGTTACAACCCTTCTAAGTAGGTATTATTTTTATTTTTTTGTCATAGGATCATATAAAAAAACGGTAGGAACCAAGCCGTAGTTAGTTGCCCGTTCTTCTAGGCTTGGTCGCGTGAAACTAGCACCTAGACTCACCTAGCTTTAAGACGTTTCGAAGTGTTCCTTGTGATACAACTGAAAAAAAAAAAGAATTTGAATAAGTCTATTAAAGTGTAATATTATGTTCAATGATTTTCTGATCGAGACAGAAAAGAGATTCATAACCTCTTAAATCAAATTATTTTATTTATATAATACAATTATACAATTTATTACCATTTTTTTTTATAGTAAATAGAATTTTTATTATTACTTTGTTCGTATTTTAAAGCGGAAGAGGTCGCCTCTCGAACCGATGGACCGACAACATTGTAAAGATCATTAAAGTAATTTATACTAGACTTACAATTTGCTGTAATGACTGTGACACCGGTCATTTGTAATTATATCTGGTAGTCATACATTAGGTTATCATAACTTGATGCTTGACAAGTTGAATTACTTATAGTTTGTACGTTTGTTGTCTTGTACTTACATAAAATTGCTCAAACTATTGGTATTTCTAAGCAATGTGTATTACTAAATAATAAGAGGTCACTAGATTTTTTTATGCAAATGTCATCATTTTTTCAAAAGCTTTTTCCTGCTGACCTAAAAAAAGAAAGATAGTCAGAGTTAAAAAAAATTCTTCGATTCTACAAAACAAAACTGCCAAAAAAACTATCAATTATTCTCAAACTATTAACAATAATAATAGTGCTAAAAACCGGACATAATAAAGAGTTATTAAAAACCAAGGTTGGCAATTATTTGTATGTTGATGTTTGAAGATATTAAAAAAAAAACATAATTTAACACTGGTAATGAGGTATAGGTAAATGTAACCACCATAATTTGGTAAAACCACTCCAAAAGCCTGGTTGCAGAGTTTAAATTGTAAAAATTGATAGAATTTTTTGAAATAAAGTATTTTATATAACTTAATGCACTTTATTGGACATTTAAAAAAAACTGTCAAAAAGTAAGTGCTTAAGCGTGGATTCCTGCTCAAGCATTGTTTTAAGCCTGTGTTTCACTGATTGCCACCACAAAACGATTAGATGCAAGTCTTTAGGACACCGTAACTATAGGCAATTTTTTTGAATAAATCCTAAACGTGATTGTCAGGCGTCAAGTTATAATGCATAACGTACATAGTTTACCTACATTAAACGTTAGCCAAAGGTAGTGCAACATTGTCTATCATTGAGTTAAGCAATTAATGTAATTATATTTTCCATTATAAAGTAATTTACGGTTTATTCAGCATTGACTTTTATCTTTTCTTTTTATATTGTTTTTCGCGTGGTTCTGCTCTAACAATAATGATAGAAGCATTTACCACTTAACATCAGGTGGGCCAATGATTTTTGTCCATTTGTGTGGTGAACACAGATTTTTGTTCTTTGCCTGGGTGTTGTATTGTATTCTAAGTATATTAGTTGTATTTACAAAAAAATGTATTCCAGTATATCATCAGCTATCAGGTTTCCATTTCCCATCACACATTCATTTTATTATTTATATAATGACGTGATACCTGACTACTCCATCGTGATGACTGTGACTTATGGGTGGTTTTCTTGTTTTTAAGCCCTCACCTGATGTTCAGTGGCAACCATTGCCTATAACAAAGTATTGCATCTATCACGCTCGCCAGAAACGTGCTCTACGATTCACTGCCCTGTGTCCATCAACTTGAGGCATAAAGATGTTCAGCCTCCCGTGCCAGTAATTTCAACAGCACCCACACCTTTCAAACAGAAACACAGCAATGCTGCTTCACGGCAGAAAGGCATGGTGGTAGACTTCCCCGGACGAGCCTTTCACAAAGAGTACTAGTAGGTACTACTACTCTAGTCATGTGTGTCATTGCTGTATAAAATATATATTAATATTTTTTTTGCAATTCTATTTATTTTAACTGCCAACTTTAGAAACTATTTTATGAAAACCTTTCTATTGTTTCTTAGTTCACTTCCCACTGTCCGCGGCAAAATTATAATTATAAGCAAAAGCTTAAATTTCACATGCTTTACTATAGAACAAAGGAATGGTCAGAACCGCTAATTTATCAAGTTATTATCTGAGATGAAAGTCTTCAATTATATTTTTAAACCCAAAGAGCAATATAAAATGAAACTAAGAATTAAACATATTTACAAAAAGCACAAGAAACAGCTGAGCTATATTCAGACCGACGCAAACGATCTAGAGATAGCTCAACTGATTCAAATCAGTGCCAAACGATTTGATCGCTATAGTGTATTGCATTTATCTAAACTATAGCCTCAATTAGAATTTGTGATAACTTGTTTGGATAATTTGTGCAGTAAATTTCTTACTTGTTAGTATATTGCAGCAAATTTATCAGAGTATAGACAATAACATTACCTCCTGAAGCTTTTTTCTGACCTCTCGATAGCTCCTAGAATCAAGTTCGATCACGCATGTGTGCGTCGCGCTCGTTAGCGACTCATGCATGTGTGCGGTCGTGTCAACTCACGCGCACGGATTTCTCTCAAAACTAGCGTTACAGCACACATGGGCAATTAGTCCAAAGTGACCGAAGGCGACGGGCCAATCCCATTGGTCTGTGGTACCGTGACGTCACCGTCGTCTGCGGCCGTCGCGCCCGATTGGTCGACACGCGTCATTTCGTCGATGACACGTTTGTTCTTATTTTAAACGCAAGAAGTCGTCGGTACCCTGTTTTTGTTTCCTCCAACAAAGGGACCCCAAGTACTCACGTATATGAAATTGGATGCCTTCATGTGGTCGCAAACATATGCACACGTTAGTACAGGGACAGTAATTACTAGTTACAGTAAAAGTGCTAGTATACTCATAAAACGTCAGTCAAAACATAAATTGAATGAATGGTATAGAGCCCGTTACTGAGCAGCGCAAATTATAAATTAAAATGTTCCGCGATCCCAATTACGTGTAAGGGCAGAAAACCTTCTGGCTTTTTAAAACTTCACAAAAGTGCGAATTAGGGAATCGTAAAATTACTTTATCAGGTGCGAGGCGACGGACGAGGGACACCGCAAGCGTAACTTTCATGCAAACTTTTAAAAATCTAAGTTAACTTTTGGTCCGTGCCCCGCTCGACACTCCACCGCTAAATAAAACATTAGCGAGGGCCCGTTCCGACTTTGTCATGTTTGTCGCTAATTGATATGGGTTTCGTGTCCTCTGACAACTTTTTAATTCAAATCGCTTTTACACGTCTGTTCTTCTTTTGCTTTGATCGTTTTTTGTTTTACTCTACAAATAAAAGCTAAGGGCAGATCAATGCATTCTACCAGCGCCCGTGGCAGCGTGCACAACGGTAAATCAGCTGTTTGTATGATGACAGAACGAGAGGATTCGAACGTGTTGGTTCGGCTATCGCTTTACCTGTCTAGCACCAATGATAAAGCTTCATAATTGTCTAAAAACTTCATGTTTTTTTTTTATTGGCGCAAACCAACCTAATTTTATTTTACTTTGCTTAGTTTTAAATCCGTCATTGCCAATTTTAATGTTCCGTAATTAGTTGATGATATCTAAAGAGACAAAAATATTTTCTTCACTTTAAAACTTTACACCATTTACGGCTGTAATATGACGGTAAATACTTTCTGGAACGTTAAACGATCGTTTAAGCGGATGTAGTATAAAGCTGCATGTCAATTTAAGCATTGGCTATATCTTGGCCGCCGCTTTGCGATTCAATATGTCTTCATTAGCGAATGAAACCTTCAATCTTGGTCCTTGGTCAAGAGTTATTGGAGCATCATTTACATACGTGTATTTCTTAAGGAGAAGCAGGTCCCAAAGTAGAAGTTACAATGTCATGTATTATTTCTTTGTAAGAATAAGTTAATTAATTTTGATTTTAAAAATATACAAGTTTTTTGATAGGTCTGGAAAAAAGGTTGACTACAATTTGTCAAAAACACTAAGTTTGACTATAATCTAAATATTTTTTGCAAGGATAAGGCAGTTTTAATCAATTAACAGACGGTCAATAGTTCATCTAAAGCCTAAGAAAACATTATTATAATCTTTGCAGATGCAGATGATCAAAGAATTGGTACAAAAGATAATTTTACAAAAAAAAAAGTAAATCAGAGACGGTGCTTTTACCTCCGATTTCAAAATAATATTGCCCATCATAAAGACAAAAACTCACTGGCTTAAAATTGAAAATGTTAGCATTTTATTTAATTCCCTTTAGCTTTATGTGCGTTATATCACGGTCTTCGGTACTTAGAAACCCAGGGAAACAAAACTCGAAGATCCAATAAATTTAATTCGTCAATAGAACGTATAAATTTAACAATTGACATTCAACATCCCATTACCGAAGAAATCGAAGGAGTACCGAAAGCATGAGAAGATTATTCAAATTGTGGGAATCAAGTTAATTTTGCTTAGAATAATGACTCTACGGACTCCGGCCACCCGTCTTGGACTGGACAAGCTACTTTTTTTAGATCCCATCGCCATTTGTGATTCTCAAGATAAAGACGTAGGATTAACATATGTTATGTCAGGAGGAGGTCCGGGTAACATTTAAATTGAATTTATTAGTCCAGCTGTAGCATCGTTGGAGGCATTATTAAAATGATACTTAACGAGTGCAAACCGAACAAAAAACCAAAAGAAAAACATCAGGACTTAAGGACAGAACAATCCTTTCAAAGGATTGTTGAATGATTGTTTGCACTAAACAATCCGTTCTCTAAGAAAAGGATTAGTCCAACACTAATCTGGTTACAAACAGTAGCAAAGCACTTTTGTTGTTGAAGGCTTTAAATGGTTTGATGGAAGCTATGAGATATGATCGAACACTTCAACGGTTATCATAATCTCTATTGGAACCTTGAAGGCTATTGTATCAGGATTCCAATTATTGATTGTAATCATTTTGTCAAAAGAAATAACTTCATAAATACGAATAACTAAGCAAAACAACTAACAGCTGCTGTATTTTAAATAAACACGGTTTTAATAGAGTTTCTGAATAAATTAAGATCATGAAAGTTCTCTAAAGATCTAATATTAAACTAACGAGATTCAACTGACAAGCTCCACAAAGAACCTATTCAGGTTATTCAAAGCTTTGATTTCGAACCAAATCCCCTTTGACCAATGTCCGCCCATTAGCATCTATTAACTTAAAATAAATACTCGGATAAAACACAATGGGATAAAAAATGCTCATAACAAGAATTAATTTATTGTGAGCACTGAGCAGGCCACGATCAATAGAAAGGGAGTGGGTGGACAGTTTCTCAAGAGTCCATCTTTGTCAGGCTTTGATACCAATTTGTTATTGTCGGCCTTTCAACGTAGACGATTTAAAGTTTGGTAGGTGTTGCCCTACTTTGGATCAGTAAGGACAAAGACTTGGAAACTCGATATAAAACGAACCATCATTAATAAACCCACAAAAAATATGTACAGTCCGATATTTGACTCAAACAAAGCTGCAAAGATTTTATCGAAGATCAACATAGACGCACAACAGGTTGACAATAGCCATACATCCGATAGGCACCTGAATCTTCGATATTTTCCCATGGTCAAACTTCTATAAACACCTGACAAAAAAGACCAGCCTCCTATGACAAACAAAATGGTCAAAGGGATTTTTTTGGGCAAAACAGGCGAAGTCCCACATGAGAAGAATCTATAATATTTCAACAATACGGTGTAAGGGTTGGTTACCGAAAATAAGTATTGTGCTTGATTATCAGACACCCTTTCATCAATTTAACAGAAAAGGGCTTAGAAGTGTCACTTTCCTTTGCTTCTATTGAATCAGTTCTTCGTCTCATATTGCATGTGTCGTGTCCATTTAGGATTTTTGGTATTTTCAAATCTTTATCATTGAAAGAAAATTAATGCTTTAGATAATTTATAGCGTTTGCTGGGAATTTAAACAACAAATCTTATCGTAATCATTGATTATCTTTGTATCTGATTTATTGTTATTATTTAGTTTCTAATTGTTTAAAATTATAATCGTAGATAGTAGTGCCGGACTTCGTGTTATCTGATATTAAAAAAATATTATTATATAAAAAAGTAATTTTATTGCTTAATGAAATACCTATTTAGGTGTAGTTGAAGGAAGGATTTTTGTAGGTAAGATTGAATGACTGTAATCTTACTATAGAGATTTTGACGAACACCTCTGGTTTTATATCTTAGTTTGAATAAAGTATTTTGCTATTGCTCTAAAAGTATAGCAAATGTTTATCACTGTCATCCCAGCTTAAAGCCTAGATATGGCCGTACCTTAACTTGTTACGAACAACATATTTTTGATTCCAAAAAAATTGCAAATTATAAAAGCTAATATAATTTGAACATCGACTGGGTTGAAGGAATAATTGCAACTTGTCAAAATCTACCTGATGTTATATCGGCTATTATTCATTTGAACTGTCGGTCTTCCTTCGTGACCATTGTCCAATATCTTTTGATTCGCGTTTGCTCTCTGCTTTTTTTTACCGTTCACCATACGGCGTACATGTCAAGTTTGAGTTCCTTTGGATAGAGCATACCGTCCGTATTGTGTTGTATTTCATCCAGTTTTTTTTTGTTTTTAATGCTAGATGCGGTTTTGATTTAATATTTTTTTATGTGAATAATGTTTTGTTTGGTAGAAGGTTTTCTTAGGCTGCCTAACATGGTGATCATGAACACAATTTAGAGTTTTAAAATGATAAAGCTTTATAAAATAAAAGTCTCTCAGCGAACTAAGGCTATGCTCGGGATCTCTCTCAGAGACAGGATCCAGAAGGTAACCATTTGACAGAGTACCAAAATAGTCAACAAAGCCCAAAGAACTAGCAAGCTGAAGTAACAGTGGGCCGTTCATGTCTACCAAAGAACCAATAACCGCTGGATTAAATGAGTTCTGGAATAGAGACCACGTTTAAGCAAATGTAGTGTAGGACGCCCTCAGACTAGGTGGCGGGCAGCAACTGGATGGGAAGAGCCGAAGACCGGGCGCAGTTGCGCGCATTGGAAGAGACCTATTTCCAGCAGTGAATTGCAATAGGTTGATGATAATGAGGGAAATAAGAGTAGTTCTGTCGGTTTAAAATCTGGACTATCTAAGACGATATAAAAAACAGACATACCAATCCATAAAACACAGTGCATCAAAGAAAGTGTCGCAATATTAGAAGGCTCATTGTCTTATTCAAAAGATTAAGTGGGTGTTAAAAATCATAAGACAGACGGCCAAAGGAATGAAAGATGATGGTCTAGTGTTCTCAATGATTTACGTAGATCTGCCACAGAGTAAACTATAGTTTCAATAAACAGCATTTTCACTTGGAGTGGCACCACACTGGAACTTCACTGCTAATATTTTGGTTTTGTAAAATGATGAACAAACGGTGAGAAACAAGCCATAGTTTGTTGCCTGTTCTTCTAGGCTTGGTCGCGTGGAACTGGCACCTAGACTCACCTAGCTTTAAGACGTTTAAATGTGAACCTTGTGATACATCTGACCGATTGCATGTCGTAATAATACCGTGTACGTCAACAACAAAAATGATTTTTTTTTCGATTTGTAGGCTAAGGTTTGACCGCAATCGTAACCTGATGTCAAATGATGATGCGGTCGACGCTGAAACTCGTTCACCTAGAAAATACCTATTCTTTTTTGAAAACGTTCAAATAATATTCGGAAAAACAGACGCCAGCAACGACTATGGTTGTAACTGCTAAACTGACAGATTTCCAAACTGACAAGCATATTTTTTTGCACTATTTTGATATTGAATCTTAAATCAGTGTAATAGAGTTTATTTTAAACTGACGCCTATTAATAGTAACACAGTCAGAATTCTCAATGATTTACGTTGTGTTGCCATACGTCATGTATTGTCCGTATAGGGTTTTACTTGATGTGGGCGTTCTGTTAGATTTATTATAGATTATTCTATGACTAAACGTTTTTTTAATTTGTTTGAATTAAAACAGTGAAATAGTGTAAAATAGTAAATAGTGTTGGTTAACAATTACAAAGGATATTCAATCCATTACAAGGAGTTAAAAATACTATGATAAAAACATAAAAAAACTTGAGAAATCGGCTTCGTGGCCAAACTGGTGAACCAATTTTGATTAAATTTCTTAAGGAAATAAAATTTAAGATAAAAAAAAATACAAATATATGACGAATTTATGCAATAACAAGGACCAATCTTACTTACCTTTCAGATCAAAAAAAAATCGGTCCATAAATGACGAATTTATGCGATAACCTTCTATTTTATTTGAAGACAGTAAAATGAATACTGAAAAGTATTCAAATTTCAAGACCGGTCATAAAGTTTGGCGCGACCCGCACAGTACACGGAAGCCAAACCGTTAATTAGCACAATTCCAGGCAAATACAGATCGACATGCGAGCGCAAGCATATTTGCAAAGAAACGGTTCTCGCGAAAAAAGGCGAGCTTTGTTTATAATTTCACATAACCTCAATTAAGCAGTCATCTTTCAAACGGATTTAAGTGAATAAACTGAAGCGGGTTAGGCCTGTGTCACTTTAAACCTGCTCCCAATTCGAGGTATGATCCTTATTAAGAAATAATTTAATCAAAGGAGCGAAGCGAGAAGATTTTTATAACAGTTTTTTTTTACATTTGCAACAAAAAAATGAAATACGTTTAAATTTAGCAAAAATTTTCTTTTCAATGTGGTCTGTGTCTGTCAATGTCTATATTGCGTCCTTTATGCCACTAAACTTTCTTCCCCAGTAGTGGCCTACCGGACACCATCACCAAATCTGGCCAGAAGTCCTGCCTGCCTAATTTCACTTGGGATTATGATTACTTCTGTAGTCTTGTAATAAGGTCTTCAAGATTAACAAATTCTTTTTATTTATTGTCAACGCAAATAATAAATATTTATTTTGAACAATCCGCAAAACATTATATTCTAGCCCCGAATTAAGCAGAGTGAACTATGGAAACCAGGTAGCTGGTAGCAGTATGTATTTACAAAAAAAATGCACATAAGTATAAACTTATGTGCATTTTTTTTGTAAATACATACTTAGATTACAATATAACACCCAGACAAAGATCAAACATCTATGCACCACATACATATTTGTTCTCGTTGGGGATCGAAGCCAAGACCTCCGGCGCATTAGGCTATTACCCACTGAGCTAAGAGGTCAGCGTCATCAGAGGTCAATTAGCACATAATGGTGTAATATGTAGGCAGCTAATCAGCTTCAGTAGTGGCCTACAGGACACCACTGCCTGCCTAATTTCCTTTGAGATTAATATTATTTCTGTAGTTTTGTAATAAGGTCTCCAAGATTAACATTCTTTTTTCTACAAACGTAATGCAAATAGTTTGCCCTATCTCAATAGTTTTCCAAAACAAGTGACAGTGAATCTCGTACTCCAGTACTGTTGTTGTTCTATGGTCGGGTCATCGTTAACAAGACAAACGGTCACGAGCTGCCCGGTATGGGAAAGCTCCCAGCATAGAATTGGAGATACGGCCTTTTGCCGCTGCACGCAAATGAATCTGACACCTATGGTACGGTCATTTGATTTGGACGATAGGCAAGATTTTGCATGATGTAAAGCAGTGCATTCCAAGGAGGTTGAAAACTCATTGTTATGTTGGAAATGTCATTGGTTTGAATAGTAGCTTTTGCATGATGAAAAGTAAAACAATGCATTATGCCCAAAGAGGTTGGAAACTCATTGCAAAGCAGAGGAAATGTCATTGGTTTGAATAGTAGATTTTGCATGATGAAAAGTAAAACAATGCATCATGACCAAAGAGGTTGGAAACTCATTGCAAAGCAGAGGAAATGTCATTGGTTTGACTAGTATGCGCGCATGCCGAATTTAATCTGTGGTTACGATTTTTGACACTAAATTCCAGCATGGCAGCAACGATTTAAAAAAGTTTATGGTCATGACTTACACGTATCCTTATTTCTACTTAAATATAATAGAACTTTGTACATTTGAAAACTTCACTACTTACATGTATTCAAACGTTAGTAGCCTTAAAACTATTAAGAGTACTATTATAGCCCGCATCATTCTCAATGTTGGACAAAAGCAAAATTATTTTCTCAAACATGCTTGGTTTGAGAATTATTTTGACAACCTTCTTCGATATAAATCAAAATTGAAGTACTGGCCAAAGAGATGGGAGCAGTGGCCGGCAAAAATTGTATGAAAGTAAAAAGTAAAATTTGTGTGTAATTTGAAAATGGAACGATCTTTTATAGCAACCAAGGAGGTACAATTATTAATGGTTTTATTTAAATTTCGAATTGACTTGATAAATGCAACGTGAGAAAAAATAGCATTGCTCGTTTTTTGTACGTAATTGTATTTGACAAAATGAGTTCAAATACTACTACTTACTTAGTGTTAACCATTGCATAGCATAATAATTAGTTATTTTACTAAAAGCATCTTGTCACCTCAAATTTAATTTTCCAAGCAAACTTAATGCGTGAGCGCACCATAAAATATTCTCCCATAGATATACGAAGTAACTGTAAGTAGAGGTGTACAGCGATAAATTCGAGTGCGGCCGCAGATCGGCTTTCCTCGATCTGAAGATAACCGCGGAGTGACCTGCGTGCGAGCTAGTCGCCCATTGTCTGGGGACGGTTCAAACGCTCACTTGCATGGGTACTAGAAGTTATAGAACTTTTATTACTTATTGGATTTGTGGTTGGTTAATTATGAATTTGGACATTGGTTATGTTGTTTTAGTAGGTATCCTTTTTAAACTAGTTTTTCACGTAGATAATGTATAGTAAATACACTTGTTTTTCTGGTTCAATGAACGTTATACTTTGTCTTTATTTTTTTTATTTCATATTACTAGCCAATCATAATCAAAATAATATAGGTTCTAGACAAAAAAAACATACAATTGTTTTTTCTATCATGTTTAAGAATTCTCACTAAAAGTATTTTTTATTGATTTTATAATGTTTACAGTGTTTAGTTTTTATGTTGTATAGGCTATGGTTGCCACCTAACATCAGGTGGACCATATACTTGTTCCATCAACTATAGTTGATAAAAAAAAACTTAAGGAAATTATGTACATAATATTAAGTATAAAACAATTATTTTTCTAATAGTTAAGCATAAAAAAAAAGTTAAGCGCCGAGCGAGATTTGAACCCGTGACCTTTTTCTTGGTACCTACTGTTTATACGGCACTAACAAAAGTAAAAAAGTATTTTGTGTCATTTTTTGTTAAAACAAGTAGCATAGCAAAGTTCATACCTGGTAATTTACAACATTGTAACCTCTGTGCCTTTCGAAGTCTATGGCATGAAAAGCATTAACCATTAAACTGTGCGACTTAATTCACGCCACACATAATTGGTTTCACCAACGTTCCCAGACAACCATCATAGTTTGATCCCTCGTATCTCTACTGGACTTTTGAAACCTTTAGCAAGCTTGGGAAGTGTTAGAGATCAAGATATGATGGTTTCGTACGGTTAGTATGGGCAAGAAATTATGTGAATAAGATCATAGCCATAGGTTTTTATGGATATAGAAATTTTTCTATTGGAGATGTGCTACAGATATAAAGGTACTATTGTTTTACTGTTCAGGTGCTACTCAATAATTTATAGCGTCTTAGTAACATTTGTGGCTTCAAAATGTCTACCAAATTAAAAAACTTAAAATTAAAATATACTTCCAAAGCCTTACTACGCGTATGTACCATTTTGTCAACATGTTAATTCATTCAGTGGTCATAGCAACGTATTTTCCAATTTTGTAGATTCCTATCCCACGCTGTCTTTTTTTGGCCAAAGGTGATATAACCCTTTGGTCGGAATCCGCCAAAATGCTCACAAAAGCCTCAACAATGGACGTCTTGACCAGAATCAGTGCACATTTTGTGTGAACCTTTTTTTCGGAAATTTGATAAATTGGGTCACGCTGCTACCAAATTATGACTTTTTCTGCTTCCGGGTATCATTTTTGAGGCTGATTTTAGAACATACAACATTCAACCCTATGAAAAAGACATTTTTGGAAGCATCACTTCATACGTGTCTTTGCCGTTGATAGACGCCTTTTTCTACTATGATAGCCTTTTTCTGCTAGATCATGTAGTTAGTTATGTAATTTGTGATATCACGTGCTGTCTTACACACTGTATAAGCATAGCCTCATAGCTTAAGTCTGAAACAGATCAAATCTTGGAGGGTATTGAGTGTGTTTTTAGGGTTCCGTAGCCAAATGGCAAAAACGGAACCCTTATAGATTCGTCATGTCTGTCTGTCTGTCTGTCTGTCTGTCTGTCTGTCTGTCTGTCTGTCTGTCTGTCCGGCCGTTTCACAGCCATTTTTCTCCGAAACTATAAAAGCTAGACTGATGAAATTTGGTGAGTAGATGTATTCTGTGAACCGCATTAAGGTTTTTACATAAAAATAGAAAAAAAACTATAAATTTTGGGGGTCCCCATACTTGAAACTGAAACTCAAAATTTTTTTTTTCATCTAACCCATACGTGTGGGGTATCTATGGATAGGTCTTCAAAAATTATGTTGAGGTTTCTAACATAGTTTTTTTCTAAAACTATAAAATTTGGGGGTCCCCATACTTGAAACTGAAACTCAAAATTTTTTTTTTCATCGAACCCATACGTGTGGGGTATCTATGGATAGGTCTTAAAAAATGATGTTGAGGTTTCTAAAATCGTTTTTTTCTAAGCTGAATAGTTTGCGCGAGAGACACTTCCAAAGTGGAAAAAAGTTGGTCCCCCCCCCTCTAACTTCTAAAATAAGAGAATGATAAAACTAAAAAAAATATATGTTGTACATTACTATGCAAACTTTCAACGATATTTGGTTTGAACGAGATCTAGTCAGTAGTTTTTTTTTTATACGTCATAAATCGTAAACCGCAATTTACCTTTCGACGAACTACAAAAACCTTTATATTATGTTAATTGATGCTACGGAACCCTTCATGGGCGAGTCCGACTCGCACTTGGCTGCTTTTTTCTTCCATTGATGCCAAAAAAATCGTGACCCAAGAACAAAAAGAGTACCGTTGTCCAAGATCCGCTTGGGTTCCGTACCTGTAGCCGAGCGTGTGAAAACGGAACAGGTGTTGTGGCCCATATTCCGTAATTATAGATGGACAATGCACGCGTGATGCGCGGGAGTAGATCCGCGATCAACTTACGCGTATTGTCATGTTGTGAACTGTGGTGAGGAGATATTGTGTTACAATTGAGTTTGTAGTATTATTATGTGCATTTCTCCAGCTTCCTCATATGGAAATTGCGAATTCTGAAAACGCCAACATTTAAAGCATAATTGGAGCAATCATTGATTTGAAGGAAAATTTAGCAGCAAAAAAAACAACGACTCTATGAGACTTTATAGGTGTGTTAGCTGGAGAGCGGCTCCACAGCTTCCTCATTCAGTGTGGGCAAACGGCTAACGATAGAGCTATATAGTAAACGCCAAATTTTAGAGCATAATTAGAGCACCCGGCATAAAAAAAATCAAGTCTCTAGCTCGAAAACTCTTTGAGTTAGAAGACTATAACAACGTGTTTGCTGGGAAGCCATTTCTCCAGCTAACACATGTGGATCTCAGGAATGGCTATAGCTAGAAAGTTGCTTGATATCTCCAAATTTAGAGCAAAAAATATCATGGATGCTCCAAATATTTCAAGTGTCTAGGTTCAAAACTCACCGAGTTAGAAGCTTTGATGACTGTGTTAGCTGGAGACACGTTTGTCTGGCACGCACATGCTACATCTGAGGATCTACAATAGCTACAGATTCGGTTGACGTGTCCAAACCGAGCTATGAATTAGAGCACTCGGCTCCAAAATTTTGGACTCTCTAGGACAAGTAGTTTCCTAGTAATGAACAAAAGAACATTTTGCAGCCAGAATTTTCAAATGTATGTTCGCACCCGTAAAAATGCGGCGTTGCCGCTCTGAAAGTTTGGTATCAGCGTAGGAATTTGAACGTTATTCGGTTTATTTTAGATCGCGATACGAGTCATTTTCGTATGCGCTTAGCGGTTTTGATTTCTGAAACCTCAAACTCATATTTTCTCTTTTTGTTAGGTTGAGAGCTTTCTCTCTATCTATATGAGAATTGTGTGTTGCCCGTTCTTGTTCGTTTTATAGTTTCTTTAGTAATGCGTGTCTTTTAGGTATTCTTAGAAAAAAAACTTTATTTGGTTCTGTAAATAGGTACCTGCTAGGCCAGTGTTAATGATTCTACCTACTCTGCCTGTTGTTAGCCGTCTGTTCTCTGTGTTTTACTGTATTTAGTCAGGTTTTTATGAGCGTATCGAGTAAACCAGGCGGACGGAAAATAGGTATTTACTGCGGCTTGCTAGTTGTGTCACTTGCCATCTCACCAGATGGCAAGTGATAGGGGGGGCATCTCACCATGTTGTGCCGACCCCACCTGGTGGGTAAGGGCAGGAAGAAGAAAAAGCACTTTTTGGGGTTTTTTGTTTCATTTTCAACTATATTCCTATATTGTGAATTGGACATAAGTTTTTGAATCCAAGATGGCGGCTTCATTTTTTTTCTTAAAAAATGAATATGGGTATCGTTTAATAGGTTTTTGGGGGCTCTGGTTGTGAATTCGACAATAATTTTTGAATCCAAGATGGCGGCTTCATTTTTTTTTCTTAAAAAATGGAAGGTATCGTTTAATAGGTTTTTGGGGGCTCTAATTGTGAATTCGACATTATTTTTTGAATCCAAGATGGCGGCTTCATTTTTTTCTCAAAAAATGGATATTAGTATCGTTTAATAGGTTTTTGGGGGCTCTGGTTGTGAATTCAACATTATTTTTTGAATCCAAGATGGCAGCTTCATTTTTTTCTTAAAAAATGGATATGGGTATCGTTTAATAGGTTTTTGGGGGCTCTGATTGTGAATACGACATTATTTTTTGAATCCAAGATGGTGGCTTCATTTTTTTCCTTACAAAATGGATATGGGTATCGTTTAATAGGTTTTTGGGGGCTCTGATTGTGAATACGACATTATTTTTTGAATCCAAAATGGCTGCTTCCTTTTTTTTCTCAAAAAATTGATATGGGTATCGTTTAATAGGTTTTTGGGGGCTACAATTGTGAATTCGACATTATTTTTTGAATCCAAGATGGCGGCTTCATTTTTTTTCCCAAAAAATGGATACTAGTATCGTTTAATAGGTTTTTGGGGGCTCTGGTTGTGAATTCGACATTATTTTTTGACTCCAAGATGGCAGCTTCATTTTTTTTCTAAAAAAATGGATATGGGTATCGTTTAATAGGTTTTTGGGGGCTCTGATAATGAATACGACATTATTTTTTGAATCCAAAATGGCTGCTTCAGTTTTTTTCTCAAAAAATTGATTATGGGTATCGTTTAATAGGTTTTTGAGGGCTCTAATAATGAATTCGACATTCTTTTTTGAATCCAAGATGGCGGCTTCATTTTTTTCCTTCAAAATGGATATGGGTATCGTTTAAAAGGTTTTTGGGGGCTCTGATTGTGAATTCGACATTATTTTTTGTATCCAAGATGGCGGCTTCATTTTTTTCTCAAAAAATGGATATGGGTATCGTTTAATAGGTTTTTGGGGGCTCTGGTTGTGAATTCGACAATATTTTTTGAATCTATGATGGTGGCTTCATTTTTTTTCTTACAAAATGGATATGGGTATCGTTTAATAGGTTTTAAATGGCTCTGATTGTGAATTCGACATTATTTTTTGTATCCAAGATGGCGGCATCATTTTTTTTCTCAAAAAATGGATATGGGTATCGTTTAATAGGTCTTTGAGGGCTCTGATTGTGAATTTGACATTATTTTTTTATCAAAGATGGCGGCTTCAGTTTTTTTCTCAAATAATGGATATGGGTATCGTTTAATAAGTTTTTGGGGGCTCTGATTGTGAATTCAACATTAATTTTTGAATCCAAGATGGTGGCTTCATTTTTTTCTCAAAAAATGGATATGGGTATCGTTTAATAGGTTTTTGGGGGCTATGATTGTGAATTCAACATTAATTTTTGAATCCAAGATGGTGGCTTCATATTTTTCTCAAAAAATGGATATGGGTATCGTTTAATAGGTTTTTAGGGGCTCTGATTGTGAATTCAACATTAATTTTTTAATTCAAGATGGCAGCTTCATTTTATTTCTTAAAAAATTGATATGGATATAATTTAATAGGTTTTTGGGGGCTCTGATTGTGAATTCAACATTATTTTTTGAATCCAAGATGGTTGCTTTTTTTTCTCAAATAATGGATATGGGTATCGTTTAATAGGTTTTTGATGGCTCTGATTATGAATTCGACATTATTTTTTGAATCCTAGATGGCGGCTTAATTTTTTTCTTTAAAAATGAACATGGGTATCGTTTAATAGGTTTTTGGGGGCCCTGATTGTGAATTCAACATTATTTTTTGAATCCAAGATGGCGGCATCATTTTTTTTCTCAAAAAATGGATATGGGTATCGTTCAATATGTTTTTGGGGGCTCTGATTGTGAATTCGACATTAATTTTTTAATCCAACATGGCGGCAACATTTTTTTTCTTAAAAAAATGGTTTTCTGTATAGTTGGTTTACTTACGATAGTTGAACGAGACAACGTCATATAGCTGTCCACGCGAACGCATCGCTCACTCAAAAAGGAGAAACAGATGTCGAACACTGCCGAACGCTGAGGCCGATTGTGCTTCTTTGGCACTCTTTCCACGCTCTCGTTTGCATTGCGTGCATTTGTCTCTATTGAATTATAAGACTATAAGATATAAATGATATCTATATCCATTTTTTAAGAAAAAAAAAATGAAGCCCACATCTTGGATTCAAAAAACAATGTCGAATTCACAGTCAGAGCCCTCAAAAACCTATTAAACGATACCCATATCCATTTTTTGAGAAAAAAAATGAAGCAGCCATCTTGGATTCAAAAAATAATGTCGAATTCACAATCAGAGCCCTCAAAAACCTATTAAACGATACCCATATCCATTTTTTGAGAAAAAAAATGAAGCAGCCATTTTGGATTCAAAAAATAATGTCGAATTCACAATCAGAGCCCCCAAAAACCTATTAAACGACACCCATACCCATTTTTTAAGAAAAAAAATGAAGCTGCCATCTTGGATTCAAAAAATAATGTCGAATTTATAATTCGAGCCCCCAAAAACCTATTAAATGATACCCTTAACCATTTTTTTAGAAAAAAAATGAAGCTGCCATCTTTGATTCAAAAAACAATGTCGAATTCACAATCAGAGCCCTCAAAAACCTATTAAACGATGCCCATATCCATTTTTTAGGAAAAAAAATGAAGCAGCCATCTTGGATTAAAAAAATAATGTTGAATTCACAATCAGAGCCCCCAAAAACCTATTAAACGATATCCATATCCATTTTTTGAGAAAAAAAATGTAGCAACCATTTTGGATTCAAAAAATAATGTCAAATTCAGAATCAGAGCCCCCAAAAACCTATTAAACGATACCCATACCCATTTTTAAGGAAAAAAATGAAGCCGCCATCTTGGATTCAAAAAATAATGTCGAATTTGTAATCCGAGCCCCCAAAAACCTACTAAACGATACCCATATCAATATATTATTGTGAAAAAAAATTAAGCTGCCATCTTGGATTGAAAAAATATTGTCGAATTCACAATCAGAGCCCCCAAAAACCTATTAAACGATACCCATACCCATTTCTTAAGGAAAAAAATGTAGCAGCCATTTTGGATTCAAAAAATAATGTCAAATTCACAATCAGAGCCCCCAAAAACCTATTAAACGATACCCATACCCATTTCTTAAGGAAAAAAATGTAGGAGCTATTTTGGATTCAAAAAATAATGTCAAATTCACAATCAGAGCCCCCAAAAACCTATTAAACGATACCCATACCCATTTTTTAAGAAAAAAAATGAAGCCGCCATCTTGGATTCAAAAAACAATGTCGAATTTATAATCCGAGCCCCCAAAAACCTATTAAACGACACCCATATCAATATATTGTGAAAAAAAATTAAGCCGCCATCTTGGATTGAAAAAATATTGTGGAATTCACAATCAGAGCCCCCAAAAACCTATTAAACGATACCCATACCCATTTTTTAAGGAAAAAAATGAAGCTGCCATCTTGAATTAAAAAATTAATGTTGAATTCACAATCAGAGCCCCTAAAAACCTATTAAACGATACCCATATCCATTTTTTGAGAAAAATATGAAGCCACCATCTTGGATTCAAAAATTAATGTTGAATTCACAATCATAGCCCCCAAAAACCTATTAAACGATACCCATATCCATTTTTTGAGAAAAAAATGAAGCCACCATCTTGGATTCAAAAATTAATGTTGAATTCACAATCAGAGCCCCCAAAAACCTATTAAACGATACCCATATCCATTTTTTGAGAAAAAAATGAAGCCACCATCTTGGATTCAAAAATTAATGTTGAATTCACAATCAGAGCCCCCAAAAACCTATTAAACGATACCCATATCCATTATTTAAGAAAAAAAATGAAGCCACCATCTTGAATTCAAAAATGAATGTCAAATTCACAATTGGAGCCCTAAAAACCTTTAGAACAATAGGTATCTACGTTAACAACTTTTGAAGAAAAAAAATAAAACGTTTTCCGGAATAGAGCCCCCCCACTTTTTTTCATAATTATTATATTTATAATATTTCCTTTCGCTTTGCCGTGAGTATTTACTGCAGCTCGCTATAGATAGTGCAACCCACGAAGGCGCGCCCCACTATTCCTCCTAACCGTTTATAGTATATGTGTGCAAGCTTCCGTCAATGTTTGAGTGTTATCGGTACACACTAATTACCTATGAGTGCACACGCACACTACAATTAATAGACTACGGTTGGCGACTGCCGCTCGGAGCAAACTCCCCGCACCCCGCGAGGGGCGCGTCTTCGTGAATTGCACTATCTATAGTTATGTACGTACTCACAGACACAATGATAGTTTCGCACGATGCCATTTACACCTAGTGTGACAAGAGTAGGTAACTCATGATTTGAAAACATTGTTGGTTAGTTGAGAGACTTACCCCCGAATACTGAAACGCAACTCAGTTTTAAGCACGTCTCAAGCGACGAATATTTGACAGTTTTCAATGAAAATCTGTCAAATATTCGTCGCTTGAGACATGCTTAAATCTGAGTTGCGTTTCAGTATTCGGGGGTTAGAGATATAATTTCATGATATTTAAAACTAAAAATAAAAAATCTGAAGTCAGGTTTTTTAATAAATACATATTTAAACTTAAACTAACCATTATAAAACTTTTCTTTGGTGTTTTTTTGTTTCATTTTAACCTATATTCCGCTTCTTGAGCTACGTAATGAGTGTTTAAGACATGAATCCTAGGGTAACTATTTACCAGGCACGGGCAACACACAACTCCATCCGACTAACGTTCAAATTCCTACGCTGATACCATACTTTCAGAGCGGCAACGCCACATTTTTACGGGTGCGAACATACATTTGAAAATTCTGGCGGCAAAATGTTCTTTTGTTCATTACTAGGAAACTACTTTGTCCTAGAGAGTCCAAAATTTTGGAGCCGAGTGCTCTAATTCATAGCTCGGTTTGGACACGTCAACCGAATCTGTAGCTATTGTAGATCCTCAGATGTAGCATGTGCGTGCCAGACAAACGTGTCTCCAGCTAACACAGTCATCAAAGCTTCTAACTCGGTGAGTTTTGAACCTAGACACTTGAAATATTTGGAGCATCCATGATATTTTTTGCTCTAAATTTGGAGATATCAAGCAACTTTCTAGCTATAGCCATTCCTGAGATCCACATGTGTTAGCTGGAGAAATGGCTTCCCAGCAAACACGTTGTTATAGTCTTCTAACTCAAAGAGTTTTCGAGCTAGAGACTTGATTTTTTTTATGCCGGGTGCTCTAATTATGCTCTAAAATTTGGCGTTTACTATATAGCTCTATCGTTAGCCGTTTGCCCACACTGAATGAGGAAGCTGTGAAGCCGCTCTCCAGCTAACACACCTATAAAGTCTCATAGAGTCGTTGTTTTTTTTGCTGCTAAATTTTCCTTCAAATCAATGATTGCTCCAATTATGCTTTAAATGTTGGCGTTTTCAGAATTCGCAATTTCCATATGAGGAAGCTGGAGAAATGCACATGTATTATTTCAATGGTTCACGGTATTTTTTGGTATTTTTATGCACTTAATTTTAAGCTTAAGTTATCTAAATACGTATCTCTGGGGGAAGTACTACCACCATGCCTAATATTTCTGCCGTGAAGCATCATTGCTTTGTTTCGGTTTGAAGGGTGAAGTTACTGTCACGTGAGGCTGAACATCTGTATGCCTTACGGACGCAGGGCAGTGCATCGTAGGACGTGCGTGACCTATGAGGCAATATTTTGTTATGGGTGGTGGTTACCACTTGGCATCAGGTGGGCCATAAGTTAGTTCCATCAAGTAGTTGTATAAAAAAAGTCACATATTTTTTAAACTAACGTTTTCAAACTATTTTTATTTTGAGGTAGTCTTTTTTGTAATTCACGTATTTAAAAATGAAATAAAAAGGTGTAGAAAAGAAACATGAATACAGAAGTTATTTGCTGGCAAAACACGGCACAGCCAATGAAATAATATATTTTTGTATTTACGTCCGAATATCACGCAATTTGTCGTTCGATGTGAGTAAAAATCGAATTATAGTATTTACCCCCGATTATTTGCGTCAGCCCAGATGTACACTCGATGTCAATCTCTCTGTTTGTTTACGCAGAAATAGCAAACATTTCGCTTCTAGGGTCACTACGCTTACATTTTGGTCGTCAAATTTGATTGTCATAATTTTATTATGAGCCAGTTTCCCGGCAAATCTCGGAGGCAATTCCGTAACTTAATAATGTAGAGAGTATTTTTATTTCCTTCGATCGTTTTTATCAGCCCTTTTAAATATCGCATAGTTTGAGTGAGTACAACATCATAAGCCCTGGTAATCTCATACATTTACGTTGCAAACGCTTGAATTAATATTTGTAGTACTTTATTGGTGCGATTCCGAGGGACAGAACACAAAAACCACGTCAAACCAATAATTCATGCTAAATATAACGCGACACAATTATAAGTCATCCATTGAGATTTGTGCAGAATCATATTCATCCACTAATACCATTTTTGCAGTGACATGCACTTTTTGCCATTCAAATAGGGGACAGTAACATTTTTTCTGTATAGACTCTTAGTCCGTCGTATCCATACTATTACGCATATTTTTGCTAGCACATTATTAGGGGTGCCGTGTGAGAAAAAAATATACTATTATAAATAAAAGGAGCCTAACAAAGGGATGGGAGAGCGATCGGGGTCACTAGGAAACGGCGGTTTTGATACGGGATTTTTTTACCTGGGTTTTGTGGGGGTCCCTTTTTTAATTTGGGTCCCGAATTTTATCAAGGTAGCCAGTCAGTCTGTGTTCATCTGCGAAGATGATCACATTGCTTCACCGTCTTGCGAACTAGCCAGTGGTCTTTGCAACTTGAAGAGATTGCAACCACTGGTCTTTTGGACTTTGAAAATTTTCAAGCTGAGATTTTGGACTCTAAAATAATTTAATGTGCTTTCCAAAGTGCGAAAACCAGTGGGACTTTATAGTGCTGTGAAGGATGGATCTTTCTTCGCGCAGTAAGTCAAGATTTTTCGACTCCGGCATCTTCTTGCGACGTAAAGGTATTTCCATAGGAAAATATTTTTTTTTACTTATTTGTATCGCTATATTTGAGTTAATAGATAGGTCGGGTCATAAACGAGGCAATAACCAATACTGGAGACAAATTGGAAAGTAATAAGGCAGTGGAAATGATATCTGGCCCCAAAGATATCTATGTCTGAATCTGAGAGAATAGTTGCCGTTACTATTACCATATAAATGAGTGAGTAAGTGGACGGGCTTAGTTTATTTATGCTTTTCTATAGATTGGCCTGTTGTGGATTAGGTTCGTAAATTGGCGTAACGATCGGATGACTGATGCCCAAATAAATTTTATCTAAGCAATTGTCTCTTACTTGTATGGTTTATTAATAGTTTATTCGCAAAAAAAATAGATACCTAACATATTTTTACAATGCGTCAGTCAGACTTTTTTAAAATTTAGATACCTTTTTAATTTAAATATTATTCTTGGTTCCATATGTTCCGAATTAAATGTTTTGAATTTGAATGACACAACATTATTTTGTAAAAATCTAAAAAAACACTAATACGGTTTGTGCTCTGCGAGCACGTCACTAAATTTATAAAAAACTAGTTGTACCTAGAAAAACCTTAGAGTTATCTATCGTTTTCATATTGCATCTATCATCATCTGTTTTTATATCTTAATCTATCTTGTAAAATTAAATAGATAAACTGAGGAGCTAGGCACTTATATAGTTAAGACCGTGATAAATAAATATATATTTTTTTAAATAAATAACTACTACGATAAAATGCACTAGAATAATCAGATGATGACGAAACGTAGGACGCCCACTCAAATGGATGGAGTGGACTGATGCCATTGTTAAGATCGCGGGTTGTCGGTGGATGGTAAGGGCTCAGAATTTTTCTTCCTTAAATGTGTAAGGGAGGCCTATGTCCAGCAGTGGACTGATGATGAACGAGATAATAAGCCATCTATGTTTATCATACAAATATACCTACGTCCTCTAGTAAAAGAACTCACAGCCTACAACGCAGAAGGCAGACCTAGTCGGTACCAACTGAGAAGTAGACCTATGGAACCTCGTGTGTATAATGGTTTCAGTGGTGTGAGTGTAAAAGCAATATTCTAAATGTGTGGTCAAACGTATTTGTTTTATTTGCAGTAAAATCAGGAAGTTTAAAGCTAACCTCAGACTTTTATCAACATAGATCAATATTTAAAAGTGTATTTCAAATAAAACTGGCATTCCACCGCTGCATTGACCGCAAATTTCCCGCCACGAAGGTTGTATGTCAAAATAATGACCGCCATAGATAAGATTTGTGGCTGTATGTATGCGTCGGACATTAGCCTTTTTAGTTCAAAAAAATAAATCGATATGGCGTTAAAAAATAAGTTCAATTAGATTCTTACTAGATTTTTTAACGGGAAAGAAAAACATCGTGAGCCGGTTTTCGGTCGTAGAACTTTAAAAGTTCGAAAAAGTGTGTCAAGTGCACAAAAAAAACCTTTTTAAGGAGCATTTAAAATCCTTTCACCACACTGTTTCAAAATAACCAGTGACACGATCAGAAAAGACTAGATTTTATTGGGAAACTTTTACAAAGATCAAAGTTCATGCTGTTAAATATTCTGAAAAAATGTACAAGCAAGAATTCGAGATGAAATAGTTCGAGTTTTTTCCTGAAAATGTGCTGTTTATGATAATAATTAAATTAAAAAAGAAGGTTACCAAATCAAAAACTACTTTTGTTTTGGTTCTAAAATAACATTTAAAAATAAAACCTCTATAATTTGTCCTGCTGATAATATGAGCAATGCAATCTTTTTTGCTTTGTAAGGATAAGTTGCATTTTCCAAGCAGTTTTAATGCAAACTCGTATTCACATACCGAGTGCAAGGGTTGGCATTCGTCCACGCCGGACGTAGGTTTACGACCCCACTTTTATAGCTTTAGGAAAACCATATCTCTCATTTTGTGTTATAAAGAAAACTAAACGACACCTACCTTTTTACAAAATCTGTTCATAATAATTTTTAAAACGCAGATAAAGAATTTTTCGAGCCTTTTTTTTGTAATAAACTGCCTTTAATCTGCTGATTTTCTCGTAATGCCTATAAATATACAAGAGCTTATCTAAGATTTTATTTTTTTGTTGTTTTCGTTCATTTTTAACCGACTTCCAATCAAAAAGGAGGAGGTTCTCAATTCGGTTGTATGTTTTTTTTTTTTTTTTTTTTATTTTTTTTTTTAATGTTTGTTACCGCATAACTTCGTCATTTGTGAGCCGATTTGAAAAATTATTTTTTTATCTGAAAGGTACTGCTTCCAGATTGGTCCCATTTTAATTTTATTAAAATCGGTGTTGCCATTTTTTTTAAATATTTTTTTTAATGTTTGTAACTGCATGCCTCCGTCATTTATGAACCGATTTAGAAAATTATTTTTTTTATTTGGTTATTCTTACGTCCAGATTGTCCCAAACAAATTTGATTAAAATCGGTTTAGCCGTTTGACAATGAAGTCGGTTTCTCAAGTTTTTTAAACTTATAAATTATAAATCAAGTTTTATCCAATTCTAAATTGGCTTGGGCAAAAACTTGGCTTGGGTCCCGAGAGATGGTATTTGGGTCCCCTTACTCCCTAGGTATGCTTAATGCCTGTTTTTTTGGTTGTAGGTATAAAGATTTCAAACATTGCCGTTTAGTATAGGTGCTAAGCTTAAGATTGAAAGCACTGCCAGTAATAAATACGGTCTCTGGCGATAATTACCGGCGGGCAGTTAACGACAGCGCACGAATTAAGATTTTTGCCATAAATGCTGGCACGAGATGAAACTGCCGGCTGGATTAGGGGTTAAGTGTCCGCTTTAACGGGTGGTCTAGAGACGTGATTGATGTATCGATGATTTAGTTTTATCGATGATATTTTTTATTATCGATCTTATTAATTTTGTTTGTACAAATGTATCGCACATTTCTTCACATTCTGGATGATGTCATGGCTCTGAACGTTAAAATGCATGATACTTTAAGCATTGTAAAAATGGCAATGTTGAGAAAAACTAGAAAAACATGTACTGAAACACTTTATTAAAGTTAAATACAAAATTTATTGTATTTTACAAAATAAGATTTTAAAGCCTCGTGCACATCAAGTGTTCCGGTGGCGATTAGTGTTAACGCTGTTAAATAATTATGACAGCAATATTTGTCAATGTTTCACTGATCACCACCGCAGAATACTTGGATGTGCACGCTTTAGGTCTTAAATAATCAATGGGACACTGTATCTCGTTTATCTTTTATTTTTTCTCATACTATAGTTTAGTTTGAGAAAAAATTATACAGTGTTTGTACGTCATAGAAACAAGATAATTAATTTCATGTTCACACATCAAACAAAACTCAACCACAACCCAATCCACTGGTATTGGTACCAAACCCAGGCTCATCGATATCGATACATCATTAATCGAGTGTCCCATCACTAGTCCGTAGTGTAGTAGCAGCCAGTCCGGCGTGGCATTTTTATTGACACTTGTACCGTGACAAATATCTTAAGGAAACGTCACCATTGGGGGAACAGCTGTATAAATCTATGTATCATAACATGGAGAGGCTACACATCATTTTATGAGCTGACTTCTTCATTTTATGAGCTAGGGCCATTGTCTTTGGTAATTGGAATTAGCTACAGTGTTTTGTCTTTTTTCAAGCTACCCGTACTCGTAACATAGTCGAAAAGTCTAAATTAATAGTATTATTGTTTTATTAAAAGGAAGTTCCGATATTGTTTGTTAACCGACGTTAAGAGCGCTGGTGGCCTAGTGGTAGCGGCCCCGCCTTCCGATCCTAAGGTCGTGGGTTCGAATCCAGTCGTGTACCAATGAGTTTTTCTGCCCAAAAATGTATGTACACTATGCCAGTGCTCTCAAACGGTGAAGAAAAACATCGTGAGGAAACCGGCATATCGTAGAACCAAGTTCGAAAATATGTGTCAAGTGCACGAAAGGAGCCTCTTCGAGGCGCACTTAAAATCCTTTCCCCACACTTGGTTCGAAAGAATCAGTGACACGATAAGAAGAAGAAGACCGACTTCAAATAAAAGGTGGTAGTTCACAATTCGGACGTAGTTTTTTTTTTTGGTAAGGCATGATATTGTCATTTAATTTTATAAATCGATTTGAAAAAAAAAATGCTTAATATTTAATTGTTTATGTTCTTCACCGTACAAGTTCTATTTTTGAGGAGCCACATTTAATCAGTTAAAAACCCTCCTTTTTTGTGTTCTAGACTGGTCTAAGTATTTCTAGCCTAAATACACTTGCTTATTATAGCTCTATGAATTAATTATACGGCCTCAAAAACAACTCAAACTATAAAGTTATCAAAAACAAGCTACATTAACAACATTATTGTTTTACAGTATTTTTGTCTACGTAGTTTCTCTTTAATTCCATTGTAAGTAAACAGTATAAATACTAACTTATCATCTCAGCCAAATCTTATTAGTAAAGCATTTGTTTACATTTTTTTCAATTTCTTTCCATCATACAACATTATTTCAAAATCAGTCTTACCCCCTGTGTATTAGAGTTATTTTGGCTCAAATTGAAAAATTTTAATCCATAGTTAAACCGATATCGACACCGCCGAAAAATTGACAATATAAATTTTCATTCTCAATTTTTATATCCAGTTTTTTCTATTAAGGGCTGTCCATTTCCCCAGACAGATATCGAATTACACACCTAAAGCGAGAGAAAAGATGGAAAAAAATTCAAATCCCTCTAACGAAGGTATTCTGTTCTTTACTCCAGAGGTTTGTTTTTGTACGCTTATAGCAAATTTCGCCCAGTGTTGGATATCGGTAACATGATTACTGACCTAGCCTTAATTTGATCAGTCGTCGTTCGTCGTGGTCGATGTTTTTTTGTCTTCCCAAGGGAAATTATGTTTACCTGGTTTGGCTTGACTTTTGCTTGGAAATACTGTTGTGTTGATAAAATGTTTTTCGTGCTAAATTACCTACTCATTTGGGGGTCAATAAAAATAACAAAATGACAAACTCTCGTTAATGAAGAGTATTCCAAAAAAAAATTGTTTATACGAAGAAAAATATCGGATACCAAAACAAAATTGTAATTTATTCTTACTTCCAAAGCTGTTCTTATTCTAAATAGGTTTCAGCATTAATTTATAATACATCTTATATGATATTGATGATGCATTAATATCATACGTTTACACTTACACAAAGAAACTTAGGAACAATTAAAAAATATTTACAAAACCACAAGCAACAGTTGAGCTAATTGCAGACCGTATATAACAAACGATGTAGATATAGCTCAACTGATCCAAGCTAAAACAAGCTATTATGGACTAGAAACCTAAAACAGAAAATTTTTGCGTTGTGATTTTCATGAAAATCAGTCGAATTATCAAAAGAATAAAATATATAAAAAATTGCTTCACATTAAAAATAACTCTCCACAAAAACAAAGCTTAGTTTTGTAAGCCTAATAAGCTTATGATAAGTTAAGCCAATAATAAAAACAACATTATGTTTTATATTTTAAAAATAAAAGTACAGGACATTATCCCTACCTCCTCGGGTAGGAAAAAGGTTGTAGATAATCGAAGGTTTTTGTCGCTAGGAGTTACGCAGGGTAATTTGATTAGCTATCGGCGGACAAGAGAGCTAATCCTATTTTTTGTAGGCCTTGCGTACATCTAATAGTTCTGCGGTAGCGATCAATGAAACGCTGTTAATATGACAGTGATATTTGACGCTTCTTCTTCTTATCGTGTCACTGTTTCTTTCTGATCTCTTTCTTTGGTGAAAGGATTTTAAATGCGCCAAAGAGGCTCATTTGACGCTGAGATGTGCCCATGACTGTACAATTTTTTTCGTGAGTTTAGTAATATAAATATTGAAATGTGTGAATAGTGCTTTCTTGGAGTGCTGTAGTTGAACTACTCTTTCAAGGTTGAAAAGTGTAAACATAAGTAAATTTTACGTAATTCTATAATGAACTTTTTCTGACTATCCTCTTAAATTATCCTCAAAAAAATAAATGTGTTGGTTGATACTTATATTATGAGATCTAGAGGTGATAACTACCGTGCGTAGGAAATATTATGAGGGTATTTTTTTATTTTTTTGACACCTCAGTAATCCATAGTTTTCATTTCATAATAGATAAGATACCCACTGTTGAATGGAATGCAATGAAAATTAAGATTTTCACCTTAAACTCTACCCATAATGCCATCACATCCACCAAAATGCAACAAAAAAGAGGAGTCCACCGCTTAGCCGGTCAAAGCACACCACGCCCAGCATTCAGCTCCAAGCATAGAATACTCCACAGTTTTACTTACAGAAACTTCACTTCTGACTAAAAAAAAAAAGAATATAAATATTACTGAAAAATCGCAAAAATTTTAAATTTGAAAATAAAAAATAGCTAAGGTAAAAATAGATTATAAAGTATAATGCTGTCAAAATCGCATCGATAAAAGGTATTAAGAGGCAGACCGCCGTCAATGATGTTCTCGCTCTCAAGTTTTAACCTTTTGAAAGTTATAAAAACACTAAGTTTATAGCTTTTATAACTTTCAAAAGTCGCGAGCAACATCAATATTCAATCTTGTGTGCAATCCAATTGCTCACAGCTTAACAAAAAAATATCTTTGATCCTTACACCTTTTTCTTATTTAAAGTTTACCCTATAGTACAAAAACCTTTTAGGCTGACTTTTTAGCATGTCCAGCAGTGGACTTCTCCAGGCTGACGATAAGTTTAGTTAAGACTTGTTTCAGAAACGTTAAGATTTACTAGAAGTGATGACCTACGTATTTTAAATCTTATACTAATGCCATAGAGTTCATTTTGAACCGGAAGCTGATTGGAGTGATATCACTTGCTGGAAGGCGGGCTGTGCAAACACTGTGCTAATGACGTCATACTTCTCTCGACATGGCCACTCTGCAACCCTTTCCTTATACTCTTTTTCACCTATAATTACTTTCAAAAGCCAAGTATTATATGGTGACCCGCTTATAAAAGATTTCAAAGTGGCTATGTAATTTTGTAATACATTATTTCCATTGAAATACATAATTTTAAAGAGCCCTTTTTTAATCTATATCTATTTTAGTGCCTGGTCGTGTCGAGGTTAAAGGTTGGTTATACCTGAAAAAAACTTTTAAAGTTTCGCGTTCATAACACAAACTGAATCGATTATATTGGTATACGCTTAAATTACCTTAGGTATTTTATTTATTTTGCCAACTTTTTTCAATAACGGCTACTATAGTATTTGAGAATATAATCGTAGGTTATTACAATAATTTTGCGTCAAAAATATCAATAATAAATCTCCAATGAACCTCCCATCAAATAGAAAATTACAATAAATTCGTGTACAATAACACCCCCGCGCATTCATTGGCAACTCTTATTATTTTTACTCTCGAACCATTGTGGTGGAAAACGTTCAATTTCTATGACCACGTTTGGGGTGGCTCTGATCCCCTGCCAATTAATATTGGTCACGGTGGTCAAAATCGTGTCAGAATAGACATATTTTTTTGTTCCCAAATTCATCGCATTATTGATGTCGCTTATCAATCTTCGAATTTTACAATAAAAATTATAAATGTAACAATTTTTATAAAATAAAGTCTGCAACGGTTATATTTTTTTTTCAATTCTGTTCAATTACAAGGGTACAAATCGCAGCACAGGACAGAATGTTAATTATTAATTTATGCAACGACCAAGTCAAAAGTTTACGCTAACACAGAAGTTTGTTCTGTTGATTCTCGGTACTCTGACCTTTTTGGTGATGAAAAAACAAAACTCAGATATAACTGGCACGTTACCGTGTGTAGTAACGAGCTAATTTAAACTTTTCGATCCTCAGTCCTTTCGAGGGTGGCTCCCCCTACGTCACCTGAGGCGTCGTATCTTTGTGGCTATGCTTTCAACGCCGCACTAAATCACACGTGTTCGCATTGATTTGTTCCATGTGTCAAAATCGAACAAACAATCGATTTTAAACCTTATTTCTTTTAAACTAGCACCTATTATCATTCTCCAATAACATTACAATCGTTTCTAACAATTATCACACCTACAATGGTCATAAATTATTGTCCCTTTGTTCAAACACATCCGTTTACACAAATGTGAAAATTTTGTGGGTGTAAAATTCATGTCTTACGCGCATGTGTCGTTTGACCACTGTCCAGTCGTACGCCGAGGGTGTGGCCACAATATTTTGTGAGTTGACCCACTGTGCTCCCGTAAATGGATTGGGTTCGATCATGTTTAGGTATACGCGTCAGTGATTGGCCGTGACGGGTGGGTTAAGGATAAAGTTCTGATCTCACTAGATGGGTATGTTTATTTTGCACATAACATTACTATCAACGGGAAAACTTATTATAATCTATAAAGTTTAGGTATGTTTTTTTATCACCTGTATTTTCCCACTGCTGAGTAAAAGTTTCCCACATTTTGCTCCTCTCCACGATCCTCAGTCAATGGAGGTACGTATATCATGTTATTATGTTAAAAAAAAAACTAGTATTGCTAAGCCCTTACCTTAAAAAAACACAAAATTTTCTTAATTCTACAAAAATGAAGTTTCTTTATTTTGAACAAAAATGCTCATTACAATTTTTACTACGTTGACAGTATCTATAAAAACAAAGGGAAGTGTCCAATAAAACAACGAACGCTCCCTCCAAAAACCAAATCCATTTGCCACGAGCCATCATCGTCGACTGAACAAATCTTTAAAAAAAATAATGTCCACACCGCTACACATTTACATAATATACCCTTAAGCAAACTAGGTACGGCATTGTAAACAAAACGACCGAATCGCGTAGTTTTTTTAGCCATATTAATTTAGTACTCCGGTTACGGTGGGCCCCTGTGTACAGAAGTACGGCCTACTTTCCTTACAAAGAAGTTGAAGGAAGAAATAATAATAGCAAGACGGAATGTAAGGGCGTCTGCATAGTACTTATGTGAAATTAGCTCGCGAACCTCTTTGATGTGCGCGAGCAATTGTGCGAGACTTGAATGTGAACGTGGCTTTAACTCGAAGGCGACGATGCTTGGCGGCTTGTTTATTAGGCAATTTACATGCTTGTTATATCAATCAATAACTTGTATTGGCGTTCATTTCTGTACGTTTTCTGTAGGAACTGCAGACTAAAGCTTGCATTGCTGTGTTCTGATTTAAAGACTTCCCTCTTATATGTTCTGTTACTTTATAACGGCTTTTTAATAGTACATTGTTACCTGAGTGTTGAAAGTCACGTTTTTTGAGTCCCGAGACGGGTTTGGCGCCAGAGCGTAAGCGAGGGCGCCAATGGAGCTTGAGGGACTTAAAAGACTTTCACCCGAGGTAAACACTGTGCTTTTCATTACGAATACAAGGAAAGTAAAAATAAAAACATGAAAGAAAAATTAGTGAAAATGAAGATTGAATTGCCGCCTTCCCGGTTTTTTTTTCTTTTTTTCTGGCGGGCCTTCGGCTACGGCTCGCCAGCATTATTCAGCCATTGTTTTCATTCTCATAATTTAAAAAATGGTAAATTGTTTGCTCAAATCTATGTTATTTTAAATAAATAGTTGAAGCTATATATTAATCAAGTAATTTAGAAGATATATTATTTATTTAATACTATCTTTATGTTATTTAAATTTAAATTTTACATTGCGCTATAATTAGACTTTTTAAACTTCTTACCGTTGTAATGGGTTTCCAACCTACTTGCTGAATAAAAAGTTGGAATTTGGTTCAACGACCTCTTTGCAGTCAGAAAGACTTTAGAAATTTCGAACATGGTTGAATAAAATAGAACTTGTTTTTTTTATAATTTGACAGCTGTCAGTAGAAAGCGATTCTCCCTAGGGCTGAAAGTTTTACTTTCAATTAGGCCCCTCAGGCAACTTCAGACCTACTTTCAGAGTATGAGTAATGAAAAATACTCTTGCACTATCCCTTTCATGTCAACAACAAAACAAGTTAATAACTTGAAAATCTAGATTTTTTTAATGTCCCAAAAGTTAAGAACCTTGCGGGATTAGAGCCTGCGACCTTCCCCTTGCAGCGGACACACATGATTTCTTAAAATACTATTAATTAATTATTGAATCGTTGCTTAGAATCAATAAAAAAATTGAAAAACTAAGCTTTTAACCAATATTTTATCTGAAATTTTGGTGAAATTTCGATAGAAACTAATTTCTATCGAAATTTCAGAAAATATTATTTATATTTCTAAAAATATAAGGTTTTTTCAAATTGTTGGCATCATAAACGTCGGAGTTCTGAAAAAAATAACGGAATTGAAAACCTCCTCTTTTTTAGAAGTATATTTTTTTATTAAAAATAGATGGCAATAGGCGCGGAGTTTATACGAATTTGAAGGTTTAGGTGCAATTACATAACTTAACCCTAAGTCCGCGATGGACAATTGACGTAGTTTATGCAGTGGTGGTCAGTGAAACACTGTCAAAAATTACAGTGATATTTGACATTGTTTCACTGAACGCCACCGCAGAACACTTAGATGTGCGCTTAAGTAATTATGTTGATCCAAGGCCAACAGCTACCAATAGCCCCTTGGTCTTATAAGAAGCACAATTGCAAAAATTGAGCAAAAGAGAAAACTACAAAGTTGTTCATTATTGATTGCAGCTTCTCAGTCCACAGAACATTTGGTTAAAAGCCCGAAGTTATTTCGCCAACCTTAAATTACAGCACCAAAGAAAACATTTTTAAAATAACTACTCGAAATTCTTTTTATACCACCATCAAAGAAACATATTTATTAAAAAAACATACAGAAAGGTATATCTTAATAATTCCACTTTCTACATCTGTTTAAAAATAACAAAAAGACAGGTTTAATTTCTGGCTTACAAAGCAACCAAATTATCCCTTTCAAGACCGGACCGCAAACCATAAGACGGTCAATTATAGTAAAGTAGTACCTTATAAGTGGACAATCTCACATCTGACACTTAACCGTGACTGCAACATTATAATTATGTGTAATTTAGCACTTAAGGGTTGAAGTGTCATTGTCCATATGCTGCAGTGTCCAAAATATGTTGTGAGACATTGAAACTGTAATTGGCGTTCAGTTCATCTTGGTAGATTGAGAAAGGGTGTATAAGACAGCTGCTCAAATACCTTTGTCAGTAGATGAATGGACTGCGTAATTTGTTTCAGGCGAAAACAGTTTGCAACTTAACTAATCTTAATTGTAAACTAGCAGCCGCCCGCGGCTTCGCCGACCTTGTTCTCACTCCCGTTGCTTTTGCGGGGTAAAAATGTCCTGATTCTAAGCTAATTTTCAAACAAATCAAATTTCAATAAAAATAAATATTGTAGACAATCCACGTCTCAGCAATGCTTTCATGGTTTTTAAGACTATTTTTATGAACTATGGGATATTGACACGTGGGTGAATGTAGCTTTCCAATGGTGAAATATTTTTTGAAATCGGCACAGTAGTTTTTGAGTTTATTTATTACAGACGAATACTAAGTAAAGATAGGATAGAAGTATAGATTACCAGGAACTAAGGATGCATACATTTTTCTTAATTTAAATTTCCCTTCTTCCAACAGCGGATGCGGACAGCGCGGCAGAAGGTGGAGGGTCACCAACCCCAGGGGTGCCAGCAGACACCCTGACCTGCGGGGCTTGCAGGCGAGCCTTCGCATTGGCTGACATCGTCCGGTTCATCCAGCACAAGGTCTCCAGCTGTGATAAGGATCTGACGTCGTACCATTGCTATAGTACGGGTGAGTATTGAACACCAAAAAATGTTAACGAAGCCAAATGTGAAAGTTTGGTTGGGTCCATCCGATGGATGTTTGTTACTCAATAACGCTAGAACAGCAAAACGGATCTGGATGAAACGGCTCAGAGATAGATTATAGTCTGAAATAGCACATAGGCTAATTTTTATCCCGGTAAAATGTATGGTTCCTGTGGAATGGATTTATTTTTAATCTATCTTCTATTATCTTCTATAATATAAAAGAAAGTCGTGTTAGTTACTCCACTTATAACTCAAGAACGGCTGAACCGATTTGGCAGAAAATTTGTGGGGAGGTAGCTTAGAACCGGGAGAAGGACAAAGGATACTTTTTATCCCGAAAAAGCAACGGGAACGGGGCGTTACGGGAACGGGCGAGCGAAGCTGCGGGTGGCCACTAGTAATTTATAAAAGAAAGTCGTGTTAGTTACACTATTTACAACTCAAGAACGGCGGAACGGATTCGCCTGAAAATTGTTACCTTAGTGAACCAGAAGACAGACAATTATGATACGTTCTATCCCGAAAAAGAACTGCCTTCTGCAGTTTTCCCTCGGAGCTTCGACATAGGCCGCCTTGAATTCGCCTTTTGAAGGACCAAAAGGCGGGTCTATTACTTCTTAAAAGGCCGGTAGTGCATCAGCACCCCCTCTGATGTTGCAGGTGTCACTAGGTAACGGTGACTACTTCCACCAGGTTTCCCTCGTCTGGTGTCTACTAGTCTACCAGCTATTGCATAAAAAAAGAGTACAAACTCACCGTAAATTTCCTCCACAGGTCCAAACTCAGACCCCGAAGATGGCTCACGGCCAGGTCAAGTGTCCACTGGGAACGCACGGAGACCATCGTTACTTACAGCGAGAAGACCGCCCAGCAGTAGAATACACACGCCACCTCTAGTTAGCCCGATAGCACATCCAGATCTGTTGGAAGATG
This sequence comes from Thera britannica, assembly GCA_939531255.2. Lineage (NCBI taxonomy): Eukaryota > Metazoa > Arthropoda > Insecta > Lepidoptera > Geometridae > Thera > Thera britannica. The sequence goes on from OW618050.2 coordinate 9,976,760, forward strand.
GTGGGGCGTCGAGCACGCCGAAGAGGCTGTTGGATGGTAATTACATACAAATGATCATAATATCATCCCAAAAGTAATGAACCGAGTGGAATTTGAACCCATGGGTCGTGGTTTGTTTCAATCTTACTGTGTGGGATCCCACACAGTAAGATTGAAACAAATACCAAGATGAATTGAACAGTGTATAGCTTAATTTCAAATGTATTCTGTTGCACTGTTACTTTCTGCCCATTTCCCCATTTAGTACAAGTAGAATAAAAAATGACGTACCTCTTATTTGTTCTATGGGACGTGACGTCATAGAATTGTTTTTTCAAAAGATTTTAGCAAAAAAAATTGATATGCAGTTATTGTTTTCTTATAGATCGAGGGCATGACTCATTTCACGACTTTTCCTGAACTTTTGTGGTTTCAGACTTGACCATCACCGCCTTTCTCAAAAAACCAACCTGTTTATAACCAGAAAAAAGAGATTATAGGAAAACGTCAGCATCTTACGTTCATTAAGCATAATTTAAAACCTATTCCTCTGGGAAAACCCCTGTTTAGTAGACTATTAGTCAGAAATTGCTCCAAACTACCTTCAAACTCCATTATTTCCGCACAGAAGCTGACAGAGTTTCCATCACGCCGAAGAGAAGAGCGTCAACCTCCCCGATGCCGTCAAGCTCGCCTGACGAAGACATCAAGCCTAAGATCAAGCAGGAGCACATGGACACATCAGGCTCGCCTGATGATGTGAAAAAGCGGACTTGTGCTGATGCTGAGTCCAACACCATGCACAGTGGTAAGTTTTTATTACTTACTATTCCGTTAGCGAAGAAAAACAACCGCTTTCAATCCGAAAAAAAATAAAAATATTGTTTTGCAAATATAACAAGTTTTGCGACTGATGGCTGGTTTACACAGTGCGAGCTAGCGTACGAGTAAGCCTTCCGAGTAGCTGCACTGCAGTTACTCGCACTGTTTGGACGTCACTTACGAGTAACTCGTACGTGCGAGTTGGTCAGTAGCTCGCATCCGAGTTACTTCAACATTTTTTGTTTTCACTCGCCTGCTCGCCCGGCAGCAACTCGCACATGACAGCGGCTCGTGCGTCGCTCGCATCGTTTGGACGCTTTTGGCAGTAGCTCGCCATCCTTTTCTTACGCTCTTTTTTCTTATATTGGCTATGGTTATAGATATTTTCCAATTCCTGACATAAAATTGTTGTCATAGAGCGTATTACCGTTTTTTTTTATTAAAACAAGTTCACGGCTCGCCTTTGCTGTCTACACCACACCTAGCTACTGCTCAGTCCGAGTCGAGTCGCGATGTCGAGTGAACTTGTTTTAATAAAAAAAACGGTGATACGCTCTATGACAACAATTTTATGTCAGGAATTGAAAAATATCTATCCGTACCCATTTCGATCTCGATTTAGTACATAGGCGTAGCACACAAAAAACACGGCTTCCACTCACAACTGTCCGGCTGGCACTGGCGAGCTACTGCCGAACGCGTCCAAACGATGCGAGCGACGCACGAGCCGCTGTCATGTGCAAGTTGCTGCCGGGCGAGCAGGCGAGTGAAAACAAAAAATGTTGAAGTTACTCGGATGCAAGCTACTGACCAACTCGCACGTACGAGTTACTCGTAAGTGACGTCCAAACAGTGCGAGTAACTGCAGTGCAGCTACTCGGAAGGCTTACTCGTACGCTAGCTCGCACTGTGTAAACCAGCCATAATGGCTCGTTTACACAGTGCGTGCTGCTGCCTGGCCAGTAGACAGCTACTCGGTTTGTCTACTCGTACGCCAGTAGCTCGGCTCGCCTTTGCTGTCTACACCACACCTAGCTACTGCTCAGTCCGAGTCGAGTCGCGTAAAAATTAGTACATAGGCGTAGCACACAAAAAACACGGCCTCCACTCACAACTGTCCGGCTGGCACTGGCGAGCTACTGCCGAACGCGTCCAAACGATGCGAGCGACGCACGAGCCGCTGTCTTGTGCGAGTTGCTGCCGGGCGAGCAGGCGAGTGAAAACAAAAAATGTTGAAGTAACTCGGATGCGAGCTACTGACCAACTCGCACGTACGAGTTACTCGTAAGTGACGTCCAAACAGTGCGAGTAACTGCAGTGCAGCTACTCGGAAGGTTTACTCGTACGCTAGCTCGCACTGTGTAAACCAGCCATAATGGCTCGTTTACACAGTGCGTGCTGCTGCCTGGCCAGTAGACAGCTACTCGGTTTGTCTACTCGTACGCTAGTAGCTCGGCTCGCCTTTGCTGTCTACACCACACCTAGCTACTGCTCAGTCCGAGTCGAGTCGCGATGTCGAGTGAACTTGTTTTAATAAAAAAAACGGTGATACGCTCTATGACAACAATTTTATGTCAGGAATTGGAAAATATCTATAACCATAGCCAATATAAGAAAAAAGAGGCGTCTATTTCGATAGTTTTTATCGAAACAATTCCATAGGTTTTCTTGTTCTCTGTAGAGTGTCATGAATGAAATATTATTGTCAGAAGACCATCTATCCGTACCCATTTCGATCTCGATTTAGTACATAGGCGTAGCACACAAAAAACACGGCTTCCACTCACAACTGTCCGGCTGGCACTGGCGAGCTACTGCCGAACGCGTCCAAACGATGCGAGCGACGCACGAGCCGCTGTCATGTGCGAGTTGCTGCCGGGCGAGCAGGCGAGTGAAAACAAAAAATGTTGAAGTAACTCGGATGCGAGCTACTGACAAACTCGCCCGTACGAGTTACTCGTAAGTGACGTCCAAACAGTGCGAGTAACTGCAGTGCAGCTACTCGGAAGGCTTACTCGTACGCTAGCTCGCACTGTGTAAACCAGCCATAAGACCTACAATTTACTATACTCCATCGTTTTGCATGCCCAGGAAGGCTGGTAGACAATGCTATTAGCATTAAGTCCTCCTAGCACTCAATTGATTTGATTGATTGAATAAATAAGTAAGAACTTACTCAACTATCATTCAAAAATTATGTACGCAGAAATATTTTTATTGACCATAATGCATTATAATACTCTCGCGATACTCTGAAATAGTCAACCTGGTCTTGAAACTAGCGTACTCATCTAAACGTTCTGCGGGGGTCATCAGTAAAACGCTGTCAAATATCGCTGTCCTATTTGACAATGACTGTCACATTTGTGAGTGATTTATAAACAAAAGTTACCCAATACAACTGTATTTAACAAGGTATTTAATGTGCCTAGCGGAATCCTTAAAAATCTGAAATCTATGCAATATGTCACATTATCAAAGCATTGAGTAAGATTAAGGATAATGATTCAGTTTTTTCCCGGAATATTCCATAGTCGGTCACCGAAACACGTGCGACAAAATGTTGTCGTAACTCATTACGTCACGGACGTAACAAAGATGAGTTAGTAATTGAACTTAGAAGCGTCACTTACACATAATTATGTAATTTGTGGAAATACTATCCGCTTTTCAAACCATAAATAACAAAGGTCAATGCTTTTAAATAAATAATAAATCAGTGAACTACCATAGGTCTTTCCCCTCAGTAATAACATGAATAGGTTCAAGAAAAATGAAAAAAGATCATTCAGGGTATAGACAACGCCATGGTGTTGTTGGTGTCTATAGGCGACGGTGACAGCTTACCATCAGGTGGGCTGTAAGCTCATCTGTCTATCATTTGTATAAAAAAAACTTCTACAGGCTAAGATTGTGGTGATGAAACTATATTATTAGATATTTATATAACTGTTTATAGATTTCAATGACACACTATAGGTATAGGTATACTCGTATGCACACTGATATACACGAACGAGTAGATACGTGGTAGTACAGTCACTTAATTTGTTTGGTAACGGACGTGAAGCAGCATTGCTGTGTTTCGGTTTGTAGGGTGTGGGTGCCGGTGAAACCATGTGAGGCTGAACATCTGTATGCCTCAAGTTGAGGGACGTAGGGCAGTGCATTGTACAGCACGTTCCTGACGTGCGTGACCTACGAGGCAATGCTTTGTTACAGGCGATGATAACCACTTAACATCACGTGGGCCTTAGCTTCTTCTTCTTCTTAATGAATGGCATCTGTCTATTTTGGATCAATTTTGCCAGTGTCGAGTAGTTTAATGAGATTAATGATAATAATATATTACATAAATAAAATACTTTTCCGTCAAGTCGAGTCAGTCAAAGTCGAGTCGGCCCTACTTGGCTTAGAAAACAAAATGATGGTCTTTTGTTTTCAAAACCATCAGAATCCTTTTCGATCAAATCAGAATATCACATAATACACTTTTATTCCAACTGCTAACACTTTGAGCTAAGACCTCAAGTAATGTTGGTTAAAATACCACCGAAATTACACAACAAAACTCAGAATAACACCAGAAAACAATTAAAATGAAAATGCTTATGTGACTTCCCAAAATGACCGGGCCTTAGCTTGTTACATCAGCGAGTTTTATAAAAAAAAATATCTAAGTGACAGACCACAGATGCTACAAAAAAGAAAAATAAATGTCATTGCCAGTATTTAGCGATTTTATTAATGACTCGTACGTCGGTCTATGAGACATTTTTATCTTTCCGTTGTTGCCTTTGTTGCAACAAGATGTTGCGCAAGAATAGGAGAAAATGCTGCGTCAGGGTGCGTACATACGTCATGGATTTTTCGGACTAATCCTGACGCTTTGGTACAGGATGTTTGCTGATTTGGTACTCGCTTTTAAAAAATATACTTATATTCAATATACTAACTATTTATATTCAACCAGTAAACCAGTTTATATCAAGATAGGTTCGAAAAAATGCAAATTGGTTCAATCATACAGTTTTTCTTCGATCGTCAAAAATTTGGTCGAAAGAGAAAGATGAGCACTCACTATTTTAAAAATTTAAGACCTTTTTTTTCTTATTTCATTTTGAGATTCCACAAAGAAATCCAGTAACGAACTTCTTCTGATTTTGTTACTGTTCTTTTAAACCGATGTGGTGAAAGGATTTTAATTCTCAGGCAAGCGCGGTTCTCCAGTAGCGAACAAAAAATAATTAAAATACTTAAAACCTAATAATAACTTCGGGCATCTGTATAACAGAAAATCTTAACCACCCCCGCTCGAGAAAATAATCTATCGCAACCCTTTTGTAGGCAGATGTGCTGTCATTCGACACTTTTGTATTATACTTGCACAATGGTGTTCTTACCCGAAAATTGTGCATCGTTTCTACCCGCATTGGAGCGCTTTGTTCAAACCGTTTAAATCGCCGGACAGTTTTAATTTATCCTTAAAAGCATGACGTTCTAAATGACGTCAGCTTTTCAATGTTTTTTTTAAAGGCTAAGGCTATGATAGTATTCTACCACGGCTGGCAAAAAAAAACGTATGATACGTTCTTTAACCAATGTTTAGCAAAAATAGTCCTTTTCAAAAATAAGTATTTAAGATGTAGACACACTGGAGAATCAAACCAAAATAACGAACAATTACAGTTAATTCTTAGGTATCTAATACACCTAGCAAGTTGTTTTGTCGCCTGGTAGTTTTTTATATTATAATATTTCAGTCCCAACCTGCACCAAATACCTACAGCTATTGGATAGTTTGACAGCCGTCAAGACACCCAGTTGCGCAATCACATCGCCCCGTCAATAACAGGTTTAGCAAACACCAGTTGTTTCTGCTTATTGAGTTATCCTAAACGTTAATATTAACCCCTTTGAGCTGTCAGGATTCAGTACCCCGATGCAATAAAATATCACATAAATTGATATTTATAAACAAAAGATATTATCACCCATAAATCTATTTAGCCACTTCAACCACATTCTATTGTTTTTTTTTAAACGTCAAAACAAGGATAATAATTCTATTGGTGACAGTAAGTCGCGACCTCGTGCCTAAAACTCGAAAAAAACGGAATTTTAATTGTATTTTAGACGTAATAATTAACCCCATCTTTTAAAAAGATAAAGGGGATGTTTTGGACGAAAAAAATTATTTGCATGAGCGCACGATTGACGTGCGCGCATTGTTATCAGCTGCTTTGTGATGACCCTTATGTTAACCGATGAACCTCATTCTAAACGACCAAGGTTATCTTAAACGCATTGTAAACTCAACTTTATTTTAAAGGTATTAAAGTTGGATTTAGAAAAGAAGAGACTGGCGTAAATGACGTTTCGTTGTCGCCGATTGTGATATTATAATTGTCAAAGATGCTACCGAGGCCCATTGTATGGAGCGGTCTGTATAATTTTTTGAAAGATAAAAAATGTTTGGCGTGTTCCTGACACGTGGTATGCATGCATCGTGACCTATGGAATTTCTTTGAGTGTGACACAATGGTGACGTATTTTTAGTTTTTGTCAGAGGTGGCTAAGTAGCCGGTTTGGTTTAAGTAGATTTTAATTTTAGCCGTGATGTCTGCGACTTTGTAATAGGTGAGGGGAAGATTGTCTCGTGCCCATCGCGTGTCCTTTCAACTGAATATTTATAGATTTTAGAAAATAATGCCGAACTCAACCTCCTGTAATTAGTAGTATTGGAGCTCTTTGTGAAGGGATCGTCCGGGGAAATACTACCACCATGCCTATTTCTGCCGTGAAGCAGCATTGCTGTGTGTCGTTTTGAAGGATGTGTTTGGAGAAATTACTGGTACGTCACATGAGGCTGAGTATTTGTGTGCCTCAAGTTGATGGACTCAGTACAGTGTATCGTAGGGCACTTTCCTCACGTGCGTGACTTAGGGAAATGCTTTGTTCTAAGCGATATTTGCCTATTAATATCAGGTGAGCTAGTATGCTTGTTCCATGAGCTAGTTGTATAAAAAAAACACTTATTATTTTCAATTATTCAAAACTCAAAGAATAACTCTTAGTCCACGCTCTGAAGTCACCACATTTACATCACAAAAAGTTCGTAAGCCAATGGCCGTCATGTATTTGTATAAAAACAAATATTGAGCCAAGTGTATGTCTCGTCCAGTGTTTGGTCTCCTTTGTTTGGCTTACGAATTAATGAAGGCTAGGTGTTTCGTATTCAAATGATGTGTATCATTTTAAAAATGTGTTATTTTCCCCTATTTGTTCTTTAAAAATGACCGTTTTTTAATACCAGTGAATGATAGGGTTGACAGTAGAATTATATCGATCCCATTCAGCCCCAGATGAATTATCCTTTAGAGCTCCACCACTCGGATGACTGCACCTTAAAACGGTTGGTCAGATGGCTCGACAACGGTTCTTTTATCCTCCACTCATGCCAAATAATCGTCAACATTAGATTCAGAGGAAATCTCTTCTATTTACCAGCTAATTACGCATTCGCAGACCGTTTTCTTGATAAATGATCGCCCCCGCGGATGATTCCTCGATTAGGCCCGAGATATTTCCATATCAAGACATGTTTTCTTAAGGGTCGGCCACAAAAGGGCCATCTCCGCGCCCAATCTTTAATCCTATCTCGGGACCTTTGCGGGCGAATTTAAATTTCTTTAGAAATATCGTCCTTATTATGTACGTGCGGGTTTCTATTCCTTGTGACGTTCGTAGGCGAGATAACGTAAGTTAAGTCCGAGAGAAGATTGTTGTGAAAAAACTACCGCTAACTTTGACGTGATCCTATCTGCATCGGTGCGCGCACTCAACTTTCACCCTTACCCCTTCTTTCTTAAGCTTCACTATCAGTTTCTTGACTCGGGATTAGAAGAACCTTATTTTGTATATGAGGTGATAAGTCTTTATGAGGGGTCAACCTTTTCTATAGTGAACCTCACCCTTTTAGTGAAAAGAGTCCGCTGATAGCTGATTTAGGAACGGTGATAATGCACACTGCGTAAATACATCATGGGTTTATTTTGATGTATTACTTTGAGGAGGACCCTTGACGATGCGGCGAATTTATCGATTCGGCTGTAGGTCAGGAATGTGCATGATCTGACGTGACCGGTTGCATTGAATAGCTATCATAGTTGCTTTGTGGGGTTACCAAGGGTAAGCTGACCGATCAACGGAATTCGTTGATTAAATTTTATGATATGATTGATCTTAGTTTTCTTCGTTGAGAGTTGGAAAATCAAACTCTTTAGAATCTGTTAAGCAAAGTATAAAAACTATATTTTGGAGAAAAATAAATATAAGATTGCTCGCTTGGTTTTAGTTGTAGGTTTTTTACATGATATAGACTATAGACCATGGAGTGAGCGTTGATAGTTGGAATATTGAACTCTTTCTAGTAGCCCCTTCCCACCGATGTGAGATATCGCGCACGGAGGCGGATCAGCTCACACGACACACCATGGGAACGGTCTCGTGAGCCGAGGTGCGCTGTAGCACAGGAGCCCTTTCTGTGTGCGTTGCCTTGCGTCGTCGTCGGCTGTGCGTGATGATCTGCAGAACCACGCACCGTAGGAAGAATAGCATAAGCTGTCTAGCAAATTATGAAATCAATATTTTTGAGTATAATCAACAATATTGCTTGCTTGGTTTTAGCTGTAGGATTTTTTTACATGATATAGACTGTACACCATATTTTGCCCACAATTTCATCCGATGGTAAGTGACGATGGAGCAGGATGGTCTAGAAGACACCTATTCACGCTTGCCTTAAAGAGACCCAGGTATTTAAATATAACAGGCAGGTTATAACTTTAAGCAACCCAATAAGTTTAGACTTAAATCACCGTAGTAAAACAAGGCACTTACTCGCATCGGATGCTAAAAATCAATTTTAAAGCGTCCACCGCCACCCCAACCGTTTTATTGTTTTTTCCTACATTTTTTGTAATATGTGATAATGGTCCACACATGTGTCGTTGGGTTATGAGTTTAAAATAGCCCCACACATCTTGTGGACCCATTTTGAACATCACTTTGTGTCTTGTTTTGGGACGCATTACTTTTTCGTCCCTTCTAACTTGAGAAGCACGTTTTGACGCTTTATAAGATGAATACTTACTTAGGGACTATTTTCATCAAAATAATATGATATACCTAAAACCCTTAATAGTTATTTCAGCTAAAACTTAAAACAAATTGTGTACAGTAGGCCCATCACAAGCTCGGTCTCTGGCTCTAGTTTTGAGTCTGTGTGAGTGTTCACCAGCGTATTATACTGTGTGTTTGACGTTTCAACGTACGATTTATTTAGTCAACACTCCCACAGACTCAAAACCAGAGCCAGACAGAGCTTGTGGTAGGCTTAAAGAGGGCAATTTCAAATCTGTTTTTTATAGTGATTGGTGAACGTTATGTACCTACGTGATGTCTAAAACTCATAATTATTTTTGCGGTTATAAACAACCAACCCTGAAAATAGGGGCGTAACTGATTTGGGAGGGCGATTGAAACAATTTGTGAGGTAACATGATATTTTACTAAAATCAGGGTTTTAGTGGCAAGTAATGTTTTGTGGGTGCGGTAATTTGTCTGTCACCCATTTTCGTTGAGCAGTTTTACTACTCTTTGATCCAAGACTTTCTGAATATCTTTTTTATTTGGCTTGAATAAGGGTTAATTTTTACATCTATACAATAATGCTAATCGTCAAATAAAAATGTCTCAGCTCAGTTGGTAGTAGCTCTGCCTTCTGCGCCGTAGATCGTGGGTTCGACTCCCACTGAGAACAAATATTTGGTAGGTGAACGCAGATGTTTATTCCCTGTCTGGGTGTTATATTGTTTTTTTCTATTAGAAATTGGATACACCAGCCACACTAGGGCATATCAGAGAACAGAACAACTAAACAATCAAACAATATTATGCCTTATTTCAGAAAGCATAAGGTTGTAGGTACTTCCCAAAACAAAAGTATCAAACCATCTTTTGAAGCTGGAAACACATGCGTTGATTCCAATTATAAGTTTTTGAATTCCAAAAATGCAGATATAGCTTAGACGGACTATAGCTATATGTAGGCCTACCATGAGCTCTGTCTGGATCTGTCTCTGATTCTGGTTTTGAGTCTGTACGAGTGCTGACTAAATAAATCCTACGTCAAATCGTCACACACGCAGTATAATGCACCGGTGAGCACTCACACAGACTCAAAACCAGAGCCAGAGACAGAGCCAGATAGAGTTCATGGTAGGCCTACTGGATCCCATGGTTGAGCTCTGGCTCAATTTGGGGCTAGACAGTGTTGTGTGGATTGTCCACAAATTAAAAAGGTTATAAACAACTATTTATATTCTCATTCAGTCACATCTCATGCCAAGAAAAAACAACATCATAATAAATTACCGCAAGTATAATAACAGCAATAATATCAAATGGAAAGTACATTTGGCATGAATAATGGGTCGAGGTCATTTCTTACAAAATGTGTCTACAAATGCATATAATACGAGTTTTCTTTGTTTATAGCACATGTGTTATAATGACGGTCAAATCGGTCAACTCAAGCGTTTATACACGCTAAACAATAGAACACAAATGTAATATTTTTTCAGATGTATTCACGACCCAGACAACATTGAATCCGTCATTGAAGTGTAAAGGGTAAATTTTGTGCTTGATCAGTTTATTATTTTGTAAATAGTATAGAAAATTAGAACAATAATAATATAAGTTTAATAAACTTCAGTAGGCCACAAGCTCTGTCTGGCTCAGTTTCTGGCTCTGGTTTTGAGTTTTTGTGAGTGCTCACCAGTGTATTACTATGCGTGTGAGGTTTCGACTTCGGATTTATTTTGACAGTTGTCCGGGAAAGTACTACCACCATGCCTTTTTCTGCCGTGAAAGCCACACTGCTGTAGTGCTGTATGAAATTACTGGCACGTGAGGCTGAACATCTGTATGCCTCAAATTGATGGACGCAGGCCAGTGTAGCTTATGGCACGCTCCTGACGTGCGTAACCTACGAGGCAATTTTTTGTTAAGGCAATGGTAACCACATAACATCAGGTGGGGCCATATGCTTGTTCCATCCACTAGTTATTTAAAAAAAACTTGTGTTATTTGAAAATAATGATACATTATTAGTGCAAACGTAACGTACATACACCGTATACTACAATGTATAATAAAAATATACTATTCTGTAATACCCCAGTAGTAGGTGAGTAATAAAAATAAATTTATTGTTTTCCAAATATGAATCTTCTGTTCTCCTTTTGGTACAATTCCAATATCACGTTACTGGCCAGCTCGGATAGCGTTCTATTTTCAAATTTTATTTTTCTCTCCAGCCAGCAACATGTCTCGCAGTTATGGGTCACAATTTGCACCATTCGGGTTATAACTTCGCACCACTATGTTAGGGCTAGGATACAGTGATCCAATCTAGCGTTTTTAAATCAAACCTTTTCATTTTGATATTGGAAAATATTTGTATTCAATTAAATTTACATTCTAGAAATTCTAATATAACGAGATATCAAGAGAGAGAATAGTACCTACCTACTTATATACTTTTTATGAAAAAAAATATAGAGAAGGCTTGGGTATTTTTCTCATTTATGAATCACTCGTCAAGTGAGTTTAATTAGTAGTATTTAAAGTTATTAAATTAGAGCATTAAACCACCTCCACATAACTTCTTAATTTGAATTATTTCTTATTGATAAAGATTTTTATAATGATGTCCCAAAAGTCAAGAGCCGAGCAGGATTTTTCTTTGAGATTTCCTTAAGTGTGGTTTAAGAGTTAAGTCAAATTCATCAAAAAATCTGATTTGTTTAATAGAGTATGTATTTTGAAAATTCGAAGGACGCGTTCAGAGAGGATCCGCTAAACGCTACCACCGTATCCTCAGGTTAAGGGGTAAGCGCGGGCGGCGGAAGGGGAAGGCGGTCATTCAGCGCAGCGGCGCGACGGACATCCGCCGCATAACAAGTCGATGGCGAGTCTCGCTGGAACGAACGTTCTTATTACAAATTTTGCAAAGATTCAAAAATAGAATGCTTTATTGTAATTGGTTGGGGATGCTAGCTATGGCATGGCAAGGTATAGAAGCTAGATTGTGACTGCGAAGCGAAGCAAGGCTTTGCTGGTGATAGTTACCACCTAAAATCAATTGGGTCATCTGCTTATTCGACAGCAAGTTGTATTAACATAAAAATTGCTGTTGTGTTTTTTAGACACAGATTAAAACTGATAAGTTATGGTATAAAAAAGTAATAAGTTTAAATTCAATCAGAGTATATTAGTTAAAATGAATAGCTCTTAGATGTTTACAACCTGTAGGTTCTGAGTGATATAACTTAAAAGTATATTATGCACAAAACAATGATTTAGGTTCTTCATACTTTGAAAGTGTTGCATCTGCAAAATACGCACATACTAACACCTTCACACTTGGCTGGTTGTATAGTTTACTTCAGTGTCCGCGAGAGGCGCTGGGGTGCGAACAACTGTTGTCGTCGCCGGAAGCAGCGTCGTCGGCTTCCGGTCTACGAATGTTCTATATGAGCCGTGGCGGTTTCGCGCTTTCAGTTCTGTTCTAAGTTTGAATTTTATTGTGCGGCGTTTGGCACACAGTGATACTTATCAAAACATTTTAGCTACTTTTATAAATTTAAAAATGGAATTAATTGTCATTGTTAGAAAATGTTTGAGTATTACAAACAAAAAAATTGCAAACAAATTATAGACATATTATTTTTGCTTACCGTATTCAAATCGGTACACATTTAAATATTATACTGCTGAGTTTTTTTAAAGATATTTCCTTCACTTCTTAATGTTTTTCAAAAACAAAGAGATCGAAAAATCAGTCCTTTGAAATCCAGGCTAGTCTAATACGTACATTTTACCTTTTTATAAAACTGTCTAAGCAAGTACAACCGGATACGCTTTCCCCGCTCTAAACGATCGCCCCTCCAGTGGGTAGTCAGGGGGGGAAAGTCTGGACACCCCTTCCCCTCCGCTTAAAAATTTCACCCCCACTGACTCTTTCACAATGGACGGTAATCACCGATTGCCTTTTGAAATCGAAACGGTTATTAAACATATTTTATTTGTGGGTAGAATGGAGCTTTCCAGAATCTGTCTCGCATGAGCCTTATTTTTATACAAGTAAATGAATATTATTTATTATTCAACTTAAAAACTAACAAGCACAACATACAAATTGTTTACAAATTACAAATACAAATTACAAATTGTTGTTAGTACAGAGAATAATTTAAGTTTAAAAAACTTGAGAAACCGACTTCATTGTCAAACGGCTACACCGATTTTAATCAAATTTGTTTGGGACAATCTGGACGTAAGAATAACCTTCCAAATAAAAAAATAATTTTCTAAATCGGTTCATAAATGACGGACAAACATTAAAAAAAATATTTAAAAAAAATGGCAACACCGATTTTAATAAAATTAAAATGGGACCAATCTGGAAGCAGTACCTTTCAGATAAAAAAATATTTTTTCAAATCGGCTCACAAATGACGAAGTTATGCGGTAACAAACATTAAAAAAAAAACAAAAAAAAAAATAAAAAAACCATACAACCGAATTGAGAACCTCCTCCTTTTTGATTGGAAGTCGGTTAAACATAGGAAGAAAAACATTTTATCGACTTTAAGAACTAATTACAATAATTTTGGGTACAGCCCGCCTAAAGCATAAAAAATACAAATAATAAAGTTACAAGAAAGCATACAACTAGATAAACAATAACAAATTGTTAAGTAAATCTGTGCCAAATAACAAAAAAAAAAAAAAAAACTAAAGGTCAACAAAGGGCAGTGTTAAAGTTCTCAATATTTTTTTAAAGATTTTCATAAAATTGAAAATGTGGACAGCCAAGAAGTAAAATACCTTATTTTTTTCAAATGCCAATAATTTGCATGTTTTTAGACAACAGTGAAAAGTTATCTTCAAGATAAGCGTGCTACACTCAGGTGGTTATACAAACCTTTATTGAAAAATGGCACACGGGAGTCATAAATGAAGAAACCAGAAGAAGAATTCTACCAAGACCACCCAAACGTAATACCTCTCATTCCATTATTAAATTAACAGCAATACCATGAGCTTATTGACCAGATCCTATCAGTGGAAATTACAAGCTGAACTTAATCCGTGTAAGCTGATCAATTGATTTGGAGGTTTTTGTTGACGGTACTTACGTACTTAGTACTCTTGTAGAGATAGCAAAACAGTTTTAGCTTCTACTTATACTTAGTAACCTTTTTATCGCTTAACAAATTATTTAACGCTTTTAACTATAGTTAAGAACTGATCCACAGATAACTGTTTTTGAGGAGGCTTTGTACTTAGTTGCATTTGACTGGTCTCTTGGCCCAGCTGATAGTAGCTCTGCCTTCTGCGCCATAGGTCGTGGGTTCAATTTCTACCGAAAACATATAATACTCGTATATGTAGATTATGTAGTGAACATAGATGGTTGTTCTCTGTCGGGGGATATCCAATTCTAAGCATGATTTGCAAAAAAAAATTATGTAAATATTATAAGTATTCAGCTATTCGGTTCCCATACTACCATAGTAGTATGCTTAATTTAGGGCTTGATAGTGTTGTGTAGATTGTCTACAATATTTATTATACTATTAAAAAAATAAAATATTTTGTCACACACGAAAAGGGGCATACCAGACTTATTACCAGATTAATAACTCAAACTCAATTAAAATTTATTCATTTCAATTCCAAGAATCCCTTTGAAACGTCTTAAAGCTAGGTGAGTCTAGGTGCCAGTTCCACGCTACCGAAATCAGACGGATTTTTTTGTGCAACATTTTAAATTCAAAACAAACTAAAATAAGATGATTGTAAGTGAAATAAAAATAAAACAATGTTATGCTCTAATTGTCATTTAGATTTAGAAGAAGTTTATTCAAATGTAAAGCAGTTTTTTACGTGTAGTACAGAATGATGACCAAAACGCAATACAATGAACAATGGCGCGGACAAAAAGGTCACAATATTGATATGACGATAAATCTTTATACAAGGTGCTCAAATTATTAACCGTTTGCCTTTTGATACTTTTTTAATACAAATATGCCCAATCCTTCAAATATTATTGACTATGTCACAGAATTAATTATCTCCCACTTAACCATGTGGGCCATATGCTTTTTCCATCAGCTAGTTGCATAAAACAAAAAAAAAAAAAACAATGACATAGTTAAGCTTTGCGCACATCTAAGCAATGGCGATGGTGATCAGTGAAACCCTGTCAAATATACATACCCTGTAAAGTACACCGATCGTAAACGTAAAATGCTTAAGAGGGAATCACACAGGCGACTCTCCATACAAACGTAGTCCCCTATTTCCTCTCTGGATAATGCCTCTAGAGTAACCATTTGGTCTCATAAAATCCAGATCTTCTATATACGTGCTCGTATGTTTTCCTTTTTTTCAGAAACTTATTGATAAAGAAAATATCACCTCCAATTCATATTTCATATAAATCATATGAGGGTCATATTTTCTTTATCAATAAGTTTCTGAAAAAAAAGGAAAACATACGAGCACGTATATAGCAGATCTGGATTTTATGAGACAAAATGGTTACTCTAGAGTCATTATCCAGGGAGGAAATAGGGGACTACGTTTGTATGGAGAGTCGACTGTGTGATGCCCTCTTAATTGTGCGCAAGGCTTCAGCCATGCTGCTAATGCATACATTTTCAGAAAAACAAGATTAATAATAATAACATGCCTTACAGGAGTATTTTTATCCCACAGAAGTCACTGGTAAAATAAGTTGGCACAGATCAAAATAAAATTTTGAACAACATAATGTCTCATCGTATTTACAATTATATGTAGGTATATCACCGGATAACATAACAACCGTATGTTTTAACTTTAACATGATAGATGTGACTATGACTTTGACTATGACTTTCTCTTCTCAAGGATTACAAGGCTGTTTACTCTCCAATAAGAACTACTGCACACTACAATTTTTTTTGTTGTCATAAATAAAAACTCTAAAAACTATGGCTTTGACTATGAATTTTTTTTTTGTAATATTTAGGAGCGGGTCGTGTGAAAATTTGAGATTTAAAAAAAAATCATAACTAAATAACTAAGTGACATTTTAAAAATCGCAAAAGGACTAATTGTAGACTATACATTTGAGATTAATTCGAATTTAAGTGTGTTAAAAAAATATACTATTTAACATGACATTCTATTTAACGCTTGTCCTAAATAAAAACTACGACTTTGACTATGAAGCAACATTAGAAAACATCCTGTATTCTTCTTTCCGGTCGGTCACAATCTGACCGTTACATTTCAATAATCATCTTAACAGTGGAGATGCTTATCGAGCCGCGCCTTACTAGTGATGTAACTTCACTGTACATTTATAAATAGAATCAGCATCAGAAAAATAGTTATTTGTTATACAAGAGTGCAAAGCTGGCGACCTTCCCCTCGGTACGGGGCTGCGCTGACCACTGCGCCATCGGATCCTAATCACACTCGACGAATAACTCTTAGGGACTGTTCGGCACTAACGCGACCGTGGGACATAATAAAAATCTTTGTGATTTCCTTAAGTGTAGTAAACACTATAAAACTAATAAAAAAAAAAAAAAAAAAAAGTGCAAAGCTGCTTTTTAACCGCGTGCTCAATTTTGATGACTGAGCAAGCGCAGGATTCTAAAGTTTAACCAGTGGTTTAAAAGTTCTGAATCCTAAGCGTTGGCGAAGGAATCAAAAGAGCACAAGGTGAAAAATCTTTGCACTCGAGTGCAACACGTAACTTTTCATCCCACCTCAGCGAGGAAATGACTAAATGCAAAAAAGAACAGGGCGCGACTAAAAGTAACACACCAAGAAGGTTCCGAGTATGAGTTTTAACAAATTTAAAAAGGTTGTATGATAAATTCGGCCCCATGAAGGTACCCATGAAGGACCCCTCTCCAAACAACGACTTCTCGCGATTGTCTGTCCACCGGGTGGGCGTCCTACGTTTGGTACTGGTAGTCATGAGAACCTTTATTCCCCAGCGGTTGTCGGTTCTTCAAGCTATATGACTTGCCTATTGCCACTTTAACTTCAGTAAGTTAAAGTGGCAATAGGCAGGTCATATAGCCACTCAGAGCATAGCAAAGCATAGCTCGTAGAATCAGTATTCTACGAGCTATGCTTTACTATGCTATGAGTGATTTTTGACTGAAAAAGTTGGAAATAAGTCTCCTATATATTTTTCGGAAGAACAATTTCTGAGCCCTCTCGTCTGCATAAACGGTTTTTTTTTACAATCTACACAGCACTATCTAGCTCTCAATTAAGCAAAGCTTGTGCTATGGGAACCAGGTAGCTGGTATAATACTTATATTATACATTTTTTTTGTAAATACATACTTGTGATTTTACAAACTAGACTATTCTAGGCGCCAGTTTCAAGCTACCGAGTCAAGAAATACAAGTTACAAGTTAAAGAAAATAATAAACATTAAAAAATGACTTACTAATTGCATTTTTATCGATAAAATGTGAGCGCATTGTCTCATCACTACAAGATCTGAGCAGCGATTGCCTCAATAAAAGTGTCTCGAGTTCACAATGAGCAATCAAATTACTGTCAAATCTGGCGGCTGCGCCTTGACCACGTGACCTTATCGTGTATCATCCTGTATACAAATTGATTCTGTTAATACTAATACAATTTCATTGATTCAAATTCTCTTCCTGTATATTTGAACAAATAAGAGCACACTTTTGGTTTTTTTACAAATCTCAACCTAGTTTTCATTTGGATAGAGATTATTTTAGGAAAATTTGGAGTTACTCACGTAGGTACTCGTAGATAAATAGATATATCTTATGTGTGTCAGTTTTTACGTGTACGCCGTGAGCTGACTCGAGTAAACGAAACCAACATCTCTTTAACCGCTATAATTTTTCTCTTACCGGTGTAACGTTACCTATAGATTTCAATATCAACAGTCTTAACCCGCGCGTGCGTACGTGATTCAGGCCCGCGTATATTTCATAAGATTTTCGAGGTACATGAATCACGCTGAACACGGAGAGGCGATCACTCACGCCGCCGCCCGACCCTTGGACCTTCTGCTTAGAATGCGCACCGCGCGCACCCTAGGCCCTACAACGATATGTGAGAGCTATTACTAGACACTTTGCCCCGGTTAATATTGCTTTTGAGAGCGATTGAACTCACGCGTATTTTCCTTGTCCACAGAGCCGAGCAACTACGTGTGCTCGACGTGCAAGGCACGCGTGCACTCCGCCTGGCGGCTGTTGCAGCACGTG
Source organism: Thera britannica (assembly GCA_939531255.2). Lineage (NCBI taxonomy): Eukaryota > Metazoa > Arthropoda > Insecta > Lepidoptera > Geometridae > Thera > Thera britannica. The sequence goes on from OW618050.2 coordinate 9,994,964, forward strand.
CAACACGTGCACGGAGTGAAGATCTACCAGGAGACCCTGCCACAGAACCATCCCAAGCAGAACCACTCGTCATCCAGCTCCTCGTCTTCAAGCTCGGGATGCTCGTCCACCGGCGCTCCTCTTCCACCACCGACGATGCGTCACCACCCCCTGCTACCCCCACCGGATATGCATTCCCCTTTTGGGGTTGGTGGCTTGCTCAGAATGCCGTTACCTGGCAGCTTGCCACCGCTCGCTCATCCGTCGGTACCTCCCGCGCCCATGTTCGCGCGACCAAGCCACCACGACCACCGTTTTAGGATGGAACAGCTCGTGTCCGAGCAGTTCCGCCATCACGGTCTCAACCTAGCAGCGGCAGCGGCAGCCGTTGCGGCAAACTCCATGCCACCCCATCAAGCATTCCCGTCTCCGGCTGACCGGCCCCCGGTCGTGCCGACGTCGATCTCGGGTCGAGACAGACCCCCTCCGGTATCCCAGCCTCTCTCACTTGAACCCCAGCTGGATTTTTACTCGCAGCGCTTGCGGCAACTGGCAGGTACGACCAGTCCAGGGGCGGCCACAGGCAATTCCAGCTCTCCTAGCCCCAGGAAGCATTCTCCTCCGTTCGCTTCCCCGTCGCCCTCCCGAGTCGGTTTGACTCCTCCGGTGGGCGCCGGACCCGGAACGGTGGACGCGCCCCGTGAGGCGACGCGGCCGCACAGCTCCACGTCGCCGGAGCGCCGTATCGAGCCGCGAGCTGCGGACGCACCTCCCCCGGAGAGGTCGTCTTGCACTCCTCCCGTGAAGCGCAACACTGATGATGCAATCTATTCCTGTGAGTTTTGCGGTAAAAAGTTCCGATTAGAAAGCAACTTGATTGTTCATCGCCGCTCTCACACTGGTGAAAAACCTTTCAAGTGCTCAGAATGTGATGAATCTTTTGAAAAAGCGTCTAAACTTAGAAAACACATGAAAGTTCATCGGCCCTCTGTTACTAACGAGGACGGTGAATCAGGAGGAGATACAGCGGAAGATGATACTGATGATGAGCTGGATGATGAAGAGTTAGATGGTGAAGAGGAGGAAGAGAATGAAGATGGAGAGGATGTCGAAGAAGCAGAGGATTTGACAGTTTCAAATAGTAGTGCTCCGTCCGCCCCTACGAGGAAACAGGCCCCAATCATGCCCGCTCACCCCCCAACTGCATCCGTTGTCGGTGAGCTCATGGACAAATTTGGTCTCTCAAATATTGCTCAATATAGTGAAGCTTTCAAACAAGCGTTACAAGAGTCTGGGAAAAATATGAACTGGCAATTGGCCAAAGACCGCGACAACAACAACAGTCTTCCTGGTGACAAGCCCAACGGCATGCCGCCTGCTGCACTAAGATTAAAAGAGGAGTTCGCGAAGATGCCACCTCAACCACATCCTCTCTTTAACCCGTTTGAGAATCCTTTCGAAGCTTCCAAACGCATAAAGCTTGATATGGAGAGAGGCGAGGGCTGGTGGCTACCCACTTTACATGCACAGAGACCTCCAGATAACATATTCGATGGCTTGAAGAACAGCACTAATGGTTTGCTACAGAATCCTTTGCTGAAGTCAAAAGAAAGCCGGCGGAACGACACTTGTGAATACTGTGGGAAGGTGTTCAAGAACTGCTCAAACTTGACCGTCCATCGGCGATCACACACTGGGGAAAAGCCTTACAAATGTGAGTTATGTTCATACGCTTGCGCCCAGAGTTCTAAACTGACCAGGCATATGAAGACGCACGGTCGGTTAGGGAAAGATGTGTACCGCTGTCGGTTCTGCGAGATGCCTTTCTCTGTTCCGTCTACTCTTGAGAAGCATATGCGCAAATGTGTTGTGAACCAAAGTAATGGTGCTCCGTTAGCTCTTTCCGACGACTCCAACGCGTGTCGAGACGAGGCCTCGTGACTCTACCCGTGGGGTGGCCTGCGACTGCCACCGCCTGTGCCACTCAGCCAGATCTTTTAAGACTTAACCAATGTTACGCCAAGATCTTAGTTAAAAGCGATATTCGCGTGATTGTATATATTTGGACTCTTTTCAATTTCTAGCCTTAAGAATTGAATTTTAGGCACTGCAATTTTTGCCCAAAAACAAGTGGACGTACGGGCATTATTAGGGAATTAACTAGTATTATGTGACATATCTCAGTGTGAAGCATGGTATGGTATGTTCATAGTTGTATTGTTGATGTTTTCTTGTGAATTTTCGTTTTCCAAGGCTGATGCCACTTTCTTATGTTGTGCTATTCTATTGTTTTGTCATGTTTTTATTTATAAAAAATGTGGAAACAAATGCCAAAGTTAGCTATGTTGATTTTACTTATGATTTAGTTACGCTGTGTATAGTGTCAATTATAATAGATTTTTCCAGTATTTCCTAGGATCTTCATAGTTTGTGTAGTTGTGTGGAATGAAGGAGCTGTTTCGTAATTTTAGTATATCTTGTACAATAAGTAAAATGTTTCCTATCTTAGATAACTATGTAAATAAATTTATGTAGGTGTTAAGCGTATTGTCTAAATCAAGTACCTATTGATGTTCATATTTATAGAGGACGTTTTAATAGTTAAAACCATGGTTCGGAGAAAACGGTCAGATTCCTGTAATCGATAAAGTTATTTAAGAATTGTAGAAATTGAAATTGGAATCTGTTTTAAATGTAGATGTTATTCTAAAGGCCGGTTTCACAGATGACTAATCGACCAATCAGTGATTTGACAGTTGCTTACCTTAAATTTTGCAAGCAAAGACTTACTAATCGACCAATAAAATATTTGAAAGTTGTTTATCTAAAATTTGTATGTGAAAATTTAAGTTAAGCAACTGTCAAATAATAGATTAGTCGATTAGCCATCCGTTAAACCAGCCCTTAATGCGGTACTTGTATGTTTAACTAGTTGTTAAATTATTAAACCCAGTGCAGTATCTTGTTTCGGCATTTTTTCGGAAATCGGTTTAAAAGGGTCTAACAAGTTGTTTTTGAAAAATAGCCTGAAATAATTCAAGCCACCAAAAGAAACGAATCTTATATAGCAACGCTAATTATCATCTCTCTCTTTCTCTCTTACACTGACAACAGTTACCTTTCACTCATACTCGTAAGAGAATATTTAAGCGTAGCCAATAAAGATTCGTTTCATGAGTGCGGGTGAAACAAGATGTTTTGTGAATAAAGTGATTTATAAATTCCATTTTATTTTGAGACTGACACATATTCCAGTTTTTTCTAAAATTCATGTTTGTATAACTCGTGTTTCGATTGTTTTCGAAAATCATTCGTACCTCTAAATTTAGTCCAAGCAAAATCTTTCAGTATACGTACTTAATGTAAATTAAAATAGAATTTATATTAGATAATTTAAGTAAATTATAGAAACATTTTGTTCGTCCTGAAAGTCGTCTTGCTTGTTTGTACTTAGGCCCTCTACAAGCGATGTAAAGTATAGAGCTGGTGGTCTACACAAGCGTTTATGTCGTTTGAACGGGGCCTAAGCATTTTAAAAGTTTTTTTTTCAATAGAAGGCATTAATTTTAATTTATATTTTCCAAATTTTTTATATACAACTGCCAGATTTAATCAAATAAACCGCAGGTATTAGTTTTTTATTACTTATTGTAACTATAGATAAAAATTTCAGACGACTGATGGACGCAGAATAGATAAACAAAACTAAGACAAATTTTATTGTGTATGTAAGTAAATACGTGAAAGATGAACTGTTTTTATTATTTTTCATTTTTATTATTTTTATTTCAATAAATATCCATGATTTGTTAATCAAACTGAGCTGTTTAATTTTTTATTCCTTTGATTAGAAATGATAGCAAAAATGTTTATGTTAGTCAAAAAAAAGCAGCCAAGTGCGAGTCCGACTCGCCCATGAAGGGTTCCGTAGCATCAAGTAACATAATCTAAAGGTTCTTGTAATTCGTCGAAAGGTAAATGCGGTTTACGACTTATGACGTATAAAAAAAAACTACTGACTAGATCTCGTTCAAACCAAATATCGTTGAAAGTTTGCATAGTAATGTACAACATAGTATATTTTTTTTAGTTTTATCATTCTCTTATTTTAGAAGTTAGAGGGGGGGGGACTTACTTTTTTCCACTTTGGAAGTGTCTCTCGCGCAAACTATTCAGTTTAGAAAAAAACGATATTTGAAACCTCAACATCATTTTCGAAGACCTATTCATAGTACGGGTTCAAAGAAAAAAAAAATTTTGAGTTTCAGTTTCAAGTATGGGCACCCCCAAAATTTATAGTTTTTTTTCTATTTTTGTGTAAAAATCTTAATGCGGTTCACAGAATACATCTACTCGCCAAGTTTCATCAGTCTAGCTCTTACGGTTTCGGAGAAAAATGGCTGACATACGGACGGACAGACAGCAAACAGACAGATATGACGAATCTATAAGGGTTCCGTTTTTGCAATTTGGCTACGGAACCCTAAAAAGGAACTTACCTACTTAATAAACGAAGATAGAGGCAATGGTATGGTAGCAGGCTTCCAACAGTGGACTGTAGATATAGGTGATCAAGGATGCTGACAAAACTTTGAAAAAAAAATATATGCCATAAAAATGCTAGTTTCTTGATAAACTCGAAAATAGCAAATGATGTTCAAAATACTGTCGATCACATTTGAATGAAGAAATAGCTACATTGAAATTGATTAAATTGGTGGTTGAGGAAGGCCCAAATACGTCCTTCCTACAAATGTATCATGTGTCCAGCAGTGGGCAGCTACAGGTTGATGATGATGCCAACGTAGGACAAACCGTAGGGCATCCACCCACCATAAGGACCGACGACATTGTTAAGATCGCGGGAAGACGGTGGATGGAAAGAGTTCAGAATCGTTCTTCCTGGAAATGTTTAGGGGAGGCCTATGTCCAGCAGTGGACTTCTTAGGCTCATGATAGTGATGATGATGAGTGTGGTGAAAGGATTTGATGTGTACCTCAAAGATGTGCCTTTCGTGCACGACTAGTACCACTTAGTTATGAAATGGACTATTAAACCTAGGCAGTGTCCTTTATTACGTAGCTCGTGGCAGGTTTGCGACAAACTAGCTAGGCATTGCTATTAAACCACACGTTTGTATTTATTAAGAAAAGCAAGTCAATCGTGCTTACATTTTTTTCATTTTCCGGCTAATAACGGATGTTAGAATGAAGATGATTAGTTGATCAGTAGGCCTACCATAAGCTCTGTCTGGTTCTGTCTCTGACTCTGGTTTTGAGTCAGTGTGAGTGCTCACCAGTGTCTGTGTGACGTTTCGACGTAGGATTTATTTAGTCAACACTCACACAGACTCAAAACCAGAATTAGAGACAGAGCCAGACAGAGAACAAACATTTGAGTTCAGCACACAAATATTTGTTCTCGGTGGGGATCGAACCCACGACCTTCGGTGCAGAAGGCAGAGCTACCAACTGAGAGGCCAGTCCAAACATATTTAGTAGAAGAACTTGAAGTAAAAATAATTATTGTTTGATTCTGACCACTTTTACCTTTTATTTACCCGCTTAAGTATCACTTGGCTAGTAACATAGTTAAGAAACCAAAAAAAAATTAGCCACCTATTAGCCAAAACTCACCTAATGCCCGGGATACACGAGACTAGTTTTTGAAGCTAGGATAGCAAACTAGCAATTCTAGTTTCGTGTAAACAGAACTGCTATATGAAAATTGAAGCTACCTTGCTATCCTGGCTTGAAAAACAAGCCTCCTGTATCCCGGGCATAAAAAGTTCATCATCATCATCATTATCAGCCTGAAGAAGTCCACTGCTGGACATAGGCCTCCCCTACTCGTTTCCAGGAAGAACGATTCTGAGCTCTTTGCATCCATCGACTTCCCGCGAAGAATGGTTAATATAAAAAGTATAGTAAGAGTGAACCAAAGGATTATAGCTAAGCGTACTCCACCATAAGCTACAAATTTAGTTTCCATCAGTAGGCCTACCACAAGCTCTGTCTAGCTCTGTCTCTGGCTTTGGTTTTGATTCGGTGCGAGTGCTCACCAGTGTATTATACTGTGTGGGTGACGTTTTGACGTAGGATTTATTTAGTCAACACTCACACAGACTTGAAACCAGAGCCAGAGACAGAGCCAGACAGAGCTTGTGGTAGACCCACAGGTGTGATGGCAGTCAAACGTTTAGCTATCAACATAAAACAAATCTAGGCAGCTCATTAAATGGTGGATTTTAGTATTTTAGTATTGCGACTTACTATCAAAAACGTAAGTTCAATGACGTCATCTAGGCCGTCTAGGCCAATTATCTTTGTTCTGACATTTTTTCTTAAAGAAGCCCAACTGCATAAAAATAACTGCTGTAAGAATAATCTTGTTTCCTCACAATTTAATAACCACACCGTTCAAAGTTGTCTTCTAGTTTTATAGATTTTATTTTGAAGTTTTAACTTTATTTGGGACCATGATAATTCAACATTTTTTTTTATGATAAAATATATTTTTTTTCTTAATCTAATTTGAAGTATTCCTAAGTTAATTTAATTAATTTTGTTTTTTTTTTCACGACATAATTTTAAATTAACTGTACTAATAGTCAGAAAACCATTTTTAACGAAAGAACGGTTAATATGAAAAGAATAACACAAGCTCAACTTTTACCCTCTACTCGGTGCGACTCTTGACGAGTGCTACGAACTTGCTACGAGCTACGACTAGCGCCATCTAGCGGCGAGTAGCAGAAGTTAAGTCCAAAAATTTTTATGAAGTTTTGTTTTATTTGCTTTTTGGAGTATCTTATTAATCTTATATATCTTATAAATAATTTATTCCTTGGAGAGTTTGGAAAATTAGCATAATAAAGTATCTACTCAGTAAACTAGACTTATTAATTACCTACCTACACCTAAGTAACCTAACTTTTACCCGACAATACACCAAACTATAGAAAAGAGTCAGATACGTAGCTTTTTCTGGTTATTAATACTTTTGGATCGCTATTTCTGGTATTGTTAGTTCTTCAATTATTAATTAATTATTTAATTTTGAAATAAATTTAAAAAATGTGAAGGAAAAATTTATGCAAAGCCCCTTGGTGCTTGGTACCTTATCTATTCAAAATGCTTTGAGGTAGTCAATTGCAAGTCCTAAAACCTTTGGTACTTGCCCACAGGCCTGTCACAGGGTATGAGGTCATGGAAATAATTAAGAAATTGTAAAAGATTGGAAAATCTTATTGGATAAAAAGTTGTATTCCCTTCATTATTAGCAGCTCTTTACCTATTAAAAATTGTATTGGATTTATTATACAACATTTAGATACTCCAATAAGATATTCTTTTACATTCCAATAGCCTTTTATTAGTTAGTAAACATAGCATTAAGTTGGGGTAGAATATTTAGGTATTTAGAAACAAAAAATAAATAAAGCACACCAATTTTAAAAACCTTTATTTTCTACAAAACAGTACCAATAAGAATAAAATATTAATCTCAAGCTCGAAGAACCCATCGATTTTTTAGAATTAGTTCCTCTAGTTGAAAGTAGATGGCGTGAATAACTAGACTTATATTGATCACAAGATGGCGTTGCAACCGATCTCAACCATGATTTTAAATAAACAAAATTGATGAAATAAATAATTATTTGGTGATATATTATATAATAATTATTTACCACCAGGGGGCCTAATTCTCGGGCCAATCTCGATCATTTTGCAATTTTATCTTATTGCTCCTTTTCGAAGAGTGAATGGATGATTTCCTTGAGTAATTCATCGACGACCTCATCGTAGAAGCCTCGACAGCTACGATATACGAATAACGTAGAAAAAATGCGGGGTTGTGCAAAGCCAAAAATAAAATAATCGCGTAGAAAATCGCGGCTGGCCCGAGAATTAGGCGCCAGTACTTGCTACTAAATTAATGGGTACTTGCTACTAAATTCAAATTCTAAAGGTACTTACCATGCTAGCAAGATGTCATATTTTATTGATTCAATTTGTTCAAGTATTTATTCTACTAATATATAAAAGCAGCGATAATTTTAACCAATAATTTATTATTGAAAATTGAAACTTAAAATATGAACATCGATTAGTATCTAGTTGAAATTTATTTTTCTCCTGCACAATTAAAATGTGTTAATGTATTATACCATTAATTTTTAAATAAACGAATTATAATCTTAAAAATGTTTTCAGTTTTGTTTGATAAAATAAAAAATCTCTAACAATTTATCAAATTAGAAAATAATATAATTTACAATAGTGTAAGTAAAGAGAAGTTTAGCTAGATAAAATGTAGGTAACTCATACTATTATTGTGGTATTTTTTATATATTTAATGAAATAAATTGTATTATAATTTATTTTTTTAAATTTTATAATATAAATTAATATGTTTTATATTTATCACTGCATGCTTCAGTTTCCAATAAGAATACTCCCAACTGGACTTTTTCCCCTTCACATGTGAATTGTGAGGGTTCGGATAACGGAGCCTTAAATACAGACCTTTTTATCTGACCAATGGGCAGTTTCGGTCACTTAGGCCACGCCCACAAGTGGACAGTGGTCATGTGGGGAGAATTAGAGAGCTATTACGACTTTTTGATGAAATAAAACTCAGTGTGAAAAGTTTGTTTTTATTTTTTGGGTAAGTTTTTAGTTACTTTATGTTTTTCAAATATTTGTGTTGTGAACGTATAGATGTTTGTTCTCTGTCTGGGTGTTATATTGTATTCTGAATATGTATTTACAAAAAAATAAAATATTTAAGTAATTATATCAGCTATCTGGTTCCCATAGTACAAGCTGTGCTTAGTTTGGAGCTTGGTAGTGTTGTGTGAAATGTCCAAAAATATTTATTTATTTATTTTATAAAATAGTGTTATGTAACCTATCGATACGATAGTTACCATCTAATATCAGGTAGGCCAGTATTGTGCTTGTTCTATAAGCGAATACATGAAAAATAGCATGAAGTTTTTAAAATACAATTAGTAGTGATCCTTTTTTTTCCGTGCGGTCCATTACCACTTAATTTTTCGAAAAGATAAACACCTTTTAAATTCGAACCTACGGCCTTACAATCATAAAGTGGAGTCACTTCCACTAGATAATCGGTGTTTTTTTTAAAAGGAGAGTTCTAAATTTAAAATAACTGTTGCAATTTAATCGATTTTTTGATGTTATTATAAGTATTTTACCATCTGCCTGTCAGACAATGCAAGTTTTTTGCCAGTTGCATTTCGCAAATCAAGGGTTGTATGACAGGAAAAACTGGTTCCTAGTTCACATTCAATACAAGGATATTGTTATAATTTTTGCACAATGAAATAGATTTTTCGAACAACCATAACTTGAAATTTTAATCATATTCATCAAGCAAATGATATTTTAGCTAGGACTTGTCTCTTACTACTGCTAATATGGTTACTGTTGCAAGGTTGTGCATAATTGCTTCTTCTTATTATCGTGTCACTGGTTCTTTTGAACCAAGTGTGGTGAAAGTATTTTAAGTGCGCCTCAAAGAGGCTCCTTTTATGCACTTGACACATGTTTTCGAACTATTAAGGTTCTACGACATGCCGGTTTCCTCACAATGTTTTCCTTTACAGTTTGAGAGCACTGGCATAGTGTACATACATTTTTGGGCAGAAATACTCATTGGTGCACGACTAGATTTCAACCCACGACCTAAGGATCGGAAGGCAGGGCCGCTACCACTAGCCTACCAGCGCTCTCGCATAAGTACTAAAACTGTATCAATTATTGATATCCAATTGTCCATGAATACTCGTTTAAAAAAACAATTTTACTATTAAATTGAAGTACAACTCATATAAAAACTAATAAATCAACATCACAGACAAATAAGTGAGGACATGTGTTACAAAATAAATAATAAAACGAATATTATGAGAAAACAACATTTTTACCCCACAATAAGCACGCGTAAGGGTTGTTATTTAACAAAAACGGGGAAACGGGTCGGCTAGGTCACATCGGCCCGTAGTAAAGGGTTAATACACCCTAATAACTGGTCACATAGACCCAATGAATGCACTTTCAATGTTAAAACCGGTTAAATTTAAGTTTTGTTTTTTTCTAAAATCTGTATTAAAAGCAACTCATACATTTTTTTTCATTAGTTTATATTATATTTGTATATTTCCTTTCTACTTTACAGTTAAGCAATATTTCCTGATATGTGTATTAGTGGTAATTTGTATAGTACCCACTTATGCCCTCATCTTAGGTTGGTATATACAGGGTTATTCATTATTAGCTGCAAATACTCAGGAATTAGGTTCAACAAATAAAATAAAAAATATTTATTAAATGATTTTTTTTAAGTTTTGTTATGAAAATCCCGAGAAAATCGATAAAGAAATCATTGGCGCCTGACCTATTTTGACCTTTGATCCGCGTCCGCGCGCCGTGAGTGACACTCTGCGTTCAGTCACCGCCTGGGTGGGTCATCGTCCTGTTCTCCATGGCAATCATTATGCAATAGCCGTAAAAAAATAATTTAAAAAAAAATTAGATACAAAAACTTAAATCAAAATTAAAAAAAAATCATTACATAAATATTTTTTATTTTATTTGTTGAACCTAATTCCTGAGTATTTGCAGCTAATAATGAATAACCCTGTATATGTGCACTACCCAACCTATCTCCTTATTACCCAAAGGTTAGCTGGTACATAATGCTATCTAGCATTAAGCTTGCCTGTGTACAGTACTTTTAATTTGTGCAATAAATAATTTTCTATCTATCTAATTTTCTTCGGACGTTACGTTAAAAAGAGAGCGAAAAAACTATAAAAATTAAACAACATTTAATAAAGAACATTTATTTACACAATTAAACTTAGAATAAACAAATATTTACAAAATACACAAGAAACAGTTGAGCTATTTGGACACCGTTACTTAATAGTAAAATAGTATGCATAGTAATGAAAAAATAAATTTACTACGCCAGAAAATAAGTTTCTGGCAATGTAAACTTAAAATATCTGTATGCCTGAAGATGATGAACGCAGGGCAGTGCATCGTAGGGCACGTTCCTGACGGGCGTGAACTACGAGGCAATGATTTGGTTATAGGAGATGGTTACCACTTGACATTAGGCAGGCCATAATGCTTTTTCAGTCAGCTGGTTGCATAAAAAAATAAATTAAACATTACTCTCCTTCTGGGCAGTCAAGCAAAAATAACACTACAGTGATCTGCTACGAGGTCGTAGCAGCGTAGGCTGCTACGCTTTTATAGCACTGTGGGTTTGATTCAATAACGGTTCACTAATTTTGCCAGTAAGATAGTAGGTATGATTTGGCGACCTACTAAATCTGTAGCGGATTACTATGCTGCTCAAACAGATATGCGAACAAACAAACAAACATACAAACAACGCTGATTTGTTCTGAGAACTGAAAAATTGTTCACTTGCTTTGCTCGCTCGACCAACTGATCTTGCAACTGAATGTTTTTTTCTAAATTATCTTAGAGTAAATACTAGAGTAAGAAAGGTCATAAATAGGCTCCCCAAGCTCACAAGAAAGTTAAAAATCAGTATAGCAGGTTTGTTCGGCCAATAGAATTGTGGAGTTTGGCGCAAACAAACCGTGATAAAACTTTCCAAACCAACTTAAACCCTATACTTAGACAATAACAGTACCTACTTAAGTCTCTAAACAGCCGAAACCACGCCTTCGACATTCAAAATCTTCATTAAAGACCATTTTGTAGAATGTAATCAAAGCAATAGGCAAAATAGGTGTGCATAGTTACCAAAGTACCAACATATCTTGATCTCCCTCCCCTCCCCTAATCCTCAACAGTTGGAGTAAAAACGGGAGAGCAAATAATCCGCGAAAGGTCTAATTTAAACGGCCAAGTTGAGCGCTACAATCCGAATCAAAATTCAAAACCGCGCTCTCTCTTAATCCGTGTTGAGGATCACAATAAAAGGTAATACATTTTAACTCCTACACAGTTGCTAAGCAATTTAAACCTTATTAGAAAGGGGAATGGATTAAACCACCTTGGCAGAGACAAAAATAAGATTATCCAAGCGAAAGTACAAGGTGAAAGGGAGACATTTTGTTATAAGATGCGACGTACATTTGAAGTTCACCCGACAGGTACATTTTTGATTTGGCACATCCAAAGTGTTTTGTCTCATTCATTTTATGAATAAAATATGTTTTTTGTACGTCTCACATTATCTAGCACAAACTTGGATTGGATTGATGTGGATTTTTTATTAGAAGAGAAATCAGAAATCTTGAATTTAATTTTTCATGCATACCAACACTTTCTATATCTATTCTATCTCTTTACTTAAAACTCTAAATTTTAGTCAGACTTAGAGTAGGCGCAAAGATAGTAGTGTTATACAATATTTATTTTTATAGCACCAGCGTCTTTGGGACACTTCCGTCTGGCACTGATTTGAATCAGTTGAGCTATTTTTAAATCATTTGTATCAGTCTGCATAACTCTTTCTTGTGTATTTTGTACATTTTGAAAATACATATTATTTGAAAGGATTCTTTGTGTAAATTTTTGACTGGCCTTTCAGTTCAGTTGCTAGTAGCCTAATTTGTATCCTTATCTTTGATGGAACATGCATATGGCCCACCTGATGTTAAGCGGTAACCATTTCCCTTCTTTTTATTCCTTCACTGATTCTTTCGAACCAAGTGTTGTGAAAGGATTTTAAGTGCACCTCAAGGAACAAACAAAGCATTACCTCTCCTGTTTAGCTGATGGGAACTTATTTATTTATTATTTTTTCTGATAAAAGTTCATGCTTAATGTGAATCAAGAAGAGCAGTAGTGTGTGCGACCACCCTTTTGTCAGGTGTCGGTCGGCTGGCAATAACCGGGGTAACTTGCGCCACTCATTTGTGCTTAGCAATTAACCGGCGGAAGCCGTGAGCAGCCTCGCCAAGCCTATTCACTTTTCAGAAGGCTGTACTTTTTGCTAATAATACAATCTACCAAGCAAAAGTAGTATTTTAGTAGTAGTAGAGCTCTTTTTTCACGTCGTCGCTAACTGTTGTCCTCGTGCACAAGCTCAAAGTCGCGCAACGAGCTATGGAGAGAGCTATGCTGGGAGTTTCTCTACGTGATAGAATCAGAAATGAGGATATCCGTAGAAGAACCAAGGTCACTGACATAGCTCGTAGAATTAGTATGTTGCAGTGGAAATGGGCAGGTCATATAGCTCGAAGAACCGACAACTGTTGGGGAATAAAAGTTCCCGAATGGCAACCATCGAACCGGAAGATGAAACGTAGAGCGCCTTTCCACCAGATGGACTGACGACATTGTTAAGATCGCGGGAAGGCGATGGATGGAAAAACCTCAGAATCGTTCTTCCTGGAAATGTGTAGGGGAGACCTATGTCCAGCAGTGGACTTCTTCAGGCTGATAATGATGATGATGATAATGAGAGCTTTTTCGTATTTATGTACCCAAAGCTAGTGCTTTCAAACGGTGAAGGAAAACATCGTGAGGAAACCCGCGGCTTAGTCACCTCCGCACGTAGTGACCATGCCTTTTCTGTGGATTAGGCTGATTAAGCTGTCAGGATGGAACCTATTCCATCCTGACAGCTTAATCAGCCTAATCACATGACATACATAAACACATACACACACATTGTACATGATTTAGATAGCGCCATTGGCAAGGTTATTTACGCATGCCCCTACTTGCGGGACGCTATAATGCCCAGCACCTAATCAATGGATTTAGTTTAATTAATTCAATTCAACTAAATCCATTTAGTCCGAGTATTCCTAAAAAGGATAAAATGTAAAAAATAGATGGATAGATAGATAGAAAATACCTACATTATTACACACAGTACAAGTAAGTACAGGTATATAAAAAATCTTAAAATTAATTACCTCATACGATACCTACATCTACTACCTGCTACCTACCTACCTACTAGAATTGTCTTAGTATAGTTTTCGATATATTATCAGGGATTCAAAAAATATCCGATTCCATACAATAAAATAGCACCTTTCAAAAAGCCATTAACACGAGATGAAACTTCAAAACACATAAAAAGCCAGGTTACCTACGCCGCAACACTTCGGGGTACAAACAAAGAAATATATAGGTACATACCTAACACAAAAGCTGGGAGGGAATGTGGACAATTTTACACGAGTATTTACAACCCCGCTGTCCAACGGTCTAGGGAAATTGCCGCTATTAGTGATGTGCTACAGAACTATCGATAACTTATCGATGGTGAAAAATTGTAAATACTTGTGTCAATTGTGAGTTGAAACGTATGTACGTACGTTGAGGCCGCCCGAGAAAACACTGGCAAGATGACCTAGACTCATTCAGCACTGAGTGGTTAGAGTGGACCAAGAATCGAGGGAAGTTGAAAATCTTGGAGACTTTTGCCCAGCAGTGGGACAATAAAGGTAAAAAAAAATACATTTACCTTTTAATAAAATAAAATAAAAATTGTATTGGCATGACTTTAATTTTTTAGGGATACATTATATAGAAAGGTATGTATTTCTTATTACAGGGCACACATTTATCAACTAAAGGAATCACAATAAAACTTCACAGATTTTTTTTATACTTTAATAACAGAGTGTGGTGCCCTCACACAGTGAAGCGGCGTCGTGTCAGGCCTCGCATCGTAGTGACTGGCGGAAATGGGGGAAGGCCCAACAGTGGGACACTACGGGATAGTAGTGTCCCACTGTTGTTGTAGTTGTAGTAATAGTAGTTACAGTTAATAATCACATTAAACGTGTGTTGCAGGAACGAGCATAGACATAGACCTGAAACAATAAAATACATATTATTATATTAGTTTATTTTGGGGCAAAGTGTCCAGGTTTTACATTCTGCAAATATTTTTCCGTAACTTTAGTTTTGTGTTCGCTCAAGTAATTGGGAATAATACAAAAATATTATACAGATCACACGCAACTTCAATCGTGTGAAACAGGTCTAACGTATACAGGGTTATTCATTATTAACTGCAAATACTCAGGAATTAGGTTCAACAAATAGAATAAAAAATATTTATGAAATTATTTTTTTTAAATTTGATCATAAATTTTTTCAAGTTTTTGTATCAAAATTTTATTTTTATTAATTTCTTTACGGCTATTGCATAATGATTGCCACGGAGAACAGGACGATGACCCACCCAGGCGGTGACTGAACGCAGAGTGTCGCTAACGGCGCGCGGGCGCGGTACAAAGGTAAAAATAGGTCAGGCGCCAATGATTTCTTTATCGATTTTCTCGGGATTTTCATAACAAAACTTAAAAAAAATCATTTCATAAATATTTTTTATTTTATTTGTTGAACCTAATTCCTGAGTATTTGCAGCTAATAATGAATAACCCTGTAGAGGTACAAAAAATAATCTTTTCACACCTAAAAAATGATTTGTGACAAATTTCAGTTAAGGCTTCAGGTTGTGGTTACAGAGATGAGTAAAAATTTAAGGGAATCTCTCTAATCTAATCTAAATCTAAATTCGTACAGTTATTACTTTTATAAGAATTTTCTTTCGAAAAAAAAAGTATTCGAAACATTACTCTTTCAAGCACTACAGAGCCGTCATCAACACCGCATTCGGAAAATCTACACTTAACCAGAAGAGCCAGCCCTCCCATTTATCCTTACACTCGCTGTCCTGTGGGGGTGCCTCCCGAGCCAGGGGGTGCTTTCAGGGGGAGGGGGCGCTAATTCAGGGGGGCGTAGGGCAATGGGCGCTGGCGCAACTACACGCTAAAAGTGTTTTTGTGATGTCCTTTGTGTGAAATTCTAAGTGTTGTTGGGTCAGTGTTGAATTAATGAAAGAAGAAAAAAAAAGTGAAGTACGCACATTATGCACACTGGAATAAGGATTTTATAGTGATGATGACAATAACTAGTAAATAACAGTTTAGAGCTTGAGGAGTTACAAAAAAAGAGACGTTATTGCTTTGAAATATCTACGAATAAACTAAAAAATACCACTTTTTATAATTGAATTTGACACAAATAACGTGTTGGTTTTTTGTATCAAAACGTTTGTAGTTAATTTAGGTATTTTATTTCTAAATCTAGGAAAATCCATTTTCACACCTCATAACAAAATCTCAAACAAACCCATCAAAAACAACGCGTAATTAAAATCCCATACGTAACGGTCGGGAAAGTTATAACCCCCCTAAAAGGGGAGGTTGGGGCGTTCCGGGCCATCAGTCTGGCCACGGCAATTCAGATGATGAATTAATCCAACAAATGTGACGGTATCACTTAGCCCTAATGTACGGGTATAATGTTACCCGAAATGCCCCAAATTTTACGAAAATTCACAGTTTGAAAATCTTTAGAGTTAATGCAAAACAGTCCTTTGTTTCTTTATGGTTTGTTTTGTCGGTTAACGCGTATTTTTCGTCTTTTTTGAGTGTTTTTTGTAATTTTTCTAAATATGATTTTGAAAAGTATTTTTAGATAGGTTTTTTTTATGGAAATTTATGATTAAAAAAAAATACTTTTACTACTTTTTATTTTATATATTTATTTTTAATGTTTCTAAACTATCCTTCTACCTACATGAAAGTATGGGTAAATTCATAAAATGATTTAGTTAGTATTCACTGCTTCTGTTTAATAAAACAATAATTCAATTAAAATAAGTTTTTTGAAAAAACATTATATTTTTTTTGCTCAAGTACCTAATTTGTTTCATTTTAAATGTTATGTTAGAGTAATAGGCATAAAACTATAGGCCTAAAACTACAAGCTCTGTCTGGCTCTTTCTCTGGCTCTGGTTTTGAGTCTGTGTGAGTGCTCACCAGTGTACACTGTAACAGTGTACTGTGCGTGTGTCGTTTCGACGGTGGATTTTTTTAAGTCAACACTCACACATTCTCAAAACCAAAGCGAGACAGAGCTTGTGGTAGGCCTACTGTTACGTTAGTCAAATTGTCCATGCTATGAATAAAATTATGTTATAAAAAATATGTAAACGTACTTTTATAGCATTTGGGTTAAATTCAAATTAGCCAAACATCCTAATTCTGAACTAAAACTGTGGCAAGAGAATAAAGGTGTTGTTTTAATTACATTATCAGAGACGCACACGCGAGGGGTCCGGGTGTTTAAGACCCTTCTCACGGGTTGAAAGACATTCAAATAATGGTCTTTGGGAGAAAAGTGGGCCGCGGAGGCCTCGGTACATTGTGCCCACCGAAGGGAAGTTTTGATTGCGAATCCCCTGTCGCGGCTGACGGCTTCGATGAATCGTCTGCAAGTTTTGAACTGTTTGTTTTTATGTGATAGTAGTTACTAGTTTGGCCTTATTTGGACTTACCTGTAAATTTAGCGGTAGCGGGAATTCGAGTTTGATATTTTAGTAGTAGTAGTTTAGATAGGTAATGCAAATCAGTTGGAAATGTATTCATCAAGTATTTTTTATATTATTAATCACAAAACTTTTACAATATACATACCAAGTTTTGTTATTTTTCTTGATATATTTGCGACATAACATTCACAAGTCAATAATGTTCATATTTGCAAACGGAAACGAGCTCACATACAAATTCTAAGAGCCATTACACTTCATCACACATGCAAATCTCGGTGACATTAACGCGAAAACTTTTCGACCCACACAAACGCAAAAGTTGCCGGGGGGCACAGTTGACCAATAGCATGCATTTAACCCTTCTCGAGGATTAGAGACCATTGTTTCAAATCCCGGAGTTTCGCTTTTATGTTTAAATTCGGAACGCTGGCCGCCATTTTGTTCATTTAAAATGGACGGTGGTAGTGGTAACAATAGTGACCTATTGTTCGTAGCTAGACGGACTGGAGTCTGCAACTCTGCACTGCAGTGAGCAAAATGTTGCTTTTGTTTCGGTGGGTTTCTAAGTTTTTTTGGTCGAGTGTTCCGAGCTTAGGGCTTTTGTGAAAGGTAAATATCTCAGTATTGTAGTGCTTATGTTAGACCATTCCAGACGAAACCTAATACATTATACAATATCAGATCAACCTATGGGCTCTTTCAAAACTATTAATTATTAATAATATGTTTTTATCTATGTTTAATAACTACAATAGATAAATAAATTTTACTACTAGTGCTCTCAAACAGTGAAGGAAAACATCGTGAGGAAATCCGCGGTTTCGTAGCACCGCACGTATTGACCTTGTCTTTCCTGTGGATTAGGCTAGAAAAACATTGTGAGGATATCCGTGGTTTCGTCAGCACCGCACGTATTGACCATGTGGATTAAGCTAAGCTGTCTGGATGGTATAGGTGCTGGGCCAGCCTATTTCGTCTTAAATCGTATCCCAGGCACTATATATAGCATCCCGAAAGTAGTTTCGAGAACCTTGACCCTGACGCTATATAAATCATCTGAAATAGTTGCAAAGGCATGTTTAATTACTACAAATTGTAAATACTCAAAATATAATACGAATAAGCTGCACTCATGCCAAACAAGATTATAAAAATAATTTCAACCAAACTAAGGATACGTAAATCCAGAAACCAGTATAACAAGTTCTATTGTCACCTTTGTAAACAGCATTTTGGGGTCACAAAACTAGATCAATCCATTGAAATGTTCGACCAACTGCGCGGTGGGTCGACAAAAAAACTATTGGCCGTTTTTGGGGTAATATTGTCAATTCGGTAATAAAGTTTTGTCAACAGAAGGCGCGATAGACCGCTTGGGTTATATAGGGTTAACATTGACAAATTATCATTGAAATGATGTGTTGAGTTTTTGATGATGCTTTTTTGACCAGTGATAATTTATTGATTCTTAAAAACCAGCTTTACTTACATTATGCGCATACGCATTCTTTATTCTTGTAGTACATATTCCTCATTTTTGTAATAAGTACCTATTGTGTGAGACTAAATTATAAAATTAAAAACATACCGTTATTATAATGTTACAATACGTCGTTTGAACGCAAATTTAGATTTTCAAAAATGTATTATGATATTTATTAGATAATATCCTATTAGGAATAACTGTTTTTTTTAATTGGTGATAGAACAAACCCACCTGATATATTCATTATTCAAAGAGGAGTTACATGTAGAAAACCTCTTGTTAGCACGTACCCCAGCCTTAAGTGGTAACCGTGGCCTATAGCAAAGCATTGCCTCGTAGGTCACGCACGTCAAGAACGTGCCCTACGATGCACTGCCCTGCGTCCATCAACTTGAGACTTACAGATGTTCAGCCTCACGTGCCAATTCACTGACACCCACACCCTTCAAACCAAAACACAGCTTCACAGCAACCAAAAGCGAGCCTCACAAAGAGCTCTACTAATACTAAGTTCTAACTAACAAACATTCCTTTTTCCACTAGAACGAAGCGAGACAATGGAATCAATCACAGAATTACCATTATTTAAATTGATTGCATTGTAATCAGTCTGATTTGATAAAGGTTCGTCCGTTTGAAGTCTGAGGATGGACGCACCTGATACCTATCTAATGGATAGTCAGTACCACTTGTGACTCAACTCATCTAACAACTCGACTACTAATATCTAATACTTGCTATTAGATTATTTGCTAAAACGCTGTCAAATATCACATCACTTTTTTCAATCACATTTGAGAGCGTTTTGCTGATCGCCACCGCATTACGTTTAGATGTGCACAAGGTTTTCTTCTTCTTAATTAATGACATCTATCTACTCTGTCATGCAGATTTGTTAATGTCAAGTGATATTACAAAATAAAATAGTTTTTAGTCAAATCAGTCAATAGACAAGCCGGCCGTCATTGGCTTTGAAGAATACTGTGGTTTTTAGGGTTCCGTAGCCAAATGGCAAAAACGGAACCCTTATAGATTCGTCAAGTCTGTCTGTCTGTCTGTCTGTCTGTCCGGCCGTGTCACAGCCATTTTTCTCCGAAACCATAAGAGCTAGACTGATGAAACTTGGTGAGTAGATGTATTCTGTGAACCGCATTAAGGTTTTTACACAAAAATTGAAAAAAAACTATGAATTTTCGGGGTCCCCATGCTTGAAACTGAAACTCAACTGAAAAAATTTTTTTTTTCATCGAACCCATACGTGTGGGGTATCTATGGATAGGTCTTCAAAAATGATGTTGAGGTTTCTAATATAGTTTTTTTCTAAACTGAATAGTTTGCGCAAGAGACACTTCCAAAGTGGAAAAAAGTTGGTCCCCCCCCTCTAACTTCTAAAATAAGAGAATGATAAAACTAAAAAAAATATATGTTGTACATTACTATGCAAACTTCCAACGATATTTGGTTTGAACGAGATCTAGTCAGTAGATTTTTTTTATACGTCATAAATCGTAAACTGCAATTGACCTTTCGACGAACTACAAGAACCTTTATATTATGTTACTTGATACTACGGAACCCTTCATGGGCGAGTCCGACTCGCACTTGGCTGCTTTTTCTTCAAAACCATCGGAAAAATTTTCGTTCCAAAATTGACAAATCACGAACATCAATTTTGAGTATTTGACTTGCAGTAGACAAGATAAAATTAAGCCTATTCCACTATTTTCTTTCACAAAAAACCCAAACTGTTATCTGAAACTATCACAAACAGTAGTGTAGGAATCTAGATTAACATACAAACGACCATTCGCTCCCATCGGCCAACGGACGCTACTGAGTAAGTACTTAGATACGAGCTTAGCTTACCATTCAGTACATAGTGTAGGAGACAGAGAGTAAAAAGGCTTTTACATGTATTAGATGTTTGCAAATATATTTTTCATCCCACCAGCTCTGAAAGTGTGTTTTTGCTGTTTAATTTCTGACTGGAAAAGCCGTTTTTATCCGCTAGAGGATAAAGTAAATTTGAATTTAGAATATCGTGCTCAATAAGTTTGTGAATACACAACCTATTTTCTTCTACCTCCATGGTGCCGAACTTATCATACAACCTTTTTTTATTTTGTTAAAAACGCGCACTCGTAACCTTCTTGGTGTATTTGTGAATTCAAAACACCATAAAACCTATTTACTTCTACCTGCATGGTGCCGAATTTATCATACAACCTTTTTAAATTTGTTAATAACTCATACTCGGAACCTTCTTGGTGTGTTACTTTTAGTCGCGCCATGTTCTTTTTTGCATTAGTCATTTCCTCGCTGAGGTGGGATGAAAAGTTACGTGTTGCACTCGAGTGCAAAGATGGTTAAACTTTAGAATCCTGCGCTTGCTCAGTCATCAAAATTGAGCACGCGGTTAAAAAGCAGCTTTGCACTCTTGTATAACAAATAACTATTTGTAGTGCAAGAGACAAAAAACATTGAGTTTTGCATACCTCGTTCTTAACTGTAAAAGTAGGTATATCTACACAGAACAGACTTAAAATTCGAATACAGCCTTCTAACAGAACTCAGTTTAAAAAACATATTTTACTAGAAGGGCAAGTCACAGTTTTATCGATCAGTTTGAACAATTCGTTTCGACTACGTGTGTCTCTCTTTCTTTGTATGAAGAAAAAATTAGACAATAATAATACGCTACGTAAAAACGATGGAAACGAGTTGTTGACCAATCATTTTTCCATATAAAAGAGAGAGACACATAGACGAAGCGATTGTTCAAACTGATCGACTAAAACTCAGACTAGGGATAAAGGGGCTGTAATGTATTCTGATTTCAGTGCCAGAGAGATAACATTGACATTTTAAGTTACATTGTGTTACAACGTGGTAGTCATTCTGTAGTCAATTTGTTGTTTACACACCATTCGTAACTCCAAATGTCAATGAAAATCTTTATTTAGCGTTTGGCTGAGAAGAACCGCTCTATTATCTCTTACACTATTTGGTAGGATTTGAGTTAAAACATTTGGCAAAGACGTCGTTGCAATCTGAATTTGTATTTAATGCGCCCAACAGCTTCTAAGATAGTGCTTTTGATAAGGGGTTACCATTAACTAAGACTGAAAACTGCTGAATTACCATATTTTTAAGACGTTTTACCCAAACTACTGCGTTGTTTGTGGTTTTGTTGGCAGAATAAAACAGATAGTAGGTACCTTGCTTACAGCACTAAATTGATGGACAGTAGGTATTTACTTTAAGTGTCATTTAGTCACATTTTTTCACAAATAATACAAATATTTACAAAACGCACAAAAAACAGTTGAGCTATCTGCAGAACGTTAAAATCTAGAGATAGCTCAATTGATCCACCAGACGGAAGCGTCCCCTATAAACATTGCCTATTATTATTATTAGTTAGTTCATAACATTATTCGTCTTTACTTTGTTTTACAGTGACAGACTGATTTTTTTGTTTGCAAAAAAAGTTAATAAATTAATCAGTTCTATTTTCCTCATATTTAATTCCATGAAAAAATAAAAATTATGCGTAGCAACTACAATAATTTGAAGCCCAGACGGGCTTTCAGAAAAAAGAGCCAAATTCCACAAAAAATCTAGGCCATAATTTGATTTCGCTAATTTTAGGGGTCAATGTGACTGTAGATTCAAAATGGCGACTATCGAAATATATTCGCAATATCTATGTGCCTAGAATTTTTGCTAAAAAAAATCGGTGGTCTGTAAAATTGGTTTACTGACGATAATAGAACGTGACAACGTCATACAGCTGTCCACGCGGACGCATCGATCACTCAAGTAGAAGAGAGACAGAATGTCGAACACTGCGGAACGCGGAGACCGATTGTGCCTCTTTGTCGCTCGTTCCGCGTTCTCGCTTGTACTTCAAACCTTAAATAGAACGCCTCAGAGCGAGGTAACGCCGCATGAGTCATGTTTTTTCATGCGTGCAGCCGGCTCCATCGAACTAAAAGACGTTGTCACGTCAAAATGCTAAACCGGCTAGGATATTTTGTTGACAGAGCGATAGTTCCACACCTTAATTAGCGCATCACGGAGTGGCGTCAAGTTGGCACTTTTTCACCGATTGTAAGTTTTTATTGCATTTCCCTCAATTGTGAGGATCACGTGCCGATGCCAATTACGAGGCGCCTCAGGGGCATGTTTCACTGTAAATTTTAACTATCTAAAATAAGCTTTGTTTCGTTTGGTTTAGATTTAATATGAACTGCAAGAAGATTTGCAATACAAATTTATTGCACTTTTTACTACTTTTTTGTGATAAACACTTTTTCTTTTTGAGAATAAAATCAGCACTCATGACGACCATCTGAAAGACCGATGATATCGTAAGTTGGTGGATGGAGAGGGTTCTAAATCGTTCTTCCTGGAAATGTATAGGGGAGGCCCTATGTCCAGCAGTAGACTTCTTCAGGCTGATGATGGCACCTCACAACTCAGCAGCGTTGCTCACTATGTTATTAGAACTTAATTTTTTTATATTAGTAGGTGATAAAGGTTTGTACATTATAGAATCAGTTTCAATATTTACCCTAAAATGAAATAAACACCAATTGCATTTTACACATTTTTTTCATTGTAAAATGTGATTGGCGTTAATTTCATTTGAGGTAAGTAATTTAAAATAAAAACTGCCCAGGAACCTAGATAAATACAATAAAAATACAATTATTACAATAATATAGTGAAAATCTGCTTAAATTAGTAATCATTTTGGTATTACGTTTGTATGAAAATGCCCTCCGCTGGCCCCTTAAGGCAAAAATCTAGCTCTAAATCTAGATCTAGCTATGTATTGAATACACCTAGAACTTTGTTTTATCTTTGTATCATGGCAAGCAATAATCTAGGCATTACGACGCCATCTTTTTATCTCCCGACTAGTGATGTGTCTCGTCGCGTCGCCTGGTCTCAGTAGGGATGTCGAAAGTTCAAAAATAAGTGTCAAATGCACGAAAAGAGCGTCTTTGAGGCGCACTTAAAATCCTTTCACCACACTTGGTTCGAAAAAATCAGTGACACGGTAAGAAGAAGAAGAAAGGATGTCATCTTCCTGCCCTTATCCCACGCTAAGTGTGGTCGGCACAACAGGTTTTCTTCTTCCACTCACCTTTATCATTCGTCATCTCAGTGCTCACTCCTTTCCTGCTCATGTCATCATTGACGCAGTCCATCCATCTTTTCTTTGGTCTACCTCTTCTTCTATAACCCCACATCCATCAGTAAGGCAGTAGGTCTCAGTATAGGGATGTCCTATTCCCAAAACCGGCTAGCAGTGCCGACATAGTGAAACGTCAGTGCATAGTTACTATGTATTGCTCTGTGACACCAGGGGGCGCTAGTGTCGCAATTGTTCAGTTGCCTTTTGATAGGTTAAAGAGGTACTAATTAACCACCTCTCAGGTTTCCAGGAATAATGGAAAATAGTGTTTTAAGTGTTTGCTATATTTTCTGACGCTAATGACAAAAATATTTTAATTAAGTTTTATACTTGATGACAACTTAAAACAAAGCATAGCAGGTCATGCACGTTAGGAAAGTGTCCTACAATGACCTGCGTCCATCAACTTGAGGCATAAATTGGTAATTCAAATGAGTATGTTGAACTAATCTTTGTGTCCTAAAAAGTTTTCAGTATTCAGTATTTATTGCCTTATTATGTATGTAAATTTAACAGTGTCAGATCTTAAAACTAGTTTTTGAATCAATACATAATTTACCCTGTAAGGGTGTTGCAATACTGTAAGCGGGCCGATATGATTATAATCACGCAGATTGTAAACAGAGTTTTTAACGGAGTTACTTATAAATGTAGTTGATGAACAAAGCTTTTTATCCAAGTCCCGGATTAATTTTGCTTACTTTTGGGTTATCATGGTGCTCTGTGAAAAATTAGCTAATTTGTTTTCAATGTTTTATCCTAGACTTATCAAGTAAAAAGCCTTGTTTTCTTCTGTATTAGCTTATTCAAACCACAACACAATACCATATAAAGAGTTTGGTGAATGACTGACATACTCGTACACAGCCTAAGCAGTTACTCGTAGCTTTTTGAAATTTGGAGGGTGTGTTTTTTATACACTAAGGATTTGAAAATTCAACCTTGCAGCGGGGGTTGAAGTTTGTTTGGAAAAGCTTAACGCAAACGCAGTCGCGCGGGATTCTACTAGTCTATAGGTAATATTTTATTTCAATAAGCTTTTTCGCAGTAAGAAGCATTTCTTTTTCACGTAAAATGTCTGAATATTAACAACAGCCATCGAAAACGTGTTTCCATTTGGTTCGGCTGAACGCTCTCCGCCGATAAAACCACGTATGGTTTTAAGAACAGCACTTATAGAGGATCGCAGTATGCAATAGTTCACCATTTTCATATTGTTTTACAATAAAATAAAATGTCTACAGATTTTTCTATTCACACTGCTTAAAATGCTTTGGACTGGCATTGGTTTTTGACGTGACAACGTCTTATAATTCGATGGAGCCGGCTGCACGCGCGAAAAAACATGACTCATGCGGCGTTACCTCGTTCTGAGGCGTTCCATTTAAGGCTTGAAGTGCAAGCAAGAGCACGGAACGAGCGACAAAGAGGCACAATCGGCCTCCGCGTTCGGCAGCGTTCGACATTTGTGTATTTTCTTATGACGTTGTCACGTTCAATTATCTTCAGTAAACCGACTTTACAGACAACCAATTTATTTATGAAAGTTGATGATGAAAAAGCATAATATGGCCCACCTGATGTTGAGTGGTAACCATCGCATATAGCAATGCATTGCCTCGTATATTAGCGCACCTCTGGAACGCACCCTGCGATGCACTGCCCTGCGTTCATCAACTTGAGACATACCTACAGATATTCAGCGTCACGTACCAGTAATTTTACCGGCACTCACATTCTTCAAACGGAAACCCAGCATTACTGCTTCAAGGCAAAAATAGACATGGTGTTAGTACTTCTCCGGACGAGCCCCTCACAAAGAGCTCTACTACTACTAAACTAAAAAGCTCTACTACTTCAAAAACATTGTATGAGAGTCACGCAATGTACCTATATAAATGTTTTTTTTTAATAACTAAGTATTTTACATGTTAAGTACTATGCAAAATACCCCAAATTAATTGTGTTTCCTATAAATATTTGCTTTGCCTATATTTGAATCTTTGAATTCTGAAAGGATGCCAAATGTGTTAGTAATCACAGCTTATTGAAAATGAATAAAAATGAATGTTGTGACTTTTTGACCACAAAATATAGTAATTTATAGTAAAAGTAATATTTTTCTCAGATTTTTTTCATATCTCCATTTTGCAGAACACCGTCCTCAGTTGAAGGCAAGCGGGCTATCATTAAAAGCCTTTTAATTCTTGATGCCGTTTACATTCGCCTCATCGATATATGCCCCTGAAACAATCATAAAGCATATTTGAATAAGTGTTATTTAAAATAATAAAGTACTATGACCGATAACTATGTATATCAAACTAGAAAACGCAGTTGTTGAAGTTTTACGAGCACCTTTAATTTCTTACTTGATAAGGCTTAAAAGGAGTATTAAGCCAAAAAGTAACGATAGTCGTACCATATTTAAGACCCTTTTAAGTAATAATAAGAAAAAAAATGCGAACGCACTTAAAATAAGCATCAAAAATAAAAAGCAGCCACCATTTCATCAAATTGACAACAATAATTCTAAATACAAACGTATCATCATAATTAAAAAAGAAAACCAGCCAGCATTTCTTTGAAATGACAACTATTTAAAATTAGAACGCCTCTCATCTTTATCAAGCAAAGAGGTAACTACGCTCCGTTTTTCCTTTGAAAACCATAATGTAAAGAGAGACCTTTGTTGGATGCTCGCATTGACATGAGTCTTTCTGAGACTTTCAATGCACTCGAATCAGCTCATTAAAGTCTTTCCTTGCATCATTTCCTT
This sequence comes from Thera britannica, assembly GCA_939531255.2. NCBI lineage: Eukaryota > Metazoa > Arthropoda > Insecta > Lepidoptera > Geometridae > Thera > Thera britannica. The sequence goes on from OW618050.2 coordinate 10,021,800, forward strand.
CAGACAGCGTGTTTTATAGCAACGTCTATTTTATTACAATACCTATACAATAAGCTAGTTACGACATTATTATGTTAGATCGTAGTGCATACATGGCTGGAAAATAGAATGAGCACATAACTAGTGCGTAGAATATTGTGTTACGATAACAAAGAGCTTGTAGTTCTGTTTGAAAAAGTTTTTAATCTAATGAGAACTTGTTAGAGAATGTTTACGTGCTTTTTTTTCTACTGCGTTTCAACATGTTTTCTATTGGTAATGCTCATTACTAAAAAGTTTGATGATCACAGACACATTTTGGACCACTACTGATGTAATCATAAAAGTAATCTTAAGCGACGCCAAAAAAACAACTATCCGAAAGCACCGAGAGTGCTTTCGGATAAGAGTGACAGGTAAAAATTAGAGCATTTAAAATTCGTTTATTTAATGATAAACCTATTTAAGATTTGTAAAGTTAATTTACATTATGTGACTTGATGACACCCATTGTGACTTTTGGAGTGGCACCACACTCGAACTTCACTGCTATTTTTTTTTCTTTTTTAAAAGGATCATACAAAAAAACGCTAAGAACCAAGCCGTAGTTTGTTGCCTGTTCTTCTAGGCTTGGTCGTGTGGAACGGGCTTCTAGACTCACCTAGCTTTAAGACGTTTCAAAGTGATCCTTGTGATACTACTGAATAAATATAATATTTGACTTTGACTTTTGCAAAACGATGGTTAAACAAGACGAAACAGATTTCTAAACAATACCAATTAAAAATCCACGCAAAAAACTAAAAAACCCTTTCCAATTACAACGACAAAACGTCATTGTCAATAGCAAAAGCTCACATCTCTAATCCTGAACGAAAAGCACAAAGCTACATGCAGCGACTACTCCGTTTGCCATGACACTTTGTGAAGGCTCTGTTTTAATTAGCGTATTTTTCTTTGTACCGCGCCGTGTAAATTAGCCTGTGATGTGAAGTGCTGTGGCAAAGCAACGTCTGTCTCGTCGTGGCCCGGTTCGTAGCTTTATAACAGTTGTGTGCCGGCGATTTTACTACGGATGTCTTTTGAGACGCGCTGGGCTATGCGTGATGTTAGACGCTTGTATAATTTAAAATTCATTGTTATTTTTCGTATTTATAATTTGCCATTTGTAATGTATAATGATGTTTGTGATTATGCAACAGAGTTTTCAGTTTTTTGTTACAGTGCTGAATTTGGAGGAACCGGTTTGTAAATTACAAAAATAATTATTAAAAAAAATTAGTATCACTTTTTTGCTACGAAACTTCTGCGCGGGAGCTACGTAGGCGTAGCAAGCTGTCCAAATACGTAATATTAACTCTTCCCCCCTCTTGTATTGTTTTATTTTCTTATTCCACGTTCTTATTAAGCTATTGGAAGAGGTCAACATGACCATTAGGGCATTTAAGTATAATTATGTGATGTTTTTCCTCAATTTTCAAAATAATATCCAATTATCGCCACCGGCGCTGAAACACATTAGAATTTTAACTCCCACATCCAGCATTGCGGGTAGATTAACAAATCCCAATCACGGGAGAATCGCACATTCATAGCAAAGTTTTCCACCCAAGAGCGGGACAGCACATACAGGAATTTGATGTGAGTGAAAGGGTTAGATACAGTGTGGGGGGCTGCCTACATGGGCCTGACATAATGATATATTAATTTCTGACGCGAGCTTCTATTGTTTTGTTAGGTATTTACGGCGTGACGTATGGTCATTACGTTTTCATAGTTTCATAAAGACGCATGGCTTTGTGCGTTTAATGGCTGAAATATAAAGGAAAGCTATAATTTGGCTTGTTTATTGTGGCTATGTACTTAAGATATTGTTTGTGAGCAAAATATATAATATTATCAGAAATGAAGAAATCCGTAGAGAAGGTTGATAAATACGTCGACGATATAGTTCGCAGATTTAGCCAGTTAAAATGCGTGGGGTCATATAATATGGGATGTCAGTTTCTTGGCAAAAGCCTCCTTCTTTCCTTCCATTCATCTCGTTCCTGATCCAAATTTGGCCACTTCCTGCAGAACGCGGTCCCGGTCATCCCGCGGATTCCTGGGTCTGCCTCAGCAGCGACTTCCGTCTGCAGGAACCCACTCCGTGCCGGCCTTGGCTCATCTTTTGATCTTTGGGTTTCATACAGGATCCGATAACCGTAGAAAAGTAAAGGTTTTCTAATGACGACCGGTTTTCCCCGAATAAGGAAAGCCCATAATTATGTTCAGCTTACTTCTTAAGGCTGCTGCTAAAAGAATTGTATGTATAAAAACTGAATAGTAAGGGTTACACGGATAGATCATCAAATATTAATTTGAAGATTGTTTAACTAACATGTTTTCTTGAAAAATCTGAAATAAACACCTGTCAAATACTCTTTGAAACATCTGCAAAATAATGTCATGAAAAAAGAAGCAGTGAAAAAATTACAGTTTTTCATAATTTTAATTGTTTTTCATGAATTTCTCTATGGTGTTGAACCTTTGTTTTAAGCCCCATATGAGAACGTCGATGTATAAAATGATTCATCCCGCGACCCCCATCATTGAGATGACTTGCACTCTGAGACGCCATGTGCTAAGGGTGCGGATTAGAGACGCTAATTATCTATACTAGGGACGTACAGATACGACGACGGACGTAAAAAAATATCCATAAAATAAAAACGACCCACTGCAAGGCGGGTTGCCTTGCAGTATCCTTCCATTCTCCCCTGTGTAGTGCTGTGGATGCCCAGCCTAATCCAGTTAAGTATAATAAACACTATAAATCAATAAAAAAATGAACATTTTGACAAGACAACGTCTTATAATTTGATGGAGCCGGCTGCACGCACAAAAAAACATTATATACGTTATGCGGCGTTACCTCACTCTGAGGCGTTCCATTTAAGGCTTGAAGTGCAAGCGAGAGCGTGGAACGAGCGACAAAGAAGCACAATCGGCCTCCGCGTTCGGCAGCGTTCGACATCTGTCTCTCTCTTACTTGAGTGAGCGATGCGACCGCGTGGACAGCTGTATGATGTTGTCACGTTCAACTATCGTCAGTAAACCGACTTTAGAGACAACCCATTTTTTTAGACGTTTGTGCTTAACAAAGCTTTGCCTCAATCTTTGGTACATCCCTATTTATTCAGCCCCATGATTATTATGTAAGTTTCACTAATGACTTGTTAGTGTTTTGAAATTTGAAACGGGATTATAAAAGGGTTGCTATAGGGAATCTTTATTAATTGGCTAAATTGCTAAAATTTTATTTTTTCGCCTATGGATTAAAAATAATGCTTTTTTGTTACTGGCGTGGATTAGTAGGTGTACAATTTTAATGATAAACATGTTTTTATGTAGATAGATATATAGATAGATAGCACTTTATTGTACACCCCAAGAATAGGAAATTACACATAGCGAAAAACTAAAACTAATCACTAATCACTCACAGTCAAGTTACCTGCAGATAATTTCAAATGATCTAAAGATCAACATGGTAAATAAACAATGTCCTCCTGTAATATAATTTGCATGTACACCATTTCCTTTGAATACTGTTTCACTAATGAGAGTAACTTTGATATTGATATACTTGATATATCTTTGATAAGAACGCTCCTTTATTATTTATATTATATTATATTTATAATGAAGGTTATCATAAAATTACTGTGAACTAATTCTGACATACAGAGTTAAAATGTAATGACTTATTTTTATTGAAGAAGGCTAAGAAAAAGTTACGTAAGCCAGATAAAAGAAAAAGTCGCTGTCATGTCGTATAAGGAAGTCAAGGAGGCAGAAGGGGAAGGAGGGAGTGAATTCGAAAGACTTAGGTAATTGAAGAAAACTGCATCAAAACCCCGACAAGAGCTAAGCTCTTATTTTAAGAAGAAGTTTTTTTTCTGATTTCATAGTGTTTTGTCGAGTGTGATTAGGATCTGATGGCGTCCCGTACCAAGGGGAAGGTCGCGGGATCAATTTCTGCTTGGCTATTAACTTTTGGGGCATTAAGAGGGTGCGTTCTCCATGAAAAGTGTTACTATAATAAGAAAATAATTTTTGGAAATTCAATCCCACAAGTGAAGTTTAAAAACTTGAGAAACCGTCTGCATGGCCAAATCGCTGAGCTGATTTTGATAACATTTCTATGGGTCAAATCTGTAAGCGTACAGATAAAAAAGAATTCAAATCAGTTCATAAATTTTGAACTTATGCTTTACATTTTAAAAAATACAAGCAAATTGAGAACCTCCTCCTTTTTATTTAAAGTCAGTTAAAAAGCAAACTGCAACTGGGTTTGAAATTTGTATGGAAAAAGCTTAACGCAAACGAAGTCGCGCTGAATTACACTAGTAGGTAATATTTTAAATGCTGATGACAATAAATATAAATTTATATTAATTATGAGAATAAATTAATCATTGATATACAGCTTTTCCAAGACTATATTTCACACAATAAGCATGTAAATTCTCTAAACAGTAACTCATAATCACTAATCCAAAAAGCTCTCCGACCTCCCATTTCCAACTTTAATTACTCACATAATCACCCTAAACAAACAAACTAACGCGAAATATTTCACTAGATATCCGCTGGTTCTTATCCAACCCACTTAAAACCTCCGAAGGGCAATGGGCCCTCGGAGTGTCATTCATCAGCCACCAACTTTGTATGTACCGGTCTCTTATTATTTGCCACCCCAGACTATAAAATTGAACCAAACGTGACAACGGAATACCGAATACTTTGATCTGTAAGCCCTTTGCTTAGAGTCTGAAGTTCTTTGGATAAAAGGGCTGAAGTATAGTCGTTTTAAGGCATTAATTACTCGGCCCCGCTTTGGGGTAAACCCTTTAGGAAACGTCCCTAACTGGACACCCTCGGTCCAAGCGTGCCTCCGAGTCATTAGAGCTATATAAACAGGTATGTTGAAAGGTTCTCTTTAATTACGGAAGCTGAATATTTGAACGCTAATCGCATACCTATTCTTTGGGATAAAAATTTGCAAAGGCAAATAATAATTATAATCGATCGATTAGCGTATCTATCGTATATCAAAATTACCTCGCCATCAAAACTATTAATTTCTTTATAAATACTTTTTCGTAAAAAAACTGAACTGCCACGGCGTTACCCATGCAAGTCTAAGCACAAATGAGTACCTACTGCCTAATTCTAAACTAAAAATATATGATTCCGGGAACAACAAATTGTTGTTGGATTTGTTGGAATTGCTGTTGGTTAATTTTTTGATGCCATTAGGCATCAAAAAATTATAGTAAAATCCCGCAACAAATAAAAGATTTAGAAAAGGATAGGACATTTGAATGTAAATTAAGGAATTTATTATAAAAAATGCTAAATTTAAATGATTTCTTCAATAATACACTGTTTGCGTTAATTTATTTCATTTTTAATCTTATTTACAGTACAACACTTACAGCTAGCTTTTTATTTGTTTTTTAAACTTTGGCCTGTTACCACTCCAAATATTGATATGCCTCAATCGAATAATTTTGTTGTTAAAAAGGCAGGGTCTTGATTATGATGATAACTACTTATCAGTATCGACCGTGCAATGATTTCCATCACCAAACCAATTATGCAAATGACGCGTCACTCCATCAACGAAATGAAACATCTACCTGAATCAACGTACACTCAAGTGCACTCAAATAGGGTAAGTATGTGCTCGTGTATGCAAAATTAGTTTGGCGATACAAACCCCTGCTTCTAAGCCGTATTAGCTTATCTTTCCACTTGGCACGCCATAAATTGGTCAAAATCTCGTTGCCTCCTTGACTTTGCCACGTATTCAAATGTAGGGTGTATGTGATTCGGACAATAAAATGGAAGTTACTGAAAATATATTTTAAAACATCTTTGTGAAATTCAAAAATCACCACTCAATCTTTCACTCAATCGCAAGAATGTATTTAAATCTATGCGTGTTTATTTCTCTGTTAAATGCTAATAAGATTATTTACAGGGGGCATTATTAAATCCATCACTTTATCCAACGTGCTCTTAAATCTGAATACTGTTATATTACTATTGTGTTATATTATACTGTTATATTATGATAGTTTCATATTTTGAAATGTCAGTAAATATCTGTGTTCATAAAAATGTATTACTTCTGTCACGACGGAGAGTGGTTTCAAGGAAGACCAGTGCTTTAGTAGCACACGCTACTACAGCAATTATGCTGAGTGGCAGCCAATCGTTATTTTTTTATTGTTAACACTTTTTTTTACTTTTATGACTTAAAAAAATAACTTTTGATTTGATGGAGAACAGCCAACGTTTTATCATTTATGTGAATTTTCCACAAAAAAAATGTCTTTCTATTGACGGTGATTCATAGTCACCCTACCACTAAATAACACAACATCAGTACTCCATGTTAAACCGGCAGAAAGATACAATCAAAACTAACCAATATGCTGAACCAGATAACACTGAAACCGGCTGTACTGATTTATCACTTGTGACGTTGAGTGTACTTCGATTATTATTGTTAGGTAATATTAAATAGTATTTATCTTGGATAGTTAAGTTCGTATTGATTGAAGACTGGTGAATAAACAGAAGTTGCTTTTGTTATTGTAAGCGTGGGAAGATATTATGAACGAATATCATTATCTGTTCTTAGAAATAAGATTTAGATTATAATCTACTAAATCATGAAAATGATTATCATTTTCATGAGTCAAAAAACAAAACAAATCGACGAGTATATATTTTTAACTAAAATTTAAAATTCAGAAGATATTTAATATTCAGTATATTATATTGTTTTAAGTATATTTATCGCCTTATTAAGCATGTAAAGGTAACATTTATTTGTTTTTTAATTATTCATTCAAAAAAGTACATACTTTAAGCATTGTAGGATAAAACTTTGCGTATTGTGAGGTTCAGCCAAATCCTCATGATTAGGAAACACACAGGGATTTTGAATTAAACAATTATTCAGATAATATCCATTGGTTCCGATCCGTCTCCTCGTGTCAACCCACTCCCGCCGCCCACCAGAGGGCGTCTCGAAAACCAATCATTTATTATGACATTGACATGAAGTTGATAGTTGACATTGACATGCTCAATACACCACATCTCTTCCTTTTTAACAAATTAAAAATGAACTTGTTTACATAATGGACCTAGATCTTAATTTACACATAGGTACTTTTCAGCTTTGCAACTTATTATTTAGGTAACTAACTTCTGTATTTCTACACATGCTTTCTACATTGGTTTGATGACCTTGGATATAATGTAGGCCTACCTACGTAGTATTTATTTATTTATTTGGTAATCTAACCTTGTTACAAGATTACTGATACTCTTTTATTCTACGGACTTCTTGCTCGGTCTCTTCCTGATTGTGATTACACACCTCCCAATTACTGCTAGCTCCTACTCTTATTAAGTTTATTACATTTCGGCGATACTCTCGAATAGGAACATCATAGTTATCGGATTTGGTCCACACACCATTTTAACATCTAAACTGTTGGATTTCGTTATTATTGTTTCCTTCTTTTACCCTCATCATAGTCATCCTTCCCTTTTTTTATAATTTCTTTATTGATCTTCTTGACTGATTTTCGATTTTTATCCCTGTAGAACTGATGATGATTTTCCTGAAGCAAAGTGCTACGTATAATAGCCAAGCAAATAACCCAGTCAGTCAGTCATTTACTTTTACGTTTGACTTATCTTCAGTCGCTCCAAAATGGCATGGTTTTGCCGCTCGACTTCTCCATTTTCCTGAGGTCAATATGTAATGGTATTATATCGCTTAGGTAATCCTCTATGTCTAAAGACCAGTTCTTCCGAGCTCAGATGGTACTACATCTTTAACCGTGGATTTCATGATTATTATTTGCATAAAGCGCCAAGCTTGAGAAGGCATGTAGTCAACGTCTCTTCATTTGGTTGGGTGGATTCAGTCCTGATACCAATATTCATTGAACATAATATATAACAAGTCTTGCATCATTTACAGAATTTTCCGCATCTCAATCAGGCTAACACTGAAGTGCTTGGCCTAGCTTTCATATTTACTAATTCTCGAATGGACTCCGTGAGCTGCTGCAAGAATCTAACCTTAAATATTAATCTTAGTTTTTTTTTTATTTTATTAAGCTGACGGAACAAACATAATTATGGCCCCACTTGATGTTAAGTGGTAACCATTGCCTATAACAAAGCATTGTCTCGTAGGACATGCACGTCAGTAACGTGCTCTACGATGCACTGCCCTGCGTCCCTGTGCCAACTTGAGGTTTTTCAGATGTTCAGCCTCCCTTGCATGTAATTCCACCGGCACCCACACCCTTCAAACTGAAACACAGCAATGCTGCTAAACAGTAAATAGCAAAAGTATCATGTCACCGGAAAATTTATAACATGTGGTTTTAATTTACTTAATCATTGCTTATAGTGAGCCTTGTCACAGTTTGTCTGTTTCTTATGCAGTGGTAGAAATGGCAATAGTCTAAGTAATCAATTTTGAGTATTTGGCAAGTTTTATAGGTAATGCCATCAACAATTATTGAATCAAACCCACAATACCACCTCCATCGTCTTGTAGACTAAATATCCTTGCTAAGGGACTAATTTTATTTCGTGAAATACATACTTAATTGCAATTGCACAAAATGCACAATTTGTGTGATGTACATTCACCAAAAGGTTTACTAAGACTGTCACAAACCGTGAAAATTCCTTTCCATGACAGTAGGTATAGAGCTATAGCTTCTAACCTTGCTAGCGTTATACCCACCAAAATAAAAAGATGCTTCTTCAGTTGTATCACAAAGATCCCTTGAGACATAGCAAACTAGGTGAGTCCAAGTGCCAGTCCCACGCGACCAAGCCGTGAAGTCCAGGCAACAAAGTACGCCTAAGTACCCACCTCTTGATCATATTCTAGCACTTGATTTAGATTACAACCACAAATATTATACCCTCCAGTTTGTGGCCAGTGTCCAACTCAAAACCCTCCAGATCAGATAGGTACTAGATTTTAAAGTGTTCTATAACCCAGACAATTCAGAAAATGGCATCTGCTTTACTTGCCCTTGTCGTCAAGATTGTAATACCAAAACATCCCCAAGCTTACTTATATTGTTATCTGTTGTTAGCCAGTTGATCCATAGTGGATAGAGAGTAATTTATACCTTAAAATGTTGGGCGTTGACACTTATTTTTAACCGACTTCCAATCAAAAAAGAGGAGGTTCTCAATTCAGTTGTATATATTTTTTTTAATGGTTGTTATTTATGAGCTGATTTGAAAAATTATTTTTTATCTGCTTCCAGATTGGTCCCATTTAAATTTTATTAAAATCGGTGTTGCCATCCTTTTTTAAATATTTTTTTTAATGTTTGTAACTGCATGCCTCCGTCATTTATGAACCGATTTAGAAAACTATTTTTATTTGGAAGGTTATTCTTACGTCCAGATTGTCCCAAACAAATTTCATTAAAATCGGTTTAGCCGTTTGGCAATGAAGTCGGTTTCTCTAGTTTTTAGACTTATAATTATATTTACCCCTAATTCAAGAACCACAAATAATTCTTTCAGGTACACTGCTTAGTATGCTTAACTTTCCAGAAAATATAATCAATTGCAATTTTTTTTTTTTTTTTTTTTTTTTTGTTTTTTTTTTTTTTATACTGCCGCCGCAGTATCATTATTTTGCTTAAACTTTTTGGATTGCAAAACTGAATCGCCGAGATCTTTCTCTTGGACGCTTTATTTTATTATTTACTAGCTGTTCACTGCCACGCTTCGCTGTGGCACAGAACAATACTTGATGCGGATTAGATATCATGCTAAAATTTCAGCTTGATCGGTGCAGAACTTTTTGAGTTTTTGAAGCGTACACATACCAACATAACATTTTTATATATAGAGATTTATAGAAGAGTAGCTTCCGCTGATATGTCTACATCAAACAGTGTTGCATTCTAGCCATTTTAATATGATATTGATATTGTCATTGCTCGTTTTGGCTACTATTTAAGCACTGATTTACTAGTCCGTAGCCAGTTGTCAAGTTGTCTTTAATGCGACATTGCCTTTGGGAATGTCCTCAATACCCATACATTCCTGCCGTAAGCTGGACAGGACTCAGAGTCTGAATTGTGTAGCATACTACCCGAAGCCTTTAGCCAATTGAATTGTAACTTGCAAGATTTACAACTATTTTGTACAACATCGCTATTCCAATTTATTGGTTTGCCACCAAAATTTGCCAATTGTCTTCCCACAGTCTCGAGAGCATTTGCCTCTGTTATTATTTTTCAATGGTGACAGTGCCCTAACATGAGAATATTTTTCCTAAACTTTACTGGTGCACACTTCTCTAAATCTGTTCTACAAGGTCCTTGTTTGCATCGTAAAACTTGCATTTGCTACTTTGGGTAGGTAACTACAAATATATCAAGTTGGTGACTCTAAATATGTGTCATACACAAAGAAAACTTTGTTTACACGCTAATCTCTATTTTTAAAACATCTCATCTGCTGGCTCAACATGAGCTCCCGGCAGATTATAATATATTCCTTGCACTGCAAGTCCTCCGGAGTGCAGTAAGGTAGCATTTTCCTTAACATGATTTCTAGCAAGAATATTTACAAAACCCTCTTCCATTTCTCTCAACGAGACTCTAAAGAAGTGAGTTGTTCCCCTTGACAGTCAAATAGCTCTAGGCAGACAAATGAGCCATGTTTTAATGATCTGTAATCAAAACAAACTTTCAATAATGCTATAGCAAGTAATGCCCCTTCCAGGAGAGACACAGAACCATTAGACCAAAGTATGAGGATAATCATGTAAGTATTAAGTAGGCCCGCCTGTCACCAAATTTTCATTTTTAATGTTTTTACAAACTTACGTTACTAAATAACGTGGCACGATTACACTGCCGTCATACCAAGAAAGGTCTTAACTTACAGTTTTGTCAAAAATGAGTTAAACACAGATTTGGAATCAGCAAACAAAATGCTACCTTATGGGTTCACTTATAAAGCTGTAACTCTAATGAATTCAAAGATACCCTACAGATATTCGTCGTAACTACGTCAAAATTTGAGTCTTTTTTGTCTGAAAAGGCTTAATTTCAAAATTACGGCTTTTTGTTTAAGTATTCTCATCTTGCTTGTCTGTAAGGCCGTTATTTCCTGATTTAAGGCCTTTTAGATTGACACAACTTAAAATCACTTTATGTTCGCTAACATGAAAAGCCTTATTTACCAAGATATCTCCAGTATCAGAATTCAAAAATCCACCCCACGAGCTTATTTCTACGTGATAATTATGTATGTCTGAGATACGCTTTGAAAAAGGTATAGGCTCTTAAATGTTTTACAAAAACGAGTTCAATAGCCCAGATTGTATACAGCTAGAATGCATGAAATAAACCATCGAAAAGAAGGGTTTTTCTGCTCACGTACAAAAAACAAAACCAAAAGGAATAACGAGTGAGCGCAAAAATAATATCCTGCAAAAATTAGGCCCATTAATGCCAGCAAACCGAAAATTATTTTGGGAAAATTTGCATACAAACAATGCTGCTGCAAACCTGGTGGTAGATAATGAAGACTGATCACCAAGTAATAATTAAATGTTAGTAAAACATATTTTTGTTACATTAGAATTGTTTTTGTGTCATAATATAAGTCAAATGTAGTTGTCGTATTTGCGGGTAGAACCTTTCTTGTGTAGCGGGAGTATAATTGATTCTGTCCAGTTTCTGGGCCAGTCGCTATGCTTCCAGATGTGATTACAGATCGTGTGTAAAACATCAATTCCGTTGTCGCCCAAGCACTTGATCACCTCCATCGTAATCTGGTCAGGCGCCTTCTTATCTTTGAGTCGTTTAATGGCGGTCTCAATCTCCACGTGCAGGGTTGAGGGTTCCTGTTCTAATAAGAGCCAGTCAAAAAACGGAGAGTCAGTTACGGGAAGTGCCTGGATATACAACTGTTCACAGTACTCACGCCATCTATTTCCTATGGCCTTCCAGGTCGTGGTTTGGGGTCCCATTCGTATCAACGTAAAATTCGTATCAACTAGCGTCTTATTTTCTTTACCTGACTATAGAAATCTATGCTTGATTGCTTGTCTCTGATTTCATACCTGATGTGATGATCATATAATTTTATACCTACTTAATCAAAGGCTTGGTTCTTCATTTTCAGTGATTTTAATTTAAAATACCAGCCTTAAAAACTTTGTTTAGGTTAGTTTCCTGGCGAGAAAAGTCATAACTGAACAATTACGGCTTTACATGCATGCCGTTATTACATTCTATGAAATTAGGCCTTTTAAGTGAAGTATTGCTTATTAAATATGATTTTTATGCTTAATTAAAAAAGAAAAAATAAGATAAGGAAGTGAACGAAACTAAAAATCAAAACGAAATAGGATTCAAAACAAAGACATTTTTTTTTACGTATTATAAAATAAAGTTCAATAACAAAAACCGTTTAGTAAATCGCCGGCCGTCATTTTGGACAAAACTTCGATTATCTCGAAATCAACTTTGACCAAGTTACGGCCTTTCTTAATATGACGGCAGTACAGTGAGTAGAGCAGTAGGTAGCTTCTACCTTTTCGTCTCATTGGAAAATACTTTTTGCTTTGTCAAACTTGCGTAAGTAAATTACGTGGCACAATTACAGTGAGTAGAGCAGTAGGTAGCTTCTACCTTTTTGACTCACTGGGAAACACTTTAGAGGCTTGTCAAACTTGGGTCCAATCTCTGGAGTTAGTTCATATCAACAGGAACATTTTGTACTTATTCCACCATAAGCAGATACCAGATATTATTAACTCATAGGTGCATACTACATGCTAGTCTCGCATGCATATTGTGAATTGGTTGATACGAACTGGAACATCTTTCCTCATTTACTATTTACTTATCCCTTTTTTTTTTTTTTGTTGCTGCGACACGTAAGTTTACTACCGGCAGATAGAGAAAAATTCCTTTTTCTTAGGCAAGATTGCAAATATGGAATAATTCATGCTGGTAAGTAGATTGTAAGCCAATTTTACTACATACCACAACTTTTCTTTCAAAACGTTTGTCACTTGTTTTCAACCAATTCTCCGGCAGTCAAACAAACCACATCGCACCATTTTGATCAGCCTAGTGACCAGGAACAACAATTTTTATCACTCGTCGCCAATGTGAGGTTCAGCCAAATCCTCATGATTAGGAAACACACAGGGATTTTGAATTAAACAATTATTCAGATAATATCCATTGGTTCCGATCCGTCTCCTCGTGTCAACCCACTCCCGCCGCCCACCAGAGGGCGTCTCGAAAACCAATCATTTATTATGACATTGACATGAAGTTGATAGTTGACATTGACATGCTCAATACACCACACGTATATAAAAAAAATGTAAACAAGCAAGAAAACTAACTACTGACAATCGCATCAGTTAAAACTATTTACATGTACCTACCTAACTTGTTTGATACGTTTTCTAGTAAAATAAAACATTTCTGTGTCCATGCGTCATAAAAGTCTAGCTTAAATCTTAGAATGAAAAACAACATTACCCTCAAGAGCCCAATAAGCCAAACCGCGTAGATTTTGGACAACACAAACACCATTTATTATCAAAAAGTACAAACTAACAAACTTAAGATAAGGCGTACCCCATCCCTTACAAAGTAATCTTTACCCTGGCCCCAGAGCGTGGAACTTGGTAGCGAAGTTGGAATAACTTTGGAAGACCAAGGGCTGTTTAGAAAGGACCCCAAGTTGTACCCCTAACTCTGAAATATTAATGTAGTTTCCTAGAATCGTATATGAGAGGTGTGCTTTCTAGATATTTGCTAATGGCTCGTTTAATGTGGCTTATGTTATTGGCTGTCAACATTTTGAAGTAAGCAATCTTTATCAATAAAGAAAAACAGCAAGTCGTAGAAGCTAAAAAGTTTGAAAATATGTATCAAGTGCACGAAAGAAGCCTTTTTGAGGCGCGCTTAAAATCCTTTCACCACACTTGGTTTGAAAAAAAACCAGTGGCTCGATAAGAAGAACCCATCAACAGTGGCACTAAATTGTCTGTTCAGACGAGAAGAGCGAAATTGTAAATCAAAAATTAGCTGGCCAATAAAATAAAATGCCTCCACATCAATGTATTGAATCCCGTAAGTATTTTAAAGTCAGAACGACTTTAAAATCCGGAGAAATTCGGAGCCCGTGAACTATAACTCTGCCTTATTCGAAATAATTATCAACAAAAATACCACCACATTCATATAAAATGTTATCAATTACAAATTAAAAATTATTCAAAATAATACGTGACAGTAAGTTTTTAAAGTACCCATAGGTTGTAGTTTTCTAAACAGCACTACATTTTTAAAATATATTTTCTCACACAATAGAGAAAATATATGCTACATTTATAAGTTCAAATCAAAGGTGAAAGACAGCCCAGTATAAAAAGGCCTATTTATATTTTAATTTGTTATATTTTAACGAGCATTCTGTTGTTTTATTTAAATTTCTAGGACAGCATAGAATCTGTTTTTGAGACACGAAAAAAAAAACTGTCTAAGGTTTTCCTTAGCCTTTAAAATAAAGCGACCAAAACCACCGGCTGAAACAAGTGTCTTAAGTATGATAGTTCACTTACTACAGACTCTAAACGAACGCCATTGCGTTCACACACACACATCCACGCACACTACTGCAAATACTCGCGCAAATTTTCAACATGGCACACGAAGTTAGGGGTGGACTACACTCGTGTCCTTCCTTTTGATTGCAATTAATTCGGAGGGGGTTGGGTGGGGAAGAAGGGTTGGCTCCGTCCGGCCAATGCAGGGATGAACTTAGTTTTCGAACTGAAGTTAGGTGGTCGTTAGTGTTTTGAAGTTTTGTTGCGACTGTTTGTGGGTTGGAGTTTTGTGACAAAGGTTTCTGGTAGAAAGATGAGCCTGTTGTCTTTGTTTAGTGTGTAATTGAACTGAATCGAGGACAAACACAATCAGTTGTGGTTGACTAGTAATAATTATTATTTGTTAGTTCTACATCTGGGGCCTAATTCTCGGGCCGATCTCGATCATTTTGCAATTTTATTTTATTGCTTCTTTTCACAAACCCGCACTTTTTCTACGTTTTCCGTATATCGTAGCTGTCGATGCTTCTACGATGAGGTCGTTGATGAATTACTCAAGGAAATCTGCCATTCTCTTGTCGAAAAGAAGCAATAAAATAAAATTGCAAAATGGTCGAGATCGGCCCGAGAATTAGGCCCCTGGGCGTAACAAAATAATAAATGTACTCGAATCTTGATTTACAAGCGTTTCAGATTTTTTTTGAAAGGAACTTAATTGAAAATATTATAATAACTACTAAGAGACAAAAATATTATTTTGTTCTAAACTGATAAATCATAGTTTATTTAGCTCAATAAAAAACAATACAAATATTTATCTTCAGTCCGTCCCTGGACAAACGGTCTAGCCCGCTGTTACGCCATGAAAAATACCCAGACATTTTTAATCTGTGGGTCTACTTATAACCTGGACTGGTAGTATTTGCAATTACTCCTCTCGAAATTAATGGCCTCTTATTAAACGGTTGTTCCACATCTTAGAAAAATAGCTTTAGTATTGTATATAACGGCTTACAAGATAAGTACAAGATTTGCTTAGTTTAGGGCTAGTTAGTGTCGTAAGAATTGTCTATGAATATCTAAAAAATAGTAACAGGAAAAAAATTGTCTGTCAAAGACAATTTTTTTCCTGTTACTATTTTTTAGATTGAAAAAAAAATTGCACAAAAAATTGCTCAATAAAAAACAATACAAATATTTATCGCCAGTCCGCCAGTTATTTCTTGTGGTATTATTGTTGTGTCTAATACACCTTATTTCGCTTTGCAGGATTTGCAGGTGTTACGTGGGGTGCACACACAAGTCTACATTAAATTAACTTACTTAGATTAGATTAGCGGATTAGTACTATATATTTGTTGTTCTACTTAGTTTATGTTTAACAATGGAATTCCGCAAAGTCACGCCTGAATCTATTAATTAACAAAAAAATTGTTCAACAATTTCTTGTAAAGTAATTATGTGATAAGACAATTCATAGCAAAAAATCCATGAATATGATGTTTATTATTTACACTCAACCGGTGAAGGAAAACATCGTGAGGAAACCCGCGGCTTAGTCAGCTCCACACCTATTGACCATGTCATTCCTATGGATTAGGCCGACTACGCTGGCAGGATGGTATAAGTGCTGGGCAAGCCTATTTCATTTAAAATCCTGTCCCAGGCACTAAAGCGTCCCGCAAGTAGGGGCATGAGTAAAAATCTTGACGCTATATAAATCATATACAAATAGATACAAAATAGATAAATAGATGCAAAGGCTTAAAAATAAATGTTGTTTTGTTAAAAATAGTAAAATATTCACCCTTCTCAAATTAACCTTTGAACTACCTGTATCTCCCAATGAACAATGGTCATGTCATCTCGTTGAGATGAGTTTAAACCGGTTTGATCCAGATTCCACGGTCAGGTGGGTCGCGACCTATAGAGGTCAACTAAGGGATGCTGTATTGTGATGATTGGTCAGGTCATAGTTCAAAATGTCTATACCATCCTAATGTTATAAATGCAAAGTGATGATTTGGATGTTTGTGGCCGCTATTACAACATTTTCCTCTGTCAGCCGTCATCTCTGCATTTCCAAAAATGTTGTCAATTCATTTATACATTTTTTGTATTTTTGTGTGTATGTTGGTAATGAAATAACTCAAAAACTACTATGCCGATTTCAAAAGTTCTTTCACCATTGGAAAGATACGAGTATATTCACCCTGAGTAACATAAGCTATTTTTGTGTTTAAAAAATAAATGTCCACCCGCGCGAAGCCGGTATTTATACGATATAACAAGCGGAGTTTAAAAAAACTTATAAAAGACGAATTTTGGTGATTTCAATTACTTATGCCAAAAAAATACAATCGAATGGATCCTTTTTTGAAGTCTGTTAAAAATTACGTTTTTAAATGTTTAAAATTTCTACCTACTTGCCAGGGCTAAAAATGTTTACTTTCGTCTTACGTAATTTACCTACTTACATAATATTATTTTTATTCAGTTAGTAACGTAATTCTGTTCATATCGCTTTTCCAGTAAAACATGAATCTATAAAATATGAAATGGGTACAGTTGGCTGAAATAAGATGGTTACATTGGGTAATTTACAAAAATATTTTGTGTACAAATGTGAATGCAGAACTGATGTCGGAATCAGCCAGGTGGTAAATACAAAAATAATGTTACTTTGAAAATAATAAAAAAATATGAAATCTAAATTATACATACCTACAGTTGACTGATTGTTCAGTAATTATCAAAAGTAAATTTACGGTTTTTTTTGCATTACTTACCCATGTAGATCAAATACAATGAAAATAATGAAACATATGCCAAATTTCACGAAAGGAGCCTCTTTGAGGCACACTTTATATCCTTTTACCACACTGGTACCTACTAGCGACACGATAAGAAGATTTTATGGTGAATTACTTATATCGCAAATAAATAAGACGTTTCTACCTAAATGCGTCTTTTTAACTTATTTATGTCAGACACTGACTGCAAATTCACACTGGTTTCAACAAATACGTCTTATTAAAGAGTGAAATTTAAAGAGTTGTGCTTGTTTAAGCCTAAATATAAAAACACTGGCAGACGCGCCTTTTTTTACTGATTCCCATGATGATGTGATGATGATGATATTTTCCTTATGGTGGCAGTATATCATACAGGGGTTAACAGGGTTCAGGAGTTATTTACGATTTGAAATCATCAACTACCGTCGCTGAGTGTACCTGGTAGCTAGGTAATAATGTTAGGGATGGCAATACGCTGGTTTGTCTGCATCGCCTCCGGCTTGGCTCCAAGTTCCAAACTGTCTGAGATATTAATGTTTTGGGCTATTGTGATCAATGTATCTCTCTCCAAAAAGGTAGAAGTTGGAAAAGACGATTGTTGAAAAGTGTGATTGTATGCACAAAAAAACAAACTTAGACTAGTGTTGAACATTTGTATTTGTATGAATTTATCAAAACAAATAATTGTTGTGTGTGTTGCGATCGTTTGAATGTGGGAGTCAAAATATGACAGAAAAAAATGTAGGGCAGAATTATTATCGATTCTAGGCAGGTCCTTAATAAAGATGAAAGGTCTACTCCTCTAACATTTTTCACAAATAAAATATTGTTACCTGCCAGGATTGTTCATATGTCAATTTTGAGCCTAAAACTAGACAGACAGCAACGAAAAGCCTCTCTCTCTCTCTCTTGCCGTATCCGTCGCGAATGATATAGAGTAACTAGTTAGGCTAAAACTATTGCTTCACTCATCACACTTCTTTCTCCGCCTATCTAGCATCCCTTTCTACAACAAACGATCACGAAATCCTAGCTCAAAATGCATGATGACCACGCGCATGTATCCCCACCCCAACCACAATGGGACACCATGAATACCGAACCCTTCAGGACCATGCAGCAATTATTCAAAGAGAATAGTTTAACAGAAAGGATTGTGAGAACCAACCTCACACCAAAACATCCCAACTCAAAACCCAAGCACACTAACACAGGCTGTAAAATTGAAGACGTAAGGTAAAATTTCCCGTAAAGTTTTTGAGGTTATGTGGGGTTGAAATTTTCGGTCGAAATTTCAGTATATTTCGAATATTTATACATTTGTCCGTGGTGGAGGATGAAGCCTCTCCGGTACGTAATAGGTACAGTGATTTAGTACGGTACTGTCGGTGATTTTAATGTAATTAGTCTGGACGAATGTTGCCACCATTTTCACTAATTCGGGAAAACGCTTCATTGTGGGCTAGTCTCTCAGCTCAGTTGGCAGCTCTGCCTTCTGCGCTGTAGGTCGTGGGTTTGATCTCCACCGAGAACAAGCATTTGTGTGGTGAAAACAGATGTTTGTTCTCTGGCTGAGTGTTATTATTGTATTCTAAGTAACAAAAAATATAAGTAAAAAAGTAAAGTAAGTAAAGTTTTATAGGGTCGGCAACGCGCTTGTGATGCCTCTGGTATTGCAGGCGTCCATAGGCTACGGTAATTTAGTTGTTTAAAAAAAAACAAAAAGAAAATTTATATTATATCATCTATCTGGTTCTCATAGTACAAGCTCTGCTTAATTTGGAGCTCCACACTAACTGGATTGTCCACAATATTTATTTATTTATTGTCAGGCGAACGGTTTTGTTTATAGAAACTGATTAACAGAAGTTTACAGCTGGACAGCCGCTATTTTCAGGAATGGTTCTGAGCACTCTCCATCCACTGAAAACAAATAAAATATTAGATAGCAGCAAAGAAAAATATACTACCTTTCAAAATAGTCTTGAAACTCATGGAGGTGCTGTCAAATGAGGCTTTGAAGAGAATTCAGGAATCTGCAGACAAGGAAATTATAAATTAAAAATGATTATTCACTAAATTTCTTAAAATGACAAACTAAAGCGAATAAATACTCGTACATTTCATTAGGTGTAAATGGATTGAAGTCAAAAAAGTCTCCCCGAAAATGTATAGGGCTTAGGTAGGTAGCACTGAGGACTGCGTCAGGCTGATGAAGATGATGAGTTGAAACCCAGATCCAGGGTTTAAAACTTAGTAAAAACTTCAAAGCCTCTACTTTTTCTTTCTTACTCAGAGGTAAACTGGAAGAGAATGCCCTCAAGCTTTAAGCTCGCTTATGTAGGATGCATGTTTTAGTGCAATATAAAATGTTCTATTTAGCTATTATTTTTTAAATATACCTACCTACCATTAACCATTAAAAGTAATTTTCTCGTATACCTACATACAAACTCAACAATAACATTTCTTAATTATTCATTTTAGTGTTAGTACCTATTAAAACGAGTCGCGTAAAATATCAAGTGTAGACCCACATTCTACAAATATCTTCATTTGTGAATATGGAGTGAGCTTTTCTTAAAATTATATATTTAGCTATTGCCTTTGTTATGAGAGTAATGTTATTGCATAAAAATTGATAATATGTTATTCCAGGTCACGAGGTATGCTTTCATCCAAATCAGCCGAAACGGAAACAAAAAACATACACACACACTTGAGTGTGTGTATAATTATATTATCTTTTTTTTTTAAACTTTCACAAATCAAGTCATGTACCATTGGTACAATTTCATTGGTACAGCAACACAGAGTTTTCTGTCTAAAAATGTATGTGCACTATACCAGTACTCTCAAACGGTGAAGGAAAACATCGTGAGTAAACCGGCATATTATCGTAGCATCTAAACCTTTCGAAAAGATGATTGTGTCGAGTGCAAATTATGAGAGAGATATAAATATTGTTGTGATTATTTTTATTATTTATTAATTGTTTGAGATTGTATAATTATTAAATCTTAAATTCGGAGAATTATGGCTGCGCTATCGTAAGGTACACCTGATAGGGCAAAGTTTAAAAATAAATAAAATTAGTAGGATATAGGGATGAATAGGATTATGCAGAAGTCTAACTCCATACCAGCCAACCTAGACAGGCGGTGCTTGTACGAGTGGAATTGTGAAAACGGGCAATGACCATGCGGAATAGTGAACATCAAAATTCCGGCTGTGAATTGTACCATTAACGGAACGGGAGGTTCGCTACATTTAACGCTAAGACAGCGTTCTTATTGGTCAATGTTTCTCATTACAAATATGCATGTAAGGTCTTGACACCCAACTATTTGACCTACTAGAGTAGCTGTTAGATCAGTTTGGTCTATAAACACATGAACATTATCTAGAAATATTCCATTTCAAATATCCCTAGGAACTTGTAATGGATATAGGTATTTATTAATTAATTTGTTGTATGCATTAATTGTGATTATATTTTAATTTAAATTTTAGTTTAAGTTTAAATTCCCCACACAAATGTATTTTGTTATTTTGGAATAAATGAATAAGAATAAATTTTAAGTTTTTTCGAGATTTCGTTCCTACCTCAATTTTTATTATTAAATAATATCAAACAGTTGTATTTTATAATTATTAATGAACAACACAATATAAAGATTCTTGCGATATCTAACTTCTAAAAAAAATATTTTCAGTTTTTGAAGAAATCAACAAAATGTTGAAAATCCCTGGACGATGTTGATGAGTGTATATAAAGGTACAGTTATAAATTTCGTGAGGAAACCGGCATATCGTAGAACTTACAAAGTTCGAAAATATGTGTCAAGTGCACGAACGGACCCTTTTTGAGGCACCCTTAAAATCCTTTCACCACACTTGGTTTAGAAGAACTAGTGACACGATAAGAGAAGATATGAATAAGAGAGGTTTTTACTGAGCCAATAAAGTTTATTATATAGCTATTTAGAACTACTGGTTCTTGTAAGAAAAATAATGTAAGTTCTTACTCGAATCTCGTACACAAAAAAATTATAAATGTTTACCAGTTGGATTCATAGTTAGAAGTTTAATTCTAGTTAATTCAGAAAATAACTAGAAAAACGATTTAAAACGTTTTGAACCATTGTCAAGAAAATTCACTACATAAAGAATATTGTTATCCAGAAAATGCACTTTCATACCTTATGTATATCAAGGATATTTTGTTAGCAGCAGGAATATGACTGGGGTATGACCATGCGGAATGTCAACCGCCTGAATTGCCAGCAAGGGTAGTCTCACCCCCACCCCTCGGACGGTACGCCATCTAGAAAGGTATGTACGAATTACAAATGCAATCTTAGCCTGATGTTTTTGTGTAATTTTACTATTTGTTGCTCAATTAATGCAAAATGTTTCATTTATTTCAGACTCAAATCTACAGAAGTCTTAGAGCGAGTAAAGGAGAAGAGAGTTATGCTTGAGACGATACAAAACCGAAAATAAAAAATGTTTGGACATCTTCAACGATAAGACAGCTACATTTTTTTGACTGGCCTCTCAGCTCAGTTGGTAGTAGCTCTGCCTTCTGAGCGATAGGTCGTGGGTTCGATCCCCACCGAGAACAAATATTTGTGTGGTGTACACAGATGTTTGTTCTCTGTCTGGGTGTTATATTGTACTCTAAGTATGTATGTATTTACAAAAATAAAATGTATATAAGTATTATATCAGCTATCTGGTTCCCATAGTACAAGCTCTGCTTAGTTTGGGGCTAGATAGTGTTGTGCGGATTGTCCAAAATATTTATTATTATTTATTATACTGCGTGTGAGACGTTTCGACGCAGGATTTATTTAGTCAACACTAATACAGACTCAAAACCAGAGTCAGAGACAGAGCCAGACAGAACTTGTGGTAGGCCTACTGGTGGCCTATTGGTAGCAGCCCCGCCTTCCGAACCAGTGTGGTGGGTTCAAATCGAGTCCTGTACCTACTAATAAGTTTTTCTATAGAAATATTGATGTAAACTGTACGGTGAAGGGAAAACATCGTGAGGAAACCAGCATGTTGTAGAACCAAAAAGTTCAAAAACATGTGTCAAGTGCACAAAAAGAGCATCTCTGAGGAGCACGTAAATTCCTTTCAGCACATAACCTATTGGTTTGAACGAACCAGTGCCACGATAAGAATATTACAAAATAATAATATAATAAATAAATAAATATTATAGACAATCCACACCACACTATCTAGCCCCAAACTAAGCAGAGCTTGTACTATTGGTTGTGTATTTTTGTGTTTGCTCTTTGTTCTGTTTACTATTCTGTTCTCTTTCTTTTTGTGTTATGTACTCTGTTTGTGCTGTGTATAAGTGTGTTGTGTGTCCAAAATAAATGTATTTTCTTTCTTTCTTTCTTTTCTTACTAGGTATGGGAACCAGATAGCTGATATAATACTTAATACATATATTTTTTCAAATAACTACGACTACAAAATACCGTTGGCCGTTGTATGTTTTGACTAAAAGCCTCTCAGACGACCTTTGTATAACAAGAATAAACAAAACACTTAAAACGTATCGAATAAGATTTTTATTCATTTGAGTTTTAATATCTTTATACCTACACCCTAATTCTTATGAATAAGTAAAGGAGGTTATATCATAACATTCAGGCACGTCCACACAGCGCACAGTAGGCAGTAAACACGCACAATGCGACGTATTAATCATGCGATACAGGAACGGTAGCTCGTTAATCATTGGCGGTCGGCCCGCCCGCAATCCGAACGCGGCGTCTGTACCAGCCCTTTTTGTTAATTAATCTATGCTTATGTACTGTGCTATGTGTAGCTTGGCCATTATCTACTGTGTGTGTTTTGATTTTATAGTCATATTATGGCGTTTATTATCGAACATGTCTATTATACGCACAAAGCGTTGCTTAGTGATTCCTAATCAAATTTGCCGACGAAGAAAGACAACTGCGTGATTACTATTTGGATGGGTGACTGCTAGTGGCCATAAAGCTTTTGAAGTAACTCATCTAAAACCATATTTTACAATATACTAATGACAGTACTTTTTTGTTTAAATATAAATATATTTTTCAGAATGTATTAAATAAACATTGAGGACAATTCACACAATACTACTCAGCCCCAAACTACGCAGAGCTTGTACTATTATTGTTTATTTGGATTTTAAATGCAAAAATTTTTTTAAGAAAAAAGTAACGCTCATTTATTTCTTTTTTGGTATGAATCGTTTCTATCCTCACATGATAAAGGCATGTCTACACGTACTATACAATAAATAGCCTGCCGCCATGATTAATGAACCCCCGGCTCATGATGGAGGTGTGAGCTCAGATGATTTTATTTCCGTACAAAACTTGACTGATGGACCTTGTCTGGTTTTGTGTTCAGTCATACATGTAGACTACGCTTAAGGATGTATACGCAAGTTACCCAAGTTAAATACAAATAGAGTTACCAAAGGCCACGTAGACGAAAAAAAAACAGTGGCACTTTAGGAGTGACAACAGAAAGAAAAAACAAAAAAATATATCAAACTAGTGGCCGCCCGCGGCTTCGCTCGCCCGTTCCCGTAACACCCCGTTCCCGTTGCTTTTTCGGGATAAAAAGTATCCTATGTCCTTCTCCCGGTTCTAAGCTACCTCCCCACTAATTTTCTGCCAAATCGGTTCCGCCGTTCTTGAGTTATAAATAGTGTAACTAACACGACTTTCTTTTATAAATATAAAGATTGTGAATCTACGTCCAGCTTTCGTCAGTTTTGTCTACGTTCGAAATACAAAAATGTCTGCCAAAAGTTCTTATAGTTTCAACAATGCCTATGACGCGATGATAGTGTCCATCCATTAGCATCTCACTTCTCGCTCATTAGCAACTGTCTCGCTCGCACCTCTCCACCCACCTTCCCTCAGACGGGGTCGAAAAAGGGCTATTATTATTACCATTAGTGTCTGCAATATGAATTTTAGAACCCTCTTATTATGTGCTGTGATTTACACTTATGTTGTGAAGGAAAATGCATTCCCCAATCTTAAAAATAGGTACATTTTGTACTAAATTTCCCGATAAATATTGGGAAATTCAGTACAAATGTACCTATATAAGTTTTACGATAGAAATACGAATTACGCATTGCTATTCGGCGTGGCAATGCCGCTATTGTCTTGGGGACGCTTCCGTCTGGTACTAATTTAGCCATCTGTAGATCGCTTGTAACGGTCTGCAGATAGCTCAACTGTTTTCTGTACATTTTGTAAATATTTGTTTAGTTGTAAGTTTCTTTGTGTAAATAAATATATTTTTGAGAAAAAAAAATATTATACTCACAAAAACACGACTGGCCTCTCAGCTCAGTTGGCAGTTGCTCTGCCTTCTGCGCCGTAGGTCGTGGGTTCGATCCCCACCGAGAACAAATATTTGTGTGATGAACGTAGATGTTTGTTCTCTCTGTCCGGGTGTTATACATAAATAGTGCTATTTATGTACTATGAAAAAAAAAAAGTATTATATCAGCTATCTGTGGTTCCCATAGTACAAGCTCTGCTTAGTTTGGGGCTAGATAGTGTTGTGTGGATTGTCCACATTATTTATTTTTTAAAGTGATTGCATACAGACAAATAGGGTCACAAAGGTATGGGGCAGGGGTCCAAGCTAGTCCTTTGAAAGTAGTTGTCTCTTGTCTCATTATTTCTGTGCCCTCGCGTGTAAGGAACATTCCACTTTCAAGTTATTTGTTTGCTCAAAAACATCTTCAAACTACACTCCTTTATCATTTTAGTTTGGTCTTTTATTTTAATAAAATGCACAATTTTATCTTAAACATGCAATGCCGTTTATAGCTGATATAGATAAATGTTTTTACTGCCTATTTTTCAGTTATAACCGTGCACTACAGTTTTAAAAGGTTTCATTAAAATTTCAATACTTCAGGCCTCTCTCCTCTTTCTAAATGAATAGTCGTATAAACTATTTTTGGTACTTTATACAAAACTGGCAGCCTGTCCCGGCTTCGCACGGGTGGACATTTATTTTTTAAACACATAAACATAGCATTCCAATGGCGAATTTTTTTTTGAAATCGGCACAGTAGTTTGAGTTTATTCATTACAAATAACATACACAAAAAAATACAAATCTTTCCTCTTTATAATATTAGCATAGACAGAGATAAATAATGTATTTATCTTACTCAACTCTTATTTTTTTATTTTTGTGTGAATTTTTGCACGTTGGACTCTGACGTAGTATATAATATGAGCCAGTTTTTTTTTATGTGCTTAGTTTTTCATTTTTTTTTGCATAAGCTAAAAAATATGAAATATGTCATTTAGTAGAAAACTCAATTTAATTATTTCTTTTCTAGCACATTTTAATGTTGTTTAGATTCAACTGTAGTTTTCTTTCCCTTTCTTTCGTTCTTAATTTAATTTCTCTCGTAACTTCGTAAGGGTGGTTCATAGGAAGTTGATTTGAAAAGTTCAGCCCACACCAATATGTGGGGAAATTCTATGATTATTATGGGCGGAAAACAGAAAGTTTCTATTTTCCAATTATTTTATTTACGTATCCTACCACCACCCAAAATCAACTGTAAAAAAATATTGTTATTTCAAAAATCTAACACAATCTTTTTATAAAATAAATAATTATGTAGGTATAAATATTGTATTTGACTATTCACAGCTCAGTTGGTAGTAGCTCTGCCTTCTGAGCGATAGGTCGTGGGTTCGATCCCCACCGAGAACAAATATTTGTGTGGTGTACACAGATGTTTGTTCTCTGTCTGGGTGTTATATTGTACTCTAAGTATGTATGTATTTACAAAAATAAAATGTATATAAGTATTATATCAGCTATCTGGTTCCCATAGTACAAGCTCTGCTTAGTTTGGGGCTAGATAGTGTTGTGCGGATTGTCCAAAATATTTATTATTATTTATTATACTGCGTGTGAGACGTTTCGACGCAGGATTTATTTAGTCAACACTAATACAGACTCAAAACCAGAGTCAGAGACAGAGCCAGACAGAACTTGTGGTAGGCCTACTGGTGGCCTATTGGTAGCAGCCCCGCCTTCCGAACCAGTGTGGTGGGTTCAAATCGAGTCCTGTACCTACTAATAAGTTTTTCTATAGAAATATTGATGTAAACTGTACGGTGAAGGGAAAACATCGTGAGGAAACCAGCATGTTGTAGAACCAAAAAGTTCAAAAACATGTGTCAAGTGCACAAAAAGAGCATCTCTGAGGAGCACGTAAATTCCTTTCAGCACATAACCTATTGGTTTGAACGAACCAGTGCCACGATAAGAATATTACAAAATAATAATATAATAAATAAATAAATATTATAGACAATCCACACCACACTATCTAGCCCCAAACTAAGCAGAGCTTGTACTATTGGTTGTGTATTTTTGTGTTTGCTCTTTGTTCTGTTTACTATTCTGTTCTCTTTCTTTTTGTGTTATGTACTCTGTTTGTGCTGTGTATAAGTGTGTTGTGTGTCCAAAATAAATGTATTTTCTTTCTTTCTTTCTTTTCTTACTAGGTATGGGAACCAGATAGCTGATATAATACTTAATACATATATTTTTTCAAATAACTACGACTACAAAATACCGTTGGCCGTTGTATGTTTTGACTAAAAGCCTCTCAGACGACCTTTGTATAACAAGAATAAACAAAACACTTAAAACGTATCGAATAAGATTTTTATTCATTTGAGTTTTAATATCTTTATACCTACACCCTAATTCTTATGAATAAGTAAAGGAGGTTATATCATAACATTCAGGCACGTCCACACAGCGCACAGTAGGCAGTAAACACGCACAATGCGACGTATTAATCATGCGATACAGGAACGGTAGCTCGTTAATCATTGGCGGTCGGCCCGCCCGCAATCCGAACGCGGCGTCTGTACCAGCCCTTTTTGTTAATTAATCTATGCTTATGTACTGTGCTATGTGTAGCTTGGCCATTATCTACTGTGTGTGTTTTGATTTTATAGTCATATTATGGCGTTTATTATCGAACATGTCTATTATACGCACAAAGCGTTGCTTAGTGATTCCTAATCAAATTTGCCGACGAAGAAAGACAACTGCGTGATTACTATTTGGATGGGTGACTGCTAGTGGCCATAAAGCTTTTGAAGTAACTCATCTAAAACCATATTTTACAATATACTAATGACAGTACTTTTTTGTTTAAATATAAATATATTTTTCAGAATGTATTAAATAAACATTGAGGACAATTCACACAATACTACTCAGCCCCAAACTACGCAGAGCTTGTACTATTATTGTTTATTTGGATTTTAAATGCAAAAATTTTTTTAAGAAAAAAGTAACGCTCATTTATTTCTTTTTTGGTATGAATCGTTTCTATCCTCACATGATAAAGGCATGTCTACACGTACTATACAATAAATAGCCTGCCGCCATGATTAATGAACCCCCGGCTCATGATGGAGGTGTGAGCTCAGATGATTTTATTTCCGTACAAAACTTGACTGATGGACCTTGTCTGGTTTTGTGTTCAGTCATACATGTAGACTACGCTTAAGGATGTATACGCAAGTTACCCAAGTTAAATACAAATAGAGTTACCAAAGGCCACGTAGACGAAAAAAAAACAGTGGCACTTTAGGAGTGACAACAGAAAGAAAAAACAAAAAAATATATCAAACTAGTGGCCGCCCGCGGCTTCGCTCGCCCGTTCCCGTAACACCCCGTTCCCGTTGCTTTTTCGGGATAAAAAGTATCCTATGTCCTTCTCCCGGTTCTAAGCTACCTCCCCACTAATTTTCTGCCAAATCGGTTCCGCCGTTCTTGAGTTATAAATAGTGTAACTAACACGACTTTCTTTTATAAATATAAAGATTGTGAATCTACGTCCAGCTTTCGTCAGTTTTGTCTACGTTCGAAATACAAAAATGTCTGCCAAAAGTTCTTATAGTTTCAACAATGCCTATGACGCGATGATAGTGTCCATCCATTAGCATCTCACTTCTCGCTCATTAGCAACTGTCTCGCTCGCACCTCTCCACCCACCTTCCCTCAGACGGGGTCGAAAAAGGGCTATTATTATTACCATTAGTGTCTGCAATATGAATTTTAGAACCCTCTTATTATGTGCTGTGATTTACACTTATGTTGTGAAGGAAAATGCATTCCCCAATCTTAAAAATAGGTACATTTTGTACTAAATTTCCCGATAAATATTGGGAAATTCAGTACAAATGTACCTATATAAGTTTTACGATAGAAATACGAATTACGCATTGCTATTCGGCGTGGCAATGCCGCTATTGTCTTGGGGACGCTTCCGTCTGGTACTAATTTAGCCATCTGTAGATCGCTTGTAACGGTCTGCAGATAGCTCAACTGTTTTCTGTACATTTTGTAAATATTTGTTTAGTTGTAAGTTTCTTTGTGTAAATAAATATATTTTTGAGAAAAAAAAATATTATACTCACAAAAACACGACTGGCCTCTCAGCTCAGTTGGCAGTTGCTCTGCCTTCTGCGCCGTAGGTCGTGGGTTCGATCCCCACCGAGAACAAATATTTGTGTGATGAACGTAGATGTTTGTTCTCTCTGTCCGGGTGTTATACATAAATAGTGCTATTTATGTACTATGAAAAAAAAAAAGTATTATATCAGCTATCTGTGGTTCCCATAGTACAAGCTCTGCTTAGTTTGGGGCTAGATAGTGTTGTGTGGATTGTCCACATTATTTATTTTTTAAAGTGATTGCATACAGACAAATAGGGTCACAAAGGTATGGGGCAGGGGTCCAAGCTAGTCCTTTGAAAGTAGTTGTCTCTTGTCTCATTATTTCTGTGCCCTCGCGTGTAAGGAACATTCCACTTTCAAGTTATTTGTTTGCTCAAAAACATCTTCAAACTACACTCCTTTATCATTTTAGTTTGGTCTTTTATTTTAATAAAATGCACAATTTTATCTTAAACATGCAATGCCGTTTATAGCTGATATAGATAAATGTTTTTACTGCCTATTTTTCAGTTATAACCGTGCACTACAGTTTTAAAAGGTTTCATTAAAATTTCAATACTTCAGGCCTCTCTCCTCTTTCTAAATGAATAGTCGTATAAACTATTTTTGGTACTTTATACAAAACTGGCAGCCTGTCCCGGCTTCGCACGGGTGGACATTTATTTTTTAAACACATAAACATAGCATTCCAATGGCGAATTTTTTTTTGAAATCGGCACAGTAGTTTGAGTTTATTCATTACAAATAACATACACAAAAAAATACAAATCTTTCCTCTTTATAATATTAGCATAGACAGAGATAAATAATGTATTTATCTTACTCAACTCTTATTTTTTTATTTTTGTGTGAATTTTTGCACGTTGGACTCTGACGTAGTATATAATATGAGCCAGTTTTTTTTTATGTGCTTAGTTTTTCATTTTTTTTTGCATAAGCTAAAAAATATGAAATATGTCATTTAGTAGAAAACTCAATTTAATTATTTCTTTTCTAGCACATTTTAATGTTGTTTAGATTCAACTGTAGTTTTCTTTCCCTTTCTTTCGTTCTTAATTTAATTTCTCTCGTAACTTCGTAAGGGTGGTTCATAGGAAGTTGATTTGAAAAGTTCAGCCCACACCAATATGTGGGGAAATTCTATGATTATTATGGGCGGAAAACAGAAAGTTTCTATTTTCCAATTATTTTATTTACGTATCCTACCACCACCCAAAATCAACTGTAAAAAAATATTGTTATTTCAAAAATCTAACACAATCTTTTTATAAAATAAATAATTATGTAGGTATAAATATTGTATTTGACTATTCACAGCTCAGTTGGTAGTAGCCCTGCCTTCTGCGCTGGAGGGCGTGGGTTCGATCCCCACCGAGAACAAATATTTGTGTGATGATCATAGATGTTTGTTCTCTGTCTGGGTGTCATATTGTATTCTACGTATGTTTTTACAAAAAAATGTATACATGTATTATATCAGATCACTGATTCCACATTACAAGCTCTGCTTAGTTTGGGGCTAGATGTTGTTGTGTGGATTGTCCGCATTATTTATTTATTTTATTGTAGACAATTCACAGAATACTACTAAGCCCCTAAATAATTAGAGCTTGCACTATGGGAACCAGATAGCTGATCTTAGTTTAACTTATATTATTGGACTGTAAACATAACTGAGCCAAGCATTTCCATTTCCTCAGACCGATCTGCAGGCCAATCCTAGTGACTGTCTAGCTCCCTAGAAGCTGCTTCCGTCAATGACGGGCTACCAAATGATAAAAAAAAAACTACTGATGGTAAGTATTATTTTGGATTATTTTTTACGAGCCAGTGTCTTGAGGATGCTTTCATCTGGCACTGATTTAGATCAGTATTTCTATCTCTAGATCAAGCATTTGAGCTATCTGCAGATAGCTCAAATGTTTCTTGTGTATTTTGTAAATATTTATTTTTAAGTTTCTTTCTGTAAATTATTAAAGTATTTAACGAAATAGATCTAGTTTTTAAATAATATTAAGTTTCTTCTTATGAGAATTACGTAAGTACCTACTAACGGAAAATAAACACCTTTGTGCGTTAATCACAAACGTTATAAAGGCATGTTGGTAGTAGGTAGGTACTTCCCCCGGACGAGCCGAGAAGTAATAGCAAAGAACGATTGCTGCTTGCTAGAAACTTGCTTCAGCAGAAACATAGCAAACATCGTCATACCACACTCAATCAAGCTGATTGATCCGAATCAATCAGAGCGGATATGGCCGCCGCCGCGTTTCCCGCCCATTTTAACAGCTGGGTTTAATCTGGTTTTTGCCGGAAATGGGACAGTTCGAGTTAGATTGACGCAATGATGGGGTTTCTATAGGGTTTAGTTAGGTTGTTGGTTGACGTATACATAGGGCACGTTCACAGCGGACGTGCACTAGGATGTAAGTAAACAAGCATTTTAAATCTTCTTATTTTTGATCCAGTCATTGGGTCCAGAAAACTAGTTTATTGTGAATTTTCATAAAATAAATTAATGTTCAACCACTATAATCTAATTGGAAATTTTCAACGGGTCATTTTTTTATATTCGTATAAGATTCAGATACCTATAAGTTAATTTATTCATAATCAATAGCAAATTAGCGTATTAGCAAAAAACTTAAATTTATGTCTAAAGTAATCCCAAAAACCTTTAAATTATGTCATAGTAATTACAAAATGTATCTAGTCATGACAATAAACTTCGTTTTCTAAAATAAAACTATGCAACTTTTTAAAAGTTTGTGTAAAAAGTATAAAAAGTCACGTGACCGTCCATTCTCGTAAGCGCAAAGGAAGCGATAACTTACAAGGTTAAACACTACTTTCACTTTTCGCGGGAGTTGGCTACATTTTTCACTTCGCCTGCCGCTTTCCGAGGAAACTTCAAACTTGGTGAAAGTCCCTCACATTATTTAAACTTCAGGTTGAACGTTGATGAGGCAAATGGAATTGATTCCAATTTATTAAAGAGGCTGGTTAAGTAATAATTTGATGGGTTGGTGTTAAATTAACGAATTAGGTGGATTGGTAAAGTAATTTCTTTCAATAAAATTATTTAGTTTTATAATAAGTAAATAAATAAATAATTACTAGAATAAAGGAGAAAAACTATCAGATTTTGTAATTACAATCTAACAAGAAAATTATAACGTGGTCTAGGTTTAATTTTTACAAAGTTTCTGAATAAATCCTGAGCTCTGCATGTAGAAATAATTAAGTATAATCAGAACAAAATTATGACAATTATTATTATTTTTTTCAATCATGCTTATTAATTTTAAACTAATAAACAAACCTATGCGTACCAAAAACATTTCTAACTTGTCCAGCTTCTATGTCTACTAGCGCTATCAGCGGTGGAAATGCGCAACAAAGTTTTCCATTGTGCGTGTTTGCTAGCTACTCGACGATAGATGGCGTTGTACAGCAACTCTGCTTTCTTATTAGCACTGTTTTATTTATCTTGTACGAACGTTAGAGCTTTTGAAAATGACCACTCGTATACGTAATTAATTCTTAGTCTAGCTTTTAGTAAATTATTTTATTTTTTGTTTTAATTTTCTCTATGTTGGTTCTTGATGTGAAGGTTGGTTGTTTTTTTTGACTCGTAATGGCTAGAAATATATTCCAAACATTTTTTTTTTGTTTGTGTTACTTTGAAAATAAATACAAAACACAATAAAAGAAAAAACTCGCACGTCATGTGAGAAAATTTGTTAGCAAATGTCGTAAACAAGACGACAGCCAACAAAATATCTATTTCGGACCGCGTGTGCCGGACCCGCGTCAGCCTGTCATGGGCCGTGGGTCCCGGGGGCAAGGTGCAACTCACAAGCGGAAGCGATTTTTATAAACAAAGTATCTTTACCCGAAAAATAGGTTCCGATATGATTCATTCGAATTACAAGGATAACATAACTTTGATCTTTGTGATTTTCCTTTATGTAGTAAACGTTATAATTAATATTCAATAAAAAAATACTTTACAATGTCTAGATGAAAACATTATCACCTAAAGGCCTGCGCACACCTAGTTCGCTGGCGGTAGCGAACAGTGAAACGCTGTCAAATATCGCTGTCAGATTTGAGATTTGACAGCGATATTTGACAGCGTTTCACTGATCGCTACCGCCAGCGAACTAGGTGTGCGCAGGCCTTAAGTAACCTATGAAGGAAGTAACTAGTGACTTGCTGACGTGACAGGCGTCATGGCTTATAAAGATCAGTCAGAATTCTTGTTTTTTAAGGCCTGCGCACACCAAGTTCGCTGGCGGTAGCGATCAGTGAAACGCTGTCAGATTTGAGATTTGACAGCGATATTTGACAGCGTTTCACTGATCGCGTTTGCCAGCGGCCTAGGTGTGCGCAGGCCTATAGAATAAAGATGATACAAAAAAGTCAGTATCTACATACTTTGTGGTACAAAAATGCTTAAATCTTTCTGACAAGAAACTTGGTACAGAGATAACACACTGTCACACTGTTACTCTGACGACTAAAATCTTTTTAATTTTTGTACATCGAAATAGCAGTTTCAAACATTATTAGAATAAAAATATAAAAAATACAAACACGCAGCGATCTGAAGACCCTTGCAATTTGTTAGTATGTTTAAATATCATGAATTTTCTTGTACTACACAACGAAATGTAGGCAAAGTTAACGTCTACACATGGGGGTATTTCTTTAAGTCGAGGCGTTAGGGCTACGTGTAAACACTGGCGATGTCATGTTTAGAAAAGGGCAAAGCAATTTCATGTTTCATGCGTTTCATTTGCTTGATTGTTATGCTTATAGTGCCTTTTTGCATGACATATTGGTATGAAATACATAAAAAGTTAACGCATGTCATAACTTAAGCACAAATTAAGCAGAGCTTGTACTATGGGAACCAATTGTCAATGGTCTGAACAACGTATGATCTAATTAAAATGTGACGTTATAATAATTGGTGATTTGTTTATGTAAAAAAATCAACTTGTTGTATGGCAACACATATTTTTTTAAATCTTACTTTTAAGTAGCATAAAGGTTTTTGCAGAAGTTAATATTCTCCATGCGAAAGGTCCCAAGACCATCGCCACGAATATTTATAATAGTTCAGAATATATCGCTGGTTAAATTCTAAACTGCCACATTCCAAAATATGATTTTTTTCAGTAGAGCCATTTTAAAGTTTCAAAAGTTGTTTTTTTTAATAAATGAGCCTTTATTTCTTTTAATACCTAAGTTATTACCTACCAATCGACGCGTAATTTTAATTGGAATCAAAGTGCATTTATAGTTTTTCCTTAACTATAACCCAAAGTCTTAAAAAACTAGATAAGTTACTTTAGCATATAAAAATTAAGGCACATGTAAACAAAAAAATATCAATAAAGGACCTCATTTCATTAAAAAGTTATGATTTATTATTAGTTGATTACACTAAATCAAACTTTTTTAAAGTTTTGAATCACAAACTAGTAATATTATGCAATATAAATGCTACACGAACAACAAAGTTTTGAAAAAATACTAATAAACCCATTTTTTCAAATAATATTCCTATCAAAATAAAATGCAACTACTACCATTAACATAGTTTTAATCACATCTCTTTTCAATTTAAACATATTCCTTTAGGGTCTACCACAGGCTCTGTCTGGCTCTCTCTCTAGCTCTGGTTTTGAGTCTGTGTGAGTGCTTACCAGTGTATTATACTGTATGTGTGTCGTATCGACGTAGGGCTTATTTAGTTAACACTCACACAGACTCAAAACCGGAGCCGGAGGCGGAGCCAGGCAGAGCTTGTGGTAGGCCTACTGTTCTTGACGTATGATGTTTTCTATCAACTGTGGTTTATTTATTGTTCCTTTACCTTTCAAATAACGTCTTTTTGTTCGCCACTTAGCGCATTTTGTAAACTCTTATAGGTCTCCAGCGATACAGGCTTCGTATTAGTCTATTGTGTATCTTGGTTTTCGTAAAACTGAATTCTCGAATAAATAATTTGATATTTTTTGAACTGCTGGAGCCAAAGCTTCATAAACATCATAATTCCTTGGTTGAGCATGATTTGAAACCATGCTTAGTATTATTTGTGCTGTGCTTTTCATTCTATGAAAATACAAATAAAGTAAATAAAACAAAGTTGTACAAGCAATTGGTTTTCTCAAAAAATATAGACGTAGTAAATAAATACTTTCTTCATTTGATTTAATTAAATTTAAGTAACTTTTTAAAAACTAAAAACCCCGATAGGGATAATTTTCGAATTTGAGAGAGAATTTGTACAACTTTGTCTAATTTTATATACCCAGTGACGCTCGCGTCATCAAAATGAATTGAATTTCGTGTAGGTTTTATATGCAAAATAGACGCATTTTATATCATGTAACATAGGTTACAGTTTAAACAGTACCTAAAACCCTTTAAAAATATTTATAACAAGCACGTCATTTCAAAAATTACATTAACGTGCTAAACAATAATGTTAGCCTTCACACAAAATTTGAAACCAGTAAGATCAAGAAAAATTAATCTTAAAAACTTAACTTTGGCTTCAAGAAATATGATTGAGTTCACCTTAAACTTATGTGCAAAGCAAACACATCTCAAAAATTAAACTTAGGCTCCAAGAAATATGATAAAGTTCACGTAAAAGTTATGTGCAAAGCAAACACATCTCAAAAATGTCACTTAAGCTCCAAGCAATATAATTAGGTTCACGTAAAAGTTATGTACAAAACAATCGCATTTCAAAAATGACATTGTTGAATATAAAAACGATGTAATTACAATAAGATTTCTCGTGCTAAGGTACCACATTTTAGAATGTGTTACCTTAGCACATAAAAATAATTATTATGTCTTGACGTTGATTTATATTCAAAAGGACCACATTTCGAAATAAGACACTTTTGAATATAAATCTTAGTTATTTTTTTGAGATACGGCACTCTAGCTTATAACTTGCATGCGATTCTGCCAACCACTCAACCATAACTCACAAAGTGGCTGCTTAGCTCTGAAATTTGGCGCCAAAGTGTATAAATGCTAAACAGTCATATCTGCTTTTTTGGTAGTTTTTAATGCGAAAATGAAAGGTGTCTTTTACTCATACTATGAAATGGCTATTTTAAGCGCCATTTTTGTAATAAAAACGATTTCCTAAAATTTTGAGATGTGGCACCTTAGCATTTAACCAGCGATATATCTAAAAGCATCCAATAAGCCCATCCATACCTAAACCTCCAAATTATTCAAATCCCCAAATACCCACTGAATCCAAAAGATATTTTATCATAACTGAACCAATACAGAAATCAAAACTACACAATCCTTTGCTAGCCATGGGTCGATCTTCGACCGTCCCCCTGCTTCTATTCTCACTGCCCACAGTGGTTGCTTCATCCTACTTTGAGCATTGTAGCTAGGTGGGTAACGTTGGTTTTGTGATGGGATTTGATGGCTGTTAAGTTGTTTTTGGTTGGCCAAGGGTTGGGGAGGGTGTAGTGGTCGCAGCAGGGAGAACTGCCCGCAAAGGGTCGGCCGGTCCGTGCTGCGTTTAAACGCGTTTAGTTCGCAAGTTTAGTAAACTATTTTGAAATTATTGCTATATATTTTGTTTTTCTCATCCATGATTGGGAATTTGAACAATAGTTTGATATCCTTCTTGAAGATTCAAAATGGCTGTACTAGCCCAATAAATGAGCATCGGCTAATAAAAGTTAAAATCCATATTTGTCGTGTTTAGCGGCCAAATAAAGTACATAATAAACTCATATCTAACGTATAGTTTAAAAATGGAACGATCTTTTACCCCGAAACATGGCAACCAAGGAGGTAACTCATCCAAGGTGTTGTTTTAAAATAAAAAGTTCTGCCTAGATACTAAGCGTAAACTTCTGCTAAGTATACTTAATTAATATAGTAACTTAGTTAATTCCGCTCTTTATTTGAGAAAGTGCTATACATGCCTAGGCCACGGGGAGTCGATGGATGAAGAGGGTTCAGAACTTTTCTTCCTGGAAATATAGATACCTTGTCTAGCAACCAATGGAAATCTTCTGGCTGACGAAGTTTTTTCTTGTAGAACCAGCTGATGGACTCGCATAAGAACCTGATGTTAAGTGGTAACCATCGCCTATAACCAAGCATGGTATGGTCACGCACATCAGGAAAGTTCCCTTTGGCCCACTGCTCTGCGTCCATCAACTTGAGGCATACAGATGTTCAGCCTCACTTGCCAGTAATTTCACCAGCACCCACAACCTTTGATTGCTTTTAGCAAATCTAATACGCAAATTTAACTAAATCGTGTATACGAGGCTTTAAGGGTATATCCGACGTGCATACATTACGCACAGATATCGTAAACCTTTTTGGTAGGATTAATTTAGTTAACTTAGGCCTGCCCGCCCAGTCCCACTGCTGGGCCGTAACATCATTAATTAGCATTTATTATAATCACATACTGCTATAACAATAATATAAAAGAGAGGTGCCAGATGGACCGACGATATTGTTAAGATCGCGGGAAGATGATGGATGGAAAGGGCATAGAATCTTTCTTCCTGGAAATGTGTGTGCTGGACATATCCAGCGGTGGACTTCTTCAGGCTGATAATGATGATGATGATGATGAAGTCTGAGTGGCTGGCACACAATGCACAGCCTAAACCAGCATCTGAAAATTGGGAGGGTAATTATGCCACTTTATGAAAGTTTTTTTGAAAAATCATTCCATTTCCGTCAAAAGTAAAAGATTTCTGCAAAAAAATATGCAATTATTGTTTTCTTATAAATCGAGGGCATGACTCTTTTCACGACAGTTCCCTAACTTTTATGGTTTCGGATTTGGTCATCACCGCCCTTCTTAAAAACGACCCTGTATTAATTTAATAAGACCCTGCATTAGGGTCGTATTTTGTAGCTGTTTAATAATTGTGTAAATAGCTGCAATTTTTATTTGATATCTTTACAGTATTAAGATTATTGCAGTACTTTCATAACCTAAAGAATAGTAACCGTTTATTAAAGCCCACATATTTTACCTATTCATAATCTTCTAGTAAGATATTGGTTTGTACCACTACATTGTGTATTGGAACTTGGAACCAGACGCGTCCATTCCTCAGAGTTCCAAAGGCAAATAATAAAAACAAAACCTCACCGAACCCTTTTCAATGTAATTTTTCCACCTGATGTTAAACAGCTACCTGTATATAAATTGCATTATCAATCACACAGCAGTTTCTCAAAAAATAGCTTGAGTCTGTCGCTCAGCTCGTCTTAGCTAGATTTTCTTAGGCAGAGCAATGTTTTAATATTAAAATTAAAAAAATATATACAGGGTGGAATTTTGTAATGCCACCTGGAGGGAAAGTACTCTTAATACAGCAGATAGAAAATTTTACTCAAAGGAAACATTCCTTTATTTTTGAATAGAAAGCAAACTGCATTCAAAGATTTTCGAAAATTCTCTTCTCCCACACCCGGGAATCGAACCGGCTAAAATCAGAAAAATTATACCTTGTACTTTTATTGCATCGATCGTTAGGGTCAATTATAGGGATGAAATCTCTCTAACAAACATGATAAATTAAATGAAAGAAAAACCAGGAAATCTTAAATTAAATTTAATTATTTACAAAAAATGGTTAACTAACTAATTAGTTGCTTGAAATGGGCTCCATTCTCTTGGATACACAAATTTATTCTTTTAACGAATTCATTTCTTTAAAAGAATAAATTTCTTCCTTTCAAAAAAATAATAAAAATTTAAACATTATTTTATTTTTAATTTTAGAAATTGCTTTCTATTCAAAAATAAAGGAATGTTTCCTTTGAGTAAAATTTTCTATCTGCAGTATTAAGACTACTTTCCCTCCAGGTGGCATTACAAAATTCCACCCTGTATATTGTGGACAATCCACAAAACTCTATCGAGCCCGAAACTAAGCAGAGCTTGTACTATGGGAACCAGATAATTGATATAATACTTAGAATTTAATATAACACCCAAAGAGAACAAACATAGAAATATTTGTTTTTGGTGGAGATGAAACCCACGCGCTACTAACAACTGAGCTACCAACAAAATGGGCTATCAAAAAAAAAATTGTTAACTTTTTGAAAACTGTTTTTCTATTTACAACCATAGGCAAGCTTTTAACGTGTATTAGTATTTTTCAAGAAATATAATACTTTACGTTTCAAAGGTATATTTGTGCAAAACTATGCAGATAATATCGACACGACAGTCTACCTTCATATAGAGATTCTTCACATAACTCCACGTGCTTTCATTTTCCTGAAAATATGCAGGCTTATCCTTTGGAATTTAACTATTATATAAAATGTATTTCCCATACGAGAATAAAATATTTAACTTCACAAAAAATGTAGGCAGAGTATGTAAATTATGGCATTTATTTAATTTTGACTCCGTAGACACAGACAAAAGGTCCCGTAAATAGGAGTATGAGTAAAAAACTGCCCCTAAATTTTAGTAAATTATCTAAATTAGATGCGTACTATTTGAGTGCACGTTGTGAAGGACAAATACAATTACAGACCAGACTTTATTATCAAAATACAGCGATAAGAGAATTACTGACTGGTTATCAAAAACGTTAGTACTTCCCCACACGAACTCTTTTCCAAAGAACTATTTCCACCAAAAAAAAGTTTGGACCAGAAAAGGTTGAATAAGAAAATACACAAGCATATCAGTTTGTTCAAAATTCCTTATCAAACTCTCAATGCCAAAACCGGAAGACCGGAAGGTATTGTCCCTATAATCCAATATCCAAATGTGCAGTAAAATAAGGGTATTTGGGAACAATACACGTCTTAAACAAATATAAGAAGGTTTTGGCCGGTGACCTTTGTCCCTTTGTGTATGTGTGAGTAAGGGACAGCTGTAGGGACGCACTAACACGTCCAACACGTTGTATTTGCAAATGTGACTTTGTAGAGCTAGGAAATATTTTAAAGGCAGAAGCGGCATTTTTTATTATTATAGAAAGATACGTAAGCTTACACGCTTAGCATGAGTGCCTAATAGACGTTTGTTTTTACCAGACATCAGGATTTTTGACGTTTCCATTCAGAGTGGGATTGTTCCCTTGAGCGTTCCCTTGAGTTGTAGTTGGTTAATCCATTAATCGTCACTAAACAAACCCACTCCATCATTTGATGAAATCTAACACACGCATGTAAGGTTCTTTCCCAAACTTCTTAAGGCTGCAACAATTCTAGACTAAGATTAAACGCTAAAATTAAGTTCTTATTCAATAATTGCAGATTAAAACCAAATGAGGCAGC
The DNA here is from genome assembly GCA_939531255.2 of Thera britannica. Taxonomy (NCBI): domain Eukaryota; kingdom Metazoa; phylum Arthropoda; class Insecta; order Lepidoptera; family Geometridae; genus Thera; species Thera britannica. Next base: position 10,062,185 of record OW618050.2, read on the forward strand.
ACCAATGTAACGTGTTTGTAGTACGTTTGAGGCCGCAGTGTGTTTGTTTGTTGTTTATCTGCCGATGGCCTTTTTGCTCCGAAAATAATGCTAATTTTTTTACCAAAATCCTCTCATATCCATTTTATCTTTCATACTGAAGATGTTAATCAGTTTTTTGCTTGTTTTTTGAGTCTTTGTAGTTAGTAACAAAAATATTTATTTACACAAAGAAACTTTAAACAAAATATTTACAAAATGGTACAAAATACACAAGAAACAGTTGAGCTATCTGCAGATCGTTACAAACGATCTAGAGATAGCTCAACTGATCCAAATTAGTGCCAGACGGAAGCATCCCAAGACTCTGGCGGCATTGCCACGCTGAATAGCAATGCTTATACGCTGCGCCAGATACTCACCAGCTCTTCGGTCACGCGTCGCTTCGATCAGTCGCCTAGACAAAATTTTGAAGACCCGCGAGGCCTCGGTTAGTAACATGTCAAAGGCAAGTCTATAAGTTCGTAGGTGCCCTTAGAGAGTGCCCGTTAGGCCGGGCTACCTTCCGATACAATAACAGAACCTACATAACCCTTTCTTCTGCGACCCGGTCCGCTCGTAAATTGCGGTGTCCAACGGTACGGATGGATTGTTGCTACAATATTGTCTAGTTTGTTTTGAATCATCTTCTTTTTAACGTTCTTTTGTTATTTTGCTATCTATACTTACTAATATTATAAAGAGGAAAGATTTGTACCTATTTTTGTATGTTTGTATGTTTGTAATGAATAGGCTCAAAAAGTACAGGGCCGATTTAAAAAATTCTTTCACCAATAATAGAATGCTACATTCTTCCAATTTGACGTAGGCTACATTTCATTTTGAAAAAAAATAAGGATCCTTGTAAAATTTGAACAATGTAACCGAAGGTGTAGAAAAATGAGTCTTTCGTCGAATGCGCTGCCGAAACTTTTAGCGATAGAACAAAATAATGTACAACAATATTGTCTACCCCGTGCGAAGCCGGGACGGGCTGCTAGTAAGCCAATAAAGCAATGGATAATTCTTAATGCATATTTTATCAAAGTAAAAGATGCCTTTATTCAGTAGAAAGATAAGGATCAATTTGAAACGTCTTAAAGCTAAGTGAGTCTAGGTGCCAGTTCCACGCGACCAAGCCTAGAAGAACAGGCAGCAAACTGCGGCTTGGTTTCTATTGTTAACGTGTTATCTATTATTGTCAACGTGTCCAATAAATGTATTTTCTTTCTTTCTTTTTCTGGAGTAATTGAATTGAATATATTTAAAAAGTATACAGAGATCAAAATACATAAAAGTGCCTTCCCTTAACATGGCAGGTAAATAGCGGTTCTCCTAATAGGGCCTCCAGAGACTCTCAAACGTTCAATCAAAATGATAGGTAATTCAGTTAGGCAACCGCTGGACGTATACCCTCCTGTCTAGGACAGTTGGCTGCAGAAGTGTTGTCTCTGAATCCCTCTCAAAGTATTTCTATCTGGTTTCCATAAGCTTGCTATGCTCGTGGTCTCGCCATAGAATATAAGAATAGTAGCAACCAATCACCAACCCAGAATAAGCAAGTTGAAGTGGCAATGGGCAGGTCAAGTAGCTTGAAGAATCACAACCGTTGGGGAATAAAAGTTTTCAAAAGGCGACCACGAACCAGAGACTTACCCCCGAATACTGAAACGCAACTCAGATTTAAGCACGTCTCAAGCGACGAATATTTGACAGTTTTCAATGAAAGTCTGTCAAATATTCGTCGCTTGAGGCGTGCTTAAATCTGAGTTGCGTTTCAGTATTCGGGGGTAAGCTGATTAATTTGTACCCGATGGACTGAAATTATAAATATTACGGGTTATTGGTGGATGAAATGGGGTCCGAATCTTTCTTCCTGGAAATGTGGCCAGCAGTGCATTCCTTCAGGTATTGTCCAGCTTATGCCAAGACACGAATTTGCGTGTTCCAAGTTAGATCAAAATCTGTTCAGCCATTATGGAAATGAGTGAGAAGATATATACACACCCTTATTTACCCACAAACTTGCGCTTATCGAGTAGAACTATAAGGATAGCAGGATTAAAACCTTACGCACATTTAAGCGTTTTACAGTGGTGATCAGTGAAACGCTGTCAAATATGATTACGATTTGACAGTGATTTACTGATAGCCACCGCAGAACGCTAAGATATGCACAAGGCTTAATAGGATTGGACACCTCTTGATGAAGATGTAATCGGCCGTAGATTGTGTTTCATCTCCATTGTTCAAGACTTCTGCAGTCGACTGTACTACCATCGACCACCCCATCCCTAATTAATCTTGTATCGCAGAGAAGCTCTGGAGTTTTGCTCCCGGAGGATGACCCCGCCTTAACTCGTTTATCTCAACGCTGTTTATTTTAACTGGCATCCGATCAAAGTAGTAGACGCCGATTTGTCAATCAATGGGTTCACAGTGGCACCATAAAACAATTGTTGGTTTAGGATTCTCATTCGATCACTTGTTAAAAAAATTTACCAAGCAGCATCAAAATTTATTTTATTAAAGCCTTGCAAACATGTAAGCATTCTGCGGTGGCAATTAGTAAAACGCTGTCAAATATCGCTGTTATATTTGACAGCGTTTCACTAATCACTACCACAGAACGTGCACTTAGTGTTTAAAAGCAATTCACAAAAAAAAATGAATAGTAATACATTAACTTGAATAAAAACTTATGTCTAAAGTTTATCGTTTAATAGTTGTGTAACACGAGACAGAGAAATACTGGAAGCTTTTGATATGTGGTGCTAGCGGGAGATAGAAAAAATTAGTTGAACTTTAAAAGTTACGAACGAAGAGGTCTTAGAGCGAGTAAAGGAGAAGAGAGTTATACATACGACGATATAAAATCGAAGCAGAAACATGTTTGAACATCTTTTACGACATGACGGCATAATTAAAGGAAATGTTGAAGAAAAGCGAGAAACAGGAAGGCCAAAACTAAAAAACGTAAGCCAGATAAAAGATAAGGTCACTGCCGTGTTGTATAAGAAATTCAAGGAGGCCACATTTCAAATACTCAATTGGATGAAACTGCTAAGGTCTTAAATTTAAGAAGAGAAGGATTTATTTGTAAATAACTGCGTAACCAGCAGTTTCAAATCATATGAAGATATGCCACCTACATCAATCAAGCAAAGGTTTACCGGTTACGATTTTGCTTGCAATTCTAAGGTGATCCTCACCTCGAAGAATTTTAAAGAAACCTTTGTTACCCCAGTCTGTGCCCCAAGAGTTTGCAGCAAGCCAGTATTTAATGCCATTCTCCACACCCCATCCCATAAGCTTCACAGCATGCAAACCTATAAAGTCGCCGCTGGTATATAGGTAAACACCACGTTTATAGTTGAAAAAGTCAGCGTACAGCCAAAACACAGCTTCGACTGGTCCGTTCTTTAGCAACTCGGCCTTGATGTAAATTTCCACTTCTACAGTGTAAACGCTCTTTCCGTATGATTTATCTTTTTCATAAGATAGAGGGTAGTTGTCAGCGCAGGTCCTTACACAAGCCGGTGTTTCAACATTTTCGTGATTGACGCATGCTTGTTTATCTCCAATGTAACTCCTCGTGTTGTTCGGCACGTGTTGCTTGCAAGGCGGGAAGGAGTAGGGCTTGCAACCTTGGCTGGAATTAAAGTTTCCACCGGACACAATACCATCATAGTGCCAGTGCGACCAAGCTCTAGTAGGACTACCATTGTGGCAGCCTTTATTATTTGAACAACAACTAATGAGATCTTCTGCAGAAGCGTGGAATTGCTTTTTTCCATTAGAGAAGATGCAAATTCTGTCAGTGATGGTCTCTACAGCACCAAAAGCCCAGCTGCTGCCACAAGATCCTTGGTCTCTTATCTCATTTAAAGAGGGACAGTTGGGCCATTTTTCTCGAGGGTCAAAACTTTCAGGAAGATTATCTATATCTTTAGAGTCGTTTTCTACTCTCGGTAGCGAGCTAACGTTGAATTCTGGGTCAACGCCCAGTTTACCTTTAAGATGTTTGATAGGAGTACCCAAAGGGAAGTTCCTGCCAGCCTTCCAGGAAGTTTGCTTGGAGTTGATCAGGTTGATGAACTCGTCAGAGAGTGGGTGTAGTTTGCTTGCAGCAATGGCAAACGCGCACGTTAGCACTAATATAGCTCGAAAAGCCATATTTAAATACACCGTTTGATTTGAGATTTTATTCAATCTGGATTTACAGTGAATGCTTTTCTATTTATATACCAAAGTAACTCATAAAAAAACTGATTACTTAATTAATTAGTGTATGCAGTTGCAAAATAATTAGTCATTTACAGGAAAAGTGATAACGCTCTCAAAAAACGCAATTTATGTTTTTTAGGAAAAGCTTCATAATTGAATACCTAAATTAAATAAATTGCAGCTTTATAAATGTTTTTCCCTTATAAATGCCATCATAATGTGGTCATTATTCTTTTATTATAAAAACATTTTTTTAGCAAATTCGAACCTTCTCGCGCTAGTCAGATAGCCACTCCAAGTTTTGTTTCAAAGATAATCAGGTACAAAA